>OY720678.1:110379127-111654960 GCA_963170755.1 Amphimallon solstitiale | reverse complement strand
ACAGCAATTAAGTGCAGTAAATCATGTATTTTATTTAACTAAATTTAATGAAATACAAAAGGTAGTAGTTTACAAAATACAAGGCCAAGAGAGAACTTTAGATAAATTGATAAAAAAAAAAGCAAACAAAGAATAAAAGCAACATAAACTACAAACATAATATTTTCCATACTTTTAATAAAATATAGTAGAACTCGTGCAAAAAAAAAGTAATTTACATACATTTACAAAACATCAAAAAAGGAGCACAGTTGCTTCATTTCCAAAATAAATTACCTAATAACAACATAGCAAAATACATACAACTAAAGCTTAACAAAAATATGAAAGCAATGAAACCAAGTACCAAAGATACTGCACTCACTCATTATATCCAAAAACACTAACAGAAACAATACAGCTAGAAATACAAAGACAAAACGTTGATAATTGAATATTAGTGAATCCAACTACTAGCATTATACTAAATAAACGGAAACATTTAAACATATTTAGAAATAGAAACAAACTAAGAAATACCGAATTACGAAACTAGAAGAAAATTCAGCACACGAAAACGTTTATAAGGACAGCTATAACAAACTACAATACGCTATCTATAGAGATGAGAAAATATGCCATACAAAGGCTATAAAAATAAAATTGATGCAATATGTAAAAGTAACTGAGCAAATAACCAACAAGAAATAAATATTGAAGATAAAATATACCTTTAATTTGCAAATATTATAACCAAATTATTAGTGTATAGATCAACCTGTTGTCAACAAAGAGTAAATTGTCCTTGTTCTTTTGTAATTGGCCATCTAATAATTTTTGAATTAAGACGGCAAGAAAATTTTGAAATATATTTATTAGATAATTCTACTTGGATGTTCCTAAAGTTTGGATAATCTTTCCAAACTAATAAAAATTACGCAAATTTATTTCTATGAAGTCATATATGCCTTAATTTTGCCTAGAAATATACTTTGTTACAGTAATACCACAAATCCAAATTTTTAGTACATCTAATTGAACTAAAAAATACTAGCTCTTATTGTGTATGCAACAACTTAGAGGCTTTCAGTAACACATTGTTTTTCAAACTCGTTATCTGTCGATGCCTAAGTGGATAAATACCGATGAGTTCTGCTGCATGACTTTACTGTAATTGTTTTATACAGAAATTGATACACTTCTATCTTTATTTTAAGAATTTTTTATCGCTTTCTGACTGATATTGTACAATACAAGAGGTGAAAGATGACAAAAAATTATTATTATTTCTTTCAGATAAATCTGCTTGTACTTTTTTTGCATTCAGAAAGGTTCAATATTTATACTACGGCGTCTTGTAATACAATTAAAACATATAAGTAATGAAAGACTAAAAAATATAAGACAATTTGGGTTCAAAGTTCAAAATACAAAATGTGTAAATTTTTACTTCGATATATTATGTGATCCAAATACAATTCCTTCTTAAAAATAATATAAAATGAAACAAAATCATTTTTTTTTGGAATATTATAATAATTTGTTAGTATTATCAAATATCTTGATATATTCTGCTCAATAGTGTACGCAAATAATTCTTTAATAAAATAAAAACGATTCTTAATTGTTGGACAGTCTTCTAACGATGTCCTGTGAAAAGCTTGTCAGAATTTACTTGAACGATCTGGGCAACTTCCATTCGTAAAGTATTTAATAGTTTTGTATTGGAACGACTTTTGGAATTGCGCCCCTAGCAATTAAGGAAGAGCGAGATATTGTTCGCTTAAGAACGAATGGTACCTACCCAGGAGACAATTTTAAGACATAGAAAAGAGAACGCATTACCGGACGAGTATTTACTTGCGCTTTGGCTGCCTTGGAAATAATTATATTCGGCTGTATACATCGCTTTCGATACCAAAACTTTCAACTTGAGTTAAAAAAATTGGTTGGGCTATTTCCATCGTTTGTGGAACTTTGATATTCCAACGTTTCGGCAGTCCTTCTACTGCCGTCATCAGGGTCCAAACTTGTCATTTTTATATAACTACTTTACCACTCGACTAATTAAGAAAAAACTATTAGCAAAGAAGGAAAGATTATTTTGACGTTAAAAATATTTGACATAATTTGAAAAATGTCAAATCCACACCTTTTTTATAGGTTCAGTGTGTATGTGCAATATGCTATTTTTTCTCGTGTTAGTTAGTAGTAGTAGCTATTATTTTTAGTTGTCATTTTGTCTCCGGTCTCGTGGCTGCCGGTCTTCGGTTAACACATTCTCTCATCATAGGGAGCCAGATATTATTGATCTCCAGGCTGGGCGTACTGATCGTGTCAGGTGTTATCTTCATATACGCTGTTTCTGTAATTTTTCTTTTTTGGCCGTGTTCTTGTTTGGTCAGGATTGTCGCCTCGTTCCATGCAATGTTGTGATCTTCTTTCCAAGCATGTTCCGCCAGCTGCGATTTTTCTGTCTCCCCTAATCTGACCGTTCTTTGGTGTTCTTTTATTCTGACTCTTAGGGGTCTGCTAGTTTCTCCAATGTATGATCGTTCACAATCGCATGGTATTTTGTATATGCAATTCTTTGTTTGCTGGTCTTCGTTGTCGGGTTTTGTTCTGGTTAGAGCGGACCTATTGTTGTTTATTGTTTTTATGACCGTTCTAATCTTGTAGTTGTTGCCAATTCTTCTGATTTTTTCCGAGAGCCCTTTAACGTACGGGATGACCGTGGTATGTACTTTTTCTTGTTGTTCTTGGGTTGTGTCCTGTGGTGCCCGGACCTCTTTGGCTTTCGACAACGTTTTCTTGGTATAACCATTTCGTTGAAGCATTTCAGTGATGGATTTTTGTTCCTCCTCTCTATCTCTTTCATCGGAGCATATCATTCGTGCCCTATCGTATAGGCAGCGTGCGACTCCAACCTTAACATTGTGAGGATGGTTGGAATCGTGATGTATTTACTGCCCTGTGTGCGTAGGCTTTCTATATACTTTCGTTTTTAGTGTGCCATTATCGTTCTTGTTGATCAGGACATCTAGGAATGGTATCTTATTGTAAGCTTCCAGTTCCATGGTGAATTTTATGGATTCTTCTAAGCTGTTCAGATGTTGCAGGAATCCTTCTATTGCATCTTCCCCGTGTGGGGATATGACAAAGGTATCGTCTACGTATCTTAGCCACAGCTTTGGTTTTAGGTTATACGAACCCATAGCTCTCTGTTCGAAGTCTTCCATGTAGATATTGCTCAATACTGGAGACAGTGGGGAACCCATAGCCATTCCGAATTCTTGTTGGTAGAATTTTTCGCTAACTTGGAAGTAGGTTGTGTTAACAATAAACAACAATAGGTCCGCTCTAACCAGAACAAAACCCGATAACGAATACCAGCAAACAAAGAATTGCATATACAAAATACCATGCGATTGTGGACGATCATACATTGGAGAAACTAGCAGACCCCTAATAGTCGGAATAAAAGAACACCAAAGAATGGTCAGATTAGGAGAGACAGAAAAATCGCAGCTGGCGGAACATGCTTGGGAAGAAGATCACAACATTGCATGGAACGAGGCGACAATCCTGGCCAAACAAGAACACGGCCAAAAAAGAAAAATTACAGAAACAGCGTATATGAAGATAACACCTGACACGATCAGTACGCCCAGCCTGGAGATCAATAATATCTGGCTCCCTATGATGAGAGAATGTGTTAACCGAAGAGCGGCAGCCACGAGACCGGAGAATAATAACTACTACTACTAACTAACACGAAAAAAATAGCATATTGCGCATACACACTGAACCTATAAAAAAGGTGTGGATTTGACACTTGTCAAATTATATCAAATATTTTTAACGTCAAAATAATCTTTACTTTTTTGCTAATAGTTTTTTCTTAATTAGTCGAGTGGTAAAGTAGTTATATAAAAATGACAAGTTTGGACCCTGATTACGGCAGTAGAAGGACTGCCGAAACGATGGAATATCAAAGTTCCACAAACGATGGAAATAGCCCAACCAATTTTTTTTTTTTTTAACTCAAGTTATACTTATCCATCGTCAATAATTACACGTCATGAGTTTCAAAACTTTCAACGCAAGTAATATCTACTCCTGCTTCTCGCAAATCAAAGAGCCAAAAATTTTTGATTATCGACCGAAAATTTGTAACCAGTAACGTTGAGGTAAAACAACTATTACCGAGCTAACCACCCAAGAGAAATAAGATTACCAGAAAATAATTAACAATAACAACATTAAATAATAATTAAAAAATGTTAGTTAAAGAGCACCAAACACTGAGCTCGCAACAGAAATTACATTTTATAATATTTAGCGAATCATAATCACTTTATATTGTTCAAAGGTGGATGAGAGTTTTGCCTGGGCTGGAATTCGACGATATTCAACTCCGACCCAAATTTTCATATATTACTGACATGGCAAGTCAAAACATGCGTAGTAAAATATGTGCATTTGGATACACATGTATTGCTGGCTCTACAACGGCTTATGAACCGCAGAAAGCATTTAATTTGGATCTATTTTAAGTAGTGCTAGTAGCGTGTAATACGGAATACGAGTAATCATTCCAAGCTCACTCATTTTTTAGAATGATGAAATTAAGACATACATAAACGATAAATATATTTGGATCACTAGATAAAAATGTTGATGTTAAAGGGCGCAATATTGCATTGTTTTGGTTGGGATAATGGACAGCGACACGGCAAATTCTACCTACTTGCGTTTATTGCACTCAAAAACACTAATGCAAAATCTACATTACATTTCATAACTTTGTGTTTGAAATCGCTATGGGGTGAAAAGCAAGATGAAAATGAAGAAAAAGTATTATTATTTGTAACAATTGGAGATGCATATATAAATGCGGCTGGTCGACTTTATACCAAACATACAATAGATGACGTATGTTACATGTTTTGCACATTCTCTTCATCGAGGTTCAGAGGAAATCAGAAAATGATACCCGAATGTAGATAGATTGATATATTCTGTCAAGAATGTTTTTGTAAAAGCACCTTTACGCAAGCATTTATTTTGTGAAAAACTGTCACATGCTCCACTTGACGACGTCAAAACTATAATACGACGTATGTCTCAGAAGTAATGAGAATGAATTGTTTACGCTACATATGACAACGACTGCAGCCGACTGGAGTCGAATACATGTGAGTGGAATGTCTAAGAACGCAACCATAACAGGCGCAGCCCACTAAGTCTAGTGTTAGTGGCATGAGCCCCACGTATTTACCGTTAAGTTCCAATACCACGTTACATGTAAAATGTAGGCAAATATCGAGCAGCGATATGCAATTAAATTTTGCGTTAAAAGAGGGAACTGCTTCAGAGACACTACAAATGGTAAGAACAACATATGGAGATGTTACGTTGTCGTCAGCACAAGTTTTCAGATGGTACAAGGCTTTCAAAGATAGCCACGAAATCATCGAAGATAACCATTGCTTCGGATTGCCGTCCACGTCAAAAATCGAAGAAAGCGTGGCGATTGTGCGTTCTGCGTTAACAGACGGTTGACACTCAGGTTGATGGCAGATGAAGTCGGCATGAGTAAGGACACTGTTTATAGAATTGTGACAAAAGAACTAGGCATGCGGAAAATTTGTGCAAAGCTGGTGCCCAAGAACTTGTCTGATGAACAAAAGCAAAATCGCTTCTACATTAGTCAACAATTGCGGGATCGCTTAACAACCCAACCCAACTTCATGCACAGAGTGATAACAGGTGATAAGTCATGGGTATTTGAATATGATTCAGAAACAAAGCGACAAAGCGCTGAGTGGCACACACCTGCATCACCGCGGCCGAAGAAAGCTCGCAAGAGCAAATCCTGAATCAAGTCGATGCTTATCATCTATTTTGATTCGCGTGGAATTGTCCACAATGAATTCGAACCGGCGGGCCAGACAGTGAATCAAACTCTTTATAGCAACGTCATTGAACGTTTTCAGCAAAGAGTTCTGCGTGTGCGGCCTGACATTGCCAGCTCGTGGATCTGCATCACGATAATTCCCCCAATCACAGCTCATTGTCGGTTCGAGAATATTTGGCAGAGAAAAATATTCTAGTACTCCCACACCCGTCCTACATTCCAAACATGGCTCCATGTGATTTTTTCTTGTTCCAACGCTTAAGCGGTAATTGAAATGTTCCCATTACGGAGCAATAAATAACATCCAAACAGTCACGACACAGTTTCTAAAGAGCCTAACGAAACAAGACTTCCAGAATTGTTACTAAGCATGGAAAACTCACTAAAGACACTGTGTGCATTCCCAAGGGACATACTTTGAAGGGAACAATATTAATTTGTAGATACATTCAATAAAACTCTTTGAAAACTAATCATTCTCATTAATTCTGAGACACACCTCGTACAACTACTGGCGCAGGTTGACTATTCTAAATAACAATCTAGGAATTCGTGCTATATTCCGAGTTTGTTGTACTTTAAACATGCCGCTGTTTTAACGGAGGATGTATAAATGTATTTGCGGTGATAGACAATTATTAACACTTGAATATATGGTACAATTATTGGTGATTAACTTTCATTTGAACTTTCAACGTGAACAGTCAACAGTCAGAATGTGTTATATGTTTTATAAAGCCCGCAATATTGCTTCTGGGAATGATACATTTACTGTTACTTAGTAAATGCCTGTTTTAAATCGAGGTTCATGATGCTCTCTCTACGTGTCCCTGAAATTGACGTCATGTAAACTAGCCTTCCGATACCTACTGATGACATTGTCAATATTTAATAATATGGTTTATTACTGCCCGAAAATGTATTTTTTCTACTCCCATACTGTAATTCTATTATTAGATATGCCGAACCTGTACTATAAAGATGTTCATTACGATACAGATTTTCATTATGTTACAAGTTTATATCCAATAGGAACACAGATTTTTCATTACGATACAATTTTATATCCAATAGGAATGCGACATTTCAATATTCAAACAATATTCAATATGGCGACTGCATATCTGACAGATATACAAATTAAATAAATGTGACAGTTCTCGCCTTACGGCTCGTATTGTAATTTTTTTACTCGTGTCGTAATAGCTATCATTAAATGCTTGTTGCATAATATACTATTTTAATTACGCATATCTTTATTACTGAGATATAATATATTAATTAAAATAATGTTTTACTGATATAACATTAATGATATTTCAATGAAATGCTGACCTAAAAAAAAAATTTGTTGCATGACTGTAGTTTACCGAATTATTTTTATCAGACTTATACTCCGACAATTTTCAGTTCAAAAACCTTTAGAGGGCAAATATTGTTCTACCTTTTCCCATTATTATACCCTTTAAAATGTTCTTCTGACAGCTTCATTTCTACACAGACAAGTGGTGTGTTTTAGATATGTTATTTAATATAAGAAAAAAATATTGTAGATGCTTTTTAGGTACATCTACATTATGCCCCCGAGCAACAGTTTCTCAGTGATGTATAGGTGTACGTTACATCGCACATACGCGCAAACAAAGGTAAAGTAGTGTTTACTTTAGACTTAGACTTATTCCTTGGTTTTTCAACATCTGCGCAGAAAATTGTAAACACTAAACAAGTTTCAAAAATATACGAAAGAAGTGGTAAAAGTATAACCAAATTCATCAACTGTCATCACGTTCCAAATAAATACATGCTTGTCGTCTTCGTCGTTTTATGTGTACTTCCGATACGGCAAATAAAAGCACAGATGCTTGTTACAGTACGCTAATAAAACAATTTTTAAATACAAATTAAATATAGCTTACAGTAGAGTTTTTATTTATTCCTGTGTCTTCTACATCGAGCGCAATATTTAAATATTACGTGTTACCATTACATACCTTGTTACTTCACCAATATTTCAATTAATTTCAACATGAAAATTATCTAAACTATCAAAATTCTAATTTATTTCTCATTAAAAGAATATCGAGGGAATATCAATATTTCGTTTAATGTATTTATGGATAAATAGAAATTTTTGATAGGCCGCATAAAATGAAATTTTATAAAATATGGTACTAACTGCAATAAATTAACAATGTTTGAGTATTACTATGGTTATAAGAAGAAGAGGATATTGTAGTTGATATTTCAATAATAATTAATTTACAATTCCCCAAGTATTACATGCTGCAAGCACATTTTCAAACATTATTAATGAAGAGACTTGTAATATTTAATACAGTATAGCAGCTTTCCATTTAATACTTTATATTTTTGGAATATGCCATTTTAAAACTTACACATCGTGTCATTTTATTTTTTAAAAATCTGATATACACATATAGGATTCAGAAAATATAATTTTAAAAACAGCTGAAGAGGCATTGGGGAAAAGAACAATCACCTCCGGCACTGGGAATAACAGAACTCCTTAGTTTGACGAAAGAATAAAAACACTGGCTCAAGAAAAGAAACACGCATTCCTACAATATAAAAAGAATCCAACAGCGCAAAAATATTAGGAATACAAATTGATAAAAAACGTCAACAACCAAGCTATCCGAAAAATAAAAAAATGTTATTGGGAAAAATACAGTAAAGACTCGTAGCATGACTTATATGGAACTCAAAGAAATATTTGGAAGACGTTGCGAAACCAGAAAATGGAAGTAACAGAACATATACAAATACCAGCTATCAAAACTGAAGAATGGCATGAATATTTCAGTCAGATATATAAAATTCAAGAGGATAGCTTGGAAAATATCGAACAAAGACGTCATAACAAGACCCTGGTATATCTTACTAGAGAAATAATACAAGAATCTATAAAAAAAGCTAAAATCACGAACATCTCCGGGTCTGGATGGTATATATAATGAATTACTTAAGTACTGTGGCGATTGCTTGGAAGAGGCTATGCACGAGATACTGTCGAACGTGCTGGGCACTAAAAAGGTACTGGAGGACTGGAAAAATAGTTACACGATTCCGTTACACAAAAAAGGGGAGAAGAAGACACAGGACAATTACCGCGGAATTACTCTGTTGAATACAATCCTTAAATTGTTTACATCCATATAATTAGAAAGCTATTGCAAGAAACAATACAAATATCAGAGGAGAAAGAAAGAATTGTAGTACAACATATGCCATTTTCATCATACGCCAATTGGTAGAAAAATCAATCGAATATAACAACCCGCTATTTATGTGCTTCGTGGATTTAAGCAATGCTTTCAACCGTGTGAGAAGAAACGACGTTTTGAAAATTTTACATGAACATGACGTACCACAAACCCTTGTAGAATTGGTCAATAATATTAACACTAACACGTCGACTAGAATCAAAACATCTGATGGAATTACGGAACCAATCAAAGTAAACAGTGGCATACGACAAGGGGATTCGTTGAGCCCCTTCTTATTCAATTTAATAATGGACCGTATGATAGAATCAAAGGGAAAAGATGGTTACCCTATGGGAAGACACAATGTGAACATAGTATGCTACGCCGATGATGCAGTGCTCCTAGTAGACAGCGAAGATAACTTCCAAAGACTTTCGCATCAATTCAACATTATCGTCAAAAAATATAATACATCTCCAAAGACAAAACTAAGTGCATGGTGATATGTAAGCAGCCAGTTCGTTGTAAACTAGAAATAGACGGATCCGTCGTTCAACAGGTAATGAGCTTCAGGTATCTTGGTGTCGAGGTAACGATTCAAAGAGACCTGCGGGCGGAGGTTCAATAACAGGCAATGAAGGATACACAAGTAACCGGGTATCTAAACACAATGCTCTGGTGGAATAAACACCTTACTAAGGAAATTAAAGTACGAGTATACAAAGCTATGGTTCGCCCAGTACTAACATACTCTATGGAGACAAGAGCAGATACCAAGAAAACTAAACAAAAAATTAGAACAGTAGAAATGAAGATTATCAGAAAAATAGCGAATGTCACGGTACGAGATAGACAGACGAGTAGATCCATAAGCGAAGGATGCGGAGTGCAGGATGTGGTGAAGCGCATTAAGCGAAGATGGAAGGAATCGAATGACCATGTCGAGAGAATGCAAACCAACAGACTAGCATATATATGCAAACATGAGAGACCAAAAGGAAAGAGACAACAAGGACGACCACACAATAGATGGGGACAAAGTTGGTTTTCCTCATCCGCTGAATAGAAACAAGCCAGGCAAACAGGGGATGACCCTAGCTAAAAGAAGAAGAAGAAGAAGAAGAAGAAAAGCTAAAGATAATTAAGATATTTGCTTTACCTCAGTTATATAATATTAGACGTAACTAACCATAAAGTATAATGTAAGGTGTACATTTTATGTTCCGTCTTCTGTCCAATTAGTTCAACGTTTTTTGAATTATGATCAATATGGAATTCTGATTAGTTCATATACACTCTATATTTCCTTTTGCCTTTCCATATCAAACTTCGTGCTTTATAAATTATTAGTATATGTTTAGAATTTTCAATTATTTACTGAACATGAATTCAATATTCAAACTTATATAAGTATTTCTTATACTTCTATCTAATCCATCAAAACGTCTTTATTAACAACTTCTATGTATTATACCGTTAATATCGTTAGTATGTACCGTTTCGCGTCTCGTTAACATCATTGCACATCTGTTTTTACTTTCTTATACGTAGTATAAGGAAGTATTGTGATGACGAAAATTTTCGACCTCGAAATTTTTGCAGATGTCCACGTTTTAAAGTCCCCTGATACCAAAAAAGTGGTTTCTAAAAAATGTCTCTCTCTCTCTCTCTCTCTCTCTCTCTCTCTCTCTCTCTCTCTCTCTCTCTCTCTCTCTCTCTCTCTCTCTCTCTCTCTCTCTCTCTCTCTCTCTCTCTCTCTCTCTCTCTCTCTCTCTCTCTCTCTCTCTCTGTGTGTGTGTGTGTGTGTGTCTGTCTCTCTGTGTGTGACCACGATAGCGGTCAAACCGCTGCAGATATCAATTCCAAATTTTGTATTTACGAATATAATCTCCCTCTTGAGAACTGATTAGATTTTGAGCAAAATCAGCAGACCGGAAGTAGTAGTTTACTTCAGTGAAAAAATCGAATTTTGCAAATATTTCGTGAATTACTAAGTTTAAACAAATTTATAAAGAATTCATATGTACTTAAAATTGAAATTGTGAATAATTTTATTAAAAAGGTTTTTCGAAATTCCTACCTGAAGTAGGTCTTTTACTCTTATCGAAAATCAGTTTCTTGCAAATATTTTGCAAGTCATGCTTTTTAGACAGGTACGCTACGAATATAAAAGTATTTAGAACATAATTTCTAATATCTTTTGTATAAAAAAAATTTCAAAATTCGGACCGGGAGTATCACTTTTACTCTTACCGAATAACGATTTTTTGCAAATATGTCGTAAATTATGCATTCTATATATATTTATGAAGAGTACAAAAGTATTTAGAGTTGGATTTGGAATATTTTTTTTATAAATGAAATTTCAAAATTCGGACCGGAAGTAACACTTTCATACGTATAAGAAAGTCGTGTGGTGGCCACACCTCATTTTTTTTATAATAAAATCGATGGCATATTTTTATACAAATGTATATGTTTAGCTTTTACAGTTAAAATAACATTTTTAATAACAAATGAAAGGTATTAGGGAAGTGCAACACTACAGGTGTTAGCAAGTAATTGCCACTGTTTTGTAACAAATATGCAAAAACTTCTTCTAGTAAAATAATAGATGGCGCTGTTATTAACTATAACAAGTATAGAAGATAAATCCCAGCTATTATTTCTGGATTATATATTGTCGATCTCTATAATTTCGTGACCTTTAAAAAATAAGACAACCTGTCAGTAATAACCCTCTCTGAAACCTTAAAATCCCGACAAAATAAAGCAGTAATTCTCAATTTTCTCCGAACAGCTTGCTTTATAAGCAAATCTAAATGCTGCTGGGAGAGTTCGGTAGGCTTATTATACGGAACCAAGAGTGAAAAATGGCTTTCACAAAAGCGAATGTTATCGCATTTCCTGCTAATTCGTGTCTTAATAGATGTCGTTGTATTTAAAACAGAATTGTCATTACCGTTTGTTAACATTTTACAGGAAATGCTTTGGTGATTTTTATGTACAGGTTGGTCACCGAAAACACTTCTGTCAGATTTTGTGTCAAATAATAAATATAGTGATGTAACTGGTTTGGGTTTACATTGGAATTAATAACATTTATATGATCGCTCAAGTATACATACACGAAAAATGTCGTATATGAATAAATGTATGAAAGCACAGCTACCTTAAGCTGGCATTGCGAATAACAACGTGCAGACAGCTGTTTCGACCTTACATTGGTCTCATCAGTGCACGTGCGTTTGTTCACAATGCCTTAAAAACTTAGATTACCTGATATAGTCAACTTGCGTACCAAATGCCATGAGATATTCCCAGCGGCATCTGTTACCCAAGCGCGACATCGTAAGGTAATGTTACCCTCCGTAGTAAAACTAATGAACACGCCAGCCAGGGCTGGCGTGTTCATTGAATGCACGTATATCTGCAGTTGCACGATTAGTAGTTGTACTACGAAGGGTATCATTACCATGCGATGTCGCGCTTGGGTAACAGATGCCGCTGGGAATCTCCCACGGCATTTGGTAGGTAAGTTGAGTATATCAGGTAATCTAAGTTTTTAAGGCATTGTGAACAACACGCACGTGCCCTGATTAGACCATAGTTAGGTCGAAACAGCTGTCTGCACGTTTTTTGTTCGCAGTGCCAGCTTAGGCTGTGCATTCATACATTTATTTATATACGAAATTTTTCGTGTATGTATACTTGAGTGATTTAATAGTGTGAGAGCGCTTACTCTCCAAGAATTACTTTGTAATATTTATATGTATTGGAATAACCCTGAAAGGCGATTATTGTCATCTTAAGTAGTGTAAATAACAAGATTGATAATTTCTTGAAAATTCAACAATAAAACAGATACTTGCAATAGTTTTTAATTTTAACATTTCAATACCACGCATTTACAGTACTAGGTAAATCGTTTATAATTGTGCTGTCAATGTCAATTATAAATTGAATATCAAATTCATTGCGTCACAACTACTTTTACAGTTTTAGAAACTCCTTTCACATATATTCGATTATGGAAATATCCTTACTTTACTGTCACATTATAATCTTTCTAAAAGAAAATCCAACGATTGCTTTACGATAAGATGTCATTATAACATACCGGTTGTGTCAAATGGACGTATACATCGTACATACGTATACGTATATCTTGAGTTCCTATGCCTAATGATATTTGACACATGCTGTACACATGTATACTCGCGGCAAAAAGTGTTGCCGGGTCTTAAGATCAGCTAGAAGTTAGTACTGGTCAACTCTAGTAATCGGATAATATTTCCCACTACATTTTAATAAACCATAAAGGGAGATTGTAAGATATTTTTCTTTACGGTTGAGAGATGTATTAAATTTCGTCAAAAATAAAATACATCTAGCATAATAAAGCAATAAATAAGCAAACAATAAATTACACAAAGAATATTTTGAAGACAATATATTTAAAGGAAAATATTTTAAAATGTAAAATACGAGCAATATCACACTTACCTCGGACGTTTTAACATATTGCTGTGGTATTTTTCTTGTTAAATAAATAAATAGATAAATAAAGAAACCAAACAAATAAAAAGTTAACAAAAATAAAACACCACTACATTTATTTTAAATAAATATAAATTTACATGTTAGATATAAATTATAATTGAATATTTCAACAAATAAATACAGAATAATTCACTAATTTATATAAAAATATAAATATATACATATAATTTAATAGCGAATACTCGAATTAATAACTATGCAGTGGAATACACGTCAATGCAATATGGGTTGCATACCCATATTAGACGGTAAGAAACAATTAGCCTAGTAAATAATGTAAGAATTAAAAAGAAAAATATTAACCTCAATTTTAAATAAATTAGTGCACAGGAATTACATATTCTATAAAACGATATTCAAATACTGACCTCCGTTTAATAAAAAAGGATATATAATAACTTAAAGCAGTATTGTTAGCAGTTAATAAAAAAGTAGGTCACTCGGGAACACATTCTTTGGCAGTAATAATAACCGATGAATATAAGCCTACGTTCAACAGATTGCATTAACAATAAACACTACGACACGAACAAAGGTCTCTATACATAAATAAATGTATATTCCACTTATTTCACATTCACAAGATCAATTGTATTTTCTTCCGTATGGGACATAGAAATGCATACAAAGGTATATGATTTACTTGTTTTCGATATACACCAACGCATCCAGAATGTAAATATTGTGGTCTGGTTCACCATCAAAAATAAAACATTATGTTGGTTATGCAATTTCACTGATATTCACAGAATAAAAGATATTGTTGAATGTACATCTAAATATGCGATCAGTACATTGTTTCATTCACATACAAATGCTTCAAGAGATTTCAGGCTAAAATAAATAAATAAAACATTAGTCAGTATATAATATAAGACAATAAAAGAATACCTACCAACAAATAAAATCAATAAAAATGTCCATGGATACAAATATAGAATATGTAAATAATAACAACAGTAAACATGGCGGAAAGAAAGTCACATGACCACGTGACATCGATAGTTATCACAACAAACACGGAGGGCGCAGCAGATCAAAAATTTTAAACGGAACGAACAATTTAAAACAAAATAAATCGCTCGTCAAATGTTAATCGGTATAAAAAGGCAGGCACCGGCAAAAATAGAGGAGTCCATCCGGGAGTCCATCGGAAGATCTTCAAGACTTAAAAGGGAAAAAAGGTTAAACCAGTGCTCCAAGAAATAAAAATCTAAAAGGCATAAAACGCCTTTAAGATACAAACGTTGGAGAATAAAACGTGTGACACGCGGCATAAACGAAAGGTGCGCGCTATAAATAAAGGCGCGAAATATTACTATTGGACCTCACAAAGCCGCCACAATAAATTCGATAAAAATGGAGGGCCTGGACTACCAAGAAGAGTTTGAAATGTTATACAATCAAGAAAAGCAAGTACAAGCACTATAAAAATAAAACTCCATCTAGCAATCCTATAAATAAATAAATAAAGGAATCTTCATGTGTGTTTCATAAATTATCGAGCAACAAACTTTAGAATATTATTTGAATAATTAAATAAATTCTTCTTTGAGTAAGCTTTGGGTTGACGTGCGAATCTTAACTCAAGGCGATTCAACGGAGCATTAATAATTTTCCGGATAGCAACAAACTTTAGAATATTATTTGAATAATTAAATAAATTCTTCTTTGAGTAAGCTTTGGGTTGACGTGCGAATCTTAACTCAAGGCGATTCAACGGAGCATTAATAATTTTCCGGATAGCAACAAACTTTAGAATATTATTTGAATAATTAAATAAATTCTTCTTTGAGTAAGCTTTGGGTTGACGTGCGAATCTCAATTCAGGGCGGCTCAACGAGGCGTTAACGTTTTTAGTTGAATAACGATAACTTCGAAATAGTATAGGAAACATTTAATAATTCCTCCTTGTTTAAATCTCGATTTTGACGTGCGAATCTCAGGTCGAGATGATTCAATGAGGATACATCGGTAAAGGTAAAGAAAGTGAATTAAGAAAAAATTTCCTTGGCACATGAGCATACATGAAGAATAAGTGTAGTGATTTTTTTTATATTTACAATTTCTTAAAGAACAAAGAATTGCAAGGTGCTTGTACCGTTGATGAAAAAGGCTGAATAGAATAATGAAATAAATAAAGTATTGTATTATATAATAATAAGAATATTTACTCAATGTTTTATAAATTTATTCTAAAAATAAAATAAGTTGTGCTGACATTCAATATCTACTTATTTATACCCATCCCAAAGGAGAACATAAGGAAAGTAAACATCACTATCACAGCTAGAACTCACAATAAGTACAAGGCTGCGACATATTACCCGTTATAGAAACAAAGAAATTCACACTTAGACCCTGAGATCACTAAAGTATATCAATTTATTAATTTAACTATTGGTTATTAACCAAAGTAGAAGAGGTCACAGCATTGATTTGGCGCCCAAACGTAGTAGGCTTATCGTTGGCCAAGATCTAGATTTGGCGCACAACGTAAAAGGGCTTATCGTTGGTCAAGATTTGATTTGGCACTCAACGATAAAAGGCTGTGTGAATTTACTTTCCTTATAACGCCATAAGCACACTATATTCTCCTATTGGGACAGGGTGAATAAGAGTTAGAATAAAAACATAAAAAAATAAAAATGGCTGATGAAAATAATAAGAATAAAGGCGAAAAACCTGAAAAGGTTGAAGATAAGGAAACAAGACCACAGTTTACCAGATACAGAGATAATTCTCGCAGCAATCGCTCAACCTCTAGCTCAGAATCAAAAAAACACGAGTTGGAAGGTGATCAATTGGAAGAACCGATCGTTGGAAGTACATCTTTCAAGAGAACAACCGAGAAATCATCGGAAGATAGAATTGAAAATTTGCTTCAAGTTCTATTACACAAAATGAAAGAAGAAATTAAAGAAGACAATGAGAAATTAAATAAAAATTTGAAAGAAGAAATGAAAACAAACAATAAAAATTTGAGAGAAGAAATCAAAGCAAACAATGAAAATCTAAATAAAATCAATCAAAAGATCGACAAGGGATTTCAAGATCTTAGATCGGAGACGTTACAGTTAAACGCTAATCTAGAAAACAAAATAACACAGTCTGTGTCAGGCTTAACTAAAGTAATAAGGGACAATACAAGAAAATGTGAAAATACGTACAGATCACTGATAAACGGAACAAATGACAGAATGGACGAAACGAAAGGACGATTTGAAGAAGGAGAATCATTAGAAAATAAAATAATAAACACCAACGCAACGAACAATGAAGAAGGAGAATCATTAGAAAATAAAATAATAAACACCAACGCAACGAACAACGAAGAAGAATCATTAGAAAATAAAATAACAAACACCAACACAACGAACGACGAAGAAATTACGAGGAATATGCCAACCCATGAAGATGGTGCACAAATAGTTACAAAAGTCAAAGAAGCCTCCACAATAATACATACATGGAAAATAACCAAATACATGGATTCCAATAAGAAAATTTTGAGAACACATTTGGATACGTTGTTATATGAAGAAGAAGATAACAAAAATTCACATCTATACATTTCACGGCAAACATTAGAAATACTCATAGGAGCAGAAAAATATACAGGCTCATGGAAACGACAGGCACTTATTATACAAATTGGAAAAGTTAAAAAGACACACAAAGAAGTCAACACACTGAGGGGCACCGAAGAAGTTGCACTGATGGAAAAGGGAAGGATAAGAATAGCAACGGAATTAAATAAAGAAAATCAAGTATCACTTTACCACTCAGTAAATACACGTTCAAGTAATAAAGAAGATAGGGAACTTAGAGCAACAACGACGTACATCGAGGATATACTTCGGCATAACAAGAACATTATTGATTTTCGTCTCAAGATTTTGGGAAAATAAATTCCCAATAAATACAAGGAGCACGGCGGAGGATAAAGAGGCGTCCTTCGATGGTGCGTTGCGACACCACTCCAACCTTAGCTGACTTTAACACCAAAGCCTAAGAAAGGAGCACGGCGGAGGATAAAAAGGGGACCTCCGATGGGACATGGCCATCCCACTCCAACCTTAGCCAACTACGAAACCCCAATCAAAAGGAAAATAAAACACAAGACATATACAAATACAAAGATCTAATGAAAGTACCACTGAACTACCACACATATCAATCAAAATTGGGGAAGAGGAAAAATAGAAGCATTACTCGATAGTGGATCACAATTATCGCTACTCGACTACAGCGTCATAAATGAAAATTTAGAGAAACAAGGACGATATATTCCAATAAAGAAGATTAACTTAATTACAGCAAATAAAAAACCTTTGATAACCATTGATAAAGTTTTCTGCGTTAATGTTAAAAATTAATGATTTAAACCTACTGACAGAATTTGTAGTAGTACATAATTTAAATTGCAATTGCATATTGGGAATGGACTTTTTAAGTCAATATAGCACAAAACTGGATATGAAGGACAAGACTTTTCACATAAGAAATATGATAATTCCATGGAGCGAAGAAGCACCAGAAAAGGAAATTTTAATTAATAATTTATATGTAGAAGAAATAGAAAAGGAACTCACGCAAGAAATGATTGACAATTCATATGACAATAAATGTGCGCATCTCGTGAAGCATCCAAAGAATAAGGACTTCACATTAAAAGGGGATGGTACAAGTATAAATTGCAATGAAAAGTATAAAAATCATGTGAGCAATCTTTTAAAAATGAGCACAAGAGACTAGTTGACGACAGTCCTGGCTTGGCAAGAAATTACGAGCATAAGCTCGAGGTAAATGAAAAGAAACCCTTCTATGTGAAAATCTATCCATATCCCAATAAATACAAGGAGCAAGTGAAATTAGAAATCAAAGAAATGCTGAAGAACAATATAATAGGAAAAGCAGAATCGAACTTTATCAGTCCAATTGTTGCTGTAAAAGAGAAAAATATAGAAGATTCAAAAGAAACATTAAGAAAATAAAAAGAAAATACTATTTCTTCAAGATAAATTCCCCGACTGATATGTGGAAGACAATAAGATTTTATACATGCATGTCAATTGTAGGCTTAATTGATGCCACACAAAAGATATTGAACCCACACGAAGAAGATATCTCCAATTTATTATATATATTTGTATATGTTTCATTTTAAATAAATTAAGTACCACTTTCCTATTGGAAAAGAAAGGTGAAAACTCAAACTAAGATATCAAACAAGAATGAAGGGAGTAAAATTGAAATATAAAACTCACACGATGGAGAATATGAACCCATAAGAAAATAAAGAGGGATAGTTCCCAGGATCATACTATTTAAGTTTATGCATAAATAAATATTAAGAGAACAAAAAGGGATAGCTCCCAGAATTATATTATTTAAGTTATGTAAATAAATATTAAGAGAACAAAAAGGGATAGCTCCCAGGAGTATATTATTTAAGTTATGTAAATAAATATTAAGAGAACAAAAGGGATAGCTCCCAGGAACACATTATTTAAGCTATGTAAATAGACATTAAGGAAATAAAAGGGATAGTTCCCAGGATTATAGTACTTAAGTTAGAATAAATAGATATTAAGAAACAAAAAGGGATAGTTCCCACATAAAAATATAGTAAATCTAGATGTAAGAATATTAGCTAAGTAAAAGTTTAGAAAAATACCATTAAGTGAAGAAAAATGCAATATGCGCATTACATTCATAGTCAACTATGGCATATTGACAATTTTCTTAACTTGGGATATGCTGTGGTATTTTTCTTGTTAAATAAATAAATAGATAAATAAAGAAACCAAACAAATAAAAAGTTAACAAAAATAAAACACCACTACATTTATTTTAAATAAATATAAATTTACATGTTAGATATAAATTATAATTGAATATTTCAACAAATAAATACAGAATAATTCACTAATTTATATAAAAATATAAATATATACATATAATTTAATAGCGAATACTCGAATTAATAACTATGCAGTGGAATACACGTCAATGCAATATGGGTTGCATACCCATATTAGACGGTAAGAAACAATTAGCCTAGTAAATAATGTAAGATTTAAAAAGAAAAATATTAACCTCAATTTTAAATAAATTAGTGCACAGGAATTACATATTCTATAAAACGATATTCAAATACTGACCTCCGTTTAATAAAAAAGGATATATAATAACTTAAAGCAGTATTGTTAGCAGTTAATAAAAAAGTAGGTCACTCGGGAACACATTCTTTGGCAGTAATAATAACCGATGAATATAAGCCTACGTTCAACAGATTGCATTAACAGTAAACACTACGACACGAACAAAGGTCTCTATACATAAATAAATGTATATTCCACTTATTTCACATTCACAAGATCAATTGTATTTTCTTCCGTATGGGACATAGAAATGCATACAAAGGTATATGATTTACTTGTTTTCGATATACACCAACGCATCCAGAATGTAAATATTGTGGTCTGGTTCACCATCAAAAATAAAACATTATGTTGGTTATGCAATTTCACTGATATTCACAGAATAAAAGATATTGTTGAATGTACATCTAAATATGCGATCAGTACATTGTTTCATTCACATACAAATGCTTCAAGAGATTTCAGGCTAAAATAAATAAATAAAACATTAGTCAGTATATAATATAAGACAATAAAAGAATACCTACCAACAAATAAAATCAATAAAAATGTCCATGGATACAAATATAGAATATGTAAATAATAACAACAGTAAACATGGCGGAAAGAAAGTCACATGACCACGTGACATCGATAGTTATCACAACAAACACGGAGGGCGCAGCAGATCAAAAATTTTAAACGGAACGAACAATTTAAAACAAAATAAATCGCTCGTCAAATGTTAATCGGTATAAAAAGGCAGGCACCGGCAAAAATAGAGGAGTCCATCCGGGAGTCCATCGGAAGATCTTCAAGACTTAAAAGGGAAAAAAGGTTAAACCAGTGCTCCAAGAAATAAAAATCTAAAAGGCATAAAACGCCTTTAAGATACAAACGTTGCAGAATAAAACGTGTGACACGCGGCATAAACGAAAGGTGCGCGCTATAAATAAAGGCGCGAAATATTACTATTGGACCTCACAAAGCCGCCACAATAAATTCGATAAAAATGGAGGGCCTGGACTACCAAGAAGAGTTTGAAATGTTATACAATCAAGAAAAGTAAGTACAAGCACTATAAAAATAAAACTCCATCTAGCAATCCTATAAATAAATAAATAAAGGAATCTTCATGTGTGTTTCATAAATTATCGAGCAACAAACTTTAGAATATTATTTGAATAATTAAATAAATTCTTCTTTGAGTAAGCTTTGGGTTGACGTGCGAATCTTAACTCAAGGCGATTCAACGGAGCATTAATAATTTTCCGGATAGCAACAAACTTTAGAATATTATTTGAATAATTAAATAAATTCTTCTTTGAGTAAGCTTCGGGTTGACGTGCGAATCTTAACTCAAGGCGATTCAACGGAGCATTAATAATTTTCCGGATAGCAACAAACTTTAGAATATTATTTGAATAATTAAATAAATTCTTCTTTGAGTAAGCTTTGGGTTGACATGCGAATCTCAATTCAGGGCGGCTCAACGAGGCGTTAACGTTTTTAGTTGAATAACGATAACTTCGAAATAGTATAGGAAACATTTAATAATTCCTCCTTGTTTAAATCTCGATTTTGACGTGCGAATCTCAGGTCGAGATGATTCAATGAGGATACATCGGTAAAGGTAAAGAAAGTGAATTAAGAAAAATTTCCTTGGCACATGAGCATACATGAAGAATAAGTGTAGTGATTTTTTTTTATATTTACAATTTCTTAAAGAACAAAGGATTGCAAGGTGCTTGTACCGTTGATGAAAAAGGCTGAATAGAATAATGAAATAAATAAAGTATTGTATTATATAATAATAAGAATATTTACTCAATGTTTTATAAATTTATTCTAAAAATAAAATAAGTTGTGCTGACATTCAATATCTACTTATTTATACCCATCCCAAAGGAGAACATAAGGAAAGTAAACATCACTATCACAGCTAGAACTCACAATAAGTACAAGGCTGCGACACATTACCCGTTATAGAAACAAAGAAATTCACACTTAGACCCTGAGATCACTAAAGTATATCAATTTATTAATTTAACTATTGGTTATTAACCAAAGTAGAAGAGGTCACAGCAATATGTAGTTTTAAAAATGCAGAGAAATTACAATACTAATAAAACAAGGAATGGTGAAATAATTGAACTTTAGAGAGGTGGCTGAACTATTAAAAAAAGGTATTATAGAGATATATGGGCTACAAAAATCTTGATTTAAATAATATTCCAAAATTTAAACACCCCCTAGCAATTGCGCTGGAAATACCAAGGTAAATACATATTAGGCAAACATGCCTCAGGTAAAAAAGTCTTAGAATGCAGATATAGTAATATAATCAAGAATTTTGAATTAAATTATAATGAAAATCCTTAATTTTTTTGTATCTCTTTCAAAATAAATAGAATGTATATTACAGAAAGAAATTAATGACAGATACATACTCGTAAATATATACATAATTACAAATTCAATAAAACCCAGATCTTAGTAATGCATTCATTCTCGCCCTTGAAAAATAAAATAATATCGGAAATCCCCAAACATTTCTAGAACAGCAAAACGATTTCTTTGTAATGTTGACACATCAATGTTATCGTGCGATAAATCATAAATGAAGAATATTTGAAATATATTTAGTTCTATATGCTACATGTATTTTCTTTTACAAAGCAGTTAAGTATATTTACTGAAATTTGGGTATTATAAAAATTGAATATAATCTCTCTTTATTTCGTGTTAGAATTTATTAGAGTGGACCAGATATATCTTCCATATAGCTGGTCTTACTGCCCGACAAAACTTTTTGATGCGAGTAGGTAAACATACCATAAGACCGCGTGCGTCTGCATTATCGCGATACCTGTAGAGTAAGCGAAACAGATAGAGATGTCTGTGTATTAGAACGGTAAACAAGTAGACGCAGTGTTATACTGGATTACAACAGAGCTAGTATTTCGCATATGCCTATGATGCACTCGTATTTGTCCAAAAATTCCACATTTATACGGTGTAGTCGGGCAGTCGCTTCCACATATGGGCGTCAGTTCGAGTTTTATTATTGCTTAAGAATAACATTTTTTTAGCTAATTACAGGTTAATTGCAATGTTGAATTACAATTCTGTTTTAAGAAGTAAATATTTTATGTTTCAGTAATTTATTATAGTTGAGTTTTTAGATTATAATATTTGTTGAAAAATATTATTTTAGTTAAGAATTTTTTTTTATTTTAAAGTCAAGGAGTTATTTATTATTTATTTTTGCTCTTTTATGTTGTTTATGAAGCTGTAATGAGTTACTTCACTGACATATTATCAGTGATTATCTGATGCTTCAAACAACTACAAATAATTACTTACAACGGGAACGCAATACCTATTACACTGCTCTTCACTTGATTTGCCTACGAATACATTTATACGTATAACTTATACGCCCGCTGTCGGTGTGGCAATTCAAGTTGGCACGCCCATTTATAGTCGACCAGTAGTTACTAATACATGCATCGCGCTATGAACGGCGGCCACACGGTATATTAATGATAAGAATAAAAATCCGCTACGAAATGAAAAGCGATAATTATCTTTTTAAAATAAATTTGAAGAACTGGCAGAATACACTGACAATGGCTAGCAGGGGAAACATGAGGGAGTGAAGTCAATATATCATGCGAAATTGGATTACAAATTCAAATACGTTTGTAATTCAATGAAACTGAACACTTCTAGAAAATACGGAAACTGTATAATTATTACAGGCACATGAATAAATGTAAAAAAGAAAATTTTGCACGATAGCAAATCAAACGATTCTTGAGAATAATTTCAATAGTTTTACGGAATATACAAATAATAGATATTGGTTTGTAATTTCCAGATATATTAGGGCCATTCATCTTGAAAACTGCTATTATTTTACTATTTTTGATAGCTACCGGAAAAACACATTGATGAAAATAAAACAGTACTCTACCTATTTTGATCAAGGACCTGTTAAAATGCCTATGCTGTCCTCTGTATTATATTGCTACTTAATTCGTAAATGGCAAAAAATGTTATTAATAACGCCACGCAGTTCTTATCTTGTTACACGTGACAGGCAAAAGAAATTATTTAGCACTTACGCCAAATAATCTAAAGGACAGTCTTCAGTTGATAATAAAGAAGCTATTATATGATCTGGGAAAATGACAAAAAAGGATTCATGTCATCCGGATCTATGTACGGAGTACTAGAGGAATTGCCACGGTTTCCTTTAAAATTAATAACATTCCAATAATCGCTAGGCTTTATTGCTGTAAGTTTCAATTAAATTATCATGGGCCGGTTCTTGGTAACTTTACGGTGTTTATGTATGCGATAGGAAAAGAACATGATAAAGCTTATCAACTTGCTTTCCTTTTCAGTTACTCTGGCTAAGTCTAAAAATAAAACCTGGTTAAACATAAGATATTCAATTGTGCGGATGGCCAAAAGATAGTCACATGAAAATAATTTCAGGTTTACGAAATAGTAAATTTCCTTCTTATTAAAAAAGAAGACCACATATATAGAACGTTGGAGATATGTTACATTCAAAGTAGTTTACATGATTGCAGCAAAATATGACAGAAGTCCTCACATCTGAATAAATTCTGAAGTAATGCCTCCCCTAGAAAATACAATGTCAAAGCAAAGCATTCATAAGAGCTAAACTATTGATTATAAGAACTATATTTCTAAAATAAGTATATACGTAGTACGTTAAAATTTCCAAACAGTATTTTGCGATATCAGATATTTACTTTTTTTTGTTAAAATATCAAATTAAAGAAAGAACGACGTTGTTTCACTGTATCTTTTTCCATTTAATAAAAAACAAAGATTAATGGAACTGAGAGAATAATAATGGAATTTAGCTAGAACGACGTTTTCATTTAAATTCTTGAGATTCATTTTCAAGAAGCCTTACAAAGTTCAATATTTCTTAGCGCCTATCCAACGTAACATTTTACATCATTTAAACATCTACAATTATTATATAAAAGCGTTTTATATGATTTTTTTGTATTACCCGGACTTCGTTGTGTTGGCACTTAATCAGTTTTTATGATACTAGTTCTAATGCAGACTTTTAAAGTTATCTGAAAAAAGGAAATCCCTTCTTAAATTCCATAACAATCCCAGCGTGAACATATTAAAAAATATATACCGATAGGTCCAGCCCGCGACGGGCCATACATAGGCAACAATATACGTATGGAACGTAATGCTATGTGGCAACGTGTGTACGATACCACTCCGCGTGCGCAACCTTATTCCGATAGTCGAGCGCAACAGATGTCCCGTCATTCGTATTTAGCTGTGCATACGTAAAGGTAGTTATCATGTCAGTGTATACAACCGCAGAGAAGGTACAAATAGTTTCGTGGTATCTTGCAGGCAATTCCTGTCGAACAACCGCTGATTTATTTGCTGTAGAGTACGTAAATCGGCCTATTCCTTCGCATTCGACGATTGAAGTGACTTTCTTAAAATTTGAATTTATTTTGCAGAATTATTGATTTTTTTACTTTTATCTTTTAGAAAACGTTATTGTTTTTTTATTACTTTAAATTACTTTTCCGTAGCAGCTAAGAATACAATAATAATAATAAATTGGACCTTATTATGTCTGAAACAAATGGGCAAATTACGTATACAGAACGAATATGCAAACGACTATATCCTTGCGCGGTTTAAGTCTTACTAAATTCTTAACTGCAATGTGCTGCAATTGAAGCTGCTGCGGGTAGAGGGGTTTCGGTGGGGGTTTCGGTGTTGCCACTCATTGCTGACTATGGCCCGTTCCGAGCTGGACCTATCGGTATACTGAAATATATTATGGAATATACATTACTAAATTAAGCATATGAGGGGTATCCAAGCAAAACCGGCAATCAACACTCTAGATACTTTTTCAGGAAACGCATTTGACAGAAAGTTTAATATTTATGAATACACTTGGAGAGTGCCAGGTTTGCTTCCAACTAACGAATATTGCCGCTTTTGCTACATACTACTTAAATCAAAAATATGTTAAGCTGTCACATTGACTCGTTTTTAAATAAATTCATTTATCTTTTTATTGTAAAAGTAACGTATAATTTTCGAAATGCCTTATAAAAACATTAATACACAAGTAAAGTAAAGTAAAGTAAAAGTGCTTTTCTTTTTCTTAAAGAGAATGATCTTATGTATAATAAAATCGGGAAGTTCTTCGCAACCATCTATTTCACCTTCAATAATTTCTTCGTCTAGTGCAAGAGTACTTCCATCATTTTGAAGAATATTTTTAAGAAAGTGCAGGTTGTCAACTGCTTCCCAATCTTAGCCTCAGTGTTTAACCAGCAATTTTTTAACGTCTTGTAATTTTATGTTCACCGGCACACCCATTTCTATAACATCTGGGTTTAGCATTGTTATATTTTTTGGAGGTTTACATACACCTTTAGCTTGTCCTATGTCATGTATGCCTTTTGCTTCCAATCTGCAACATCGCAATTTATTCCCATGCGAATTACTGATCCAAAATTATTAAAAACTTCTACATACTCTTCTGGGATCGTTATTACTCCTTTTCTTTTTAATTGTTGTTCGATTCTACCAAAAATTCGATCACTACGCAGAAAGGAATGTCCAGTGGCTGGGTGGTCAATTTCAATGGAATTTAAATGGTTAGGAGCCGTTAAAAACATTTAGCACAGGTAGTCACAATTATGCAATTTTTGTTTTGCCAACCACAGGTGTTGGTACACCTTCCAGTTTAGTCTGGGAGAGACAATAAAACAGTGCTGGGCTAATTTCGCTAGAACCTTTAGAAAATTGATTTTCAGTACAGATGCACATAAATGTATTTTCTATAGTTTGCTTTTGATGAACCTTCTACAAAACCAGATTGTAGATGTATAACTGAGGGCTATAATAGGAACTTTGATCGAGAACTTTTGGCAAACCCTGTTTTTTTTTTTGGAAGTCAAAACTACTAGTAAGTAGATCATCCTCAGTCTGCCGAAAGGGTTTATAAAACGCATTGGCCTTTAGTTTATGAACCCCTTTTTCGTTATATGTTTATTCTTTTCATCACCGTTTATGTTGTTTTTTTATTTGTTCGTTCAGAGATAATCAATTGAATATACATAGTTTCGATGTGTTCCGAAGCCCAAATTAAAACTTTTATTAAAAATACATCGTAGTATCTTAACTTTTAGATTCAACTCCTCTGTTTCGCTATTGTACATCTTTGATATTTTTTAATGTTCAACTAGGAGGGAAGATAACGTCTAATTTTAGTTGAAGATCTAGTATAATGAGCCTCCACACGTTTAAACTTTTTTTATTAAATTTATTTATATACATATATTATTTATTATTATTATTATATATATTTATTATATTTTTAAATTTGTAACTAATACCCTCTTCTTTCACTTGGTGATTTGCCTGTCATTTAATAATGTTTTATTACAAATTGTACCCAGTCTTTTAATATCCAAAATATTCAAAAATGTGGTCTGACAGACTGGCACTAGATCTGCTTTTACTCTTACAAAACATTTGGTGGTAAAAGCTGAGAGTTGATTTTTTTTCCTCGCCAAAAATGCATCTTGCAGCTGTTTGTCTTTAGAAGCATAGAAGTCACGATGGAATTTAGCAATATCAGACATTTTTAATGTTGCACATCTATATTACTTGGTAATGTGATTGCATTTAGGAAAATCCGGGGGTTGTAGAGGTGCATATCTGAAAAAAAAAGAAAACAGGTAGCCCTTTTCTAGTGAAAACGCAAGTTGTTGTGGTATAAGCTAATTACTGAGAAAAAAGCAAATGTATAAATATAAACTTACTGTCGTTGCTTTCCTATGTTCCTTTTCCATTTATGCACTTGTCTGATTCGTTTGCGAGCCTTTCTAGGTGTTACCCACGTAATAATTTTACTTATTGGAGATATGCATGTAAGCTATTGTATACCTTTATCTCAATCTTGCCGAAAAGTGGAGATTGCCGGTTTTGCTTGTATACCGCTCATATGTGTGCCAATAAATAAATACATTCTTTCAGTTACTTATACAGGCTGTAGATAAAGTCTGGAACAAAATTAATATTTCTGTTATCTTCGGTTTGATGGAAAAACCCTGAAACAGGTCGATTTTGTTTTTATCCCGTGCACTTTATAACATCGTGAATTTAATTCTGTCGTCATCTGGTTGCGCGCGGGCGTGACGTGATTAGTTTTTTCAAATGGTAACCCGCCACATTTATTACCCCTTGTCGTTAGGTATTCCATTGTGCATGCAACGGTATGAAAAGTTTGGTACCTTACATAACAATTTTTGGGAGAAAAATGCTTTCGAATTTCAAAAAGTTAAAATTTTATTTCTAATGACAAACTAATCAAAAATTATTTTAAAAAATCAGATAAATTATAATCCGAGGTTTATCTTGGATTGTCATCAAACAAGACACCAAAAAAATGTCAACGTAAGTGTTCAAATTGTCCGCCATTGGCCATTTGACACTGGCCGAGACGGACGTACACGCTTTCTACGACATGTCATATTGACAGTTCATTACTTGGTGTTTGAACTTATCCATTCACAATACTTGCTCCATTGGTAGTGTTGAACGTGCATTGCGAAAATGGCGAATTTTAGCGAAAAAGAGCGCATTCAAATTCTCATTATTGTTGGTTGTGGTGATAAAATACGTAGCCATGAAGAAGCCTGTCAGTTTTTCAATGCAGAAAATCCAAACCGCGCACCGATTTCGCGGTCAACGGTGAGCAAAATTGTCGCAAAATTTGCTAAAACTGGTAGTGTAAAAGACAGGGCTCGTCAAGGTTGACCAAGAATTGAGGAAGATAGAAGGGTCAATATTCTCTTGGAACTTCAGGACAACCCCCACACTTCAACAAGGAACATTGCCAGGGATCATGCAGTCGATTTTACCACAGTAGCCAAATTGCTGAAGAAGGAAAAACTTCATCCGTACAAAATCAATCGGGTTCAGGAACTGAATGAAGATGACTTCGACCGCCGACTCGAGTTCTGTGAACAAATCATGCTACGGTGCGATGAGAATCCCGGATTTGTCGACAATGTGGTTTTCAGTGACGAAGCAACTTTTACCTTGAACGGTGAAGTGAATCGCCACAATTGTAGGTACTGGTCGGGCGAAAATCCTCGATGGGTTCGAGAGGAGCACACCCAACACCGGTAAAAAATTAATGTATGGGCGGAAATAGTGGGAGATCGCATTGTGGGGCCTTTCTTTCTGGACAGAAATTTAAACGCTGAAACATACTTACATTTCCTAAGATTTACGCTAGTGCCAACATTGGTAGAATTATTTCCGGATGAAAACACCCCCGACAAGCCTCACCCCAGAATCTGGTTTCAACAAGATGGAGCACCTCCACATTTTGGCTGGCGTGTTCGGAGTTACCTCGACGAAATTTTCCCCGGGAGATGGATCGGACGAAGGGGAACAATTGAATGGCCTGCCCGTTCGCCAGATCTCACACCACTTGATTTTTTTCTATGGGGTCATGTGAAATCAAAGGTGTACACCAATAAGCCAAATAACTTGGATGATCTGAAACATCGTATCCGCGAGGAAATGCGAAATATTGGTGCAGAGACAATACGACGTGTCGTAGAAAGCGTGTACGTCCGTCTCGGCCAGTGTCAAATGGCCAATGGCGGACAATTTGAACACTTCCGTTGACATTTTTTTGGTGTCTTGTTTGACGACAATCCAAGATAAACCTCGGATTATAATTTATCTGATTTTTTAAAATAATTTTTGATTAGTTTTTCATTAGAAATAAAATTTTAATTTTTTGAAATTCGAAAGCATTTTTCTCCCAAAAATTGTTATGTAAGGTACCAAACTTTTTATACCGTTGCATGCACAATGGAATACCTAACGACAAGGGGTAATAAATGTGGCGGGTTACCATTTGAAAAAACTAATGACGTCACGCCCGCGCGCAACCAGATGACGACAGAATTAAATTCACGATGTTATAAAGTGCACGCGATAAAAACAAAACCGACCTGTTTCAGGGTTTTTCCATCAAACCGAAGATAACAGAAATATTAATTTTATTCCAGACTTTATCTACACCCTGTAGGTTACCTGCTATGCATTAGTGTAGTACCTAGACTTCTATAAACACGTATTGTTTAATGTAATCGTTTGTTCCTTAATCCTTTTAATATTGGAATTATATATAATTTTTGCAAAAAGAAAATTCTACAGTTTTCCGTTTTATTTATCCGGCACGTAGCTTGTTGTTTTAAATGAAGTCTTTTCTATGCTACTACTACATTTTTGAATTATTTTTTAATACCAGCTATTCGTTTTTATGCTGTACATTTGGTTTCGCCAAATTGTTTCGAATATGTATACTTACTATTGGTTTTAAAACAATCAATTTTTTTGATTCTTATGCAACATATAAAATCGCGGCTTTTGCAGAAATAAAATTTCAATTTAAATTCTTACTTTAAATTACTGCTATATCTACAAATTGTATATATTTTCTTAGTACATGGATATATATTCATCTATTTCTTATATATCATTTATAGCATATTATTATAGCAGTGTATTTTTTTAATTCTTGGCTGCTCATAACAGTTCTCTTAAATTAAAAGATGTATTTATTAGGTACAAATACTTTTTTTATGGAATGGTAATTGGATAATAATAAAGATAATATTACTCCACTTCACAAAACAAACATCTACTTTATTTTGAATTAATATACAAAGTGTTAAATGCTGCTTAAATTTCCGTTTCAGTGCATACACAGATTGTAAAGTCGTGATAAGCAGTGTTATATATTATAATTTAAAAACCTCATTTTACAGAACTGCGAGATACAATAAGCTATAGCAATCACATCATTTAATATCCAATTGTGATGGATTCTAATTTCCCTGTGATGTCCGAGGCAGGATAGACAGCTTTAAACACGTGTAGTTGACGTGATGTGTTTTATTAAGAGTGGATTTACATATTGACTAAATATTAATTTAATATTGGTTTAATGCTAATCTAACATTCCATAAATACTCATGTTAATATAATACTATAGTAAAACTACCGTTACAATGTAGAATTTTCGTTCTATACTAACATATATTCTTAACTTAGATCCTCAGGGTTATATACCGTAAACAATTATGTTTATTGTGGTTAGTCTTATTACACATAATCTCGTACTCTTTTTCAACTTATTTCAATGTTTTACTTAGGTTGTGCTTACTGCACATGTACTGACTTTTCTTTATTCGGTGTTTGCTAATATCGCTACAAAATGTGAAAGAAAACCATAAATATGTTAATTTTTATAAAATAAAATTAACTACATCTATTTAATTAGAATAATAGTATATTATGCAATGAGCATTTAATGATAGCTATTAAGACACGAGTAAGAAAATTAGAATGCGAGGCGAAGCCGAGTATTGTAATGAATACGAGTGTCTTAATAGCCATTAAATGCGAGTTGCATACACTATTTTTTCTACGACCCCATAATAAAACATTATTTCTTGAACATTCCATTTCATAAATTGAGGTTAAAATTTTCCATGCACTTTAGCTGGTAATAAATTGTTCGTGGTTACTAAGGCTTGTTCCATAATTTCTGGTGGACTCAAATTTTACATTTCACTGTCATTATCCCTCATTTTTACCGTTTATATTTTCAAAAAAGTACAAATTTTAAGTACTTACTTGTAAATTGCAGAGAACTGTCACATTTATTTACTTTGTATATCTGTCAGATATGCAGTCGCCATATTGAATATTGTTTGAATATTGGAATGTCGCATTCCTATTGGACGTAAACTTGTATCGTAATGAAAAATCTGTATTCCTATTGGATATAAACTTGTATCATAATGAAAATCTGTACCATAATGGACATCGTTAAAGTACAGGTTCGGCATATCTAATAATATAATTAAATTATGGGAGTAGAAAAAATTATTAATGAGTAATTAAATTCGGCGCAGTTAACTCTCCTTGTGTTTAATATTAACAGCTTTAAATTAATTGTAAGCAGAATACTATTTTAATACCGTTTTTACAATACTTTCTAATTAAAGAAAACAACCGCATATTTTGGTGGATAACTAAATTTTTTAACACTAAATAAACACTGGACATTTATTAATTACTCTTTATTTAAATTAACTTTCTACAGAATTATATACACTTATGTATTGGTAACGACTGCAGTTGCTGCAGTTGCTAAGTTTTTTAAGCTTTGCCCAACACTATTTCTGAGGAAGACTTTATAAATAAAGTCGAAACGTTAGAATGTTTTTCATTTAGCCAAACCTAATTCACAATCTAAGAAATAATATGACACTCATTATCGCTGCGAGACATAATGTTATATTTCCTGTTGAGTATACACACATTATCAATATACCTAATAGTAACAACCTATAATGAGATAATTAGAGTGCGTGCCAGGTCACAATGCAATAGACAAGAAATTCACCTTAGGTATTAGAAATGATAAATTGCTTACCACAATAAAGGGCCATCTTCTAAAATTTCAAAATCGGACAATAATTCAAAATATTCGCTTTACCAGCAATCGGAAAATCGCTTAAAATATATAGTCATAAGGCAAGTCCTCTTAAAAGAAATTTCGGTTAGCTAGGTTTACACAGCATTGTACTGCACGTTTTTAGCAGTATTCGATTTTAACCGTACACGGTGCGGACTGTTCACATGATACGGTTTTTATTCGTTTAAAAAACGAATAGCCTCAGTTTTCATACAGCGATCTCCATGCAGCAGACCGAATACGTTTTAAGTTTATTCGGTTTGCTTGACAAGTCCGGTGAGTATTCGATAAACGTATAAACGTATATACGTCTTTTTGCAGGACAAGCGACGTGTGATCGGTTCTATACTCAATGTATGCGCCACTACTTATTCGGTAAAATTTATCCTGCACAAAAACGTGCAGTACAATGCCGTGTGAACCTAGCCTTACAACAACCAAAAATTATACTTAACGCGACACGGACGTTCTGGTATATACCTACTGCTTCAAGGGAACGATATCGAAGGCAGAAGCTATGGAAAAAATCTCCTCCGTCAAGGATGCCGGAATATTCGCTCTCCCTAGAGAGCGAAAGAAATTATAAATAATCAAAAACGCCGATAACAAAATATATAGAGCGCGCCGAGTGAATACGAGGTTAATGCAAGATAGATGTCAAGCCATTTCTGATATATTAAATTAAATTATAGGAAGAAATTGTATACCGTTTGACTGAAATAAAAGTAGATATAGGGAAACACAAACACGCACACAAGTGCATGCAAACATGAAATGGAGGGGTACGATAGTAGGGGAGTACAGATGAGTTCATATCGGGCGTGATATCGGGACACCGGGGTACCGAGGCTTTAGTGCACAACGTGTCTTTTAGTATGCAGTGAATTAACACAACCTTCTGTACGAAATTGTTTCACAATCTTATGGATAGCTGGCACAGAGGGAGGTGGACGATTTTCATACGCCGCAACAAATAAATTTTGCACGTCTTTGTACGAATTATCCTTGGCATACCATAACACAATCTGTATTTTTTCCTCGACAGTTAAGGGCATTTTATTTTAATATTTGCGAGTCTGCTCAGATACAATGTAACGTTCACGCTCTAAAGTTACGGAACGAATGTGTTGTCCCACAGCCGTCTCTACTTACAAGCCATGAAGTTGGAGATTTGGCAACTGCCCGTGTGGGTCTCATTCTATGTAAGACCATGTGCATATGATATGCATGTCACATTTATTAGCTAAAGTTTACGTGAGTTTGAATCAAAAACATTTGAGAAAATTAGAAATTAGAAAAAGAGAAATTTTACAAAGTTAAAATCAATCTCGGGAAGTACCTATGGGTAAACAATTCATATTTTCGTAAATGTGGCCGATAACAGTATTAAAGATAACCTCAAAGTGTCAACACGTTCTTTGCAATCATTTGTTTGCTGTTTATAAGTTTGATTAACAAATACATTTGGAGAAGGTAAGAACAATATACATTTACTAGTTTTGTTCATTCTTTTACAACTGTGTGAAGTTTTAGATGCCATGATTGTGCTGTTTCTCATTGTGTAAATCGAACTACAACATACACTTGAACAGGAAGATCCACAAACAACCTTTTCATTTTCAAAAGAAAATTACTTACGTAAAAAGTGGTTACGAGCAATTAATAGAGAAAATTTCGTCACCACAGGGAATTCAGTGGTTTGCTGTAAACATTTTGATGAAGGTGAAATTCAACGGTTTGAGTCATATAAAGACAAGGAAGGTGAAAGTGTAAAAATGGTTTCAAGTATCGTTATTAATAAATAGTGTATAGTTACAGTTTACGTTAATAATACCGAATTAGCATCAAATAATCTTATGTGGGTGTTACCTGAAACCCGTAAGTTGACTCGTTGGTCTCTTACAAAATTTGTTAGCAAGATATATCTAGGTAGTTTATGCAGTGATTTATGTATAAACGCTGAATATTACAAGCATACATAGTGGTTATGCTGTTTATTCAATTAAAATTAAAATTAAGTGTGTGAATAGTACAAATTTGGCAGTGAAAAGTAATGGTGCTTTGTTTGGTGATGCTTATTTTCTGCAGAGAGGAGGACTGATGAAGTAGGTTATTTGTATTTTCACTTATGTGCAATATTTGCTTTTATAACAAAAAATATAAAAATTGAAAAACAATTCTTGAGCAAAAATAATCATCAAAAGATATTAACCTCATTAGCAATTAAAAGTGTATAAAGTCTGATAACTTTTATATTGATTTTAATGTTGTATGTGAATGTGGAACACCAATGAACAATATAGTGTTAAATAATTATAGCAGAAATAAAAATAGTGTATGTCACCAAAAAAAGTGGTCAAACGAGAAAATTATCACTTTGAACAATTGCGAATATTATTAAAAATGTTGAAATATTAATAATGTTTTTTATACGTTTCCCTTTTATACATCCTTTCTTCGTCACATTATACCTACCTACCTAAATTTAAAGAAAGAATTACCTACCAAAAAACCTATTTTAGATTAGGTACGCGGTTAATCTATCTCGCTTTCAGCACCTGCTAAAGTCCACGAGTAGACCCACTTGAGGGCAACTAGGCGGTGTTGCCAAATTTAACTTCATGGCTTGTAAGTAAAGACGGCTGTGGTTGTCCCCGTTTTCGATCTCCCCACACCACCGGTCTTATACATAGGTACATGTTTATGTGTGTGTATTTGAAGATGCATATTAACTTTTAACTACGACAATCTGTATAACATAATTAAAATGAAAACTCATAGTGACACAGATACCTCAAAAATGATTCATTTTGTTCGTTTTTATTCTGTATTGATATAATATGGTCGAACTATTACGGAGCGCATTTAATTTTCAACTAGCAATTATCGTTATTTTATAGCATTTTATACAGAGATTTATGCAACGATTTATTTCAGATTTATAAATTCCATCTATACAGAGTGTACCACTTTAAACTCTCAGGGTAAATATCTCGCAAACGGATAAAGATATTTGAATTTTGTAAAAAGCAGTTACTAAAGAATGTATTTAACTAGTTTGCTGTCACAATTGTGTTTTATTATGTGAATAAATAGATGGCGCTGCGATGAAAAAAATTTTTTTGATCGCGATAATCTTCATTTGTTTTTTATTTGAAAGAGTATTAAAATTAATGTGAATTTTATTTTTTCTGTTAGTTTTCAAAATTTAACGATTTCATAGATATTCGTGTTTAAAGAAAGTAAGAGTAATTTGAATTTTTGTCTTTATTTCGTTTAAATGTTCAAAGGGATCAAATATAACTAGCAAAGATGTTCAAAATTGTTGATTTCTTGATTGATACATAACGTATATCGCCTTATTAGTGCTCTTCAGCAAACATTTTACAATGTATTTCTACTAATTTTTTAAACACTTGCATAATTTTATTATAAAGGTATTACATCTGTTATGGGTTCTTTGTAAACTTCAGCTTTCACGTAACCCTGCAAGAAAGAATCTAACAGGGTTAGATCCGGCGAACGAGCCGGCAACCTGAGGACGCCATTAGTACCAATCCAACGACGTTCGAGTATGTTGCCATTATGAGCGGGTGCTCCGTCTTGATGTAACCTCATATTATTTCGCAGCTCTATTGGTACATCTTCCACAGGTAGTGGTAACTCATTTAGCAGGAATTGTAAGTAGCGCACACCAGTTAATGTTTCATGATGATAGTGGGGGCCTATGATATATCCATTTAAAAGTCCTCACCAAATGTTAGCCAAAAACAGTTTGATTTCTTCTTTGCCTGATCCACCTAGGATTATCTTCTGACCCACAACGAGCATTATCCTTAATTAAGGTACCATTTTTGTGACAACGACATTCGTCACTCCACATGATCTGATTTTAAAAGTTATTGTTTTCCGTTAAGCATATAATCGCACTACCTTAGATGCATTTCTACTGGATCCTCCATAAATTAAAACCATACTCAGTTTGTCTTCATTTATGTGTCAACCATATTTTTACTTTAATCAAACGTTACCACATCGTTGGATTGGTACCTACTAATGGCGTCCAGGTTGTCGGCTCGTTCGCCGGATCTAACCCGGTTAGATTCCCCTTTTTGCGGTGTTAATTGAAAGCTGAAGTTTACAAAGAACCCATAACAGATATAATATCTTTATAATAAAATTTATGCAAGTGTTTAAAAAATTAGAAGAAATACATTGTTAAATGTTTGCGGAAGAGAACTATTAAGGCGATATACGTTATGTAGCAATCAAGAAGACAACAATTTTGAACATGTTTGTTAGCTGTATTTGATCAGATTAAATATTTAAACAAAATAGAGACAAAGATTGAAATTACTCTTACTGTCTCTAAACATGAATATATATGAAACAGTTAAATTTTGGAAACTAACACAAATATTAAAATTCACATTAATTTTAATACTCTTTCAAATAAAAAACAAATGAAGATAATGGCGATCAAAAAAATCTTTTTATCGCAGCGTCATCTATATATTCACATAATAAAACACAATTGTGAGCGCAAACTAGAGTCGATCACATTCTTTAGTAACTGCTCTTTACAAAATTCAAATATCTTTATCTGTTTCCGAGATATTTGACCTGGGAGTTTTAAGCGGTACAGCCTAAATATATTTCTCAGTGGATGCAATAAAATTAAATATATAGTCAATGCTGATGCTCGTCATTTTAATCATATTCGCCAAAATTTGAGATATAACAAAAAATAGAACAAATTTATTCAATCTAGTACATATAGAAATATGTTACCAGTATAAATATTCTAAAGTGCTGATTCCAAAACATAAATTAAATTTATTAGTATAATGAATGCGGTATAATGTGCTTGAATATATTATTAATTAGGTTTTAATAGAATTTATATTAATATATAAGATAATATTGATATAACCACAATGGTTTACTTAGATAAGCTTTTATCGTAATAATACTTTTCCTCTCTATTAATGCGCTCAGGCAAATGCAGAAAGAATAAAAGTAAATTATTTTAATTGGCTGTCGTTTCCTTAGATCGCTACCAATAAATCACTTTTTGAGAACTTCCTTCCTTAATTGATTGTCTTGTTTCGTACGGACTAAGTGGATGAAGTTTCACAGTAATTCTTGTTCCAGGGTATAAATGCCGAGAGGAATGGCCAAGCGAAAGCAGCGAACGGGCATATAATTTATTTTTGGACGCGATGTTACTGTTGGTGCCACTGATATTTATGAGCTTAGCTTATTCTCTCATAATGAGTAAGTTATGGAAAGGATTACGTAGGGAAATTCAACACAATACGTCATGTCAGCAGCAGAGTAAGTAATACCTTTTATTTATATGTTAATCAGGATATTTAAAGAGTATGTCAAAACTCATTGTATTGATTGATTGATTGATTGATTGATTTATTTACTCAAAAAAGATGTACAGGGTATGTACAAGTTTGCAAATAGTCATGAATATATATATACAATATTAAACGAAACATAATATATACAAGTAAAACTACATAAAAAATATAGACATGTTCACGTATGTGTAAAAGTAACAGAACAACAAAAAGCACAAGCACTGAAAAAACATTAAAACTAACAATAGCTTTCCCAATTCAAGTTCATGAATTCCGGTATATCATAAATTACATTTTCAAGCAGTATCGTTTTTATTCTATTCTTAAATCGCTTTGTATCAAGGCGTCTAATAGTATCGGGCATCCTATTAAACAAAATCAGAGCCTGATGATTTGTTGCCATCTGCGTTCTCGCCAGTCGGTGATAAGGATAAGCTATATTATGTCGTCCCCTTGTGTTGTAGTTGTGGACATCACTGTGGGTTTTGTATTTGTTTGATTTGTGGATTTGTGTGAGGCAGGCGAGAATGTAAATGGCTGGTAAGGTAAGTATTTTTAAATTTTTAAAATAGTCTCTGCAACTTGTGTATCTTGTGATGCCAACTATTGCTCTAATAGCCTGTTTTTGTTGCAGGAAAATTCTCCTAGCTGCTCCACAACCACCCCACAGGATTATGCCATATGTTGCTCTACTGTGAAAGCAGCCATAATATGCTACTTTTGCAGCCTCTGCACCTGCTATTTGTTTAATTCGTCTCACGGCAAAAATGGATGTTGCTAGTTGGTGTTGCAAGTGATCCAGATGTTCATTCCACGAAAGATTACCCGACAAATACACACCCAAAAATTTTAGACTTTCACTCGCCGGAGCACCAGTGGAGAACACAAGGGACTGTTGTTTATCTTGGTTCATTTTCAGACCATTAGCCCAGAACCATTCTTGAGCCTCCTTCGCCACTCTGTCAGTCTCATCCTCCCCATCAATACCGTCTACATTGATTAAAAAGGAGGCATCATCCGCATACAGGAAAGTGCTGTCACAATTCACATTAATAGGGAGGTCGTTAATATATATGATAAATAGAACTGGACCCAGTATCGACCCCTGTGGGACACCAAGCTTCACCTCAGCAGTGCCGGACATCTCGTTCCCCCAACAAACCCGCTGTTGTCTATCCTCCAAATAGCTCTTTATGAATTTTAAGACTGTGCCTCTTATCCCCCAGTACTCCAACTTTTGCATCAGAATCGAATGGTCGACCGTGTCAAAAGCTTTCGACAGATCTGTGCAAAGCAACTTCATATTCTGCTTCGCGTCCATTGATCCCGCCACTTGATCCAGTAGGTCTAATAATGCTGTAGTCGTGGATCTCCCACGTCTATACCCATGTTGCTCGTTGGTAAACATGCCGACGTGTTCCAGATATTCTATAAGCCTGTCTCTAGTTATTTTCTCGAAAATCTTTGATATCGCTGGTAATATAGATATCGGCCTATAGTTCTGGGCGTCATCGATACTTCCAGTCTTGTGTATTGGTACTACCTTAGCCTGTTTCAGTTCTTTAGGGAAGACACCGTGGAGAAGACAATTATTGAAGACATTCATAATCGGTTCTGCTATTATATGAATGACAGACGCCAGAACCCTTGTATCGAGACCATAGATGTCCTTTGTCGATTTCATCTTCAGTCCCCGAAACGCACCAACAACCTCTTCCGTCGAAACTGGCATCATGAACATTGAATTGGTCGTCACATTGGCATGGTTCTTCAATAGCCTGGAAGGACTATTAACAGGACCCGGCATTGTAGTGGTCACATTTTCACCCACACTACTAAAGTAGGTGTTCAGTTCATTCGCAGTCAAGACGTTCTCGTGTAAATTCACTACCATTCTACCAGTCTCTCTCTTTATAACATTCCATACCGCTTTCTGCCTATTTTCTGAATTGACAATCATGTCCCTAATGGCTGCAGATTTACTTTTTATAACTAGTTCTTTGTACTTCCGTCTTACATTGTCATATTCTAACTTCACATCCGGTGATTTCGTCACTGCATAGATTACATGAAGTGCATCCAGACCGCGCTTTAGTACTCTAAGTTCATCTGTGTACCAGTTTGTGTTCATGCCACCATTGAAATTTGCAGGAACAATTTCCTCCGGAAAAGATCTATGAAAACACTCGATAATCCTGCCGTGAAGTGCAGTAAACTGTGTCTGTGGATTACTGTTATCCGAAAAACTCCAGGTTTCATTATTTAGTGCATTAATAAAATTCCAGGTATTTGTTTCATTCATTTTTCTTATTGTGATATATCTTTTCCTTTCAGATATCGCACTCTCTGGAGAAAAGGCAAGTATCTGCGCACAATGGTCGGAAATATGTGGCTGTACGGTCTTTGCTATATATTTCGATACATAAATGTTTGTAAACATTTGGTCAATGCACGTTTCCGAATTTTTGCTTATACGAGAAGCGTCCCTAAACACGGCATGCAGACCGAAAGATAGCATGCATCCGGTTAGCTCCTCTCTCTCCACACTCCGTTTGAGAAAATTTATATTTAGATCTCCTGCAATAATGACTCTTGTATTAACATATCTTTCCAAAATGTAAGTCAAAGTTTTATTTAAATTTTCTATGAAGATCTGTATTATGCCACTTGGAGGTCTATACACAGATACGATTAATGTATTTATCTTTTTAATAAATGTACCTGCCAACTCTATTTGTTTCTCAACCGAAAATTTTTTAATCTGTTTGTCTTCGGATTCATTTATTCGTTCTTTTATTAATATCATAGATCCTCCATGCATAGTATTTATTCTACAATATGCTGCCGATACTTTATATCCCGGTATCACCCGTGTATGTGGGCCCGCTTCTTTTAGCCAGTGCTCTGTAATTGTTACAACATCTATATTTTCGTTTTTTAAATAAGATTCTAGTTCATCAATTTTGTTTTTTATTGACTGTACATTTATATTGAGAACATTGATGTGTTGTTTCGGAAACTTATCTCTGTTTTTGCTGCATTCTGCTATTGTACTTTTTTGTGTTGTTTCTTTTATGAGATGCCTGTTTATATCTACTATTTCTTGCTTTTCGGAAATCTGTTTATTCTGGTGCATTGTATTTATATTTAAGATTGAGTAATTTTTATTCACCAAATTCCGTTCTCTATCCACGTCTGTTTTGTGAGTAGGTATAACTTTTTTGTGTGTAGTTTGTTCTTTTATGGAATCTATTACTTTTTCTTGATTTTTTAAATTCTCGAAAAAACTTTACGTTAATGTTTTCCGGCCATCGGTTCGGATCGAATATAGTTTGATCATCCACTGTGTGATTAAAGCCGATTTTAAAAGAGTTATAGTTCTCTCGAGTCTCGTAATCCTTTTTTTTTAATGTTTCTATAACAAAATCATCTCTACCGAATTTGCTAACCAGGAGGTGTCTCATCTCATCATTTGAGAAACTATCCTTAAATCTGTCTACAAATATCCATTTGCGTTTTCCTTTCAAAAAGGCCACGTTTTCTTTGCTTGTGCCGGTTATTGCTGTATATTTTCTATCTCTGTCAGTATGTGGTTGCCTCTCTTTTATTTTGATTTGTTGGGGTTTACTGTTTTTCGTATTTTGGTCCCTTTTTACTTCTAACTTTTGAGCGGAATTCATTTGATTTAATGATTCCTTTCCATGTTTATCTGCTCTCGGAGGTTCTTCATTGTTGCAGGGTTCTGTAATTTGATATTTTGCGAGATTATAGTCTTCGGCATCAGATGGCTGTTGTATGTTCGATGTTGAATTTTGTATGTTTACATTCTGTTTGTTTTGTACTTCTTTGACAATGACATCAAATAATGAACTTTTAATATGCGTTTGAATACTATTTTGTATAAATACCTTCAATTCTGTTATTTCTTTTGTAAGTAGATCTTTAAATATAGTTGCTTGCTCATGTTTGGATATATCCCTGTCAGCAGTAATTCCTTCTATGTTGTTATCGTGTACGGATTCGAGATAGTCAGAGTTGTTAAAATTCTCCGCAAGCGATTTTTCAAGCAGCTTCTCGTTTGTTTTCGATAACCTTTGTTGTAATTCTCTAATATTACTTTCCTTTTCATTATTTACTATGGTTAATTCATCTTTTAGCTGTTGTATTTCTTTCTCTTTTATATCACATTTACAGGTTATTTGCAGAGAAACTAATTGCTGTTCCAAGATTTGGATTTGTTTCTCTCTCTCGAAACACTTACATTTTGATTTTAGTGTTTCGATTTCCTCCTTTAATTTTCTGTTATCGTCCTGTATTTTCCTAGTATTCTCTTCAATAGAGGTTATGTTGTCGCAGCATCTTATCTTACCACTTGCATCGACGTTTACTCCCGGAATCTTTAGAATACAACTTGGATGAAAACTATTAGAACATTTAACACACATAACATAGTTTTTAACTTCTTTTGTACACTTTTTACACGCAAATATTAACTGATTACTAGAATTTACATTAACCGGCGCCATGTTTTCTCTCAGAACCATATGATAAGAAAAATTACTTTGCATATGGTGTCTTTAAAGTTTTCATCTAACTCACTTATGCGCTTATTGCTTGTTTGTTGATATGAAGTTTTGGGAGCTAATTTTGCACAATTACTTCATATACTTGACTTGAAGATTGATATACAAATTTAAGTTCGATATTAGCTTAATATTTTCATGTCTCCAAGCCTATCCAATCTTCATCACATCTCTCAGGTAATTGATTAAAAATCTTGAAAATCATTGAAACCAGTCACTTCTTTATAATATTTAATTTATTTAATTTTCCTCTTATATCCCTCTTTATTTACAAATTCGTAGTTTAGTAATTACAAAATGTATACTACCTATAAAAACAACAACTTCTATACATGCATGGTTTCTAAGCTACAACTGCGACATTGTTTCCGCTTTTGCTGCTGGCGTTTCTTTCACTATCCTAAGAGATATCTCCAAGTTTTTTTTAGTATTGCAACAACCTGAAATAGACTGATGAGAAATGGAATAGTAACCAAAACGTCGCATGCAGAACCAGAGATAACTGGAAGTTTACGACATAAAATTTTCAAATCTGAAAATGGCCTGCAATATATTATTGAGCAAACACCGGAAATATGGCGAATACTGTTAAATAACATATTTGGTTAATTTTGTATTGTTACTATTATTGGTTAGTTATCCACACTGATCTTTCCAGATCAACAAGTGAATTCATTTTATTAATGGAATTAATATCATTATCATTTTTAGAGAAGACTTTTCTTACAAAAAACGAATTAGTATAGGTTGAAGCATATCGCTGAAACAGACAGCACAAAAATGTAATGGACTCGTACTTCTCTGTTCAAGCTGCAAATTACTGCAAGATGCAGATAAAGATTGACCATAAATAAAAACAAAACTATTACTACTATTACACGTAGGGTATCCAACATAGTATAACCTATATGTTGTACAACGTTGATCGGTAATTTTATAAAAATAAGTTATTAAGTTTTGATAAGATAATTTATGAAAAACTAAATTTTTAGCATCTTGCTAGAGTTTTCTTCTTTTTTAGGCACCATCCATCCACAATCCCAGTTGTCTATTATAAACTTAATTTTTAGTTTCACACCCAAATATTTTACAGCAGTAGGTATCATCTGCTTTCTATGGATCTCCTGTCTTTAATTTATCCTTTGTATAATGATCTGATATAAGTGATTTTTTGCGTAATTTTAATAGTCAGTATATCTTTTTCCTCTCAGCTTTCATGCCACTGTTCCTTATTATAGTTTTGAGAATTCACGCATTATATATAGGTATTTTACTATATATAAGATTTTGTTACTAGCATATACTTTCTTTATCTATATTGAGGGGTATATATTTTATTTATTTCGATAGTCGTACCTAATTGCTATGTCTATAATTTCAATACTTTTTGACTGGCCATTAAGTACTTTATTCATTATGTCAAAAAAACTAATTTTGGAGACAAAAGTCTCTATAGAAAATCAATGAAAAGTGTCCTCTTTTAAACCACCAGTTTTGGTACCGTCATTTGGGGTGAAATTGATCATCCGGGGCGAGATTGTTCACTAAATCATCCATTTAAATATTTGAATTTAGCGCCAAAATGAAATGTGCCAGCGCGCTGCTATCGACTAGCAGGGACAGTAGAAAGATGGCCGACGGCAATGTGTGCACGTGAACTATAACGGCTCCGTATTTTGTGAGAAAACTGGAAGTTATTAACAGTTATTGTTTTTCTGTGAAAGTGTACCTCGAAAACTTTGTCCGGTAAGTCAGAATTGAAGTAGTTTTTTTTTATTTCCGGGGAATATACCTATGTATTTATGCTTTGTTACCTTCGTATGTTTTGCTGTTAACAATCGGCTTAAACAGTTTCATAATATTTGCCATTTCATTAGGTGGGGTCAGATTGATCATATATATGGGGCGAGATTAATCATTCTCGTTGATCAATCTCACCGCACCTAATAGATATATATTTTTTTTGTAACGTGAAATCTACTTTATATATATCTAATATTTTTTTGTTTATTTCAGCCATGCCAAGAAAGTACCAAAGAAAGTTAGGGGCACGTTCATACATGGATTATCCCGACGCCAACCTTCAAATGGCACTTCAAAAGATTGCTGAAGAAGATTGGTCTATTCGTCGTGCTTCCACTAAATATAAAATTCTATTTGGCACGCTTCGCAATAAATACATTGGCAGCCGTATTAAGAAAAGCGGACGTCAAACACTTTTTACACTCAATGAAGAAAAATTATTTATAAGGGCAGCAAACTGCTGTGGAGAGTGGGGGTTCCCTCTTACACTAACTGACTTAATATACTTAGCTAAAAATTATCTAGATAGCCAAGGTCGCAATATCCGCAAGTTTAAATCTAATATGCCTGGGATAGACTGGGCCCGTTCTCTATTAGAAAGACACAAAGGAGAGATAAGTCAAAAAGTGTCGGCGAATATTAAAAAATCTCGAGCTAATATTTCAAGAGATATCATCGTAGAATATTTTAATAATCTGAGAGAAACGCTTCAAAATATTCCAGCCTGTAATACTTTTAATTACGACGAAACAAATATGCAAGATGACCCTGGCAAGCAAAAAATGTTGTTTCGTCGTGGTACCAAGTATCCAGAACGCATATGCAACTTTACCAAGACAGCAATATCAATTATGATGTGCGGTTCAGCCTCTGGAGTACTATTGCCCCCTTACATCATCTACAAGGCAGAGAAAATGTGGCAGCAATGGAGAGAATGGGGTCCAAAAGGTGAGCCTTGTTGCAATGACAGATGTTGTAGTTCAGGTTCCCGTTACAGTCGGACCCACCATGGGTGGATGGATGCGCAAACTTTCACAGATTGGTTTGAATCGACATTCTTACCACACGCGAAACGTTTGCCAGGTCGCAAAGTGCTGTTGGGCGATAATCTCTCGTCCCATTTTACGGATACTGTTTTAAGACAATGCCAAGAAAATGACATTGCCTTTTTTTGCCTTCCAAAGAATTCGACTCACCTCACCCAACCTCTTGATGTTGGATTTTTCCGTCCATTTAAAATGGCTTGGAGGTCGGTGTTATTGAGTTAGAAGAAGACCCATTCACAACAGGCTTCTATTGATAAAAGAGATTTTCCTCATTTATTGGCTTCCACTCTTTTTGAAATGAACAACAAATCGGAAAATGCTATAAAAAAAGATTTGATAGCTTCATTCCAAGCGACAGGAATTGAGCCTTTTGATCCTGAACGAGTCTTGCAGAAGATCCCAACTGAAGATAATCGCAATGATACTGATGGCTCTGTGAATAACATTCTTGTGAATTACTTGTAAACGCAACGTTTTACAGCAGGACCTTCAAGAAGGAATATTAAAAGACAAAAACTCTCTGTAGAACCTGGCAAAAGCGTAGCAGCACGTATTGATTCAGATTCTAGTGACTCAGATGTAGCTGAGCCATTAGTCAATGACAACTCCGACAACGATCCCCTTGAAGATGAGAATGATGACGTTCAAGCCGAGACAGAGTATTTCCAACCAGAAGATAATGCAGTTGCGACTGGAAAATTTGTATTGGTAAAGGTTTACGGTGGATCAAGAAAAAAAACAATCTATCGGTACACAGCTATTGTACAGCAGGTGAGAATGGACGAAAAAGGAGAAAAAGTAATTGATTTATTGGGTATGAAGTCTTTGGACAAATCCAAGAAAATTTTTGCAGTTCAAGACGATGACGAATTCATGTCAGATATATCTGATGTGTTAGCAATTTTACCAAATCCGTCAATAAAAAAATTGACAGAACTGAAATATACCACTTCGAAAAAGTTATTGACGTTTTTGAAATGAATTAATTCTGTTTGCAAATTCTGTTTTCTCTTGAAATATAGAAGAAACACTTTTGTTTTTTGTTCAAATTTATGTATTTTGATTTTTATCATTTAATAAAGGGTTTATAATAATGATTAATTTGTCTTAATTTAGATATACAGGGTAATTTATGATAAATAAATCTCATGATCAATCTCACCCTCACCGAACAATTTCACCCCCAATAATATAAAATCCTATAACTTCGAAAGTACTTGACATAGACCAATGAGGGTGAAATTGATCACCTATCGTCTTGCCTGCTTGCAGCCTGTGCAATATAGTTTGTGTGAACAATCTCACCCCAAAACGTGTATGAGATTGTTCAGAACTTTATTTGTGTATATTTTTTATATTTCAAAATTTAAGTTCGTGATATTTTACAACTTCATTCCTATCAACATCTGCTATATATCCACACCTTCTTTGACCTATATATATTAAGAACGTGGATAAAATATGGAAAACTAATTTATTTTTGATCAATTCCACCCCAAATGACGGTAGTTAATTGATTAATTCAAAAGGAAGGTACACTAGTAACTGAAATAAATGGTCAAAGCGAGGTTACATATTATAAAACGTATTTTGTACTACTGACACCTGAAGTGAACCTATAATTCATGAAGTGAATACAGATGTAATTTATCTTGTCAAGATTTCTCATCTTGTTAGGTATTGGAAAGTCCATTTTCTCTGACAAATAGAAATAAATTTCGTATTTAATAATCATGATAAATCTAGGATAAAAAACTACATGCCCATTTCAATTCTTCCTTACTTTGCAAACATTTTTGAACAGGTTTTGTGTACCTTTGTATACTCAAACATTTATTTATATATTTCTGAATTTAGCATGGGTTTGGATCAGGTAGATGAAGTGTTTCAAATCTAACTTTTTTTTATGATATTTTACTGATTTTTTCAAGTGCAAGCGCGCTGAGTAAGGACAAAGCAAGTACTTACACTGGTTCTTAATATTGCGTTTCCGCATTTAACACAGCAAAGTGCAGATAGAATTAAATAGCTCTACTGTCAATTATAGTGTGGATACCTGAACTTCAAGCAAGTATTGATAGAAAAAGGATTCGTAAAACTTTTCAGAGATAACAGTGGTGTTAAAGAATTCTGTTTACGAATTGAATATTACATTGAAAGCATAGTGTATGTGTCGACCCAATTATAATACATATATATATATTCATAAATATATTTTTGACTGGATTTAGATGAAGCAACATATACCGATGATATTTTTCGGTTTACTGTTTATATTATAGATGCTGGGAGTCAGACGAATGCAAAAGAAAGATCAATTTACTTAATTTAACGGAAATAATAATTGGGGCTGATATGAAAGGAAATCATAAATTGCAGAGACGTTTCTCGAGTACATAATAATTCTATTTACTTCAAGGGCTTGTATGTAAAGTCATTACAGTAATGCTTTCTAGACCCTCCACCAATAAAACATATTACTAGACTACCGTCTTTTTAAATAACAAAGCTCGTCTGAATACGTATTTTATAGAGAACATTTAAGTGTTTCATACATTGAAATAAAAAGTGAAACAACAGTGGCAGCTATAAACATTAGGTTGTTTCTGATTTATACACGTGCCTACAGTTGAGTACCAGATTAAGTATTTTTCTTGAAATATTGTGATTTCAATTCATCTGTAATATACGTATAAATAAAACATTCATTAAATAGGTAATTTATAGTTTTTTCTATAAAAAAAATTACAAAGTATTCAACAAAATGATATCAAGCACACGCTGTGTATGGCAGGGCGGGCTGCAAAAAATTGAAAAACGTTTTATCAAGTCGTTATACCAAGAAAGAATATCAAACAATACAACACAACTTAGGTCGCCGACCAATACTTATTACTTTGTATATACAGGCTGTCCCAGAAATAAAAAGACGGAGTAGCAGGTATGTAAAGTCCGAACAGAAACAGGCCCAAATATGCCGCAATAACGAAGAAATTAAAAATTTAATTTTCTATGTTATTTTTTTAAATAAAAAAATTACATTACGGACCTGGCACACGTAAGAATGCTGTAATAAAATCGCGGGCCACACAACAAAAACTTATGTATTTTTTTAAATAACATCCATTGTGCTGTTTGACAATGGATGTTATTTACAAAAATACATACGTTTTTGTCGTGTGCCGCGCGATTTTATTACCGACCAGCCGCCAATGCATGCAAGTGTGCAAGTCGACCAGAGTCGGCGTAAGGCCAATTGAATTCTTTATTATTTTTTTTTCTGCCGTCTGCGCACGAATAAAGACTTGGTATTTTGAGGGTACGTTTTTACACAATCTAGCTTCCGATTTTTGCTACCTCGTCTTTTTATTTCTGAGACACTCTGTATAATAAAATTCCTATTTATTAGTTGAGTATTATTCATTCAACTCAGTCAGCAGGTATTTTAGATTGTGTCCATTACTACAAAGTCCGGGGGTCTCTTTAATGACCTTCGTAGAACAGCTCATTTACCAAAATTATTAAATTTGCTTTCTTTGTCTTTTATATAATCAATTTCAGAGTCTAGTAAAAGATTTATTCAAATATTTATTTTCTTAAATCCCATTAAAATAATAGCTCGTATGTTAATGCCCACGTGTTTAAAAAAATCGTGCTTTTGAAAAGAGCCAATGCAGAAACTTCGAACAAATCGGAAATTATGTCATAATATTATATCAACAATCAAAATGCGTCAATTTCGCTAGCTGAATAAAAAAACTCTCAAGAAGTAAAGTATTTCGAGTTGAAAGAAATTAAAAAAAAATTAAATTTTTTTTTATAATTAAATTCACCATTAACTCAAACAGTGCAAAGAAAGTGTTATTTTGGGTACCCCAAAAATCAAAATGATCCAAATTCAGGGGTAATTGTGGTTGTAGTTTGGCAATTAAAAAATCAACTATCAACGTGAATGTAACGTTTGTTGAAACAGAATTCAAGTTTCGTTGATAATCCCAGAAGGTTTTTGCGTTAGGTGTCTAATGCTGGTTGAAAGATGATGTCCTTGCTTCTAATCTCTTCGTCAAATTTTAAGTGGAGAAGGAGGTGGTTTCTAAGAAGTTACAAAAAATATATACATATTATAACAGCAAAAAGTATGAAAACTTACACATTAAAGAGTAATTTGCTTATCTACAGAAGTTAGACATACCGGGCTCTTTTTTGTTTATCATTACACATAGGGAAAATGCTATGTGTAATGATAAACAAAAATTGTCAAGGCATTAGCGATATAGTCACTGTAGAGTAGACAACCAGTTATACACCAATGAAGAATTTACGTATAGCATACCTTAATTTTTAAATCAGTTTGCCATGACGGGAAAAACATTTTTTATGTCTAATATTTCTGACTTTTTATTCAAACATAATTCATAAATTAAATACATTTTATTAAAAAATAGATAATTTATTTATAAATCATGGATAAATACAACAGAAATGAAAATGTGGCAATAGTAATGTGGTACCAGAAAAATAATAGTTTAAGGCAAGTTAGAGACATGTTTTCCGTCAATTATACTGACAGGCCTATACCTTGTGCAAAAACAATTCTGAACTTTTTTAAAAAAATTCTAAATTCTCACAAAAAAAGAAATAGAACCAATCATGTTCGAACAGAAGACATGAAATTAAATATCCTGTGTTACGTAGAGGAACTGTGTTACGTAGAGGAACTGTCTGTAGGATCGCTTTTACTTGTAGCTAAACATTTTGGAGTATCGTACAGTTCGGTATACAAAACTCTGAAAGAATTTAAATATAGGCCATACAAAATATCAAATCATCAAGAGCTTTTCGAAGAGGATAAGATAGAACGAACTGAGTTTTGTGAAATAATGTTTAACATGTTGAATGAAAACCAAGAAATTTTAAATAAAATAATTTTTACTGATGAGGCTACATTTACCGTAAACGGTGAAGTAAACTCTCAGAACTTTCGGTTTGTACCCTACATTTATCCATGAAAAATTATTAAATTTCCTATCCATTAATCCATTAGGTACTGGTCCCGTACAAATCCTCACGCTCAAAACCTGACCCGAACACAGTGCCCTCAAAAAGTTAATGTCTGGATTGGAATAATAAGCGATAGACTTATTGGCCCATTTTTTATTGACGGTAACCTCACTGCAGTGAAATATTTGAATTTGTTGAGAGACCATATCATTCCATCAATTGAGATGATGAATGTTGATGAACCCTGGTTCCAAATGGATGGGGCCCCGCCACATTCTACTAACGCTATCAGGAATTTTTTAAATAACTTATTTCAAAGACGGTGGATTGGTAGATTTGGCCTCATACTATGGCCTCCAAGATCTCCAAATGACTATTTTCTTTGGGGTTACCGAAAAAGTCAAATTTACAACAATGTACGAATACGCAACTTGAATGAACTAAAAGAGCGTATACGTACTGCATGTAATGGAATAAGGCCAGAATTTATTAGAAATACACTTCGTTGCTTTCAATATCGCCTTGCTTATTGCCTTGAAAGACAAGGTGGACATTTCGAGAACTTGTTATGATATTAGACTTCACATTTAAGTTCGTTTAATTGTTATAATAAACTAATTATTTTGTTCCAAGTGATATTCTGCATTTTCTTTATTAAAAACATAACCTAATTCTTCTAAGCTTTATTTTGCTCTGTATCGCCCAGTGTTACCAGTACAAGTATTATTGCCGAATCAAATACTTTCGCGCTAAATTTTAACAGTTTCGTAATAAATGTAAAAGGTTTTATGTACGCTGCAAAGCTTAATTTTTCCGTACAAATAATTTATGGTAGAAGTAAGAGAAACGGATCTCCAGAATATTATTTTATTTGTATCAACGTTACGCGGCCAGTGGGAAATGGCGGGAAATCCTTAATGTAGCAATTATGATGTTGACGGCGTGATATATTTCGAATTTTAAAATTGTAAGAAAAATTGTACAGCATTAGTTATTTACGATATAATTGTTAAAAGTGCTATTTTATTTTGCGAGTAAGATTTGCGACACGAGGGTGATTAGGAACTGGAGCAATTTAAAATAAGCAAAATAAAATAACATTTTAACACGTGTATCGTACAGTGTTTCTGCTACAAACTCAATTTTTATTTTAAAATTTTAATAAAAAGTTTAACGAAAATTGACTGATAAAAATCTTATGACAGCTCACTGTTCCTGCTTGTCAAAATACGAGTGTATAACTGGTTGTCTACTATACAGTGACTATATCGCTAATGAATTGACAATTTTTTTTATCATTACACATAGGGAAAATGCTATGTGTAATGATAAAAAAAGAGCCCGGTATAAGCAAATGTTAACACTTGGATTCAAAAATGTAATATATGTGGTTCATTATTAAAAAGCTTTTCTTTTCTTTTATAGAGCATCTATTAGCAAATACGATACAGAATAGTTTCGATTTTAAATAATTAGTCCATTATAATAATATAGTTATAATCTGATGTTAACAGAGCAAATAACACTAATGGTTTTCATAGTTGATAAAATTTTCCATTCTAAAAAAAAGCATATGAATTAAATTGATTCTCAGTTTAAGAGTTGGGTATTTTGATAGGAGGTCAATATTTTATAAATGACTTAACAATAATCAACATTTAATGGATGGCATTCTGTGCATGGAGTGATAAATGTAATTTCAATAATAACGGTATTTCAAACAAAAGAAATGATCATTTATGAGATATAGGAAATCGTCATCAAATTCGGGAATGCAGGTTCCAACACAGGTTTTCTATTAATGTGTGGCTCAGTTTTTATTGTATTACCCCCTAAATTAATTAAGTACAACATACAATATACCGTTGTAAAGATAAATTCGTGCAGAAAATGTATAATACGGGGTAGGTTGCATTTCAAATATTAAGTTTTTTTGCTTTACCTGAATTATTTGATATACAATTGTTTTTTTTCCCCATTTTGACACATTATTAAGAATAAATAATCTAATAACTTTCTTATATATCATTTTCTACAATTTAATACATTAGCCCAGATATTTGCTGTGACATACAATATAATACAATGTTTTATAGAAATATAATTTTAAGTGATAAGTAAACATAATATAAGTAGATTGCTCCACATCATTAATTAATGCGAAATATAGTTAAAGATTGTTTTCCAAAAATCTAGAAGGAAGTATCTCGGAATAATTATAAATTAGTATTGTGGATTGAAATCTGCCGACATTTTGCATTACTCAACCAAATCACGAGTATCAAAAGAGAGGCAATATGTTAGTTGTACAAGTATTATTCCTATAGGTGTTTCGTTTATCGTCATTTACGCAGTTGCCAATTTTAGGACTTGGGACCGTCGGTATACTATAGTGGGTTTGACATATTTAACCGTAAATGTTTTTACACATATACATCTAGCTCTCTTCCAGAAAGTGGCGGAACTAAACTAGTATATAAGGTGTTATTATACCGCATTAGCGGACCCAAAAATGTCCAAATACAATTTTCTGTCATCAGCATTGAAAAATATAGCGAATTAACACATGAAACGTTGTCAGACCCGAAACCGGGGGTAACAAGGCTTCTTGAAGCAATGACAGTTTGTGCAAAAGCTTAAATTAGACATATACACAGGGCGCGTAAAAAGTTTAGAGAATCGGACATTATAAAAAGCATCATGGCAATGCTCGCGCTTTACAGGGTATTGTAATAAAACTGTAAGCAGAAGCAAAAGAGGCGAATTCAAGCTCGATTAGATTGAAAAATCCAATTAGTTTTATAATATTTCGACAAAATGAATTTTATGGTGTTGTAATATATTAAAAAAATATATTATATTTGTTTTTATATGAATCATTTTATATCAAATAGTTTTGTCATTGTGTATTGTAGTTTTACAGTTGTTTTTCTGTTGTATTTTAGAGTTACTTTCGAAAAAGATGCTAAATGCATCAAAACGTAAAATTATATTAAAAAATAATTATAATTTTTGATTTTCAACACATATACCAGATACCCAAGAAAGAAAGTAAAAAATTATATAAATAGCGTGGTAAAGAAAAAAAATCTATACATATTTTATCTGTGTGTCTGTATTACTATACAATTTCATCTACCCGTACCTTCTCATATCTGAGATAGAACTTTTATTCATTAGTTTATATTTAATGACTATATTATTAATTAACTAACAGTTCAGTCCCTTATTATAATAGTAAAATGTTATGTTGATTATATGCTTGATTAAGTTTTAGAATCATTTTGTAAATAGAGTAACTTCCAACTAAACTAGGAGTCATTGTCCCCAATTTCTCTTTAATATGTATAAAGCATGCCTTCAGCATTTATAAATGTAAAATAAATTCAACCACATACACAAATGCAAATTGATTGGGAAGGTAGACTAGACGATTGGGAGGAAGCGGTTTCAATTAATTTGATGTGGGATCCATTACATTTGCCATGAATTGTAAATTAAGCTGAAATTTACTATAAAGTTGCTTAAATGTATAAACAACGAGGTCTGAATAATTTTCGATTACAAGAAAAGGCAATTTAGATGGATTGATTAATTATTGTCTTCTGGCAGCTTAATTTTAAATTGTTCCTACATCACATCCACTTTTTAAACAGATCGTAACCTATTACATATATAAGTTTATTCTGTAATATTAAATACCCTGAAGCATATAAAAGACATTTTCGACACTGCTTTTTGAAAGCTGTTGGCCACCCGAAGCAAGCAAATATTTGCATAACCTACGAAATGTTGTAAAACGTCACCCTCTGCCTGTGCGGAATCCTGCGTTAGGGAGATTGAAATCACCCTCGAATAGCAGATCCCAAGAATTATTAGAACCGAAAAGCACAAATGCAGGTGACATTTTCTTGACGCCGAGATATTCAGTGCTATTTAAACTTACAGATTTAATAGTTGTAAATAATTGAAAATCAATGCTCATCCTCTACAAGAATATATGTATAATCGCGTGGGTCCAATTTTTTTTTCTCGAATTTAATTGTAATAAAGAAAATAAGTTGTCTTACTAGGTTACCTACAAACCTGTAAAATATTATTCATTTATTTTCAATGTAACAGCTCGCGCATCGATCCCCAAGTTTGATACAAATGTGTATGTTATGCAACGATATCCTAAACCACTTGGAAATATTATTTTGTAAATAAAACGCATATTATTGTGTTGCTATTAAATGATATAGAGTTATTAAGCCCGCGATTGTTTACAAATACTTTTGTTTTTATAACTTTGAATATCTCAAAGGAGAGTAATTGTTTTACTTATTGGGGCAAAAGTATTAAAAAAGTACGGTTGTGCGCACGTTTAACACTCGTTACATTATTTTTTCTTTAATAACTGATAGATTATTATGAACAATAGAAGACAAACTTATCAGTGCCCTATATTCGGGAGTGTAGAAGATATTGTAATGAAACAGGCTCCACAAAAAAGAAAGAAAAATAAACATTGGCGCGACAATGACAAAAACACACTCATAAATCATCTACACATGTGTACTGGATAAGCGACGGACAGTCTGGCATTTCTCTGGAAGGCTCCCGGCCTATCGAGAAAAAACCACGAAGTTTCTGGCATATTTCTAGGCTTTTTATATACGGATATAAAAGCTTTGGTGGTACCGGAATGATTCATTCCTTCAATGGAATTCATTCATTCTGTAGTATTCGTACGGTGCAAATAAATATAGTGAGCGGTGCAGTTCTTATTACAGTGCAATAAATACATAAATATTACAGATATAAATAGTAGTAATAGAAATAAATACCTACGTGTGTTAATTTATTCGTAGTAGTTTTAAGTGTGTAAATATACAGACAGTTTTAAAGCATTTGCACAAGTTGTTTACTTCGAACCCGAAAATGCAACAATATTAAGGCGAATGTATTGCCGATTTACGAAGATATCAGGAAATGTTATGAAAAGAAAATAACTGTCAAAGAATCATCATTTTTAGATATTGCCGAGCTTGTATCTCAAAAAGTAGAAGATGTTCGGAGAAAATCGTCCCTTCATACGATTACACACACAAGAGTCATTCAGCTATTGAAGGCTTATTATTTGAAGTGCAAAAACTCCATCAAATCTTTAAAAATATTATCTGCCGATCAGAAAAGTGATTTAGTAAGTATAGCAGAGTTCTTTTTGATACTTGTTCAGGCAAATGTAAACAAATTAGAGTTTGTTATTGTCCAAAAAAAAATAAGGTACACACGAAGAACAGAAGTTTTTGCTGGACCTAAGCCAGGAAAAAAAATGCGAATTGCTGGAATAGGCTGAATTCTTAAAACTTAATTACAAAAAAAAATTAACACGAGCCTATAAGACAAAAAATCTATTTTGATCATTAACAAAGATCAAGGGAAGTATAATACTAAACTGCAGGAGTTGGTGTCACCCTCGATCGAGCCCAAAGGTATATTTCATTGCCTGGTAGGCTAAATCTACAGTCCACATCACGAAAAAAAGGAAACCAACAAAATCAGTAAAAAGTTTGCATATGTTATCAAAAACCTGCTACCATTACGGTATTTCTTACAGAGCAGTCGCAGCAGTTGCTTTTTCAGTATTGCACAACATTTCTTCCGATATTGAAGTGGTTAATAAATCATAAATACGCCGGGAAAAAAGAAAGCACGTAATGACATATATTAACAACTAACGGAGCTTCATTTTCCATCTTTATACTTTCATGGCCAAAAAGATAAAACGCTAAATATTCAATAATTAATAAGTGAATAACCCAAACTTTAGTTTCAAGAATATTTAATGTAGTATTTAATGTTCTTTAGTGGTAGCAGATATACTGTATACATTATCTTTAACCTAGTCCCAAATAATATAATATAGGGACTTTCAATCGTGTGATCGTAAAGGAAAACTATAAGGTCCTTTCGATCAACTGATTATAAAATATTTCGTCTAATATGTCTAATATTTCCTCCAACACCTCTAGTACTATGTGCTGGTTCATCATCCATCTGAAACCATACACCACGAGCTTCTTCTACCGACAATGTATTTAAATTTAAATTTAAGAGATGTAAATAAATTACTCACTATCTAAATTTTCTACATAAAAATACAAAGCAAATACTTTGTCACGTTTAATAGCATTTTTGGTCTTCCGACCAAAAATGACTATTGTGTCGATTAAATACTCCATTTTTACAGAACTTTGCTTTGTCTGTCCATATAACATCTTTTGTGAAATTGTTTTCTTGTGATTTCATTAAAAACCACTTACAATACTGTGCAATTGTTGCAAAATCGGCTTCTTTAATATGTCGAACAGAATAATTTTTTTAAGTATGCCACCTTGTTTTTTTTCAAAATTTGATGTATGCTTATTCTGGATACACCAACTTCAGCTTTGCATTCTTCAGAGAATTACTAGGATGTGTTCTGAAGTAAGCAAGTGACGTTACCTCAACATTTTGACTATCAACAACAGGTTTCCTTCTGATTGTTTCCGACAAGAATGTTCCAGAGGAAATGCAATTCTTTATAATATTGCTTAAGATACTCTTGGTGGGTCTTAACCGATTTGGATATGTCTGTGCATAAACACGACATGTCTTCTGTATTACTCTATTGCATTCACCATATGTAATAAACGAAAATGAATAGTGTAAACACATGGATGTTAAAACTAACATCAAGCAGTAACTTACTGTGACTTACATATACACATTTATACGTAAAACGTATATGCATATATGCATGTGTTTGAGATACACACATACATTAAGTGCCATTGTCGACAATCGAACGCACAGATACCGGTGTTTCGACCTATGAGGTCTCGTCAGTGTACGTGGAGATTCTCGACAATGGCTTTTTACTGTATCATCTTTTGCATGTTAGATGTCGCTGTGATAGTCTCACTACTTTTAACACGCAAAAATGACATAAGCAGCTTTTTAAGTCTTAAAGCCATTGTCGAGAATCTCCACGTACACTGACGAGACCTCATAGGTCGAAACACCGGTGTCTGTGCGTTCGATTGTTGACAATGACACTTAATGTATGTATGTATCTCAAACACCATATGTAATTACTAGATTCAAAAAATCTTCGTTATTAAATCCAGATCGCGACATTTTCAAGTATTCAGAAACAGAAAATAAATAACACGCTGAATAACCCCAGTAAATACCTTACTAATGACGGGTAATATGATTGCAATTTGTTTTTATTTATTTACATAAATTTCCATAGCCTAATTGATAATACAAAGTAAAACTTTAAAGGAATTAATATATTTTCTGAAATAACTCTGAAATTAAGACATTTTGTTATAGGGATGTAAATACATACTGTCCTTAATTTTGAACGTGGAATTAAATGAAGTTAAATAAATGAAGGTTGCTATTTAAAAATAACAAAATGTTAATATTTTCTGTGCGAAATGTTTAACACTGCTTTCTAATCACACTGTATTATTTTGAAAAGTTTATAATACCGCATTTGAAGCAGTATATCTTTCAAAATATATTACCTGGACTTTTAAATCTGTACATGCATTCAATTATTGGGAGTGTTGTTATGAGTAATAGCCTGCAGCTATCAATTTTTTTACAAAAATTGAAATATTTCAAAGTGACTAACTTAAGAGACAAACTTTGATAGACAAACTAGTCTTAAAATTAAGTCAGAAATACGAATCGATCATAAAAATTGGGGTATTCTATTTAAAATAAGGAAGTTGATATGCATTTCCGATGTAACCGGAAGAACCGGAAATTCGAAACTATTTTAAAAAGTATTCAAATATCTCAAAGTACTCTGAAAATAAACAAAACCGCATGACACATATCTATCCATGGTAAAACAGTTCTGTAACCATGTGTTCGTGCAATAGATATGTATATTTCATTCAAAAGCTCTAGATCATATTTTGCGAAACCATTTAAACGAGCTAAATACAAATAAGCGGCTTCCACTATTTGCAGGTAATAAATTTATGTAAGTTAGGACTGCAAGCGTAATTTCCAACACCTGCGCAGATTTATTAATAAGTATTTATTCTCGATCCCTTCAATATTGCTTTAGTTATTACTGTGCAACCGCTTAGTGAACATTACTCGTATTTTCCACATTTTCTGTGTAACATATTAATATATATCTAGAAAAATGTCGTCAGTTTGTGTGAATGAAACAGATAACTTTTATTAGTTACTTTAAAAACACACCGAAAACCTCTATCTCCACTCGTGAAGAAGACTATTAATTAGACTGTACTTTGCATGTAAAGTTGGTGATCAAGATAGGTCATGGGCTCCAAGAATTTGTTGTAGTTTGTGTTCGAGAACACTGACAGGGCAGTGATATGTACCTAGTAATAAAGCTATGGCGTGCGCAGTTCCATTTGTTTGGAGGGAACCTTGACACCACGTAGACAACTGTTATTTTTGCATGACGAATTCCAAAGGGATTACTAGCCAAGAGCAGCATTCATTACCCTAATAATCCCTCTGCAATACGAGCAGTGCCCTATGATATTTCAATACCCGTTGCCCTACGCCCTGAAAGTTACAATTTCGATTCGGATTCGGAATATGAACAATTGCCACTAGAAGCTGGATATAGCTACATGCCTAGTTCTGCTGATTTTTCTACTAAACCTCACTTCATCATCCAAGCGGAATCAAATGATCTTGTTGATGACTTTGTTCTTCCTAAGAACTTCTTGCATCTCGTCTGGAGAAGTGAACCTTTCAGAAAAGGATGTTAAAGTATCCAATACAGGAAAACACAACCCACTTTAAGTATTTTTTTGAAATGGAAGGTGAAATGGTGTTTTGTCACGATATACCGGGCCTAGAGATTTATCTAAAAAAATGGGTGTGCTTAAGACCACACGGCAGAAGTGAAAACTTCATCATGGCGAGGTTAATAATACGAAATACAACTTTTTCTTCGTTCTATATTCATTTACATTTACATTTTCCATTTTCCATTTTCGTTCTATATTACATTTAAAAAATATATATTTATTATTATTGTGTATACATTATTCTAGTATATTTCGTTCAGCCTGATCAAGTTTTCACTTCAAAAATTCATACGTACGCATGTATATATACAAATAGACGATATGATAATTCTCATACGAGTACCCGCACTGGTCTAATGGTAACGTGCCGGCCTCACACCCGGGCGGCTCGGGATCACATCTGCACGCGGACAAAAATTTTTCGCAAAATAAAAATAAAATATTTGGCGTATTTATTCCAAATTTCAATTTAATTGAAATTAAATACCGCTAGTTAGCGTTATAATACAAAGCCGAACGTGAAACGGTTGCCGAGCGAGTATATCAGAGACACCGGCAGAGACGCGTTAACCATATCTCTCACACACCCTTAGTCGACTCGACTCGAGCCAACTTTACCCAAAGGAGCGTTACATAGCCGAGCGTGACGGCTCAGTCTCGTTCAGTGCTCAACAATCATAGTAGTTTTCACTTCAATAATAATGAAAGCTGTTTACTTTTTAATGGCAACGAAAAGGTACTCAGCAAATATGATAGAGGCATATGACAACCTTAAATTACTACTTAGAAGTATAAAGTACGAAGATCACAAATGCAATACATGTGCAAATTTAAAAGTGGTAATTGACAGAGCTCCAAACAGCGTATACGGAATAGTTTTGTTTTTTCGTGTGAGTGGGATATCCATGCAAGAGAAAAACATTATAAAATTAAACATTGACCTCCATTCCAAACAACTAATCTAGATGTTAGAAACGTGGCACGAAAAGCATTAATTCAGAAGGAAAATATATATTTACCACGACTTTACATTAAACTAGGCATCATCAACAATTTTGTTAATGCATTATGATTAAATAGAGAAGGCTATGCTTTCCTGGATCTGAAACAGAAGTTTCCAGGTATAGGTGACGCAATGATCAAAGAGATAATTTTTGTTGGACCACAGATTAGACCATAGTTTCGAGATGCCCACTTTAGGACAAATTTAAATGATGTTGAAATACGAAATTGGGATGCATTTGGAAACATTTCCAACTATTTCCCTGGGAACAATAAATCGGAGAACTAATATGAGCACCTGATAAAATTAGTCTTAGGCCAACATATTATGGGATGTAATATGTCGCAAAACCCCATTTTCCGCATTCTCATTTTGATTTCTTCCTGAGAATTTAAACTGAGAGCGATATCAGATGAGCAGCGAGAAATATTTCACCAAGATATTGCATCGATCGCGAACAGGTGTACAGGAAAATGAAGCTTAAGCATGCTGGTCGACTATTGCTGGAATATAATACAAGAAACCCCCAGTGGATCTTAAAAAAGAAGGATGACAAGTAAATAATCAGAAAATTAATTTAAAAAAATGAGGTGTGGCCACCACACGACTTTCTTATACATATGAGCGTTTTGAAATATAGAATTTTAAGAATTTTTTTATACAAAAATTATTCAAAATCTTATTCTAAGTACTTCTATTCTCTTAATAAATCGTTATAGAATGCAAACTGCAAGATATTCGAAAAAAAGTGCTACCCGCTAAGAGTAAAAGTGATAGTTCCGGTCCGAATTTTGAAATTTTTTGTATACAAAAAATATTGAAAATCTAGTTCTAAATACTTTTGTACTCTTGATAAATATATATAGAATGCATAACTTACGACATATTTGCAAAAAATCGCTATTAGATAAGAGTAAAAGTGGTACTTCCGGTCTGAAATTTGAAATTTTTTTTATACAAAAGATATTTAAAAGTATGTTCTAAATACTTTTATACTCGTAATGTACCTGCCTAGAAAGCATGACTTGCGAGATATTCGCAAAAAACTGATTTTCGATAAGAGTAAAAGACCTACTTCCGGTAGGAATTTCGAAAAACTTTATTAAAACAATTTTTCTCAAATTTAATTTTGAGTACATTTGAATTCTTTATAAATTTGTTTAAACTTAGTAATTGACGAAATATTTGCAAAATTCGATTTTTTCACTGAAGTAAACTACTACTTCCGGTCTGCCGATTTAGCTCAAAATCTAATCAGTTCTCAAGAGGGAGATTATATTTGTAAATACAAAATTTGGAATTGATATCTACAGCGGTTTGACCGCTATCGTAGTCACACACACAGAGACAGACACACACACACACACACACACACACACACACACAGACACACAGACATTTTTTAAAAACCACTTTTTTGGTATCAGGGGACCTCAAAACGTGGACATCTGCAAAAATCTCGAGGTCGAAAATTTTCATCATCACAATACTTCCTTATACTACGTATAAGAAAGTAATGAGTATGTATTTTTTAAATTTATTGGTTATAGAATGTATGATACGTTTTCGAATGTTGAAAGCGAATAAATTGATTAAAAATGGCGTTTTACTAATACCAAAATATTGCTGCCTCCCTTATCGTTAACGGCTGATATAATTCTGAGACCAAGGCGTACGTGATTCAGCATACTAAAATCCATAAAAAACAGCCAAAATTATTCCAAGTAAGAATAAAATTTTTTTTAAATATTTCAGAATGTAATTATTTTACCCATTTTACAAATACTTACAAACTTTTCGAAGCACATTATGCTAAAAGAATTGTAAATTTTGTTAGCTGACTTACTGTTTATTAACATTTTCGCCAATGTATTATTATTATAAGCACTTTATGTATTTAGTAATTGTACTAAATTTATCTCACTTATTTTTTTCAGTGTTGGATAGATCAAGCAGTTCTTTAAATGTTAACGGTTTATTAGTCAGAAATGATAATTCCTCCACAATTACTGTGAATTGTTTGTCAACGCCGCGACAGAACCGTCTTGCAACCCAAACGACTCGTGTTCAAGATGATAAAAGAAAAAATGCAATACCGAAAAGTAAAAACAAAAAGGAAACTGTGAAAATGTGGCTGATGAAGGGAATAGTGCAGGTATGTATACGATTAAAATGCTGAATTTTCATATTCTTTTAAGTTATGATATTATTCGAAGCAACTATAATTTTAAAGATATTTTATTACTCCTAATAATACCGTGTATACTTTGATTGAATAAAAGATACTGACGCTTGTGTGTAAGTTTGTTTGCCACTCTTGGTGGTGTTCAGTATTCATTCGAAATATTGTTCAAAAACAATACTTCGGTCTTTGGAAAACAAATGTTCATTTTACTTTATTAAATTTCTTAAACGATTTAGAGGTCATACTCATTTTAAGGCTGAACGCCCGCTTCAAGCTGAGTTCGATTTGAAATAGGCGTACCACTGCTTTTCGTGCAAATGTAATAAAAGACAAATGTTTAAGGGTCCGCGTGCTCTGTCTTATGCTGAGGAAAAAGATAAAGAAAAGAACTTGTCACCCAATCTAATCTGCCTGTAATTTATGGCTGCGTTATGGTCTCAGATAATCACCGGTTGGCCCACATGTTTGGCAGTCGGGAAGCAACCCCCCTAAATTAGACAATCTATATTTTCTCAAACAGACAAAAAAAGTGAAGCTGAATATGTAAAATCACCTGCCGGATTCAAATTGTGAGTTGGAAAATAAAATCGAAATCGCGAAAAGGTCGAAAAATCGTTTTTTGTGTAAATTTTAAAATTTTCATTTTCTTCAATTTTTAATACTTATCTCGTGATATCTCAGCAATGCAGAGAGCTAGGGATCAGTTTTTTTTTAAGGTTATACCCTAAAGTATTTGGATGATACTAGTGTTTTCGATTTTACTTTATGGTGTGTAAATTTTATAAAAAAAAAGTAGTAGACCACCAATTTGTGTAAGGTATTTTTCAGCTATCGAGTAACTAATCTTATTTTTCAGAATTCACCCATATATATGTGAAACAAAATAAAGCCAACATTCCAAAATTATTTTTTGTGCAAGAAATAAATTTCTAGATCGTTTTAGAAGCAAATTATTGCGAGTCAAATATAATTATTATACTCCCTGCGCGCAAGCCGTGTGAGTCCTAGCATGCGCTTCTAGCAGGTATACCGTTAGGGACGGGAAGAGATATTGCTTTTACTTTCTGATACGTAGTATAAGGAAGTATTGTGACGCTGACATTGTATATGTACACTATATTGTAAAGAAAATATCAACGGTTTCGATAAAATAATGTCCGAGTAACGATTACTTTCTTAACATACACCGATCTCAGAAGTATTATACAAACTGCGTAGAAACTGCCCGACATGGTAGGCGGAGTTACCTCTCGACACCATGTGCGAGCGTACCACATACTCTATTTGATTTCAGTGAATTTCGTCCAAATTTCAAAATTTTGTTTTCCGTTTCGTGACCTTATTTTTAAAAATGAAGAAAAAATAAAATTTATGTATTGCTGTTGAGTGTTACATAATTTTTAATAAAGGCATGTTTTTTGAAATTTCTTACATTTTTATTTTTATTTAGGGCCCTTTGGACAATTTCGAAAAAATTACGATTTATCCATTGAAAGGCATTTTTTTCTTAAATTAGCATGTAAATTCGGTAAGGTTTTCATGAAAAATACGATTAGGAAATGGGAAAAACGATTTCGAGGCCGGGCGTATAGCCTTAAATTATTTTAAAAATTGGCTTACAATTGTTAATTAGGTAATTTCTAATTTCTTGAAAATTGCCCAATAGCCCGAGATTCGAACCCTGGATCTCCCGATCACTAGTCAGGTGCGTTGCCAGTTACGCTACTGCGGGTTTCTGAATTCGAGTCTTTAAATCGTACTGATATATACATATACATATATACAGGGTCCGGCAACGAAGCGGGGACGGAAGATTACATTCTTATTTGAAAGTTTGTCAAATATTTAGTCATCGGATATTCTTGCGCACCATCAAGCGCACGTTTTAAGAATATTTTGGTTTATACAGGCTGTTCCAGATGGAAATGCCAGACTAAAGTTTTTTTTAATGGAACATCCTGTGTATTATTAGATAAAATGATCCGCACTGGAAAGCTGGTTACTTCGATATAATGCTGTATGGGTCTAAAGTTGATAGTTTCTGTGTTAATAATTATTTTACTTGATAAATTAATACATTTCAGTAGGCTATTCTGCATAAGGAAAAACAAGAGACCTGAAACCAACAGAATAGAATATGAGTTTCGTTGCTACGTGAAATAAATTCTGTAACTGTTCGCGTTATACACAGTGTTCACAATTTTGCAAAATCGATGAAATCTCGTAATTTTTAAATGGAACACTCTGTATATTTTTAGCTCATTGAAAAGCCCTTTTACTACGCTTTCTATTTATACCTCATTTAATGTACATAGGATAGATTCTAATTATTTCTTTTTAAAGTTGAATTAATGAGAAATGCTTGTATTTTTAGTAACTAATTTGCACTTTAAAACCTTCTGTAAGGTCGGATATTCAACAAATAATCCATAAATGGTCTATAACAAGAAGAAACCCCATTTAGTATGAGAAACAGTGGATTTCCACTCAGCAGTAGTATTAAAAGTTTGCGCTATTTTAAATAAATACTAATTATAAACCACAACAGAAATTTTACTTAATGAAAGTTATAGCAGAGTTAATCAAAAATAAAGGAAATGTAAATAGTAAATGCAAAAAAATTAAACATAACTTTCAAATGTCCTTTCATCTCTCAATACATAAATGAAGCCGCCTGGTGAAATTCTGCTGAACATGCTGTAATGTTCACCAATGAATAAAACAGTGTTTTCAAATTCATGAATTTTCAACGCGATGTTACAATGAATCTGAAGGCGCTTGAAGGGAATAAAAACATACAACGCGATCGTTTTACGGCACATTTATAAACTGTGATTTTTATCTTGTTGCATGAGTCGTTGTACAACGTACGTAGATCCTTCTGTAGGGTTTTACAATTAAAAAAATCCTTGAGAATATCTTTAAATTATCAATATAAGATAGGACGTGACAGCTGAATATGAACGGTAGATCATGAATGTAAACACTGAAAAAGAGTGGACCAAGATTTGAAACTTGTAAAACGTCTGATGAATCTGTGAAAATATTAGAATGAAGTATTGCGCAGAAATGTGTAATCGTACATATACGAAAACTTAGTGTAGTGTAGAGCGTACATTCGAATAACTGAGAATTGCTCGAGAAAATACTTATTGTGATGCAGGGCATTTGATGTAGATAATGCGAAGCATGATATCATGCAATTTATGTATGTTATTTTGAAGATCTTTAAAGGATTAATATAATGTTGACAAGAGGGCAGTCCGCTTTAATCCAGTAGGTGAAGTTATTTCTGATCTCACGCCGTGGATTTTCAGAAATACCTTGTTTTTGAAAGATATACTTCGAGAGAAAATATATCAAAAAAAATATTAAGAACATATTATATCATCAAAAAATATACTTACGTACTTGTGAACAATTGAGAGGAAACCACAAAAGACAATTATTAAAATATTGGCACCTAGATTTTTATTCTAGAGTGCATTTTCGGAATAGTAATAGAAATTAAATTTTACGAAATCCGTTAAAAGAAAAACCTCCTTCATTCGTTAAATAATCTATTGAGGCGAATTATTTAGCAAACATATTCTATTATTATAAAAATCTATCATTTTATGAAATCTTAAGAAAACCTATTCGAACACAATTGGTTTTCTGATCAGTATGTATGTACATTCCAAAAGTGAAAGTAATATCAATAAATTAATCTAAAAATTACAGACCCTTTTTAAGTATATTGGACCAAGGAGATACCTCAATAAATATATTCATGGGCAATAAAGAAAGGTTATTGAGAAAGGAGCTACAACTTTATAAAATAATGGAGATAGATAATACCCTATAAAAACGAGAATAGAATTAATATTTATTCTCAATTCGTTTTTATTGGTTAACCTGACATTTGAAAACTCGTATAAATTATTGTACTTGTTTGAAAAGGACGATATATATTCTCGTGATCTTGAGTGAAAAGTCACTTGGAATAAGATCATAAATAATTCATCTCTGCTTGTCGCTGTTTCAGCTGATACCACCTAATATTATTTTTATACATAATTCATTATTCATTACTAAACAAAATATTTTCATTTAAACTTTTAACTACTAGTAAAAATTTGCTTATTTCAGTTTACTAATTAATTTCTATTAGGAGAATGTTGAAAAATTGTAGAGGTTTTAATTTTATTAAGTAATTTTTTCAAAATAAATTTATTGTTAAAAAAATGGCATAGGAATTATACAAATACTCTCCGATTATGTTAGATATTTAAATTACAAGAATTTCGGTGGATACCTACTACTACGACAGTTACATAAGACCGAGTATTGCAATGGAAAAAATACTCTTATATTAAAAACTGTACGACTGTCAAATCAATTCATCAATTCATATACCAATAAAGCTACAAGAACATTGTAATAATAATTATAGTAATAAAAATCTCACCTTTATTATCCAACAGAATACAAATTTTACTTGCAAGAGAATTAAAAGAAGTGAACAACGTGCAATAGTCCTAGACAAAAAAAGATGAGGTGTTGCCACCACACGACTTTCTTATACTTATAAGCGTTTCAAATTATAGATAAGTTGTTCTAATTTGATTTAAATACTTTTATCGTAGAAAAATAATCCGAAAAATAAACCTGTAAGTGTGTTACTTCAAGTCCAAATTTAAGAATTTTTTTACAAAAAATATTCAAAATCCTATTCTAAATACTTCTATTCTTTTAATAAATCTCTATCGAATGCATACTTTGCGAGATATTTGGAAAAAAAAAGCTACTCGCTAAGAGCAGAAGTGCTACTTCCGGTCCGAATTTAGAAATTTCATTTATAAAAAAAAATATTCCAAATCTAGCTCTAAATAGGTATTTTTGTACTCTTGACAAATATATATAGAATGCATAATTTACGACATATTTGCAAAAAATAGCTATTCCATAGAGTAAAAGTGTTACTTCCGGTCCGAATTTTAATTTTTTTTTATACAAAAGGTAATGAAAATTATGTTCTAAATACTTTCGTACTCGTAACGTACCTGCCTAAAAGGCATGACTTGCGAAATATTCGCAAAAAGCTGATTTTCGATAAGAGTAAAAGACCTATTTCCGGTAAAGATTTCGATAAACTTTTTAAATAAAATTCTTTTCAAATTTAATTTTGAGTACATATGATTTTTTTATAAATTTGTTTAAACTTAGTAGTTGACGAAATTTTGGCAAAATTCGATTTTTTCACTTCCGGTCTGTCGAATTTACTGAAAATCTCATCATATCTCAAGACGGAGATTGTACTCCTATACACAAAATTTGGATTTGATGTCTGTAGCCGTTTAACCGCTATCGTGGTCACACACACACCGACTGACAGACAGACAGACACAGAGACATTTTTTTAAAACCACTTTTTCGGTATTAGGAGACTCCAAAATGTCGACATCTGCAAAAATCTCGAGGTCGAAAATTTTTATCATCACAAACTTCCTTATACAACGTATAAGGAAGTAAAAGAAGAAATAAGATTCATTTTATTAAACTTAGAGAGAAAGCTTACTGGTTAAATTATAATAAAATAAAAATAGAGAAAAGCTACACATAAAAGTTTTTGACATAATTACATAACGTTTTTTCACACTCACCATCAAGTGCCGCTGCCCGTTAAAATAGAAGGGCAACGGCCAAAGAAGTCTTAAAAGTGACAAAAAAAGATGTTTGCCGTAGCACACTCATATGAAACCTTTAATTATAACTTATAACAAAAATAAAACGCGAGCAACAATTGAAGGTGATAAGGTGGGTCGTGGGAAATCAGTATAGCTTACTTAGAATCTAACAAAAATATTGTATGGCTCGAAGTCGTGTTACAATAACACGAAATTAAATTATATATATAAGTTATTTATAATATATATATATATATATATATATATATATATATATATATATATATATATATATATATAGAAAAACGTTTCGTTACTGCTTACCGCAGAATGATGGGTTTAGCTAATTAGTAAATAATACACAGTTTCATATGTATGTGACGTTTCGATCGTATTTCACGATCTTCATCAGACCTTTAATTAAAAGAAAAAAAACCAGGATATACAATATCGTCCAACATTACGTCATTTATCGACTTACACTAACAAGTACTGCTTAAGAAAAAACGTCCAACAAAGAACACATTACAAAAATTACTCCACCACAGTTACACCCATAACATATTAAAATGTAGTATAAAATTTCTTGATATATTAAAATGCAGTATAAAATGTCTTTTAATTTAAAAATAACAACAATTTGCGTACATATTACTGCTCGCAGGTATGAAACCAAATGCGTATATTGACCGTCTGTCTCACACCGACACTTCTTCACACGTTGCAATACGTTTTTCTTGACATCTTTTTTCTCCTTTGTGTATATATTATTGTATACCTTAATTGAACAGTATTCTCATTTAACAATTTCTAAAATCTATAGTTTCATGTTGTGTTGTCTGATTACATTTTAGGAAAACAAACAAAAAAAAAAAATTTTTCTAAAAATTATGTATATATAATTAATGCGATTGTCATGGATCGGGTCATCTCAGTTTGGCCTCGATCTTATGTTTAATTCGAGGGACCAATGCGGAGTAAATGTTACTGAAACTACCGCAATCACCCTTATTGTTTAAATTGGGTTGGATTGTCTTGATGGCAAGGGTTTCTAAAAATAGTCTCTTGATCAAGTTTGTTTCTTTGAATAACACTTTAGCGTTATTGAAAATTAAGTCGTGATTAGTGTGGCTCAAATGAGAAGCCAAAGCGCACCTCTCAGGATGTCTCCTGACGTCACTAGCATGTAATGTGTTGCGCTCTTTTAGGCGCTGCTTTGTCTGCCCTACGTAGTAATGGTTACAGCTGCATTTTAACAAATACACCACGTTGCTATTAATAAGGGTAGTTAGAGGGTCCTTTAAAGGTGTATGTAGTCTGCTGACGGTGTTCGTAGTGGTGTATGCGATGGAAACAATATTCTGGAATAGCATTTTAATTTTGGTGGTGAGGCCAGGGATATATTGAATGCTTTTATATTTAATCAAAGAATCGTTCTTATTGGTGGTGGATATTCTAGAGTTGTTATTAGTAGTATTTATAACGTTCGCAACTTGGGTATCAGAAGAGAAAATAATCTTATTTAATATACCATTGGGATAGTTGCATTGTAATAAGATATTCTTCAACCACTTTAGGTCTTGCTGTCGGAATTCTGGATGTGAAATTTTCATTATCCGATTTTTTAAACATTTCACCAGGTTTATTTTATATTTGGCTGGACAATTGGAAAAATAATTCAGAAACCTATTGGAATTGGATGGTTTGCGGTACCATTTCAATTTGATGGTGTTGCTATCCCTAATCACTAATGCATCCAAGAATGGTAGAGAACCATTATCTTCAATTTCACAAGTGAACTGTAATTGGTTGTTAAACGAGTTGAAAAGCTTTAAGGTAGTTTCAATTTCAGTTTTTGATATTACGCAAAAAAGATCGTCTACATATTGTAGCATTATTTTAGGAGGCGATTTGAGATTCTGAATGACATGATTTATAATTGTGTTCATTACTATGTCGGCAACACTAGGAGACAGGGAAAGACCCATAGGTGTGCCCTTGATTTGACTGTAAAATTCATTCTCAAAAACAAAGTATACGCTCTCAAAAATCCACTTTAGTATTGCGAGAAATTCGTCTTTTGGGATTGCGGTGTTGGCAACTATGTGATCCCAATTGTCTGATACCAACTCAACAACCAATCCTGTGGGGATGTTCGTAAAAAGGCTGATGACATCAAAAGACACCAAAACATCGTCCGCCGACACTCCCACGTCATTAACCGCATTGGCAAAAGTGAAGGTATCTTTTATTTTATATTTGTTATAACTTGCGAATGATCTACTGAGAATGTCGGCCACGAAACCTGATAGGTGCGCGGAGTGACACTGAATTAAGGGGGATCCCACATATGCATACGAAAGAAAAACTAATAATATAATCAGGAACCTAAAAACCAAAGGTTACATTGATGATAACATCTACAAAACACTTATTAAACATAATTCTGCACCACCACGCATATATGGGATTCCTAAAACACATAAAGATGGTTGTCCGCTACGCCCTATTGTTTCTTGTGTTCAGTGTCACTCCGCGCACCTATCAGGTTTCGTGGCCGACATTCTCAGTAGATCATTCGCAAGTTATAACAAATATAAAATAAAAGATACCTTCACTTTTGCCAATGCGGTTAATGACGTGGGAGTGTCGGCGGACGATGTTTTGGTGTCTTTTGATGTCATCAGCCTTTTTACGAACATCCCCACAGGATTGGTTGTTGAGTTGGTATCAGACAATTGGGATCACATAGTTGCCAACACCGCAATCCCAAAAGACGAATTTCTCGCAATACTAAGGTGGATTTTTGAGAGCGTATACTTTGTTTTTGAGAATGAATTTTACAGTCAAATCAAGGGCACACCTATGGGTCTTTCCCTGTCTCCTAGTGTTGCCGACATAGTAATGAACACAATTATAAATCATGTCATTCAGAATCTCAAATCGCCTCCTAAAATAATGCTACAATATGTAGACGATCTTTTTTGCGTAATATCAAAAACTGAAATTGAAACTACCTTAAAGCTTTTCAACTCGTTTAACAACCAATTACAGTTCACTTGTGAAATTGAAGATAATGGTTCTCTACCATTTTTGGATGCATTAGTGATTCGGGATAGCAACACCATCAAATTGAAATGGTACCGCAAACCATCCAATTCCAATAGGTTTCTGAATTATTTTTCCAATTGTCCAGCCAAATATAAAATAAACCTGGTGAAATGTTTAAAAAATCGGATAATGAAAATTTCACATCCAGAATTCCGACAGCAAGACCTAAAGTGGTTGAAGAATATCTTATTACAATGCAACTATCCCAATGGTATATTAAATAAGATTATTTTCTCTTCTGATACCCAAGTTGCGAACGTTATAAATACTACTAATAACAACTCTAGAATATCCACCACCAATAAGAACGATTCTTTGATTAAATATAAAAGCATTCAATATATCCCTGGCCTCACCACCAAAATTAAAATGCTATTCCAGAATATTGTTTCCATCGCATACACCACTACGAACACCGTCAGCAGACTACATACACCTTTAAAGGACCCTCTAACTACCCTTATTAATAGCAACGTGGTGTATTTGTTAAAATGCAGCTGTAACCATTACTACGTAGGGCAGACAAAGCAGCGCCTAAAAGAGCGCAACACATTACATGCTAGTGACGTCAGGAGACATCCTGAGAGGTGCGCTTTGGCTTCTCATTTGAGCCACACTAATCACGACTTAATTTTCAATAACGCTAAAGTGTTATTCAAAGAAACAAACTTGATCAAGAGACTATTTTTCGAAACCCTTGCCATCAAGACAATCCAACCCAATTTAAACAATAAGGGTGATTGCGGTAGTTTCAGTAACATTTACTCCGCATTGGTCCCTCGAATTAAACATAAGATCGAGGCCAAACTGAGATGACCCGATCCATGACAATCGCATTAATTATATATACATAATTTTTAAAAAAATTTTTTTTTTGTTTGTTTTCCTAAAATGTAATCAGACAACACAACATGAAACTATAGATTTTAGAAATTGTTAAATGAGAATACTGTTCAATTAAGGTATACAATAATATATACACAAAGGAGAAAAAAGATGTCAAGAAAAACGTATTGCAACGTGTGAAGAAGTGTCGGTGTGAGACAGACGGTCAATATACGCATTTGGTTTCATACCTGCGAGCAGTAATATGTACGCAAATTGTTGTTATTTTTAAATTAAAAGACATTTTATACTGCATTTTAATATATCAAGAAATTTTATACTACATTTTAATATGTTATGGGTGTAACTGTGGTGGAGTAATTTTTGTAATGTGTTCTTTGTTGGACGTTTTTTCTTAAGCAGTACTTGTTAGTGTAAGTCGATAAATGACGTAATGTTGGACGATATTGTATATCCTGGTTTTTTTTCTTTTAATTAAAGGTCTGATGAAGATCGTGAAATACGATCGAAACGTCACATACATATGAAACTGTGTATTATTTACTAATTAGCTAAACCCATCATTCTGCGGTAAGCAGTAACGAAACGTTTTTCAATACATTAGTCAGTTGACTGAAAGCCACTTGATATCTATATATATATATATATATATATATATATATATATATATATATATATATATATATATATTATAATATATATATATGGCAAATTGAATGCAAGAAAATGATAGCTCGTTAACAGATTTATTAACTTGGGGAAGTTTTGCAAATAATTAAAGTAGTATTTTTCAAGTCTAGGATGCTCGTCAAGTGCTGGAAATTAATCAAACATTGTAGTAAAACTTCAAATCATTTTCGATAAAAAAATGGCATAGACATAGAACGACATATTATTCTGGAAGACAATAAATTTTCCAAGAGCTGTTACGATAAATTAAAAATTACGAGGTAATTTCAATATGTATAAGGGTGCATGCGATTTTTATGGTTTTGGCAAAACAACAATTGTCTCTTAAAGATGACCTATAAAGGAACACATTTTAATTAGAAAATTATTGTCCTGGAAGTACAGAAATAGAAATATCTAAGGAAAACACTATACTTACGGAGTAAATTCTTCAGGTTAAATTCCGAATTATATTTCATATAGGTACGCGACGTTGAAATTATGAATCTCACAATAATTTATATTAATTTGAGTTACTAACTTAACTTCAATTTACAGGTTTTTTTTTTATTTAAATATAAGCAATTTTAATTAAATAAATAAATAACATGATGGAAACAAAATACAATTAAATGTTTTACTAAACTGCTACTATATAGGATATAAAAATATGAATACTAGAGAAAATGTAAAATAGAATGATATAAATATTTTATTAGCGAAAACAAGTAAATAAAATTAAGGCGAAAATTTGCACGTAACGTCTTTATTTATATTGTGTCTAACTGATCAAATTTTCTTTTAATAGAAACAGTGAGCAACTGACTAATGTCACTAGCACATGCTACACTAAATTTATTTATTAATTAATTACTGTTTAGAAAAGCCCTGATGATCTTTCATTAAATAAAATTAAAATACTTAAGACATATCTAATCTCAATAACATTTGGTGTGATCAGAGCTTCGGAGATATTCAAAATTGTATAAATACCAATAAAACAGTATGAAAAAGGACATAAATGTACGTAGACATTTTCGAACTCATACATTGAATAAATTATGAGCGATGGTCCATACAAATGTATTAATGAAAACCATTCTATTTCCGAAATTGAGGCCAACTACAGGGTTACTTAGATTACTACGCGATCTCACTATTAAAAGAAATGTGAAGCTCATCAATGATGAATCTAATTTTTTAGTAAATTTGATATTATTTCTGTGCTACTGATATGGAAGGAGGGTGCAATAGGCCGATCGAGGTATCATCTGATATCATAAAAAATGACATGATATTTGATCATTTCTTATAGTACCTTAAATGATGCGTAATTGATATCTACATAGCGAATAATCACGTAATGTATTAGGAGATATATCGAATACCATGTGTTTCAGAGAAGACGACGCAGATAATGTGCCTCTGTTACAGTTTCTAATAATCATTTATATAACATATTATGCTGGTCAGCAAATAATTTTCTATTAGTATGATACAATAAAAAAAAGGTTTTTCCACCCGTCAAACTTTGATGATACCAATTTTGTATTTGAGGTCATTCGGACTTCAGACAGAAGTTCTCCAGAGTGCGGAAAGGAAGCGATACAAACATGGATAACATTAATATTGAGAAAAACATGAAAGTAGGACAAAGAAGATATTCGTATTAAAAATAAAATTCATTGAATTAGTGCTTTGCAAGACGATCGTCGTATATTACTAAAAATTTTGTACCACAATCTCTATACACCTTACCTGTGTACACTCCTCAAATCTCATCTGGTCGCAAAATTCATGTCGATTTAAAATACAGAATAGATCCTCTCCGCTATAGCCGTCGCAGAGAAGGGGTAGTTTTAAAATATCTCTTAGAAGGTCAGTCACAATGGCGCCAACTCTCATTTACTTAATTGACGAGCACCCTGTAGTATCCTCATCCGAAATGTTCAAGGGTGTTTAAGAGGGAAAACTACAACAATAACAAGATTTATTTAAAAATAAAGAATTGATCAATGTAACAGCAGAGACGTAAAATAATTTTCCAATAGAAGTATACATACAATTAAATTAAATTATATTTATACAAATCATTATAATCAAATTTTTAAGATCCCTTATTGTGGTGCACGTGGTTAATCAACACTACATTGAAGGAAAATAAACCTATAATTACAAACGTATAATTACAGAACAACCAACAATCAAAAATTAAATTAGCAGGAGAACCTCAACTGAAGTTAACTCATTTTCCGTTATGCAATTCACAACAAAAAGGGTATTACCCAACATTTAAATTGCAAACTAACCCACTAGTTAGCAAAAGACTTGTATTACATAATCTTAGACAAGTAGCAAAGCTCCAAAAAAGGCAAGGGTCTTTTTTATTTCAAGGAGGACGTCTATTCGGCAGGTGTTGAAGGGAGAAAGAATATCCACCCGCGCGATATATTCCAAATAATCGTTAATTATATCGCTTCGTAATGGTCAACGGGAAACAGGAAAATAAACACTAAGAAGAAACGACAATTAAAATTCAGTTAGGAATAACGTTCCCACGAAGATTAGTTAAACCAACCTCTTACCCAAGTCAACGTTAATTGATAAATTTAATTATCTGGAACACACATCCAAAATTTCATTCAACAAAATCAAACCCAAAAATAATAAATATTTAATATCACTTCTTGTCCCAATTAATAAGATATTCATAAAGCACGAATCAAACATGAACGTAGTTAAAAGGGTTAATAGTAGCTTAAAAAATGAATCTTATCGTTAACGCACTCAATTCAGGACTCGTACGCAAATGCCTAGAGCATGCCCGGGATATAAGCTGATGAACACAAATAAACATAAAAGAACAAAAAATTACAGATTAAGCAACCTACAATATTAAAAATTAGTTAAATGAATTTAGAAACAACAGCCGAGCAACTTATAGAGGAAAAACAAATATAACTCAGGAATGTATCATAAGTAAATACAAAGAAAACATTGGCTAAAGTGTATCACCGAAAAATGGTAGTATATAAATAATAATTCAAGTACGGTACATAATGCAAAATTCTATGCGTAAAATAAAAATTTAAAATTCTAATTAACCTACATGATCTTCCAATACTAAAGAAACAAGAAATTACGCCCGACAAGTAACAAATCAAAATTTAAAGTATATTATTACTATATGTACTCTTTCGGAAAGCGCACAAATCTACAAATAGAATATTGGATGTAATGCAATACTTATGTGATATTAGTATAGTATTATTAATCCTTCAGACTACTGAGGTCGTATTGGACAAGTCATAAAATATATTATATTTTAAACATCCGCTAGGCATATCTAATACAAGTATTAAACACATCTTTACAATAAAAACAATTTAAAATCAAAAAGCAAAGAGCCATTAATTAACATTATCATCCAAAAGCTCAGCCAACTAGTAGTGGCATTTCTGTAGTAGTAATCGTTTAATCGCTCTTCCAAAAGTATTTCCCCAACGTAATCCAGAAAGTTTATTCTTGGCTCTTTTAGCTACATATTGATCCGAAGATTGTTTTCGTCAAAAGACAGTCTGTGTCTAGGAATATCCAAGACAGATGCATTGCGTGTGCTGTATGTATGATATCTACTTAATTTATTAAGTATCTTAATATTTTCTTTAGCGTATAACAATAACTGATGTACCTATGTAAATACACTGCAGTTGCAATATCTTCAAAGAAGTAGAATGCTCTTTGGAACTTTCTGTACAACCGAGGAATTAATACTAATGATGCCACTAGAAATGTGCAGGTGATCTATAGGGAAAATAAACATGTGACTTCTGCATTTTTTTCCTAAATTTGTTGAACCACTTAAAGCGTAGTCACATTTCGCCTCGTATGTCCGATCAATTCGAATACTATACATTTATTTTTTGTTACAGGAAAAACAAGTTTTATGTTTGAAAATTGTTGAACATTTGGTCTTACCAATGCCGCAAATGAATACATTTATTATTAATACAATTAATCTTATAAACGCGAAAATAAGTATTATTTTTTGTTCACATTCTCACGTCTTACGTGATTTAGAATGGTATTACATGACACAAAAGTATTCGATGCAAAGAACTTTCTATCTTCCATGCTTGGATCGATATTAAATTGCCTTGTGCATGTGCTTATGTAAATACGATTGATAATTTTTCAATTTCGTTGTAACAAAATATAACTATAGTACAAAAACGACTTAATAATATTTTAAAAATAAACCTTCTCTACGGATAAATCAAATCTATATTTATATAAGGCATTTCTATAGGTACGTGTGTTAGTGCAGAACTTTCTTCATTAACTTATATTACAAAACAACTTCATGTAATAAGATGTCAGTTCGAAGTTGCGCATGGTGGATGTAAGACAACAATTTTATGCATGCTTGATTTAGAGAACTTATCTGTTTCGCAGTATGAAGTGGCATATTGCCGTGAACACTCTCATTCCTTGACTGCAACTCCCACAACTTATCAGAGCACATTCTTTAACTACATAGTACGGAGAATTACGCAAAGTTAGGAAATGTGGTACGAGCATGAAATTCTATTTGCTTTTCTTTGTGTTTCTCGTTTCGCATTTTACTGATTTTAGAATTAATTTATAAATATCTTGAACGATTACTATTTATTTCATCCATAAAAATGAAGAATATATTTTAGCGGTGTCCCCTTGGTAGAATAGTTAATGTTATATTCAGCTAATACTGGACTAGCTGTGGCATCAAGTCTTTTGTGAAAGAATGTGTTTTACAAATACAAAAATTATTAAGTGTGGTATGTTTATGGTCGTATTTGATCTGCACAAAAGCGGCTATAACAAAATTCTCAGGCAACAATTTACTGACAGAAATGCCTCGCAAATGCAACAACTCACCAAATGGAAAATTCCCAGATAGATACGAAATGATAGACTTTCCATCACAGGACGAGCTGGTATATTCAAAGTTTTTTTATACTAATTACTAAATAAACAACAAATGTTGGATTTTCACTATTTAATATTCTACGTAATATTTGACAATTGTTTCGCCAACACAGTGGCTTCTTCAGAAAGCTTCTGAAAATCCAACATTTGTTGTTTATTTAGTAATTAATACGATGGATCTTCATCAAGTAAAGACCGAATCAATTCAATGTTTTTTTATACCTTGTATTTTCATTTTGCTTTAATGTAATTCATTTTACCACATTTTTCTACTCTCTCTCGAGCAAGTAGAATTGTTAGTTACACCACTAGTTATTCGAACGCAATATCAGCATGGTTTTATAAATAGGATTCACATCTTGTTGTTCGTGATGGTGTCTATCTGAATGTGGCCATAAGCTGAGATAAAGCGTGTCATTACCTATATTGTATTGAAAATTGTTTATTCCGTGCATTGTTTGTCGAGAAACTTTCTTGGCAAATTTTTTTCTGTTGAAGAATTTTTCAGCGAATTGCTGCCGGAGAATTTTTGTGCTCCCCACAATGGCTATAGTTATTTACGCCAAGTGCGGGAAGACTATTTTCCCGCATGAGCGCACTTTGAATGCACGAGCGACCGCAAGAAGCGAGTGCTTTTAATTGCGCAAATGCGTGAAAGATGTCTTCACGCAAGTGGTTTGTACAATATTTTTTGTACGAAAATTAAATTAAAAAAATATTATTGAGTAATGTCATTATAGATAAAATAGATTACCTAATTAATTTAAGCATTTCATTACGTAACTATTACTCACCTTTCGCTAAAATTATTATATTCTTACATATGGCAAACATGTGTGGTACGTATTCTTATATTTATAAATTTATGGTACATTTACTGCGTTTTTTTTTTGGTTTAATTACAATTTATTATGAACTGCCAATATGAATGTCGATGTGGTCAAATAGATGGCGCCACAAATTTAATTGAAGAATTCTTAATTATTACTCCTATTTCCCCAACTTTTAGTGAAGAATAGTCGAGGGAAGTAGTATTTTGTAGACTAAATTTTATTACTATCAAGTTAGATTTTTTTAGATGTCCCAAAGAGCCAGTGTTTTTTCAATTTTTATAGTCGCTTCGACCGGGAAATACTCCGTCCAGGTCGAGCGACACATGCTCCACATGTCACTTTATAGGCGGTGAGTACAAAATAGTATGTAATACTCCGTCATTTATAAAAGCCGGCATATTATAATTCTGAACTCTTCCCAAACATAATATTTATTTCTGACATTGAAAGACAGTCGTATATCAGAGATAAATGTGTAAAATTCTATATATAGAGTATATATTGATCACAACTCTTAAATGCAAAAAACACTTCGAATATTTTATTTAATTAATTGAAAAGTAATATATACTCTAATAATTACGTACTTAAAAAAACTGAAAACATGAACATATTTTTATTCGTTCTTATGAAATACTTTGGTTTTTTGTCGTAAGTTATTGAAGTCGTCTTGTAATCTAATATCTTCTCTACGTAATAAGCAATGGATGGTAATAAAATTAGAAGATATTAAGATATAAGAAGCCAGAAGGCATCAATCTTTGTTTTTCTATATACACTTTCAGGGCGAGATTTAGGACTAATATCAGGCAAAAGATTTACGGCGTAAAAGATTTTTATCCGATGATATTGCGTCGGACATTTTCAAGAAAGATAATGTTTATTTTGTTACAATCGCAGGTAAATATAAAACTTATAACAATACTGTTATTAGAGCTGTATGTTATGTTTTAAAATATTGTAATATAATCGTAACGTCTGTCATTATGTAAATCAATTATTATTGTCTTTGAGATAGACTTTGTTAAAAGAGCTACCTAATGTTGTCACAAACTTTGTTCCATCAGATAATACGAGAAAATTTAATAATGTTTTACTTAGTTTGGAGTTTCTGGTTGGTTAGATTTATGAATTATTACCAAGTTTGTATATAGTGTTTACTTGAATAAAATTTGTTGAATTTTTTCAATGTGATTAAATTTATAAGAATAAAAGAAATCAATTTGAAAGGATAAATATAATAAAATTTCTTATCGCAAGAATTTTTCTTGGAAACATCTAGTTTACTCTAGTGTTTGGTGTATTCATGCCATTTTGTTTTAAATTTATGGTAATTTTTTCTTTAAATATCTATTCATGTTATAGATATTTATTAATTCACTAATTATCATATTTTGCACTTAAAAGTGTATTGTTGCACTTAAGATATGATTATATCTTCGGCGAAATAGGTGGACCGAAAGTAGATGCCTATTTCGGTGAAACAATGTATTTCAGCTTGAACTTGATTATTTATTATTCAGAATGTCACTATGAAAACATTGTCACATGAAAATAAAAGCCTATATAACATTGCATAGAATATATACATACAAATTCAAAACCAGAACAATCAGTACGATAAACACAAATAAATAGTTAAACCGAACATCAAAATAAGAATGATCCATGTAATGACATATAATTGGGTTTGAAGATATCTGCTTGTTAAAACTCTTCAATACTATGAAACTACTACTAGAGAGCCGTAAGTGGTAGATACTCGTCCTGAATAGATTAATTGGTTGTTGTTTCGTCTTTTTCGGAAGTGGTTGAATAACTTTTTGGACAGGTAGCCTATATTTGTCTGCGCTTCTGTAATTCTATGGTATGGAAAGAGAGAATTGACGTTGTTCTGCAGCACGTTTGCTATTACTGCTTACTCATATGAAAGGCGGTCCTGCATTATGGTATTTTCAAATGCCGATGCATCGCAAAGCAACATTCTGTAAGTCGCTTTAATAAGGAAGCACGTAAATTAATTCACGAATGAGACATTACGGGCGACTTCATTAATTTTGCTTATGGCATAAACAGATTTTGCCAATTCCACTTGAAGGCGACTAGTGTGTTATTTCGAAGATAGATATTTATCAAAATGCACACGACACTTCAACGCACCAAACACCCCGTAACTTGGCGGGCGTTGCCAATAACTCCTGTAAGGCGCACAAGTATTTTTGCTTTCTCCAATATCCTTGTTCTGACAGCAACATAACAATTTTCATCCTCATCATCTGATGATATACTTGAATCCGTATCGTCTTGTTCACTATCTGAATTCTGGTTTCTATCTTCTATGGCTTCGGAGGAGTTTGTACATAATCTTCTTGTAAAACCTCTTCATCTACTTCATCATCATCGTCTTCAAGAAGGAGTATCTAAGAGCTATAATACGTCTGCTTTATTATTGAATCTATATACTGTTTTGGAGGCCATAATTCACTGTAAGAACAACAAAAATCCTAAATAGTTACGACAATAATTTAGAACAGGCAAGAATGCTCGCGGGTATCTTACAGATACAAATTATTTTCTTCCATATTTTTTACTAGCTAAGTATAAAATATTAACAGATGGTCTACTACTACTAAAAATAGAGCTGCGTTTACGTAGATTAAATAAATATACAAGTGGATTAATGAAACTTACATGAGTAATCGCGGCGTATCTTTCAGATACAAATGGCACTTTTTTACAAACTGTTCCCACTCGAAAGTTCACATAGGTACTAACATTGTTACATGAGAAAAAAAATTCGATATATATCTTTCAGATACGCGCGACTACTGAAAGGTTAAATAGATCTATGGCTTTGGCAGACGGATCAGTAATTTTACGAAGAGGCATTCTTCTAGATCATTGGCATGCCTCTAAATTACGGTATTAATAGTTAGGTTTACTTGAACAACAACTTATAAGACAACATGGGTTGAAAGTGGTTATGTGTACATTTATTTTCGAAGCAATGAAAGCTTCTACAATATTTAATAATTAAAATAAAAATTGTCTCTTATGGGATTCATCATATTGCATTTAATTTCCTTCATGAAGTGTTGCTTCAATAATTTTACTTTAGGAATAAAATTGCCTGCTACTAATTTTATATAAATATTATAAATAATGTTATGCAAACAATATATAATTTCTTTGCTGATTCAGTTTATTTTGTTTCTAATTATAGAAAGGACATATAATTTGTGAAAAAAACTAATCAGCAAATTAAAAAATAATAAACAACTAAAAGTATATATTTTCTTATTTTATCATTTCTAAATATCTATTTCAAAACTTGTATTAGTGTTTATAGAATTACTCTATAATCACATGTACACTAATGTGTCTCTCACTTTGTAAACTTAAAAGTCCAATATTACATACACCAATCAATCAAAATGACAAATTTCATTTTTTAACTTTATCTTGTTCAGTACATTTTATATTTACTATAGTATCGATTAATAACTGTTTCAAGTTTTATATCAAACAATAAATCTACAGATGACCATTATTCTAAATCATCATATATACGAGATGGTGTGGAAAACGCTAATCAGAATATAAAAAACTCCTCAAAATATTATTTATCTGCTGCAAGACTTACACATTCACTAGAACATTCATGAAGCAAGTGAGGTCCCTTTAATTAAAGTCTTTATGCTATCCTGCAAACATCTCTTTATCATAATTTACAACAAATTTTATGTTTCGAAATTTTAAGTTTTGGGTACGAATATAGTTTCGAAATTCTTAATCCGGACAATAGAGAGTGTGATCAACCAATTCATCACCAGTTTTGTTAATTCTTTATAGTGCAGCTAACGACTTGTGAGCAGAAATGTCGTTGTCAAAAAAGCGGGAGCCTCTAGCGACTTTTCCAATTTTGACATAATTTATTAGTAACTCAGTATGATATGCTGACGGAAATATTTTACCACTTTGGGTTTATTATCAGCATTCAAGCATGTTATGATCCATTTCGTCGAAGACTTTCTAAAATGCTAGTTGTGATGAATGGTGTAAAGCTCACGGCTATGTGGAATTGATTCAATTTATCCTATAATATCGTGAGTAGAATGATATTTTTCGGAGTGGTGAAAGAAATTGGCTTTCCATAGTTATTCTTATTTTTAGCATCTAATCTTTCTTCCTTAAATTCCGTTATTCAGTTTTTAGTATTAGCATATGAAGACATCGATTTTTCAGGGTTTCTGGCATATTTACATATCCAGGTTTTTTCTATTGAAAAAAATAGGATCCAAGAAAACGGCGGGAGTTCTTTCGTCGTAATCAATATAATATTTCCCAATCAGCATCCAAACTTGGCTAAAAGCTTTCTCATATGTAACTCGTAATGCATTATGATCATTCTGTTCATAATGCATTACGAGTTACATATGAGAAAGCTTTTAGCCAAGTTTGGATGCTGATTGGGAAATATTATATTGATTACGACGAAAGAACTCCCGCCGTTTATTATGTTATGTTATGTATTTATGTTTATTGTTGTGGTTTTCAAAAACGATGCTTATTATTGACATCCAATTTTCCTATCCTTAATTTGGGAATTCAGTTTTTAATAGTGACGTACGAAGAACATTATTGTTTCGATTATATCAGCAAATGTTTTTTGTCTGAAGATCGTGAAAGAAATAAAAACTTACCCAACCTCTAACTCAAACTTGTTTCTCTAATTCTATCTTTTTCTCATAAAAATCCTTTTATCCAATCCCGAGAGGAAATAATGCCGAAGTAAATATATATGTTATGCCCTTGTATACACTATGCGAACTAAAGGTCGTACCCCCCCCCCCATCAGTACTTGTCTTAGAAAAACTCCTCCTCCACCGTTTGATGTCCGGCAAATTGGAATTAGTTAAAACAACAGAGTCACAGCTTGACAATGGAGTACATCACGGCGAACTTATTTATGTATATCACCAAAGTTGTAAACAACTGAATTACCCAATATAATAAGAAGAGTGAATAAGAGCAAAGAAAATACAAACTTCAAAAGTTAATTTTGGAAAATACATGATGCATATTGACTGTGTAAACAGTTGCTTTCCCATAAACCCGAATAAACATGTAATAACATTAAAAAGAAAAGTTTATTGTTCAGAGCAAACAGAAAAATGTGATAATACAAGTGAATCAAACAAGATGCGCTTAGTCGCAGCAGTCACAATTATGTCACGTCACTCTTGAATTATGGGCAATTAAAAGGACAGCTGTAAATCTCACTTTTTGAATTCAATGATAAATAACTCCAAAAAAATTGATTTGAACGAATAATTACTCTTAATAAAAAATATTCCTATTTTTACACAAATTCCAAATTAGAACATATATAGGGTTTTAAAAAAAAATTTTTGTGTGCCCATGATTTATGGATCATCCTGTATAAGCGTATATATTTTTAAATTGTGATGCAATGACAACTCCATCAACTACAGTACGCAAATTTTTAATTATATGCAGCATTAAAGAATAGATATACTTCGTCAAATCATTGACTCACCCTGTATATATAAAGTGCAAAAAGTTGTGATTCAATAAATATAGATAGGAAAAACGTGCCAATACAATTTTTGAAGCAAAATTAAAATTTAGGAGTTCAAAGTTTTGTAAATTCAGTTATAATATTTTGGAACATTTGATGTTTCGCATTAAGATCCACATACGTATTATGGGATCAAACATTCGATTTATTACCCAAAGCGTATGAATATTTGATAATCTTTGGAATTATGCGAGAATACACATATATCACCCTTTGTTTAATTCGGTGTAATAGATGTGTATTTCAGGTTTTGTTCATTAAATTTATAATTAATCCCGAGACATTTAACCGAACATAATTACTTTTTTATATTACAAAGGATATTGAGGTTGTGTTGTCTTTTTGTGGTGTATTCAACATAACAAAACACTGGATTCCGCTCAGATTCACATTTTTAGAATCGAATGACTAAACAGAGACGTGGAAACTGTTATAAAACCTTTTAAAGTGTCGTACCAAAGCGGCTGCATACTAATTACTCATTTACAACGTAAAAGTGAGAAATGCTTTAGGTTTTGAAACAAAACAGTCTAATTCGCTTTTCTTGTTTTCGTCTATTATTATTGTCAAATTAAACTACCGCTTTTACAATGTTACTCTCACTAATTTATGGTACCTACACTCACGACTCTCTCTAATTGTACGATCTAAATATTGTTTACTGTCATACAGTCATTTTCTTTTGCTTTTCCGTTTTTGTCAATTGTGTTTCACTATTTGTCAAATGACTGAATTTGTCAAATGGAATTCTCTTTTTGTCAAATTACTTTCTCTTTATATCAATTGCTTTTCTTGTTTATATGTACATAGGTATGTATACCTCTACCATTTTATAAAAAAAATATAGCTTTTTACACAGTAAAGTGAGAAATTTATTTTGTATTTAGATACAAACAGAGTGCAACATCTATGTAATATAAATATAACTTAGTTCAAAATTTCATTTCTTTATAAACAGTTGTGTAAACGTATCTCCATGTGTTGAACATAATTCAAACAATTTTGTGGACTTATATATATATATCTTTATTTGCCATCAAATGTTACATAGCTTGTCATAGGTAATAAAAAATAAGGATAAGTACAAAAGTCTACACAAAACATATCAAAGAACTTACACACATGTAGAAGACATGAAGATTTCAATCCAGCTTCCGTTCGATCACCGACTTACATCATTATATTATCAACATCATCTAAATACTCCTGAACAGAGTAATAGCCTTTGGCTATCAAACATTTCTTAAGAATTCTACGAAAAGAATTCATGGACACATCCCTAATAGTTTGAGACAACCTATTATAGATTTTCATTTGTATATTATTTCTTTTACTTTTGGTTTGTTTATACTGAGGCTCATTCAACTGATCTATGGATCTTGTATTATAACTATGTACATCTCCGCGAGAGCTGTAACTATTGATATTTTTTTTTATGTAGATTAGTGTTTGGTAAATATATGTACATGGAAATGACATTATTTTTTTTGTGATGAAAACATCCCTACATGAATGATTGTAAGGTAATTTGTAGATTGTTCTGATGGCCCTCTTTTGTAACACAAATATCCTTTTTGCATCAACGGAATTTCCCCATGCTATTATGCAGTAGGACATTACAGAATGGAACATAGAAAAGTATGATAATCTTGCCGCTTCCGCACTAACACAATATGACAACTTACGTATAGCATACATGGTCTTTGATAATTTTATGCATAGTGAATCCACTTGTGCTTTCCAATTCAAACCGTCGTCCAAAAGTAATCCCAGGTATTTTATAGGCTCTTGATGTGTCTCTTTCCTGTTCCTAAAGTTGATGGTTTTTGTCTTGTCTACGTTTAATGTTAAACGATTTCCACTAAACCATAGTTTGCTTTCATGTTGCAAATTTATACCCTCTACATCGAGAAAATGTTGATCTTTGTTTTTTGTTAGAAAAACAGTGTCATCGGCAAATAACACTGTTTGTGCGTGAATATTACTAGGTAAATCGTTCACGTATATCAGAAAAAATAGCGGTCCCAATATAGAGCCTTGGGGCACACCGTGTTTAACTACCTGCACGTCACTGAGCTTAGAGTGTACCTCGACCTGCTGAACCCTGCCAACCAGATATGATTCCAGCAATTCCAAGGGTTTACCACGGAATCCATAGAACTCCAATTTCTCCAGCAACACACCATGCGACACACAGTCGAAGGCCTTGGAGAGATCACAAAACAGTGCGTTTACAGTCTGTGAGTTCTCAAAAGCATCAGTAACGTAGTTTACAATGTGCAGCACTGCATCCAAGGTAGATACCCCTTTGCGAAAACCATACTGTTCATGCGTTAAAATGTTATTTTTTTCTAGGTAACTTAGAATTCTATTGAATAAGACCCTTTCAATAAGTTTCCCTAACACTGGTGTAATTGCTATTGGTCTATAGTTTCAACTTTTCCACGATCACCATCCTTATATATTGGAACAACCCTCGAATGTTTAAGAGAACCAGGAAAAAGTCCCTGCTCAAAACTACTGTTTACTATATATGCCAAAACATCAGCTATCGAGCAAATCATGTCCTTCAGTAAGTATGTGTTCATTCCAAATATATCTTTGCTGCCCTTTGATTTAATAGTATGAGCAGTACTGATTAGTTCATCACTAGTAACAGGAGCAAGAAAAAATGTTGCATCGCTACTCTTCATTTTTGCTTTTAAGTAATTTCTAGACTTCAAATTGGGAATCTCCAACCCCGAAACTAAACGGTCCGCTACTGTAGCGAAATAATTATTTAATGCGTCTGGTGAAGGACCAAGAAAGTCACACCTACTGGTTTTGCAATTATTTAATTCAATATTTATTATTGACCATGTTTCCTTACACCTATTTTTAGATTTGAGTAACCTATTTGTGTAGTATTCCTGTCGAGCCCGCAGTAGTAATTCATGAAATTCATCCCTGAAAGATTTATAGAAAGTCATGTGCTTACCGTTTATCCTAGCTGCATCATGAGCAAGGTCAAGTAGTTCCTTCTTTTTTTGTAGACATTCAGTGGTTTTTATCAAATATGATGTAGTTGGTCTATCAAATACCTTTTCTATAATTGGGAACGAATAATTGTGTATGTTTGCCAGGGTGTCCACTAAATACCGCATTGTCTCATTCGGATCACTTGATGTGTATATACAATGCCAGTTTTGATTTTGCAATGCCGCGATAAATTTCTTCTTATTAGATGAACTGTATGAATGTATAACTTTGCAAGATTTTTGATTGATACAGCTATCACTGGAAATGCTTATTTGTTGCGCCTCATGATCAGACAAATGCACCTCCTGTACCCTAGCATCCGTGAATTCTAGGTAGTTACTGACAAATATATTATCTAAACAAGCACCCCTTCCCCCCTGATATCTCGTAGGTTCATATATAAGTTGCCTCAAACCAAAGCCATACATTATCTCTAGAAAAGTCTTCCGTTTAGTATCATTTAGTTCTAAAAATTTTATATTAAAGTCGCCTAAAATCACAATTTCATTACTTGAATTTAGTTTGTCAAATTTATCTAACATATCAAAAAGATTATTACAAAACACATCAAAATTTCCAGAAGGCGATCGATAAACCACCACAACAAAAACACCCGAATTAATTAGTTCTATTGCACAAAATTCACAATCCTTCTCCACAAAGAACTCCCCGACATATATTTCTTTACAGTATATATCTTGCTTAAGGGCAATACAAACCCCACCATGACTAAATTTGGTTCTACAGAATGAGATCACAATTTTGTAATTTATTATTGGAAAGTTCTTTATATTATTTGAATTAAGCCAGTGTTCTGATGCACAAAATATATCAACATAGTTTTTTTTGCAACATATGCTCGACTTGAGCTACCTTGTTTGAGAAGGATTGCACATTTAAATGCATAATATTTAAGAGACAATGTCCATCCATAAAAAATCCTTGACACCACAGTTCTTATTGTCTTTTTTTATACCCCCGCAGACATTAGAAACTGTATCCATATTCTTCGCCGCAATATCGCCGACAGGCCGCTGCTTCTGCTCCACCACCGATGGATGCTGCATCTCTCTCAATACTCCCACTGTAGTGCATTTCTCATCCTCTACACGGTGTTCGTAACATGTTTCTGGGTTCGTGAACATCATATTTGCGAGAAACTTGCTTACTCGTCTTTTGGATGTCATCTTTAAGTGAATACCATCCTTCGTGTAGTCATCCACTGTTATAATATTATTTATGCATAAGATCTCAACATGATCATATAGCATAGCAGAGTCATAGATTTTATAATTTATATGTTCAATAATATTATTTGTATTTTTGTTAACACAAGTAAAAGGTATTGTGATGATTATCAAATTTGTGTTTTGAGTAGTTTTCATCAAATCTCGAAAGTTCCCCACAGTTTCCAGTATGCTTGAGCTGTCATAACAGTATTCCATGTCATTGGTTCCTCCCATTACAAGAACGTAGTCAGACTTTCCAAAACTCCCAATGTTTTCATGCAGATTTCCAAAGACGTCGTGAAACCTGGCATTGGGCTTTACAATACCCGTTACCAACGCATCAGGCACCCGGTCCCCAACCAATTTACTCAAATGACGACCATGACTGTCACACAACAACAGTATTCTTTGTGTATTTGTGGTACTCAAGTCGGACGTTAATATTTCCCGTCCCAAAGCCTCCATACTCTCACTCTGCTTTGGCACTTCATACTTTTGAGAGTCTTCATGTAAAGAGTCAGTTTGAGAGTACCCGTCTCTCAAAAAATTATCCGTTTGCGTATAGACTGTGTTCAACATTATATTTGATCTATTTGTCAGCGACCGAATGATTTCATTTTGTTTAGCTATAGTTTTGTTGAGGTGTTATATTTTTGTTTCTAAAAAGATAATTTTGTTATTCCTTTCTTCTTTCAACTCTTCCAGTGCTAACACTTTATCCCCTGATTCCGCTAATTTATCACGTAAATCCGTTATAATATCCAGCGGTTCCTTTATATTGGTATCTTGCTGATTAACATCGGCTATGCCGTCATATTTCAAACTAATATAACTATTATTTGTTTTCTCTGAAGCAGAAGTGTTTTTAATATCAGATTTAAGTTCATTTCCTCTTAGCAACTTACTTTGTTGTGATCTGGTAGTCGGTCTACTAGACATTTTGTTATACTTATTTATACGCCCAGATTCATCTTGTATTGCCTTATATAATTCATTTTCAGTCGTTGACTGTGTTCTTTTTATTATCTGCTTCCACTGGTTGAATAACTCTTCTATTGGATTTTGAAAATGGCTACCTATAAGTAGGAAGAACCATTGGAAAATGACCATTATTTCTAATGAGGGCCACGACTTCCTCACTTCTATGAGCCCCGTCATTATGTAAATGTTGAATTAACTTTGTGAGGAATTCAGAAAAGTGCAGTACATTAAAGGGCACATCTTGAATTTGAAACAAATAATTGCGCCCCCTTAACTGTGCTTTTATTTTTGATGCTCTGATATTTTTTACAGATCTTCCGTATGAAACGCGAGAATGTATTGGGATTCCGTATTCGTCAATAAAGAACTTTTTTCCCCTTTCCAACATCATTCTGTTATACTGCACTGCGTAATCAAAGCGAGCTTGAATAATGTCCGGTGTAGTTCTCTTTCCAGGAAAAGATGACACATTTTTAACAGAATAATGAAAATTCTTAAGTGCTCTATTAATCGTAGATATTTGTTAAAGATGTGGCCATTGGTTAATGCATTTTTCTTGCAACTGGCGGAGGGTTAAAGAAGAACCCAGGTCAACCCAGTCACAAATCTGTTCTACTTTTGCAGTATTATTAGTTATCTTGTATGTTTTTTAAATAATAATAATAATTAAGTTTATTTCATACTAACAACATTACAGGTTATGAGGAAAACGTCATAACAGGAAAGAAATACAAGATATTTATTCAAAGAACCACATCTAACACATAAGCTAAAGCAAAACTTACAATTTATAATGACCAAAAATAACGCACCAAAACTGATTTAATCTCTATGCTCCAAAAATTCATTTATAGAATAAGGCTCCATGCTGTATAGATAGGAAAACACTTTACTTTTAAACTTCAGAGTTTTTATATCATTTGGCAATTTGTTAAAAGATAAAATACCGGCGTAGCTTCCTTTCCGTTATAACTAAACGGTGTTGCGGTAGTCTATAATTATTTTTGTTTCTTGTGCCATAAGCGTGGTCGAATGTGTTGCATACATTTTTCTCACTGTATCCCAGCAAAACTCCAAACTGTTGTCCAAAATTTTTCATCGTAGCACCGTTATTCAATGAATTAATGATTAATTCGAGTACTTCCTTGCTTATCTTATTATTATTCCTTCTCTGAATATTATTGCTATTATTTTGCATTGTAGTAATGCAAATATTTATGGACGTGAAACTAAATTGACACATAGGGAAAACCATTTGACAGAAGCGGAATTTCTTGACAAAGGAAGCCTACTATATAAATTAATTGGAAAGTCATTAAACAAATAGTGAAACGCAAATGACAAAAGCGGAAAACCAAAAGAAAATGACTGTAAGTGTCAAATATTATTGAATTGGAATTGTATTTGATATGATTTATATTTCTGGTGTATATAGTTTTTTGTCGCTCACACTACTATCAATACTATATATGTATTTATGGCAAAAGTAATTTTAAATGCTGGCTGCTACGTTTAAAACGCGCCGACCACATAGCAGCACATAATAACGCCTCTAGATACGTTAAAATTAATACGAAAACCACCATCGCGATTCATCTGGAGATGGTCCGGGTTCCGAAATGAATGAAAGGTAAAGCGTATGTGAGATCATTAGATGACAAGGTAAGGTAGGAAAGTAGGGTCAGAAGAATACTCGATAATTGTAACAACACAAGCAAAGTAGAACACCTTCAAGTTTTGAACAACAACTACAAGTTTATTTAAAATAAAAAAGAAATGCTAAGAAATAAAAAAAAAACAATTGTTAATTTTGTATTTGAAGAAAATTAAAAGAATGCGTTAATTTGTTTCAAGAAGTAAAGCTAATTAATTAGATAATGTATTCCTGACGCATACTAAAATAAAACTTTATATTGGGAAAATAAAATTATAAGCTGAAATTAAATTTACCTTTGCCATAAATATTTAATTTATCTTAACCTTTAACATGCATGAACATAAAATCAATCAAAGGAAATATGTATAAACCATTAGAAAAACAAGTTGTGCACCTACAACACATTGGGTGGGTTGTGTTAGGTAGGGGTCGTTATAACACAAAGGCAAAAGCCCAAGAAATACACAATATAGCATCGACACCCAATTTAATGACACACACCTTCTATATCGAACAATCAGGTGCGTAATGATTTTAATAAAAGGATGTAATATTTATACAGCACGTGTCAATTTTCATTAGCCATAGGCGATTAATCCATACAGTATGTGGCAACATAGTATGCCCCTTCTTTCCTTTCCAATGTCAGCGCGACCGATGCATGCTCGTAAGTAAATACAAGTTAGCGTGGTTAGCAGTAACTCTTCGACCAGCGGGTTGGATGTTTGTAATGCGTTCAGAAATATTTACGAGTTACAAGGATTTGTTTATCTTTTTCCTTTTAGTAAATGCAGAGAATTATTAAGCTGCGTTCACGCTGCATGACACAAACAAAAGCGTAATTCTAATAAAATTGAAAATAAGGTAAATAAAAAAGGATTCTGAAAATAATATAATACACATGGTATATAAAACCACATGTATGTAAAAATAAAAAATAAAATTTTGAGATTATTTTGTAAATGAAACAACTGTATAAGCAAAGAAAAAAAGGAGCTCGTATCGGAACCATATTTAAAATTCAAAAATTCGGAAAAGTACCAGCAATAGAAACAGTTCCACAAAAAAAAGTTAGGACTTAGCAATTAATAACCCACTCCCTCAGTGCTAATTAATTCACCAGGACCAACCGTGCTGCTATCCTTAGCAAAAGTCGAAGAAAATGAACGTCGTCGAAAAATTTAATCAACTAAAAATCCCGTAATTCTCCACAATAGGATTACAACAACTTACATCCGGTATAACCACCGACGATAAACGATACAACAATAAATCTATTATAATCTCAAGCACAGGTCACTGAAATTTAAAACACAGAAGCATTTACCTACCAAAAGATCAAGTCGACGATGACACGAAGTTTACAAGAGAAAATAGAAAGAAACGCATTGGTATTTGCGCATTAATAGTACATTCATTAAATATTACTATCAAACTGTGCAAAATGATTAAATATATATAGGAACTATCTAGAATTTTTAGAAGCCAAAAATAAAAAAACGAACAACAATTTCAAGCGAATGGAAAAGAATAACTACACCAGCTACTCATAGGTGGCAATAGGTAAACTGGAAAGTAATTTAATTGTGATTAATTCAACAACTATAACGACATAAACAATACGTATTATTGGAGTATTGCAAAATACTAGCGAACAAACAATATTGTAATCAGTGTTTGTGTCTTAAAATCCATTGTCTATTTCTCATTTCTGTCCTTTTTTTTTATCTGGGATCCCCAATATTGCTAACTTCCAATCTTGCATTGTCGATGGTTTGGAATATATGTGTAAAAAAATCCCTTTATATTACAAAAGGTATGGTAATTCAAAGTTACCGTTGTTTTAGCAGACATATCTTGGCAAATGCTATTAATAACGTTTTTGACTTGAATTATAAATTTCTGCCGGCACCAGAATACATGAAATATGAAACTATTTCATTTTGTTAGGTCGCAACATAACTAATTAGGCTATCGGTCGGAATAAATAAATACAATTAAAAATTGTACATTTCAGGAGTGCCCTAAAATTATTTATCTTTTTGGCTATGAGTGGAATGACCCACATTTATTATTATTATTATTATTATTTAAAGAAGAGAATATGCCAATTATTTATAGTTATTTGAAAGTTTATTGGCACTTTTTTCAATTAAAAGTGTTTTGATTCATTAGATCCTCGTATTTATCAAGTAAGTATTATAAAAGCAAGGTTTTTCCATCAACTTCATCAAACATACTTTTATAGTTTTTTGAATATCCTTAAACTTCCACTGAAACCTAATTCCAAAACGAATTTCCTGTCTTGAGATAATTTTTGCATAAGTTTAACGTTTCTGTTGGAAGGTACTTTCACGAGAAACTTTATGAGTGATTGTTAATGTCTATGTACTTGGAAAGTTTCTCAGAACTCTAATTTGCTCCTGTTAATGAATAATTTACATTCACAAGTATCAGGTACTTAAAAAGTACATTTCGTTATTTATTATTCAATTCATTTTACAAGTTAATTATGTAACCAGAACATACATTTAAAATTACCCCAATAATAAGTTTGGCAGTTCATTTCATGGTTAACTTTATATTCTGTTTGTTGATGTGTTCTTTTGATAAAATGTATAGAATAAAATTTAATAGAAATTAATTATTTTGCTAGAGGAGATAAAATTTTTTATGTATTATTAGCGAGAACGATAAAATATATCATACTAACCAATTCTATTAAATGACATCTCAATAAATTCATATAGCAAATAACTGTTGCTAGCATTTTTTGCACTCCATAAAGTAGCTAAAAAGCAAATAAGAATGGCGCAATTAAAAACATAAACGTCGATCTATTTTTCACAAGCTCTCTTTTCCATTTTGCAGTTGGGGAAAAATTGAGCATTCAAGTCTCTCATATACTAAATGATAATTACCCTTACGTAAACCCTAAATGAATGTGATATACCTGCCAATTCAAACCACTCAACGTCTTACCTGAAATTTCCCTGCGCACCCAATCTTAAATACAGATAGTTCTGTCGCCCTTAGTAGAGAAGGTCGTGGATCCGACCAAATCCCTCTAGATGATGGCGGCGCCACCTCTCTTAATTAAAATACAAACCACTGATTGATTACATGATCTGGACGCTATTAAGGAAAAAAGAATGCAGGTGAAAATATTAGATAGACGATCATGCACCAATCAACAATGTTCATAGTTTCCACTCCTAGTGGTAGCGTAAATATAAAACCACAAATAATTTCAAAATATTTTAAATAATGAATAAGTTTGATAATAAAATTAAGTTAACAATAAAGTGAAAATATTAAATGTTTAATAGATTTTAAAACCTGCTCGATGGTTGTAACAAACGAAAATTTTAAATGTGCGGCAAATTATTAATTAAGCTAAGCTAAATTACTTTTATAATCAATTCAATTCGACATACCTAAAAGAAACTATGGTTGGGTAAAATTAAACGATAAAATAACGAATATGAAATAAATACACGTATTGAAATCACTTTAGTCGTACTTTAATCGTAACATACTTTATAGGAACCCCTATATCCAAATTAATATATTGTAATGTAGAGTTTATATTTTAAGCTGAAATTGTAAAATGTTGTTTGATTGCCAGGTCAGCTTAGATTCTCTCAGGACGATTCGGATTACTAGAAATGATTAATGAAAAAGGTTCCTAAACATTAATTGATTTTAATAAAATAAATAATACTTATATTCAAAATCAATGATTTTGTATATTTTACAGACACAGAAATATTCTATACAATATAATGTTTTTTAATACAAAAGAGACAAAAAATAAGTTAATATTCAGTTCAAATATGCGTTTACAAATATTATATTGAAACAAATAGTTATGTATATTATTCGATATAGTTAGACGTAAACAACAGATGCAAGAATTTACAACGTATGCTTCATACACGATTTATGTATGATTATATACATATACAACGATGCCGAAACATATTAAGTTACATTATACTTTATAGTATCGAGACAATGTTTATTTAACATTCATATTTATTCAGTTCGCCTGTATTTGAAATTTATTTTACAATCTTTAATTATTTATTATAAAAAATACAATCATTTACAATAATCGTTTAAAAAATACTTTATAATAATGCTTCTTTCATCTTCTCTCCTCCGTACTGCTTTCAGCAGGAACTTCTTCTTTGTTCTGCGCTGGTCAGGGTACGAAACTCGGCTTACTCTGCCATTCAGAACATAATATTTTGATTACGAAAATACAACATTTTGCACATTTACTATATATGTGCCACTTTAATCACTATTTTATTACTTTTACAAATAACCACAATTCTTATAACCGTGGCCGACTTTCACAGAAGTCTATTATTATTTTTTTAATTATATTAACAATGATCTTTATGACCATTGCCTACTATTATTAGGAGTTTGCCTCTCGATACTACATCTAGCTGGCGACTCATGACTTTTGAACGTGTATTTTCTTTTTATATGAGAACGTCTGTGAATTCCCGCTTTCTACATAGTCCGGGTGTTTCCATTCACATTTCACACGCACACATTCTTTTAACTTTGAAAATGTTTATCACTATTGGAGCGTTTATCGCCTTAATGTAAACTTTTGGCGCCACAATTCTTATTCATAAATACATACTAAACTTATGACTAATTGCGACTTAATATTACAATAATACATTCATTGATTTTAAATACTTGTTTTTAAAATATTAATAAAAAAATATACTTACTTAAATTCTTTAAAATGATAAAAACATAAAACTAATATACAGAAATGGGCTGTACCATTACAATACGTTAAAATAGATAAATTGAGTCCAATTAAGAGTGTAAAAGTAATCATGAATTAGCACAGTAACGAGCAAAATTAACCAAATATTACAGCTAAACATTATAGGACAAATAAATAGGATATGAAATACTTGAATGTGTAACGTACATTAACGGATATAATTATTATAGGACAACTCGTATCTTCGATAATTAAATTATAAATGATTGTAAAACAAGAAATGTAAATTAGCCAGCACTGTGTGACCTCTATATTACTGAAGAGCAAAATAAGTTTAACAAATTAGACCATTAAGTAGAAGTGAATTGCAACAAAAGAAGTGAACGTTAAATGTCAAACAATGGAAAGTTTAGTTTTACCGACTTAGTCTAAAATAGTGTACACCAAGTTAACCCTAAATTAAACACTCACACCCAGTTGAAATAATCACATATAATGTCCCCTTAAAAGCTAAAGTTAATCCCACAATTCCTTAAATTATTTACCCTAAATATTCAACACCTTGGAGAAAGGAAAAAAGAAGGAAACCCTACCTGGCCAATAGAACAATCTTATATTACACAACACATCTAATTCGTTTCCATTGACATAACAGACATAAACGCTCGTGACCTGTATGCCTGGAGATTCCACCTTTGTCTTCTAGCGCATGGACAGGTAGTTCAACAGCAAGATGGCGGCAACTAAAGGGAAGAAGAAACGTCAAACTGATCAAATCGGCAGTATGCTACCTAAAAGTAAAACACTTGGAAGTAGATAAAAATAATTAGCATTAAGACTTGTTATGAAATTCCACATACGCTACTAAACAAAAACTAACCAGGTGTATTCTTTGCAGTACCAAAATCACAAATACAAATCATCCCATCAGAAGAAAGTCATTAACAAATTAATTAATTGTTCTGAACAGTACCAAGAATAAAACAGTTGAATCCCTAATTTAAGCAAAATCAAAACACAAAAAATACTGCACAAACTTAATGATAACTAGAATTAAGTCATCCGTGTTCAACTTAAGACGACCAAAATTCAAATAGGCCGAAGAAGATGCATCAATCTCCCACTCCACATAGACAACCGAGAGAAATTGGCCACGACAATTCTAACAGCAAAATGAGTAATTGAATGCAGGAATAGAAGCGGAAAATAATATATAATTTATCTTTCATTTAATTTCAATTCCTCCACATTCTCAACCTTAATCCAGAATATCTCACAGTAGCGAATGCCTGGAGATGCCCCCGGTGGTTCCTCACGCAAAGTACGCCTCACGAACACACAAATATTAATGGAAAGATCACCGGACGCACTCCCACATATCAATATTTAAATTTAACTCATTCTGAAAGTAACAAAATAAAAATGGCATTTCCTAAAATTAACATATGAAATGAATAAGCCTTAAATGAGAAAAATAACAGGGATATGGAACAATCACGGAACATATTATCAAGAAATCTATCGGATTTATACAGGGTGAGTCATTAGTAGCCGCTTCTTCGATTGCTCTTTTGTGTTTTAAATAAAAGAAAAAACAATTAGTGGAAGATCCATGGTTGCTTCTGGCGCATATTGTAAAAATACTTTAAGCTCTGACACACTTCCGGTTTCAACGGAAATGCACAGAACTTAATTTTTTTAAATGACTCGCCCTATATATTTTTGGATTTTCTTGTACTTCTTTAAATTCTGTTCAACTGTTTTTACTTTTTCAAAATTGAGCCAATACTTTTTGAGTTATTAGTTTTTTTTGGAAATTTTTGACCAAAACACGTGTTCAGAAAAAAAACATTTTTTTATTGTTTTTAAAAGTAAAAACATGAACCTTTTTGGTGCTTGCAGCCAACAAAGTTCTGCATTATTTGGTATAAGTTGCACTCGACAATACATAAAAAAAACTTTGTTTTCGGATGTATTTTTTTTAAAGCAGTACAAGAGAATCCAAAAACATATAGGGTGAGTCACTTAAAAAAATTAAGTTCCGTGCATTTCCGGGGAAACCGGAAGTACGTCAGACCTTAAAGTATTTTTGCAATATGCGCCACAAGCAACCATGGATCTTCCACTAATTGTTTTACTTTTATTTAAAACACAAAAGAGCAATCAAAGACGCGGCTACTAATGACTCAACCCTGTATATAACGATAGGATACCTAAAAGAACCAACAGATACTGCCTAAAGCTCACAATATCCACTAAATAAAAGACTATTTAATATTATTTATACGAAATTAAAATTCTTCATTAAGGACTCAATTATCGCACAGCGCGATCCATTATACAGGGATAAGCAAAAATCAAAATACTTATTAATTAAATTAAATTAAAATGTGTAATAAAAATATCAGATGAATTTAAATCTAACACTTTATTGAAAAAATGAAATTGATAAGTTTATACTTTTGATTACTATTACTCCGCTTTAACATAACCTAAGTTATGTCAAAACTTCAGGACTTCTTTAGCGACAAATCAGCCAAAGGAACGCAATACCAGAAGCACTTTGAAAATAAAGAAATTGAGGCTGAATAAACCAAATTTCTTAATAACGTTATATTCCTTTGTTGTTAATATTAAATGTTTAACATGTTCAGAGTAATTTATATCGATACACCCTCATTTCTCTGAGGTACACGCAATAAAAAAAAATTGCTCATTTACTAAAAACAGCTGTACATTCATTTAATATGAGGAGAAAAAACAAACGGACTAATGAAGTTTCAATAATTAGATTTGAAATACCCAATTTAACTAATTTTAGTTTTATTTCCCATAATTCATTTAAAGAGGTAAATCGTGGAGGAATTCGCATATGTTTTATATTAAAACAAGTACCGTAAATGAATTAGAATATGTCAATATTTTAGATCTAGCCAGGAATGTAACAAGCAATGGAGCTGATAATAAGTGACATAGATATGAATTGCAGTCTAATCACGATACAGAAGCTGATACTTGTGAATTGTGTCCTTAAAGAAAATAGAAGCACGCAACGGCCTCACAGTCTCCGTGGCAGCCTGTGTTGAAGAAATCAATGAAAGAGGGTATACAAACAACAACTTTAATATTATGACTGACAGTCAGATGACTTTAAAACCTGCTATGAATATCATTACTTGTTTTAAACTGGTTAAATATAATTAAGATACTCTCATCAGGCTACTACAAAGCAATGGGGTATTAGTGATTGGAGAACCAGAATAAGAGGATATTGAAATATCCAAATAAACTCTCACCACATATTAAACATACGTATATTTATCCATTTCACTCTTTTGCTCTGAACTAAAGGGGTCACTTGGAAACCTTTTTATTCATAAGGTAATGCAATCCGTATGTATTTCAACAAAAAACTAAAAAATATGTTTGTAGTCTTACAAATAGCTTTTTTATTTTTACGTTTTATAATACTATCACTCTTACTGGAAAAGTCGCATTTTTTTAATCAAACACAATTTCACGTCTTCAGAGAAACTGTACATTCTCAATTTTTCTAACATAGGATATAAACTGCAATTCCCTTTGATCTTATGAACAGTTTCCGTGCCTGTCCCATAAATGTTAAAAACATTCATCCGTGCTTTCAGGATATTTCGGTAATCTTCAAAAACACTAAAGCTAATGTAATGCTCATATAATTTATTTCATTCCTATCGTATTTTAAGGCAAAATCGATTTTCTAGAAGTAATGCTCAACACGTGATTTAACGACGAAGTTCGCCGGACAATTCTATGTCTAATAAGTTAACATCAGGTTAAATTAACGTTGTTAGAATCTTCCGAATGTTCTGAATTAAAGCAGAATGTTTGAACAGCAACGTCGTATATTTGAAGCAATTAAGAAAGTTACCCCAATATCTATAAATTTGCATATGTCTGGGCCTACTATATAGACGTCATTGCATACATAGATAATTTAGTGTAGTATACGTACAGTTTATCTAATCCAAACATTGCCATATACTTCTATGAGTATAGCAACTAGGAGAAAATGGCGTTAATTGAAAGATTTTAAAGAAAATACTTTATATGACCCTTAAAATTATTATTTTCTAAAATTATCACATTTGGGATAAGTGACCGCGATTTTTAGTGATGGTAATAATGTATTTCAAAATAACTACCCCATTGACTTTAAAATAAACGGGCCTTGTAAACAACTTAAAAGTTTACACCAAACTGAAAGTGTTACTTATAACAAATGACAATTAACCTATTACAGAAAATGTATACAACGAATTTTTAGTAACTGTAATAGCAAAGAAAGAGAAAAATTGACAATAAAGTTAAGTCAGTAAAATGTTTTCTGGATTATTTACATATGTAAATTGACTTATACCACATACAATTATTTGCAACAAGACCACTAAGTTCAAGGACTTCAAATCACGACTCGACTTCTGTTTGAGGTTTTTGAACAAATATGGGAAAAACACATTTTTTTTAATCTGGTTATATTTTCTGACGAGTTCACATTTTATCAAAATGGCTTTATCACGTTTGCCATAGTTACGTTTGTGAACATTTACAATATCTGAACGTGGGGGAGGGGTGTCAGATTGCACATATGCTATGAACTTAACAGCATAGAAATGTAAAGTTCATGGTAATATGTATATAAATGACTTTCTTTAGTATTTGAATGGATATGCTTAGAACCAGAAAAGTAAATATTAAGTTTTCATATTTTAGTTTGATGCGTCTTGTGATTCAAGTTCAACAAATATGAGCTTAACATTGTGAGGTTTATCTTAAGAGTGGTTTTCATTTCTGTAGCTGTTTTATGTAATTGTAATATATATGACACAGGCGCCGAGATAAAGTACTAAATCTGTAAGTGCTTCGTGTCCTGATTAAGTTCGGGTACCTCTATCATTAATATAGATTACTCGTGGGTTCTACAATTACCAAGTTAGAAGAAATTACACAATATTTTTCGATGTTAATTGATCAGAAAAAGTAAATGTGGTTTCTTCATGACCTTTGTCTCCGCCGATTACAATTTGGTTCTCACCGAACTAGATCAAATTGGTTTCTCCTTAGCCTTTGTTCACTCGATTGCGTCTTATTTATCACATAAATCGGATTATGTTATTTGTCATACAAATTAAATTGTACCTACCCTGGCCGTGAATTGGATTATATAAGTTTAGTAGATTAAACGTGATAACCAGAATAAGTAATCAGCTCCATATAAAGTGTATTATCCTTGCGTAGAAGAATTGCAAAAGTGAACACAAGGTCTTTCTCTTTGGGATCCATATAATCTGGAGGAAACATAAAAATCACAGTGATGACTGCTACTTCTGTGCAAGTAACGTGAACGGGTATAATTTATTTAGTAAGAGACAATTCTTTTGCCCGAACCTCTCAACAGAAATGTACTCTGTTCCTCATAATTCAGAAATATCTGTACCTAAACCTATTGAGAAACTAGAAGACACTCCTGAAAATGTTGACGAAGAAGGTTAGACTTATGAGCAGGACTTTCACGGTGCTTCAGCGTTGTTGCACAGCGAGCCCCAAAAATTTTCCCAACTGGAATTGAATGATTTAGTCAGATCTTTTAGGTCTCTTTGGCTTTAGACTGAAGGAAAATAGTGTAATGGCTCCTGGTACCTCTCTTTATGATTCAGAAAAAATTTTTGATTTTAGTCCATGTATGCTTTAGTGCGATTAGTGCATGCTGTGTACCTGAAAGAATGTTACGAGAATAAATTCTCACTAAATTGAAATATAGAGCCTTTGGATGGCCTATATGTCCCTATCGGGAAGTGATTTCCATGCTTCTTAGACAATAAGCAAGAACACTTCTTTGTCAAAAGAAGGAGCATGCTTTAAATACTTTGACCACAAGTTGCCAGTACTGTCGGAAACAAAAGTAAGGGAAGGTATTTTCGTAAGTTCGCATCAAATGAGTGAAAAAGAGGCCTGAAGAGCTTTTAAGGAAGTCGTCGCTTTAAGGGCCCAAACTATAAATGTATCGTTAAAAATTCAAAGACTTTGGTTGTTCGATTATTTCGCAAGTTCATTTCTTAGATTCGCATTTCGACTACTTTCTCGAAAATCCTGGTGCTGTCAATGAAGAACAGGAGAGAGATTTTACCGAGATATCAAGGAGATGGAGCGTATATACCAAGACAGGTTGAATGTCAATATGATGGCGGACTACTTTTGGATGCTGCACAAAGAAGATCCGCACGTTGCTTACATGCTAGAAAGTGCCAAAAGGCGCATTTAGATGAAAAGAAAAAGATTACAAAAGGACATATGCTTTCCAGATAATTTAGCAAATCATTTCCATTGATTGAATAATTAATAAATTTGTAAATAAAACATTTAATAAATATCTTAACAACAACCACTTTTCGCTAGAATATCTAAAATATGATTTTTCCCCATAAATTTAAGCCCATTTCATGAAAAATCCTTACATTACTGAGTAAAATGGATCGCTTGGTTGAAATCAGTGCAACAAACAATAGAAAAATCAATCATTTCATTGCAAACATTCATGACTCAAATTTTGCAAGCTCGTATAATTTGTAATTTTAAGCCGCATAAATGGTTATTACCGATGAGCGACAAAGAATATTATTTTTATTATCAAATATAACTATCAATAATCAATTAATCAAGTAACGTTTAAAAAGCGATGTGGTATTTTAAGTGATAAAATTTAGTTTAATATTTCTTCGGCATTATGATTAGAATCTTTATTAAATAAACAAGTAAGAACTATTTAAATGTGGTCTCTTTGCTGTTTAATCTAATAGTAATACCAATAATAATAATATAATATATTCTTTGGTTTAGATTAGGCGTTAAACTTTTTTACACCAGGGAAGAGCCTCTAACATTATCCTTCGAGTGGCCGGGAACGATAACTATAACGGGATTCTCCGAAACATAAAAATTTTAATATTAATATTTGGGGATGGTGTTCTTTATAGTATTATGTATTAAGATGATTGAATTCCGATACTTAGTTATTCATACTCTCACCAAATAAATGTTTTTGCTTTAAATATCCATACCTTTTCTTAAATTGAATGTGTATGACATGGGTTAAACCCTTTGTTGTATTATTGTTCGTTTAGTTAACGGAACAGTGAAAGAGACGTGCTGAACAGGTGGTAGGTAATAATCTATCAAGAGTTTACAAGACCGCTACGGACAGTCAATCAATAATATATCCTATTTATTGCCACCTATCACGATATTGTGTAATAGTATTAACACAGTATGATCCATTATGTAATTGACAAAAATGAACCGTAGCAACCATACTAGTTTCTCATAGGTACATACTGCTATGATATTAGTACAATTGTTCTAGGGTTGCCGCGATATAGCTCAGAAAACAAAATTCTCTCTCTCTCAGGTTCCCTCGGCGAAACTGTACAATGTTCACGTCAGGAATCGTGATCTTAGGAAACAGTATAAAAAAACAACAAATTACTTGAAGACAAAAAAAATGAAATAATTATTTAATTAACTTTTCTAAAATTTTTAATAAAATTAAAAAACAGATCAGATATAATTATTTATTACACAAAAAAAAAAAAACTTTAATTAACAAATTCTCAAGAAAAAACCCTACCCACTAATTGACCAGATAGGATAAAAAAAACTTGTACTGACAACCACGACAAAATTTACCTAATTAATTACTGAAAATTATTCACAAAGTCTATACAAAATAATAATTACTTAAATTGAATAAATTAAATACCTATAATCAAAATACATCAAATTATATAGCAAACTGATACAGTAAAGAAAATTATCCAATTTAATAGCTTCTCAATAAATATAAAATATTTTCAAACACGTGCTGGAAAAGCAAAATGAAGGATACGAGTCTACTTTTACAATATTAAAATTTTCTCTTATTATAATAAAGAATGCATTCTCTTTCTTAAAAGTAAATACTTAACTTGTATAACAGCAATAAAACTAATTCACAGACTTGATTAAATCTCGGCTCCTTAAAATCAAATGAAAATTATAACAATTTTTATTTTAATATTCAAACATAAAATATCTCTAATTCAACAACTGAACTTAACGGGAGACCAAGACTTAATGTCCTTCAATATTAAACACTCGGCCAGTGAAAGTCACGCACCCCTTCCACATTGAAATAAAATTCTCACATCTATACAATATTAAAATATCAAGTTAAGGAGCGTAAATAATCTTTCTGGCATCTTCTCTTTTAAATTCAAATAACAACAAAATAAATATTAACATACACAGATTACCAAAAGACTACTATACCTCCAAAATTCTTAAACAGAAACCAAAATACAGTGTGTACCAAAACATTTGCCCCACAGAAATATAAATTTGAAATAAATCAATTTATCTAATTTTAATTGTCCATAATATATAAAAAAAACCATAGCAATACGTAAGGTCCAAATTTTCTATAAAAGAGTTGTTTAAAGTAAGTCTCATATACTTTTATCCTCCAAATAAGTTTGTGTAAAATGCAAAATTTGCAAAACATTTCTTCTGGAGATAAGCGCAAGGCTTTTATATTCTGAAGAAGTCTGTATAGAATGTATAATGTGAAAGATATTTAAAAAAGGCATCTCGTTTCACACAGAAATTTTTGCAAATTAAACTGTCTGAAATGTTTAACTTGTGAGGAAATCGCGGTTTCTCGAGAAAAGTAGACTGTACTTCTGTTGAAAGTAGGAATTTCGAAAAAGGTTTTCATAAACTTGTTTTCAAGTTCTATTTTAAAAACTTTTGTATTGTTTAGATAAATTTAGTAGTTGATTGGTAATATTCAATTTAGCGGGGAAAAAAATGTAGTGAGGCAAATTGTACTCATAAATATAAAGTTTAGTAAGTATTTATAGCTTTAACTGTAATCATGGTCATATCCATCCACATACACCTAGGCAGATAATCAAAATGACATGTATACAGAAATTACGTTTTAATTATTAAAATGTGGATACATGCATCACAAAACTTATACACATGACTTTGTATAATAAAGTAAAACCTCGGACTAAGGTATATTTGTAAATTATGCATAGTTTCGCCGAATCGATATATTTCAAAAGATGAGCCCACATATATGTACACTTAGTTGCAAAAAAATTCTACTAAAATATCTCCGCTCCAATGTGGTTAATGGAAACGTTTTTTTGGCAATTAAGTGTACCTGTTTTCAGTTTAATATTACTAGATAATTTGGACCACAACACGCACCTTAGTGAGTACCATGAGAAAATGGCTCTGTTATTTCTGTCCTGTGTTGGCCTACGATTATCTTGCATGCAGCTTCCCGTACATAACACGAAAGTGGTTGCCAAACCGTACCTACCTAACAGATACACATACGAGAGCCGACAAGTAGACCTTCAGCGAAACGAAATTAAATTCAATCATAAAAATAATAAATCTTAAGGGATTCTTATAATATTAACATAACACTATAACATAACATAAGAATATTACGAATGGGAATAATACCTAAAAATGAAGATAACAACCCCTGCAACATGCACACACACATTATATTGGAATCTTATGATCGTAATGATCGTATCGGCCTGTCGTCTAGCGTCGAATAGTACTTGCCCCCATGTGTATAAATATTGGCAACAACGTTCGTTTCAATACATGGCGTTTTAGCTCGCATGCAAGTTAAAAACAGACCGAACCTGTATAAGAGCCGATAGTGTACAGCACTATATGCACATTTTTACTTGTTGATACGCAATATAAGGAAATATTTTAATGATGAAAATTTTCAACTTCGTGTTTTCTGCGGATTCCATGTTTTGAATATCTCATAAGTGGCTTTCCCTTTTCTCTCGCTGACCACAATAACAGCCAAACTACTAGAGTTATCAATATCAAACCTGGTATTTATAAGTATAATCACTAATCTCTCTCCTAATATTTGATTATATTTTTGTGCTAGACTGGAAGTAATAGTAGTTTATTTCAGTGAAACAATTATATCTTATCAATACCCCCTAAACCTAAACAAGTTCCTAAAGGATACAAAGACAAGCACATCTACGAAAAGGGAATTTGAAACAACTTTTATAAAAAAAAATTTCGAATTACCACTGGAAGTGGGTCTTTTACTGTTATGGAAAAATACGCTTCTCGCAATTCATACATTCTGTATAGAGTTACTAAAAGCAACTCCATTGAATCATTTCTTGAATCAAAAAAAAATCAAAGTTAGGACCAGAAATAACACTTTTTCTCTTCTCTAGTAGCACTTTTTCCTAATATCTTGTAAATTATGGATTCGATACAAAGAATAGTTTTTGTATAAAGAAAATTTGGAACGCATATATGCAAAATAAGACCGTATACCTATTCCGAAATATAAATTATCATGCCAATAATTTACGATTTTGATAATTTTAAAGTGATGTACTCTTCCATAAAAAAAACTTACCCTATGTGTAATCCTTTACATTTTCTATAGGATGTCGTATAATAAGTAGGTATGTCAATAGGTTTCGGAAAACATGACGTAATATGTAAACAAATACTTTAGAAACCTACTGTAAATAATTTACATAAGTTGTACATAAAGCGGAAGGACTTTTTGCTATACTAATGTACTTGTTTTAGGTACGCCTGCCAACCACAACTAATCGAGGATACTGCAACTACAGTAAAGCTAAATCGACCTTGGTACCGAGATGTGAGGTACCCACGACGACAGACCGTTCGCCAATTTCCACTTCATGTAATGAAGATTGTGTCGTTGACGAAACTACTTACACTTTCTCCAGACACGCCATTAGGTCAAATTATATGGGCAAGAGTATAGAAGCGAAAAGAAAGGTAACAAAGTTTGTGTGGAATAGGGGAAATTATTGTAAGATAAAATTCAGAGAAACTGAGGTAAAAAAATCTGTTGTAATTTCATGTATATATGTATGCAGGACGTGATGCGTATAACACTTCAGGCAATTTACGGTTATAAAAATGAGTTTTTCCATATCTTCCTTACTTTTAAATAGATTAAACTGCCCGCATTTACAGCTTGTACTACAATATATAAATTAGCTTTAATAAATAGGTCACAGATTAAGTTAACGCTTTTGGTATTTCGTAACAGATTTAACCCTTGATTCTTTACTAATATTGCCTAGATATTAATAATAAAATGATTTTTTAAGAAGCCATCTCTACTAAAACTTAATTATTGCATATTACATTCAGTAACATGTATAGTTCCACATAAATTATTGAATAAAATCTTCTTTTCTAACTTTCTGTAAAAATTACGGCTTAATTTCAATGAACGAAAAATTTGAACAATGTAACATTGAATAAAACCATTTTATGTTTTACAGGAAATATTGACAATAGTACTAATAAAAACATTTTAATTTAGCTTTGTAATGGGTGTTGGTTGGTGGGTTTTTTATTTACGATATCTTCTAAAACATGTTTCTCGATATCGTCTGATGAAAAATATATATTCCCTATTATTCACACCATTGACGTCAATAGTTCTCTGAGATATTCAATGGAGTTCAGTTAGTGCGAACGATATGACCATAGTTATAATTCTATTTTTGCTCAAAAACACGTTTTTTAAAGTTTTTTTTACCAATTGGCGTATTTTGAAACTCGTATGTAAAATTAGTGTTTCATGTATACATCTATCAATTAGCAACCTTTTATTGTAGTACGTTTTGAGCAAATCGCGGAAAATTTAACAGTACAAAACTACTTCAATGGATGGTGGTTGAAACATTTGCAGTAGAAAAAGAACTATAGGGGCGAGGAGGGTAAGATGACATACTTAGTTTATTTTCCATATTATTTAAAGAAATAAAGTGATAAAGCAAAATGCTTGATTAATACTGATAGTCACCAATGTTTTCTCATATGTTTTACAATAAAACCACCATTTTCATTTAAAACTTTATTATTAATAACCAACACTTATTCTTTGCCAAAAAACCATCTTGCCCACCCGGGTCGGGCAAAATGACATAGTAAATCTAATATAATGTCGAATAATAAATATAATAATAATAATAAAGTTGAAAAATGCATAGTTTGAAGAAGGTTGCTACGCCTGGCACAGCTCACAAATAAAACTTTTCGCTTTTCTAGATAGATTTGCGCATTCGACATGACACCACTTTTGGCAAAGTTGACATCGTAGCCACCATTATTTTGATTTCGATCGACTGAACAAGCCATTGCAATAAGGACAAGCACAGTCTTCTTGGTCGTCGTCAAGTCTAAAGGGATTTTCTTCTCCACTTGATTCATCTTCAACAAGTTTCCTATTAACCACATTTCTTTGGCTCTTTCTCTGCTGTTGCTGCTTCTTTTCACGTTCGTCTCCATTAAGTTTATCTTCCACAAGCTTTCTTTTGACATCACTTTTTGTTGCTGCTCTGTTGCTGGTTCTTTTCATTTTCTTTGTCACGAAGGCTTTGGAAGTAAAGGCTTTCGGTTAATACATCTTGGAAGCTGCCAGTCTTGCGTTTAGTAGTGTTTCTTACATTACTTTGAGGAAATGGACATGTTTCCGTTAAAATTTTGTGAATGTCGTCCCTTGATATGGGCGGTCAAGTGGCTCTGTTGGAGATATATTTGCTGTAGCACTTTCTTGATCTTCCTTTGTAGATTCAAAAATAATGAGTGTTTGTGTTCTGGAATTTTCGGGCTCTTGGGTATCTTCTAAATTTTCATTTAAAGTTTCGGTTTCAGTAACAGGTACGGCCTCGGGCGTATGTGTTGTTAAACTAGGTAAAAACATATGGTCGGGAAAAATATTAGCGTGAAACGGCGATATTCCCGTTGCACGGAAACCACTCGATGCGATTTCAAGTGTCGCCGTTTGCTCGTATGCCTCATTGAAAAGTTTGGACACTTGATAAATATTGACCGTACGACCAGGATTTTCTCTCAACCACTGAGTGACAGCATGATTGTAATACTTATGCAGAGGGACAAAAAAGGCTACGTCTAGTGGTTGGATATGGTGTGTGCAGTGTGCCGGTAAACAAAGAACAACAATTGAATTCATCTTAACCAATTCTAAGGCTTCGTAGCTCTTATGGCTTGAATGACCATCTAAGATTAATAAAGCTTTTTGCTCTGAATTAGGTCTGACGTGATCGATACCAAAACCATGTAGCCATCCTTTTCCTGCCATCTTAAGTTCCTTATTAAAAAGGTGTTTTATTTTCATATTTTCCGCTACTTCATATGCAAGCTTTCGCACGTCTGTTGTTGTTAACCCAAAGAGACGAGATTCTAAGTCTAGAATATGATTGACCATTGCACTTTCTGCCTCTTTGTTTAGTACAGATTTAAACGACCCGAGGTGTTTTTTAATATTAACAGCAATTTTGTTCTTCTTGAGACCACGGCGACATAAAGTGGCAGTCAGTACATTTAACGTTTTACTCGCCTTTACCAGCCCATTTCTCCCTTGTGGACAGCTTCTAGAGCTATCTCCATATCTGCCTCATTCCAACTTCCCCTATTCGTCTTCCTCTTATACGAATAAACCATACTGAAATAAAATTATCACTTGAATCCAACATTATAACAAGGACGGGCAAGATGACATAGTGTTTCAAATTGCCCGCTACCGAGATGTGTCGTCTTGCCAGTCTCGTAGCTTTTGACAATTCATCCTGAGAAAACTTGAAAAGCGAATACAAAATCAAAAACTATTCAAGCATCATGCAGTCTACAATCACATTATTATGCGACCATCTCGAAAATAGCATAAAAAGTAATAATTAATAGTCTCAAAATATTACTTACATTACAATGTTATGCCTGATAAACACAAACACTACACTAATTCCATTTGTTGTGAACCTAGAGAACTTCCACTACACACAGCAACGAATTGCCAACCTTTGCAAATAATAATTATAGTTTGGCGTTTTGAAAGTTATTAGATTGCTTCAAACAGGAAAAAGTCATTTTGCCCGCCTATGTCACTTTGCCCGCTTCTCCCCTATTGTTCCGTCGTACGACGGTGTCGTCATATATTATTAATCATATATTCTTATTATTATTAATTTAACTATTATTAAGTTTCTATTTTGTCACACTGTATATCATATATTCGTGTTCTTGGTTGATCTAATTGACCATACCTATACCTGCGCGAGAAGGTACATTTGCGGTGATTTTATGCCGGCTATTCATGATCGCACGTAAACGTAATTATAACTAAGTATTTTGGAAAAAACATTACCTTAAGTTTACGATCCTTTGTCAAAAGAAGCAGATATTTGTCTATTATTTACTTAGTACAAAGGGTCTTTCCCCTTCATAAAACATTGCCTGTAATTTGCTTTCTTTGACAAAGAGACAGCATCTTTCACTTTTATTGCACATAATTTAAGATAAATTACAAAGGCAGACGGTCATCAGGAATTTCCGTCAGAACCTTGCAAATCGGTATATTATCATTTAATAAAGGAAATGTTTAGGTTGACGTCAACAAATAGGTTGATCTACCAATAGCATTTCGTTTGGTGGGAGTAACTAATATTTTCAAGTTATTCTTGCTCTTAAGAAATGACAGTACAACTCAAGATGTAATATCAAACAGTCGCTTCAAGATCTAAATCAACATTTCATTTCAAGATTTCATGTCAAAACAGTGTGTGTTCAAAGCAAAATTTAAGTAGTTCTATTCCTGATTGTAAAACAATACAATTCGTATCAATATACGAATAAATCGTCACAAGCAATTCGAATAAATTAACAAACGCGTCAATTTAAGGTGTAGTTAAAATAAATAGTTAGTGCTACAGTGCTGCAGTTTTATTTAATCAACGAATCCTTTGGTCCTTCGATTAACGTTTTGAGAAAACTAGCGTGGAGTCGCTTCTACAGTCCATCATCAAAATACGTTGGCTTCACGCAAACCCAACATTTTGGTCATTCGAGCCGGATTTCAGCGCCACAGGAAAAGATCAACATCAGGAAATCAGCAAAGAAAACAATTAGACAACAATCCACGGAAAAAGGTGAGTCTCCAATTTTGTTACTTTCCCGCATTTCCTAATCCATTCATATCATCATGTCTCTTGAACCGGAAAAAGAGAAATTACTATCAGGACTCAACTACAAAACACGCGCAATCAAATCATCAATCACAAAATTCAGTACATATCTTGAAACAATCGATGAAACAAATTTCAGTGTCTTTCAAATAAATACACGAATATCAAAAACAAAAGAATTGTGGACAGAATATTATCAGGTTCAAATGCAAATCGAACAGCTCAACATTGGGGAAGGTACAAGGAGTAATGATTCGGCATTTGAGGATCAATATTTTAACGGAATATCACGCGCTGAAGAAATATTAGCCATGTATTCAAAATCTAAGACTCAGATCAATTTTGATTTACACAACCAACGGGCCACATTACCACACGAGAATCAAGACATTCAAGGTCGCATACGATTGCCGCAGATTTCATTACCATCCTTTTCGGGAGCCTTTGAAGAATGGACTCCATTTAATGAAACATTTGAATCATTAATAAATTCCAACGAATCACTTTCTAGCGTACAGAAATTCCATTACCTTAAGTCATGTTTAAAAGGGGAAGCTGCCAATTGCATTCAAGAATTGCAAGTTTCCGCAATCAACTACGAAATTGCATGGAAAGCACTAAAGGGTAGGTTTGATAATAAACGATTAATAATAAAAAAACATCTTGTCGCAATTCTTGAGCTGCCAAATTGCATGCATGAGAATTACATAACATTAAGACAAATTCTTGATGGTGTGCAAACTCACACGAGAGCATTAAAATCATTAGGTCGTCCGGTGGACGCTTGGGACGACTGGTTAATACTCTCAATCACAAATAAAATAGATAGAACAACTAATAAGGAATGGGAGTCAAGTATAAAAGAGAATACTATACCAACATTCAAAGAATTTTTAGATTTCTTATCACATAAATGCAAGACACTGGAAGCTATTTCAAAAAATCTGTCTCAAGAAAAGTCACATAAATTTCAGAAATCAGCATTAGCGCACTTTTCACGACAAGACAGTCAATGCGTTATATGCAAGGCCAATCATTTTATATATCAATGTCAAAGTTTTTTAAACATGTCAGTAGTGGAAAGATCAAAGCAAGTCAAATCTGCCAAGCTCTGTTCTAACTGCCTCAGGTCAGGTCATCAAATAAACAAATGCAATTCGACCAATTGCAGGAAATGTGGTAACAAACACAATACATTACTTCATTTCGAAAAAGCAAGAGTGTCGGAAACTCAAGACGGACCATTAACAACAAATAATACAGATCAAGCAATATCAAATGCAGTGTCAGCACACTCTTCAGAATTATATTACTCTGGGCAAGTTCTGTTGTCTACAGCTATTATTAAAGTCGCAGATTGTAATAATGCATGGCACTCATGTAGGGCATTATTAGACTCAGGCTCGCAATCTAATTTCATATCAACCTCGCTAGCGCAAAGGCTTAATTTAAAGGAAAAGCGTGTGAATATCCCTGTGAGTGGTATCAATCAAACAAGTACACAGATAAGCAAGTCAGTTCTAGTTAATATCAAGTCAAACTATAATGAGTATGGCACAGAGTTAAATTGTCTAATTCTAAACAATATTACAAACGATATTCCATCAAATTTCATTGAAAGGAGTTGCCTTAATATTCCACAAAACTTAAAATTGGCTGACCCTGAATTTAATCGACCCAACAAGATCGATATGTTAATAGGAGCGGAGTTGTTCTGGCATCTTCTATGCGTAGGTCAAATAAAATTAGCAAATACTAACCTAATCATGCAAAAGACACAGTTGGGGTGGATAACATCCGGGGCACTGAACGATAAACGGGCGCAACAAACAAGCAAAATATGTAATTTAGCCCTAGATGACAGTATAGCAAGGTTTTGGGAGATCGAACATATCAGTAACAGGAGCAATTACACCGCGGAAGAAGTAGCTTGCGAACAACACTTTATTAACAACTATACTCGAAACAGTGAAGGTAGATATATTGTTAAGTTACCTCTTATAAACGATGCAGAAATAAGTTTAGGAAATTCGAAAGATTTAGCAACAAAAAGGTTTTACTCACTAGAAAGAAAGATGCAGAAGCAATCGAAACTGAAAGAACAATACGTACAGTTCATAAACGAATATTTACAATTAGGACACATGCAAGCAGTAGAAGTGGATGAATCGCTACTGGATGAGAGCAGCACATATTACCTACCACATCACGCGGTAGTAAAAGAGGATAGCCTCACTACGAAATTGCGTGTAGTATTTGACGCATCGGCAAAAACCACGTCAGGACACTCACTCAATGATATGCTAATGGTAGGACCGTCAATACAAGAAGACTTGTTCTCCATCATTTGCAGATTTCGCACACATAAAATCGTATTAACCGCAGATATCACAAAAATGTATAGACAAGTGTTAGTCGATCAGTCACAATTATCATTACAGCGAATTCTTTGGCGCCCAGATTCGTCACACGATTTACTCACTTACGAACTCAATACACTCTCATATGGCACCGGTTGTGCGGCGTTTTTAGCGACTAGGGTTTTAAAACAACTTGCCCTCGATGAATCTAGCACGTTTCCATTAGGTGCGAAAATCGTACAAAGAGATTTCTATGTAGATGGCTTGTTAACCGGGGCAGATGACGTAAACAGTATTAAGATCATCTTTGAAGAGGTTAATTCCTTATTGCAAAGGGGAGGCTTCGAACTTAGAAAATGGGCCTCAAGTGATAGCGAATCTCTATCACAATTACTTACAAATACTGTCGAACCGATCATATTAAAACTTGATAAAATTTGCACAACCAAAACATTAGGGAATTGTTCAGAGGACACTCTACAATATGTTAGACCACCAGAGAGGCGATGTATGGCAACAAAAACCGTGCATATAGAATTAATTAGTAGTCTCGACACTGATTCTTTTATGAACGCCTTAAAACGATTTATATCAAGACGAGGAATGGTGTCAAATATTTATTCAGATAATGGCACTAATTTTGTCAAGGTAAACAAGGAATTAAAGGAGCTTCACAAAATGTTCACAACAAACGAACATGAAAAAATAATAAATTACTTATCGAACGAAGGAATTTCATGGCACTTTATACCACCTAGAGCTCCACATTTCGGCGGTATCTGGGAGGCGGCAGTCAAATCCTTCAAATATCATTTTAAACGTATAATTGGAAATGCACACTTCACATTCGAAGAATTCTCCACCATTTCCATCCAAATTGAGGCCATTCTAAATTCCCGGCCTATTATTCCTCTATCCGAAGACCCGACAGACCTATCAGTCCTAACTCCGGGTCATTTTCTTATTGGAGACTCACTTAGAGGTATTTTAGAGCCTAATTTATTACCGTTACATGTAAATAAGTTGTCTCGATTGCAATTAATAGAGCGCAGCAAACAGCACTTTTGGCAGAGATGGTCGAAGGAATACCTTCAACAGATGCAAGGAAGAAGTAAATGGACAAGGCATTCGGACAAGGCATTGCAAGTAGGGCAACTAGTTCTCATAAAGGAAGACAACATACCACCAATGTCCTGGCCCGCAGGAAGAGTGTTAACCATCCATCCAGGGAGTGATGGTGTTGTACGTGCAGTGACATTAAAAACAATACGAGGCGAAATGAAGAGACCCGCCAACAGATTATGCATTCTACCTATGTCAAATGAGTGAAGTGCTATGTAACTATTAAGTTTCGAAAGCCGATGCTTTCAACGCGGGCGGCATGTTCCGTCGTACGACGGTGTCGTCATATATTATTAATCATATATTCTTATTATTATTAATTTAACTATTATTAAGTTTCTATTTTGTCACACTGTATATCATATATTCGTGTTCTTGGTTGATCTAATTGACCATACCTATACCTGCGCGAGAAGGTACATTTGCGGTGATTTTATGCCGGCTATTCATGATCGCACGTAAACGTAATTATAACTAAGTATTTTGGAAAAAACATTACCTTAAGTTTACGATCCTTTGTCAAAAGAAGCAGATATTTGTCTATTATTTACTTAGTACAAAGGGTCTTTCCCCTTCATAAAACATTGCCTGTAATTTGCTTTCTTTGACAAAGAGACAGCATCTTTCACTTTTATTGCACATAATTTAAGATAAATTACAAAGGCAGACGGTCATCAGGAATTTTCGTCAGAACCTTGCAAATCGGTATATTATCATTTAATAAAGGAAATGTTTAGGTTGACGTCAACAAATAGGTTGATCTACCAATAGCATTTCGTTTGGTGGGAGTAACTAATATTTTCAAGTTATTCTTGCTCTTAAGAAATGACAGTACAACTCAAGATGTAATATCAAACAGTCGCTTCAAGATCTAAATCAACATTTCATTTCAAGATTTCATGTCAAAACAGTGTGTGTTCAAAGCAAAATTTAAGTAGTTCTATTCCTGATTGTAAAACAATACAATTCGTATCAATATACGAATAAATCGTCACAAGCAATTCGAATAAATTAACAAACGCGTCAATTTAAGGTGTAGTTAAAATAAATAGTTAGTGCTACAGTGCTGCAGTTTTATTTAATCAACGAATCCTTTGGTCCTTCGATTAACGTTTTGAGAAAACTAGCGTGGAGTCGCTTCTACAGTCCATCATCAAAATACGTTGGCTTCACGCAAACCCAACACCTATGTACTAAAATTTCACGGTGTATTTATGTATGTATGTGATCTATTTCATCATGAATTGTTTTCTTTATATATATATATATATATATATATATATATATATATATATATATATATATATATATCATCATGAACTGGTGTGAGTGACACGTGGCTATCGTGCTCCGTAATATAATTCATTCATTGAACTATTACGAGCAATTGTAGCTACGTAACAGTGTGAAAAGTGGATTTAAGGGAGTGTAAACATAAAGAAACATATAGGATTATAATAACAAGTAAGTATATCGATATATATTTATTGATTGAAGTTAGGCTGCAGGCGAGATAGGATCATCTCTCTTCGACGGGTAGACCGGGAGGTTGATTCTGTCGCTCGCTCAAGTGGGCTAGTAACTGAACTGTCGACCGCTGCGCTTTCTAAAGTCGTGTATAGGTACAATACAATAAACAAAAAGGCCCGGGCGTGTCAGGTGGGGACGAATGAACAACGACAAGAAGCGAGGTAGAGAGGGAGAGGAGAAAGACACAGATAGAGGAAAAGATATATTTAATAAAAATAAAAAAAACGATCAGATCGCCGGAACAGAGGAAGATAGAACGAGAGAGAAATTTAGATTCCGAACAAAAGTTTAATGCGACGGAAAATATAAAAAGAAACGAAGAAGAGGAAAAAATGGAGGAACTGAAAGAAATGATGAAGCAGATGATGAAGGACTCTAAACAGAATATGGAAGAGATTAAGGAAGAAATTATACATCTAAAACATGAAATGAGAAAGAAGGAAGAGAAGTGGGAAAGGGAAAGGTTACAACTGATTAAAAGAATAGAAAAACTTGAAAATAAGGTAGAAAACGATGAAAAGCAGCAAAGGAAAAATAATATAATAATAAAAGGTATAAAAGTAAATGAAAACCAAATAAAAGATGATATTAGAGAATTTCTGTCGGAAAAATTAGAAGTACACACTAATATAAAGAAAGCCTATAAAATAAATAAGGAAGAGCAATTCCAAATGATTAAAGTAGAGCTAGAGTCTTTTGAAACTAAACTGGAAATAATGAAAGCGAAAAGTAAGTTAAGAAATACGAGAATATATATTGAGAACGACTTAACAATGGATTTATACAAAAGGAAATAAGGAGTATTGCTAAAGAGGAAAGGGGAAAAGGAATTGGAATAAAAATAGGGTATCAAAAAATGATAAGAGATGGTGTCGAATACAGGTGGAGTAAAGAGACAAAAGGACTAGAAATAGCAGTAAGAGAAATGCCACAAACAAAAAACTAAGCAAAACAAAAGGGTATGGAAACATGATGACGACTTTGGCAATGAATCAGGAAAGCGTGGATCAGAAATGGAAGAAAGCAAATAAGGACTGGAATGTGGAAGGGTCAAATGAAGTCGCAACTAATGATATGTACAAGACAAACAATCGGCCCAATGGCGAAAGGGAAAGTGTGCGGGTCAAGCCTGGAAATTCAGAATGGAAAATGGGTACGTGGAATATTCGTGGAATGAATGGGAAGGAAGAAGAATTGATAGACGAATTCGAGAAAACTGATATGAAATTAATAGCAGTCACTGAAACAAAATTCAAGGGAAAGTGGGTAAAGAAATTGAGGAATGGGCACATACTTATTCACAGCGGAGTAGAAGAAAATGTCTGGGCACAGGCAGGTGTGGGTTGCTTGATACACAGGGACAACTTTGATCAAGTTGATAGTTGGAAGTTGACTAATGAGAGGATAATGAGTATACAATGGCGAGTGAACCCAAAAAAGAGAATGATGATTTACATAATATACGGACCGAATGAAAATGATAGGAAAGAGGATAAGGAGATTTTTGGATGGAACTACAGGAACAGGTGTACAATGAAGAAAATTTTATGGTGGTTGGCGACTTTAATGGGCAAGTGGGGTGTAACTTTGAAAAGGAGGGCGGTGTAATAGGGAGATACGGGGAGCAAAAGAAGAACATGAATGGCTCTCTGATATTAGATTTTTGTTCAACAAATGATATGGTTATTACAAACACATTTTTTCAACACAAGGATATACACAAATATACCAGGGAAGTCAAAAGTAGACAAGAAAAATCTATAATTGACTTGTTGCTGGTTAAACGAGCAGATTGGAAATCAGTATTGGATGTAAGGGTGAAAAGAGGATACGAAATAGGCTCAGACCATTACCTAGTCGAAGCAAGATTAAAGGACTCTACGGTTATGATAAAGAAAGAAGGGGCTGGAAAAGTATTTGAAAATATAAGAAGTTACAGACTTCAAGAGGACGACATAAAATGTAAATATTGGCAGGAAATAGACAGACAATTGAAAGAACAAGGACATTTGGAGATAGAAAGTATGGAAGGACTGTGGACAATTCTTAAAAACACACTTGTGAACGCAGCAAAGAAGGTATGCGGAAGTGCAAGATACGGAAAAAACAGAAAACATACGCCTTGGTGGAGTGAAGAAATTAAGAGTGCAGTAAAAGAAAAGAAAAGATGCTGGAAAAAATATCTAGAAACTGGTAACAATACTGACCATGAAGAATACAGGAAGAAAAGAACACAAGTTAAAGTATTGATTAAAGTAGCAAAACAAAAATCCTGGACAGACTTTGGATCGAAAATGGAAGATCAAGGAAAGGGAAATTCCAAACTGCTATATAGAACATTGAAAACCTCGCGTAAGTCAGCTGGAACACACCTCCAATATATAAGAAGTAAAGAAGGACGAATTCTAACCGCAGAACAGGATATAAGGGATAGATGGTATGAATATTTTTGCGATTTGTTTGAAGCCGAAACAGGGGGAGAGGTCGACGCAGAGGATTTCTCGCCTGAAGAAGCTGAAGAGACAACATCAAACATACAACTGAGTGAGATAACAGAAGCAGTGGAAAAGCTAAAACCAGGAAAAGCAGCCGGAATTGACAATTTAAAGCCAGAAATGCTGAAATACATGGGAGTTAAAGCTACACGGTTACTACTTAGAATAATAAACTTGGCATGGGAAAGGAAAACAACCCCCGAGGACTGGAAAATAGCAATTATAATCCCCTTACACAAAAAAGGTGACAATACGACATGTTCCAATTACAGAGCTATCTCATTGTTATCAGTAGCTGGAAAGATATACGAAAGAATAATAGAGAAACGATTAAGAGCAAACTTAGAATCGACCCTCCAAGAAAATCAGGCAGGTTTCAGGCCGGGCAGGAGCACGCAGGACTGGATATTCTGTTTAAGGCAAATTTCGGACAGAATTCTGAGTAGTAACGGCAAAATGTACCTATGTGCAATTGATCTAGAAAAAGCATTCGATACACTTCCGAGGCATAGGATATGGTCATCGCTGGAGAAGAGAGGGATTAAAAAAGAGCTACTAAAGGCAGTCAAAAGTATATACACCAACACGAGCAACATAATAAGAACTGAAAGCGGATATTCAAGAAGCTTTATCACACTTAAAGGAGTGAGACAGGGCGGAGTTCTGAGTCCCCTTCTTTTTATAACTGTTATGGACGATATTGCAAGAAGTGCCAATAGTCTAACAAAGGGTATTTACGTAGGGTCCAGAAACCTTCAACCTGTAATAGCCAAGGAATTCTTGTATGCCGACGACTTGATAATTGCAGCTCCAAATAAAAATGTCCTGCAAAGAAATATAGATGTATGGCACGAAACATTAAGGAACTTTGGAATGAGTATCAATAAAAGAAAAACGGAGGTATTGGCAGTCTCCAAAGATGATGAAGAAACAAATATAACAATAGATGGTTATCCAATAAAGGTGACAGAAAACTTAAAATATCTTGGAACCATAATCAACCACAAAGGAGATGTAGAGGCAGATGTGAATAATAGAACCAAATTGTAAACTGTTTATATCATGCACTGAAGTACATATTTTTAAGTAAGAGAGAGGTCAGCAGTGAAACCAAGACAAAGATTTACAAAACAATATTTCTTCCGACACTATGCTACGGCAGCGAGTCATGGGTATTGACTAAGAGGCTGAAATCAAGAATAACAGCGACCGAAATGAGGATTTTAAGGAGAATAGTTGGTGTTACCAGATTGGATAGAATCAGAAATGAGAAGATACGAGAAAAACTAGGTGTAACATCAGCAATAGAAAAAATCCAGGAAAAACAACTTAGTTGGTTTGGGCACCTTACACGAATGAGTAACACGAACCCTGTAAAAGAAATATGGAAGGCCGGCTGGAACAAGAGGAGAAACAGAGGTAGACCAAGAAGAATATGGAATCAGGGGATAGCGCAGCTGCTGACGGACCGGGGAAGTACCTGGAGGGAAGCTCAAGAAATGACTAGGGATAGGATAGGATGGAAAAAATTCTGCAAAGCAGATCGCCTCGACGCCTAACGGCAAAAGAGGATACAGATAAATAATAAATAATAATATATCATACATTAAAATCCTCAGTAATTAAAACACTAGAAGGAATAATACAAAATGTTCTTCTTAAAATATACTGGACAATTTGAATGTCCAACTATACTGATATTTGCGACAACAGTAATATTTACAAAACTATGGCATGCAAATAATTTACCATCGATTGACCATGGTGGTCTTCAAATTACCAAATTACCAGTATTTGTCCTATAATATCAGAGCACCGGCATAATTGTTGATTAATTGTCCGACATTTTACCAGCATTTTACTATTAATACACATACCTGTTACGTCTTCTACACTGTTAAACAACAAATGGGCAATTGGTAATTGAAATTTTCTAGTGTTATACCAGCTATAGCGTTAATTGATTTGCCGCTCTTTGTGTATTTGTTGGGATACAATTATATCAGTTACTCCATTGTTTGAAGCTTATTTAATTCAATAAATGTTGAACAAATTTTACTTCTGTTTATGTATTTATTACTTAATGATAGTAGTAATATATCTATCTGCAAGCACCTGTAATACATAAGTAGTACAACCTTATTTGTATATTTTATTATAACAGTTTGCAAATTATGTTGTTGTTCTTTCAAGTGATTGTGATTTTTACTAAATTAGCAGAATTTTATATTACCATTTACAAATATCAAACTCAAATTTATAAATCAAATTGTCAAATGAAGAACATTTAAAAAGTAGGAACTACTACTCGAAACTGTGAAAAATACGGAATATAGAAAAACATATAATGAATAGAGTTTGGCCATTTGTTTTAAGATAGAGCTTCCTCGGTTGTTTTTAAACTAAGGAAGATTTGTCACTGTGATTGCATTAGTTATTATTGAAAATGATAATGTGTAAATTTTTTATCATAGAAAGTCAATAATTATTATTTTTTATCAGTATATTTAATATTACGTGAATTTATGAGCTTATCATAGATGGTACACTTATTTACATAAGACGTATTGCTTAGGAACAATCGACATTAGTCACGTTTGGTGTATGGATGTATTGAAAAAATAATAATAATCTTTTACTATTACAATTATATTGTTTGTTTGAATGTATGTTATGTATTTCTTAATTTAGTACAACTCTAACATAGTACATTTGTAATGTTTTAGGTTATACGTATGCTCTTCGTGATTGTAGCGGAATTTTTCATTTGTTGGGCGCCACTTCACATTTTGAATACATGGTATTTGTTTTACCCCGAAGCTGTCTACAAACATGTTGGGTCAACAGGGATATCGCTCGTACAGTTATTAGCTTACATCAGCTCGTGTTGTAATCCAATTACATATTGTTTCATGAATAGGAAATTTCGACAAGCTTTTTTAGGGGTATTTCATTGTTGCAGGTAATTACACTTAAAAGTTTGTTTAGTACAGATAAGATCACAAAAAGCGTATCACATATAATTAAGAAATCATCACTACGTAATTTTGATCTGTAGCCTGTACGGCCAAAGAAAGACTCAACTTTGTAAAGAACTACGTAGTTCTGATTCTAATACATTTCTAATATTTTTTTCTAGCACAAAATAAAAGCTATTTACTCTCTCAATTGTTTAAATCCATTTTCTCCGAAATTTTGTTATTATGTCAATTTCCATCCAAGGTCAAATTAAAGCTAAATAAGTTTACCACAAATTTGTTATCCAGGATTTTTCTAGTTTGATGTGTTTTGTCTAAAAGCTGGCAAGATATACTACCAATGGGAAATTTTTAACTTTTTGAGGAAGCGTTTTTCGGACAGTTTTGAATGCAAAGCGTTTAGTCGGAGCTCAAATTATAGCAAACTTTAAAAAAGAGTAGCTTTATAAGTAGGAAGCATGCTTTACTAGCTATTGGTCGAAAACCAGAACGTGTCTAGAAACGTGGCTTACACAGAGTAGCTCGTACAGTTCTCTAAGATTTGCAAACTTAATATCTTACTATTGACATAGGTCACAAAAACATAAATAATTAATATAAGCAAGTAATAACAAAGTTTGTAATGTTTCACCAAGAGATTTCCATCACTTCATTTAATTATAAATAATTAAGGTACAGTTCTTGTATGTATGTATAAATTGGCTAGGATATTTTCTCATTTCAAGCGTCGCCAAGCATATGAGGCATTTTAAAATTCTAATAAAAGTTCAGTTATAATTGTTGAACTATATAATAGCTAAACCACTAGCTTCAAATGCAATCAGATCTAATATTTAATAACTTATGAATTACTTTATTTAAAGTACAAGTCTTCAATATATATACAGGGTTATTTATCATAACCCTGTATATTTAAAACAGTAGACAGGTTTTACGCTGTTAGTCACTTTGACATTTAAACAGTAAATATACCTCTATATTTATATTGAAACTTAACGATTAACACTTTTGTAATGTGTATCATATACAAGCTATAACAGTTAATATGCACACATAAACAACAAGAACTAGAGGTAATTAAATAACTCTAAATAAAATTTGCAAAAAATTAGTGATGTATACACATCAAAAATCTACATGTTGACATACTTATATTATTTTACCAATAACGTGGTCGACAAGAGGGCTGTACACTGAAAGTAAGGGTTTAAAAGTTTCCTAATATCGGTATATAGATTCGAATCGTTCGATCAGAATATATAATAAAAATCTATTTGTTTGCTAATCGATATCTTTTGAATTCCTTTTAATTATTTTAGATATATTTCAATGGTTCATCCCTTCTAATGAATCTGGGGGGAAGCAACAAAGCGGTGGTATTTGACGCGCGCAGAATAATTACTCTAAGTCTCTCTGGTAATCTTTACAAACTGCAGCTTAAAATTACTAAGGTATTTTCATTTATGATTCGAATTTTTTGGTAATTCTTTGTCTCGCCAATATACGGATTTATTTAGATAAAACCATATATTGGCGAGTTGGTTTTATATTATACTCTAAATCAATAGATTTGATTAGTAAAATAATAAATGGCTTATATTTTTATTGTTTATATGAGCAATCTTCCATTATTACATGTTTGCGTTGACGATAGTATCACATACAATTTCAAAATCACTAATTTTCGTGTTCGTATTTTGGTGTAATTCATCACCATAATGGTATACCCAGTATATTTATTACTTATGAATTTCTACTCCACAATTGCATATCCTTTTGGAAAAAAAATATTTACACAAATAAAGGGAATGATAATATAGACAAATAACAGCTACAATAAGGGCCGTGAGTCTCCGAGCTGAATGGAGACTAGCTTGAGAGAGTAACACACATCTTACATACATTAGAACTTTATTATGTACTAATAACGGGTGAATATACAACTATCCTTATAACAATGACTTACTTTATTTATGTTATTATTGTGTATTATTCTATTCGCAAAACACTGATAAGTAGGTGTTCTAGATATAAGGACATATGCGGCAATTTTCGCAATGTATAGTACATCGTAAAATATTGCCCTCATTATTACACCTCACTGCGCTGGGGGAAAGAAAATAAAGAATGTTGCTGTTGTTTATTTTTTTTCATCTCTACATGCTAAATTATTGCTCTTATTATCTAGTAACTGACTCATTGATAGTAAGGCTTAATTCTATTTTTGTATATTTCTACTAGTTTATTATCTACATCTATTGTGACGTTTGGTGGGTTGTTATTTTAAATTATTGTATAAGGGCCATTATATGATGCTTGTAACTTATTATTAATTTCACTAACACTTTATCGCCTAAAAGATAATACCTGCTGTTTCTATTTTGATTTGAATGTGTTTCTCATAGCATTTTTGATTTATTTGACCTACTACGTCTAAAAATATTTGCTTAAAACGCGTAAGTTGCGGTTGTGGTGACTGTAATCGGCTCTTTAAGCGGTCTGGAGTATTTGAGTCTGACAATCAAGACAACGTTTTATAAAGGATTCGATATCTTTCTTTAAATGTAGTCAAAAATAAAAACGATTAATGTTGTTATACATTCGATCTTACCTACTTACTTTTTTGAAGTGAAAACTTCTATGGGCGCATTGATGCATTGATTGTTGGGCGCTGAACGAGACTGAGCCGTCACGCTCGGAATGTAACGTTCGTTCGGGTAAAGTCGGGTCGAGTCGAGTCGACTAAGGGAGCGAGAGAGATATAGTTAACGCGTCTCTGTCGGTCTCTGTTATATTCGCTCGGCAACCGTTTCACGCTCGGCTTTGTATTATAACACTAACTAACGGTATTTAATTTCAATTGAATTGAAATTTAGAATAAATACGCGAAATATTGTATTTTTATTTCCTGAAAAATTCTTGTACGCATGCAGATGCGGTCTCGAGCCGCCCGGGTGTAAGGCCGGCACGTTACCATTAGACCCGCGCGGGTACTCGTATGAGAATTATCATATCGTCTATTTGTGTATATACATGTGTACGTATGAATTTTTGAAGTGAAAACTTGATCAGACCGAGCGAAATGTACTAGAATAATGTATACACAATAATAATAAATATATATTTTTTAAATGTAATATAAAACGAAAATGGAAAATGTAAAATGTAAATGTAAATGAATATAGAACGAAAAAAAAGTTGTATTTCGTATTATTAACCTCGCCTTGATGATGTTTTCACTTCTGCCGTGTTGTTTTAAGCACACCCATTTCTTTTTTTATTAATCATGAAGATGTACTATACACCGGGTGTCCCATCGAAGCGACAACGTCCATTATCTGCAACTAATAATGTAGATGAAATAATAAAAAAAGTAGAACAATAATTGTTGAAAAACAAAGGTAGAATATTTGTATTTATACAGAGTGGTTAAGAACGACGAACCAACACAAACTTTTGAAAGGCAATGCTCTGCTTTTGTTTTATATTTCTTATCAAAAATTTAAATTCGATTAAATTAATACGATTTTTAACTGTTTTTGAGATATAATGATTTTTATTCGAGAATTGAACATCTTTGAAAAATTCCTATGAAATAACGAGTAACGATAAAAGAACTCAATTAGTAAGAGGTGTCGACTACATGAATATAATTTTGGTTTTAATATTTAATCGCATGTTATTTAGAAATACAACATATAATAAACATAATAATTCCAAATATAATCAAACAAAATACTTCTTTCGTTTATGTGGCTGTGAAAAGTATTAAAAATTTATTATTCAAATAAAAATCTTGCGTATGCTGACGATGTTCAAAAATTGTTAGAATATCATATACGGATATATCAAATTACAACTTACTAACTTAAAAATATGAATTGAGTGACTCGCATACTTTAAAGTAATCGAAATAATTGTGTCTATAACATTAGATGAAAAAGCAAGATCGTGAGTACAGTCAATCAAGAAAATTATTTTCAGTCAGTTAAAACCATCAAAATTTTGCAAATACCATAGAGAAAATTATAAACATTTTAAATGCTGTATAATAATAATAGAAGTTTTGTTTATTTTACAACTATTCTATATAAAAATTCAAGTATGAATTATACAAAAATAGTATAACCTACTTATTTATCTAGTACCTATTACTCTGTCTGTTCTATTACATATTATTGCTGTTTTAATATAATTTTAAATAATTTATTGCTTTTATTTTTTAAGTTAAATCACCTGTTTAGAGTAATGTTCTTGGCCACCCTTCTTAATTCCTTTTTCGATTTACTTTTACAAATATAATCCACATGTTTAAATTTCAGCTGATCTGTCACTTCTAGAGATTTAATTGAATTTAACATTTCAATCCGTTTATTCTGAACTCTTAGATTCTGTCTCTCGCAATTCAGATTCCAATGGCTTCTTCCCCCTCTCTAACATATTAGAATCAATCCAAAGAATTTACAATCTAAATAAACTCACGTAGATGCGAATATAATTTAGCGAGACGCTACAGACAACTGAAAGAATTGGATATCGTCCTTTAGCACGTAATAGATTATTTGTTTCCATTAGCATCGTTTCAACAAAAATTAAATTAATCTCAAACCTGCATTGACTTAGTTGAATCTAAAAACAAAAATGCATGGTCTGACCACTCAGTGACCTAAAATCCTGAAGATGTCTTTGATATATGTATATAGCTATACGGGCAGTGATAAACATAACTTGATCCCTCGTTTTCAAGTGTGGTTAGATAGACGGCAAGTCTAATCAGATTATAAAGTAAAGGAACTCACCCTTCACGATCACCACAGAGTAGTTACAATGTTTAGTCAATCCAAAGAATTGATTATTGTATATTATAGCCATGAAGTTATTTTCTCTGCATGCACTACTATGCATTTTAGTCTTGTTTGATCAGAATCTTTTCGTGCCATACTAGAATTTCATCAAGCAATTAATATTAACAATATCAGAATATCATACGCCGATCTTCTTCATGATACGTAAACAAAAGTTTTGTATATCTTTTGTACTTTTTATATAGTATATGTCATGTAATTATGTATAATTTTTTCTTGGATAAATAAGCATAGACTCTACAACTTGTTTGTATCATTTAACTGTCTAACTGATTACAGAATCTAATAGGGCTCAAGCTAACACTATAATACGTACGTACGCCGAAAGAAAAATAACTCGCTTTTTTCAATTTAGATGTATTATATTTTTCTTTCTTCGTATAGGTTATTTAAATTCCAACATACAGATATTTGCTTTACATTTTAACTACTTCTATAATCAAAGTAGATATTCTTTTGTTTTGCGTCACAGCTTGTAAGTAAATCGTTCTTCTAGTACAGCTGTTTTCGTTTCTTTGACAACCATTCGCTTTTCAATATAAAGAGAAGCTCTAGGCATGCTTATTCTCAATCTAGGTTCAACGATGTATGAAAGAGAAAATGTGTTTTTGTTCGTTATATAAACAGCAAAACAGTTAATGCCAATTGCATACCTTCTGAAATATACTGCGATTATACTGTAAAAAAATATAAAGTAAAGGGCATTGACCCTTAATTTATGTCTTATTTGTGAATTTAAACTACTACACTTACTGACACACAAATATGAAATGTGGGTAAGTGAATCATACGCCTTAGTCTTAGTTTTGGTAGTAATATAGGTATAAGGATTTTAAAGTCAAGAATACACGTATTATAAAGATTATACAACATGTGATCAAATTTCTAATATTGACTACTAAAATAGAGGACCACTCAATTTATACATAAATTATTAATTATCAGGTTTTTTATTTTTTAGCATATTCTAAGAACCTATGCAAACATTAACAAAAATAAATATATATTATACTGCTCAAAAAGCTGTTCGAGGAAAAATACAGATACAAATAGTATTTGCTTAAAATTTCTTAAGTAGGGTAGACCGGGGCTAGTTGTCGCATCTAGTTAAATTTAAATTTAACTCGCATAGATGTCTTTATAAATAAAAATCTATAACTACTTTCTTGCTTATAGCTGACATATTAATCAATATAACTGATACTCTTGTCAATTTCAGTCTAAATTATATTCAATTGAGTGTTTCTGTGTTTTTAACTATATTTATACCATCTGTTTTTTAATGTTTTGTAATATACTATATTTTTAGATGTACTTTTTTCCAATGTGCTAACTCTACTTTGTAAGTGTTGTGAATTTTTATATTATTAGTTTCAAAGTTAAACAACTTTAATTATAGTTCCTCCTGATGATGTTAATCAATTGTTAACGAAATATTGAGGATTAAACAAAAGAGCACGTAATAGCTTTTTATTTCACCAATATAGCCTGTGATTATATTATTCTCATATATATATATATATATATATATATATATATATATATATATATAGTATAAAAATTTTTTTTCGTGGGCGTAGTGACCTTTTTTTGGACATTCACAATTAAAATTGTGAATGTCCAAAAAAAGGCCACTACGCCCACGAAAAAAATTTTTTATACTATAGAATATAATATGGCCAAGAAAACCACTAAACAATATATATATATATATATATATAATACAAAAGATACTTTCTTGGGAATAGCGGCATGAATTAAGAAAACTACTACATATAACTGTGACGTTTCAACATTTTATTTCATGTTTTCATCAGACATTCTGAAATTGTTTAAAAAAGGACAATTTAATTTTTTTAAAAAAAAAAATTAAATTGTCCTTTTTTAAACAATTTCAGAATTTCAGACATTCTGAAATTGTTTAAAAAAGGACAATTTAATTTTTTTTTTTAAAAAAATTAAATTGTCCTTTTTTAAACAATTTCAGAATGTCTGATGAAAACATGAAATAAAATGTTGAAACGTCACAGTTATATGTAGTAGTTTTCTTAATTCATGCCGCTATTCCCAAGAAAGTATCTTTTGTATTGTTGAAATTACGGCAAAGAAATTAACCAATTGTAATTATATATATATATATATATATATATATATATATATATATATATATATATATATATATATGATAAATATTGTTTTCTCGTCCGTACTATTAAATATTGGGTAGTGGATTCTCAGGATAATCGGACCGTTTCTGTTTAGAAATTAAAAACTCATTTATTCAAACTCTATATATTTCGCCACTGCTTTGTGGCTTCTTCAGGAGTGCTACAAAGAATTATTTTTGTTTTAACAATTAAGGTGGAACACTGTGTCAAATGATAAAAGTTTACTTACAATTTGAGTAATATGAAGAGGAAATACACTTTTTACATAGCCGTAAAAGTTGTAAAAACATCAGACAGTGAAACAACACGTTAAAAAAGACATCGACTAATAATAACTAAAAACACTTTACACATTTTTTTAACAACTAAACTATCAAAGTATTACAACACAAAATACATTCTTAATTGTTTACAGTTGTATGTTACGAAGTGTGTGTCAGTCGTGTAAGTGATGTGTGTACTGCGGATATAGAGACCTTGCTATTTTTCTTATAAACATTTATCTTTTTTTAATATCAATGTATTTACTCCAGCAGGTAGAAATGTGTTCGTTGTTAAAATCGTTCTTATTTTTATACTTATCTGTGTTATTTCGTATGAATACAAATTTGTGACTGTACAGGGTCTTACCTCTAAGTAAAAACTAAAATTGCCTAGTATGAATGAGCATCATTTCAACAAATTAGAATATATCACACTTAAACTATTGGTGTCTGTTTTGTAATTAATTGAACAACTCTCCCTGTTAATATGTATCATCTCAAGAACCAGTCTGTTTTTTTTATTCCGTTCCTTGTCCAATACCTTAACCCCATCATAATCAAATCCATGACCCAAATCCACACAATGCACTGCCAAAGCACATGAGCGTTTTTTTATTTTACTGTCACTCTTGTGTTGTGTGAGTCTCTGTTTTAACAATTGTGACGTCTGCCCTATGTATACTCCTTCGCAATCCCGGCATGCAACTTTATAAATGACACTATCCTGACTCAGTATTGGTGTTTTATCTTTAGTTTTTGTAAATATCTGCCTTATTGTTAGGGGACTATATTTTGCTATCTTTATGTGAGTGTACATCCTAAACTGCTGAACTATTTGCTCCGTTAAGTTACTAATATAAGGCAATTTTTTGAATTGTGGCAGTTCATTGTCAATGACGTGATCAATTGGTCCATCAAAGGTATTGGAATTGAAAATCAGTTTGTCAACAACATGCCTGGGATAACCATTGTTGGTGAATATAGCGACTAATTTTTTTAAGTTTTTATTTATGAAAGTAGTATGACTAATGTGCGTAACCCGGTTTTTCATAGCTATAATAGTATTGTATTTCTGCGACAATGGTTGGTTAGAATAATAATTAATGAACCTGCCTGAGGCCGTAGGTTTTTGATACCAATCCAGTATAATGTGTATAATTATATATATATATATATATATATATATATATTAAGATGGTTTCTTAGTGTAGACGTTAATGTTAGTTTAATAGCTTATTAATATACCTCTAAATTTAACCAAAGATATAAATAAAAAAAAGTGGAATATAATCATCAATTTTACTGAAATACCTCTGAATGATTTCCTAGAAGCTATTGAAATAACATCAATGTCTACATATTTTCTATATAAAACTAATTATTACCAACAAATCGAAGGCTTAGCTATGAGGGCACCTATATCAAGTGTGGTTGCCCAAATTGTTTTACAGCACTTAGAGGAACAAACAATTAAAAATTTAGATTTCAAACCGGCCTTGTACAAAAGATAGAGCGTTAATTCCTGAAGATAAAATAACATAGTTTCAAAATCGATTCAACCAATTCCAGAAAGAAAATCAAATTCAAACTACGTGGTACAGAAAACCAATTTCCTGGCGTAGATGCTTAAATTACAATTCCACACAATCAATGTCACACAAACGAAATATAGTTAAGGCGTTAGCTGACAGAACCATTTACCTCACGAGTTTTGAATACCGGCCAAAAATAAAATAGATGGAATTAAAAACATCTTAAAAAGCATTGGGTACACAATGAATTTTAGATATAAAATTATAAAACAGTCTATATAAATTCTACATAAAGAAGAGGAACCAGACAACCAAACCCTCTTACATCCCAATACCCTACATAAAAGGCTTATCCGAAAAAATTGGCCAAATCTTAAAACCATATAATTTTAAAATAGGCCATTAAAACAATAACAATTTAAATTTCTTATATACCAAACTCAAAGACCCAACTCCAACTATCAAACAATCACATATAGTTTACAGCATACCCTGCGAAATGTGTAATAAAATTTATATTGGACAGACGAAACAATTATTAGGAGAAAGACGTAAGGGTCATGAATATGCAAAAAATATCACAACCTTAAAGAAACATCACAAACACGAAAACACGGTAAATGTTCGGATGGAGATCGATGAATCGGGAGTCAAGAACTCGGAAATTGTCAGTAAAGTAAATCATTGTTGTACGATTTTGGTGTATGTTGGCTTGCATAAGTTGTCACTAGTTGACAGCTACAGCGGAACGTGGTATTCCGTCACAATCAACATTCAAAAGTAAAATAAAGATATGTTTTGCATTACGTACTATTTCAGATAAAACTTAATGTGCTACTAGGCAGTAAAATTATTTACAAGTAAAAATTGAAATAAATTCAAATTGAGTTCAAAACAGTTTTATTTAATTCACAACAATTGTTTCACCCTACTAGGGCTTCATCAGGTGATGAATATTATAATACAAAATATTTGTAGACGTTCTTATTTATGTCTTTTCCTAAATGAAGAGGGGGGAGTTTGTGACATTAGGTTAAGAGCGCTCTTAACCTAATGTCACAAACTCCCCCCTCTTCATTTAGGAAAAGACATAAATAAGAACGTCTACAAATATTTTGTATTATAATATTCATCACCTGATGAAGCCCTAGTAGGGTGAAACAATTGTTGTGAATTAAATAAAACTGTTTTGAACTCAATTTGAATTTATTTCAATTTTTACTTGTAAATAATTTTACTGCCTAGTAGCACATTAATTTGTAGACGTTCTTATTTATGTCTTTTCCTAAATGAAGAGGGGGGAGTTTGTGACATTAGGTTAAGAGCGCTCTTAACCTAATGTCACAAAGTCCCCCCTCTTCATTTAGGAAAAGACATAAATAAGAACGTCTACAAATATTTTGTATTATAATATTCATCACCTGATGAAGCCCTAGTAGGGTGAAACAATTGTTGTGAATTAAATAAAACTGTTTTGAACTCAATTTGAATTTATTTCAATTTTTACTTGTAAATTATGGAGTTTCAACACGTATCTCCGTCTTCAATCAATTAAGTAAAATTATTGTTAATCACGTTTTTGCGAATATCTTGCAGGAAATGCTAATGATGTATGAAAATATTTAGAGCTGGATTTTAAATAATATTTGTATAAAAAAAAATACAAAATGTGTACCGGAAGTAGCACTTCCATTAACGGATTTACTCTATTAAGAAAATACAAATACTTAATACAAAATTTGTAAAAGCTTTTGTATAAAAAATTCGAAATGCACATGTAATACCTGGATACATAGGTATATCAGTGATTAGACGGATATCGTGAAGTAAAAGTGAATAGATCGAAATTGCGGTAACGTGTAATACGGTTACGTTACCCGCAACAAAAATGTTCTAATACAAGCAGGCCGAATCATCGAATTCAATAAAAAGAGGAAAGGATACTAATACGATATAAAACGCCTCTCCTTTCAATATATAATAGCATATCTGGGATCAAAGGCCTACATATTTTAATCTGTTTACTAATGATACTACCTACGCTTTCGAGTTTAAACAGTTTTAACTATAAAACTGTGTAAAAAAGAAGGCTTTAAAAATTCTTCAACAAATATAAAATTCAAGATTTATTTCTCGGAGTCCAAATACAGTTTATAATACATAAAAGATAATATAAGAAATCATATTTAATATTTTGTGACCCTCCTAACTAAACGGGGCAAACAAATGGCGCAAGAGAACTAAAAGTCCATCTATTCTCTTCCGGAAAATTTAGAATTTGAACCATTCAGTTACTAGTTGACACTTACGTTTACATAGCAGCTTAATCAACATGCTATATTTATATCAAAATATGTATTGTGCTACCTATGGCTTCCCTTCCGCTCTTGGGTCGAAAAAGCAGGAAACATTGCTGCTACTTTGATCAGTTAAGAATGGCGTTAGTAGAACAGATCAAATTAAAGGATGAATTCCTTAACTAATAAGATATTCTCCTAGCGGAACACCTATTCGGGAAGCATTCAAGGGACAAAAAGCAAGAGAAATTAACAGACGATCATACACCAGTCAACAAGTTTATTCTTCAATTCTTAAGTGACAAATATTCACAACAATGCTACCAAAGGAAAAAAACACAATATGGTATCTTTATTTTTTTTTGTAGTCTAAAACGTAAATGAACAAGTGCGAAAGACATTTTAAAAATAGTCTACTGGGGTTACGATAAATAATTACAACAAAATTATCTAGAGGGGCCTTGTCTACTGATACTGGTCATATTAATAGCCCAAAAACACAAGAATTAATTGAAGTATCAGTAAATACCAAAAAAAGTTATGTCGAAGTTAAGCTCTTAAGGTCGAATGACTAGTGACAATAGGCGAGTTGATTAACAAGACGCAGGAGATCTCTTAAGTCGCACAATTTCCATATATACATTAAAATTAATATAGTGTTATATCAGGCAAAATTCATACCAGCCTGTGTATACACAGCAAGTTTCTAGAAATTAACTAAAACAACTATTAAATATGACCTAACAACACAAACTCACATCGGATATACACAGAAGATGTATTTAGGTACTATAATTAGAATTTATTTTCAAAAAAAGGCTAAACCAGAGCAAGCTCAAAATTTCAAACCAAAGCTGTATGGTACTGACAGTAAATAGCAGTGAAGTTACTCAAACTTGAGATTAACTAATGATTACGTTTCATAAGCTAAGATACCACAACATAACAAAGTAATACGTGGCATAGTGAAAAATATAACATTTGAACAAATGACTCCTAAAATAACCTCAATTAGACCCTAATTTAATAAGAAGAACTTACAAATTAACCTATTTTTGGTGAAGTTACATTTGTCCTTTAGTGTATTGTTTACACATATATTAAAATGGTTAGAAATATTGCAGGAAAACCTACTTTATACACAAACACAAATACCAATATTTACGATGTACACTTGACAACTTGTCAAGATCAAGTGTAGCGATCTATCTGCGTGAACGTGACCGCTTAAGGACTATGACGCAGGATATTCTCTAGAAAAGAATGATGGCGGTAACTGTCAATCTGATTCGACGTCCGGATCTCGACGACCAATACGAAAAAGATATTATTGGAACGGACAATTTAGTAAGTGAGCTTTGGAACGTTAATAAGGAAATTTAATTGCCAAGGGAAGTTCGAACGGCACCCAGATGCAATTTAATAAACAGGACTCACCTGGAAATTAACATTTAAATAGAACCACAAAGAAATCCATGATCATTTTTTATTTTACTTAATTAAACAGAAATGAAACTTTGCATCCTTATTTCAAGCCATAAATTAAAACTCTAATGTATTACACACTCTCACGATTTTACACTGAGAGAAAGGAAAATGTTAATTCAACCAATTTCGAAATTTTGAACTGCAAACGGTTAACTCAACAGAAAAAGTGTTTACCCAAAGAAAAAGTGAATTCCCTGAACATTAAAATATTTTATGTTTGAAAATAGAGGTGTTCCGGCAAGTGTGTAGTTTTAGTTGAATAAATAGTATTTCAAACAAGATTTAAAATGTTCCTCCAAAATTTAAAATCTTAAAAACGCAACAACGAACTTTTGTGTGTTTTTTGTGCGCGTGGAATCGAAGTAAGTAGGAGCACGTGTTAGCTTGTTCACTATCCCACACATTATCCAAAAAGAAATAGACTACCAACATTATGCGGGTAGTTATGCTAAAGTCGCACTTAACGACACATATGCGCAATTTATCCCCATAATTTTATATTTAACTATATTTAACAGCTTCAAAATGTTCATTCAACTATTATTTCTAATATAAATTTAACAGTTTTCGGAACATTGAATGAAGACACTGGTCTCTTGCTCATATTTAACTACACAAAAGTGTTCAAGTTATGCATGTTTGTATTAACTTAAAACTTTTTTGTAGAAAGAATATATTTTTGAAACAATAATCTCTCGTACTCAGAGAAATAATTTCCTGACTATGGAAGATAAGTTATCTTTAATATAACTCAGTAAGTTTTAGATTTGTTCACTTATAGTCAGCGTTCGTTCAGTTCGTAGACCGTACACCCATAATTCGAAAATGTATATTCAAGTAATAAAATTATTATAATGAAGAAAATAATATTTAAGTATAGTACTTTAGTTTAGTCTAGTATATAGCACGGTTCTTTTACAAGAAATTAAATATAACTAATCATCAGCTTAAAAGGACTCCTATTGCTTATAGCAAAGAGAACACTAATTTTAATAAAAGAAGTATAATATACACACACAGCCTAAGAATTTGAAAAACCTAATTCAGTTTATGAACAACAGGTGCATAAATAAATTTTTAGGTATGTAATTTTTCTTGTAAACAAAGAAAATTGTTTGCCATTGCACGAAAGAGCAATATATTACAATCTAACACTAGCCATTCCTCATTTTCAAATAAAACACTGTCTTCGTTAGTGAAACGCTGACACGGCCTGTGTAATAAATTAATTACGCATTGTGCAGATACCAGAGCCATTCACTGCGTTTATTGTGCCAATGAAATATAGAATTAGAAGGGAAAAGAGCAATTGCCCGTAAGTAATGCTTATTTGGAATAGATGAAATAGATAAAGGAAAGGAACAAATACAAACACAATATTACAGAGAAAAGGAAAAAAAACGTACGCGTTGCTCAAATTGTGGTTAATAAAGATAACATAAACATAATGTGGCAGAGGAAAGAAAAATAAAACATAAGTATTGCTGATGTGTACTTAATGTCAATATAACTTTTGTAAGGTGATTTAAGACAGTAATATTTCTTAGAATAAACATGTAACAATGACAGACTATGTCTTAATATGAGAAAAAATACTGGCGGTTCATTTTCATTGACATAAGCCAATATGTTTAATATATGAAACTAAAATGAAACAAATAATATAGTGTGTGCTATTATCGTTGTTGCTAAGTGCTTCAAGGTCTAATGTAAGTTGAATAAATGTATTCATTTTATAAATTTTGATAAAGCCTCAGCTACTGAAATTATGAGAAGGTATAGTTTTTTCTCGTTAGCTTTATGTATATAATGTTTTCAGGTTAATTTAAAAGTGTATTTAAAATAGTAATGAAGGTTAGGTTACATTAAAAATCGTTTTTACGTTTCGATACTATTTATAATATCTTCCACAGAAAGAACATAAGTTAAACTATAAAAGACTAATATTATGGCTGTTAATTATCTAAAAAGTTACGTACATGCATTTTAAAAAAATCGTTTACCTCATGGTTTTTTTCGAGTAATATAATAGTTACATTTCTTTTAATATCAACGACAAACCAAAATTTATCAAATAGAACGAACAACAGAAAAATTTAATAGAAAATACTTACAATAATATTGAATACATGTATATGTTCGGTTCGATTGATATTATTTATAACAATAATTGCTTTGCATATCTTTAAATAATTATATTTCTATGAATAGTAATATTTCCTTTGTATCTGTTTGAAAAATATTATTGAAGTGAAATAGCACGATGTCCAAGTGTGTGTGTGTTTTTTTACTTCTTTAGTTGAAAGCTTTATTTACTCGCAAATGTAGTACAGCGTCGTATCTCGACAGATTTTATATTATTGAAAAATATATTTGATATAGTTTGTGTGTCAGTTCTGTAGTTTATTGTATTTTTATGTTTTCCTCACAAAATTCAATGCTTTTGATCCAACGCTATAGTTTGAAATTGAAAAAGAACAAAACAAATCTATAAATTTTCTTGATCTCACAATAGTACATGCAAAAAATAGCTTTTCAACAAAACTATACTAAAAACCCACTGCGTCAGACAGATTTCTCAATTACAAATCTAACCAAACAAAGTCACTCAAAATAAATGTCGCAAAAAAACCTAATCAACAGAGCTATAACATTAACAAGTTCAATTTATAGACAAGAAATACTACTAAAAGTGAAAACATCATTACAGAAAAATAACTATCCCCTATACTATATAAACAAAATCATTAAAAACCAGCTTCAGACCTACTATAACCACAACACCACAACAAACTCACAATCAAATACAAATAACCAAAAAAAATATGTACCCATAGCATACATCCCTATTTAAGTGAGAGACTCAATAAAATACTATCGCCGTACAACATAAAAACAGCGAATAAAAATTTCAATAACCTGGAAAAGGTTTACACAAACTTTAAAGACAACATTCCCATCTCAAAAAAGACCCACATCGTGTATAAAACGCCTTGCAACAACAGTGATGGCGTGTACATCGGACAAACATCCCAACACCTACAGGAACGTTTAAATGGACACAAATACGCGACCAACAGTACTGCTTTAAAGAAACACGTAAACAAAACTAAAGGTTCCTTTAATTGCAAGCAAACAACAATATTAGCTACCGAATATAACACTCTAAATCTAGAAATATACTTGAAAGACAAAAAATTAAAAAACATAAAAATGCAATAAACGACAGAGCCGACACATAAAATATTTCTCAAATATATTTTTCAATAATATAAAATCTGTCGAGATACGACGCTGTACTACATTTGCGAGTAAATAAAACTTTCAACTAAAAAAGTAAAAAAAACACACATATATACTTGGACATCGTGCTATTGCACTTTAATAATATTTTTCAAAGAGATACAAAGGAAATATTACTATTCATAGAAATATAGTTATTCAAAAATGTGCAAAGCAATTATTGTTATAAATAATATCAATCGAACCAAACATATACATGTATTCAATATTATTGTATTTTCTATTACATTTTTCTGTTGTTCGTCCTATTTGAAAATTTTATATCCCACGTTATAATTTCCAGAAAAATTGTTTACAGCCTTACACTGTTTTGCTTATATTAAGTAATGTATCAGCCTACACTAGTTCAAGACATGTCAGTGACCCAGGTAAATCGGTTCTAAATTAGAATCTTACGGGACCCCAGAAAAAGGACACGGAAATTGAAAACTATTGCAAAATACGTAATTACATCCATTAATCGAATATAATTGTAGTTTAAGTTGAAGAAAAGATTAAAATCCGAATATACAACGCTTTCCAAGTACATGGTCATTTGAATTAAAGGCGCGGCTAAAGTCCGTATAAACCAATTCCATCTGACTCTAACTAATTATTCAATTCTTGAGAGCTATTGCGTTAAAAATATTACATTAGCAAATTTTAATCAAACATTTAGTAATAAAGCACATATATCGACAAAAAAAACTAGGTTTTGGAATACGCTGGCAAAGTTTCAGGGAGTAGATATTGGCCCATAATTCTACTTTAGTTTTATCATCTTCCTTGAAAATTGAGGAAATTTTTGCACGGTGTCAGTTTTAACGGAGAGATTTATTACTAATATCAAAGGTGTCCTTAAGCAAACCTTGCATCACGGATTAGTAGACTAGGAATGGAATCATCGGTCGCAGTAAGGTCATCAGCAAACGATTAGTAGATTAAGAATTAAATCATCGCCAGCATTAAGATCATCAGCAAATGATGAAATTGAGCTAACTAGCTCGTTTTCACCAACATTTGATAGAATGCACATGCATAATTTGCGAATCATCGTCTCAAAACGGATAAATAGGTTTATATAATGAAAAGAAAATGTCAGAAAAATTATTAATTTGCGCCGACTCCTTAGTCTCCAAATTCATACAACAAAATATTATTTTTATCGATTACCTATGTCATCTACAATAAAGCGCCAACTTGAAGTAACATTTGATGCCGTTCGTAAACTATTCAGGATATCGAAATTTACAAAAATAGTTGTATTGATTAGAAAATAATAACGAACCATTAGAAAAATTTTAAACCTTTGTCTTCCTGCGCCTAACAGCTGAACGAAAGTGTACATCCCAAGTTGCTCTACTGGTCGGACAAACATTATATATTATAATTTAAGCAAATTTGCTAATCGAGCGAAACCAGAAAATGATATATCCAAATTACAGAGAAATAATTAAAACGATTTCTGGTACTTATGCAAATCAATGAAGTAGTGTTTTTGTACAACCTACACATTCATGTGGTTGTTATCATCAGATTTGACGTTTGACAGAAGCTACAGCTGTTGAGTGGTTGCCGAATCGTCTCCACTTATTTCTTCTGCATTGAAGGCGAACCGATCCTAGACCATGACTATACTTCACAGTTAAAAGATAAACTTAAAAAAAATCTTAGGCACAATCTTTTAGTTTAAATGGATACTTGAACAATAAGGAAAAGAAATGGCTCTGAACATTGAAAATGCATTGTTATATTATTTGTTTCATTTCTTTCAATTAATTATTGATTTTTATAGTTACGTAGTATTTATTGCATATGTATGTGCATTTGGTATAAGTGCCAATTATTAAAGAGCTTGTATAATAAGAAATACATTACAAAATTTAAAAAGAAATATTTCTGATAAACAAAATTTTCATTATACGTATTAAATCCTGTCTCAGTTTTAATGTTTAGATTCATTAGAATTAGATCCTTACTACGATTAATATTTCTTTGCGTCAGCTTGGTGTCTTTCGATATTTCTATTACTAATTTTGCTAATACAGCTCCCAGTAAATTTTAAATTTTTGAAGTTGTTTGGAACTACTAACTCTAGAGGGCCCTATAAACATAATATATAGTATAGGTATGTAATATATCATGTTTAAATTGTGTTGTAGTGTGAATATACACGTTTGGCCTACGATTATCGTATATGCTGTTTCCCGTAGATAACACGAAAGGAGTTGCCAAACCGTACCTAACAGATATACATACGAGAGCCGACAAGTATACCTTCAGCGAAACCAAATTAAATTCAATCATAAAAATAATAAATCTGAATGAATTCTTATAATATTAACTTAAGATATTTTTTTAAGTATATAATGAATGGGAATAATACCTAAAAATGAAGATAACAACCCCTGCAACATGCACACACACATTATATTGGAATCTTATGATCGTAATGATTGTATCGGCCTATTGTCTAGCGTCGAATTGTACTTGCCCACATGTGTATAAATATTGGCAACAACGTTCGTTTCAATGCATGGACTTTTAGCTCGCATGCAAGGTAAAAATAGACCAAATCTGTATATTTAACCTATTATCAACGCAATAAAGTTATTAATAGAACATATTTAAGCAAATAATTCTGTGCACTACTTTAGATCTATTAAATCTTTATTTTCGCTGCTATAATGTAGATTTAAATTTTATACTAAAAATGGTTCTATTTGAGAAAATTACATATACATTAGATTTTATGACATACCTCAATTTTATACACATCAACGTTGAATGTTAATTAACATGTTGGACACTAACTGTGTTAAATTTAACTAACTTGCCAAATCTGTAAATGAATTTTGCTTGTACTTTAAGTGTGTATTATATGTACCCATATTTATTTCTTAATGACTATAAATGTAGAGAAAATGAAATTTAAATTGCTAAATTTACGGGTTGATTTTTAACTTTTCCTTAATAGCTGCTTTTAAATTTTGCTAGCTTTATTCAATTTAATAAGAAGTGTCTTAAATTTGGGTTTTTTAGGTTCTGCTGTTGTTACTTGGATAAAGAAATAACTACTCCTGGTAGCAGAACTCAACGCAGTGGAACAAATAAAATTCTGCAGAACAATTCAGACATTTCAGGCAATGATTCGACCATTTGCGCAGGCAGAGCTAGCACTCTTGGTAGATCTGGTAAGATTTCTATTTTTAAATTTAATATTGTTTTATTTTACTTATCATGACATTTTTATTCATGCTCTAGTTCTTTTTATATAACTACAAATAAAAAACAACTCCTTGGTGCGTGGCTTTTGCATGACACAGGTCGCTGAGATTTTCTGATAGACATCGTTATGTGAAGAGACGATATGCTGAGGGTACGATGCTCATTGAGCATTGCAGCAAGCATGCAGCACACTGATGAAGTAATAGTAGACTGAAACACATGTCTGTGCGTTCGTTGCTGTAATGCCGACTCTGGGGCAGATTGTGTATCCACTTCATGCTGGCATATATGAATTTCTAATTCGTATATGTATGTGTATGGTTTCCGATAACTACAAATGATTAATTTTATTTAATTATTAATTATTTTGGTATTTTATACTTCAGTGTCTAGTTTCTATCCGCCAGTAAATTAGAGCTAACGTAAAAATACAATTTGCTTTTATTTAATTATTGATGCTGCTTGATAGATAATTTTACTACAACTAATATGTTGTATTATTACATTTTCCAACAAACTCAATATTCTTCTGAAAATGTTTCTTTTATTATTTCAATAATAATTACAATTACATATAATGGGCATTTGGAAAATTATCCCTACGGTTATCATCAATTAAAACCTAGCAAGTCAAAAATGGTTTGCTACACGCACAGTCTCTCAAATCTAATGTTATATTTTTCTCATAAATGATTATGTGATACGAATATAAATGCTTTTATAACAGTAATGTGAATTTGATTATGTTATCAACAGAATTATAAAAAAAGTTTGTCCAGAAATTGTAAAACCTCTAACAAATTTATTTATTTTGTTGGTCGAGAAAGGAGAATTTCTGAACGTTTTGAAATTAGTTTGTGTTGTGCCAGTGCATAAAGGTGGATGTGAGAAAATGTGGAAAAACAACATATTGATCTCAATTTTGAGCACATTTTCGGCAATAATAGAAAAAATAATTGTTAATGAATTGTTGCCTATCTGTCTATAATGGTCTTCCACAACAAATAAAAGCAGTAATACGAGAATATTTTAAAAAAAGGTGAAAAATCACCATTGACTGACAGATGTTTATATGACTACAGTTAATTTTTGTAATGTTTATAAACTTGATTATTTGAAATAAACATGTTTGTTAATTCTACGTAAAATTGTAGGTTAAAATTACATAAAGCTCACTAACATAAACTCCATACGATTTAAGATTTTTTAAAAAAGAAATTGCGTTAGAATAGAAAATTTTAGTTTCTGTCATATGTTTCTGCTCTATCTATATTACTGGATCAGTAAAATATTTAATACATTTTATGTTTTATAGAGCATGTCTGTAACTAGTAATTCAACATTGTTTTCAAAATATCTGCAAAACTAAAATTGTGATTTATTATTATTGTACATACATCTCGCAGTACGGATTTATACAAAGGAGATCTACAGTATCAAATTTGAAAATAAATATTCCATATGTCGGCGACGCAGTTGACACTCAGGGGCAACTAGATGTACTTTACGATGACTCTTTAAATGCATTTGAAACTATAGATCATGACCTCTTACGTAAGAATCTCAGTCACTTTGGTATGTTCCCTAGTTTTCCGTATTTTATTCAAATCTATATATTTTATTTATTTATATATATAGCATAACAGATTTTACAATTTAATTACAGGAAAATCACAAAAAATGTATACATTACTAAAAAGAAATATAAAAAGAAAAAAAAACATAAAATGGAAATGAGAATGAACCATCTCCCTCACTACCAATACCGTGTGTATACGCTCAACAGTGCGGATAATGAAGTAAATATCTATCGACGCATGTGCCAGTTCGTTAAAGCATATACACATCCTATATAGTGACAATTTGATCATTAGATTCGTATTTGGCTTATTACAGAAGAAAACTTTCGATAACTAGGAACCCGAACGTTGCACAACAAAATTGATCCTTTCCAATATCCTAGGTGGGTCTAATTGATTGTGCACCAAGTAGTAGAGAAATTTTATTTCCATACGATTCCCTCGCAGATTTAACGGCTAAATTTTGTACATGTCAATAAGTACGAATCGAATATTACGCGTGCGGAATATCCGCTCATTCCGAAAATACCTATTCGTTGAGGTATATCAGCAGTAAAATTGTTGCTTTACATGCAAATATGTACTTATAAACAATGCAATGGCATGAATCAAACTTTAGTGTAGTGCAATTTACAGTGACAAAAACTTCCTTCCAGTCTTTGAAAATGATTACGTAACAGCTCCTATTTATCTTCTGGCAGATATGATTTATTTGACTTTTCCATGTCAGGTTACTGTCAATAATTGTACTTAAGAATTTTAGTGATGAGGTGGCTTCTAAACTATTCCCGTCAACACTCATATTTAAATACGTTGGCGCTCTACGGTTATTATCTATCTCCATGTATACCGTTTTATCGACATTCACAATAAGCGCGTTATCATGACAATATTTAATAAAATCATCAACAGCGAATCTAACATTTACTTTTAAGATGTTAGGATCCCTATCTGAAAAACAAGACAGGTGGCATTCGCATACATAAACACCACCACAGTACATGTGTTCCGGTAAGTCGTTAGTATAAGTTAAAAAAAATTAAAGGGCCGAGAACAACGATTAATTCGATACGAAAATTTTTTTGGAAATCGGAGCAGTTTGAAGACAAAAGATCGATTTTTTCGGAAAATGTTCATCTAAAACGTGAGGGCGTAGCTAATGTATTCAAGCTTTCGGAATAATTCTCTAGTTACCATGGGTTAAGATTGCCTGTAAGGTTTATAACCTAAAAGAAAACAGAAATACCCTAGAGAAGTAATAATAAGAAAAAACAATTATATTAACCTTCCATAATTCAACAATTAATATAATATTCTAGTTTTTTCACATTAATTTTCAAAAAGATTCTTATTCGTTGATGGTATATATTTATGGTAGGCTTAGATTAAGCATATATAGGAAGTGATAATATTCACTGCAGCTTATTAAATTTAATCAGCTTCTATATCAACATATTTTTGTCTACTTTATAGTAGACAACAAAAAGCAAAAGTTCAAATTAATATTCATTTGTAACTTCGAAAATAATTATGACATGAACGAGGGAAATTTTCCTTAGTAGTGTCGTGTAAGATAGATTTCCCTCTGGGTAATTCTCTCAGAAATAGAACGTGACAACCAATCTTACGCATCCGGAGTTCGGCAATGCCTGTATAGAGACAAATATTTCAGACAGAGTTATATCAATTTATTAAAAATCCATATCTTGCAGTCTAGGTTAATTATAATGAAGTATTTGAAACTGAATGCAATTTTTTTTTAAATTCTTATATTAATTTAATCGCGCAACATTTATCAGCCGATTATTTAATCTAATGAAATTTTTTTTTTAGAAAATAGCTTCTACTTATAATGAAATTTAATGATATATATAACAGGTTTCGAAACCTTTATACATATACTAAACTGAAATATATTTGTAGCAAAACAACCACACAATTTCGGAGTTTATCTTAATCCGCTACCATTTCTGAGGAAAAATATACTTAATAATAATAATAATAATAATAATAATAATAGTAATTATAATCTTTATTTCCAGTTGTATTAATGACACCATAATAACACAGAATATAACACAACGAAAATAATTAAAAAAAAACATAGAAAAAACCGAAAGAATAACAAACACTAACACAAAAATATTTCGAACTGCTCATATTATGTTCGCTAAGCTATATAAAAATACAATGGACGGCAAGTAGCACATCAACTTCGTATTACACCCCGTAACAAACAAGCTCAAAGTCAAGGGTCGCAAGACCAAGTACCGCAAGTCCAAGTGCCTTAAGTCCAAGTGTCCCAAGTCCAAGTGCCTTAAGTCCAAGGTGAAGTCTAGTTTGGGTCGGGATTTGTTTGGTTTAAATTGGGTTGGGTTTGTTTGGTTTAACATGGGTTGGGTTGGGTTTTGTTGGGTTTAACGTGAAAGAGAATATCCCTCACACGAGATCTAATGGTGACAACACCCAGTCCTTTAAGGTTTACATCCAAATTATTGTAACTACTGTAAATATTAAAAAGCGAAGTTTTAAACAGAAGTGGTGATATCAAACCTCTAAACTGACTTTGAAAGAGAATGCCCCTCGCACGAGATCTAATGGTGACAACACCTTGTCCTTTAAGGTTTACATCCAAATTATTGTAACTACTGTAAATATTAAAAAGCGAAGTTTTGAACAGAAGTGGTGATATCAAACCTCTAAACTGACTATGAAAGGGAATGCCTTCGCACGAGATCTAAAGGTGACAACACTCAGTCCTTTAAGGTTTACATCCAAATTATTGTAACTACTGAGGGGTACCCAAAAGTAACCGGAATTATTTTTTAAATGCTATATATTTACAAATATTTACAAAACAACCTTATCCCCTTCAAAATACTCTCCATTACAAGTAATACATTTGTCCCAGCGGTGCTTCCACTATTCGAAACATTGTTTGAACTCATCTTTAGAGATGGCTGCAAGCTCCTGTATCGTTCTTTTCTTGATGCCTTCAATGTTTTCAAATCGCCGTCCTTTCATGCCCCTTTTCATGCGTGGAAACAAGAAAAAGTCGCACGGAGCCAGGTCAGGCGAGTAAGGTGCGTGGGGCAGCGGAACTATGTTATTTTTAACCAAAAACTGGTTAACAGTAATGGCTGAGTGTGCAGGTGCGTTGTCATGGTGGAAGAACCAGTCACCTGTTTGCCACAAATCGGGTCTTTTTTGACGAACACTGTTGCGCAATCTTCTTAACACTTCCAAATAAAAGGTTTGATTGACAGTCTGACCTGGGGGAACAAACTCCATGTGAACAACTCCTTTCACATCAAAGAAACAAATCAACATTGTTTTGATGTTTGACTTGACTTGGCGACATTTTTTTGGACGGGGTGACGATGGTGTTTTCCACTGGCTTGATTGTTGTTTTGACTCTTTTGATAGAAGCAGCTTGCTATTTCTATCAAAAGATACTCAGACTAACAACATCCCGATACTCGTCGCGAGACAGGCATTGTTAAAACCGCTTGCAATCCGGAGCCAGGCGAAATAGATCATAATGGAAATTCTCACTTGCACATAATAAGTCTGTTGTAGAACAACCGCAGACGTTGATCATCCTCAGCCAAGGGATAGGGTGTGCATACATGGATGAGCATTAAATGGCGGATTTTGATGGTCTTCCGCTTATTTCTTCTATTTCTAAGGATAATCCAACTTATTATTTGGCTACTTTGTACTGAGGAGACGATGAACCACGAATCTAAAACACTGCGATTGGTCTATAGTGGAATTTTCCAATATTATTTTCGTATTTTATATATAAGGCATTATTTCAGGTACGAACTCGGAAATTTTTTCTATACAAACATTGCTCCACAACGACATATAAATGTTTTTAAATTCTTTATAAATGTTAATAGATATAACACTTGACCATATAACCGATCAATCTGATTATTCCAGTTTTTCGTTTTCAATTATCGTTTATGAATAATATTACAAGCATTCATGATATTTTTTCGTAATCTGGGGAAGTATATAATACTTTTTCCTAATCAAGGGATTCCAAAATGTAAAAATACGCAAAATTGTGTGATATAACATCTGCCTTATACTACGTATAAGACATTGAAAGTGCGGTATTGCATCATTTGGAAGGCAAAGTAGACCTTCCTTGGAAAATTTTTTCAATACTCAGAAACTAATTTATCACACAGTCTCACAGACTATACATAACATTTGAAATAGTTCATTTCTGATTGTGTATTTATCGTCGTCACTAAATACAAATTAAGAAACTTTTTGTTTATTTACATAATAAATCATTTTCTGGTATATCATACGAAAACCATTTGAAATAAAACATAATTAATTACTATTTCATTTTCAGAAGTAGTGGTCCTGGAAGCGGAGGATCGTGTTTAGCAGCGGCTCAGACGGAGTAGGAGTGTCCTCCTCGACGAGCGTCTCCCGTTTAGTGCAGGTAGTGTCCGCCGCGCCGGATGATGAATCCTTCCGTTACAGGATCACATGGTCTCGTCTTTCTCACTCCCCCGTCGCCACTACGCACTTATCCAACGCCAGCCTCTATTCATAAATGATTGAAAACCCAACTCAAAATAACTCCCAAAAATCAAATTCTATTTATATATAGTAAACAATATAAGTCCCACTAATGAATTATTAATCAATGAGAAAAATGCAAGAAAATGTAATTGATTCTCGAAACTCGACACGGTTAGTTAGTCAAAAAATAGTTTTCACGAATACTAATCTAGAAGGAAAACAAATTCAGATTAAAAGTTTTCGAAAACTCTCGAATATTATTTCGTTCCATACTTCCTGAAATATTTTACTAGCTCTAATTAATCCCAGATTTGAGAATTCTCCGTCATAAAAAAATAAAACAAAAAGAATACATTTGTTTTGAAATATGTTAGTGCTTTGTGTTTACTTTAACAAGTGAAATATGTACGTCTGATTTAAAGCAGCTGTGTTATTGATCATTATTTATATGGAAATGAGCATTCCCTTGAGGTATGATTAGTCAATCATAAAGGAATTTCTCATAATTCAATATATTATTAACATAATATGGGTACAGTATATTGTGTAAACGATATTGCAAGCATGCCAGAGACAAAGATCATTAGAGTCAATTGCATTACTTTATACACTATTATACCGTAGTCGACATATCTTAATTTCTGATACGAAAGAGGAAAAGAGCGCGACGAAATAAACTAAAGATAAACATAAGCGAGGCTGCCAAGACTCGACAAACCTTTCCTATGAAATGTAAGGCGTGAGGGTCCCGCGGCACTGCGTTGCTCTCCCACCACTGTAGGCATCGTTGCATATTATAAGGTCATCTGCATGGGATATAAGTGTAAACCGAAATTAAAATTTGACTACTATGGTATATATATTTGGCTCTTTGTAACATATTAAGATAACAGATTTAATTAAGAAAAATCAACTCAAATTTTTGTTGATCCAATTAATTTAATTTGTATTCCATTTATAGTTTTTCTACATGTGTTTGCTAATTATGTGTTTCTAAATTTGCAGCAAAACAAAATTATCAAAGAATTATTATTCTCTATGTCTGAATTTTTTTTTTTTTTTAATTCAAAAGAAATAATAAACGGAACTCACTCTAGTACACATTAATAACATAATAATATGATGCAGAACAGTCTAAAATAAATAAAAATACAGTCTATTATTTCTAACCTTCAAATTTATGTCAGTATTATTAAAGCGCTGACTGATCTTATAATCATTATTATTACAAATAATTGGTTGAAGAAGGACGTACGTGTTGAAACTCAATAATTTTATAATAAAATACAATTTTCAAAATGAGTTTAAACATATATGTTTCAAACACTACGATCATTTTGCTCTACTAGGGCTTCATCGGGTGATGAAATTGCAATACAAAGTAGATACAGTATTTACTAACTTTTATATGCATTCTAGCTAAGTGTAGAAGGGAGCTTTACAATTTTAATAAGGTGAAGTGAAGATAATTTTCTACGGGGAAATTAAACAATTTATAAATTTATTATATAATATTAAGATAACTATAATAACATTAGCTAAAAGAACAATGCTTTTATATTTTTTTAAGTTTAGTAACGGCGAATTTTTGACCTCAAATTTTCCATTTAATACGAGGTTTAATTTATTTCACTTATTGATTTTTAAACTCTCTAACAGATTGAATTTTTTGTTTTTGCCCTGTATGTGACATACACAAATTTATGTTTGTGTCCAAGACAGCGTATGTGGAATCAGTTTTTTGTAATTTTTAACTTCTTATGTCTTTTTTATGCGTCTTAAAGTTAAATTTACCATAGAATTAGAAGCAACAAAAACTATTAATTTCCATGATTTATCCTATAGGTAATACCTCAATTATTCAACAAATTAGTTTTCTTAACTCATATGGGTAATCCTTCTTTAAATATCCAAAAACATTTGCAGAAGAAAACGGATACACTAATTTCATTAAAACAAAGACAAGACTCAACCATTGTCTCGAACACAAAATTGTAAATTTAATAATAAGTTTGACATATTACACATACTGGACAAGGGCAAGAAACTAAATCTTTTAGAGAGTTTAGTAGAAATGAAGAAATGAAATATATTAAACCTCGTTTTATCTGTTCAGTTAGAGGTCATTAATTCGGCGTTATTAAATTTAATTTACTTGTATCAATTTTGTTTTAAAATTTCACCAGCTGATGAAGCTCTAGTAGAGCGAAACGATCGCAGTGTTTCAAATATATATTATATTTTAAGTTACTGCGAAAATTATGACTTCATTTACATATTTTCTTTGTGTAGCAAATTTACATTTATCAACTACTTTTATAACAATTAACGACCAAATATCATAATGATGGGGCGTCCGTGATGAGTGGTAAGACAAATGGTGTCCAAGCTATTATCAAAAGAATATTTTCACATGCACATTATATTCACTGTTACGCCCATCAATTTAATTTAATTATTGAACGAGCGGTATAGTGCAATAAAAATCTAAAAATTTTCTTTGCAAATCTGCAGTCAATTTCAAGCTTGTTTCCTCGATAGCCAAAACGAGCGGTAATTCTTAATGAAATAATCAAACGTAGATCACCTCGCGCTGCTCCTACACGCTGGATTTTCAAAAGTCGAACTGTGAGCACATGCGCGGGATTGAGAGTGCTCAACTGCAAAAGGCAATTAAACAATTCCAATAGCAAATTATTCAAGTTAGAAATTTAAGAATTTCTACTGACAATGACAATCAAGAAGGCGATAATGAAGAACCTGCAAGGAAAAATAAAATTTAAAACTTATAGGCATTCATTTCCACAAAAACATATTGAGGAATATTATCCTAGGTTGGACAGCGCAAAATTGAAAAGTGAACTTTCGGCAATTTATGGGCACGATGACATGTGTGACATAGGTGGTATTTTGCCACTTTTAGTATGCATAACAAACAACAACCTTAAAAGGGTTTTGACGGAAACATACAAACTCTTATTATTTGTACAACGCCCAGGTTGACAGGGGGATATCGTTCACATTCCCCTCAAAGTACAATGTCAGAAGACCGACTCAACGCATTGGTGGGCCTATCAATAGAAAAGAAGTTCATGCAGTCTATCCATGATTTTGACAGCAAAGTCATAGACGTCTTTTCCAGCAACAAAATAGGATAATGGATTTTATGTACGAAAAATAGGTAAGATTTCTTTTGTGCGCACCCTCTTTCATAACTCACGAGCCGCCACTGAGTGAAAGTGAAGAGGAGAAGATATAAAGAAACTAAATATATAACCAATAAGCATTGCACATATTTGTGAAGAAAAGAACATCTTACAGATTTTAAGACCATATCGTTTCACATATTGCACTAGTTAAATATTAACACAGAATTCTTAAATGTGAATTCCCAACTTTGCAAAGACAATGAAGATTAAAGTCATAGTCAGACGAGAATCACTTGATTGAAAGAGAGAGAAAGACAGAGCAGTCGGGATTAATAAATTATTTTCAATAAGTTAAATAAAAGAAAACGGAAGAAACATTTTTTATGAAGATCACTCTCTCTAAGCGCTCTAATGCTTTTAGTTTTACATCTAAATTACACGTCTGGGAATATTTTGCTCCAATACATGTTTAGGGGTTAAAGCTGCCGGAAAATTAACAAGCACTTTAAAAGAAAAATATGCTAGTAAATAGTTATTTACGAACCAATTGCGGGAAGACTATTTTCCCGCATGAACGCACTTTGAAAGCACGAGCGACCGAAAGAAGCGAGTGCTTTTAATTGCGCGAATTCGTGGAAGATGTCTCGACGCAAGTGGTTTGTACAATATTTTTTTGTACGAACACTAAATTAAAAAAATATTATTTATTAACGTGATTACTATCATACCTAAACTAAAATAGATTACCTAATTAATTTAAACATTTCTTGTACGTACCTGTAACTCACATTTAAATTTTGTTTAAGTTATTATATTCTTGCTTATGACGTTTTATTCTTATATTTATAGTGAATTCATCGCAATCATTGTGAATGTTACTTGAGATATAATCAAACAGGTGGCGCCAGCAAATTTATTGGAAGAATTTTTAATTACTACTCCTATTTCCCCAACTTTTAGTGAAGAATAGTCGAGGGAAGTAGTATTTTAAAGACTAAATTTTATTACTATCGAGTTCGATTTCTTTTAAATGTCCCGAAGAGCCAGTGTTTTTCGTAATTTTTACAGTCGTGTCGAACGGGATATACTTCTTGCTGGTCGAGCAATACATGCGCTAAATGGCACTTTACAGGCGGTGAGTACAAAAAATATGTAAATGAATTATGTTGATAAAATTAGTAGCTAAGGAGTCATTTTAGTTGTGTGCGCCCATTAAAGGTTATCCGATTGATATCAAACACTGGATGCGTTTTCTGGAAGGATAAAGGAAATAATCTGTATATACTTTACATTTCGAAAATAAATATCGTCCATATAAATAAGAATACACCAGTCCGTCCTTGTAGCTCTAGAACACATTTCTGTTACAAAGAATACCACCATACGTAAAGCTTAAATAACGGATTCTCAATACGAACAGTGTAAGAAAAGCAAATTGCAGAGGGTTTCCGTATCACCAAGCTAAATAAACACGTTATCAAAATACTGCGTAGAAGACTGCTTATATTGGATATTCTTTTCGTTGAATTACATTCTAATTCAAGGAAATCGTACACCAAATTCTCGATCACTGAACTCTGATTAAGTATTTGAAGTGACACGCAACATATATGCGACAGAGGAATTATTTATTTCTCCGGGACAATATGAAACACTTGTGGTATTGCTAAAGATTAGTATAGAAGCGATAAATGTACGAAATATTACTAATATGAAAGTACACGTCACTGATATGTTTATTTTCAGGAAAATAGATATTTCTTTCAGCTGGCCGATAACAACCTTTCAATCAATATCTATCGAAAATAATCCTTCCAAGTGACGAGCATGATCAGATAAATTACATATACTCTTTTCCAATAGACCACCCAATACCCATCTATCATTTACTCCCGCATAATCTTAAGTTATTAATCACTCTACTTTCTTCTAAAAACGAATGATCATTGTCAGTATCGCTATAGATATATCGACGAAAAATAATAATTTAAAGAGTAAGCTGCGAAATATTGCTATTATCGCATACTCCTTTAAGGCACATAACATATCTACAACATTTAATAATTTGCAGTAAAATAAAATTTTACGACGAAAATTAAGCATAGGGGTTAGTAATTTTATCGCCATTTTTATTAGTATAAATAGATGTATATACAGGGTGAGTCATCTCTGCGGGTTGGGCGGGTACGTTCGAAATATATAGTTGTAAACTAATATTTGTAAATAATCAGAAACTCTTTTTACGTAATCAAACATAAATCATAATAAATGTCTAAATTATTGCAAATTTGGGTTTTGGAAGAAATAAGTTTCTAACACACCTAGAGAATGATTTACAGGAAACGCTCTGCATAAATAATTTCTATGATATGTCTAATTCTAGCTTCTAAATTACTTACCACTTCTTGTATGAAACACATAAAGCAGATTTAAAAGACCCCAATTGAAGTTAAAATAATAATATTAATAATTACAATCGAAAAAATTAAGGAAATAGAACTGGTAATAATTATATTGTTGCGTTTTCGGGTTCGAAATAAACAACTCGTACAACTTATTTATTTAAAACAGTCTCTATATTCACACACGTACAATTAATTACTCTTCCTTGCTTACGCCGTACATCTGTGAGATGATATATGTACGACTTGTTTACATCTCGTTTTTGTCGTCGCCCGGTCTGCCTCTTTTTTGTGGGACATATTTCGTTACAATATTTTACTACGGCGTTTCGAATTCCAGCTGTTTTCATTTACTACTTTAGATTGTTAATATAGGTTGTTTCTTTTCAATACAAAAGAAGTTTGTTTTTCAAATAAATGGGGAATGAGGAAAGTATTCAATATAAGGTCTTCAGTAAATCTGTTGCCAAAGAAAATGTGTAATTAAAAGTAACGTGATCTTGTTGAAACCGCATATAAACTCTTTCAATATGTTTTCTTTATTTTATGTCTTCTTCTACTGGCGGTTTAGCAGTTACATCCAGTAAAACCATTTTTCGTTTTTGCGCTTGTAGTAAATGTATTCAGCCTATATTTTCTAAACACAAGCTTCCGAATTATGAATTTGTGATATCAGAAACCAATAATTATTAATAATTCAGTAACATGGATTTCAATAAAATTCATTCAATATGTTCTTTATTATACTTAATGTATTACTAAGCAATCATCATGTGATTTGTAATGAAATTATGTGCTAGGTATTTTTAGAAAGAAAATTTTGTAAATAATATGGAAATCACCAGTCCATTTTAAATTTAAAACAAGTAATTGAGGAACTATAACCTTACTTATCTTTTAAATTATCTATCAACAACAAAATTTAGTCCCAATAATATTAGTTAAACAGAAATTTGCATTAACGAATATTTTGTTCAAAAACGAAAATTGCCTATTCTTAATTGTGGAATTCTCATTGTGTTTTAATCAGAGGAATTATCTTTATTATTTAGAATTATTGGTTCAATCAATCGTTATCCCTTCATTTCAATATTAAATAATCTAGTACGATACCTAATTCTTAAAGCATATATTTCTTATACCATCCAACGGTAAACCCCAGGTTTTTCTTTAAAATATTTGAGATTGTATTATGTAATTAACTTTTGCACAAAACAAATAATTTGTACTCATTTTTGAAAAACTTTCGGATGCAGAAAAAAACGATTACTTTGATAATTTGAATCGTCGACGATTATGGCTAGTAATCTATTTGTATCGAAAACGAGCCCTTTAATACCTACCCAGTGTTGACTAGATGACTCCAGTAGATAGTGACAACCTATAGCGTTAAGGAACTCTAGACCAAGCTGTATCGTATTGATTTAAATTGCAGACGTAATGTACTTTTACAACTTTTAACTTGTCGTTATCTAATGATTAGATTAAGAAGAACAAATACATAAATGTTAAATATTGGAATAACAAAGTTTATTGAATTATTACAAATATATATTTTCATATATTATACGATTATACAGATTAAAAAAATAATTAATTAAAGTAAATATCACTCTAACGATGCTGCATGGATTAAGAATTACTATTATTTAAATTTCTCTATATATGTGGGTTGTGATAATCATCAGTTACAAGATATTTTTTTGTTTTTAAAGATTTGGTGGTTGTTAATATTACCGAGACAGTAGCCATACAATTTTAAACTTTAAATTATTTTTCCTATCTTCTGAGGAAAATTTGTGGTTTTCTCTTATTTTTTTTTGTAACGACAGTGTCTTACATATTATTTGAAATTTCGCGTCTGTGATATCTCGATTCCAATATAGCGGAAGTCACGTCACCTCTCAAGAAATTGTGATTTCTGTTCGAACTTTTGCGTTAAAAGCTGGAACATGTTTCAAATTGTTCGTCAACCCTCAAAAATGGCATTCCATTGATAATCATAGTGCAGAGACACTGTAGGGGGTAAATTGTAAAAAACACACCAGAAACAAGTTGGACCTATTTTAATTTCTAAACTGGAGCAGAGGTTATTGCCTAAGAAAAATACAAAGAAAATGAACCGATAAAATTTAATTTTTAAACCACGCGAGAAGCATATGATATATGTACAGTTACGGACAATAAAAAGTGGGACGGTTTTTTTGCACTATAGGTTAATCAGCATTTGTGTACGTTTCTTTTCTTGTGGGAGGTCGTATTGTCATTTGAATAGGTATTGATTTGTATTTTCAAATTATATTCTTTTTTGCATTTTTATGTCCTGATGAAGTGCTGGTTATGTTTTTTTTATGTACTTTTAAGTCACGTACTTATTAATTTCGGGTAATTACATTTTTTTCTTTAATATAGCTAATTTATGTCTGGCGGATTATTAATATATCTAGTACCCGGACTTAGTTACAAACAGTTGCCCTTGGTGGACCATTGTAAATACAGGGTCAGCATCTTGGAACTTTATGAACAAATTTGGAACAGCCCAAATACCTTTTGTTAAATGTGTACCTTCTACTTTGTTGGTTGATATATTAATACGTAAATTAACTCTAATCGTAAAGTCAAATCTAAATTGAATCATATTTTTTATTACTTTGTCTTAACGTTAGTTATTTTGAAAGGTTAAAATTGAAAACAACACAATATTTGTGTATATCATGTTCATTTCTTAATTTGAACAAATTTGACTTGTTTTTTTTGTGTAACGACTGTACTGTACTTGTATTTAAAACTGGTTGTCTCACATCCGCTCACCCTTGACGAACCCTAAGCATGTGAGTAGTACCTACTTTTTGAGTTAATCTGTTTTGACCTCGACCATTTCCATCTGAGCCGACGAAGCCCAAATGAGAGAACTTACCTACGATAGGTGGGTGTAAAATGTTTCACAGGGCCTTGTGTCTTTTTTGTTTTTTTTTTTACATATTGACAGCTGTATATACTGCTTACCTAGGCGCTGACGATTTTAACTTAGCCAAGGGTTGAGGAACAATTTAAAACATGTGTGTGTCATTGTGTATTATTTAATCACCTGGTTATGGTTCTCGGTATATTAAACGATACTGAGGAAAAGTTTGGTTAACACCTAGAAGTTTCCTATTATTTCATTATTTCGTTAATGTTTCATATATAGAAATACACATATCAACGACATTTTATAAAAATTTAAGAGATACTTGTCCATTAATTAGGCCCCTAATGAAAAATTTATGATGATAGTCAAAATTATAACAGGATAGGTATATTTTGATTACATATATTGTAGTTTAGAAGATATAGAATGTACTACTGCCCTTAATGCAGTCTTCTTGTTAATCTTTATGTAAAATTTCAATGTTAGTATTTAAGTTATAATTTCATTAAAACCTGCATCTGACATTTCAAATTCAACCTTAAAATTTAATATCAAGTTCAAAACAAGAACTAAATAACTGTAATTCTTTACACGATGTACATATGTATAGAAACTGAGTTACATTCAGGTTTAACCCTCATAGTCTAGTACTAATTCCTTTAATATCTGACAGTTCTATTTTGAAAATATTGGCCACTTTATATCACTGAAGTATGATACTTATCTCAAGCAGTAGTTGCAGCAGTTCATTTAAACAACTCTTACATACTTTGCGAGCTGGATTCAGTGTTTTTTTGACATATTATTGCTGCATAAACGTTGTGTTGCGTCTAATTTACATGTATAATTCTGACATGGGAAATCTGAGATATATCGTTTTATTAATTATTATGTAACTTGTTAGATGTTTGTCTATGCATAAGGTTTAGAATTACTGTATTTTTTCAGATTATGGGTGCAAATTGAATTTCATTTTGTAAATGTAAGCAACGAAATGTGAGCTTTAATAATTTAATATAACGAGATTGTAAAATACTTTCAACTACTTGTGTACTTAATTTTAACTTACTTAAGTGTTAAATGGCTGTGTTATAAATTATTGTCACTGTAAGATAATTTTTGTATGATAAAATGTAATTGTTAATTGTTCTGCATGCTAGAAAAATAAAAAAATAAATTGTTTTTATAAATGTCTTTTATTTTAAGATGTTAAAGAAAAGAAAACCCACACCTCGATTGTGAACTGAATATTATTTTAATATAGTGAATGTTGCAATTGCTTGCAACTTTTCTTAAGCAGTATTAGTTAAACATGAGTATTGTTTATAATATTATACTAGACTAGCATAGTGACATAAGAAAAGTGAGACTACAACGTCTTTTGCAGTTAGGTCAAGATTCATTATAATAAAAAGTTTCTAATAGTATCTACGTGCTTCATCTTATTCAGTTAAGAAAGGCAAGCTTTTGTAAAATGTCATTATTGTCAGTGATTAAAAAGTCGTTTTATACGTTCTACTAAAATATTGACATAATCTAAGTTTTTCCTTTATCATTAGTAATATATTTTGCACTATAAATTACTAATCCATTTATAATTAGAAAATTAAGATAAGTTGCACTGACAAATGATAGATTTGGCAATTATTTGATCTCTGACAAATCAAAGTGGAAATAGATAATTAATCTATGCTACATAAAACGTTTGATATATTGTTTTATCACGAGTGAATAAAGAAAAACGGGTATAAACAATGAATTGAAAAGCCAAAAAAGAATTTTCAACGATTAGTAAGATAACTGTAATCTTTTGATCAGTATCACAAATATCCCACAAAATATTGGAGGTGCCAAGCTTTACATATATGAAGTTGCTAATTATAGCAATACGGCAAGATAAATTAAATGACGAGTAAAAGTAAAGCTGAAATATTTGAGTGAAATTAATCAGTACGAATAACGAATATCCGAGAGGGAAACCGCTTAGGAATTATGGTGTACACTCAGTAGGAATTCCAGGAATTATTTGGGATTATTGGAGTTATGTGGGATTATTTGGGATTATATCGGATCACATGGGATTCTTTGGAATTATGTGGGATTATGCGGGATTACTTGGTAGAATTATGAATGTTTTTGTATCTGCTTATTGTACTGTATAATCAACAATAGGTACTTTATGTAATCAAATCATCCCTTCAAATTAAACATCATGTCCATATTTTAGTCAGAGTAGTAAAGGCCAAATAGTATTTTAACAGAAAGTGCCTTTGTAGTTTTTCACTTCCACGAATGACGCATTACGACTCATTACTTGATCATACGATATTTTGCGGGAAGTTGCTGATCGTACACTAGTTTGAACCGGTTCGAACCGAGATTTGAACGCATGCGCGTTCCACTCGGAATTTCAGACTTGAAAGACATGTTTACTTTTCCAAAGGAAGTAAAAAAAGCGGGTTTCATCAGCTGATGTCCACGTGGAGAGATCTTGGAAGACGACCACTGACTTTGCTTTTAAGTGCAAATCATTTTCACATAAATGCAGAAGAGAGTTATTAAAAATGTGTTACGAGATGCCATAGAAAATACACAAGGGGTAGCGACGACTGTTGAAGAGAACAGCTGGAATATTCTGTCAGTGTCAGTTGTGATAGAGAAGTCCTAGATGGAAACAAATATTTTCGAGAATGTTTCAGATGATTATAAAATGACAATTGATGGTAATATTGTTACCTGCATAGAAGAGTCAAATAAAGTTCTTCAATTAGTTTCGGACATGGGTGACTCGGAATACGACCAGGAACAGATTACTACATCAGGAGATGAAAATACTACACTTGAGTTTCAGAATGACCTCAATTACAAAGATAAAGATTTTTCTTGAAGAATAGAAAAAGAAGGAGGTGGGAAAAAAACCTATAAGAGTGGGTTCTTTGTTACAGTGAAGACCAATGGAAAACCTGTGGTCATAAAGAAGTCATTCTTATGTTGGCTTCTAGACAATACAAAGGGCAGAGTCAGTACAGATCGACTGCGTCGATTTATAAATAACAGTAAAGCAGAACAAATGATATTGCCGTCATCTTCGCAGTTATTTAAAGGCAAGTCGCGACGAAAGACAATTTTTAAATCGAGATGTAATTCTAAAAGCAAGAAAGATTTAAAATATATTACTGAAGAGAGTTCGAAAGAAAATGAGGAAGTCAGGAAGATGATCGGGATGATTTCAGTGTATTATATACAGATACTTCAGATGCGGAGACATCTTCTAATGGTGGAGAAAATCGAGGCAGGGAAAATCACAAACCCATCACTCAGTGGTCATTATTAAGTGTAATAGAGTGTAATAAATTTTACGCTGTTTTTTATGACGGATGGTGGTATATATGCCAACTTAATGAAATTATCAATGATACCATTTTTAAAATTATTTTTTTAACACGTAGAAAGAAGTAAAATAAAATATTTAACGGGCCAAATATTAAACAAGACGTTGCTACGGTTGATCACAGGCATGACATATTTTTTACGGCCCTGTTAAATTTTCCACCGAAATGGGACCGTTTCATTTAGATGAAATCGCATACGCCGATATTTCTATGAAATATGATGATATTAAGTCTGATATTAAATCCGCTGTGTTAAAGACTAATTATTATTATTTATTATTAATTAATTAATTTTTTATTATTTCAGGAATATTTAAAATTATGAATTTTACTTTTGCTGCGTTGATATGTTTTCCTTAGGTAATGTATAAATAAAACAATTCTTTTAGGTAAGGTATTATGTATATTCAACCTTCGATTCAACAGAACTCGTGAAACATACAAAGAAATAATTTGGGATTATTTGGAATTGTGTGGGATTATGTGAGATTATTTACATATGGTGGAATTATGGTGTACACTTTTGACTCAGCGGTTTCCCTCTCGCGAATATCCATGTATTACATCAAATCTAAAAATAGTCACTAAACATTGCTGCGCGCTATATATGTAAACGCGTAGCAATCAGTAGCTTGTATTGATAAGTTGGGGCCCAGTTCTGCTAAATTAATCTATCCTACGCAACAGTTCTGCGCTGAAGTTAATTCATTGGTCATCATGCCTTTTTTCACTAGTTCAAAATTTAAGAACTAATTTAATGAATTCTTTCAGAACTATCTGTTTTATGTGCCAGAATTGTTTAAATACTACGACACTCTCATTCTGGCGTAGATATAATACTCTTACTATACTTACATCAAATAAACTCTAAGCAACGAATTAATGCAAACTTTTAAAATCATATTTTAAATACTTGCATGTATAATTCAAACATGCGGCAATCAGAGTACTTACCCAATAATCTGTAGAACCTTTAGTAAAAATTCGTATAAAGAAGCTTTCAAGTCGTTTTACCAGTGCATGTAATGTAGTACGGAAAATAACATAAAATATCAGCTGTTACTTCTACAGCGCGTTATAGTTCATAGAGTTATTCATATAAAATCAAATTATTTCATTTTGTAATGTTCTATGCAAAAGTTTTACTTTAAATAAAATTTTGTTTTATATTGTTAAACTTTTCAAATCCAAACAAATGGGCAAACATACTTCTCTCTATCCCCAAATATTCTCCATCTAGCAAGGTTGAATATTATTTAAATTTCAAATTAAGATTTAAGAATTTTTTATTTATATTAATTAAAATGTTTTTTGAAGAAATTTAAGCAATTCAAAATTTTAAGTTCCATTCCGGAAAAATCAAATAAATAGCAACATGAAGTATTTGAGTTTGAATTCGTTATTAATGAGCTCTAGTTAGGGGTACTGGAGCGGCAGGAAATGTAAGTAATTCAATTCATAAAATGTACCGTTTTATTACGTAAAGGTACAACACAGTATGTTGGAAAAATAATGACATATTCATGAAGATGGGAGTGAATAAAATGGAATATATGGGAGGCACCCTTACAAAAGTCAGAAGAAGAAACACAAACATTATATGTAAATTTGTATTTTACAAGAACAAGGGCGTGATACTATTACAAAGTGGCGATAGCTAAAATAAAACAAGGTATTTGTACATATAAAATAATAAACAAACAGTTTGTTTTTCATATATCTATATTTTTATTAATTAAAATTTAAGCTACGCAAGAAAAGTCAAATTTACACTTATAAATAAGAAAAATATTATATTCGAGTAGACTGTATGTACATGTATCTTTAAAAAAAAATTAACATAGATAAAATGAATTTCTTGATATTTATTATACATTTAACATATACAGTAGTCTGACAATATTTACAGATATATGTACATTTGCATATTCCAAATACATATCTAAAGAATTATATACGCATATTCTATTTTCTGATGTCCTATTAAATTTTCTACTAAGAAGAGAGTGCTTAATAAACCTAGTTTTGTGGTGTAGTCAGTTTTACCCTTCTTAGTTATAAACTTATAAAATGTTAATTCTCGAAGAATTTTATGAAAATATGTCATTAATGTTTTTACTATTCAAATATCAATACTGAGAAAAACGCTTTCAGAAATATAATTATAAGACTGATAATAACAATTGCAGCATATCTGGGGTATTTTAACCACACCTCAAGATTTTCGAATTAGATATATTTGCCTTTAAACTATAAGGAGAAACTAAATCTTAATTTGTTACTTGAAATGGATATGTTTATCTTTTACATGCAATTAATTTCATCAAAAAACGGCAAGGAAAATAAAATATGAAATAAAACTGATAACATTTCGAAACGCGAGTAGTGTAAGAGAACAGCATGTGCAAACTTTAGTCAAGCTTGAATTCTAAGTCAGCTTTACAAGATCTCAACTAAGATTGATTAAAAACAAATCATCGAGGAGGCCGTAACATAAGTAATAGAAATATTACTTCAAAAGTTCGAATTTTATGTAAACCAATATTTTTTGTATATTATGCTACTAGCAAATTACTTGCTATACTATTCAAGTAATTATTTTATTTAGATAAGTTATAACACAATATGAATAATGTATTATTTGTCATGTCTAGTTTTCGTATATGCAGTAGTTTTGAATAGAACTTGATAGCAGGTGTACAAAAGTAATCTACTGGCAAACAATTTTCGCCTAAAATTATAAATTGGTGTATTATTTCTTTAGACTGTACAAACAATTTTTCGGACGCGGCATTACTTAATCAATCCATTCATTTACACAATATTACCTTATTTATGTTTGTGATAGAACGGTGGCAGTTTAAATAAATAATTTTTTTTTTAAACACAGGTTTTTATACATAATAAAACTTATATTATGATTTTATTCCTAAACAATATTTAATTTATTTAATAAATTTCGGTTTTCAAGAAAATATTTTTCTGAGAATTATTTACAGGTTGTTTCCAAATAAGTGCGAAAGTTTTCAGAGGGTGATTCCATATCAAAAATTAAATGAGGTCTTTCATGTAAACAAAAGCTCTTAGGCTTGTCCTTGAAAAGTTACACGCTTCCAATAATGAGTTAAAAATTTCTTTTTTTTCTTAAAACTGCTGAAGATTTAAAGACCAATAGAAAGGTTACCTATGAATATTTTTGTAATTTATTTTTTAGAGGGGTGAAACATGCAACCCTTATTCCTTTTTTACCAGATCTTTTTAACAAAATAAAATTTCTTGTTTTAAAAATATCCGTTGAAAAGAATGATTTAGTGCTAAACTTTTTTAACCTCTGTGTTCTGCACCCTCTACAGGTGTTCCAGTGTGGTTTTTGGCATGGTTGTCCATGCAGGGCTGACGTACGTCAGGATTGACAGGATATGTAATATCACGGTCGCCTTTGTGGTCAGCGCCTGGGATCGCAATGCCTTAAAAACTTGCGCTACTTGCATATATAGTCAACTTACGTACAAATGCCTATGAGAGATTCCTAGAGGCATCCCACACAAGCGCGACATCGCAAGTTAATGCTGAACCCTCCGCAGTACAACTACTAATCGGGCAACTGTAGATATACGTGCATTCAATAAACACGCCTAGAGACAGTAACTCTCCAAGAAATTTCGATAATAATACTGATATGGCTACTACTAGTAGTGATGAAAATTTTATAGACGAAGAAGATAATATACCACTACCTCACATTATAAGAATAACTTCTGTACTTTCTAAAATAAGATTGAGGGGCAAGAATGGACATTGTTGGACGTCTGAAAGCAAGTCCAGTTGTGGAAGAAAGCCTGCAAGAAATATAATACATATTTTCCAGTCTACACAAAATGAAGTGATAAAAACGGATGCACGCGAGGGGTAATTCGCTGAGGTATTATGGTGTACGTTTCAGGAATTAGTAGGTATTACGGGGAAATATTAGGGAATTGTTAGGAATTATGAAGGAAATGTTGGGTATTACAAGGAATTGTGGGGTATTAAAAAGGAATTGAAGGGTATTATGAAGGAATTGCAAGGTAATATGAAGGAATTGTTAGGTATTGCGAGGAAATATGAGGTATTATTTAGGAATTTTTATAAGTTTTTCTATTGCGCATGCGCCTTTGTTACAAATTATAACCCTGATTCATTGCTCTATAGCTGCCGTGGTGGAGGTGCCTATCTTTATTCCATTCAAAGGCTTATATGATAGAAATGCACCGTGCCCGTATTAACTGGGTGGTTACAGTTTTCGGCCAGTCCTTACGCTTACGTACTCGTTCAGTACTATTATACAGTTCAATGCCCCGACTATAGGTAAATACATTTATGTTTGCTAACCTTTAGTAAAACGAATTCTCATCTGACAATAAGCAATCAAATCCAGGTACGTAACATCTTAATACCTAATTTTATTTAACAAATGATTAAAATAGTGCATTATCCTATGCGTGCTAGGCGTGGGAAAAATTCGGGGAAAAGAGGAATGCTCTCCCGAGTATATAAAGTTCGGTTTAATACTTTGTTAAATACAAGGAAAATTAAATGATTGCTTTACAACATAGAAAATATTTGTTTTTCCGAGAAATGAATGAACCTAGGAAAACCCTTTTGTTTCGATTTTGATAGACCTTTCTGCACACTTGCTGTAACTAAAAGATTGTAAGTTTCTATAAATTCAATTTATTTTTTTAGATATCACAAAGTGAATCGGAAAATCCGAGGGAAAATCAGTCGGAAATTCGAGAAAAACCAAATGAAGAGTACTCAAACACACATTTGCCTTCGGATTCTTCTCCTTTCGACGAATTTGAAAAACATTTAAATATAAATATTCCCACCTGCCTAAAAAATATTTTAATCATAAATAGTTACGAAAGTGAAGCCCTTCTGGGAAGTATTACGGAATTAGAAATTTTCAGAAATTGAACTATTTTGTAAAGAAGAATTATCTCACATAATTGAAAGCGAACGACTCCACACTTATATCGGTGAATATGCCAAAATCCTGGAAGATGTAAAATAGTTAGTGGACATACAGAATAAATTTTTATGATTGCAAAATTTTTCAAAGAAAAAGAATAAAATGAATCTAAGATATGTAAAAAACTGAAAGCCTCTAATTCTCAATGTAGCAGGAAGAAGATGTCGAAGTTGCATCTACAGTTAAGAATTTAGAAATCAAAATTTCGACGGAAACCAAGCAAAATATCAATCTTTCGACGGAAAATGTATATATATTTGATAAAATTAAATTATGGGCCCAACGGCAGCTACCTCTTGAAAAGTGAAAAGCTTTTAAAATTGATTTTGTGAAGATTACAGTAGCGTCGAACTTCAAAAATCTAGAGAATATATATTGCTCAGTTGTGTTTTTGTAATAGCAGTTATAAAATTCCAAAATTAGCAAAAACGCCAAAAGATCAAAGACGTTGGATTTAAAACAGCAATCAATCAAGTAGTGGCACTGAAGAAGAATATATTCAGAGATTTGAATCCATCTCGCAGTTTGGCGACAATGAATTGGAGTTCAATTCAGAAAAAAATCTGAAAATACTAACTTTGAACCTATTATTAATAATTCCTATATAGCTAAATTTATGTTAAAAAATAATACATTTTATTACGTTGGTAAAGTTACGTGACTAATTGATGACCAAAACATACAGGTAAACTTTTTAAGACGTTCTAGGAAAATTGAAAATAAGTTTGTGTGGCCTGATGTACGAGATGAAGTATATATACCGCGAGGGGATTCAGTCACACAATTAACAAATCCTATTCTGGATAGAAGAGAGGGACTATTGTTTACTCTTGAAGAACTGAAACCTCTTTTTTTTATCTCAAATAATTAGAGATTTGTTATTTCTTATTTCAAATATTTTATTATACTTGTGTTTAAGTTTTTGCTATTTCATATAATGATGTGAAATTTGTGTTAATAAAGTGTTTGTATTGTTTTTTTTTGTAGTTTAAAGTTCTTTTAACAGTTAACCCGTAGGTTTGTACAACCTGTTTGAAATAAAATGAATTTGTGGAATTTCGATATACTCTCCGCAAATAAATTATGGACTCACCTATTTTTTTTTCAATATCTTTTATTTTCTCATAATTTTATGTTATCTAACTAAGTAGTAAACAAACATATTAATAATAAAACAACATGCAAAAGAAAAACCAAAGACCGCAACTTGATGAACATTACAATTGAAAAAGTAATACCAACGTAAAAAATTAATTAATGGAAACGTGAATAATGACTATAATGAGTATTTCCGCCACGGGCCTGTATTACGGCAGCCATCCTCCCAGGCAAAGACTCAATAAGACGTCTGATGTAGTCTTGACCCACCTGCTTCCACTCTTCAGTGACCGCTGCTTCTAGCTCTTGTAGCGTTCTTATTATTAAGGTATTGAGATAATGAAGGAATTTTTAGGAATTACGGGGTATTCCAAGGAAATTAATGGGTACTACTGAGTATTGCAAGGAATTTATTGGGTATTACGGGGTATTGCATAGAATTTGAAGGGTATTAATGTGAAATACCTCGCATTTAGGAATTGGTGTACAAAATATTGTGAGCGAATTACCCCTCGGATGCACCTATATGTGCATATTCTTGTTTATTCACTGATTCCATTATGGAAAAGGTAATTTATCTTATGAACATGGAAATAAGAATGAAATCAGTCAATTACAAAATACAAGAAGCTACTGTGGCTGAAATATGCAGAGATGAGCTAAAGGTATTGTTAGGTTTACTTGTATTGCAAGCAGCAATAAAAAAACAGCCATATGCAGAGTAACGTTTAACTCGACTTTATGTGGCAGTATATACCAATCAGTAATGAGTTCTGAACGGTTCGATTTTTTATTATATTTCTTCTATTGAACGACAAGGAAACAATAAGTGAAATATGAGACGAATTTATACAAAACTGCACAAAGTCCTATAAACCTGGATCGTATGTCACAATTGATGAACAATTATTGGCATTTAGAGGACGATGTTCCTTTCGAATGTACATTCCCAATAAACCGACGAGGTGTGGTAGCAAAATAGTGATGCTCTGTGATACTACAGCAAAATATATGATAAATGCTTCTCCGTATGTAGGAAAATCAACAAATACAAATAGATGGCCATTGGCAGACTACCATGTGACAGAACTAACACCAAGTTTCATGGTAGTAATCACAACATAACAGTGGACAATTGGTTTACTTCGGTATCATTGGCAGAAAAATTAATAAAAGATCCGTGTAAATTAAATCTCGTGGGCACATTAAAAAAAAGTAAAATTCCACCAGAATTTCTAGATCCAAAGATGGTAAACCTGGCACTTCACTGTTCTGTTTCCACTGAGAAAAGACTCTCCTTTCGTATGTGCCTAAACGAAGCAAAAATGAATTATCAACGCATACTATGAAACCACAAATCATTGAATTTTATAATTCCACAAAAGCGGTGAAAGATACGTTGACCAAATGGTTCCGAACATGAATTGCGGACGAAAAACGAAAAGATGGCTGTTGTGTATTTTTTATGAAATGATAAATATAACGACAATCAATTCGTATTTCATCTAGAGTTGTAACAATCACAAACAAAACAATAAGCCGCTGTTTAGATGAAACTTTCTGATAAGCTTGCATTCATCATTGGTGCGTCCATGGTTAGACCAACGTAATACAATACCAACTTTCTCGAAGTCCATTCGGGAATTCGTTGCCACTAGTTTACAAAACAGTACGAATAAACCAGCAACCTTATCTACCGAGATAGGAAAACGCAACCGTTTTGTTTACCTAAAATGAGAAGAATGACCATTAATCACTGTGAATCTTGCATGCGTGCGTTCTATGGAGAACACCGTCGATTGTTGAAATTTAATGATGATGTGTTTATATGTTTGCATTTTATGCATATTATATGGATATCAAAAGTTACTCAATAAAAATTTGAAAGATTTGAAGATTGATTCCATTTTGGATTTTATTCGTAAATTTTACGAAAGTTTGTGTTCACGTTTTTTTTTTTAATAAGGTTTGTGTTCTAGAGATAAAAATAAAGCATAGGTACTTTGAAGATGGCTCCGCCAAGAAAAGCTATAATTTCATTACCTATAGGCAAATTCTTCAAAAATTGTAACTAAAGGCATTTACTCATATTTGGAGTATTCCGGTTTAAGAATCTCATACATCCATGATTAGATCAATCATTTATCACAAGGAAATCAATACGATTCTTAGTAAATAGTTTATAGTTATAAAATAGTAATACTTACTTGATTCAATCAAAATTTAAATCAGTTTTCGGAAAATACTTATTTTTGAAACCTACAGCATGTCGAGTTCTTTAACAAACTGAGCACAATGACATAACTTCGACTTTCTGAATTTAATTGAACCGTTGTGCGTCATGGTCGCATTCAGCAGACGGATCGGGAATCGTTCCCGCTCCAGCTGTTCACTTGACAACAGTTGAGTACTCGCTGGACTGACCGTTCACCTTTATGTGATTACCTTCCATTGGGTACTTTTCACTGCTGCTATATCTTCAAATTATACAGATCAAACCGAATAAACAATAATAATGATTTATTTTTTTGCATTAAGTTTCGCCGAAGTTCTTAGTGTAAGGGCCGGTTTTTCCAGCTCCAATTAAAATACTCGGTTAACTGCAATATTGTAATACATTTATTTCTGCACAATACTTTTAATTTGCTTACCTTATTTCTAATAACTTCCTTCAAAATTGTGTGATACGTTGGTGTTGGAATGCGTAACGGCGCTTGCGGACAGAATACGCTCACTAAGTGGGCGCAGAATTTTCGCTCCCTAAAATGGCGACCGCTCCGCAACATGATCAGAGTGAGCGTACATCATATGAATCCGATTACTGAACAGTTGCGCAACTGTTGTGTCTGCTGAATGCGACCAATATATGTGACACGAATATCAGTCTTACCTCCACTTGTTTACAATTGAGCATCAATCTCGTATTCATTCCCACCTGTGTGTCCACATTTGAACACACTTAAAACATTCAGAATTTGCTTTTCCACTCTCAATTACCTACAGGTAAATATACAATAATAGAAGAATTATACGACTGTATTACAAAAATAATTTAATCGAATGTTCTCTTCCTTGAAAAACTGAGTTTGTTTGTGCTCAAAACTTGACCTGAATCAATAAAGTTGTATCTACAAATAATCTAGCGTTAATAAATTCTGTAGTATCTACCTCAAGGCAATCTACAATGTGTATATTATAACTCTCGGTGCAAACATGTTAAAATAAGGAATCTATAATTGTTGAAACATATTTGATTTTACGACATATCCAAACTTCAGAATATAATGATACAATAGAACATTTGACGACTTAGTGTATTAATACTACAAAGTTAAAGTAATAGAAATAGCCATAAACACGTAAAACTACTCTCTGCTCGTAAAAGATGTGCGAAGTACAGATTGTCTAAATTTATTTCATTCGACAAACTACAGAGTAATACAAACAAAATGATTTAAATCTACTCCGTTTGCGTGGTGTTACTTTTCTCGTGGAAAATAAACGAATATTTACTGAAATATGTTGACTAATTCACTTTTTATTCAAACATGTTATGTTAACGGTTGTAAACGGATCAAAGCAGAAATTGAATCATGTTATTTATTATTATAATGCAGAAAACAAAAAAACTTAAGCAAATTTTTAGTAAAGTATCGTAAGGCTATATATACCGTGTGGCCGCCGTTCATAGCGCGATGCATGTATTAGTAACTACTGGTCGACTATAAATGGGCGTGCCAACTTGAATTGCCACACCGACAGCGGGCGTATAAGTTATACGTATAAATGTATTCGTAGGCAAATCATGTGAAAAGCAGTGTAATAGGTATTGCGTTCCCGTTGTAAGTAATTATTTGTAGTTGTTTGAAGCATCAGATAATCACTGATAATATGTCAGTGAAGTAACTCATCACAGCTTCATAAACAACATAAAAGAGCAAAAATAAATAATTAATAACTCCTAGACTTTAAAATAAAAAAAATGCTTAACTAAAATAATATTTTTCAACAAATATTATAATCTAAAAACTCAACTATAATAAAATACTGAAACATAAAATATTTACTTCTTAAAACAGAATTGTAATTCAACATTGCAATTAACCTGTAATTAGCTAAAAAAAATTTATTCTTAAGCAATAATAAAACTCGAACTGACGCCCATATGTGGAAGCGACGGCGAATGCGACTGCCCGACTACACCGTATAAATGTTGATTTTTTGGACAAATGTGAGTGCATCATAGGCAAATGCAAAATACTAGCTCTGTTCTAATCCAGTATAACACTGCGTCCACTTGTTTACCGTTCTAATACATAATCTGTTTCGCTTACTCTACAGGTATCGCGATAATGCAGACGCACGCGGTCTTATGGTATACATATATGGGTTGCAGAATGAAAATATTTTGTCATGTAAATGAAAATTGTTAATTTATCAGTCCAAAAGGGATATTTGAATATATATTTTTCCCACTTACCTATCACCGATAAATTTAGTTGGCCAGGTTTTCTCACAAAAATTTAATTTTCATAAAAAATGTCTCTTCCAAAAGATTTGAAAACACAGTCACGTAGTAGCTTAAATGACAAATATTGCATCTAAGGATGCGATAAGCAGTGGCCGCTGCTACAGGGACGGCAACGGTACTGCCCCCCCCCCTGACAAATTTCTTTTAACAGATAAATTAATTATAAATACCTAATTTGTATGTAATTTTTCTGGTTTGTTTGATAACAAATAACAAGTTTTCGGAAATAACTCTATCTAACTGTAATTGAGATATAAAAGTAATCGGTTTGCTGGCTGGTAATAACTTTTGCTCTTTGAGTTAATTAGTCTAAATTCACGTGTAGAATAAATTTTATTTAAAGCAACATTGTGAAAACAAATTTTACGTACAGATATTTTTGCTGCTTAGTGTTATGGGTAGTTTAGTTTTTATAAATACCTGAACTGATGTAAACTGTCTAATAAAATTTCGGTTATTTTAGTTTTTTATATGGAATATGATTGTGTAGATGTTTATTTATCTACGTTATTTTAATTTCATCCAGTTGTCTGATCAAAGCAAACTCATTTTACGGATTAATATAATGTATATTAGTATACTACGCATACACGAAAACCGATTACATGTTTTTACTGGCACATTTAAAACAAACATGCCACACAATCACTATCAGTCAATGTCACGGTGGTTCGGAACACCTGTTCGGCCATTTCGTTTCCATGTTAAAGTCGCGTTCACTAAGGGTCAAGCGTTTGTTATTTTTAAATCTCTTCAAACACCTGAAAAGATTCAAAAAGGATTTTCTAAATCCGTAATTCATGAAACAATACGTAATCGGATTACAGCAACTGCTGGTGTATGCTAACAAATGGAAGAAACTGACCGCCGTATAACCCAAATCATTATAAATTATAGATTTTTCAAATAACACAATCGTATTTATTACATATAGCGGCGTCCAGCACATAAAAAACTCCAGAACGACTGCGAATAGCATTTTAATGACCCGCTTCTTGTTTAGCAGACTTCGTTCAGCATTCGTTCGGCGTAGACATGACGTCGCTCTTTGCGAACCACATACGGGACTTGGTGAATCTTGAGACCAATTATGTCTAAGTTCACGGAATGTTGTAGACTGTTTTGCAGAACAGCGTTTATTCCATTTTTTGTTAGCTTGTCCCTGAAGGTTCACGTATACTTCAACAATCCCATTCACTGAAATTAAAGACATATATTTTACTACACTACCCTAGTACACACATACATAAAATTAAATAAATAATGGTACATAAACAAGTCCTAAAATAGAAATACAATATATATGCAGACACATATTGATGTGGGGACTATGTAAATTGTTAAAACATTCAATTGGGAGTCGATTTGCGTGGTACATGTATCTAATTGTGATCTTATAGAATGCACTGTAGTGGGATATAACTTGTGGTATAGGTTAGGTTTCTTATACCAGAGATGTCTAAATTGTTTATTCAAAATATAATGCTGAAACCTATAATTTAGTTATTTATGGATTTTGCAACAAATTGTGGTAAAGAAGTTTAGAATAATTAATTAATCATTATAATATTCATCACCTGATGAAGCCCTAGTAGGGTGAAACAATTGTAGTAAATTGAATAAAACTGTTTTGAACTCAATTTGAATTTATTTCAATTTTTACTTGTAAATTAATCATTCCTGATTAAAATAAAATGAAAATTAAATTGCATTAATGTTTAGATTATTTTGTCATTTATGATACATACATAATACGCTTGATTTATTTATTTTGCCATTACAGAATGCAATGGTGGATTAGATCATAAATAAATTGCATCAATAGGTAGGTAAATATATCTTGATATTTTAAATGATAATATTAGAACAATTACAAGATATAAGCAAGATTAGCTTACTCTAATTCTGATTTTAGGTAATTAGTTAATATTTTTAATTATTTTAGTGGTCGTTTTGACCTACGACATAACCTATTGTAAACGATCAATTTGCAAATTCTTCGAGACTACACAAATATTTCACCGATTGCGTTTTCTTTAAATTTAGGAGTGCTCTGATTATTGTATCTGTTAACTTAATCATTTCTGCTTCTCATTTAGATTTTTTTTCTTTATTGCATTTCGAATTTTAGATATTTAATTTTGGCCATCATACAGTGTGACCTAATAAGTGCTCCCTTGTTGCTTTTTTTAAAAATCCTTATGGATTGTTACTTTGCGTTATGTTTTGTTATAGAGCGTGTACCATCACGAGCAGCTGTATGCTTTAGAAACATGATGTAAATTTTGTTTTTGTTTTTATTATATCACATTATTTTTACTCAATAATTTCATATTTGACTTTCTTTTATTATACCGGGTGTTTCGGAATTGCACGGCACTTTTGTAGGTACTTGTTCTCCAGCATAAAATAAACAAAAAAGTCCATATAAACATATGTCTCAAATGAATTTATTACTAAGATATTGGAGCATAAAGATATTTATTTAACAAAACAACATCCAGAAGAACTGTTTAAAGTGGCCAGATCTAACGGCGTTAACTTCGATAGACTTTAAATTCACAGTGGCGCCCTATTAAAATTAGCTTCACGTCGTTTCGACCAGTATCATCCTCACTGAGTAAAGCGGCAGCCTAAATGACAAGTATAGCAGGTAGGTGGGCATAGAGGTTGCGACTCATTTGGAAGTATTATCTACAAATATTTTGTCTTTGTAATTTTAATTTACCCAGCGCCATATTATTGTTGCCACAGGCCTTTTGACGTTTTATTCGTGGCACTCTACTCAATTGAAACTCAATACGCAGCCAATCCAGGTGTAGAAAATATGAATTACAAGACGAAACAGATCTGCATATAATCGACATCAGTGAGAATGATTTATTGGCACTCCTACTTGTCGCTGTCTAACCGTAAACATGAATAAATAAATTAAAGTAATATTAAATGTGGTTAAACCCTTAACAGACATTTTTATGCTGAGTTCTAAGTGACTGCATCCTGAAATAATGTAAAATTAGTTTTAACAATGTAATGTTAATATTTTATTACTGCAATGACATCGCAATGAGTGATTTGTTAATCTGTTGTTTTGATTGTAACCTATAATTCCCTAATTTCTAAATCCTTTTCTATGTTTGTCTTAGGATTACTAGCAAATGAATTATTTCTTGGCACTTGCTATTGCCTTTGTTTGTTTATTTCTAATATTTTCTGCCGTTTGAATATAAATAAAGATAATGTGTCGTCCGTGCAAATAGTATCTACTTGCTAGTACCATATTAACAGGTAGGTCCTATATATTTATATAACAACTTTCAGTAAATAAGATGGACCCCCATAAACAGCCAGAGTTCCCGCAATATTATAACCAAATAACACACAAACTTTTAATAGGCTTGTTATTTTCTTTACTTCTTCGGGTTTTAAGCGGTAAATGTAGCACAAATTTCTATTTTGCACCGTGCGTGTATCTTACAGGAATTTTTTTTTGTATTTACATTTGCAGCTATCCAAATTGTTGATTGTTATTGAGATTATTTTATAATAATTAACCGTCTTTTGTTCGAATAGGCCCCGTAATATTATCAAATTTACAGTTTCGAATGAACTAAAACAAAATAATTATCCTAATATTTAAGAAGAATTGATTTTGTCAAAACAACGCTAAACCTATTACTTACAATAAAGAGACTCCGTGGGAGATACCATTTCGAGTTGACATGTATTTATAATCCTCAATTTGTAAACTCCCACAGTCATAAAAGGTACGTATTTTCTAGATATTAAATGGCCGTGACACTTCTAACGTATGAATTGCTCTTGTACTTTGATATATATATGCGGTCACAACCTTTTATATTTTTTTAGGAGATCTAACGATTATTCCATTTAGATAGTATTTCAAACCTTTTTAACTTAATTTATGGTAACAGATAATGTTTTTGATTAGCAATTGCACTGATAACACAAATATACAGGGTTACCGCTAAATAGGTACCAGGCTATACGAATCTGAAAAATATATGTATGTCTAACCGAAAAACAAAAAGAAATTTATTTGTACCTCATCAAAAATTTCTAAATTTTTAGGGCCAAAATGTAGTTAAAGTCGGTCCTTTGTTTATCCTTTACGCATTTATGTAAATACCAGGAGTAATTCCAGTTCTTCCAAAAAAACGATAAAATGCAAATAGTTACAACCTTTGAGAATGAATGGCAATTGAAAAGATTTATGACGATGTTTTTTTTTGTGTGAATAACACGCCTTTATGTAGAAAAGGTCAACATTATCATGTTTTTTTTTAAATTATATTATTTTAATATTTGTTAAATAGAAGTATATTATTTTGAAACTTAAATTCCTCTATCTGAAAATTATAACGTTTGTATATTAACTGCAACAGGTTCGGACTACAAGAAAGAAAAATGAATTTCTCGTCACTGCGTGCACATTGGAGCGCGATTTTTTTTATACGGGCATTACTCATATTTTTCTTTCTCCCCCTTTTTTTAATGACGCTATTTAAAACTAACCCTGTATATGCGCGATCGCGTTAGCGTAAAGATGGATTTTTAGATTTAGAGCAATCTCTTACTTCAATTTCAAATTTTGTTTAAAGTTTGGAAAATCTGCTTTTGAAAGGCTAGAACTACTGGAAGAGGCATATAGTAAAAATGTTATAATAAAGTCGAGTAATTTCGTTTATACAAAAAATATTCCAAATCCAGCTCTAAACGCTTTTGTACACTTGATAAATATAATATATAGAATGCGTAATTTACGACATATTTGCAAAATATCGCTATTCCCTAAAAGTAAGTAAGTTACTTCCGGTCCAAATTTTGAATTTTGATTTATACAAACGGTATAGAAAATTAAGAAAAAAATACTTAATGCAATTATATTTGTAATGTACCTGTCTAGCAGCATGACCTGCGAGATATTCCAAAAAACTAATTTTTGATAAAAGTAGAAGACCTATTTCCGGTACGAATGTCGAACAACTTTTTTAATAAAATTCTTCACACACTATAAATTTTCTATTTCGTGTTATCACTCTCATTATAAAGATATTCTAGGTTTGGTTAGAGTGTTTTTATAATGAGAGTGGTGACCAGAGTTAGTAAATCAATAGAAACCAGAAACCCAATGTTAACTCAATAACTATATTATTTTCTTTTAAGAAAACGCCCACAAAACAATATTTTTCTTGTTCCGAGGAGATAGCTCTTTTATTGATGCTATGCAAATAATTTTTCTGTGTATATTTACATAGATCGCCTGTGTACTATTATCCACTAGGTATATGAAAAGCAATCAAACACAATTGCAGCAGTTGTTGAGGTAGCATTTAAAAATTCCACTTTGTTCAGGAACCACAAATAATTGACGCATTCACTATATCTCAGATAAATGTAAATAGTACAAATTGGCTTATTAAATTAATATGTGTTTTTAAAAAAGTCATAATAAAGATACAGATCTAACAGCAAAATACATTTCTGACACACGAAGCCATTATGTAGGTACAATATGCATGAATCAATCAGAATTAATCTCATCATTCTCACCACTCTGATTATAAAGTTACTCGAGATTTCGTCTTTTGTAATAATTGATATTAAATTTCTTTTTTTAACAATAAATAATGAAAATGTTAAAGTTGATGAACACAATAACATAGTGATACTAGTTCCAAAAAGATCAATAGTACACCTCTAAATATTCACTTAGTAGATAATGATATATCACGCATAAGTATCATAAAAATACAAAAGTATTGAAAATTAAATACTTATATGTGTCATTCAGAATAGAAGAGCGTGACGTACATAGGGGAGAGTACCCAAGATGGGACGGTTTTCTCTGAAAATCAATACTACAAAAACTATTTATAAGAGACAAACTTTGTGATAACTAAACAAACATTTATTTAACATAAAGAGTTTTTGGTAACGAATTAAATCACAAATAAGCAAATTGTCTTAATTTCTACGTTAAAAAAAAGCAAAGGGCTCGCCTTGGAACACCAGCTTCTTAAGATGAGTCACCTCAGAAGAGACATCACACTTCGCACCCGGAACATGTGAAGTACAGGTCATCTATGACTCCACAAGACTCATGAGCCCACTTTAAACATTCATGGCAGTTATACCAGTCCTCCTTACTACCCTCGTAGTTTTCTCCACCTACTAAGCAACTTGAATCATCAACAGTTTCATTGATATTAGACTTATTATGGTTGCAATTTGATTTATTGATTATTTTTGTCTTTGAAAACAACTACTTTCTTGATTGCTTCGATGCTTTCCGCGGATTTTTGGGTTTGCAAAGCTGCTAAACCATTTTTGTAAAATGATTCTGTCAGAATCGTAGATTTCAAGGACCTTCTAGAAGACGCCTTCTTCTTTTGTTTCTCTTTTGTCATTGGTAGGGGACTGACATTAATTATTTTTATCTTAGAAGAGTAAAGGTTAATATTATCAATGCTTTTTATTTTACGCTCGGTGACAAAGTCTGATATCGGAAATTCTTCTTCCGAGTCACAGTTCTGATGTTTTCCTGATTTAGGTGAAATATTATGCACCCTTGAAGTAGAAGGAGTAGGTTCTTGGTATGGATTTATATTTAAAGTAGGCGATGGTGTTGACCCTCGATTTTGGTCTGTCGAATTCATATTTTTCAGTTGTTTCTGACCCAGAAAGGTCCGAGTACTGAAATACCTGGTCATTGAATGGCCAGATCCCGGCTCTTCGAAAACCGTTTAGGGCAGTCTGTATGCTTGATGCTTTGCCAAAAGCTTCTCCAACAACTCCTGCGATTTGATACATTCCGAAAGTGCGACCACAATGATTTTTTAACCACCTGGTAATGTACACATCGTAAGAGCTCATAAATGATATAAAATACGAAACGTCTAACGACTGCATTTTATGTGTGCAATGAGGCGGTAAGAACAATAAAATAACATCATTCACACAACAAAAGTTTATAACGCTTAAACTTTTGTATGCGAATTATGGCCGTCCAAGATGATAAGAATTGGCTGCTTCCACGGTATAGTCTGTTCAACAAAATATTGCAAACTGCAAAAAGACGTCACAATCCATCCAACCTTTGTCTTGTAGAAAAGCTCGACTTACAATAGGTACATTCACTCCTCTTTCGGCACTCACCTGCCTTTTACTCTCATAAACAAGAATTTTTAGTAATTTTTGAACGGTTGTTACACTGGTTTCATTGATATTCCATTTTCGATCAGGAGTGAGTTTATATTTCTCATAAATAACTTCAGGATATTTGAAAAAAAATTGAACAGCATTTTCGTTAAAGCCCGTGGCTCTAGCATAAAATGTTGCTTTGGGCTTTCTTAGAGAAATATTTTTGTATAAGCAAAAACCCGTAAATCTATTTCTTAGAGGCCATTCTAGCATCTTTGTTGAAATTATTAGGAATATCTTTGGCAGTGGTAAAATCAAATGCTAATCGACGAAGTTCTTTATAAGTGATTCCAAAAAATCTCAATTCCATTTTGAGAATATACTCCATAATCTTGTTCCTCAGAGAAAACCTGCCTAAATCGTCCAAGACATTTTTCCTTTTCTGTCATAATTTTGTTTTTGTTTGTGACTCTTCTTTGCAATGTACTTGCAGATCATTGTATTATTCTGCGGCCTGTCGAACTGATTATTCTTTGTTGTACTCTTTCTGAATAGCTTCTAACATGTCTGATCTGTTTTTCTTTTGTCAAGAGACAAAAAAAGATGGTAATCACTTGGCGAAATGTCAGGGGAATATGGAGGGTGTGGCTGAAGTTGTTCACAATACAAGTTCGCAGTGATGGTTTGGCCCTTTTCCAAAAACTCATAATGGACTATTCCATTTGCTGTCCACCAAACACACAATAAAATCTTGTTTGGGTGCAAGGAAGCCTTGGGAGTGTGAGGTATTGCATCAGTAGGCGACAACCAATGATACGAACGCTTAGAATTTGAGTATAATATCCATTTTTCGTCGCAGGTTAACAACCGATCAAGAAATGGTTCATTATCGTTGCGTGAAATGTTTGCCGAACAAATGGTAAGACGACTTAATTTGTTATCATTTGACAATTCATGTGGAACCCATTTGCTCAACTTCCACGTCTTTCCTAGCTGATGAAGATGCAAACGAATGGTTTCGTCACTCACATTGAACCTTTCTGCAAGCTCTAGGCACGTTGTACTGGAATTTGCCTCCACGACCTGTTGAAGATCCTCGTTGTTAATGATCTTCGGTCTTCCAGAGCGTGCTTCATCGGTTAAGTTGAAATCTCCCGAAGAAAATTTCTTAAACCACTTCTGTGCTGTTCGATCACTTACGACATCATCTCCGAATGCGGTACATATTTTTCGCGCCGCCACTGCAGCTTTAGTACCAAGTTTGTACTCATAGAGTAAACAACCTCGAATTAAAGTTTTATTCGTTTCCATTTTCAACTATTCAAATTAATAATTAAATAATTGTCACGAAATGTGTATGTATTAAATGACAGAAGGATTGATACTAAAGTGGATGACAGATAACAGACAAGTGCTATCGATCAACAACTTAAAGAATATTCATGGCACTCTGCTGTATACAAAAACCGCATGAACTTATTTGGTTACCTGATAGTAGCGATCTATTTTAAGCACCTGCAATTATGACATACAAATGAGGAGATCAGCAGTTGTATTGCATCAGAACAGTTTCTCAGAATGGGATGTCCCAACTTAGGAATCTCTACTATGTTCCATCTTGAAAAATGTTGCCAATTATGAGTGCATTTTAACCTAAAAATATTAACGCTACAAAGCAAATTTATGGTAACCTACTCGTACACTCTAAAGTTTGCTCTGGCTAACTGTCATAGATAAATTAAACGTAACTTACGTTTTCGATGTTATTTTCTCTTTTGTACGCTTAAGAATCACCAAACTACTATCACGACTGACTATGGATATTGGAACTGGCGGAACTTTTAAAATAAGTGTGTCTAACGTAGGGAGTTAACGTACAAATATTTATATGGCGCTGTAGTGCCAAACTTCTCAATTTACTAATTATTAACATGTCCTTTCTTTGGAGACTGTCCCATGTTGAGTAACTCTCCCTTATATTTAAAGTGTTAGGCCACCCCTATCAAGTATACCACGCCTCAAAAATAAGCCGTCACCATGACAAAATTGTAACTCATTCGACTAGTTCAGTGCAAGAAAATTGTAATACATGTTTTATATAACATATTTCGTACAGACTGGAAAACTACTCTCGGACTGTAAGGTATCAATGGAGATTATATTGAAAAAGAAAAGTATTTTACAACTCAATCTTTGTGTAGAGGTAAACAACCTACCCAATGTTGGTTTTTTCGTAATTTAGCGATAGGGCAACGAATGTTGAACGTGACGTTATACTAAAAGGGCAGCACCTAATTCTATTCAAATTTCATTGACCGTATCTTGAAATTATGAATACTAATATTACACCTATAATAATTCACAAATATAAAATTGATTTATTTCTTGATACATAGAGCCATTAAATTTATTTCAACTTAATAAATTTCAATTTATTGCTGTGCGTGTCGTTAACATATTATGGTTATATGTACATTTAATGGTTTTATAATCCGGGTGCTATTAAAATAGTTGACATAATTTACACGACTGTTTTTTGTATTAAAAACAGTCCCTAGATTATAACATTACTAGTATTAATAAAAAAGCGATCTCCAAATACAGTAAGTACATATTTCTACAATATAATAATAGGAATTGCACAGGTAGAAAATAAGTATTTTTCAAAAAATGGAATATTTTTATTGATATTGATTTCATTGAAATGTATTAATTTTCAAACAGGTCAAAAATATATCCCCTTTCAAAGGAAAATTAATATATTTCATACTAATTAAATTATTTTGTAAATAATAATTAATGTTTGGCTTCGAACATCAGCGGTTTGAATCTCACACAGTTAAAATAATTATATAACTATGCCTAAACTCTGGAGTAGTAAATACAAACTTACACAGTTCCACCTACGAGCACTCAAGACTAGATATGAGGGTTAATTGGCTATAAATTCATATAAAATTACTTTCCAATAATGTACATTTTATGGGCCTGACATATTAGTTAGGAGAGAATTTGTGTAGGTGATTAGTGATTACATACCCCATTCAAGATAATTTTTTTGAACATAAAAATGCAACACTTAATAGAAGAGTAGCAGTATTAGAAGTACTTGCATATTTTATAAATAATGTAAGTACTTAATTCATAATGTCTGAACGCGTCTCATATGCTAGTAGTTGTAATAGTTAATTGCACAATAATAATAATAATGTATATTTCCATCAGATCAACGCAAATACCGAACACATAAGAGAATAATAAAACAATCTACAATCAACATAAAAATAGGAAGTAACGGTGACCTCAATTCTACTAAATGTTATGGACAATAAAATAATTTTGATTTCTGAGCAGCCCGTACGAATATGCCTTAACATACAGAAATCTTAGTATTCATAAAACGACTAACCTTGCAGCTGAGATGAAAGCAATATTCTAGTTTGTTTACTTGTATAGATTGCTGTAGTTAATCTACTACACAATGGATTTATTTGTACTTAAGCCTATCAATTCATACATAGGTTCAAAAAAGTTGCTTTTCACTAGCTTGATACTGACTTGTTGGAAAGTTAAGTACATTTCTCTTATTGTTATTTAACACTTGCATACTTGCTTGCATACTTTTTTGTCTATTTATTGAAAAAAAAAACAGTTTAATACTTAGTTGCTTAAGGTCTATTTGTGGCAATTGGCACAAGTCATAGTTTTAACTATTTTCCCAGAACATTTTCTGCATGTAAACTTCAGACATTTTTGACATTTTTCTATTGACTTGTTTCCTTTGCAGTGTTTTCCAACCTGACATTTAAATCTGATCTTTTATGGAACTTCTTCAGTTTCATGAGCTACATCAGGGGTATATTTGTTATTAAGATACGCTGCTCGAAGTTCTTCAGCAAGTTTCCTCAAAAATTGGTGCCTGCTTATATTTTCCCCTGCACTTTCTTTATATAAGACCCATTTATTAGAGCTAATTCAAGTGTACTGTAAAAAATCTGAACGGGCGAACGACGCGAACAAACTCTGGTGGCGTACTAGCTAGCCATTTGGTCAATAATGTCGACTCCATATTTGGTTTTATTATGAAAGCTAACGTTTTCGGGCAGCTTTTTCTCAGTTGAGCCAATTTCTATATTAGAGTGCATGGTACTCAGGATCAGAACGTTTTTCTGTTTCTTTCCCTGGTATATAGTCAATGTCGAGCCTCCATGCTGCATAACAAGTTTTGTATGGCAAAGAGGTGCTTTGCGCGATTTTACCTCAACTGGAATCTCCTTTCAAATCCTATTTACTGTGCCTACGATGGTAGTTTTGGCTTATTTTAGGCGCTTAGCTAATTTTACAGATGTGAAAAACTTGTCTGCCTTTTTTAGAAATGATCCATAAGACGCCACACCACATATTCAGGGAGGCTTTCATCTGCAGGGCGATTTTAATTTTTTTCCAGGTAGGGAAATGCATTACACATATATTTGGATTTGGGGTCGCCGAGGCAATTCGACTGCCGTTATTCGTCCCCTCTGGACAAGTCTGAGTTCTGACTACTGAAAATCTCTCGATGTTTATTCAGATATATTTATTTGTCAATTCAAACAAATAAATAACCAATTTATCATGATTTATCGCTTTCTAAAATGTAAAGGTCAAAATGACCCCCTCGGCGCTAATAGGTAGAAGCTATAAAAAATTGGGAATGGTATGGAATCGCTTAGATGCCTTGTACATGTGTATAACATATAAAAAATAAAAGTCAAAAATACCCACCCCTATAGGGCCCTAGAATCAAAAGATCCAGACAAATTAATTTTGAAAAGTGTCAAAATGGCCCCATCGGCGCTTCTAGTGTTAATTTTAGTTTATTATCGAAAAAAGATGTTTTTACTTTTTCCATTTCATCTTCTATTTTGTTACCTAGGCTGCTGGTATTCTCCTTCATTGTTTTGTGTGAAGTGTTGTTTTGCCACTGTATCGTTCCACCACCTCCAGCACTGTATGGCTTCCGAAGGAAGTTATTTTGAGGGAGAAAATATAGAATTGTAATTCTATTCGAATAAGGAAATTGGAAAAATCAGTTTCATTACACACCTCGTATATGTTTTAATTGTAATTGTAATTATGCAAGACTTATTGGTAAAAATACTGCGTAGGTACAAATTTTGCGCCAAGTTTTGAGTGATTACTCTGAAATCTGCGTACACATACAGCATATCTCAAAATTCTTAAGCACTTGGTATTCTACAAATCTGATTCTGGGTCATCTGACTCTTATCCGGCGGAAAGATTAGTTGTTTATTCAAAGAAGTACCTACCAAGTTATTTAAGTTTAGAAATACGTTTACTTTACCAGCAATCTTACGGTTATACTTAGTCAATAAAAGCACATTTGTTCTTACACAAGTCCCTGATCACATTCAAATTTTTTTGCAATGTTAAATACACCTCAAGGCACTAATATATCAAATACCTGCAAATAATATTTTTTTTATAGTAAGTCTAAAGGAGGGTACATAGTAAATAAATAAGCGCTCATTTGTGTTTCAATTTACGATTAAAAGAAGAGAATATGGAGCTTCTGCGTAATACCCGAATTTGAACTAAAAGTTAAAGATAGAAGATATCTATATTCGACGTTATATTCTATTTTCTTGTACAGAAATTAAGTAGGTGTTATTGAGAAGATTACATCTATTTGCTCTTCTAGGTATGATACACTAATTATATATCGAATTAAGTACTCAAAGTACGTATCTATTGAAAAGGATAGAACCTATGAATGAATAATATTATTGAACATGCAATATTATTTCAAATATCTCTCTCTCTCTCTCTTTTGAATGGATAAATGAATGATTTTCAGTCAATCGGCAATGTAGTTTCCACAAATTAACTTAGGCAAATGAAATCGCCCTGCCATCAAAAATGCGGTGTTACATTTAAATAAGATGCCAGTTTTGTAAAAGCAACTGAAAAAAATTGCTTTTCGTGTAAGAAAAATGTCAGTTTCTAACAAATATTGAATGCCTATATTGTGGGATAACTATAATTATAAGTTCTAGACAACTGAACTAAACAGCATCATGAATGATAATTTATTTTGAAATACAGTTTAACTTTAGTTTGCCATGGTGACTAGGTATATTAAATACTCCGTTATATATTTTCTACATATTCTATTCTTTCATAAATATTTCAAAATAGTCGACTGGCTTTTATTTTTTAATACTATGCATTACGTTTAGACCATCTGTGGTCCAAAATGAAATAGGTAATAGAACACAGTCGTTGAGGTATTCTTTAGTTCTGAGACGGGTGTCTTGAGGTCTCGTAATTTTGCTGGGATTATCTGAAATAGATTAACAGATTGTTTCCGGTAATTACAGTAGGATCAATAGCACTGAATATGTCCTTACGATAGTGGGCAAAACTTCACAGCAGAAATAGAGGCGATGCATCGTGTCATCGTCTCTACTTCAATCCCAAAGCCAAGAATTTAGATAGCGGAACTTTCTGAAATTTATTTCTACCATGTATATAAAAGGATTTAGAAAAAAATTTCAGTATTCAATATTTATTCACAGTAACAAATTATTAACAATAAAATATGCTATGTATGTACTTGTTCAACTATAAAATGAAAGAAGTCACTTTTTAAAAGTATCGAGGAGAATTAAATTACTACATCATATTTTAACTCCATAATTATACGTTATATGTTAAAAACGTTGTCGGTTTCCTTTATCGTTAGACCCTATTACATTATGATAATATTAGGAGAAATTATATATCCCCGAGCATTGCCAATTAATAATAAACCGGGAACTCATTAATTGGCAGATATTTCGTAACACGCTGAGGGCCAGGTTCTGAAACGTGTTTTTGGAAATATCCTCCTCGAAGCCAGTTTTAGATCTCGCTATAAATAAATCATATAATTTACTATACGACCCTCATCAACCGAATTACAATTACAAATTAGAAACGTTTACGTGGATACTTACTGCTGTTGCTCCTCAAGTCTCGCTCCATACGCATTCCTTTGCACAAAGTTCTTGTTATTAAGGAGTAGGTCACAGCCAACACCAATAGTGGAATCACCAGGAGGACGACGTCCAAGAATAAATTATACGCTCTCTCGTAATCGAGGGACGGCCAGTCTTCTCTGCATTTGTGATTACCTTAAAAGTAAATGTCTAATTTACTTGACGTCAGGTCTGATTGTATAAGATTTAACAAATGATATATGTATACAAGGACAGCCAAGTTCTGCGGGTTTCATATAAAATGATTTACGTTGTCACATATGTCAACGTTTCACAAACAATTTAATTTTAAACGGAAACACTTTACTGTCCTTTAGTTATGCCTGGAAAATAAAAAGTAACATTTTTAGAAAGCTTTGATATCTCTTTTAAAGTCATTATATACTCTGTCTTTGACGGGAAATCTATTATAAGATTTGTAATTAATTAAGTAAACAGATGCTTTATTCTTTTGCTAGTAATATAGAATACATATTAAAACCATAATAACAAAGATTTATCGAGAGCTAATTAATTGTATGACTTTAGTTATTGTCTTTCGGCATTCTCCTAGAAATTGAGTAAAGCCTCAGCGAAACTAGTACTCAGGGAAGAGGTAATAGACTATAATGCAAATGTTTGCACTAGTCGGAAGGTAAAACAATATAACAAAACTAGCCCGGTAGACATTGTTCTTCGGTAGGTGGTACTATAAGTTTGATTTGTTTAAATTAAATTAAAATAAAAAAATAATTCGACCACAGCACCTGGTTCACATTTTTTGATTTTCTTTTTTAACACAAAACCAATATATATTGCAGATATGAGATATTTTGCTTCATAAATGTTAAATTTAATAACATGACTACAGAACCAGCTATCGGATCCTAGCATAGCTATGAACCATAGTCTTGACAAAACAAATATATCGTGTGAAAGTGACACTATTACTAACAGGTACAATGATTATATACATAAAGATTATAAATATAAAATATATTAATAACTCGATTACAGCGCCACCTATCGGGTCCAGAATTTGTGATTTTCTTTTTTGGTACTATACCAACGTATATTGTGAGTATGTGTCACGTTGGTCCTTAAATATAGAATTTGCTAGTAATTGGAATATAGCGCCACCTTTTGGATCTTGGCATAGCTATGAACCAACGTCTCGACAAAGCAAATATATTAAGTCAATATGACCTCAATCAATCTGTCCAGTCGTTTAAAAGTTACACGATCACTAACAGACGCACCAACGTATATAAATACTATGCGTGTCAAAAGTAACGTATAAATTTATTTGTAGCTTACATAAAAGAATTACAGAAAAATCATTCGTTGGGTATTTTGCAAAAAAGGCATTATTGTATGATAAAGATTTACTTTTAGCTTAATTATAATCAAATCCAGTCGATCGAGATTCGCTACATCAGTTATTGTGGTACCAGCGCCCCCACAAAACGCCAGGTTAGTACGCAACTTTTTGGACGAAACTTTTGCAAATCATTGGATTGGAAGAAGAATACCTCTGGAATGGCCCGCGCGTTCGCCGGACTTAAGGCCCTGCGACTATTTTTTATGGGGATATCTAAAAAGCAAGATATACATAACACAACCTGATAAAATCGACGACTTAAAGGTAGGAAATAGTGACAAAATTCAGCAGATTACACCACAGATGATTCGAAATGTTCGAAACAAATTTTAAAACCGTCTGGCTATGTGTTAGGAAGGTGGTGGAGCTCAGTTTGAGCATCTTATCCCCTAACGATGTTTATTTGTGTTGTTTATGTATGTTATCAGGGAGCTATTGTTTGTGTTGATTAATAATTACAAAATTCAAAGAAATTATAGCGTTGCGACATTAAAAACTAGTGTTTTCTTGTTTTAATGGACTAATTTTATAAATCCTTTGACTGCTAGAATGAGTATGCAACGATATTTCGAAAATGTAACTTTTGAAACCATTGCCATTCAAATTTTACAAGTTACCCCAAAATATAGAGATTTAAGAAAAGATTGACCTGACACCAAGGAAAATAGCCAAAAAGCTGGGATACAAATTTAATGAATTTTATTTCTTACTTTACACGCACACTGTATATATCAGTGCTAGTTTGAATGTTTATATTTTATGAAAATGAAAAGTGTTAAATACTTAGATACTAGAACTAACATCAAGAGGTAAATACTATTTACATATATACATTTATACGCAAAACGTATATGCATATATATACATGTGTTGGGATACACATACATCTAGTGTCATTACCGACAATCAACGCACAGACACCGTGTTTCGGCCTTTAAGAGCTCATCAGTGTACGTGCGAATGATGTTTAAACTAGTTTCTCAACTGATATCGGTTTTGCATGGAAAATGTCCGTGAGAACATCACAACGACAATAGCCAATGTAAATATGTAAATGGTATTTACCACTTGATGTTAGTTCTAGCATCTAAGTATTTAATACTTTTCATTTTAATTTTTGATTGGTGGTGCTGCCTAAATGCTCTATTATGCGGGATACGGTTCTAATATGCAGGTTTCTTTATAGCATGCAAATGCAGCCGGAAACCTTCGCTTTCGGTGTTGTTTTTGGGTAGCAGATATCGCTGTGATGTTCTCACGGACATTTTTCACGCAAAACCGACATATGTTGCGAAACTAGTTTATATTTTATTAAATTCTGCAGAATTTTGTCAGTCCTTGACATGAAGATTACAAGTACAAAAGTATTGTTTATGTATTCAATTTTATAGCATATCGACTTTTTTTTGTATAGGGTGTTTGTTAAACATGGTAAAATTCAGGTAATATTACCTTTGGTTATCTAAGAATATCATTGCCACTAGCAGAGCCTCTTGATAGGAATACAATACTTTATTACTTTCTCTTGCATGTACAGATTGTTATTCTATTAATACGTTAAAAAGTAACTTGCATCAGCTAGAATACATCCATTTTCCCGAACTGCTTGAAGGCGACCGGAATTATTTTTTATTGTTTTATAAGTGAGATCCACCTCGTCCACTCCGGCGATCATCAAATGTTGCGTTAAATGTCGCAAAGAACCATAATAAAATATATAGTCTGTAAACCAACATTCATTTGTTGTTGCCAGTGGTAAAGCCTCTATAAATTTAAGTAAACAAACACCTCACCGGTAAGTCTTATTGCTAGAAACACCGGTCCATTCAGCCAGCCACCCTCAATTCCAACAGAAATGTTTGAAGAACATGATGCAACAGCATGGTTGCGATCACATCCAGTACAACGAATAACTTAGTTCAAAATCACTGAGATTTTTGGAAAAACTTTTATTCAATCTGCTGCATATGTTGATAGTTTTAAGGGCCTTTCAAAAAAATGCGAAATTTGGCTATGTTATCTCAATGTATTTTCAAATGGAAACTTCTTAACTGCAGAAACAAGTCAAATTATTTTCCCGTAGAAAATACTGCGCTACAACTTTCGACTGATATCCTAAGATCAAGCAAGCCTAGAACTTCTTTACGTTTTTCCAAGCTGCAGCCAGGTTCGTCGTTAGAATTAAATTCGTCTTTCCAGCTGACCAACCCTAACAGCCGATGCCATACTCACGCACGGGTCGAAAAAGTCAAAGCCAAGTTCGGTAAAGAGGAAAAACAGCTATTGTCCCTTCCCATAAAAAAAGCTTAATGAATATGAGAATACAGATATTGAAAAAAAGGGGAAACGGACTACTAAAACGGCATTAAAATATGATACTGAAGATATAGAATGTAAGATAAATAGATCAATAATCTAGGGTCCTTCATGTCGTCTCGATATTTAGGTAAGCCGGGGCAAATGAATTATCTTCTAACTTATTTTTTTGTTAAAAGTTATTGTATTTTTTGTATGTTGCTAGTATATCCTAATTTAGTGAGAATTGTAGAATTTTATGTGCAAATTTCTAGCCTTTACTATGAAAACTAGTAGTGTTATTTTGCATTAACCCGTACTATACCTCCATAGTTGCTGGTATTATAATACGAGGGCTATTCAGAAAGTAAGGAACGTTTTGGAATGAAACAAAAACTGAGTACAAGAAAAAAATATATATATATACATCTGAAAGAACGGCTAAAATCCTACTTTTCTACATAGTCCCCAAACAAATTGAGGCACTTATCATAGCGGTAGACAAGCTTTGAAATTCCTTCGTCATAGAATTCTATCGCCTGCGATCTCAGCCACTCACTGACGTGCACCCGCAGCTTCTTGCCGTAGTCAAAGCGCTGTGTTGCTAGTCAGTTTTTCATTCTTGAAAACAAGTGAAAATCACTAGGTCGGGACTATAGGCCGGATGAGGAAAAACCTCCCATTTGAATGAATTGAGGAAGATTTGACTGCGATTTGCCGTGTGAGATCGGGCATTGTCATGCAAAAACAAAATTTTGACGTCAACTTTCCTCGGCGCTTGTTTTGAATTGTTTTCATAAGGTTGCGCAAACTTTTACAATACCACTCAGAGTTTATTTTGGAACCACGTTCCAGAAAATCAATCAGAAGCACAACTTGCCTATCGCAAAACAGAGTAACCATAATATTCCTTGCTGACAACGTTTACAAACATTTTCTTGTCTTTTTTTTGGGGAACTTGTGTGCCCCCACTACATGGGCTCTAATTTTGTCTCGCAATTGACGTGTCTCGCCCACGTCTCGTCACCAGTTACGATTCGATCCAGTAATGAATCACCATGTCTGCCGTAGGCGTCCAGAAATGTCAAAGCTGCCCCTATTCGCTGACCTTTATGGCGGTCTCTAAGCATTTTTGACACCCATCTTGGATAAAAATTTGTGATAGTCTAGCTTTTGTGTGACAATTTGAAACAACAAAGCCGTGAAACTTGTGGAAAACTAAGCGAAAGCTTCGTTATTGCGAAACGGCGGTTTTCACGAATCTTTTCATCAACTTTGGCGACAATTTTGTCAGTCACAATGTTCGGGCGTCCACTCCTCTCTTTATCGTGAATGTTACTTCGCCCATTTTGAAACTAAATTCACCATTTCCGGACGGAACTTTCATTCATAACGTTGTTTCCGTACACTTTACACACTTGCCGATAAATTTCTATAGGTTTTAAAATTTTGCCAACAAAAACCGTATCACAGACCGCACCTCACAACAAGCGGGATTTTCAATTGCAGCGGATATTTTAAATTTGAGTATCGAAAAAAACGTGCAGCGCGGAAACGTTCCCGTTGTGTGGCTGAACGCCGACTGAGATGCCGAGCACGCAGACACCGAAACGTTCCTTACTTTCTGAATAACCCTCGTACCTTAAATAATAATAAAAATAATAATAATAATAAATCGTCTTTCTTCGTCGCTTTCATGTACTTTCTTTCTTAAACTAATGTAGAGTTACATTTTAATTAGTTTCACTTTAAGTACTTATTTGCAACATAATATTTATATAATATAATACAAAGTTATAAATTTTCCAATTTCGTTTTAACGTATTGTTCCAACCCTATTTCAACATTAAATAATCCTTGTTTCTAAGTTTTTAGACATTGAAATATCGGTGTAATCTAATATCTATCTAGTTTAAATTTCACATGAAAATTATTATTTAGATTATAATATATACATTTTGGTACCTAATCATCCCAAATGAATTATGAGCTTCTGTAAAATTTGTGGCTTTGAGAAGAAAAGACCAAAATGGAGGATTATAAGGGACCTCTCATCACTTGCTAGAAGTTATTAATTTTTTGATTTAATGACCTTATAGATCCCGTTTTTAAATCTGATAAAAATTGTTTAAATAGATGAAGTAAATCCCAAACGAAATATGGGTGGTAAAAACGTATTACCTTTATTTTCGCGAGTATGTATACGATGTATACGGATAGGTCTAATTTCTACCATTCCCAGTTGGTAATTTATAATGTTAGTCATTACCTAACCTACAATTCACAGAAATCAAATGGATTTCCTTTGATTCTGGCAGCAAAGTTCAGTATGAAAATATAATAGTGAATAAATTATCAACAGTTCGATATGTAGAAAACTCTACATGCTGTGCTTAATTAGCTCCATCTTGTAATAATTATATACTTTCAAAATTGCGTTTTAATTTGTGGTTAACAGACCACTTAATTTTTATATTTTCTGCAAGTAATTACTAATAAAAAAAAACTTTACTGTATATAAAATTACGAAAATGTATTAAAGGTAAAGAAATTAAATTTTAAAGTGTGTCGTTTACAAGTCCTTTAGGTCCAATTTAAACCACGAGAGCCATTGTATTCGAATACTGGTGCATTAGAAAGAAGCATATTTAATTTACGTTGCAAAAATAAAAAATTTTGATTTATATTTGAATTAAGTATCTAATATTTTTATATGCAAATACGGCAATTATTTTTAATGAAAGCAATTTCACAATACAGATTTTTTTTTAAATTCGTTGTACTGTTAAAGAACATACGCTATTGTATATATGAATATACCAAATAACCATTTTCCGTCAAACACACCAAAAATGTGCAAGCTTCTAATGAAGGTAGTTTTTGTTGTACAAATGCCGGTAAAACTAGTAAATATTGACAATTTAAAAAGTACTTTCTACAGAGCGCAATTACACTCGGTTTACTTTTATGGCGATGTAGTTAACTTAACTACCCATATTTTTTTCATATTCTATATATTGTAACGTTTTCGGGTTAGCAATAAACAACTCGTGCAATTTATTTATTTAAAACAGTCTATATGCATACACGTAAAATTAATTACAATATAAAAATATAAAACTAATGTATCACACTTAAACTACTAAAATAGATTAACACAGATATTTATTTCTATATAACACTCTAATATTTATGTCCGTATATTTAAATCACTTCTATTTATATAACACGGTTATATTTATGTCTTTATTACACAATATTTATGTTTATTCTTCGACTACCACTCAAAGAACTATTTATTTATTTCTTATATTTATTTTTACTTTGGTCTGTTCCGCGCGACTACTACGTAAGGAAGTTCTTATTCCGGAATTACTCATCCATCGGTGACCCAGCCGCCTTATGTACACATACGAAACATCTGGAAGCATTCGCGTAAACTCCATCTTCCTCTCGATGTTTGTAGAACATTCGATAGACATTCTGTCTATTCTCAGTACATAGAAAATGGATGATTTATTGCTTTAAGATGTTTACCATTCGCGCCGAATATTTGCCTTTCTTTCTCTGTGGGCTTGTTTCATTACAATATAAAACGAAATATAGAAATGATTATACTAGATGTTTAAATATTTATTTGATACAGAAAACTATATCTGCTCAAACATCTTGGACACGTTTTCCTTTTTATAAATAAAATAACACTTGGTGCAATTTCAAAAATTAAAATAGATTAATATTTATTTGATAGTTTATATTAATATTGGCACAATGAGGCTACTTTTAAATTGAGAAATATTTCTTTAAAATTAACAGATATTTAATTTTATTATATTATTGTATTAGAGAATTTGCTAAAATAATGTTGTCATAACGAAAGTGGTGGTTGTTTTCTGTGATGCAGTTCGATTATGACTTTTTAAACCTAAGTAAACGTACCTAACAGTTGAAGAAAGCAAGGAAATACGGATTATAAAATTGACAGATTTTTATTTCATGTGCCATGTGAAATAAAAATCCGATTTTCATACACAGATTATCCTATCATTATCAAACTAAAACAATTAATAAATCGTGACAAATTGTGGAATAGGAGGCATTTTTGTACCTCTTCTATAAGTGAACATACTATATCTTCAAATACTAAAACCGCCCGAATATTAACATATTTATTTCATTTATCTACTTCTACAAATTGTTTGTCAGCAAAATGAGTATTTTTCAGTGGCATGTAAACTTTAACCGATGGTATATATTTCTGAAGAACATGGGTGGTAATGCTGAAATAAACATTAAATTCATGTATTGAAATGATATTTCTACTAATTGGGCATTTAATAGATATTTAATTATTAGTTATAAATATTTGAAAAGTTGTAGAATTTTTGACAAACAGTCACCATCTCTCAGAAACAGCTAAAAATTGACCAATACAAGTTGACATCAGTTTAACCTGTTCCTAAAGGGCTATCAAATGTAAAAAAGTGCATAGCATTAAATTTACATAAAGCACGTGATTTTGTGTTCTTTCATCGTTCTCGAACACTCTGTATAAATAAAAGTAGTTTTAAATTATAGAGCCATGCACTCTCTATTATGTTTTGTACATTCACATATATTTCACCAAAAAGGTATTTTGAGAAAATCAAAATAATAATTTTTTTTAAATTAAATAATGTCAATAATATTGTGTTAAATTTAAATATCTGTTACACTTTATAAGTAAACTATAATTATAACTGTGTTTGTACCTTGATTAGTTGGCTTTAGTTGACTGAGAATCGCTATTGGAGCCATACATATCAAACTGACGATCCATATTACTGCAATAAGTTTGTAAGCATGGCTGAGCGTTTGCCACCGAAGTGATCGCAGAGGGTGACATATAGCGTAGTAGCGTTCTACAGAAATTGCCACCAATGTCCATACTCCAACCGACACTGAACAAGCTGAAACAACAAATTGAGCAATGTACATACAAAATACAAATTAACAGCATAATGGTGTTAAGTTAATTTCAAAACAAGTACGTCTTTGAATACTTCATATTTTAAACAAATTTCATGTTGTTAGTCATATAAATTATATTATTACTTTTAATAAAAATTGTTTTTAATAAAACAATAACCTCTAACAAAATAAAAACCTGTTTGAACTATACTTTCGTGCCCTGCATGCACTCATTATAAAGTTACAATAATGACATATATTTAATTCAAATATCCGAAATAATATTCTGCCCTGGTACTAAATGTAGAAATAATACTCTCGAAAACTTGAGCGACAAATATGTTCAAGTCTAATTTAAATATAGCATAAAATATATTTCTATTTTAAGCGTCTTATTCCAACAAACATTATTAATATAAATACCCCAACCTCGACAAAACTGCTCTTATCGTATAACCTTGACAGAAAATTTTAATAACATAATTACTTTGCCCGTATACTACTTAATCACTACCTCAAAAATACCTTATATTCCAAATACGGAAAGATAAAAAACTATTTATTTTAAAACAACGTCAGACAGAACATTCTTAAGTATCGCCAGACACATTTCTCTCAGAACTAACAGAAAAGAGCAGAAAATCAGCTCAATTTTTCGTTATGATTTTCTGTCGAATTGACGCGGCGCTGTATTCATAGGATATGAAAGGCTTTGGCGTTGGTTTGATGAACGAAGCATTTAGATTTAACTGTATGTGAGTAGTGAGTTTTTCTTTATTTGACAACTTTCTTCCGATATTAAAACTTCTTCAAAGGAAGCAATGCTCGGCGCCTCCACCATAATTAGAATTACAATCCATTACTCTAAGCTGGAGTTGATGGTTAAAATGGGCACGTCTTGAAGTTCAAAACATAATTACAGACATTTATTTATGATTACTTCATCTAAATTAATCTCTTTGAAAAAGTGAGTTCATGTTATAATTAAATTAAATTATCCTTACTCTAACATTACGATATATTTAACTCGCTTGAAATGTAATACATCATTGTCCGCTATATTACTGAGTATAAGTTCATTTTCAGCCGGAATACCACTACCCGAACGTCTTTAGAAGTATCAGGAATACTGACATTTTAACCTAATAAAAGGAAATTGGTAATACTTGTAGGGATTATACATGTATAATAAATAAATAAATCTAATTCATGGCCGTTTATAATGAAATGTATAAGTTTTTCTTGGTATTAGGGACCCTTAGTAATTCAATAATAAACAGTGTAAACGTTTCAACATTTTTTTATTGTCTTCATCAGTAACTGTAAAGAAAATACATTTTTTAATTAAATACGGAAATGTATTCTAGCTATGCTTTTGAAACTTACCTTCAATTCAATACCATAAAACATGTTTTTTTTAAATGTTGTTGATATTATATGCATTTGTAAATGTTTGTAAATAAAACTAATCCAATCTTTTTTGTAAACACTGTCATAAATCAAATTTAGAAATAACTCATTTTGAAAAATTTGTCTAAACGCACACTACAAACATATTACATATGTTAATATGTTTACGTTTATTATAGGTACACATTAAATTGTTTTCTGTCATGTGGTTACTTTTATATTTAATTTTTCTTTTAGTTTTATTGTATATCAGAACTTTAAAATATCAATTTGAAAATACATTATAAAATAGGAAAACAGATTCTTGTTGTTTCGTTTTATTTCAATCATATCTTTGGTGTAATTCTCAGTTTTAAAAATTTAACATTTTCAAAATCGACATTGTATTTCATCTTATCCTTATGTTTTTTGGGTGATGTAGGATTTAAGCATTCTTATGTCCTTTTATGCTTTCATCTAGGTATTGTTGAGTTTGACTAATATATATTTTACTACAGTCATTACATGGGATGCTGTATACAACATATTTTACTCATTTAACTCATAAGGTGATAAACAGTCATTTTAAAATCTTGAATAAGTAATATTTTCTAGCTTAAAAAGTTAGATTAGTATTATATACTGGTATGTAAATATATATAAAAGGTGTCTTATTTCGTTTTATTTATTATTTTCACAAGTGCTCAACGTATAATAGTGAACTCTTAAATGCCTATTGCACAGCTTATAAATGTCTACAATTTTTCATATTAAAATATTTTTGTCATCTCTAGTATTAAATACTAATAATACTCGTTGGCGTTTCACTGGGACATCCGTTAAATAAATTAAGATATATATGATTTCATCTCAAAGGAATAAGTGAAAGTAAATTGAATAAACATAAACTGTTTCGCTGCATATTTGAATAACTTTCAGGAAAGAGTGATATATGTCCATCGCATTCAACCAAAAATTAAACAATTTTACACTTTGTTTGCAAGGGCATATCTGTCATTCTTTCACAAGCATTATGCTAGTTTAATTCAATTATATGGATTGGTACATGTATATATGTATAATCACGTTCGTGTTTCCGTCGGAACAGTCACATAAATTTTAACAACATTATTTTCCTAAAGCTATTATTTAGCACTCACAGCATACTGATATACGCACATATGTATATGTATGTACATTAAAGATGACAGTTCGTATTACGAGAGGGAATGGTTTAATATTTAATAGAAACTAATCTACATTTATATATCAAATTTAAGCTTTAGTGGATTACGTCAACATGTCGAATATAACACGAAATTATAACCTTAAGTAATACATATTGCTGTGACCCTTGCAAATTAAAAATGAAACTTTTTTTTCTTTCTTAATTGATGTTGCATACAATTCTTGGCGAAACATTTTAATAAATTAATTTAATTGTCGGCAATAACACACTTGCCTATATTGTACAAAGTTTTATTAGATAAGTAACTCTCTGATAATGGCAAAACAGCCGAAACATATGTTAGAAAATTCTAATAAAACTTTGTGAAATATAGCAAAATGTGTTATTCCCGACAATTAAATTAATTTAATGATGTAACGAAATTATTAAACATCTTTATTCTTAAAGTTATATTCACCCATATATCACAGGAAATTAGCTTTATGCTAATCTGAGATCTTACTTCTTCTGCAAAATTGTGAGTTAGACAATGTCGCACTACACTAGCTCAGTTAACGGTATCTTTAATTATGTTTTATCTCATGGGCAGAATTATTCTTTCTCCAAAGGATTGTACTCTTAAGTTTTTAACAGGTCAGATACATTAAATAAAAATACAGAAATATCTTGCAATATAATTTATTGAACATACTTAAAGAAAATACTGATAATAAAATAAAAAAAAATGTATTTACAAACAAAAGAACTATTCTAAATAACTTATTTACAAGCCACCATACCTGACATTAGCATGTAAAAGTGCATATAAACTAAAGCACGAGTACGTGCTTAGTTTAAAATTTTCGTGCAATCAACAAAACAAAACAAAATTTTTCATCATTAATTTATAATGTGTAACGACTTATATTGGTTATGATTATGAAAAAAAATAGTTCAAAATAAAAATAATTTCTTAAAAATTTTACAAGTTCAAATTTAAAATTATTAATACAGACACCGAATGCTTATTTGTATTTAGAGCGGTTTGCACCGGCTTCCAAATCCATTGAAAATCGCCCTGCACAGCCTTTTATAACAATCATCCTAAGATAAAAAAACTCAAGCATGTCTATTCAAGAGATTCTTCCCACTCTTTAATATATACATTACTGGAATCGCTCCTAGCGGCGTGTATATATTTTACTGCTTGAAAAATGTAAACAAACAAATACATCTTAGATATCAATGTGATTATGACAATTTAGTATATGAGATTCAAAGAAAAACCAATATATAAGTATGAGAAAATGTGAATTACTGCAATATCTTGATTCAACACGATTAATAAAACCAATTCACCTGTTATACAGGGATTATTTCAATAATAATTTTATAAATAAAAACTATAATGACATTGTTACATTGTTTTACTTAAACTAATATAAATTTACATCCTAACCTACTATTTTACAATGAATATTTATATACAATGTGTATTATTTAAATTTAAACTAAAACTAATATAAAAGATTAAAGTAAACATTAAATTAATTAAATCTAATTGTGGCCTTGAGAATACTTATATACAATTTAATTTTAACTCAAGATCACTGCAATATATATATAATATTATACTTGGTGGTCGGTGATTAAAATTGTTTATAAAAAGTTGTACAGTGAACAATTATTAATTATGCGATGTGGGCATGGCTACTCAAGAAAGGTTCGGGATACTGTGCTGTAAAAGAAAGTATTAAAAACAAAACAAGAGAGTTGTTTTTAATGTTTTATTTAATAAAATAAATAACGACTTATATGAAAATTACGATTAAAAAAATAAAGCAATTTCAATTTAAGGCAGTTAGATGGCGTGATGCATTTTTAGTAACAGAAATATAGAAGCTTTATATAGCGCGGTAGAATTTACAATAGTTTTATTTACTGCTTGATGTTAGTTTTAACATCCATGTGTTTACACTTTTCATTTTCGTTTTGATTGGTGACACCACATAAGGCTCTATTACACGCGATACACTATTAACATACAGGCCTCTGTACAGCAGAACATGCCGTCAGAATCCATCGCTTTTTCTGTGTCATCTTTTGGGTGTTAGATGTCGCTGTGATACTCTCACTGCATCTACCACGCAAAACTTACATAAGTAGCGTTTTAAGTTTTAAAGCTATTGTCGACAGCCTCCACTAATGAGGCCTCAAAGGCCGAAACACCGGTGTCTGTGCGTTCGATTGTCAGCAATGGCACTTAATGTATGTGTGTATGCCAAACACATGCATATATGCATATACGTTTTACGTATAAATGTATATATGTAAGTCACAGTATTTAATAGTATTTTTTCTTTTTCTTTTTAATACTTGCTTTTTTAAAGAGATTTGTATGCATTTAATGGTATGTTTAATTTTATTGTTATCATGTAATTATATTGTAATGGACAATAAATGTATCTATCTTCAATAAATTAATTAACAATTTCTAAAAGAAAATTGCATTTGAAAACCTTTTAAAATTTTTCATAATTTCAATTTTCTGCTAACTGTATTAACTTTTTTGAAGATAAATACGTCTTCAAGTCCTTCTTGATTATTTACCGTAACTTCTCGTTGGATTTAGATGTTTGGATATCGATCTATATCAAGCGATTTTTTTATTGACCGACCACGAAAAGACGTCGCAATATGCACATTTGTGGATTAAATATGAGAAGATACATATTTAAATTTTAGATTACCTATACTTTTTAAACTGTTTATGCGTTCAAAATGTTTCTTCCACATTTAAAAATGCTTACACCAAGACTATATTGATGATTTTTAACCATTTTTCGAAGACACTTCACCGTTTATTAGAGCCCACGTCATTTCAATAGAATTTTGCTTAGAGTCATTTTGTAATATGGTTTTACCCATAATAAGTACGTTTTACTAGCACCATTTTCAAATTCACAAGGAAAATATAGAGGGAGTCCCAATAACAACTTAATATTTAAAAATCCCATCGTTTGGTCTATGGTAAATATTAAGCGGCCACATTTGATAAACGTCATATTGAAATATTTACATTAAAAAAATGGCGCATTATCCACATGGCAAAAATTGTAAGATCACAAAACGCCATTTGTCTATCATTGTTCTGGTTATTCTGAAGAAAACAAAGCGGTAGTTAGAAATATTGTGTTACAGGACCAAAACGTCTCCATACGGCATGAATGCCGGCAACTAGAGACGCCGCCAGCAACTCTTTATCGAATTTTGCATAAACATCTTCATTTCTAATCCTACAATATTCAATTCATGTAAAGAATTGAAGCTGATTGACCATGCTGCGCGAAAAGAGTTTGTTCAACGTATGTTAAAAATGAAATGCGGTAAGGCTGATATGCACCACAAAATAATTTTCTCTGATGAAGCTCATTTACACTTATGTTGCTAACTTTATAAGTAAAATTGTCGGATTTGTGGAGAAGAAAAACCACATGCCATTTATGAGCTAAAATGAATATTTTTTGGAACATTAGGTATATTGTATATGGATAAAAGCATTAATCATGACATCGACTTGACTATCACCTTTAAAAAAAACTTAATTCAATTAATTGTTTGTTGTAACGATAGCAAAGTAGTAGTTTTCATTCATATCCATGCAATATAAATAAGTAAATTCAAATAAATTATTAATGAAGAAAATAAAAGTTAGAAAAACTAGTTCTAAAAATATCACGTAAATTAATACCAGTAATTTATTAAATAAGTCTTATGTAGTTGTTCACAAAGTCGATAAATTATGTGTAAATATGAAGCGTTAGAAACCATGAATAATACAGTCTTTTTTGGTCTACTTCTACAAAAGATAACGTCTACTTCAGTGGTTACTAAATTGAGTGCCATTTCACAAGGCATCTATCATTGTCAACATTATAACAGTATAAGATCGTAGGAGTATCCTATCCTTACAGCAAATAGTTAACATTTATTTTTTATTATGGCCTTGTTTCGCCGTCCTAATATATTTTTTACACCTGACCTATTGATATATTTCCCACTAAAACATACTCGAAAGAAAGGTAAAGGTTACAAAAGCTTTATATCACAAATTGTGTGCTTGTAGGCGATTCGCTTTAGAATTTCAACAATTCCCTGTCAATGTTCGAAATAATGGTGAGGTGTTTCTGTTATTGTGTTAAGCTGAAATCTTTATAATTTTTATCTCGTACTGTAAATAATTATCTATTTCCAATAGTATATTTATCTGTACATTTAATTACACACTTCGGTCGTGAGTTAATGCTACCTATAGTAAAGTTATTTTTTATATAATAATTGTATATACCGCATGTGTAAAATCATATTGGGGATAGGATACATGTATACTAGGCACACCGGCAACAACGGCCAATTGTGGCCGTAGTCTTGATACAAGGAAACAAGGTATGCTTTTGCGTATCTCTGGATGGGGCGCATTCGACCTCTAGTACTACCAGTTCAATAAAGTTGTGAATTCACAGGACACTATTTCAATAAAGTCCTTTTTAACAGAAATACAATACAACACAGTAAGAAAATAAAAGGACAATTCTAATTAAACATTAATTCAATATTTGCGATGAAATTCTCATTTTCATTTGTCTTTTCCATTACGGTTTCACAAAACTCCATTCTTCTAAAATTGTCATCGAGAAATATTTCTTGCATTTTCGAGTATTTGAAACATTTTCATTTATTTCGCTTCCATATGTTCGCGACGGTTTTATTACTCACACCCAATTCCTCAGCAACACCTCTGGTAGATAGCGTATCCTCTACTTCGAGAGTGCTACAAATAATTATATCCCGCTCTTCTCTTTCCTTAGCTTTCAGTGGATTTACCTCTCGAGGATTACACTTTGTGCAATTATTTAAACAATGACATTTTTCAAACCTATTCAAAATATATAATATGCATCGTTCACAGGGTACGGGTCTGTCTGCAAATATTTGCGGAAATAAATTTATGCAATCCTTTGCAGAATGACCACTATAGTATCATTTAATAATTTGCAGTTTTTCTTCTGGTGTGTAGCGAGGCTTGGTTACCATTGACCCCTCCTCTCACAAACACAGAACGACGATATTCAGTGTGCGTGAACTTCGAATGAACGATTTTTGAGTAACGCCATTTGTATATACATTAACTGTCAAATGCGGGATATGTGTTTATGTGATTGAGAAAACTTAAAGGAAGTAAAAATGAACCAGAAGATACCAACATAAATGTTAGTTGAAGAGACATGGTGCTGTGAATAAGTAGCTATCTTTTGTTCTAAATTATATAAGGCCGCGAAAATGAATGGAGAGGGAGATGAATCCTGTCCTTTGATCTTTTGCGATAGTAAAAAGAATGAGAGTAGGGGTTTTATACACTACTACAAATTCATTATTAGTTTTCAATGTATTAAGTTTTTGATTTTGAATTCAAGTTAAATATTAGTTTTATTATTGTTAGTTATTTTTTCTTATTTAATAATTTCATTTTTATGTTGTATTATAAGACTTTTCAAAATGGAGAACATGAATAAAATGGAATTTGACAAATTGTATGATAAACTTAAGTAAGTTTTTGAAATGAATATTCAATTTTAAATAATTGATGGTGTAAGACGTACTCTAAAAGTACTATGTGAGAATATTTGCAAGACGTTGAGCATCATTAATTTAAATAAATATTGTCTTGTTAAATTGGATTATTTTTTTGTAATAGTGGGAAGATAGTTAATAGTGTTGAGGGCACTGGAAGTACTATGTGCAAATGTTTGCTTTCAGTGAATCATTAGGCAGCATTAACGATTATTTTAGTCAGTCTTAATCAAAATTTTCAAATAAATAAATATGAATAGAGAGGGATGTTCTTGATGGGCAAGCGTCAAGCCGTTGAATGTACTATGTGCGAATATTTGCATTTAGGGATTGGTATGGGTCATTTTCAAGACATTCTTATTGCGAAGTTTTAGATCATCAAAGGCACTATGTGCGAATGTATGTCTTTGTTGAAATAAAAATTAGCTTCGTATGGGAAAGATTTTTTTTTTGAATCAATAAATATTGTTACATTAAAAATGAAATAGCAAGATAATATTTTTTCTCATATCAGTATAAAAGAAGAATTATATTTTCTTTATGTTCTTGTATTGTAAAAGAAAAATTCTTGATATAGCCACATGATAACAATGTTTTGTTACTGTTTTTCTAAAAGAGATTTATAAACATTTTTTATGAAATTTAAACTTTATTTTATTATTGACCTTATCCAAATATAAACTACATAAGAGACACACCAAAGTAAAAGAAGAAAGATCACTGCGAGAACTCACAGGAATAAATGAAATGCTGTTAGGGAATAGACTTATAGATAAAGATATGACGATATTTAATGCATTCTCAGCATTCATTAAAAGTATTTATGCAATTTTTGTAACGTTGAAGTTGAAGCACAACATGTTTTATGGCTATGCCCAACGTGTGGCAATGCTACAATTATTCTAATATCAATGTTACAATAATTGTGGTTGCATTGTTGTAACCACAGCAATATGTAATGTGATATTCCTACGTTAACCGGATAGTAATTCTTAGTATAGATTTTTAAATATAGAACTTTTAACTTAAACCAACCCACATTTTTTTCAAAAAATTCTTCTAATTTTCTTGAAATTGTATTTTATTATCAAACCATGACTTCAAATTCGTAGCATGGATCAGTAATTTCATGTTTTGTGTTAAAACACTTAGTATCCGATTCAGCATTATCAGGCTTAATAAAATTTGCATAAAATAGACAATTTACTTTTAAAGCTAAGTACTACAGACTTGAAAGTAAATTGCGTGTTTTGTGTATATCAGGTCACTTCTAATTTTGCTACTTAACTTCTAAATTCTAAACGCATATAACGGTTCTGCTTTTTCTTAGAAATACTCTTTAAAAAGTAAACTTGTTTATAATGTAACATACCGAATACTACTTCTAATTTTGATAAGACTAAATTTATATTTGTTAATTGTAGACCGAGAAAGTTTAAGCAAATTCTTTCTTATACGTAGTGTAAGTATTGTGATGAACATTTTCGCCATCGAGATTTTTGCAGATGTCCACGTTTTGAAGTTCCGTGATACCGAAGAAGTGGTTTTTGCAAGGCCACTTCTTCAGTGTCTGCACGGGCACGTGTGTATGTGTGTGTGTTGGACCACGAAAGCGGCCAAAGGTCTAAAACTATCAGTATAAAACTTTATTTAAATTTATCAATGCTATAAGCAGAAAATTATAATTAGAATTTTCAACAATAAGAAAACCTAATTTTTAATTAATTTAAAATTTAGTGAAACGTCGATCAGCGAATTAAAGATCGGAACTCAGTCACCCCTGGTAGCGTAATAGTAGCGCAACCGACTAAAAGTCGGGAAGTCATGGGTTCGAATCTCAGCCGCGGGTAATTTTAAAATTAAAAATTTACTTAATTAAATAATTATCAGTGCTAAAAGCAGAAAATTAGAAGAATTAAATTTAACCTGAAAACTTAAATGAAACATTAAAAAGACATATTTTATATTGTCCTCAACCTCGTTTTTGTAAAATGTAATCCGCAGTAAATTAGACTCGGACCAAATGTAAAACAACTAGAGCTTTTCTCTCAAGTCCTCGTTTTATTTATATCTACAGTAGACGTAATTTTAAAGTCTTCAAAATTGAGTTAATGAGACTAACAATATCCCGGGACATTCGGTCATGAATGAAACACCCCAGTACTATATGTACGTTGAAATGTTATTAAATTGATTCTTTAGATAATAAAAGTCAATAAAGTAAAGCTTCCGTGGAAAAAAATTGTTCGTAATAACAACCAGAATTGTGGTTTTTTTTTAATTTGTCCTATATGCCCAGAAAAACTGTAATACACAAAATTGCAAGGATCAACAACATATTATACATCCTAAATTGACTAATTTGAACAAAAACGCCTGAGGAGTTTACTTTCGAAGGAAACATATTATTATATGCATTATAAATTTCTCCGCCTGTCTCGTTTATTGTGGTAGGAGTAGAGTGATAGCCATTTTAAAGATAATTAAATTCTCATATCAACGATACGCCCATTTGTCCGCCTACATTTCAACGATACAGCGTGGTATGAAAAAAAGCTTTTATTAATATTGCATACACATGCATATAAATAAAGATGTTTGCAATGTTCTACACAGTATAAGTATTATCACTAAACTTGAACCTCTGCAGGGGGCATACTTAATTGCAAAGGGTTTTTTCACTTGAAGGAAATTAATAAAACTTTGCTAGTCGATATTAATGTATGTAAATGCTGATATTACATTTAATACATCCTTCCTAATAGTTTTTCGAATATTTTATAATTGTTTCATAATTTTAAAGGAATAGCATTCTAACGTACTCTTTTATATAAATACATCTTCAAAACATTGAAAAAATAATATGTAATAGAATTATGACAAAGTTTACATTTTACTTTATAAATACCTTTTCAACTCAAATTATTTAATTACAATTTATTATTTACTGACAAATAGTTTGTTAAGTGTGTGAATAAATTTTCAACCAAATATATCCCTTTTCTTTACATTCCCTGGTCTCGCATGTCCTTCCTTAAATTTGAGGTTGTTTTTGTTTCTCGTTAATTTTACAGTATACTTAAATATACCGGGTGTCTGTTACAGCTCGGCCACCGGCCATATCTCGGCAATCGTTTATCATATAACCTGGCAGAAAAAACCTTGATTGTGAAACGGACCACTGAAATTTCAACGAAAATAATTTTAAGTGTCCAAAATGATCGCAAGGGAGCGTAATTCTCAAGGTAAATTAAAAAAATCGATAATTTTTCATTTAACTGAAGTTTAAGATAAATCAAAATTTTTACTGCCAAATTTCCAAATGTTTTTACACAATTTTCATTTGAAACTTTTTAATCCCATACGAAGGGAAGGATGAAGGGGAATATGTCTGCGTGCAAAAGTAGGTGTAACTTCGGTTTGACTTGACGGATTTTAATGTTTCTAGGATCATTAGATCCTAGAAACATTAAAATCCTAGGCACATTAAAATCCGAAAGAGAATTTTACAAAGAATGGAAATGTATGTAGTAGGAATTACGTAATTGACCAAAATATAAGAGAAGTTTTTCTTTGAAACATTAAATGGAACGATAAATTTTTAATATTATAGTATTGAAACACATGAAAAATTGAAGGAAGTGATGAAAACCGGAAGTTGCTACCATTTTTCCTGACGAAGATTTAGTTTACGAAGGCAATTCAGAAAAATAAAATTTTTAAATATAGATTTATAGATTTATATATTTATTGCGCGTAATAATGTATTTACTTTATTAATTCAATAAAAATTAAATTATTACAATAAATAAATTTATATTAAAAAATTTAATTCTTCTGAATTGTCTTCCTGTGACTATATCTTCGTCAAGAAAAAAGGCAACAACTTCCGGTTTTCATCCCCTCTTCAGTTTTTTATGCGTTTTAATATTACGACATTAAAAATATATCATTCTATTTAAAATTTTAAAGAAAACACAAGTAATATACATAAATTGACATCCGTCCAATTTCGTACTACATACCCTTCAATTTTATGTAAAAATCTCTCTCTGCTGAGCCTAGAAACATTCAAATCTGTTGAGGCAAACCGAAATTATACTTTTGTACGGAGCCATGCCCATCCTCCACCCACTCCTCGTATGGGAGTTAGATCGAAAAGTTTCAAACGAAAATTGTATAAAAATGTCTGAAAATGTTGCTAATAAAAATATTATATTAATATTATTATACCTATCTTAAACTTGAATTTAATTAAAAAATATCGAATTTTTAATTCACCTTGAGAATTACGCCCCCTTGCGATCATTTTGGAAACTTAAAAATAATGTTGTTGAAAAACCCGTGTCCTCTTTGTTATTTAGATTTTTTTCGCCAGATTCTGCGATAAATGCTTGTCGAGATATAGCCGGTGGCCAGGCTTAAACAGACACCTTTCCTTAGCTTCCAAGATTGTCGATGATGCCTTCTTGGTTCCTAGCTTGAAACTACGTCTTCGTCTCTGCAACTACTGTTTAATTTAAGTGGGTTATCGCAACAGTAAAAGCCCTGAAGTTGTCTTTTAGGATAGTATCTAACAACCGCCGGCAGTAGAAGCAAAAATGACAACGCGGTTTCAACCCAGAAACCAAGGAGGTAATATATGGGTATGTTTGTTTTCGAAGAAATTTACTATATATTACTAGCTTTATTCGATGAGCTTGAATTTATACTTTATTATTCAGTGAGTATATTTATTTAATAATTTCTAATAGAAATATATCATGCATCTTATTATAGGTTATCTTTATTCTCAAAACAAAATCAATCATTAGAGTAATATATTTCATAAAGAAAATATCTTATTACTTTATAAATAATAGTACTATAAACTTCAGGAAATGACTATTATATCATTGTTTTTAATACAAGAATAAATAGTAATTACGTACTCTATGTGGAATATCAAAGAGTTTTGTATGACATTTGTAACAGTGTTTTCAATACATCGAAGACCGATTTTACGAATTTAAGGGATATTTTTATGGTATGATATGTTATAAATAAGTATGTATAGTCTTTACAATAAAATAACAACTTGTTTGCAAACTATGAAGATGACTGATTTCTTATTTTTATTTAACTATCCACAAGTATATATGAATTTATTCTATTTATAGATATAGCTGTCGGTTCTTGGTGAAACATAATTTATATACTTTAAGGTAGATAAAATTAAAAAATACTTCATTTCGTTGAGAATGGTAGAACATACCGAAACAATTGTTAGAGATATTCTAATAAATTAAGTGAAACGAAATCAAGTGTATTTTAATTATATCAATTTAAACGCACAGATATTATACTTGTAATTCGACATATCAGTCCGGAAGTAAATTCTTCCTACGCAGATGTCTGGATGGTCCTAATTAATATCTTCGGTTACGTCCTTCTTACTTTCTGGTTTTTGGTTCCAATAAAAACAGGTAACTGTAAATGCTTTTCTTCTTTAAATGCTCTCTTCTAATACTTCTACAATCGTCTTGTATAAAATACCTTGCTAGGCTCCTTATAATATAAATGTCTAATAAAATTGATTCACCTTATTTGGATCTTTGATATCCTTCTTAATATTGGAAAAATCTGGACGCACAACGGAACACCATCCGTAATTTTCACTAACTGGTATATATTCGACTTATTTGATGTTTTTCCTAAATCTACATTTTTTTGATAACGTTTAAATTTTAATTAATGTTGTGTATCGTCCCTACTAGTTTTGTAATTGTCAGTATCTGCTCTATTTGAATACTCAGGCAATGAGTCATATCGACTTTCAGTGTGATTCTTCAGTACAACTTAGATTTACATCTCTTTCTTCATCATTGCCATAACACTTCAGAGTTTTCCCAGAATATTTTCTTGTATAACGTACCAGCTAAGCAGGAGAGCTGTTAGACAATTTTGAATAGTTATTTGAGGCAGTTTGAAAATTTTTGTGTGCCTTCTTTAGCAATGTCTAAACATTAAACCGAAGACATGGCTGAAAGATAGCGGGCATAGTCTACCCTTAAAATTTGTTAAGTTGCTAACTTTTTTTGCAAAAAATATCCTTGAGACATTCTGAAATTTAATACCTTTAAATTTAGTATTTAGTAAAAGAGAAAATAAAAAAGCCAGTTCGTTTATTCGGGTCTAAAATTAGGCGTATTCAAAATTGAATTTCGTAAATTTCGAAAAAATATATTTGAAACAAGACATAGGCAGAATAATATATACGAGGTAGGCGCCATAATTTCTCGGCCTGATATACAAAAAAAGAACTTGGAACAATATGAGAAGTTTTATTTTTCAATGTAATATCCCCTATACACTTATTACAACGATTAATTAATAATTCGATACCCTTGCAAAAATAATCTGAAGTTTTTTCCGTCAAAATGTTCTATAACAGCTGCTTGCAACTCACTGTCGTCTTTAAAACTACGTCCCTTAAGGTCTTTTTTTAAATTAGAAAACAAAAAAAATCACAAGGAGCCATGTTCGGACTATACGGTGGATGTTCCAATTCTTGAAAGCCAAATGCGCGGATGCAGCTTGTGAAATGGCGGCAGCATGGACGGGAGCATTGTCGTGCAATAATCGCACATCTTTTGTCAATATGCCACGACGTTTTGCACGAATACTGTCCCTTAATTTATGCAATAAAAATGCATAGTATGTGCCGTTCGCACTTGCATTGCGCTCTTTAAAGTCTATTAGTAAAATGTCATTACAATCCCAGAATATTGTGGCCATCACCTTTTTCGATGATTGAACGACTTTCGCCTTTCGATAGAGGATCGTAAAACAGAACCATTGTTTCATCCCCTATGACAATAGACACCAAAGTCGGTTTTCAAAATTAGTTTTGGGTTGTCTCCACACATGTTTAAAAACGACTGCGCACATTCGACTCCACGTTCACATTGGAGAGCAGAAAGAAGTCGCGGTACCCATCTAGCACTAATTTTATTCATACCCAAATGATAATGCAGAATTCGGCGAGCATTCGGGAATGTTTGTTATCACTGCTGATTCCTTCACTTTCAAACGGCGATCTTCTAGTATTAAATATTCAATAACTGAAATTTGTTGAGGCGTTATCACTTCAATTGGTCGACCCGGCCGATCAGCATCTTCCAGGGATTCTTGTTCCAAACGGAAACATTTTGCACACTTTTCTAGAGTTGAATACGAAGGGGATGAATCACCTTAAACGCCGCCTAAATGTTGTTTAATGTGATAAGGTGTATGCCCTTCTTTTGTTAAAAATTTAATGACTGCGCGGTATTCAATTTTCGTTACTTCACACTATTTCGTGCGGTAGTCACGTTGGTTGGCTGGTTACTAAAAACTACTAGGCTTTGAACCGTCATATTTATAGTGTACACCTTGCATATGTGCATGCATGAGGTAACGGAGTTGGAACACGGCCTGTCAGGCCGAGAATTTATAGCGCCTACCTCGTATATCTAAAAAACACATTTTCAAAAGGAACAAGTGTTTTGTTCGGGAATGTTGTAGATGTGTGCGAGTGAGTAACGCTATGTGAGAGAGAGCATATATCGCCGATCGGCCGAGTTGAAGAGTACTGCGCTGGGAGTGGCCCACGCAAGTGAGCGTGCAGCTCAGACAAAAAAATTGGACCAGTTAAAAGATTCCCTTTCATAGTAATTTTTTTTTTGAATTTCCGTATACTTAAAATGAAAAAGGCGTGTATATCCATTGATCGGGGATGTAAGTCAAGAAACTATTTTGTTTTATTTATCCTCGGTTTACTTAAATTAAACTCAGCAGCAACTCCTAAGACTAATGGTGGCATTCTAATTAATAATAATTCTGCTTTGCACGGTGGCAAAGCTGAAGGATCACAATTTTTCAATGACTCTTTAAAAGCGTCTTCCTTGTTTTGGGCTTTGTGAGTTAAGCAGAATTTTTGAAATCTCACTGTATTTATAACGGTGGAATTCTAAAATCCATAAATTTCACAAAGTATTCAAGTGTTCTGAAAATTTCTGTAGACATTTCACAAACACTCGTGTCCGGTCACCATGACCGCTCTAATATTAAAAAATATATTAAAAACGTTCACGGCAACAAAAGCCACCAACCTACCGCTCCCTTAAATAAACTGAACCATTAGCTCCACATCGAATGTTAGGGGAAAAACAGTGGGGATATAAAATGATTATGCAAACTCGTTGTGCTCACCTTGACCAAGGTGGTTAAAGATTAAAATGTGCAGACTTGCAAAAATCTCAAGATCGAACATTTTTTTCATCACGATAATCTTTTATACGTATTACTTATGTAAGAATAATATACGCAGTTAAAATGCTATTTAGAAATAGGGGTTTTGGTTCCTTTTGTAAGTACTAAATGTTATATTTGAATAAATACCTACATTTAGGAATAGTAAGACTGACAACTTGGTAGGAGCAATTTATTAGAAAAAGTGTCGCCATAGGTGAGGTTCACCACTCGCTAGACGGGTACTTTGACTGCCATAGGTGACCTAGAAAATCAATCTTTTTCAGTGTCTTAAATTATTACAAGTTATAAGAGTGTCTTTATGTAGTTTAATATAATTAAGTGTTAAGTGGTATAATTAGTATGAAGCGTATCTTTTTATTTATAATTATAACCATTATTTTAAATTGTATGAAGTTTTGATCTAGTACTGTCCCGGATGAACTGCAAAAATCATGCATGAAGTCAATATATAAGGAAGAATATGCTCGACTTGAACTACTGACCTATTGTTACGCTATCGAATATTTCCAAAGTTTTTGAAAATATTAAGTTAATCAGAATATATGAATTTCTAGATGCGCAAGTTCTTGATAAATCCACAAACACAACTATTTGCAAAATAATGGTCAGTTTGTTGTTGAACTGTTCATTCATCTATCAAAAGCTTTTTTTTTTCGCGAAAGAGCACAAAATTTATTAAAATGCTAATTACATTACAAGCCTAACGATTTTATTGTTAGTCATTGCAAATGACAAAAACCTAACTTTTTCATGGAAACCTCTTGGTACGAGACTGCCTCAGGGATCCATACAGGTCCCTATCCTATTCTAATTTACTTTAATATACTGCCAAAAGGTTTTATTGTCAACCATAACGATTGCATACTTACTCCACTTGAAGACATCAGATTTTTGTGATTGGCATTATTTTTTGGTGCAACAGGTAAGTCTCTGTTTGTACTACAGAAAACGTGTATTAAACAAGTATTCACATTAAGCAGTCGCGACTCGTGCAAACAAACATTTATAAACAATAACATGCTTACCTTACCCAGAAATCTATGTGCTAGAGTGTGCGATATTTGTAAAAAATCACTAGAACGACTATTTTAGTAACTACTCACTGAAACACAGCTACGGCAATCTTGGAACGAAAAACAATCAGTTATATGCACTAAAATAAATTGAACAAAATTATAAAGGAATGGAACATCAGGCGATAAGAATTTACAATTACATACCCACACATCAATGGAATTGCCTATCAAAGGATTTACAGGGGCTCCCAGCCCCATCACCGGTGAAATGCTTGTTACGCGTTGATTGAATTCTTAATACCTGCTTTCAGTTAGTCTTCTAACACTGTTGCCTTTGTTATATAATATATTTAGTATTACTGTATTTTTTTACATAAAATAATGTTTGTTTTGTTATATTTTCATATGCATACCGATGTTTATGTTTATTGTAAACCTGCGATAGGTAAATTATTATATTCGATTATTATAATGGCGATGACCATATTAAATGGGACTAACATATACCGGGTGTCTGTTTAAGCTCGGCCCATTTCTCTACAACCGTTTGTCGTTCAACTTGCCTAAAAAATCCTGATGGTAAGATGGACCAGTTTCCAAAATGAACGAAAGGGGGCGCAATTCTCAAGATTAATTAAAAATTCGATAATTTTTCATTAAATTCTATATTAAAATAGATTTAAATTTCTACTAGCAACATTTTCAGACGTTTTTATACAATTTTCATTTGAAACTTCTTGATCTAAGTCCTATACGCAGGGGAGGGTGGAAGGGGGGTATGTCTGCGTACAAAAGTAGGTATAATTTTGGTTTACCTCAACAGATTTTAATGTTTCTGGGCTCATTAGATAGAGAATTTTACAAAGAATTGAAAACTAGGAAATTATATGATTGTCTAAAGAAATAACAAGAGGCACTGCTCTCAAATTATGTATATTACTTGTTTTTTATTTAAAATTTTGAATGGAATGGTATATTTATAATATCGTAATGTTGAAGCACATTAATAACTGAAGAGGATGATGAAAACCGGAAGTTGCTACCTTTTTTCTTGATGAATATATAGTCATACGAAGACAATCCAAAAAAATTAGAAATTTTAAATATAAATTTATTTATTATTGCGAGTAATAATTTTATTTTAATTTTAAAAGGGTCATTGGATAGTGTAGAGTTCGCTTTTACTTGAATTGTTATCATACTCTTCTATAAATGTATTCATTTCAATCTTCTCACCGATTTTTAAATTTCATATCATGTCGTTTCAGACATTGAAATAAAATAATAATAATAATAATTATAATAATAATAATAATAATAATAATAATAATAATAATAATAATAATAATAATAATAATAATAATAATAATAATAATAATAATAATAATAATAATAATAATAATAATAATTTTTATAATAAAATTTTTGCCTCCACACTCTCCACCTTAATCCAGGACATCTCCCAGCAGCGAGTGCCAAGAGATGCCCCGGGGGTTCCTCACGCGAGGCGCAGACAGCGGTCGGCCCACCAACACGCAAATGCTAATCGAACGACCACCGCCCGCACCCCCCACAGTAGTAAATTTTTTTACAAACCATAATAATAACAACAAAAACAACAACAATACCAAATTCACCACCAAATTCCTAAATTAACACAATGTAAAAATTCAATTATATGCATTAAGCCACTAAGCTCCACGAGCTTGACAGTGGTGTGTGTATTCGATTATTTAAAAAAGTAAAACAGTCAGTAATGAAGGAGTCCACAATATATACCTATCCAATATTGACTATATGACTATTTCCCTGATCCAACAGCCATACCTTTAGACCATGCTTAAATAGACCCAAAGCATGTTGCCTCCTCAGGTCTTCCGGCAGCGCATTGAATAGCCGCGGCAGCATAACATCCCACTTCCTAGCTCCATACTTGTTGACTTGAATTTCACCTCTGGCAACACCTTCTCCTTCCCTGAACCTGGTAGCATGTTCGTGGTTCACCTTTGGCAGGCGCTTCATGACGGCAAAAGTGGGCGTTGCCAGTCTGTACAGGAAGAGTTTGTCCACCGGAAGGATAGACAGATGCTTGTACATTTCATTTATAGAGTCCACACCAACAAGGTCCCACGCAACATTCTTTATTACGCGGTCCTGAATGGATTGAATGTTTTTAATATGCACTACTGACGCCTGTCCCCAAACCGATATACCGTATGAGAGAACTGATTCAAATAACGCACTGTAAATAATCTTTAAAATATGTCCCGGCAGAAACTCCCTCAGCCAGAAGAACCTTCCACTCAAATACCGCAATTTTTTGGACAAGTTAACAGTTTGAGTCTTCCACAAGAAATTGTTTTCAATCCAAACACCTAGGTACTTGTGCTGAGTCACAACTTTAACATGTGTGCTGCAGGTGCAGGTGGCAGTGTCGTCAATCAAACATTCGTCGGAGTGAAAGGTCACCTGTGGCCGAAACCGCGCGGCAAGATGCGGGGAGCGTATGTGCATCAACACTGTCTTTTCTGAATTTATATGTAAGTTCCTGCCATACGCCCACTCCTGGAATCGCTTGAACTCACTTTGCATAATGTTGCTTGCTGTTTCCACCTGTCTGTGGCTAACGTAAATGATGGTATCATCCGCATACAAAAGGTATCGACATGCGTTGAAACATTGTCCAATATCATAAACATAAAGCAGATACAGTAGTGGACCTAAAATGCTTCCTTGCGGCACTCCTTGGGTTATAGTTTCCATCCTGCTGTTAGTGTTTTTTATTTTTACGGTAAACTTCCTGTCTACAAGAAAATTTTCTAACCAACGCAGTAGATCACCCCTAATCCCCAGTCTGCTCAATATATCGAGTAAAATGTTGTGGTTTATGCTGTCAAAAGCTTTGCTGAAATCAACAAAAATACAAAGTACGTGCGTCATGTTGTCAAGCGCATTATTGACTTCATTTGTAAAATTCTCCAAAAGGGCGGTCGTACTTCGATCTTTCCTATAGCCAAATTGGAATTTGTCTAAAATGTCGTATTTGTATATATTTGTATATAATAATAATAATAATAATAATAATAATAATAATAATAATATCTAGTTATAGGAAAACAGTAAAAATAATCTCCATAACTCATGAACTATGTAAACAATAATGAGACAAAAGCAATATAATACAATGCATTAATTATAACCAAATCATTTACTTAATTAATAACGAAAGAGTATAAAAATTGATATCTAATTCATCCCTGCCTATAATATTAAAGTAAGTAAAAGGATCTATTATTATACCTAAACATAAATAAGAAAATATATTAACCAAGTAATATAAACGAAACAAGCAAATATATTTAAATCAGAAAGTACAAAAACTAAAACACAAAAAACTTCAATTTAACAAATGTTCAAAGTGTTCTCATTATCTTCAATACACATTACTGTGATCTTGAGTTAATATTAAGTTGTATATATGTATTCTCAAGACCACAATTAGATTTAATTAATTTAATGTTATCTTTAATCTTTTATATTAGTCTTACTTTAAAATTAAAAAATACACATTGTATATAAATATTTATTGTAAAGTAGTAGGTTAGGATGTAGTAAATTTATATTAGTTTAAGTAAAACAATGTAACAATGTCGTTATAATTTTTATTTATGAAATTAAAATTGGAATAATCCCTGTATGACAGTTAAATTTTGATAATTAATCGTTCATTTGTACCTTTAGTATGGTGTGTCAGTCATCCAATACAGTTTAGTGGGTCGATTCACGTGATGAGGCCATTTCTTCTTCAGGGGCCTTGCAAACCATGTATGAACCAATATTCATTAGAAAACACATTTCGACAATCACGAACGTGTTTCCTCTACTTCCCATAAAAAGGAAGACAAAGAAAATTAGAATTAAGTATAGGTACGAACAACATGCGGAAATGGTTTAAAAATCATAAAAAAAGTAATAATGAAATTTATAACTTTATTTATAAGTGGTGGTGTGCATTTAAGTTTTATACTGTAAATGATGTACAAATTAATAGAATATTTTTGTACTCACGTTGTTGAATGTAGATGTATCAGTAATTCACATTTTCTCACATTTATATATTGGTTTTTCTTTAATTTCGTTTTTTAAATTGATATAATCACATCGATTTAAAATACAGTTGTTTGTTTACAGTTTTCAAGCTGTAATGTATTTACACACCGCTTGAGGCGATGCAGAAGTATATGTATCCCTAAGAGTGGGAAGAATCTCTTGAATAGGCATGACTGAATTTTTTGTTAAAGATATTCTTTATAAATTACGGCGCACTATGATTTTCGATGGATTTTGATGCCGGTGAAAACCGCTCTTAATACAAATAAGCATTCGGTGTCTGTATAAATAAATTTAAATTTGAACTTGTACAGTTTTTAGAAATAATTTTTTTTGTACTTGTAAAATTTTCAAGAAATAATTTAATTGACTGAAAATTTCTAATTGAAAATTTTTGTTCGACCGAATAATTTTTCAAATCAAATAAATATATTTAAATTATAGATATTAGTTTGTTAAGAACCGGAATATTTTATTTTAAAACATGATGGCAATACGCAACATGTCACGATAAAAGATTCTGGAAATTACAATAATTTTTTTTGAATAAGGGTATTTTGTAAAGAGTTTATTTTTCTTTGAATAGGAGTACAGACACTTTATGTTTTTCTTTTCTAAACAATATTTATTATATCTCATTCGTTATTTATTGTAGAATCGGTGTAAAATAAGTCAATTAAAAATGAATATGGAAGAATTTAATGTTTTATATGAAGAACTAAGGTAGTTTGAATAGAGTTTTCTTTTTGTATATAAAGTGTTTTATTGTTTTTGTGTGGTGACTTATATTGAAAGATAATAAGGTTGGTAAATTTATATTTTATTTTTTTTTGAATTTCTGTGTTTATGCATTGAAATTTGACATGTTGGGATTCTATCAATTAGGGATGTATTAAACAAGTTGTTCAATTAATTAACTTGTAGAATGGAGGCCTAATTGATTCTCTGACATGAATTTGTGTTGAGAATGTCATTCAGAAGCGAGAAAAGGCATTTGAGTGAAATTAATATCAGCACAAAATCAGCATATTAATGCATATCTAAACACTTGTAATTAAGTTTTTTTTTTTATTAATTTGTGAATGATTTTCATTCCTTCTTGTAAACATTAAAGATTGGACACGTTATGACGTGAGTTAAGGGTGCATTTAATGAGTTTAAAGGATAAACTCATAGGATTGGACTTCGACTGACTCTTTAACGTAAATTTGCTTTGGGAATGTTGTCCAGAAGCGAGAAAAGGCATTTGGATAGGATTAGAATCAAAGTAAAGTCTATTTTCTAGTGTGTGCACAATAATAATAATAATAATAATAATATTTTGTTTTATAATCATAACTTTTTGTTGATGGCACTAAAAATTTAAACTGAGCACGTACCAGTGTGTTATACATGATTTTAATTTATACTTTAGTTTATATACATTATTAGATGCTAATGTCCTATATTGTGGAATGTAAATAAATTATTTAGAATAGTTTGTTCGTTTGTGAATATTTATTATTATTATTATTTCTCTTGGTATGTTTAATGAATTATGTTGTAAGATATTTGTGTATTTTGATTTAATGTATCTGACCTCATAAAAACTTTAGAGTATAATCTTTTGGAGAAAGAATAATTTTGCCCCTGAGATAAAAGATAATCAGAGATACCATTAACTGAGCTAGTGAAGTGCGACATTGCCTAATTTGTTGAGATATATGCGTGAACTTTCGTAATTTTAGGAAGGAGTTTTAATAATTTCATTATACTGTTAATTCGCGAGGGTCACAGCAACATGTTCTTGTCGATTAGTAGAAAGCACAGTTACTTCAATTTCGGAAGCAGCAATTGTTGTAATCGGCTTTTTGTGATAAACTATGTCTTTTATTCCGTGATCACTACACGACTTTTTTATACGCATGAGCGTTTCAAACTATACAATTTTAAGAATTTTTTATACAAGAATTATTCAAAATCCTATTCAAAGTACTTTTTGAAATTTCATGTATACAAGAAATATTGCAAATCCAGCTCTAAATACTTTTGTACTCTTGATAAATATACATAGAATGCACAATTTACGACATATTTGCAAAAAGTCGCTATTCGTTAAGAGTAAAAGTGATAGTTTCGGTCCGAATTTTGAATATTTTTTTATAGAAAAAATATTGAAAATTCAGTTTTAAATACATTTGTACTTGAAGTGTACTTGCCTAGAAAGCATAACTTGCGAAATATTCGCAAAAAACTGATTTTTGATAACAGTAAAAGGCCTACTTCCGGTAAGAATTTAGAAAAAAATTTTTATAAAATTTTTCTCAAATTTAAGTAGTACATATGAATTCTTTTTAAAATTGTTTAAACTTAATAGTTGACGAAATATTGCCTACATTCGATTTTTTTCCCAAAGTAAACTACTACTTCCGGTCTGCCGATTTTACTGAAAATCTAATCAGATCTCAAGAGGGAGATTATACTAGTAAATACAAAATTTAAAATTGATAGCTATAGCGGTTTGACGGCTATGGTGGTCACACACACACAGAGAGAGAGACATACATTTTTTAAAAACCAATTTTTTGGTATCAGGGGACTTCAAAACGTGGACATCTGCAAAAATCTCGATATCGAAAATTTTCATCATTACAATACTGCCTTATACTGCGTATAAGAAAGTGAAAAGAATAGGCATGCGGGTGTATATTCTTTCAAAACTGAAACGATTTCGTAATTGTGCAAATGTAGAAGATAAGAAGGAAACTTTGGAAACGCCTAGCAAGAGGAAAAGGTACATAGGCGCACTACGGATCGCGGACGACATCGCTTATCAAGATATGAGAGCAGCATGTATGGAACATGCTACTTTTTATTGTAATAAATGTTGAGAAATTGCTTTCGCCAATCTTGTAGAGCGAATGGAATAAAAAACGTTTGTTTTTGTAAAAGTGGTCTATTACCCAAAATGCGCCCTACCAAGGAATAAGTTACTATGTAATCTAGAGCCTTATAATACAGTGTGGCCCATAAGTCGCTCAACCGAATGAAAAAAAAGAAATGAAAATGTGTAGTACAAATACAAAATTTATTCTTCTATGATAAAAATAATACAAATATGTTTCAACAAAAACTGACTCTTTGGGATCACAGCTTATGTTCGAAGTTCGCGTTACAAATGCGCCGAAGTAATTGTTTATCATCATTGAGTTTGGCGACTTCTTCGGTTATAACATTTTTCATGGTATCAATATCCGGCAACTGATGATGGAATACCTTATCCTTTAAAATACCCCACACAGCGAAATCTAGTGGGGTTACGTCCGGAGATCTCGGAGGCCGTTCGACTTGACCTCTTCTTCCAATCCATCCGGGGAAAAATTCATCGAGAAATTCGCGAACAATTAAAGCGTAATGTGCTGGAGCACCATCTTGTTGAAGAGTTAAACATTGACCAGCAAACACTGGGTTATTGGCAAGTTCTTCACGTAGTTCCATCAACAAATCGAGGTATGCAACACCTATTACAGTATTGTCGAAGAAATAGGGGCCGACGATTCCGAAGGCGCAAACACCAAGCCATACCGTTACTCCAGGCACGTTTAATTCTTCTTGAATGGTGATATGCGGATTTCCAGTGGACCAGTAAACACAATTGTGTCTATTGATGCGCCCATTTAATTTAAATTGAGCTTCTTCCGATCACAAAATTGTTTTGAAGAAATTTTGAAAGGCTTCACATTAAATGACATACCATTCTGCGAACTGTAGCCGACGATCCGGATCATCTTCTGTCAATGCTTTTAAGAGGCGTGGTCTGTAAATCTTCAAACCGACTTCCTTCATTATTCGCTGCAGGGTAGAACGAGAAATATCCAGGTCATTTGCGGTTTTTCGGACAGATCGCGCAGGCGATTCAATAAAACTCTGAGCTACAGTTTGTAAGTTATCATCTGTCCTCAGACTACGTGGCCGGCCTGTACGCTTGGAATCATTCACACAGCCGTTTTTTTCGAATCTTTTTATCAAGCGATAAACAGTCTCACGCCTCGGAACTTGACAGTCTGAAATTTTACCGCGAAATCAGAAAAAATGTTTTCATAATCAGCATGGTAACGATAGTACGAAGACACCTAAAATACCCGTTGCGCTACGGTATACCGATAATGTGGGCTTGTTGGCATTATAACGCGTTCACACACTTACAAACTCCGACAAGATATTGCTTCACACACAGGCAACCGCTGTACTGCCGACAGACCAGCCGTCAACCTTGCATTAGAGGGAAAACGTTGCGCGACTTTTGGGCCACGTGGTATTACAGAAAATTTTTAGAATATAACTCTGATTTGGAATACTAATATTAAAACTGCTATTTTCTTGACGTTTGCTAATTGGAAATTTGTAACAAATTATGCAATAATAAACTACTTACCTACTCACTTACTTAAACAATTAAATATCTATTAAAATTACTACTCTACTTTTGAATTCTGTCTTTCAGCTGTGTATGTTTTTTCATGGTTATGATATAAATTTAAAATAACTTTTTTTTTGCAGCCATAATTCAGCTTCTCAACGAATTATACACATTGTTGAAATTATGGACAATTACAGTATAGTAAATAACAATATAGAATGTATTCTGGAGTGTATTTAACAGCAAATTTCATCAAAATACGTCAAAATAATTACACAGACTTTAGTTGTTAAAGTTGTTATAAAAGACGCTTTCTTTTTATGGCGACATTTCACAAAGATATAAAAACAAAACGTATAAACACAAAGCACCTACGCCTACTATGGGTAACCCCTACAGTAAAATGTAAATTATATGTAATTAAAAAAATATATTGCTTGTAAGTTAAGATTTTATGTTTTTTTTCTCTATACCTACACAAGCATTCAACTTTTATAGTGACCCTATATGTTGTAAATATTTTAATTCATTAATACAATACAATCGCAATTAAAATATATGCTAATTGGATGATTCTTTCTCTGTTCCACTGATTATATAAAAATGTAAATTTCATTTTATTGCTGCATACATACTCTTCTAATGGCACTGAAGTAAAATTTATATGCTCATAAAATTTGTATTTGTTCAAACAGGCTATCACTCCCACTTGCCATATATGCAAATCGATGTTTGTTATTTAGAAACCCATAAAGTTATTAGTAAATAAACACTGCAGATTTGAAGAATCTGTCTAATAGTGCTATTATTATGTAAATTATTCTTATATTATTCTTTCCTATAATTCTAATAAGTATAGCTTCCTTATAATTTACTTAATTATATTACGGACCTATATTAGCACTATTAATTGATGATATTTAATAGATGTGAGCGGTGGAAAAAGAGGGTAAACTCCTAAAATATCAGCCTTTAAACGCAAGAGATGTGTTACAGTAGATTGAGGTGATGTGGTTCGCATTCTGAAGATCGCATGTTTTCTAGTATGCAGAAAAATAGATTTAGCGCGAATTATGGTTTTCGTCCCTTGTTAATTATCTACGACTCTGGTGACTCGTAGGTGCGTTGCGCAGTACAAGTTTGGGACGGGAATATCAAGGGCGCCGGCAAGGAGTGAAAAACATATTTGTACCTCCAGACTGTGGTATAGCAAAGTACCTACTGACTTTTTCTTCTGGCTTGTCTTTCCGTATGAAGGAAAAGTTATTACATGATGCTTGCTAATGAATAAGTTTAGTAATTTTGATAAATTTGGTAGATTTGCTAAATTACTCACTAAATTTACCAAATCTACTTCCCTTAAAGTTATTGATAATTTTCTTTTTTTTATTTTTATGAAGACCACTAGAAAACTAAGATAATGAATATACTTATTCATTATCTTCGTGGAAGTTTTTTTTACAGAGGTGGTGCTTCACCGAAATTAGTCTTAGGCATTCATTATGACATTACAACCTTTTGAAGTCAATACCCAAAGTTAAGTTGTATAACAGCATTAGCTGAATTTCGCCTTCTAAATTGCAACTATTAGCTATTCACTTTAACTTCAAATTGTTATCATTGTATCTACGTTGATTATACCTATATAGGTTGTTCCTAAATATCATGTACATAAGGAAGGGGGTAGCTATTTGGTTTATTTTGTGCCTAAAATTTCATATAAACATAGATCTGCAAACGCTTCGTTACCAATATGCAGGGTGTTGAAATTTCAAGAATTTTTCACTTTTTACTGTATAGCTCCTGCAGTTTTTGAGATATTTTGTTCAAATTTGGAAGGTAGGTTACGCTATAAGGCCTGCATCATTAGCCATGCCAAATGATTATGTAAATCTACAGGGTAATAATTTTTTCGGGGTCATGCCCTCTTTTCTCACCCTGAACTTTTTTGCGATGCGCCACTGCTAGATTCTAAAATACGCAATAAATTTTCTGTCTTGTTTAGAAACTTTTTGATCTCTTATATTTTTTTCTTATCTCTGACCGTTATCGAGAAAAAAAATAGAAAACAATTTTCTGTAATTCGCCAGAGAAAATTAAATTTTTTAAAATGGTCCAGCAGGCTCTGGCTTTATTCAGATAATCACTTGAGTTTATTAATTAGACAATTGACATTAGAAATCATTTGGCATGGCTAATGATGCAGGCCTTATAGCGTAACCTACCTTCCAAATTTGAACAAAATATCTCAAAAACTGCAGGAGCTATACAGTAAAAAGTGAAAAATTCTTGAAATTTCAACACTCTGCATATTGGTAAAGAAGCGTTTGCAGACCTATGTTTATATGAAATTTTAGGTACAAAATAAACCAAATAGTTACCCCCTTCCTTATGTACATGATATTTAGGAACACCCTGTATATACAGGGTGAGTTTTTTTGAAGGTATAGCATTGGGATCTCAGAAACTACTGGAGATAGAAAAACGCTTAAATGGGGAAAGATGCTCAGTTTTACGAGTTTGATTTAAAACTGCTTTTGTTTCTCCGATAACTTTCATGGCTTATTAGATATTCAAAGAAATCTAAATTTTACAATTTTCTTTAAACATGCTTAGCATCGTTAATAGTAATTTTAGAGAAAAAGTGTTCAGACAAAAGTTTTAGATAATTTTACGCCAAATAAAACAAAAAAAAAAACAAAAACTGTGTAGCTAGTATTGTTTTTTCGTTCACCATTAACGAGTTATGACACAAACTTGTCTTTTTTTAAATCGAAACCATAGTTGGTTTTGACATCATTAAAAAGCTTATTTTTTGCTGATTACAATGATATAAGGTTTGATATTGTTATTTTAAAAAATAAAGAGGATATAGACATTTCTATGTTTGTTCACTTTATAAGATATAAACTTTTAAAAAAAATGTTTGTTGTTTTGTATTTAAAAAAAAAAGCTTATTTTTTGCTGATTACAATGATATAAGGTTTGATATTGTTATTTTAAAAAATAAAGAGGATATGTCAAACATTGACAATTAACTATTAATTAATTTAATTGTAACTTAACTATAGGCGGTGCAAACGGCCGTTAATCATAAGTTTGCATTAGCTATGGAATTTTCTAACGTAGAAAAGCGTGATATGGTTGAATGTTACATTCAGTGCCAGAAAAATTCTGCTAGAGCTGCTGAAGTTTATTTTGAAAGATTATGGTTCGTTCGTTAAACCAAAATCAAAAAAAGGGATGGATGAAGATAGAGAAATAAACATATTAGCATGTGTCGCTCAGAATCCATCTACATCGACCCGACAAATTTCAACAGAAAAGGACTCCTCTCAACGCACTATTGTCAGAGTGTTGAAGAAGCATAAATTTCGTCCCTACAAATTATCAGTATCACAAACTTTACATGAAGGTGATAACATCAGACGAATAGCTTTTTATAGATGGTTTAAAGATCAGTGTCAAAACGATCCACACTTTTCAATGAAAATATTACCGACTGATGAATCTCGTTTCACAAATTGTGGAATGTTTAATAGGCACAATGAGCACATATGGTCTCAAACAAATCCACTTCACGTTGAACATAGGAGACCACAAATTAAATTTGGGTTTAATGTTTGGTGTGGTGTTATAGGATCAACTGTTCTTCCTCCTTTTATTTTTAATGGATCACTAACTGGCAATCGTTATCTTAATTTTTTACAACAAGATTTCGAGGAAATGTTAGATAATTTAAATTTAAGGACCCAAGCAATGCTGCAATGGTTTCAACATGATGGAGCGCCTCCGCACAATCAGCTGAATGTTAGAAATTATTTAAATTTGAACTTCCCTAATCAATGGATAGGACGAAATGCACCCATTGAATGGCCGGCTAGATCCATTGATTTATCAGTTTTGGATTTTTTCTTGTGGGGTGTACTAAAGGACACAGTATACAAAAGAACATATGAAACAATCGACGATTTAAGAGAAGCTGTCTTAGTTGCTTTTAATAATATCGATAGCCGCAAAGTACGCAATGTTACAAATTCTGTTGTGAAGAGAAGCAATTTGTGTATTAATAATAATGGAGGTATCTTTGAACATTAATAATGTTGTGTGCCCTTAATAAAAGTTCTTATAGTTTTCATTTTATTACTACATAAGATTTCAAAATAAGTTTTCGTTTGGTTTGTATTTTATCAGTTCGAAATTCAATTGTTTTCCATAGAAACAATAAAAATGTCTATATCCTCTTTATTTTTTAAAATCACCATATCAAACCTTATATCATTGTAATCAGCAAAAAATAATCTTTTTAATGATGTCAAGATCAACTATGGTTTCCATTTAAAAAAAGAAAAGTTTGTGTCATAACTCGATAATGGTGAACAAAAAAAAAATATTAGGTACATAGTTTTATTTGTCGTAAAATTATCTAAAATTTTTGTCGGTACACTTTTTCTCTAAAATTACTATTAACCCTGCTAAGCGTGTTTAAAGAAAATCGTAAAATTTAGTTTTCTTTCAATATCTAATAAGCCATGAAAGTTATGGGAGAAACAAAAGCAGTTTTAAATCATACTCGTAAAACTGCGCATCTTTCCCCATTTAAGCGTTTTTCTATCTCCAGTAGTTTCTGAGATCCCAATGCTAAACATTCAAAAAAACTCACCCTGTATATACTTGTAGTCATTGTTTTTTTTTCATTGCAATAAAGACACTTCCCACTTGGCAAAATCACAATTTTAGAGAAGGATGAAAATACGTATTTGCAAATGTAGAACATGTGAGCATATAGTGATTTTGCCTCGTGGGTTTATTATTATTATTATACCGCATGTGTAAATTTTCATTAGCTATATGCGATCAATGCATGCAATACGTGACAACGTGGTACCCCTACTTTCCTTTTCAATGCCAGCGACGCGACGTCTGATACATGTTCGCAAATACAAGTTAGCAGTAACTATTGGAACACCGACTTGGGTGTTATTAATGCGCTCAGAAATAATATTTACGAGTTGCAAGGATTTGTTTTTCTTTTTCCTTTCAGTAAATGCAGAGAAATCTTAAGCTGCGTTCACGCTGCATGACACAAAAAAAGCGTAATTCTAATAAAATTAAAAAATAACCATAATAAATAACAATAATAAAATAAAAAAATAACCCTAATAAAATGAATAAAAAAGGATTCTGAAAATAATAATAAACTACACAAAGGGCACAAAAGTTCCTCCCTGCACAGCAAGACATTGCCCTAGGCGGTCGTAGAAATTTACTCTTACGTTTTCTAACATGTGAGCAGTAACTGAATTAGCAGCCTCAATTATTTTTTCTCTTAACACAACTATGTTTTCTGCTCTACCAGCTTCATGGGTATAAACAATATCTTTTAAATATCCACACAAAAAAAATCATTTGGAAAGAGATCAGTAGATCGCGGAGGCTAGGAACCGCAACGTGTTCGCAGCTAAACATTGAATGTAAAATCTGGTTCGGAATCGGAGAAAATCGTTGTGATGTCGGTTATTGCCGGCATTGGTGACGAACAGTAGGGGTACCACGTTGCCACGTATTATATTCATACGTATAGATCGCACGTAAACATTGAATCCCTATACCTAATGATATTTGACACATGCGGTAATTCCGCCAAGCCGCACCCGATAATCGTTCTCTTACATGTTTGCTTTGGGACTCTTTATTCTCTCATTACATAAAGTGTGTGCTTGTAAGTTCAATACGAATAAACAGTCACGTCCGAGCGAACTGTTAGTTGTTAGTTGCACCACGATATGAGAACATATACCAATCACAGTGATTATTCACATTACTACAGTACAACACAAAAGTGAACTTACGCAATTATTTTTTATATATTTGTAAATATTCTTGTTATGTGTTTGAGATACTGCCATAAAAGAAATTAAAATACACATTGCTTTACAACTGAAAGGAATTATTCTACATCATGTTGGAAACCATACGTAAGTAAATAATAAGGCAGTTGAAAAAATATGAGGGAATATTTTTTTTTATTTAATTGTTTTGAGATGTACAAAAAATGTAAATTTATATAGCTCGGACAAAATACGTTGAAAATGCTGGGACTAGAATGTAAAAAGCACTTCTTTGTAACCTTCATTTTTACATCAGATTAATAACGCATATTAATTTACTTCCAACTTTCGCTGCTAATTTCAAAGTTACTTTCTGTACTGCGTAGAAAATTATTATTTTTAATAGACTTTCCCTGAGTTTAATTTTTTAAATTATTTGGTAAAATTAAATTTACCAACCCCTTTTCCACTTAATTCTAACTTCAACACAGAAACAATAAGTATGCAAATTAAAGTCTACTGTAAAGATAAAAAGACGCGAAAAAGCTTTAAAAAACTATTTTTGTCTAAGGAATTATTGAAAGCTATCAAGATTATGTTTTATCATAATTATACGTAAGCCATATTGTATAGGAAATTACTGAATATTTAGAATATTAAATTCTTCTATTTTCTGTACAATTATCTACATTCACCTAAAGTGAATAGGAATGGAGCGATTGGAAATTAGTAAGATTATTAACATAACTATCTTTAAGGTATAAATTCGTAAAATCAAAGGTCAAGTAAAATATCTGTTAAAACGTCCTTAGTTGGCATCATGGTCTAGACTTCTGGAAACAATATTTGTTTTATAACAGATTGTAACAGTCTATATAATTTCGAATTAGTGTATTGTAAATGCTATCCTATCGCTTTATCGTAAATTGAAAAAAGGTATAAAAATGCAAAATTACTTATACATTCTCATATTAAAGGCAATGTTAATTATCCCAAAATCACAAAAGAATCTGCAATTGCAATTCGACAACTTTCAGATTGTTTCAAGCTCATATTCGAGCTCTAGAAGTGCTTGGCGAACCAGTCAAGGCGTGGTACAATATCATACAGTATTTAATTATGGACAAATTAGATTATAATAGTCAAAAGAAATGGGAAATAGAATTAATCAAATCGGATAATCAAGACATTGATTCACTCACTAATTTCATTGAAAAACGTTGTATGTTATTAGAAAAGATTGAAAAGAATCATCCTAAACTACAATATTTTGCACAAGTTACTCCATCAACTCAAAATAAATACAAACAAATGAATAAGGCTAACAGTCATTCATACGTCAATTCAATCATAATTGCCCTATATGCAATTTAAATCACAAAATATATTCGTGTAAGATATTCTTAGAAATGTCAAGTAAAGAGCGCATGCAACAAGTAAAAATCCTCGTTTTTTGCTACAATTGCCTTCAAAAGTGGTCATTCAGCCAAAGATTGTCGTTCAAATCATTGTAGAAAATGTTCTAAAAACCACTCGACACCATTGCATCCCAACAAAGATGAATCTTCAAGACATAGCTCAATACTTACACAATATTGTAAGCGTCACCATGTTGCTTCAAATATTTCGATGCCCACTGATCTTCAGTCACGTAAAAATGGTTTGTCACAAATTTTACCCACAGCTATGGTACTCATCTATGATGATGATAATGTACCTCCAGAATCCACTGCATTATTAGATTCAGCTTCCATGCGATTTTACAGGACGGTTTCATTATGCAACAAGTTAAAATTAAAAACCAACAAGGTCAATATACCTGTATCTGGAATCAGTCAGACAAAGGCTAAGATCACAGAAACATCCACTGCGAAAATACAGGCAATGCACACCAAATGCAACGCAGATTCCCATGGTCACTTCATAGTCAACATACCTCTTGCTTCTTCACCATCACTTCTTGGAGAATCAAAGGAAATTGCTAAGAAACAGTTCCTTTCTTTAGAAAAACGACTGTCTTCCAATCACAAACTAAAATCCAAGTATGTATATTTTATGTCAGAATACATAGAACTTGGACATACGTGCTCACTTCTGACTGCTCAAAGATGTACCGCTCGATATGAATTGACAAATACCAGCGCCCTTTTCAAAGAATATTCTGGAAAGCGGATAAATCACTTCCATTTGGATGAATTATGCACTGTAACTTACGATGAAAAAGCATCTAGTTTGCTCGTAATAAGATGTCTTTTCGAGCTTGCCAAAGAATGTGAAGAGAAGCATTCCGACATTGGTAAAATTATCAGGCAGGATGATGATCTTTTGACATGTTGTGAAACATTGCAATATCTCTGGAATTTTGCGTTCAGGCGGACTCACGCTGCGTAAATAGAATTCCAACCATCCCGAAGCGCTTGAACATGTAAGAGATCAAGATATATCGAGTAATGTTCTCAAGTTTGGTCCGGAAGAAAATTTAATGACACTTGGTCTTCTATACAATAGCTATTCAGAAAATTTATTTTACAACTTCCACACATTTAATTTGTCAAAGTAAGTTTCTAAACGCATTGTATTATCATTTATATCATCTATATTTGATCCTTAAGGTCTTCTAGCCCCTTTTACAATAACCAGAAAATTCTCATGCCACAGCTATGGTTAGCAAAGGTTGATTGGGACGACACCCTACCTGTTGATTTGCACGATCAATGGATCCAATATGCTGAAGAGCGTCCTGCTCTCGAATCAATGCGAATTCAACGGTATGTAATTTGCACATAATTTCGTAGTCAAAGAGCATATGGTGCCTGTATTTACGTAAAATCAATTAACCATCAGAACAATATTCTGACTCAATTATTGTGTTCTAAAAACAAAGTAGCTCCATTAAAGGTCATCACTATTCCAAAGTTAGAATTGTGCGGCGGTTTAATGATGGCAAAGTTGATGAGCAAGCTAAGAACTACCTTAGACATCCGTATTAGCAAAATATGTTGTTGGACTGACTTCACCATCGCTTTAACATGGGTTAAATCCCAACCTCATCTGCTTGACACATTTGTTTCAAATCGTGTATGCCAGATCTATGATCTTTCCGATGTGTCTGACTGGAAATATGTTAACACAATTGATAATCCAGCTGATCTACTAACAAGAGGTACATTACCTCAAGAATTGATAGATTCATCCTTATGGCGTAATGGACAAACTTTCCTTTCACAAGACCCACAAGAAACTGAGAATTTGGTGTACCTACATGCTTATTAGTCTCGCATCATTTACCTTAATTATTTCCTTTTGAAAGTATTTCGAAGTTTCAAACTTTTCAACGTGTTATGTCTTATTGTCGCCGCTTCATAAATAACTGCAAGTTGCCCAGTAAAGATCGTATAACTACTTCTTTAACTACATGGGCATTACATGAATCCTTATTACTTCTTGCCTCGTTATCTCAAAGAGAATCATTTCCGGACGACTTCAAATCCTTGTCAGCAGGAAAGTCCATCCAGATGAAGAGCAAGCTGTCTTACTTGTCTTTTTTTTGAATACTGCTAACACAATTCGTGTTCTAGGTAGGCTTTTTAACGCACCCGTCGTTTATGATAAAAAATGCCCTATCATAACTTCCACTAAACACACCTTCACAAAACTATTATTTCGTCAAGAACATATGCGGTTATTGAACGCCGGCCCGCAGCAACTGCTTGCCTCAATCCGAGATAGATTTTGGCCGATTGACGGTCGTAATATAGCTAAACAGATACCATTCGAATGCCTCACTTGCTTTAAGGCTGGGGTTCGCCCGTGTTATATGTCCATAAGGAATATCGGTACCATTTTAACGAAAAGTTGTAAATCAAGAACAATGAAATTGTCACACAGTAAATGTTAAAACACGCTCATTAGGTTGAGTTATTTTGAAAATCCTAGTGCCCTTAGTTTTTTCAAAAAAAATCATAAAATTAGTAAATTCGGAAGAAACAGAACGAAATTAACTCAATTTATAAAAGGCAGTATGCTGGTGTCGAATCCGAAAAAAAAATTAATTTTGATTTTTGGTTTCGCCTAAAATGGTACAGAAAAAATCCATTAGATGGGTGTTTTAATTCGAATTTAGGAACACCTTCTGTATTAATTTTTGTTGTATTACTATCTTTATTATAAATATTTCTCCGTTTGTTTCTCTATTGATCAAGGGTTATAATAAAAACTGCAAAAAATCCAGCTCCATCTATGGACTACTATTAGGGTTAGGTATCGAAGACCGCAGCGTTAAAGCGCGGCCTAAGAAAAGCAGTAATTTACTAGGCCACTTACCTACTGCTCGGGTTACCCCTCAATTCCCATTTACTGTTACTGGTACCGATTGTTGAGGTCCCTTCATGATAAGGCATAGAAAGGGACGAGGCTATAAACTGCATATATAAATGTTATTTTTGTCTATTTATTTGCTTTACTACAAAGGCAATACTCCTTAAAGTTGTCACAGACTTATCCACCAAAATGTTATGGACATAGACATTTAGATAGTGTTTATGTTAGGAACAGTAAAATAAGAAACAAACAGTTGAATAATTACAATAAAATACTTTTGTCATCGAGTAGTATTGGTCAAGTTTATTTAGATAAGATTAAGAATTTTGATAAGGTAGAAGTACATATACTTTAGGTAAAATTAGTTTCAAATCTTATAAATAAAGAGTAGAATACATTTTGAATATAAAAAAATATTTGTAAATTAATATAGAAAATCCAGCAATCGGAAAGCAACTTTCAAAAGAAGAAGCAAAGTTATCACATAATATAACATTGTAATTTAGACTTTAGAGTAGCAAGCATTTGATTTATGTTCGGTATAGCCTGAGCTGGAAAATATAAATTTCGTAAATAACGTATCAATAATTAAAAATTGGTTTATTTTCATTGTGTGTATAATATGTTAAATGTCATCCTTTTCTGGAAAAACAGCACTGCTCTGGAAGTGTCATAAATAATAAAACTTTACGAGTAACGTAGAGGTATTAAATTATGTACAGTAAGTAGAAACTTGAGCAGAGATGTTTTGAAAAGATTATTAGAATAAATAAGCCCTGGTTTCTGTTGCCGGAGCTTTTTCTGTTCACTTCAGGTGCTGTTTAATAATATAATAATCGATGGCGCACCAGCTTATCATGTCACAGATGTAACTGCTTTTTTATCTTAAAAATAAATTACTTTCTTACACCATTCATCGTATTCACTGAATTCGACGCCATGCAATTATTTTTTTTATATCCGCGTGGCAAAAAAACTGTGAAAAAGAAGCGTTTCCAGTCTCGACCTTTAAAAGGTCCTTACAAATATTCTTCAGGACATTTCACAAAGCGAATCCGAGTAATCATTCATTCCATGTACATTATTCATATCATCCTTATATGGCCGCGTAAAGGCTGGTATAAAATAAAAATCTACCGCAATCATTTAATTATGCTGCATTGTCATTGAAAGTATGAATTAATTTTGTGGGAAATGCTGAATAATAATAATAATAATAATACTCCGTAAAATATTTCTTAGAATTAGGTAATCTAATGTATTAGTTGTGTTTTATTAAACTCATACTAATTCACATTTTACTTAACCCTTTGAGGTGAAAAGGTTCCAACTTAATAGCAGGATTTAATATTTTCTTCAAGTTATTATTTGGCGGTTGTGAGAGTACACCACCGCATTCCGTGCATGTACGGAGCGCCCTGCGTCGACTGATCTCGGTACAAGTCGTCCATCGCTTCGGTAAATTGTGTGTCACCGAAATTAATAATCGCGATTAGGTGTGTGACGACTACTTCTCGGTAATTGTCTGAAATTGATGAAAAATAGTAAAATTCAAGATAAGATTCTTTCGAATTAGTCTTTTAGCAGATATTTCACTATGTTTATATGTGTTTTGCACGACTTCATACATTTACAGCTTTTCAATTCACAATAAATATTGTGATTTATATTTGGAACCGCACTGATGTTATTGATCTTTCGTATACATATTTTCAGATCGATACAATTTCAACGTGTTAAATCTCACATCCGATGACGCATTTGTTATTTTGATGGAATCCCTTCTGATGGGGGATTAGTATTTGGTGAAGAAAGTAATGAAATAAACTGCGATGATGCTATATTGATTTCCGATGAAGGTGTTCCAAACAGAATATCTGACGATTTTTCTACCAATTTATCCGAAGATATATCTCTGGCTCAATTAGCCTGATGACTCATTCCAAATTTGCATGCCTTAATCGAAGACTATGGACCTATAGAAGATAATTTTCAGAATAAATCGGCAACGGCGACACCGGTTGATTATTTTTTATATATATTCGATAACAACTTTTCAAATCAACTTGTATGCTACCCAAAGTAGTAAAAATAGAAATGAACATATTTATTGCAATAAATATTTTGATGGTCATCAAGAGTAGTCCCAGTTACAGAAATTACTGGTATTTTAAACTTGAGCTTCGAGGTACATATATTTCCTCTGTTATCAGTGTAAATCGATTCAGTTTTCTCCTAGCTAATTGAACCTAAACGATCACTCGACTATATTTTGGTAATTATATAAACTCAAGCCTTATTTGAGTACACACAGAAACAACTTTCAAACATTTTGTAAACCGAGAAAAGAACAAACCGTGGATGGAAGCATGGTAAAATATAAGAGCTGAGTTACAATCAAACAATATATGACCCAGAAACCTGTGAAAGGTATCTAAAATATGGGTCAGGGCAGATTAATCAACCATTTGATGGATTTCTAAATTCACACTGGGAAATAGAAGAACCAAGCAGATCAGAGCTTAAGTGAAAGACTTGTTGAGGATATGACATCTGAGCTAAAAGATAAAGGTTTCCATACATACATTTTTTTACGACCCTGAAACTGATAGAGGATCTCAAAACAACGCATATTCATTCCTGCGGTACCGCTCGCGCAAATAGAAAGCATTTATCCACTCTAACACCAGACAAAGATTTGGAAAGAGAAGAGAGGGACTGATCTACTAAAAATAAACTAATTTGTGAAAAATAGAAATACAAGAGAGTTATGGTGTGCTTTCATCCATTCAGTCACTCACAGAAGGTACAATTGTTCAGAAAAGAGAAAAATATGGCAGCATTACTCATGTCGCGTGTTCAAAAATTGTTAAATACCGACGTTGCATGGGATGTGTAAGATCGGAAAGACATGCTAAAATCTTATCATGCCATAGATAGTAAAAGTAAAAAATGATTATTTTGGCACTTCTTAGATACCTCCATTGTTAATGCTTTCATTATATATGCGCAAAGAACCGGTAGTAAAATAGAGTCGAAGGAATTTCAACTCGAGCTTGTAACAGGGTTGGTGGGGGCTAATACCACAAAAATAGCCTCTGGGCGAAAAGTTAAATCTCCAGTCGTTACGAATAAGTTCAAAGTCCTTGTGCCCGAAAACATTAGGAAAGACCAGTTGAAACATATGCCGATCCATGATACTTCGAGACGCTGTGCCATATGCAGCACTAGTAAAAACACAAGAAGAACGGGTTGGTCCTGTACTATGTGTGTGGCACAACCAAGAGCTGTTTTTTGGAATTTCATCAAAAATAAATGTTATTTGTTCAATGTTCTATTCTTGTTTTAATTTTTTCGCTGCTGTATTGTTGTGTCATATTGGAAGCATATAGATATAAATACTCAATTAAGTTTAAAATGTTGTTTGGTGTATTTTAACAATCAGCAGATCTGTATGAAACATGTTTTACAAAAGAAAGTTTTATTTTCAAAATTTAATTAATTCTTGTCTCAAATGGTTAAGGAAGGTTTATCGATTGTTCAATAAAAGCATTTTACGAGAATAACTTTTATAGCTTCCAGAAATTGATAGAGCAAGTGCCTATAACAAACATACCATAAAATAAAGGTTTATTGCTTCCGCATTTTATCTAGTTCTAATTCTTTATCGATTTTAACAATGACTAAACTATTTCCCCGAGTATAAAATGGCATTACCCCCAACGATCTGGAACTTCAAAGTAATGATTTACTCCAATTTCAAGAAATGTTCCAATGAATACAGTATTTATTACCTAAAACTGTTCCAAAGTTACGTTTGTGAATAGACACTCCTAACAATAATTACAACTTGTGAAAGACCTGGAATTAATTTCATTGCTTTAATCTCATTAAATGTAATTCGTGTTTATATAGAGTTACATATAGATATTTCTTTTCTTTTACTGTATTTTTCTTTTTTATGTCTTTGAATTTTAAGTTTTACTTTCACAATGTTCGAGGTTTGCGCACTAAGTATATCAAAGTTACTTAAACATATTGAATAACAAATATGATGTGATAATTCTGGTGGAAATTTGGTTACACGATAATATTTGCGATGCAGATGCAGAGTTCATAGGCGCTAGGTGTGATGTATACAGAAAGGATAAAATTAGTCGAAAGGGGATAGTATGCTGAAAATGTAGATCAAAAATGCTTTTAATAAACGTTAAGAGAGAGGCACGTTTTATACAATAATAGAATCTATATTAGGAGTTACTTGTTGAGTGTTTGTTTATTTTTCTCTTAGTTCAATATTGGACAATCCCCTAGAATATTTCAATGTTTTTAATACCATCTAGGATATTCTGTCGAACAATGATGTACTAGTTGCGAGAGATTTCAATATACCACTTATTACTGGTAACATACAGAGTGTACCACTTAAAACTCCCAGGGCAAATATCTAGGAAACGGATAAAGATATTTGAATTTTGTAGAAAGCAGTTACTAAAAAATGTACGGACGACCCTTCAAAGGGTCGTCCGGACTGAAACATTGTGCGAAAAGTCAAAAATTTTGTACTGAAAGATCGGCGTGTAAAAATCTCTGTCATTGCCAATGAAGTCTGTATATCCGAAACAAGTGTTCTCAAAATTTTGCATGACGATTTGGGTGTGAAGAAGGTGTCTGCATGGTGTATACCCAGATTGCTTACACCTGAAAAACAACTGTGCAGAAAAGAAGTTCTTCAAGAAAATTTGGTCAAGTTGGAGAGAGATAAAACATCTTTATTTCGAATGATTACCGGGGATGAGACTTGGGTATATTACTGGGACCCTCCTACTAAACAAGAATCCATGCAGTGGGTTCATAAGGGCTCTCCACCACCAAAAAAGGCCAAGACACAATTTTCTGGAAAAAAACTGATGGCAACTGTTTCCTGGGATGCTGAAGGAGTTTTGCTTATTGAATATATGCCGAGAGGTTCTATAATACCATAAATGGAGAGGCCTAAGGAAACACAATTAAAAATTTAAAAACTGTTCTGGAGGAAAAACGCCCGCATTCTTATCCACAAAAAAACTTGTTGCTGCACGACAATTGTCAGGTTCATAAGGCACACAAAGTTCAGCAGATAATCAATGACTGTGGATTTATAGAGTTAAGGCATCCACCTTATAACCCCGACCTAGCTCCGTCAGACTTCTTCTTATTCAAAAATTTAAAAAAGCATCTCAGAGGAAAGCGTTTTGCTTCTGATGAAGAACTCAAAGAAGCTGTTGAAGAATATTTTGCGGGGTTACCGAAGCAATTTTTTTCTGAGGGTATGGGGCAACAAATATGGAATAAGTGTATTAGTGTTGAAGGGAGTTATGTAGAAAAATATTTTTTTTTGTCCTCTTATGTGCTTTTTTTCATGGCTAGGTAGATAACATAAAAATACGCCCTCGTATGTAAACTATATAACAACTACTTTAAAGGTATCGAGTTGCTCGGCGTGTCCTGGCAGATATTCTTCTGTTCTGCTAGATTTGCGGTTTTGTCATATGTAGCTGTTCATTGGCTTAGTTATGTACGTGTGTGGTGCGCGGCCACTAACGTTCCTCGTTCTAGTTCTAGTGATTTAAATTTAGAGTTATGTATTAGCATGTATCTCATTATTATATGCAAGTTTAAGTAAAATTACTTTTTTGTAGAAGAATGGATTTTTCCAGTTGTGATATACAGTATAAATAAATAAATAAACTTCTGAGGTCCTGCTCTTTCTGTAATTACAGTTTTCTAAAATAACTAAATAATCGTAATTATTTGTGTCCATATTTGTAATAGATTATGACTTAGGTAGATTTTCACCTAGAGAGGGAATTTTAATATTTTCTAAAAAATTTTATTTTGCTTTTTATATTGACGTTTGCAGCCAATACCTAACAGACTTAAAGTAAATATTCTATGTGCAAGAAAAACATCCTTTAGTTCCTCTTTCCCGTTAGTTATTTGACTACTGCTGTAGATACTAGGATCACAGTATATAGAACCTTGTTATGAATGAGCATAGTCATATAAAGTGAGTCTGTTACTTCATTCTCATGAATGCATTTTGTTAGTGTTAGTGTTTACTTTTCGTCAAATGAACAAAAGACTGACGGCAATGACTCAAGTTATTGGGGGAGTGTCTTGCTGTTCACATTCCATGTGACGTCTGCAATCCCCGATGACGCTTGTATTGATATCTTTGATCATGGTCTTGATCGCAGAAAGCTTTAGACGTACGCAAAACTGAAGATCACAAGGTTTAATATAGCTCAACAATGTTTTGAGATTCAAAGTGATGATTTGATTTTTCATTGTTGATATAAATAGGTTTTTGAAGTTTGGAATTCTTAAGGGTAATCAGATTTATATTACACATATTGTGATTTTACACGCACTTGGGCCGAGCTATACTGAAGATAACTGAAAGTTTGAAATATATGTCTATACTAGCCTCTTACACTTAGTAGTTTCAATTTTCATTTTTACTTTACACAATAAATTGTGGAACTATCGATAGAAGCTACAAATAGGCCTTGCTTTTCATATTTCGCATTTTGTAATTAGTTTGCTATGTCTTGTCAAACACAGTCCCTGCGTCAATATAACTTATGCAATCATTTTATATTTATTTAAGATAATGACTAAGAATAATGTAATATATATATATATATATATATATATATATATTTAATGCATTAATTATTATTAGTATTGAAAAAGATGTAACAGTACCTCCACATCTAACTGAGGATCCGAATTTATCATACCAAAACTTTGAAATATAACGTAATACACATCATTTTTGTATAGCAGAGAAAACTGCGTCGCATTATATTCAAATCACTTGAAACCAAATCGCCCCTGACAAATCTTGCTTCACAAAATCTTTATTACGCGCTATGTGCTGAAAGTGAATTGGAAAATGGAAAAATTCGCATAGACCTGAAAAAGGAATCTTTTTTTTTTACAGATTTAGGATGCAATGTAAAATAACGTAAACATAGGTTTCACTCGAAAACTAAAAGTAATATTATTCATCGAAATGGAAACTTCCAGTAGAATATTGATTCTAAATATTTGATATTCTACATCTACTGCTTTGAAGTATATATTTTTGCGTAGTTATACAACGCTGGAGATTTAATTACAAAATATTTCAGGGTAATTAACAAATAATACGATTATTTTTACGCATATGCAATTTCCATAAAATTTGAACTTGGATTTTTTATTAACTTTTTTTCGATGAGTCGAAATGTTAGTTATGAAGTAGGGGACCCCACATTCACTTGGAAATTGAATATTTTGATTTTTTGTATATTTTAAACTTAAAAGCATTAAAATAATTGGAAAGAAACTACGTACATGATACCATATTTATTAGAAATTACGAAAATGTAGCCCTAGTTTATTAATTTTCTATTCTTATGTCATTAAAAAAAAATTTTCTCAATTAATATTCAAAATATAACATATTAACTCCAGCAATATTTGTCGCTCTTTTAAAAGAGTAGCTTATTGATATTTACAGTTTTTAATATAAGTAACGAAATAGATCACACGGATGCCTGTCGCTAGTGAAGGTGGTATAATCTGGCTATAACATAACATGAATCTAATGACAGACTGCCATGGAAGCTGCTTATTTTTAGAACAATTTTTCATTGGAGTTGATGCATTTTTTTATAACTTTTGGGGTGATACTTACTAAAAGAATATTTACAGGCATAATTATATATAGTTCTGTCGCATATCACACACACAATCTTAGGAGATTCATTTATTTGTTGTTTCAAACCAGTTCAGCGTACATACCTGAGGATACTGCTATTTGAATACTGAAATACACAAATTATATGTGATTACACAAACACATTTGCATTACATGAAATTAACATGAAATAAATTACAGATGTAATTTACAAGCATTTCAGATATGATCGAGAAATCAATACATATCCCCATAATAAACACTACAGCAACTGCATGTAAAGGCAACATGTTATATGTCAGCATAGCTATATAATTAATGTGGATAAGATAACTAGCTAATCAATAATCCATTACGAAACATGTTTTTGTGACTTAAATTAATAAAAAGCATATAATGAGTGTACTAAAATTACACACTAATTGTTACAGTACGAAAGCGACACTCAGTATATTTATATCGATTTTTTTCTATTATCGATACATGCATCGGGTCAACGGCACAATATTGATTTTCTCAGTTATATGTTCGGAATAGGGAAAATACTCTTTTATGCCATGTAGTGTTATCCACAGTCATATTTTCCACTTCCCTCTCGTATATTAAATCATTATCTATTATTATTTTTTTTCTTATTGAGCTTCTGTTAAGTGGCCTTTTATTATAGTTCATTTTTATAAATTACGAAATAGTTTTTCACGTGGTTTCCTAACAATTATTTTGTGTGAAACATATTTTCTCGTTTTAAAATTTTATTTGTCGTCTTGTCGTGCAGATCTAGTGATTGTTAAGTAAAACACTTCACTTACTTCTTAGCGTTTTTAAGAGAATGAGATATCAAAAGTTAATCTTAGTTGACCAGTGCTTTAATTTTGTTTGCAGTTTCATTTGTTGTCTTTGTAGCGACATATTTTAGAGTAATTATTACGGTCGTGAGATCGGATTCATCCTACATTCAAATTGCCGGTGAGAATTTCCAATTAACTGGTTGTTCCTTTTTTTGTGTGGAAATGTCGATTCGCAACTAGCGGAACTATTAAGAAACACGTGATTAATGAGAACATCTTTACCGTAAAGTTTCCGTACAATCTCCGAAGCTTGGATGACTTCTCCCTTCCAAAAGGTATTTATTTACGTATTTATTTCTTTTCACGACATGTACTAATTTTCAGACTTCCTGTTTAACTCTGCTTTTTTTGGTTCCTTGTAGTAATTTGCCTGTTTGTTATATTCTTTTATGGAAGCTAGGAAATGGTGTCATGTAGCTTGCATTTAATTACATGCATTTCCGCATCCTGTCTCATCTATTCACTAGCGGTCATTACCGGAGAATCAACGTGTGCGATGGCGACTTCATTGTCTTGTTGAATGAACCAAAAAGTAATAACGACACTAGGCTTTCGTCAGATACGTCTTGCCTTAATTTATATAACTTATCGATGTTATTGTTTAAACTGCTTTCTTTATCATATAGCTCGTAAGATCTTACTTTTTTGGGGCGTAATTTTTGACTGTTAAATAACCTTAAAAAAGAATTCATTATTTAACATCAACTTAAATTAATTTTAGTATATTCTAACGTAAATTTGTCAATCACTTGTAGTGTTGATTGATTTATGTTAAGTGTACAACGTACAATACCATAACCACCAGCAATTGCACAATAGTTTTTTCTTTAATTTATTTGCCGTGAATTAACGAATACAAAGTTAGTATATAATTTTTTTTTAGTTTAGATTATTAAACAAGTTTTTGCTATCTGTAGTAATTATAGATTGTGTAATTTTGTAATTTTTTTTTTGGTTTGCTTTGTATTTTCACGTCTCTCTACGGGGAGCACTCAATTAGTTTCTTTCTTTTAAAGAGTTCAGTCTAGGTTATATAATAAAATTGTTTTGTTTTTTTGTGTCAAACGAATAATTTTGGTTAATGTTTTTCGTACTTACGTGAACTTTTAAAATTGTTAAAGGTTACGTAATAATTTTTTTTGTATTGTGCATCGCTTCATCAATTATTGGTGACAGATTTTATTTAGCGTTGCTTTATCACTCTATTTGTCTCAGATTGCTTACTTTTTTTTGAATAACTGAGTTAATGTTATAATTATTTTCGATACGTCAATTAGGTACTTATTTTCTTTTTTTGTAATTTTAAACTTGGATTTGTACGAAACAACCCAAATTAAATCCACTGTTTTCTTAAACTTTGAATACAATTTTTTTTTATTATTTCACTTCGAGTCCTTAACTGCCCCTTCTCCCTGTTTATACCACCTTCTCACATCTGTACTCACTCGAGGAGCTCTAAGCTTGTGAGTGGCACAATCTTTTTTATTACCTGTTTCGACCCAGACCTTCTTCAACTGCCCGAATGAAAGGTGTAACCTCGGGTGGAAGGGCTAGAAGGGTTATGGCTGCTCAGGTTTTTAGATTTGTTGTCTTTTACGTAGCATATTATATAGAATATGATTCATAAATAACAATTATCAAATTAAGATTAACTTTCTAAATAAAATTGAGACTTTAAGATACATATTTGCACACTTATTATGCTTTGAATGAACATCATTAAGTTAACACACTAGTTAAGAGCTATCATGACAACACCGTCGCACAGTGATGATAGATTTACATAAAACATTACTAAAATGTTTATTTTGTTTCGTCTTTTAATATCAGCATCACCAATATAGAAGCTTATTTCTCATTTGCAAATTAATAAATTGTTTGCACATGTTTAGTGAAATCCTCCAATTAAATGAAAGACATTTTAAAATTTATTAGTCTTAGTGATTTAAAAACTCTTGCACGGAGTAAAAAGAATTTTCTAATTACGTAATCCTTTTTGCTGATGTTCCGCATAATATCACCATTGGTTTATTAAAGATTTTTGGACCCCAGTAGTCTACATATTTCTGGGTTGTTGCCAGTCGATGATATGATATTTTTAGGAAATCTTTATTTGCCCTCTTCTACAGAAGGAAAATTTGCGGTCTAGCACAGGACACCAAAAATGTATCCCGTAACTGACACACTATAAAATTTAGCTTATTATATCATTCGAGCAGCTTCGTGGTTAGCGATGGATTTTATCTCCTTATGGTATATATTGCGGCGGTCAACTTTTCCGCAGTGATCGACACATGCACAGACTAGTTAAGTCTGTCCGACAGTGAGATCCAAAAACCTTATAGACTTCATGTCCCCATCTTTGCTTGCTGTGATTTAGATTTGGTGTGTTTTTGTTTAGTTCATATGTAAATCACTCCCAGAGAAAGATTGCTTTGTTTCACCCAGTACCATTTGAGATTTATGTTGTCTCGCATGTTTTGTAGGTCCCTTCACCAGTATTGACGTATCATCCGCATACAAGCAAATGCCGTCTACTGAAATAAATGTGTCTAAATCGTTGATATAGACAATAAACAGCAACGGTCAAAGAATCGATTCTTGTGGTACGTCTTCCTTGACATGCACTAAACCAGACTTTTGTACTGCAACGTATTGACTTCTGTTCCTTAAATATAATGCTAAACGACTTTCACTAATTTCTCAACATCATAATGGTTCAGCTTCCTCAACAATATGTCGTGGTTTATTGTGCCGAAGGAAAGTGTCAACATATCAGTTCTGGATGTTCTTGTTTGGCCCATGCATGCAGCAGATATTTAAATATGTCAGTAATACCAGTGCTTATTGATATATTTCTTCTGTATCCGTGTTGAACATCGGACAGAAATGTATTTCCTTCAAGATAATTGACTAATCTGGTAGAAATGACATGCTCGAAAATTTTAGAAATTGATGGCAAAATCGATATTGGAGGGTAGTTGTTTCCATCATTCACATCACCTTTCTTATATACAGGAATGATCCTAGCAAGTTTTAATTCAATCGAGAAACTTCGTTCCAATAAGCAGATGTTGATAAGATATGTTACCCGAGAAACTATGCTGTCAAATACGTCATTCAGTAATGTCGTGGATACTCCATAACAGTCGACATGTGTTTTAGCTTTAATCCTGTTTGCTATTAATTTAACTTCGTTTTTTGTTGTTGGTGTTAAATAGCAAGATCAATTACTTCTGATGTCTACTTTTTTTTAGATATGTTTCGATCATTGCGCAACTTCTTCCATTTATTGTAGGCGTCGTTCTCTTTGTTAAGGCATCGTTCAGTGCTGTAGCATTTAGTGCAGAAGGGTGTATTTCCTATTTTCATTGCGTCGATTCAATTTTGATAATCCTCCATACAGTTCTTTTCTTATTGTATGAGTTACTTACTGGCATCGTATAATTTTCCCTCATAATATTATTTAAAACGCTTTAATATTTCACTTGTCCCTGTTTACCATTTTATGTCTTCTTGTTACATTTGCAACAGTTGAAAAATAATCCAATGTGTTTTTTATTCTCTTTATTACAGGAGGAATTTCTTGCGTACCTCTTGCGATTACCACTTTCCCTTCAAGAAAGACTAGGGTCATAGTAACAGCAAATTTATTAATACATTTCTAAATTAATATTACTAATTTCAGAAATAACATTTTGAAGTGAATATTCTATTAATTTAATATAATAGTAATTAAATAATACTTTATCAGAGTTGAATGTAAATTACTTAAGGGAATTTGAAATTATTCAACCACTCACAATGTAAATGAGATGTATACTATTGTGAATGACATATACATGACCTGGAGAAGTTGTTAGTAGTTTAGTTGTGAATACTTAATTGACCTTATTTAATACCATTAATGTGTAAGCAAACAAAATTCATATACAAAGACTGAAGTAATTCATGAAATTTGAATTAGAAAATTACTTAGATAAACAACACAGTTACAGTGAAGATCGCCTCTATATTAGCGAAAGCTGTTGATGCATTTTCGCTTGCACTATCTTTACTCAAACCATAGAGTAAGCAAAATTTTTCTATAGAGCAGAATGAGTTCTCAGTTACAGATTGTCTAAGGCTAAGCGAGTAATTTGAAATAGCTGCGGAATGCTGTAATCAAAACTTAAATATTTAAGAAAATCAAAATATTGACAAAATTGCATTGACCGGTTTATGAAAACAGGGCTGCTTCGTGCCACTTGACTTAATTGATTGGGGAGGAAACTACCATGTTACTACCAATAAACATCATTACGTCATGACAGCCATCCCACCAATTAGCAATAAATACATATATCATAAAAACTTTGTAGTTCCAAATAGTCAAGTCGTATTGACAACCGACACGGCAAAAATACGAACTCAAGACGACGATTCAATGCCACTACAAATTCCAATCGACCGCAACGACTTTAGAACAATAAAATTCAATTAAGCAATTAATATTTTAGAATATTACAAATAAAGTTATTAAATATTACTTTTTTATATCTATATTTTATTTAATACATAGCTATTCTCTTTACCATGCTAGCATTGTTGTCATATTTTCACTGAGCGGATAACACTTGACAAGCGTCGCGTATGACAAGCGGCACAAGTGTTTAGTATAGCGTTTTGAGTACTATTGCGCATGAAACTTGAGCTAACACCATCCTTCATACTGAACAAAAAATAGAAACTTGGTGAGATAGGGAAATAGGAATTGATAAAGCAGATATTAATCCAGTAATATTTTGTATTAATGATAGCGGTAGTAGCGACTGTGAAAGTGATTATTAATGTTAATGAATGGCACATTATGGACATCTTTATTACTCTAGTTTTAAGTTTCTTTAGAAAATTTCAAGTATGAAATTGTACACCCTACAAAAATCAGCGCAATAATGACAAGCGCGGAAGAACTAGTAATTTACGATGGTAACCAGATAGGGATGCGAGTATATCGTTAAGTTGAAGTTCTTTCAATTAGTTCAGGGCCTCAACTTCTTGCAACATTATTTGCAGATGATTTGCAAAGAGTAAGATTATGTACAAGAAACTTAGCAAAGAACTTTTATTTCACAAAATTACATGACCTTGCTATTATTAATAGTGTCTGAGATTTTACTGCTACATAAATATTTTGCAGTTTGGATTTTATAACCAACGAATATCTGAATTATAAAAGGATGCAAACTAAATATTATCTGAACATGTTTTCCAATTTACTTATAAAAGGCATAATTAATGCGGACTATTATTATTCTGAGTAAATGTTTTGTTAAACTTTATTAAAAACCAATGAGCACAATTTCCTGTCTAGAAATAAGTCAAATATATTGATCTAAACCAAATTATATTTGAGAAGGCAAGTTTTATGAAACACAAAGGTTTTTTATAGCATATGAAGATTTGCGATAGATTAAATTCAGTATCTATATCAAAATTCAAAAAACCTGTTTACGTATTTGTTAATAATCCTGACTATTTTTGCCATTAGTTACTTAAAATATCAAAAACACACCATTCTAACATGGTAACATGGGAAACCCGTAACATGCTTGATGAACATAATATTAATGTAGTAAATTGGAAATAGTAAAAATGCTTGTTTATTATTATAATTTAATGTTGCTTGGTAAGTCAAATTCTGATCAGCTTAAGAATACTCTAACATTTAAAATACTTCATGATGTGTTTCATTGTTTTTAATCCAGCATTATGTATAATTTTTAACATCAACAAATTTATATTAATTTAGAGATTAAATAAATAATAATTGTGGTTGTGTTTAGCTTAATCAAAAATTGGTTAATGTGCAAAAAGTATGTTATAATCAATGTTGTATTTAAAATTACTTTAATTTTATTGCATTTAATGAAAAAGCGATATATCACTATTAGTAAGGATAGTGCTGTAAAATTGTCTTTGCTAGTAAATAATATTTTTCATTGTCTGTAGTAAAACAAACTAATAAATACATTTCTGAATGTTTAAATGAACTTCAAAAGTTCAATTTTGAAAGTCTTGCCTTTATTGTACTTTAATTATTATCTGCAGACAAGATTATATAAATATAATCATTATATTCGGCTCTTCAATAGAACTTAAGCCAAATTATTATCAAATTAATAGTTACAGATTATAATTACTGTCGGTAGTGCTAAAACCACAAGTCTAATGGATTATTTAAGGTTATATGACAGATCAAATTACGCAACATATCAAATTTGACGCCATTTTAATTTGGTGGCGTATGTCGACTACAGAGAAAAAGGTACACGGATAAAACTAACACAAATAAAATATATCATGTTAATATAAAAAGGTTAAATGCATAGGTATATATATCTGTTTTTGTGAGTCATAAAGTATGCATATATAGCTAATAAAATACGAAATTGACTTCGTATTTTATTAGCTAATGTTTGAATATCTACGTCGATAATTCCGCAGTAGCAACTCGTCATTTTAAAAACGTATCGTTATCATTTTAATTTGATTAATGTCTGTACGTGAAGTTTAAATGAAGGGGCGCTTGCAGGTGCAGTGATGAGCGAGTCCCCTTCGCGACAGATACAGATACATCAGAGCATCATCAGAACATCATGCTGACCACAATTTTCTCTCATCCTGCCGACAATGCGGCCCCAACCATGAGCAGGGTCCATGACCAGTCCCATGGACCTCACCTGACTACATTCAGGTACAGATCGTTTCCGACTTGAAACACAAAGACTACAAGGTAAACCAGGCAATAACTTAAAATGTAAATTGAAGATCCATGTTGTTGCACCATCCAACCATGCCATCAGCAGCAATCGTCGGCGTATTGGGCAACCAATGTTTCATTGATTTACACAAATCGTTCACATATATTTTAAAGAGAGATGGGCCGAGAAGGAAACCCTGAGGTACTCCACAGAGCAAGTTCATAGGCGATAAACTGTTTGAGCCCACAACATTATCTACCTGGCTGGTCACATGCACAGTACACGTTCGCATAGTGAGAAAAGATTTAAATAACTCATAAGTAACAACTCGAATACCCAAAGCATATAATTTATCCAATAAGACCGAGTGATCCAGAATGTCGAAGACCTTACTCAAGTCAAAGAAAATACCTTCAAAGTTCATTTTTTATCTACTTGTTCATAGACATAATTTAAACTCAAATGTAAAGCATCTTGGGAGGAACCACCAGGAACAAAACCAAACTGTAAAGAGAAAATAATATATAGATCAGCAATAAAATTGATCAAACAATAAACTAACCTTACGTTAATAGCCTTTTCAAAATTCTTTGTGAAAGCAATTCGTCTGTAGTTTTCGACACTCTTACGATCGCCCTTCTTATGCATTGAATAAATTTGAACGTCTTTAGGCATCCAGAAATAACCGTTACAAAAACATTTATTGACTATATCAGCAAGGGGTGTGGATATAAAATCTCATGCATAGTTTAATATACAGCAAGGAATGTCATCAGGTCCAGCTGAATGCTTGATACTAACTTCACTTGTAATGCTTTTTATATCAATAGTATCAACTTCAATAAGAAATTGTTACTAACTGTACCAACGAACTGATTAAGTAAGGCTCGAATTGCGTTAAGTTTACAACTGAAGAAAAATATTCTTTATTTAAATAAACTAGCAGCCACTCTAGGAATATCAATGATTCCAGTCGCGGATCGTCCGTAATACTTCTAATAATTTTCCAGGAAGTTCTATTTTATTATTCGATCTCTTTATTAAATTGTCATAATATTGTTTTTAGGCTGACACAACATGTTTTTGATAATCCAGTTTTTCGACTTATAGAGTGCAAGTAATTCAGAAGCATTAGTAATTCTATACAAATTATACAAACCCAAAATATTCTTCGCGTGCCTTCCCAAATCTTCACCGTTCCAAGGTAATCAGGAATATTAATTTCAAAAAGTTTAGTTCGAGAATTTTATTTTAAAATATTTCTGGTTAGATTTACCACCTATGGGACTTTCATTACTTAACGTTACCTTCAAATGTGAGATCTAAAATAATAAAAGAATAATAATAAAAAGTATACTTGTATTATTTATGGAACATATCAGTATTGCTAGATGACGAAATAATTTATGTAATAATGAAGAAGAGATTGATAACATCCTCCTTATAAAAAGATCTCATAGAATTAAGCAACCCACTAAAATTTTTATCAACCGTAGATAGAAATATGTATAATTTTATTTAAGGACACAAACTCATTTTTAAGTTTCCGAAATGACCGCAAAAAGACGTAATTCACAAGGTAGGTCTAAATTTAAAGAAAAGATAATTATTCACAACACATTTTACATATTTTTACACAAATTTCATTTAACACCCTTTAATCTACCTCCTTTACGAAGTGTGGGTTGGAAGATCTGCATGGAAATGGAGTTATAACTTTGGTTTAACTTAAAGTATTTTAATGTTTTCAAGCTTACCAGAAAAAGAATTTTACGGAGGATTGAAGTATATGTTAAAGAGGAATATTAATAAAAAAAAACAGGGGGCGGGGCGCTGATGTAGATGTTAAAGTTACTTGTGACATGTGAAAATTAAATAGTATTACTAGAAAATTTAACGACTAGAATTTACAGAAATACAAAATCATTATTTATGTACCGGGTGCGGCATTAGTGTGTCGGCGGAGCTTAGCATGAAAACTAATAAAGTCGTAACAATGAGACTTTACGTAGTTATGTAGTAGACTACTGTGCATTTTGTAATTTTATTTATAAATATACAGGGTGTTCCAAATTTTTGCAACCACCTTCAACTTATTTATTTTAAATAGATTCCTATACTTCCTAGCTATTATAATGATAGCTACCCAAATTATCTTTGCAATGATATATGGATATGTGCACTTACGATTGTTAGATTTGGTTTTATCGATAATTTTGTTAAAATCTTGACAGTTGCAGCATCTATCATTTTAAGCCTTAGTCTGAGAATGGGTAGAATGCCTCACGTAACTCTTTTGTTACTAATATATGGACTAACACTTTATTTGTTTTGAGGCTGAACAATGCGAATAAATATACAGGGTGTTAAATATATAGTGTCTAAGTTATCGACTTTTATTGGCTATTTTCTCGTTTATTTTAAAATATAACCGATAATATTTTTTAAGTTAGCATATTCCTTGTAAAATTGCCTTTAAAATTGTACCAATAACATAGTACTTATTTCTAGTATTTTTAAAGTTATAACCCATTAATGGGGTATACCCATGTTTTTATAATATGCAAAATGCGGGGTATCTAATAGTTGGTTGGCCATGAAAATAAAACAAGGTAACTTTAACTAACGGTATCGACACACTTACATTCTGAGCCATGTTGTTCTCATTTAATTGAAGAAAAACGTTTCTTATTCGTTGCTGCATGTTCGCTGCCGTTGTAGGAGGTGTTGCGTAGACAGTGTTTTTGACAGTTGATCGCGGCAGTCAGCTTTTCAAGCTTCCTCTCCCAATTCACCTATCTAAATGTGCTTTGGAGCAGCACCATAGTTTGCTGGTGCAGCATCATGTTGGTACTACTATCTCCTTAGGACGTTATGTGATAGGTCTTCTAATAGCAATGGTAAATTATTTTGTAGAAAATTTGCATAATTTACATTATTGTTAAAAAGAGCTAGACCAATAATAGTGTTTCCTATAATACTTTGTGTTAACACTCCATATTTGTTAATATTAAATGGATTGCACAAAATGAGGGTTTGTAGTATCATAATCATGGATTTTTTTCTGTTTGTTATTCCCCAATTAGGAAATGTTGCTTTATTTGTGAAAAGCACATGGTCTAGAAAATTTATATCTTGTGGTAATTGTAAAAGTATCCATTCACCGTAAACTAGTCTCCTTTCAAAATCCGTTTGTAATAAGTCTTGGTAATTTCGAATTTAGTAAGGCTGAAATTTATGTTTCTTTAAAATCCTCCTCACAGCAGTGACTTCTATCTCGTGTTGTTTCGAAATTATCTTTGTAGATACTTGCGGATTGTCCACACTAGCCTAGACGACTCTCACTTTATTACCTTCTCTAACCATACTCTTACTTCTTTCATGTTGGACGTAATTCACTTAAGAAACATAATCAACAAACGTTTTACTATCCGGTGCTCTTCGGTCGGGATATTCCATGGCATATGTTCTTGATGTTAAAAATGGATTTCTATTGCTAGCTCCAAGAGCAAATACCGTGTCTATGAGCACTTCTTTCAAAAAATTCATTTTAATGCAAAAACTTCTAAAGGGAACAATAAACTATTAAGATATGTAAATACCATAATAGTTTCAAATAATATCAATAAAACGATAAAACTGACAACACGTTACAACTACTAATAAACTAACAGACAGTGATAATTAACTAGCCAAACTTAAATTATAACAATAAAATATGGAATTTTGAAGTAGAGATTTGACGTTTGGTTGCACAGTCATTTTGTTTTATAACCAAGGGCAACTCACTATTAGACGCCCCCCATTTTGCATATTATAAACATTGGTATATCCCATTAAGGGGTTATAATTTTAAAAATACTGGAAATAAGTGCTTTGTTACTGGTACCATTTTAAAAATAATTTTCAAGGAATATGCTGACTTAAAAAAATATTATAGGTTAGATTTAAAAAAAAAACGAGAAAATAGCCAATAAAGATCGATAACTTAGACACGACATATTTAACACCCTGTATATTTATTCACTTTGTTCAACCTGAAAACATATAACGTGTTAGTCCATAAATTAGTAACAGGGGACCCAGTTTTAGACTAAGGCTTAGATCCTGCAACTGTCAAGATTTTAACAAAATTATGGATAAAACCAAAACTAACAGTCGTAAGTGCACATATCCATATATCATTGCAAAGATAATTTGGGAGGCTATCATTATAATAGCTAGAAAGTATAGAAATCTATTTAAAATAAAAAAAATTGAAAGTGGTTGCAAAAATTTGGAACAACCTGTATATTTGTAAATAAAATTACAAAATGCACAGTAGTCTACTACATACTGCTATGATATTAGTACAATTGTTATAGGGTTGCCACGATCTAGCTCATAAAACAAAATTCTCTCTCTCTCAGGTTCCCTCGGCGAGACTGTACAATGTTCACGTCAGGAATCGTGATCTTAGGAAACAGTATAAAAAAACCACAAATTACTTGAAGACAAAAAAATGAAATAAATAATTAATTATCTTTTCTAAAATCTTTAATAAAAGTGAAAAACAGATCAAATATAATTTATTTATTATAAAAAAACAAAAAAAAAAAAAACTTTCATTAATAAATTCTCAAGAAAAAATCCTACCCACTACTTGACCAGATAGGATAAAAAAAACTTGTACTGACAAACGCGACAAAAATTTACCTAATTAATTACTAAAAATAATTCATAAATTTTATACAAAATAATAATTACTTAAAATAAATAAATTAAATACCTATAATTAAAATACATCAAATTATAGCAAACTGATATAGTAACGAAAATTATCTAATTTAATAGCTTCTCAATAAATATAAAATATTTTCAAACACGTGCAGGAAAACAAAATGACGGATATGAGTCTACTTTTTACAATATTAAAATTTCTCTTATTATCATAAAGAATGCATTCTCTTACTTAAAAGTATATACTTAACTTATATAACAGCAATAAAACTAATTCACGAACTTGATTAAATCTTGGCTCCGTAAAATATAAATGAACTATAACAAATTTTATTCAAACATCAAATATCTAATAAAAGAACTGCATTTAACGGGAGACCAAAATTTAATAATCAATATTCACACGGCAGGACAAGTCAAAGTCCATACATCCCTACCACCACGTCTAAAACTTCGCACATGTATAGGTACTATATTAATATCAAGTTGAGCGTAAATAATCTTTGAGGCATATTCTCTTTTAAATTCAAATAACAAAATAAATATTAATATACACAGATTACCAAAACATTTGCCCCACAGAAAAATAAATTTGAAGTAAATCAATTTATTTAATATTACTTATCCATGATATAAAAAAACCATAGCATATCTCCAAAATAACAATTTATTAAATCTGTGCAAAGCAAAGATTTCAGAAATTTTTATTTTCCGCACACAACATCTTACTATCTCTAATGTTTTCTCCAAATACAAAATAATGTAAAAATTAAAACCCTTCTCCGCACACAGAATATAATTGTATAGTACCTCACAATCTTCTTAAGGATTGTTCAAATATGGATGAAGCATACTAATGTGATATCGTCCCTTCTTAATGCGTCCATCCATTGAATAGAGCTCATATGTGACGTTATTAAATATTCTTGTTACAATATACGGACCACAATACGGAAGATCCAATTTTGCACACTTTTGTTGATTTCTTCTGGCAACCCTATATCTTCTAACAATAACTGTATCTCCAATATTAAACCTAGTTCTTTCTTTGATTTTTTTATTTTCTCGGCGCACATACATCTCCCCTTGCCTTTGTAGTCTTCCTCGAACAAAATTATTTCTCTCTTCTAGATTATGAACAACTTCTCCATGCAAATCCCAGGGCCGACTAGGAGTCATTCCATTCATCAAAGTCGCTGGACACTCTTCAGTAAGGGTATTGGGCGAATTGTTCATGGAATCTTCTATCTGTTGGACATACTGGACCCAGCCTACATGGTGTTCATGGGTTTTCATCCTCAAAAATTTGATTACCTCTTGAATATACCGCTCACATGGATTGGCACATGGATGGCGTATCGAAGAAAAACATACATTAATATTTTGTTCATTTAAAGCATTTATAAATCTATCATTAGTAAAATAACTAGCATTATCTGCTAAAATTCGTCTCATTTTTCCTTGATTTTGTACGAAGTTATTAATACATAAAAGTGCAATCTCAGAATTGTATTTTGTAGTGGGAAACAGCCTAACAAATTTAGTAAAAATATCCACCATAACAAATATATTTCTATACCCATAATCTCCTGGTATTAAATTTCCTAAGAAATCAATCGCTACTAAATCCAATTTATTATTCACTATTATACTCTTTATATCATGTTGCAATGTGCGATTTTTATGCTTTCCAAAATAACATTCATTACAATTCCTTACCACCCTTTTCGCAATACTTCTATCCTTAACAGCATAAAAAGCTTCTCTAAAAGTTAACCAAACTTTCCTAGTCCCAATATGTCCCAGTTCATTATGAATAATGGACATTGCTTGACGAGCATACATTTCATTTACAACCACATTATACTGATCACGAATCTGTTTTTTAATAAGCCCATCATGAAAAATATAATCTTTATAATTCCCCACATTTCGCAATTCCTCTTTAATATGATCAAAACATTCATCCTGCTGGACCTGATGGATCTCAACATAGTCAAACATTCCCTCAGCTGCATATCTATTATAAGCATTTAACTCGACATGATTGAAGTTGCTTTTTATATTGTACATTCTTGTTAAAGCATCAGCGGTAACATTTAGAACACCTCTGATATGTCTAATTTGAAATGAATATTCTGATAACAACAATGACCATCTATATATTCGATTATTTGAAAATCTAGTTGACAAAAGTGACGTCAACGCCGCATGATCTGATTCTACAATAAATTTTTTAGCCAACAAATAAAAACGTAATTTATTTACAGTATGCACTACAGCAAGTAACTCTTTTTCTTCCACAGTATATCTTAATTCATATTTTTTTAATAGCCTTGAAATGAAACAAATAGGCTCTTCATTTCCCTCATCATCTAACTGAATTAAAACTCCACTTATAGCAGAATCACTAGCATCAACTCTTAATAAAAATTCTTTAGAAAAATCAGGCAGTACTAATAACAAACTATTATAAAATTCATTCTTAACCTTTTCAAAAGCATCTATTCTTTCTTTAGACCAAATAAATTTTTCATTCTTTCTTAATAATTCATACAATGGTGCACATAATTTTGCCAAATACGGAACAAATCTTTTATAATAACCCACAATACCAAGAAAACCTCTTAACATTTTCACATTCTTAGGTCTAGGATAATTTTTTATAACCTCCAGCCTAGAATCATCCACACTGACATATTTTAAACTTAAATTATATCCAAGGAATTTAATTTCCTTTTTAAAAAACTCACATTTCTTAATATTAATTTTTAAACCATTATTTGCTAATACCTCTATAACCTTCCTTAAATGTTCCATGTGTTCTTCAATTGTCTTGCTAAATATTAAAATATCATCTATATAATGGGATACAAACGATTCATAAGGTTCTAAAATTTGTTGCATTGCTCTAATTAAAGCAGCAGACGAGCTACTTAGTCCATATGGTACCACTTTAAATTGGTATACAGCTCCATCTACCATAAAACCACAATATTTTCTACTCTTTCTTTCTAAAGGCACCAACCAAAAAGAACTTTTTAGATCCAACTTAGTATAAATCCTAGCGTCGTTGCACTTAGATAATAACGTTTCCACAGTTACAGGAGTCTCAAATTGCATCTTGGTACGATCATTCAACCTTCTCACATCCAAAGATAAGCGAATATCTCCACACTTCTTTTGAACCACCACCAGCGGATTGACATACCTCGTGACACCTCTCTCAATAACACCATCTCGCAACATCTTTCTTACTTCTTCTCTCACCTTCTCTTGCATATTTTTGGGAATTGGATAATTTTTAATTTTAAATGGTCTCGACTCATCTACTTCTAATGAATGTACATAATTTTTAGCAATACAGGGAAATTTATCTACTAAGGAAATATTCTTCTTTATCATATCTTTGACATTTTCTTTATATTTTTCTTCAACATTAATTTCAAGTAAATCTACATCTTCAGGCACCTCGATACACATATTATTGGACTCTATTTCTTTAACCTCTTCAACCTCTTCATAATTTTCACCATTTATACTATTTATAACTTCTTTTACTTCATATACCATTTCCATATTATTTATAATCTTTTCATTTTCTTCATCTTCTTCATCCTGCTGAACCCAAGAAACTACTTGATTGTCCACCACCATACATTTTTTTTCAATGTCTATTACTGCCTTTATTTTCTCTAACAGGTCCATTCCAATAATACCATCTCTATGTAAACCTTTGACTGACATAAATTCTCCCAAAAACTTATTATCTTCTACCATAAATTCAACTACATAAATTTTATTTACCATTGCAATTATCTTTTTCGTCGCAGACACAATTGTAATTTTTCTTGTAGGTATATATTTACCTGCATTCATACTTTCTAATTTTTTTATTATTTGATCATCCAAGATTGAAATTTCACTCCCCGTATCAACTAAACAATTTATTTTCACTCCTCCCATAGTAACTTTTATATGTGGCAACATCTTATTATCTAAACTATCTGAATCATTATCTCTCATTGCATTCATACTAATTATCTCTTTGGTTGGCCTATCTAAAAATCCTGACACTTTGCCTTTTCCTCTCTCTCTACATTTTCTCTACTATTTTTTTGTTTAGTACCATTATATGAAAAATTTCTATTTACTCTTTCATTCTGTATATAATTACTATTTCTATTTTCCTCTCTTAATTGGCATGCTCTATCATTCTCTCTATTCCAATTTACATTTCTATTTTCTACCTGTGATCTCACAAATCTATTTGTCATGTTATAATTGTGTGAATTTCTTTCTCTATCATTAAAATTTCTTTGCTCTCTATATCTTATACCATTTCTATCATATTTTAACATATTACAACTTTGAAATCTATTTCCATACTCAGCATCATCTAATCTCCTCAATAATTCTATAAATTGACTAATGGTCTTTATATTTTGTATGGCCACTGCCTGACTTACTTCAACATCAAAATGACATGCTAATTGTGTAACCAAATCAATTTCTAGCATAGCAGGAGTTAAATATTTTAAAATTGAATATTTTTTTATTATATATGTCTCACGATTATCTGAACCTCCTTTCTTAAAATTACCAAATAATAAATCTTTTCTCACCCTCATTTGTGCCATCTGTCCCCAATATTGCTGTGTGAATCTCTTTTCAAAATCCTCGAACGTCATCACCTCGTCAGAAATCATGTCCCACCAGATAAGAGCATCATCCTTCAAACAACTTCTCACCATCTGCAGCTTTCTACCATCTCCTGGAACATTCTCCAAACACGCCTTCAAATTCTTCAGAAAACCCATCGGATTTATTGATGTTGATCCATAAAACTTAGGCAAAGCATCATCTGCTACTGGCATCGGAATATATTTTATTATTTCACCATTTCCACGAATTTGTTCATTTTTTATTGCTGTTATCTTCTCTTCCACCTTTTCCATTTCTTTTCCATTTAATACATCTCTCTGTAGCACTTTTATGCATTTATCTTCAATAATATTCATTCTTTCTAACATTTCTTCTTTCATTACATCAACTTTAATTTTTAATTCTTCAATATCTTGTTTATTTTCTTCTATTTTCTTTATTTGACCATCCACCTGTCCAAACTTTGCCATAATTACCTCAAAACTTCTTTGCATCCTTTCTTCCATCTTGTCCATTCTTTCTCCCATTTTCAATATCATTTCCATCAACATTTTATTTTCTCCTTCTTCTTTTTTTCTTTAAGATAGACTCCATACCCTGACTCTGCTCCTGCGACTCATCACTCTCATACCCTGCTGGTTGCCTCCATTCCATTTTCTTTTCTCCCTCCATTTTGTTTAACACATCCAAATTTTGTTGAGCGCCTTGTAAATTTCCGCTTCCTTCCATTTTCAAACCACGTTGTTCCAGCCAAAATAATTGCTTTTCTGCCACACTTTGATTGCCGCCAGAATAATTACTTTTCTGCTCCACGTTGGTTCAGCCAATTTAATTGTGCTATGATATTAGTACAATTGTTATAGGGTTGCCACGATCTAGCTCATAAAACAAAATTCTCTCTCTCTCAGGTTCCCTCGGCGAGACTGTACAATGTTCACGTCAGGAATCGTGATCTTTGGAAACAGTATAAAAAAACCACAAATTACTTGAAGACAAAAAAATGAAATAAATAATTAATTATCTTTTCTAAAATCTTTAATAAAAGTGAAAAACAGATCAAATATAATTTATTTATTATAAAAAAACAAAAAAAAAAAAAACTTTCATTAATAAATTCTCAAGAAAAAATCCTACCCACTACTTGACCAGATAGGATAAAAAAAACTTGTACTGACAAACGCGACAAAAATTTACCTAATTAATTACTAAAAATAATTCATAAATTTTATACAAAATAATAATTACTTAAAATAAATAAATTAAATACCTATAATTAAAATACATCAAATTATAGCAAACTGATATAGTAACGAAAATTATCTAATTTAATAGCTTCTCAATAAATATAAAATATTTTCAAACACGTGCAGGAAAACAAAATGACGGATATGAGTCTACTTTTTACAATATTAAAATTTCTCTTATTATCATAAAGAATGCATTCTCTTACTTAAAAGTATATACTTAACTTATATAACAGCAATAAAACTAATTCACGAACTTGATTAAATCTTGGCTCCGTAAAATATAAATGAACTATAACAAATTTTATTCAAACATCAAATATCTAATAAAAGAACTGCATTTAACGGGAGACCAAAATTTAATAATCAATATTCACACGGCAGGACAAGTCAAAGTCCATACATCCCTACCACCACGTCTAAAACTTCGCACATGTATAGGTACTATATTAATATCAAGTTGAGCGTAAATAATCTTTGAGGCATATTCTCTTTTAAATTCAAATAACAAAATAAATATTAGATTACCAAAACATTTGCCCCACAGAAAAATAAATTTGAAGTAAATCAATTTATTTAATATTACTTATCCATGATATAAAAAAACCATAGCAATACGTACGTAAAGTCTCATTGCTACAACGTTATTAGTTTTTATGTTAAGCTCCGCCGACACACTATTGCCGCACTCGGTATACATGTTCAGATTGCCGAAAGAACACAAAAAGACCTGCCTACCCTACTGCCAAGGTTAGCAATAGCGAAACACGAGTGAGCATGAGTAAGATAATAAAGATCGTAAATAATGCGACTGACATGAACAGAAAAACGAAAGTATTTTAAAATCCAATTACAAAAAGTTTAGACGGAGGTGAAAGACATTTTGCGGCATCAGAAAAACTGGCATGGATGAATTTTGTCAGAGAGAGAAAAAAAGGAACCGATGTAACAAATATAGGAATTTCTTTCAATGAGAAATTCGCTAAGACGTATTTCTTTATTGAAGAAATAAACAAACACAAAGAGAAAGCCACAAAAAATCTTATAAATTGTATATCATCTTACACTTTCTCTCAGATATATTAAATGTTGAAATATATGCCAACAATATTATCGTCAAGAGGTTTATATTGTTTCTCGAAATTTCGAAGTTAACATTTAAGGTGTTTTAATGAACTTGAGTGTACAGGCAACTGTGGGACTCAAAATCGAGATAAATAAAAATTCCACTGGCTGAGTAAAACATTAAATAATAAAGTGTTCATCAAATCGCTAATGCGTACTTTTGGCAAAACCTTAAATAGGCTGGTTCGTTAATAGTGACATGAAAGAATATTAAATATACAGTATTGTATGACATTTCGACCCGCTTTTATTAAAAGTTGAGAAGTTTAATGTGTGTACAATGAAGTCTAAAATACATTACTTGACTATGCTACTTTGTCGTTCTACGTATATGTACACAGGGAACTTCGATGACGTTATGTTATTTTGCGGAAACGGGAAAGTTTGAACAATATTTACAATTTCGATGCTATACAATTGAGTGCTATCTCGCTTCCAAATTAATATCGAACTCCCTGCAGGCAACACTCAACCACGAAGGGTCCATCGACAAGTAAGAGTAAAATTAAAATTTGAAAATAATTAACAAATACGTATTTTAAACTTGGATTTAACAAAAAATCTGTTAAATTATTAAACATGATTGTGTAAAATACATATAGGAAAACAATGGCTTCAATACCGGAAATAATATTAAGAGCATCATTCACACAAGTACTTACTGAAATGTTAACTAGCAGTAAGGGTTTTATTTGTTGCAAATATATAGGTTCAACGTTAGAAGTAGCCTACAGCATAAAATAAGCTTAATTAAACTAATTAAATGTAATACGCTCTCAAAAGTCCTTAAAAGCAATAGCACTAAAATTGTGACATATTGCATGAATATTCAATCCAAAGAAAAATGTGATTGAAAGTCGCAAATTAATTTAAAAAAAGCTACATTCCCCCAACTAATTACCAAGTAGATCGTATATGAAAATCGAAATGTCCAATATATTTATGTCACAACCCCTCCATACCTAAGAAAGTTTTAATTAACTTTTTAATTGGAAGCGAATATATCCCCAAAGCTTTATCATTATATATATTTAAAATATATATAATATATACTCGTATATTTCGTACTAGTATTACAACTACATATTGCACAACTTAAAAAGACTTGGAAGTTGATAATAAAAATTTAAATTTCCATAGTGAATTTATGGAAGGTTAAGTCACCAACGAACAATTAATTTCGAAATTATTAGTGTTATCATTATGGAAATTCTATTAAATGCTGTATTTAGAGAGTAGATCATATACTGAATGAAGGAAAAATGTATACTATGTGGTTACTGCAGACAAGTTTCACTTTCAGTAGTTACTTAAGTATAAGACTAAGAGGTATAGAATATCAATTGTAAAAGTTAATTGCATAGTAGTATTTACAAACATTAGAACCGCAAAAGAACAAATAGTGATTTTCAAATTAACAACAGTTGTGAAAAACAAGCATTTGTTTAAGGGGTAGACAATACCATAAAAAATATGTGATGTCGTGCTGTGAATGTTACCGGAGAACAATGACTATAGAGAAGCGACAGCTTTGTCGGATCATTTGATGTTTCGTGTCCCACTTTCTCCTGTATGTGTGCAGTGATAGACAACCACCAAGTACACTCAGAAAACATATACGTATTTACATTGAAATAATGTTGTTCCTATAGTATAATAAAATACACAAAACAAATTGTTCCAATATTTAAATTTTAATTAGTTAGAATTATAAAATGTATTATATTTCAATTAAAATGTACCGTTCATGTACTCCTTAATATTCATGAAAGAAAAATTGTGAGCGTTTAATAAAATCGAAAATACTAGTTGTTTGTATCAAAGTATTAAACATCTTAAAAAAATAGGATTGCGTTTGTTTATGAAACATATTAGGTGATATCTTTCAAATCGTTTGTTCTTCTATAGATTATCTGGCATTCTTAATAGTATTAATTACACTCTATTTAAAACCAACAATATCATCCATTATATAAATTTTCGATACTAGCAAACACAAATAACCGAAACAACTTTTTGATAGTGTTGGGCGAGTTAGGGGAATACGATAACTTCTTCATGGCTTTTGTCGGCTCTCGGGGCCTACCGATATCCCCGAGAGCCGAGAAGACACGAGCCTATCTAGTAGCAATTAAACAGCTCTCGAATTCCCCTAACTTGCCCAACACCAGATCTTGCTTCTGCTATAAAATTGACAGAATGCTAATTAATGTTTTATCCACAACTAGTATGTAATATATGTATTAAATACACGATTTCTATCAAGTAATGCCATGCATTACTAAATACTGATGAATAATAATGACACTTCGATGGATAATATTACTCCACCGTTGTGTCAAATTTGACATTTTATAAATATACTTCTTGTATTTGTGTTATCCGTTTGAATTTGTTGAGTTCTTGAATGTATTACAATGTCTAATAGTGAATTAGATTTGACTGATATTTCTTGCACACCACCAGAAATTTCCAAATTAGCGGTTGGCGCCGTAGAAAATCTTCTGCCTAACAAGTCAAAGAGTAAATGCGATGCAGTATACAAAAGCTTCATAGATTGGCAACTGCTGCAAAAAAACATCGTCGTTTTCCGAAAACGTTATCCTAATGTATTTTGTTGAACTTGCAAAGAAATACAAGTCGTCGTCATTGTGGACATACTATTCTATTCTTAGAAGCAAGTTGAATATCTATCATAATATCTTGTAGATCTTAATGAGTTATATTCTATGAAAATTCAAAATATAGAGGATTATAATGGAGTTCTTATAGTGAAAATACCGTTCACAAAAACAAAGATTCCTAGATCATTTACTGTATCGGGTGAATTTTACGAAATTTGCAAAAATTATATAGGTATTCGCCCATCTCATGCTAAATGCTCATCACTATTTTTAAATTATCAGAATGGCAAATGAACTACTCAAAGAGCAGGTATTAATAAATTAGCGTTAATGGGAAAGCAAATTGCTACCTATTTAAAATTAAAAAAACCGAAATTGTACACAGGACATTCCTTCGGAAGATCATCTGCAACCATTTGCGTTAGCGGAGGAGGTGACATTACAACAGTAAAACAGTTAGGGGGATGGGAATCAACCACAGTTGCCGAAGGTTACATAGACGACAACATAACTAACAAAAGTTTGCCGTGTCAAAATGTCAACTTTTGACAGCGTTTGTGGAAAGAAATATTGTTTTTGCACGACCCTTGCATAATAGGCACGTTCACTCCCTTAAATGAGGGAGTGAAGTGACTCTTTTGCTCCCTTGGTATAAAAAACATAGCCAACTCAATTTATGAATTTAATCGTTTATTTAATATTAATATTGACATTAATGTTAGTACCACCATTAATAGTGAACAAAGATGTTAATGGACTAATCACACGTTGCTTAAAGCCGCTAGAATTGGACAGTCGATTTTCTTTTACATTAATATCCACTTGATTTGACCCACTGGAAGTTGACGGTCGATTTTCCTTTTCCGAGTCTTTTCCGATTAGAATTTTTTCGGAAATCAAATTCTTATTAACTAATGAATTTTCAATATATCCCTCTGCGACAGTATCAGATTTCCATCCGCCATGACGTTTTATAACTCCAATTTCAACACCTGAATCGGCCAGAAAAGATGTTGATGAGCGCCGAAAGCAGTGGCCGGTGTAGGAAGATGGATTGGGTAAATTGAGGTATGAAGCTATTTGCTTAGGCAATCCTCCAAAAGTATTCTTACCTACGGGTTGTGTGGAACATTTGTTATTTCTGTAACATACAAAAAACCGTCTATGATCTGTGTTTTCTTTCCGCAGAACCATATATTTTTTACAAATAACAACAAAATCAATTGCACAGTTTTCTTTGGAGACTATCGTAAATGCTCTATTTACATGATTTTTGGTATTGTTTACAGATACCAAAATAGTTGATCCCAAGTCTTGGACATCATCTACTGTCAATTTTACCAGTTCATCCGATCTTAAAGCTCCAGCAATTCCCATAATCATTGCTACCTGAAATCATAGTGTATAATTATCTTAAATTAGAAACATTAACTTTTTTAGTTTACCTTAACCATCAAGTACTTTTCTTCTGGAGCGTCTATTAGAAATTGATGAACTTGCTCCTTAGTAAGAATTTTTGATTTTTTTGCCTGGTATCCAGTATTTTGTCTTTTAAGGAATGCTACTAATCGTGAGTACTTGCTGATGTCGACATTATTTTTCACGCTAAGAGTAGCTTTTATCATTGAATAATGTGACCACAGTGTTGAAGCCTTAAAATGCTTCGCCTTTTCGGCAAAATATACCAGGAGCACACTCTCGCTATGAATTTCATCTACTTCTTTTACCAGACACCAATCACAAAATTCCTTGAAGCACTTTTCGTAGATCTTCCTAGATTTTTCTGGCAATAAATTCACAACTATTTTTGAAGCCGTTTCTTCAATAGTTTCGTCACACATTTTTCCAATGCTTATTTAACGAAGCGAAGAAAATACGGGCAGTTTCTCGATATTCACAAAAAACCAATATGGCTACCCTTATTTATCGGTCGTCAAGGGTTTCCATCAGAACCAGCATGATTTTTGCGTTCGACAACTGGAAACGTCATGTTGACAATTTTTAAAAAAAGTTAGATTTCTTCAATTAAAATCGTTTGGGTCGTGCAAAAAATAGTATATACACCTCGGGAGTGAATGAATTTCTCCTCGGTGCTTTGTAGAGCCCTCGGGCTTCGCCCTCGGGCTACAAACTGCACCTCGGAAAAAAACATCATTTCACTCCCTAGGTGTATAATATACTATTTTTTTATTTTATATTTTTTGAACAACATTTAAGTTGTGGATAAAGTATAGTATTTAACTCGCGTATAATGGCTATTACCCGCTCAAATGTTACAACACTCGCCTAGCGGCTCGTGTTGTAATTTCATATTCGTGGGTAATAGCCATCATTACACGCTTTTTGAATAATATACTATTATGCATAAACGCTTCATTATTATAATATTATCTAACTACGAACCACTTATAATCGCCTATATTCTAAATAAGATTATATCTGGGAAAGAATTTTTAGTTTCGTCTTAGTTTTTTTTTCAATTTATCACCTCGCTTTTATTAATTTTTTAAACATAAAAGTAATTTTAATCAAACTAATGTTACGTTTTCTAATAAGACCCTTCTAAAGCAAAACCAAAAGCTAAAGTGAATAATATGGTTCATGCTCTTCAACAACCTGTAAACTTCTGTGAACTTCCTGCATCAAGTCTTGGAAATTTCACTTTCTCTTTAATCTTCCCAAATAAGGCATGAAAATACCGCCTTGAAATTGAAGCACTAAACCTTAACTTTGTCGGCAAAGTTGGCTGTTTCTTTAACTTCAAAATTAAGTAAGTAAACTGATTACTAGCACATTATCATTACCCATTACGATGATTATGTGGTTCCTAAAATAGATTTGTCTAAATGCGCGGTAGTATCATCGTATTTGTGCCAATTGCTTTGTAGTATATGGTGGAAATTTTTCCCTTTTACAGTAATTTATTGACAATTGGTTATAAATCGGATTTTTAAACATCCTATATCCGCAACTCGAGGTTGTGTCAAAATTCTGGGTTAGTAATTTAATTATTTATTTTTTGGATATCCCTATATGGTGACATTTACTCACAAGCAGTTATTGTACGATAAATGAAACTAATATGATTTGTAAGACTATTTAATGCATCCAATTGCTAAAGCTGAGGTATCAGTAGAAAGTCATACGACTAAAGAACTTTTGTTTCTAAATCCAACATGATGCTTTTATATTTGCCATTAATTTTGTTACAAATTTACGGATATATATTAGAATGATTTATTTATATTTTCTAGATTTGGCATTGTTTTCAGAATTTTGTTCCGTGACTTAGGCTTTAAACGATAAGGTTTTCTTCTACGTAAATTAGCTAAATGATATAGTAATTTTAAGAAATGCTATAAAACATTTTTACTGATTTATTATTCTTATTAACACTTCGAAATCGCTGAATAATAAGACTTTTTCTGAAACAAGTATTGCAATATCTTTATTTCTCCTTATTGCCACGCTTCATTGAACAACTTAATTTCCACAAATTACTTCCACATTATTACTGCTAAGAAAAATTACAAAGAAATTGTATTATGAGAGACAAACATTAATTCATCATTTTCTTCGAAAGCCTTTCTGGATATCTTTTCAACAAGCAGTTCTAATTAGACTTTCCAGTGTCGGATAATCGTCGCTCAACCGTAAAAGAATAAAAGAACCAATGGATCTAAAGCAAAGTTCCTGCATTTCCTTCACTAGAATACAAATGTAGAAGCCCTAAAATGATGATAATTTTATTACTAGGTTATTGTGGTTAACATGCTTTACCTAATACATACATATATTGCCGTTTCTTATAGGCTACACTAAAAGTTATAAACTATTAAAGAAAGTAATTAAAATATATATTTAAAACAGATTAATATCCTAAATACTCAATATATAGAGTAAAAAAAATTTTAAAGTATACAGCGCGGGTCAGTTAATTTGTTGATGTAAAGTAGCTCGTCAACGAAGTTTGATATGAAAAAGATAATTAAAATAAATGTGAATTAGCATTAAGGTGAAAAAATAATTTAATAGTAAGCAAATTTCACTTCCAGGATATTTATAAAATCTATTGAGGCATAATATTGATAAATATAATTTATTTGTGCTTTTGGATCAAATATTTTGTAAGGCTATATTCTTCTATTAAACAAAAATATCTATTACTACTAATAAATAAAATATAGGGATATAATTGAAAGATATAAATAACAATATTAGTTTTTAGTAACTGAAATAAGCACAGAAAAAAACTGCTTAGTTATCTATCTGCCAATAATTTAGTGACAATATAAAGATAACTTTCATTTAGAATAATTATTATAACATATAAATATAACGGTGCTTGACGTTGAATTATGGACTCTTCATTTTATATTATATACATAGTTTCTTGTTTTAGCGTAATTATAGTTATGTTCAGCTAGTTTTTCATTAATTTCTTCACTTGAGACAAATTAGCCGTGCTGCTAAAACAACAGGTTGTCTTAATGGATTTAGTATTCACCGAGAATAAGCTTGCGAGCGTTTGTTATATTAAATGAAGACGTAATTTAATATAACAAACGCTCGGTCTACAACCTAATAATAATACAAGAGTCTAACAGTCTTAATTATAATTTCATTTTGTACATGATATAGCCAATGACTGCATTACTCTACATGATTGCTTTTTCTGATATTTAGCCTCGAACGCTTTTTGTATTTGAATTATGCTTTTCTGCTTAATCCTTATTACATACCTTAATTCAGCCATATTACGATTTTAGCAAATTGATAATTGTCTTGTAGCCATGGCGGAGGCAGGTTGTAAAAAATGATTAAAGTGCAAAACAAACGTGGATAACACAACAAAAAATTTTAAAATGTGAAAATTTGTGCAATGGATGTAGCACCTACAAGCCCTATTAATTTAACTTTATAAAGACAAACAAGAATGTAGTGGACTTGCGCAAATAACAATACCAAAATGGAGGTAAGCAGTATTATATTGCATATTAACAAACGTGAAGGAAATATATATTATTATAAAAAGTTACTCGAAACTTATTCACCCAAGATAGGTAACCACTTGAGCACATATTTATACATTCAGCATTTGGTAACTAAACATATAACCTCTGAAACAAAAGAGGTTAAAGACAAACAAGAAACTTTTATCTAATCTGACAAATTCGGAACAAAAAGAAAAAAATTCAGTGAAAACGTTTTGCAGATGAGGACTCTCCACAAAGATAAATTCCATACGTGATCCTGTTCCGGCCGCTTTATATGTTGAAATTCTTTTCATTCTTCTTATATAGTATGTTACCGATGTTAATATTTTTGCAAGGTTTGATGCATGACAGCTCCAAATTACTTTGCAATCAATAGTTAAGCTCCAGTACTTCACACTTTCCAAAATTGTCCGTATACACAACCACCACCCACACTGTTAACGAGTAAAAAATTTCAAAGGAAAATATGTAGTCAATTACTAAAGTTCGCTAGCACAAATGTAGAATATCGACTTTTTCAAAACTAGGTAGAGATTTTATATTATATACAGGGTCACCGCTAAATAGGCTATGCGAATCAGAAAAATACGTATAACTACCTAACTGGAAATCAAAAAAGAAATTTGTTTGTAACTCATCAGAAATTTATAGATTCTTAGGGGCAAAATGTAGTTATAGTCGGTCCATAAATTTATTTATCCTATACGCATTTACGTAAATACTAGTAGTAATTCCAGTTTAAGGTTCTTCAAAGAAAACTATAAAATGCAAATAGTTACAACCTTTGTTAGGGATGAATGGCAATTGAAAAGATTTTCTATAGCGATGTTTTTCTTTGTGAATAGCAGGCCTTTATGTGAAAAAGGTGAACAAGCTCCGTACATTACGATGTTTATTTCATTAAATAGAAGTTCATTATTTTGAAACTTAAATTCTTCTACTGTAAGTTATTATGTTTGTATATTAACTGCGACAGGTTCGGTATCAAGGAAAAAAAATCAATTTCCAGTCACTGCGTGCAAATTGGACTGCGATTTTTTTTTGTACAGACATTACTCATTTTTCTTTCTTTCACCCTCTCTTCTTAATGACTCTATTTAAAGCTAACGCTATATATTGTACCGTTAAACCTCGTTGGAATACTATATAATCCGTTCTGTACGATATTATGGCTTTATGTATATATCTTATTTATATATTCAAAAATATTAATTTATTATTTTGTTAAAAAATATTTACTTTCTTTACTGTAATTTTAAATTATAGATGTCGTGCTTATATAATTATTTGAATACATTCTTTACGAAATTCTTTAATACACCGGCTTTTAGATTTAATAATCAAGTTAGTTATTCTTAGTCTTTTTAATATTATTAACAATTGGCATGAATAAACAAGTTATTAATCTCGGGTTTGAGTTCTTTCTTCTAGAATTTAAATACATGTAAAACTTTCTTTTCCTCGCAATCTGTTTTTGTATAACGTGAAATCGTAATCAGAAAAATATGTGCTGAGTCATCAAGGTTATGTCTACTTTAAAATAAACACAATTTTTATATGTTCAATTTGTATTATTGAATCGTTAAATACACAATATAACTTAGTGAAAATAGATAAGCTAAGTAATAATTCTCTAAATTCTTTTAGTTGAAACTAATTCAATTACTAACTTTATAATTGAATGTACTTGAAAATAACATTTTCAATTATTTAAATAGAATGTAAATTTTAACTCTTTAACAGTGGTAACTTTACGTTTATTTTTAAAAGTATTAAATGATTTATAAATAATAATAGATTCATTTTAAGAAGAATTCAAATCTAATTCTACTAATACGTTCTCTATCTTATATAGAGTTAAGTCAATGTCTGAATTTAAAATGTTTATAATTCTACTTAAAGTTTTTCTTCCTTAACTAGGTAGATTTTTTTCATACAATCATCAATGTAGCGTTCCAGTGACACTTCCTCAAAAACAGCATACACGGTACAGGCTAATTCCTCCAACAGGCTGTGCTTAATATATTTCTGAACACGTTCCAGCGTCTTTCTTTCCGGGTATATGTTTCTTATACGGTTTATCAGCTTATAAATTCAATTTCCAATTTTCAGGTAACATCAAGGTAATTACAGCAAACAATATCCAGTCTAATCCCTCCATCAAGATTTTTAATATCTGCAAGCACGTACTGGCTTTCTTCTTTTCTGGATAGGTATTTCTTATATGGTTTATTAGCTTATAAAATCAAATTCCTTTATTTTCAGGTAATCTCAGATAAATTGGAGCCCAGTAACACCTCGCAACAGTCCAAAAATATGAATTTCACCTTTAATGAATTCGCAAATAGGTACTTAGGAAATGCTAATGATATTGTAAGGTAGGTATGTAAACTGTTAATACAGAATTTTCAATCTCTTTTTTTATAACACGAATTTGTTACAATCGATTCAAAAATCAATAAATAATTCTCTTTTTTTTCTCGGTATCTAAGTTTCTTTCCTTAATTTTTTTACCGACATAGGTTATTTAATTCCCAAAATTTCCATGCAATGAGTTAAGTTGCCTAATTCTATGACATCTAATCTTGATTAAATTTAATACATATAACATTTTTGAATTCACTACTCTTTCAATAAGTTTGAGATTACAATTGTATTCCTTTAGTATTTACCTATCTTTTTACATATCTATGCTTTTCAGTTAAATTTTAGGTTATAGACTTTAAATGTTATGCATTATATATATATATATATATATATATATATACAGGCTGTCCAGAAACTCTCCTGACAAACGAAGACCGGAGATTCCTCAGATAATTTTAAGACAATTTAACCCAATTCACTCTAGTCCGAAAATGCTTCCTAAGGGAGCTAGAGCTCTTTGAAGATGGCGCCTTGTAATTAGTTTTTTTTAATATCTCCCGAACGCTTCTATTTAGAAAAACAAAAACTGGTATGCTTATTTATCCTCCAGAGATGAATCGATTCCATCAATTGCGAATTTCTAGTACCGGTCATAGGCGTCCGTTTTGGGTAGGTAAACGGTTATTTTCACGCATAACTTTTTTTTCTTTAACCTTTAACCATTTGTGACACTAGATTATTAAATTTTCAGGTATTCTAGTACTAAAAGGTACTCTTACTTTAAGTCGGTAGGATACACCGTTTTCTAGAAAAATCGATTTGAAAATCTTTCGTCATTTCAACTTCGCGAACTGACAACAATTTGACAATTAAAAACGTAGGTTTTATTTCTGTTGGCAGTTCAGAGCAAACTAGTGCAAAAAATAATAAATTGAATTTTAATGACGAAAAAACGAAAAATTTTCAAATCGATTTTTCTAGAAAACGGTGTATCCTACCGACTTAAAGTAAGAGTACCTTTTAGTACTAGAATACCTGAAAATTTAATAATCTAGTGTCACAAATGCTTAAAAGTAAAAGACAAAAAAGTTATCCATTAAAATAACCGTTTACCTACCCAAAACGGACGCCTATGACCTTAGGAAGCATTTTCGGACTAGGGTGAATTGGGTTAAATTGTCTTAAAATTATCTGAGGAATCTCCGGTCTTCGTTTGTCAGGAGAGTTTCTGGACACCCTGTATATATATATATATATATATATAAATAAAAGGAAATATCGCGGATACATGAAATATAAGAAAGAGAAAAATATTGGGTAAATTCCGCTGTAGAGCAACCGTAGACACGTGTTTCTGACTCATTGGTCGTACGGTACCGATCGGTACGGTACCGTACCGATGACGACCAATGAGTCAGAAACACGTGTCTACGGTTGCTCTACAGCGGAATTTACCCAATATTTTTCTCTTTCTTATATTTCATGTATCCGCGATATTTCCTTTTATTTATCTTTCCTGGGTTCTCGGATGACACGCAGGTTGACATTGTCTTCCTCGTGGCGACGTTAGTTGTTGTCCTCAAAACTGAGGATCTTCTAACTGAAGCTACAAATGGTGGTCTGTCTCCTGATGGTCTTCCGTATAGCATACATCTCCAAGGTTATCCCACCTTATTCCTTGGCTACACCGTACCGATGACGACCAATGAGTCAGAAACACGTGTCTACGGTTGCTCTACAGCGGAATTTACCCAATATTTTTCTCTTTCTTATATATATATATATCTAAATTGATTTTTCTGCTTCGCGCTGAGTAAATTAATTAGGAAATTTTATCACAAAGATTTGCCCACGATGAGATTTGAACTCACGACCTTCCTAATACCAGTAGGACGCGCTAACCAACTGCGCCACGAGGGCCTGAGTTCATATCTACTTAAACGTCTTGATCTCTTCAAGTAACAGTTGAAATAATACATCTTTATCCGGCAGTTCGGAAATGAATGTGTGAATTTGAATTTTTAGTTATTTTTAAAATTCTGTTTTTCTCAGCGTAGAAATATCTAAATTGAGAGAAAAATCAATTTAGATATTTCTACGCTGAGAAAAACAGAATTTTAAAAATAATTAAAATTCAAATTCACACATATATATATATATATATATACATATTATTTGTATTATTATATTATATATTCTAATATATTTTAATGTAATTTATATTATATTTAGGGCCATCCTGCAGCCTCACCTGCAGATGAAGATAGTATCATTAATTTTATGTCTAAAAGCTCCACTGATTAAGTACCGTTCTACAGAAAATCGAATCTAACGTAACACCTTATTTTTGCAAGGCCGGTCATATAAATACTTGGGACGACTATTAAATTTACAGCATCATTAATTTTATGTCTACCCGGGAAAATCTACTTATCAAGTACCGTCCTACGGAACATTCGAATTTATGATTTTGTAATATCGCTCATATTTTTACTAACCTATATTTTTTAAAGTTTCTTGTTCATCGACTAAATAAACAATTGAGAACAGAAACAGTGTTCTGTTATGGTGTATCAGAATTTTTGAAATTATAGTCGATACAATTACGTCAAACACTGTCGTGCAAATATACTCTCAATAGCGTTTAGTTATTTTGGGAAAAACTTCTGTGAAAATATTCCATAATAACAACAAAAAATTAAAAATATTTCAGGTAGAATTCAAAGTATTAATTCATTGAATTGAATTTGTTTTAATAACAACAAAAATAATATTCAAACAATACATATTTTAAATCTAAGTCGTAGGCTTCCACGGTTATCGTTGATACCTTCTTGGTTTGACACTAGAAGTATAGACAACGACGCGGTTTCAACCCAGTAGCCAAGAAAGTATTACATGATTAATATTACTTCTTCTTTATTGAGTAAATAAAAACCCACAGTTGATACATATCTATTATCAAATTTATTAATAAAAATTAATCTGATCCACAAACACAACAATAAATTGTTTATTCTGTGCAACTCTTGTTTGATAATGTTCATAATATGTTAGAGCAACTCAGAACACCGTATCGCCGCTGACTAACTATAACGACGATGTATTGCTCTATAAATTGCTGAGAAGAATTCTCATCAAAAATAATACCAAGCCCACAACAACGTATACTTTGGGGCAAGCATCTTAAACCCTCAATAGGGATTATGCTTAAAAATAAATAATTTCTTTAAAAAGCAATGCTTCTTTTTTGTAAAAACATGTAAAAAGACTTTCGTAATAAAATTGAAGTTTTTTAAAGTGCATACATTTTCCACGTACAGCTGTCTTAAGTAATATTGCGAAATCCAAGTTAAGAATGTATTTTTTGTATACATTTGATACCGACTACTTTTAGAGTAAAGAGCGAAACACATTTCACCCTATAGGAGGGATGTGTTTCGTCGCAAAATGAGAAGACCTTTCGACAAAAAATTCTCGGAGTTATATCAATGTAGATATTGCAGGAATCTCTTTCAATGAAACTTCCACTACGATGGCATAATGCTTTTAGGGCGATACTAGATTTACCAAATACCTTAAAAACAGTACTAACATTATTTTAGGAAATACGTTATTCCCACTTATCATTCGCATTTTATATTTTCATATACGACAGACATTTAGTTTTTGGTTCTGTTCTACGATTTCCATTGTTAATGTGCAAAACATATTAATTCAAATTGTAATTTAAATAACTTGGTAATAATAATCAGCTAAAATTCGTTTACAATTAATACTTTTAAAAAATAAAAATTAAAAAGTAGAGCAACCTTGACACTTGTTTCAGACTTGTTGGTCATCGTCAGTACGGTGTAACCAGGGAATAAGGAGGACATCCTGGGAGTTAGAAGCAATAACGGAAGACCATCGGTATGAGAGACGGCCATTTGTAACTTCTGCCAGAATCGAGGACAACAGTCCACATAGCCTCATGGAAGACACTCACAACCCACATGCCTTACTGAACCCGGAAAAAAAATATTGCGGATACTAAAAGAAACACGAAACATGGTAATATTGGGCTAATTCCGCTGTAGTGCAACCGTAGACACGTGTTTCAAACCCGTTGGTCATTTTCAGTACGGTGAAGCCAAGGAATAAAGTGGGATAACTTTGGAGATGTAAACATACACGGAAGACCATAAGGTGACAGAACGCCATTTGTATATCCAGTTAAAAGATCCTCGGTTTTGGACAACAACTAACAACGCCACTAGGAAGACATTATCAACCAGCGTGCTACCCAAACCCAGGAAAGATAATCAAAAAAGGAAATATCGCGGATACATACAGAGAAAACAAGCAATAGAAGAATATTGAGTAAATTCCGCTGTAGAGCAGCCATAAAGAGGTGTTTCAGACTCGCTGGTTATCGTCAGTATATTGTAGCCAAAAAATAAGGTGGGATGTCCTTGGAGATAGAAGCAATAACGGAAGGCCATCAGGATGACAAACTGCTATAAGAATATCATCAAGTGTAATGTCAGTATTGTGTAATGTCAAATCTTAGCCGAGCAATTAGCAAAATATATCAAAATTCTTTGCGGAAATATACAAGAATGTATTAAGAGCATTTAGTTATCTTGGAGCAGCGACAATGTAAAGACAAAAATAAAATGACAATTTTACAGCAAGCTGTCATCTAAAAAGTTTCAATGACCAACAAGATATAATGTAAAAGTAAAATTGTGAACAATTAACCATATAACCATCGTTATTATCTATGCAATCTTGATTTGATTGATTTGATTATTTGATTAGGCAAGAAGAACCTTTTGTTTGAATATTTTGTAATTATTTATAGATACACACAAATATAGAAAACAATCCATTGTAATAATATAACACTAAGCATTTGTCGTGTCCAACATATGAAACTAGTGGCTGTAGATATTAATTTGTATGTATCAAAACAGAAAAGCGTACAGTTTAAGCCAGAATGGAATTTAAAACGTGTATGCTTTCCATTTATTTTTTTGCTAATTTTAGAAATCATGGATTCGTACAATCTATTCGATCTAAAACCACTAGTACTACTAGATAAATAATTCATTACAAAGCCTTTAAGCTTAAAAGCTTAGAGCGTAGACAGAAATAATTACATTTAATCATGTATCTAGGAGAGTGTTATTTTAGTAAACAACACGGTGTTTGCAATACACGAGTAATGCCAAAATGAAATATAATTGGTCTGTATATTAAGGGATTACGCAATGCTATTTGAAAAAACAGAATTAGAAGTCAATGTATTATTGTATTTATAAATATTTTTATCTGCTTTTGGAAAAATATTGTGTGACATAAATATAAATACTCTCTGCGTAGATGGTAGTGTTCGTAAGAAACCAAAATTTCATATATGGTGGAGGCGCTGCAAATAATACCTAATTTTTTATAAATATATGCAAAGTTATTCTACATTTACATCTTCTACAAGCAACATTTATACATAATTCTAATTTTTGTGTCTCAACATTTTCGTCGTTATTTGAATTCTTTTCTTCATGAGGTACCTATATTGATAGAATGTAGAAATATATGCTGGAGGCACTAGGAAACTAAATTCAACATTATTATAATAACAATAAATATTATTATAGAATACATTAGTGTGGAATTTTAAAGTTATATTTCCGAAAATACACATACAGATCTCCTTTCTTCATAGTAATTCATATTCTCATTCTCCTAATAATACACTTTTAGTAGATTCCTACATCATGTGCTCATTTGCAGAAACAACTTAGGGGGGTAAACATTTGAGTGATACAAGCAAAGATAAGATTGATATATAAATTTAATACACTTTATTACAAGAACCTTGGCAATTTTCTATTTTAATCTCACGTAGTTGTACATGAATAGAGACAAATTAATAGACTGTGTGAAATATCTTTCCCCTTTGAGTTGTCTTTCTTGAATGAATTATGTAGTAATGGATTGCCTACCTAATGTGAAGATAAACTTGTCTTAAGAGTGTGATTATAATTTAAATAATGCTTGTTGTTATAGTTCCAGCTCTACAAAAAAGAAATCGGTTATTTCGTTTTGTCGGCTTATTTTATTAGATTTTGGGTCTGATATGTGGTATATATTTGTTGGGTAATGTAACTTGACTATCGAGTGGATCATGCGAGGAAGGATTTCGATGTCGGTTTGTGACCGGGCAAATATCGAAATGAGAGTGAAATGTGCCAAAACTTATATCAGTCGATTGATTAGTAAAAGATTTTACTATCATTTGATTTGAAGTCATAATTATATGATTGACTTAAATATGGTAACCTTTTTTTTGTTACGAAATAAGATAACGTTGGATTTAACGGTAATCAAGATTAACAGATGACTATTGCAGCCGAATGTTGATATTTGCCAACTTTTTATCATTTTAGAAATGGTCCGGATTTATTAAATTTAATCTTATTTTTAATGCGTGTTGTATTGCTCTAGGGATTTGTTTTTATTGTAGGTAAGTACATGTATGTTTTCGTAATTAAACAATAGGTTAGACGCTGTTTCCATGTATTGATATGCAAGTTGCTGCAATTTTAAAAGTGGAAATTACATCATCAACCTTAAGGTGATATTTTGATCATCAAAAGTACCTTGCGGTAGATATTTTTGTACCCTGGTAGTACAGACGTTGCTGCTATACCGCTTCCACTGGTTGCCGTAGAAATTATATAGCTCAGAAGCAGAGTGTCCTTTTTGAATTTACATCCCCATCTAAATGCTATAGATTAATTATTATCTTATATCGAAAGTTGTCATTTAAATAAATATACTGGGAGTTTAATTTTAAATCATCATCCACTGCAAATTGTTGCCTTTGTTTCTTAACTGTAATTTTGATTACTTTAGTTTATATATAAGTTTTGTATTTAATATTTATCAGATAATGTTAACTGACGATTACACAGTCAGGTACTGTATACCTATATTTAATATTATTGGCCTCTAGTATATACGGGGAAGCCTTAAAATAACATAAGGCATTATTTTCATGTCGGCATAATATTGTTAATTAAATATAGAAGAGACTTTTAAAATAATTTCGTTCATTTTCTCTTGATTATCATTATTTAAATGTAAAGAGGATCCATCAAATTAGTTAGGATTTTATCTTTATTTTCGGATTATATATTATGAGATAAATACAAATATTATCTATGTCAATTATTTAACATGAACTAACTAATTCAAACATTAAAACATTAACAACATTAATAAAACTCTAACATATATCTGACAAGTAGATTATGGATCCTCAGTATTAAGAAAAACAATCCACATCCCCACGAGGAAGACATTTTCAAGCTGCGTGCCATTCGAACCCAGAAGAGATAATCAAAAATTATTATATTGATTCTCTTTTTTGGGTTCAGAAGTCACGCGAGTTGACAATGTCTTTCTCGTAACGATGTTGGCGGTTGTCTTCAAAACCGAGAATCTTCTAACTGATGTTACAAATGACGATCTGTCACCTGATGGTCTTCCGTGTATGATTATATATATATTATTAATTTTATATGTGGTTAACATATATTTAACGTATTTGTTAATACACATGAATCGTACATACGTATATAAATTATATATATGCACGGATTTCTTGAAAATTGGCGGCTTTATATAAAAATTGAAAATTACTTGCTTTATATCTATTAATTAATAAACTTAAGGAAAAGGATGCATCATCACCGCGAACTAACTGTTAGTTTCGCAACCACTCATCAGCTTGGCATTTGATGCCTTTCATCTTGTACTCTCCAAAGTGTATTTATACAAATCGAAGCGATCTTTTCAAGTATGAGAATTAATTTCTTAATCCTCTCTTTGAACAGAAGCATGTTTATACCTTTTACCCAGTCGAAGCATATACTGTAGTCGAAGCGTTGAAATCGATGAAAAATCCTTATTTCATTCAGGATAATTAATATATCCTTTTTATCCTGAATAAAATAAGAATTTTTCATCGGTTCCGACATTTCGAACATAAGTAATACTTATGCTTATTTGTTTACATTTTCATTTATACATGACTGATTGTACTTTCTATATTTGTCATAATATCAACAGCTTGTAGCTATTAACACATATTAACACATACACAGTTGTGTCGTTATTATTTATGTATTTGCATTAAATGCAAGTTTATGGTAAATATAAACCATTTCGTGGGACTGCATAAGTAATACCAGCTATGTTATGCGTATTTGTTTCCATTTTCATTCATACATGATTAATTTTACATTCTATATTTGTCATTGTTATTTTTAAATGACAGCCAACTGTCATATTGATATTATTTATTCATCAAAATGCAAGTTAGTTCATTTTTTCAATACATATGTATATTATTTATATATAATATACACTTATGAAATGGAACACCTAATAAAATTCACAATGGACAGAACACCGAAAGAAAAGTATATGTCGAAACGCAAGCATTGAAAAATGATAGTGTACTGTCAATTATTGAATTATTATTGCAATATAAAATAAAAACAGGAACATATAAAACACATACAGAAATGTTGAGACATTGGAAAAAAACAGAGAAAAGCAGAAACGTCTTTTTCAATCAACGGGGGAAGGACCACAAACACGTAGAAACTACGACAAAGCAGATAATACGAGACACAGAATCGTGATTTTTTCGATTTTTTGATGCGACATTTCATATAACGATGCGATGAACCATAATTTTGATTATATAATAAATTATACTTAATGTACCTGATATATACTATTTATTTAGTTTATTAATAATAATAAATTGGCTTACTATGTACCATTTTCCCTACGTTTGTTCATGTACTAAAGTGTATTAAATAGTATTATATAGCTAAAATAATAAATGTGTTTCCTACTTTGCTTTAAAACATGTGTGCATTAAAAAGATTCGTTTGTCTAAACGCCGTCGTTCAAATCGACGCACTAGCAGAGTCGTGTTCAAAGAACTATAGTAGAATTACCGAACACATGCAGTAGCAGCATTGCATTTTTGTAATAGCTTAAACGGGCAAATGCGCTGTTGCTACTGCATCTGTTCGGTAATTCTACTTTAGGTTTAGCCATCCCAATATCCCAATCCAATTAATATTGCATTTACAGGTTGAGGCAATTGAATAGAAATAAAAATTTGCAACTTTTATTCAACATCCTCTTTAGCTGTAGACGTACAAGAAAAGAATGTCCATAAATATATGTTTAAGTTATAGGCGTTAACGTAAATAAATTTTCTAGTAATTTATTACTTACAGCAGACAACGAAATATTCTGGAGTTTTTGCAAACCATAGTAGTCTAACCAAATTTTAAATATATACTCTGGGTACACCAGCAAAGCGACAAAGCTCATTACTGGTATTGCATAATGTAGATAGAGAAATAAATGATTTAAAATTGGAATTAATAAATATAATTTATGTTTGGTGCGAAATAGATGGAAATTTTTTCTGACAAAAAATATACAGAAACATACAGTTCCTTCTATTAATTAAGAAACTGTAGCAAACATTTGTAGGTCATGTCGACTTACAATGTGTATTGAAGAGTTTTAATGAACTAATATTATTTATGCTTTTTTATTTTTGACACATTTTTAATTTGTTATACTACTGTTAGATAAGTGTGATACTGTGGTGCTGAATTTACTAAATGAAGTAAATTTAAGTACTTATAAAAGCAGTTTGCTTTTTTAACTAAAGTTATAAATAAAGGTTTGACGTTTTCATAATTCCTTGATACACTGTAACAGCGCTATATTCAAATTATTCATGATTAATTAATTTTTAGGTAAGTCTCATGTCATCATTTTAAAATGTTAATGAAAAACCTTTTTTTGAATAAAAAATATTATACGTAGCTTTTTTTGACTAATTCTAAGTATGATATATGTAATTCAACTCATTTTGAATTCAGTAAATTCTTATTAGGTTAATGCTGACATAATTATATTGCTCGCAGACGCAAGAAGTAACTATTTTCAAACAGTAATTTTTCGAATTTCTCACTGCCATATCGTATGCAGTTTTATTAATTTTTTTTTGACAAGGGCTCTATGACAGTACTTACACTTTTGGACTATACAAAGGTTTTTGATACCATATCACATCTCACATTATTATCTAAGGTTCACTATCTGGCTTTCTCTAAAGATACAAACAAATTTTTCAGCAACTACTTAAAAGATTCTGCTGAAATGGTAACAATTTCAGGTTCAACGTCAAGTCTGCATAAAACTTTTAGTGGTGTTCCTTAGGGCTCCATATTGGGTCCATTATTATTTACAATTTATATCTCCGATTTTTGTAAAATGTTAAAGCATTGCAATATTCACTTTTATGCAGGCGATGCGCAAATCAATTGCTCTTCTGAAATTTCCTAGCGAATGATCGAATCGGTCATGATCTTGCAGCATTCTATCTTTGTAAATCCTAATAAATCAGCTGCTTTATTATTTGGTAGTAAAAGATTTTATAAGGAAATCCTAAATGACAATCAGTGTTTTGAATGGCACCGATATCATCGTAATGGAGAAAACTAAAAAACTTCGGTATTACTTTTGATCCATCTCTGCGATTTAGGGATCATGTATCTCAATGTTTTAAGAAGGCCTACATTAATCTGAAACTATCTACTCTCATAGAGCGTGTCTACGAGCTGTTACTATGAGGACGTTGTGCTATTCTCTCGTTTCGTCTCCATTTAATTACTGTTTTGACTTTTATGGCTCGTGGATTGATAAGGCTACTGCTTCAAGAATTCAACGTGTTCAAGATTCGTGTGGTCGGTATATTACAGGTCTGAGGAAGTTCGATCCTATATATATGGTCAGTTCTTTTTATTGAAATGGTTAAATATATACAACAAGCGAGTTATAAGGAATATTATATCATTACGTAAAACCCGCAATATTTGTTTAACGTATCACATTTCGAAAAGACGTAGATTGTCGTGATTTACGTCATTTCACATATGCTATTATTTTGATTTACTTTCAGCATTTATAAACTTTTAGTTTGCCATCTTTAAAAAGTCAGCTTCAGCTCTTTCGTCAATAGGTTGCGGTCCAATGATCAATGACCTACGTACTGCGGGTGAATCTTTTATGGACATGACTACTCTACGATTTATATATTATTTCCTTTCTTCCCGTATATTTAACTATTGCAAGATTCTTTCTTTCTCTTTTCTTTTTATTTTTTTTTTCTTAATTCTCACATATATCCTCATAGAATTAGTTTAAGTTATGTTTAGTTAGTTTAGACAAGTTATATAATTGATGTGTCACAAAATTCAGGGGAAGTTTGAAAACAGAGTGGTGCTATTGAGTGCCACTATCTGAAACTACTCTAAGTGTCCTTCTTGTAGCTTGGTATGATAAATATAGGGTTTTTTTCTGTTCTTGTTTTTAATTTACCGTTTATTGTGTTTATTAAGCATGTAATATATTACTATTTACACAATAGTTTATACTTATAGTTACTCAAGAATAAAAACGTATTATTATTATCATTATCTTAAAATTGATAATTTGAGTAGATAATTGTGCATTGTACAAACTATATTATGAATTAAGCAATATGTGAAACGAAGATCACCAATAATAAATGGCGTAACATTAGTGATTTTGTCAAAATCAAAAAAATTGGCGTTTTTTTGCGATTGATATTCTGTATAGCTTTTTGCTACTAATCTAATATTAAATATACATTTTAGGTAGATCTCGTAATATTTTCATTATGCAGTTCATGTCTACAGTACATCAAATATATTTTTTGATTGGTAATACGCTTGTTCAAACACAAAAGTTCATTAAAAGTTAGAATTAATTATATCTTATCTACCCCACATATTAACTAATTTTCATGAATCAATGACTATAATGTTTTGTTAGTTCATGTTTCGTAAGTGCTTTGTTCTAATTAGGTTTACACAATGCAAGTTGGAAAGACTAAAATAGAATACGAGTTGAATTCATAAATATATCAAGTCGACCGTAAATTTATTGTTATCGGTTTTTTTCTTCGATCGACTTATAAAATAACACTTAATGCTACCCTCGTCAAACTCTAACCACAACGAAAACGAGATTACTCACTTCCGAATTACGAACATTGATTAGTTCGGGGGAACAGATGAATACTGGAAATTTCACAAAACATCAGTGAAGCGAAATTTACATAAAAAGCTTTTTACTTGAATTATAAACATGCATATAACTAAAGATGTACTATTTAATATGAACACAGAATGCATCAAAACAAACTCGATAATGTTAACAGATATGAGAATACGGGATACCTCTGACCGTTTGAATAATGGTAGCCTGTTGAATAAGTTGTCTGAAATAGGGATTTCATATTCTTCTCCTTTTTTAGAGCTTATTTTGCATAACGTGAACAATTTATTTTATTTGATGGTTTTCTATCTGACTGCATCAATGCTATATTAGGAAGTACCTCGGGGTATATTCTTGGTCCTTTATTTTGTAACATTTTTATTAATGATGTAACTGAGTTAATAAATACCTAAACCTTCTCTTACGTAAACAATTTCGATGACCTTTCAAAATTACGAGTTAACATTGATAAAGCATATGAGTGGTGTTCACTAGAGCCAGATGACTTAATCTGGCTCTAAATATTCATAAATGTAGTTTTATTGTCGTGCACTATGAAAACTAATTCCGTTGCTTAAGAATATAGTGTAAACGTTTGTCCTTCAAAGACCTAATATCTTTGAGATCTGAGGGATTCTTTCGACTGTAAGTTATGTTTTAATAATCACATAGCATCTATCAAATCTCAAGTTCCTGAAAGTCTTGGGTTCGTTATCTACTAAAGAGCTTAGTAATTGCTTCACAATAATAATAATAAAAGTAAATGTAGAAATTTACTAAAAATATTTGAATACCTAAAATTATTGAATAGATGCAGGTAGTGTAGGTGCATGCATATCAGTGCGTATAATACACATAACATAATGTACATAACCCGCCTACATCATAAATTTGTCAAAAATAAATGTCAACATATATTGCATGCTGTACATATGGCTCTAATTTGTTATTATTATTATTGAATGTTGAGATAATACATTTTGGTGTTGTTATTATACAGCATGTGTCAATTTTCGTTAGCCATAGGCGATCAATTCATGCAATACGTGACAACGTGGCACCCCTACTTTCCTCTCCAATGCCAGCGGGACCGATACATGATCGAAAATAAAAGTTAGCTTGCAGTAACTATCAGACCACTGACTTGGGTGTTTGTAATGCGTTCAGAAATAATATTTACGAGTTGCAAAGATTTGTTTTTCTTTTTCCTTTCTGTAAATGCAGAGAATTATTAACTGCGTTCACGCTGCATGACACAAACAAAAGCGTAATTCTAATAAAATTAAAAAATAACCCTAATAAGGTAAATAAAAAAGGATTCTGAAAATAATAATAAACTACTAGATCAGGAGATCGCTGCGGCATTTGATGTTTCCCGTTCCAGTAATAGGACGGCTTTTATTGCAGACTAGATCGCAACGTGTTCGCAGCTAAACATTGAATGTAAAATCTGGTGGGGAGAAGTGGGAAGATCGGAGAAAATCGTTGTGATGTCGATTGTTGCCGGGATTGGTGACGGACAGTAGGGGTGCCACGTTGCCACGTGTTACTTGTATACGTATAAATCGCACGTAAACATTGAATCCCTATATCTAATGAAAATTGACACATGCGGTGTAACAAATCATTGAACATGACGTATAGGGGCTTTTTGTTTATATTCCCATATCCTGACGTGATATCTTCAAAGAAACACAGTTGCAATAGGTACAATCGAACTGTCTGTGGGTTTTATTTAATTAATTTACAATAACATAACCATAATTCGTACAACTGTGACAAACGTATTCTTTCAGTATGATCGTTTGTCTGTGATTTGCATATAATGCCACAATCATATTTCTTCATTTGTTAAGGGAAGTTAATTATCTTTCCATATTTAACAAGGCACCATTATTAGTTGTAAAGAGGTTTGTCGATTTTTAAACTATTTATACTTGTTTGACGATTTACAAACTCTAATTAATTATTTATATGTAATAAGTCTATGTGATAAACAGACCTAAATTAGTAAAATTATTTGTAACGCATGCGCAGTTTTGATACAATGAATTCGAAAACTAGTCCACTGGTAAGGTTTTAATAATAATGTCTGATATAAAGTACATCAAGAAACAACAATTACAGTTGAATTTTATAATCATTTTTGAATGCATTTTAATTTTCATTTTCCTTTCAATAAAAATTGTCTGGTTTTGAGGACTATATTAGATTATAGCTTGTGTTGGAATGATGACAGTTTGCATTCAAGTTTGATATTTGTCCGACATTTATCATAAAACTTGACACCAAGAAAGTCAGTGTCTCCAAATTCTATAAAAAGAAAGAATCAAAGCATTAATGGAAAGAAATGTAATATTTGGACCATCTTAGTTCTGCATTTTCGGCATGTTAACATTCAATTTAGGATAGATGCGGACGGAAAATACAAAACAATATGACTGTGAAATAATTTTTGATGTATGTCAGAGTTTATTGTTCAACTATATACATGTGTTCAGGTAATGCACAGGAGTGAAACAAAATATTTGACATTTTCAACACCCAAATTCTTAGTTAATATGTATATATACTATTAATTATGAATATTATTAACGCAGCCTGCGTCAAAAGTGTAGAAGCTTTCACTAATATAAACAGCAACAAAAAATAAAGCAATACCTAAGAAGTAAATATAGTAAACAAAGAGAGCATCAAATTCTATATTATGAATCCATTCTATCCCTGGAAGAATATAAACGAGAATGTATATTACAGTCTGATGTCTTATTAGCACCCTTAAAAATGTATGTTTAATTGTTTATTTTCCTTTTGTATATTCTACTTTAATATTTGGTATTGTTGTTTGTTTATTGTTGTTTCATGCGAATCTAGATGAATATCAAAGTACAAAGAGAAAAATATAATTCCAGGCAACCATAGTTATTTCTCTTACAAACGAAAGCTATTCTACCGAATGTTAGTAGAATGCTGTCGTGGAAAATTGTTACATTCAATGCTAAATATTTTAAGTAAAAAATCGTACATTCTTAGACATATATCTAAGTAACAATTTATAGGAGTACTACTTCGTATAGAACAGTATTGTACTTAGATAAAATATTAAAAGAAGTAGGATTGTGATAAAAGATATTACGTAGCTTTGACTGTTTTGATTAAACTATAACTTGAAAACTCAGGTTTTTGAGAATCATTGGATTCACGAGTTTCTAGTAAGCCTTACAAATGTTTGAGGTTTATAATTCTCTTTTCGATACGTAGCATATTTTTCTAGGGTTACGATAGGTAAACAACTCAAAGACTGATATGTTTTCCTGAATTGCCAGTCATACGTTTGTATTGCTTAAAGCACATTTGTGTGAACATCTTTGAAACAACAAGAAAATGGGTGTGCTTAAAACCACGCAGCAGAAGTGTAAACTTCATCAAGGCGAGGATAATAATACGAACTACAACTTTCTCTTTTTCGTTCTATATTAAATTTGAATAATCGTCCGCGAAGTTACCAATTCGCGAACGCAACACAGTTCGCGAAATACAATTTCGCGGCCGTTGATATGGCGCGGCCGTTAAAGTAAATACACATTTTGACACATGTTTAATCACACATTCTACGACTTATTTTGATAACTATCAAGTATTTGTAGTTTATTATATTCGTCTCATTTCCATGGTAACGCATGTAAAGCAAGTAAACCACTTTAATTTAGCACCTTTAGAACTAAATTAAATTAAATTGTGTCTCAATTTAAATTAAATCGATTGAAAAATTTAACGGTTGCCCAAAAAATTGTGTGTATATCTTGTCCGCGAAAAACTTTAACGTACTGAAGATTGTCTTGCCTCGGCCGCAAGCATTATTAAGGAGATTTTCGGACGCATGTATATATATAAATAGACGATATAAATACTGGCTTTCGACTCCCGCCCTTGGTTTAATGGTTAAGTGCTGACCTCTCACCCAGGCGGCTCCGGTTCACATCTGCTCTGGGACATGAATTTATTTATTCATTTAAATTTCAATTTAATTGAAATTAAATACCTCTACATGATATATTTATTTATCTTGTTCCCTTAGCCGACTTTACACGAAGAGCGTTACATATCCGAGCGTTGCAGGTCAGTCTTGTTCACTGCCTACAATCAGCGCAACGCGCCTAAAGAAGTTTACACTTCAAAAAAAACATTCCGAGGTTTATGTGTGAATCATCAATCAACAAATTTTATTGAAAAAATAAGGGTGTAACGCAATGAGAGCAAAGATATTACTTACATTAAGACAAACACAAGCATTTACGGTAAATTGTTGGCGATTGTTTTAATTTACCGATTAAACTGATGTTGGAGAAAGAAGTATATCTTATAACCAACACCATTGCACCTCTCAGATTTATCAAAGACACTCTTGTGTCTTGATGCAAAGCGACATAATAATATACTAATCTAGGTTCGTGGCATCAGATCTAAATTTAAAATTACGACATGTTAAAATCTACAAATCGCAACGTATACTATTGAGGGTTGAACGGGATGGGTTGACCAACTAAATAAGACGAACACATAAGCATTCCACAATGGAAATATTCAGTAAAAAGTAATAGTGTGTTTGCATAGAGATCGCTACCTCTCACACCCGCTTACATTTAGAAATCTAGCTCAAAAGTATTGTAACGTTTTCGGGTTCGCAATAAACAACTCGTGCAATTTATTTATTTAAAACAGTCTGTATATTCACAAACGTAAAATTAATTACAATATAAAAATATAAAACTAATGTATCGCACTTAAATTACTATTAATAAATTAAAATTAACACAGGTATTTATTTCTATTACTAATATTTATGTAACACTATCGTATTTATATCACTTCTTATATTTATGTTTATTCTTCGACTACCACTTAAGAAACTATTTATTTATTTCTTATATTTATTTTTACTTTTGTCTGTTCCGCCCGACGACTACTTCTTATTCCGGAATTACTCATCCATCGTTGACCCAGCCGCCTTATATACACATACGAAACATCTGGAAGCATTCGCGTAAACTCCATCTTCCTCTCGATGTTTGTAGAACATTCGATAGACATTCTGTCTCTTTGCAGTACAACGCAAATGGATGATTTATTGCTTTATGATGTTTAACAGTCGCCTCGAGATGATTTACAACCTCTTTTTATTGTCGCTCGGAAGTCTGCCTTTCTTTGTGCACTTGTTTTGTTACAGTATTATGCCATTAAATGATCAACAGAGTAATAATATTAATAATTATAAATAGTATATTTTATTTTAACAGATAAAGCAAATTATAAAACCTACACGCAGAAACAAGTCAAAAAGAAGAAACAATTTAATATGTAGTGACTATAAGAAATTATAATTATAATATAAGAAAATAACTAATAACTATAATAACTTCTAAAATATCTACAATAAAACATAATGCTACTAGTCATCAGCATTGAAATCAAGCAGAGAATAGTAGTTTACGGAAAAAGGAAGTTCTTAACAGATGTCTTAAACGAACCAAAACTATATTAATTTCTAATTTCCATGAGCAACTTATAATTTGCAACCCGAGAAATACTAAATCTTTTGAAAGAGAGCAGTTTTATGAGGAAGAGGAAGGAGGAGATGGTTAAGATTTCTTGTCTGATGGTGTGATTTGGACGGTAAATAATTCAGACTTGTATCTAGAAACAAAAGAAACTACGTCCAAAATATATATATCAAAAACAGGTAAAAGCTCAAAATTTTGAAATACATTTTTACAACTCATCCATCAATTCATATTAAATATGACTTTTGAAGCCGCCGTCTGTAACAAGAAAGCTCCCTGTGTCTCGACGTAAACACCCGAGAGAATAATACCGTATCTCAACCTTGAACTAAAATTATAGTAGTAGTACATTTTTACAACATTATATTATTGCAGCTTCGTTTCAAGTTACTTAGAGCAAAACAAGTACATACTAGATAATTTTAACAATTTTATAAACATGAATGGAGCATTTTAAATCTTCAACTTCAAATCAATTATTAAACCCAGAACTCCAACAGATCTACTAAATTTAGCTGTTAATTATTATGCCATAAATATATATCATTATCATTTGTCAAGAGAATAAAATTAATAATAAGATAATTAACCTAAGACTTTAATTAGTAAACAATGTACGTGAGTCAATAACAATATATCGCAAGCGTATAACGCCACTTAAGCATGAGAATTAATAGTAGAACAGATGTCTTTTATGAAACTTAAATAGCAGAAGTAGTAGAATAGCAGTGGTTTACAAATACATATATCGAAAGCTTGAAGCACGCAACCTACAATAAAAGGCATATGTAGCTTCTGACAAGTATAAATCGCAGACACTCACGAGTATGAGGCGTAACAGTAAAAAAATATTTCAGTAACAATAACATATCTTTTAACAATATTTTTTACTCTGTATACCTAGGTTAATAATTAGTAACAATACAACAAAGTTTAAGTCTCCTGAGAAACTTTAAACGACCCATCACATTTATGTCAAGAGTTGGTGATGCATGTCTATGTATGGAATTATGAGTAAGATTTATGCAGCTTGTATATTTTTCCTTATTGTAATTTTATAAATTACCGCTGTTTAATTTTGACTTATTTCGGTTACTTCACAATAGTAGCGTAATTAATTAGCCTTGTTAGTGTCGCTTTTATTTATTGTGCAACATTTTTTGAAATGAATCGGTATTTAATTATTAAACTGACGTCAAGAAAAGCGGCGAAAGCTATTACAAAGGAATACATTAAATCGATAATTAAATTTTACGCGTAGTGTTATTTAAGAGGTATTTACAGTGGAGAAGTTTGTCGTCTGCAAATTATTGAGTTCACATTAAAAGCTGACCGTAACATACTAAAAAGAGTACCGCCCTTTTTATAGTGTTACAGAGACACATATTATTAAGCAGAACAATAAAGTACAATTACATGTTATTACTAATGTTTCGGACAGGCTTGTAAATTAATTTCATTGCTTATTTTTTGTTGTTGTTGAAAAGTTAGTCAATGTTTATTCATAATTAAAATTATATAAGAAATACAAATTCAGAAATCTAATATTATAAGAGCAATTTGTTATATTGCAAGGTTACATATAACACATTTCTAATATTATCCTATAATAATATTGAATTACTTCAGTTTTATATTGGACTGAGTACCTATAATAAATAAAGCGCGAAGATTATTCTATGGTGTCTGCGGTGCATAATTTTCACATTCAGATGAGAGCTCTTTATGATTTCCTATCCTAATGAAAAATTGTTGCAATAATGGACTTCTTTTACTCGACAGTGCAATTTTGATAGATAGTAAATTGTTTTGCATTAAAATATGGATACCAGCATAATTTATAATGATTTTCACTGGGAAATATATGCGGGCAGAGGACAAACTGTTTTTACAAAATTAACTATCAGGTAACCAACCATTAATATTCTTTAAGTTGTTGATCGATAGCACTTGTCTGTTATTTGTCATCCACTTTAGTATCAATCCTTCTGTCATTTAATACATACACATTTCGTGACAATTATTTAATTATTAATTTGAATAGTTGAAAATGGAAACGAATAAAACTTTAATTCGAGGTTGTTTACTCTATGAGTACAAACTTGGTACTAAAGCTGCAGTGGCGGCGCGAAAAATATGTACCGCATTCGGAGATGATGTCGTACGTGATCGAACAGCACAGAAGTGGTTCAAGAAATTTTCTTCGGGAGATTTCAACTTAACCGATGAAGCACGCTCTGGAAGACCGAAGATCATTAACAACGAGGATCTTCAACAGGTTGTGGAGGCAAATTCCAGTACAACGTGCCTAGAGCTTGCAGAAAGGTTCAATGTGAGTGACGAAACCATTCGTTTGCATCTTCATCAGCTAGGAAAGACGTGGAAGTTGAGCAAATGGGTTCCACATGAATTGTCAAATGATAACAAATTAAGTCGTCTTACCATTTGTTCGGCAAACATTTCACGCAACGATAATGAACCATTTCTTGATCGGTTGTTAACCTGCGACGAAAAATGGATATTATACTCAAATTCTAAGCATTCGTATCATTGGTTGTCGCCTACTGATGCAATACCTCACACTCCCAAGGCTTCCTTGCACCCAAACAAGATTTTATTGTGTGTTTGGTGGACAGCAAATGGAATAGTCCATTATGAGTTTTTGGAAAAGGGCCAAACCATCACTGCGAACTTGTATTGTGAACAACTTCAGCGAGTACAAGCAGCACTCATCCAAAAACAGCCTTCTTTAATCAATCGAAAGAAAGTGATATTCTTACAAGATAACGCCAAACCGCATACTGCAAAAGTGACCCGGGAAAAAATTTGTGAACTTGGCTGGGAAATATTGCCACACCCTCCATATTCCTCTGACATTTCGCCAAGTGATTACCATCTTTTTTTGTCTCTTGACAACTGTATGAGACATAGGCAGTTTAAAACTCGAGTTAATGTAATAGACGCAGTCCGTCAATTTTTTGATTCAAAATCCGTAGAGTTCTACAATACCGGCATAAAAAAATTGGTGTCACGTTGGCAAAAGGTCATTGAGTGTGATGGTAATTACTTTGATGAATAATATTGTACTATTGTTTCTTAATAAATATTTATATTTTACCATAAAAAACCGCATGAACTTATTTGGTTACTGATATAAACAAAATTAATAATAATAATAATAATAAAAATAATAGTAACATATATTAGGGATCTGAAGGTAATATGGCCAAGAAGGCAATATGGCCATCTCCGTATATTTCAACAATTATTGTTATTTAGCGATAGATGGCACTATGAGTGTATATGTGGACCGTATACTTGACGGGGACAGCCGTTGAAAGTGTGAAATTACGATATTTTACGATATCATACCGAGTCAAGATTTAAAATAATTTACCAAGCAGTTTATTATGCTTTGGATAGATAGCGCCACATAATGATAATATTTTGAGGTTATAATAATCAGAAATATCTAGGCCTTATATCGCGCAGCGATGTCAGATACAGTTGGCCTTAACATGTGGACCGTATACTTGACGGGGACAGCTGTTGAAAGTGTGAAATTACGATATTTTACGATATCAACTGTCCGGTCGGAGTTAGCGCGTTCAACACTATAAAACAACGCTTAACAAATAATTCAACCAGAGGATTATCAAGGTCAGTAATTTTGCATCTACACATACAGAATTAAAGCTTATAGTCTGTGCTACAAAACTGTCATGTTTATATCATGCTGCAATTACATTGACTTAAGCCCAATGTGAGGATATCTTTGGCATGCAGTTGAGAGCTGTACAAATTTAGTGATTATTTCTTTGTTTGTTATATAGTGCGCGTACCACGCATAAATAGGCTTAAGCATAAGGGATGCCACGTTATCGTTCCAGAGGTGTAGGAGGCAAATGGGAAAATGAAAATCTGGCAAATGCCATAACTGCTGTGGGTAATGGAATGTCTGTAAATCGAGTTAGTATTACATATGCCATTCCCAGAAGAACTTTGAGGTGAAGTCTTCCTTAGGACGTAAAACAATTTTAACTAAAGAACAAGAAACAGAATTAGCACATAGAATTATTCGCCTTTTTGAAATTGGGTACCCAAATACAGCAAAAGTACTTCGTCGTTGCGTTTTTCAATATTCAAGAAACAACAATATACCAAATCCTTTCAACGACGAGAAAGCGATGGCAGGACGTTATTGGCTCAAGGGATTTATACAACGAAATCCCCAAATGCGCACAAGAAAAGCTCAAAACTTAAACCTTGCAAGAGCGCAAAAAAAGAACAGATTCATTGTGCAGGACCATTTCAAAAAACTAGAAGCAATAATGAAACAAATGAAAATTCTAGATAAACCAGAATTTATTTATAATATAGACGAGAAAAGCGGTAGGTTGTGCCTCCATCACCAATAGAAGGTTTTAGCAAACAAAGGTGCGAGAAGGAAGGGTGCAGATAGTTACCAACGAACATGGCCAGAACGTTTCAATTGTCGCCCGTGGCAATGCAATTGGAACAGCAATAATTGCTTTGAAATTTATTAAATTCTAAATAATTTAATTTGAGAACGCAAAATTAATTAATTTGTAGATAAAAATATGTTTAAAAAAAGGTGTGGTCACCACACGACTTTCTTATACGTATGCGCCTTTCAAATTATAGAAAAGTTGTTCTAAATTAAGTTTTAAATGCTTTTATCTCCTTAAAGGAAACCATGTGTGCTACTTCATGTGCGGATTTTGAGAATTTTTATATACAAAAATTAATCAAAATTCTATTCTAAGTAGATTTATTCTCTTAATAAATCTTTAGAGAATGCATACTTTGCAAGATATCTACAAAAAAGTGCTACTCGATAAGTATAAAAGTGTGACTTCCGGTCCGAGTTTTGAAATTTTTTTATAAGAAAATTATTCCAAATCTAGCTCTAAATAGTTTTTTGCTCTTGATATTCGCAAAAAACTTATTTTCTATAAAAGTAAAAGACCTACTTCCGGGAGGAATTACGAAAAAGTTTTTTAATAAAAATTTTCTCAAATTCACTTTTGAGTACGTTTGAATTCATTATACATTCCTAATATAATTTTCTGCTTTTATCACTGATAATTATTTAATTAGATAAATTTGCAATTTTAAAAACTATCTACGGCTGAGATGTGAATCCATGACCTGTCGATCTCTAGTCGTCTGCGTTACGATTACGAAATTGAATAGATTTTTCATTTATTTTGAGATCCAGGAAATGTTGCAGAATATATCCTTAAACTTCAAAGATAGAACAGTATCTTGTTGTTATGAAATCGTTACTGTGAAATAGTATCTGAATTCTCTTGCGACACAGGGCTAATAACCTTGAAATGCTCCTTCGCTATTTTTTACTTGCAATGGGTTAGATTATAAGATATAAATAATTGATTTTCAGATTGGTGTTTCAATTTTCTGAGGAGATCCGATTTTCTGCATTTAGCAAGGATTGTTCCTGGGTCTCCTCCGTAATATGTTTAAATGATTATAACTAAGCTATATTAATAAATGCACACAACCGTTTCGTGCACCCCTATTTGTTTAATTGAAGATGGTCACATATTGAAATCCGAAAGAGACCCTTGGAAAGCAATATCCGCTCTCTAATTTGAACAGTATAAAAGACTATAACTAGAAGGTGATAAAAATGAGAATATTCCTGATAGTTGAAATATATGTAAGCCAAACTACTTTTATAATATTTTATTAAAGACAAAATATACAAATATTTTCTCTTTGTTGTTTTCATACAATAGTCTAGCTTTTTATAATAACAATTAGTGCTCTGAAAGTAAGTTCTAGAGACAGACACGAAATTAATACAGATCACATAACTATAATTTCTATGTCAAGTATCGTTAATCACGATCTTGTAAAATATCGCTACTGAATATTATTACATGTCTGACATATGCGAATTCAAAACATTCACAGTTATCTGTCAGACAAATATCTTTCGAATGTGAGTGGAAATAATTTGGATATGATTGATGTAGTCATAAATTGCCTTTGAATTAAAAGGAAAAACGACTCACGTCTTTTGCTTAAACTAATCGATAAAATAAATAAAGCGTAAAATATTGATAAATAGATTGAGATAAACAATAATGTCGTATATTAACTATGAGACTTCACTTATCAAAATAAAAACCAGGAAATCATTTAATAGATTAATTTTGATAAACTCTGCGTCATGAATGTGATATAAATATCACATTCATGGAAAAAAAATTTACACAAATTCCTTAAATAAGTTCGATTTAAAATTTCACTTATATATAGGGGTATCTCATTAAAAAAGAAAAGTCGGACATGGTCTAGATAGAATTAAACTTTACGTGTAATTGAAAATTATTTGAAAATATTATTCATATGATAAGGAGCAATTGCAATACAGAATATTCTAAATTAAGATCTACGCGGATATAAAATGACAGGTCTGACAATAGATGATGCATTGCTACTAGATTTATTTTTTCAGAACCTATTAGTCAGAAGTTGTAGAGGTATGGCGTTTCATGAAATTTTATACATTTTTGATATGTATATCAGTAACTTAAAAAACCCAATATACGGAAATAAATGTTTTTTCAGAGAGGAGTTTTACATATAAAACTGTTTTGAACGCCGTCCCTTTGCAATCTCCATGCTTCAAATATTTACAAATCCCACAAGATGTATAATGCAAAAAAAAATACCTACAGAACAAATAACAAAGAGAAATATCACGTGCATTTAATTGCATAATTTTGCGTAAAACGTTTTGCTATTTTTTAATTTGATATTAGTTCACCTCTATATATACTGAATTTTGTCAATTTTGTTTCTCAGGGATAAATGTATTTCATTAGTATAGTCGACTTCGTGTTACATTTTAAAATCAGTATATGTTATTTCTAGAGCGTTATTTCGTGTCCTTTTATTTTTGTAAGATTGTTATTGTATTTACCTATTACTTTGCATGAGTTTAATAAAATCCTATTTGAGTTAGCACCTCTTATTAGTTTATTAATTTACTTATCACGCCATCTTCCGTTTTATAGGTGTAACACCTTTTGTTAACTTTTCTCGTTAGTTACTGATAATGGATCTCTCCGTTGTATTATGTATTATCTCTGTATGTTTATGTTAATGGTCAGTCTTTGTTTACAAATTTTATTTATTTGTTTTAATTATTTTACGTTTTGTCGTATTCTACTATTCATGTTTTCTTTCATTTTCAAATGCGCCTTTTTATAGGTGTTCTAAGACATGTATGTCAGAAAATGCACACCCAATGTTAGTTAGTCTTATGCGAGAGCAGCGTTTCTGTTCTATGTTTTTCATAGTTTCTAGTTGAATTTTTCGTCGATATATCCTGATGCCATGCACATGCGAGATGAATTAACTAAGCTTTGTCAATGTTATTTTAACTTACAACCGCTAACGAACACTGTGAAAATGTTTAGGTTTTGGATGTATGGGATTTAAAGGATTTCTTTTAACATACGGAACGTATTTTATATTCCAAAAAACCTAAAAATAAAGAAACATATACTCAGCTTCCAGAAAGTCGTTGCGCAAATAAATGTTTTATATTATCATCCGAATGATTTCTTCAGCAGGAAAATAATACTTGTTTCCAAATTAATTTTAAATTATTTTGCAAATATCTCTTTTCTCTTGTTTGAAACTGTCACGTAGCAACTTTCCTTTCTAAATGGTTACTACTACATACGAAATAGGCGCCATAAATTCTCGGCCTGACAGGTTTATACAGGTTCAAATGTGTTCAAACTCCGTCAAGTCATACATGCACATACTCGAGGTGTACACTATAAATATGACGGTTCGAAGCCTAGTAGGTTTTAGTAACCAGCCAACCAACGTGACTAGCACACGAAAATGTCTGAAGTAACGAAAATTGAGTACAACGCGGTCATTAATTTTTTAACCAAAGAAGAGCATATACCTTATCACATTAAACAACGTTTAGACGACGTTTACGGTGATTCATCTCCTTCGTATTCAACTATAAAAAAGTGGGCAAAATGTTTCCGTTTGGGACAAGAATCCCTGCTGATCGGTCGGGTCGACCAATTCAAGTGATAAGGCCTCAACAAATTTCAATTATTGAACATTTAGTGCTAGAAGATCGCCGTTTGAAAGTGAAGGAATTAGCAGTGATAACAAACATTTCAAACAAGTGTTCGCCGAATTCTCCATGACCATTTGGGTATGAATAAAATTAGTGCTGGATGGGTACCGCGACTTCTTTCTGCTCTCCAACGTGAACGTCGAGTCGAATCTGCACAGTCGTTTTTAAACATGTGTGGAGATGACCCAAAACCGATTTTGGAGTCCATTGTCACAGAGGATGAAACAATGGTTCTGTTTTACGATCCTCTATCGAAAAGGGAGTCGGTGGAACGGTGGCGACCCGATGAACCTCGTCCCAGAAAGGCGAGAGTCGTTCAATCAAACAAAAGGGTTATGGTCACAATATTCTGGGATTGTGAGGGCATTTTGCTAATTAACTTTAAAGAGCGCAATGCAAGTGTAAACGGCACATATTGCATACATTTAGGGGCAGTATTCGTTCAAAACGTCGTAGAAAATTGACAAAACGTGCGCGATTATTACACGACAATGATCCCGGCCATATTGCCGCCATTTCACAAGCTGCCATCCGCGAATGCGGCTTTCATGAATTGGAACATGCACCGTACAGTCCATATATTTTCTTTTCAGATGATTTTCTTTTGTTTTCTAATTTAACAAAAGACTTGAGGAGACGTAGTTTTAAGGACGACAGTGAGTTGCAAGCAGCTGTTATAGAACATTTTGACGGAAAAACTTCAGATTATTTTTACAAGGGTATCGAATTATTAATTAATCGTTGTAATAAATGTATAGAAGTTAGAGGAGATTACATTGAAAAATAAAAATCTTATATTGTTCCAAGTTTCCTTTTTATATATCAGGCCGAGAATTTATGGCGCCTACCTCGTACATATGCGGATATTTCTAAATATCTAAAAATGCATTCTTTTGCATTATTATAATCTTTCTTAACCATTTTTTTAGATTTTTTTCTTGTATGCCGTTAGTAATATATCTCATTTATCAACAATTGCGTAAACAGCTGAGACGATTGTAAAATCTACCTTACACTCTGTAAGAGTACTGCGGTCATATTCAAGCACACACTTTGCGAAGGGTTGTAAGTAGTTAGCTTTTACGTGACATGCACACATAAAATAAATACATGTAACCGTCAGTATTTGATTTCCTCGAAATAATTTACAGCGAGAATGCCAACGTTCCAGTTTGTAAATATTGCCAGGCGTGTTTTTTGAATATTAATCATTAGAAGTGTATGTTATATATTCGTTTGACAGATACAAATGGAAAGCACGCTCACATTACTTCTGCCATACTATGTAACTTCTAAAAATGTTGGATTGTTACTGTATAGTAAGTTTGTGTTGTGCTATACTTCAAGTAGATCTTCGCTAGAAAAATAGAAATGCATTGTGCACTTTGAAAAGAATATATTTTATCCCAGGCGCTTGGAAGAATTACTTTATCAAACTTTATATTCAATTCTTTTTCACTCTACACGACTTTGTTATCAACAAATAAAACTCCGTTTTATAATATAGTTGTCTCCTATTTTATTGTTCGGAGAAGTACATCCATTTCAAATTTAAATGGGCATTATTTTGTTTGAATATGTGAGTGTAGAATGTTGACAATACGAATAAACAAATACGCAATAATAAACCGACTAGATGGGCATTGAACCTATTCGGATTAATTAAGAGTTAATTTCCTCCCATAATATTGAATGGGCCCGAGGCAAGCGCGTTGAATAGGAAGTGATAAGTCTATTTATATCGCCCTTTAACAACCAAACGCACTGCGATCGATAACTAACTGAACACTAACCAATTAATTTTTATTTAAGTTTTATATGAGACGTAGAAACGTTAGCTTTAATTTCCTTTGAATTTTAAAGAAAATATTTTTCAGTTTATAAAAAAGCTTAACACTTTGACTCCCAAGGTAAATGTGCTGTACATCACCACGATCCCAAACCTGTATCTTTGAAAATAGATTTGCTAAAATGCTCATTCTGGTCGCGATATGTTTAGAGTTAATTTCTTAAATAGTATTCTTGATGTGACCTTGAGCCATTATAGGGGCCTTTCAGATATTTTAATTGCATTAATTAAAATAACCCATGGGCCACAGTAATATCCAGTGTGTTTTTGTTTGGATTTTAGCCATAGTAAAGAAGTATTACACCAAAACTATAATTTTATTATTTCAAAACAAATACGAAATACAAAAGTAATGATAAGCTAGGGATTAGTTGATGTATGCTACATGAATAATAACAGACAAAAGGTGTTTATTATTGATTATGAATGAATATGCCACTCCTTGGAACATGGGTAAATGCACAGCCCGGGATTTTTTTCACAAGCACTACAAAAGTATCGGGAGCGTCTTCGTATACCTTTCATTGAACACCACCTGCATCTTAAGCTTTTTTGATTTGCAACCATATCTGGATAATGTTGTGCAAATGATGGAGTTGTAGTTAAGTTTGTCTATGGTAAATGCTGGTCTACTTGAAGAAGGCTCTTTATAATTTGTTCTCGAAAGCATAAGAATTTCATATTTTCTTTGTTACTTTCTTATAGATGTAGTAACTATTCCACATGCAAACATCTATCAAATGAAAAAATATCTTCTTGTACGAACGTATGGTTTTGCGAGGTATCGATTAGTACCCCATCATTTGATCAGCATGATCAATACCGGACATATGTGCGTTATAATCTAACACACATTCTGGCTTGACCGTCACTGTTCCTCTTCTGGTGGTAACTTCTTGCATGGTATGCTTATGTTTGGTTGATATCATTACTACATCGCGTCTATCCTTCCATTTGGTTACAAGCACCGCACCTTTTCTTTTCCACACAGCTGTCCCCTTTTTTAGCTTAGTCTGTAGCATTTTCGTTGAATTCTTTTTTCGATTAGCACGTAGGGTTCCTACCAGATGGGTATTGTCTTTAAGAAGACCTTCTGCAAGCGGAACGCTATTATAATAATTATCCATGTACGAGACGTGCCCTCTTCCAAGATATTTTTGCATCAACTGCTTTACATTCATTTCAAAATGTGATCCTTCTGTAGGCAAGGATCCCTTTCCGGTATACACAATAATATTCAAAATAAATCACTTGGAATATAAACTATCATAATATCCCAACGTCTCATATAAAGGCCCCAAAAATTACATTTTCTCATTCTTCAGAGCCCGTAGAATCTGAATAAGCAAATACAATAGGACCAGAGAAATGTACATCGTATAGAAACACAATTTAATGCGCGGCCAATATATAGGACGTGGGCTCTGGTGGAAGTCTGCAGTGGCCAATATAAAGGCCGTTGGGAGTCAAAGTGTTAATATATATTTCAAATACTTACAAGTAAAAATGTGACAATCTATGGCATGCTCTTTTATAAACAACATGCACAATCTCCCTTTTTAACGTCCAGCAATAATCCACTAAAATTATAGGATTACATTTGCCCGGGTACCGTTTTCCATTCCTAAAAGTCTAAGTATAAGCGCTAGCACTCCTCATCATTAACGTAGCCCATATCTTCAGAAAAAATGTCAAAACAAGAATATAGAATATGCACTTTAAGCGACATGCTGCATCTAGCACCTTTAAACTCTTGTGTTACTGAAGTTTTTTTAATTTTCTGTCTTTTTGCTTTCCAAAAAGCTGCCAAAAATTTGCAGCAGGTAATATAATTAACTTATTTGTAGAAAAAAGTTTCCACTAACCAACTCACATTGGGGCGGTATTATTCGTAACTTTAGTGGATTTTTTTTTGTAACTAAGTGTACATATTTTTGTTCGGCTTTTTCCCGCATTATTAATTTTGTATCAAATTTTTCGTCACCTACTTACTATTCCTCGTATCTGAGGTCCAACAAAAGCCCCTTTTAATTTTCCATTCAATATTTTTGGGAACTTGTTGTTCCAGTGTTTTACAAACTTTTTCCATACGGCCTAGTTTTACGTGCGGAGGTAGTACTGTAGTATTTTCTACTTCCACTGAAGACTAATATTGGACGTTTTCTTAGCCTGTTCTATCATAGTAGTCACTTCTGCTTAATATAAGAACTTTTCTTGTCACAATCTTCTCAGTGACATAGAATGCAACAGTATTTGGTGTAACCGATATGCAAAAAATGAGCATGTGCTATTGAAAATCACAACCTGTATTTTTTCTATAAGCAGAGCTAAGGTAATACTAGCGCTTTTTAATTAATTTCTTCCTAGTATATGCTAATTTGGCAGATACCTACTTGTGGTAAAAACTTTGTTGATCAATGTAAATAAATTTAAATAGTACAATAAACGTCTAGACTCGATTATAACGAAACTTGACAGTGATTTGTTGCACCACACCGAGATCGGTCATTGAATCGTGCGAAGGTATATGGTAATGACCGCAAGACTTCTGATATTCATCAGCAATGCAACACTCCTTCCGAACTCCAAACATTTTCATACTCCAACATTCATCCTATTCTTCATTTGTCATCCTTCACTACAGTTCTAATGGAAAACTAATCTCCTTTGTCAGCTCACCTAATTCATCCGCTCTTCCACATTAGCGGTCTCTAGAACCTTGGCCAAAAATTCTTCCCGGTTTTCGCTCTCTCCGTTATTTTGTAGTTTCACATAATATGACATGATGCCGTGTCTATGCCTTTTCAATGTACTGATATATACCATCTCTTTCTCTTAGTTTAAAATATGTGTAAGAACTGTTAATGTAGCCATGTCCATTTATTAATTGTATAGCTTTTGATATGAAGGTTCTGTTTTTCCTCTTGACCTTGAAGTAAAGTGCCCATTGTCATTCCCTGTTTTTATTCTTCCTGCCATTTTTTCATTGTCCAGTCCTTGTTTTATTACTACACCCCGCTTTTCTATTTAAATAGTAATAAGTTCTAGTACGTTAGTTATTTCTCTTTTTTTAGGATGTAATTGAAATTGAAAATGTAGAAGAAATAATGGATGATGAGCCAATGTCGACTAACAAATATCATGTGTGGATTGTAAAAGTATTTATTGTCTGGAAATTTCAACGGCAGTTTTAAAACTAATTCAAACAGTTTTCAACGTCTACGATAGTGTATTTAATTGAACATTTTGGATTTTAAAAGGAATACGTGATCATTTGTATGTATTTATCAATTTAAAGTGACTATTTATCTCTCAAGGTTCAATGCAGTTATTAATTTACTATTAATGTACTATATCCAGGGAAAAATCTTCAACAACAATATGTATGGTACATCAAAAGGTAAGTCTGTGCTTTGAGAGTCCTTCAATTTGGTTATGTGGTGATTATGATGCTGGTACACTTTTGTTTTTAAAAAAATAGTACCTGCTTGTGTTTGCATTCTTACTGATGTGATCAGCAGTAATCTATGGTTTTGTTTATAGGAGGAAAAATAAATAACACAGAAAAGAAAAAGAAAAAAATTGTAATAAACATAGACAGTTTGATTTATTTGGAAGAGCGGCATGGTATATATCTGTCGTAAATACTAGATGGCTATATGTCAACTATCATATTTTCAATTACAACGATTAAATTAAATTAACGTATCTTTATTTTATTTTGATTGGTAACCTCATTCGATGTTTATCAGAATATATTCGGGGTGTATACGTTCATAATAGTGAGGTTGTTCTGTAAATCTCTTGGGGTCGACTAAACCCTTACGACCTGAGTATGAATATACGTGGAATGATTAACCATGGGATTAAATAATCACTATATCAAATAAAATATATGTGAATGATTTTAGCATTTGTACAAATAATTAAGATATTGATTAGAAATTACGTGAATAATCAGCGGAATTAATGAATAATTTCTAAATTCTTACTTAATAAAAGATTTGACAGTTAATCTACCTCAATGCATACGAAAAATTTGTGTACGATTCAACCAAAACAGAAAGTGCAGATTTTTTAGATGCATATACAAGATTTACTACGACTTATGTTAAAATCTGAAATCATTTTCTACTTTTAAATGAAATGTTCGAAAAATGTGTTAATTAATTAAAAATAATTTATCGTAATCAAATACAGCTTTGTCGTCTAGAGGTGCTAGATATATCAGAAACGAATCAAGAAATATTCTCAAGAAAAGAAAATTTTAAAAATAATTTGCTGTCTCAATTCTTTGCCTATATACCGGGTGTCCCAGCGTAGCGGTAAAGTCCATTATTGGTATCTAATAATGTAGATAGCGAAAAATTTACAAAAATTGTAGATAATCATAAGCTCTACAATTTAAAAATATTTTTATTTATACAGAGTGTTCGACAACGACGAACCAACACAAACTTATGTTTTTTTAAATAGAATGCTATGAATTTTTTTTACATTTTATGATAGCCCTTAAAGGATTGATTAAACTGACATCAACTTGTATTTGCCGATTTTCAACTGTTTCTGAGATATGGCGATTTTTCGTTAAAAATTGTGCAACATTTGAAAAGTTGTTATGAAATAACGACTGTTGATGAAATACCTTTCATGGGCTCAATTAGTAGAGATGCCTTTTCTGTACGTGAAAGTAATTTTTATTTTGACTTGTTTATGCATGTTCTTTGGAATTACATGCCATTCGCAAAAGTTTAAAATTTTGAAAAAAAATAAATGGAACACCCTGTATATTAATATTCCATTGAAAAATACTTAAAATTTACTATTTACTAATAAATAAAATTTAGTATTTACTTTTTTACGACTGTGGGCGATATTGCAAAAGTTATAGGGCGTTATATCTGAATAAACCCGATTACGACTTAAAAATATGAGTTGCCATGACTTGTACTGCTAGTATAACTAAAATTAATCGAAAAAAGTTACTTCTAATATTTGCTTTTTAAAATAAGTAATTTTTATTAAAACTTTAAAGCTCATGAAAAGTTTGGAAATTTAATCAATTAGCAATAGTATAAAAAATATCGCAGTCGCTGTGTGTCATAAATTGTTTAAACGTCAAACTTAGATTTATAGCTTCAGTTTAAAGAGACATCGTCATTATAAGTACATAAATATACATTGTGTGCAAAATGAAATATTTAAAATTTGAATTAACAGATATTGTCTATGATTTGAGGGAAAGTGCTCCAAATTGTTTGCTGGCACAACGAATAAAAAACAGATTTTGTTTTGTGATGAAGTTACTTTTAGAAGTAATGGTCTAGTAAATAGACACAATATGCATTACTACGCCACTGATAATGCGCACTAGTTGAGAAACGTTGATCATCAACATAAATGGGCGTTAAATGTAAGGGGCGGCATCCTCAACCATCAAGTTATCGGACCTTTTTTTTTTTATGGTACACTAACAGGAGAGAGGTATCTACAATTTCTTGAGAACTATCTGCCTGTCTTATTAGAAAATATAGATTTGTATACGCGCCGCGTAATGTACTTTCAACACGATGGGGCTACAGGACATTACGCAAGAAGCGTTCGAAACTTTTTAAATAAAACATTCAGGGAAAATTGGATTGGCCGTGGTGCTCCATTATCGTGGCCACCTAGATTGCCAGATTTAACTTCAATGGATTATATCCTTTGGGGTTATGTTAAGGAGCGAGTATATAGAATTATTCCAACCACAAGAGAGAATATGCAAGAAAGAATTCGAGAAGTATTTTCTTCTATTAATCGAGAACTAATGGCAAATGTCTATAGATCATATGAAACACGACTTCAAAAGTGTTTAGAAGTAGAAGGGCAGAATTTCAAACATTTAATATAAATTTTTGTAAACGTATTTGTTTCCATATTTTATTACTAAATAATAAGAACATACTATAAAACCAAACATACACATTTTCTAATTATTAGTTGATAGCTTATAATAGCTGTGATGCTGAAAATAGTAGCTTACGCCATGTTCTTCAAGATAGCTGTTTTTAATAAAGTAAATTTAAATGCTCTTATTGACGGTTTGCTCAACGCAAGTTATATATGTAAGTTTGAAGTTTTACATTTTTTGAGACATAACGACTGCAATGTTTTTTAAGATATTGCTAATCCATGAACTTCCAAACTTTTCATTTCATGAGTTTCAACATTTTAATAAAAATTACTTATTTGTAATTAGAAAATATTAAAAGTATTTTTTCTCGTTTACTTTTAGTTATGCTATGTGTAATGTAAGTCATGGCAACTCATACTTTTAGTCGTAATCTGCTTTATTCAGATATAACACCCTATAACTTTTGCCATACCGCCCACAAGCGGAAGAAAGTTTTTCAATGGCACATTAATATACAGGGTGTTCCATTTAATTTTTTTTAGAATTTTTAACTTTTGCGAATGGCATGTAATTCTAAAGAACGTGCGTAAATATGTCAAAATAGAAATTACTTTCAAGTACTGAAAAGGTATCTCTACTAATTAAGCTCATAAAAATATTTCATCATCAGTCGTTATTTCATAGCAACTTTTCAAATGTAGCACAATTTTTAACGAAAAATCGCCATATCTCAGAAACAGTTAAAAATCGGCAAATGCAAGTGATGTCAGTTTAATCAATCCTTTAAGGGCTATCATAAAATGTAAAAAAAATCATAGCATTCCATTTAAAAAAACATAAGTTTGTGTTGGTTCGTCGTTGTCGAACACTCTGTATAAATAAAAATATTTTTAAATTGTAGAGCTTATGATTATCTACAATTTTTGTATTACAAATTATTCGCTATCTACATTATTAGATACCAATAATGGACTTTACCGCTACGCTGGGACACCCGGTATATACCGCCTGTGTCAAGAAACATTAGCCATAGCGGATCTGTGTATACGTATATATGTATGTACGATGTATAGACACCGCGCTGGGACGTATTACATATATACGTATAAACTGATTCGCTATGGCTAATGGTAATTGACACAACCGGTATAGGCAAAATCGATTAAATCTTATCGAAATTACTATCCGTCTCACAAGTGAGACGTAGGAAAACATATAACCCCTACAACACTATTTCACACAATACGTGTGACTGCTTGAAATGAATTTTATCTATTACATCATAAATATCACAGTGTCTTTCAGATTTTGGATGCTGTCATTAGAAATATCAGCCAATCTCGGGGTTTCTCTTGTTAATCTCCAACTTTTCATTATAATTATTGTCACCTTTTTTTAATTAATTTAATGTTAATTACCCATACACAATTCTAATTTCCTGTTTTATTAATCTCCAAATTACCATTGGTTATGTTGTCAAACAATTTTTCCTTTTAGTGATGTCAAAATAATTATTTCTATGCTTTTGTCAATGAAAATTTTAACGAGATTAATTTCAACTATGCATCGTGCATTTATTTGGAAGAAACAAAGATGGGCTTAAAAGATAGTTAAAAAAAATTAAAATTTAATTAAAAACTACAGCCATTAAAAGCATTGTAACTTCCCTTATGGAATTAAATACAATAAGATTTATATAAACCTTATAAACTAACATCACTAACTATCGAAAACTGCAGTAAAACAGCAATACTAATTACAGGATACTTTGTACTTACATGTATTCAGAGAGTACGTAACGAGAAAGTTAAATACTAGGAAGAACTAGAGAAATTAATAGCGAAATACAGTAAAATATATACAACTACAAAGCTAAAAATAAATAATTGTATTAACACCACTACGAAATTTCCCTTATATTTTGTATTAATGATAATATATTTCCTATGGAAAAATTTAGAAATATTACATATTGCCGTGATCCCTACATTGATCAGGCATTGTAAGATAAATAAATAATTATGTAATAGAATAAGTAAATAATTTATTAGTAGTAAGTGTAATTATGGAAAGATGTATCATGCATAACCGCAACGGCGTAACATTATAATGTTAGGTAGATGACAATTAAAAATTGTAACAAAATTTATTTGAAAGGTATAAAAATAAATACAAAAATAAAGTTCATGTATTCTATATTTGTAGAAACGAGGAGCACAAGATGCAATTTCAATATACAAAGACAGAACCAAATTTTATGCATTGTGTGAGAGTCGCATTAAATATTTTGAGTAATAAACCACTATTTAAAATGAATAACGTATTAAGAATAAATAACAGAGAGAGAGTTATGATGAAAGATGGTGTAGTCAAAAGAGTTAGTCATTTGAATGCCGTAAAGTTATATGAAAAAGGTGAAATTAGATATTTACGACATGAAAACATCTTTCATCATGAATAGACGTAAATTAATAAGAGATTGTTATTTGCTCGACATTTTATGGTCACATTTAATAATATGATAAATACCTGACGCTTATATCTAAGCATAATTTTAAAAGGAATATGTAAAAGGTATATTATTTTTATTCGACACAATATAATGTGGAAAAACTTCAGTAATAGCAGGTTAAATCCAGTTTTATCCAGGAAAAATTCCGGAAATAACACGTTAAATTGGTTTAACCTCATTAAAATCTACAAAGAAAAACAATGTTCAATATTGTTAACAGCTGCATACAAATCAACCTACATGAAGACGAGGAAAGATGGTTCGACGATATGGATGAAGTTATCAAGGTCCAGGTTTATAATAACATAATTAATAAAAAAAGCATTCCAGTCGTATGCAATGTTTTTCCTGTTATTTTCAAAGGAAACGGCTGCAAAAGAAAAATACGAATAGTGTTAAATAGTGGTAAAAGAATGTATTTAAATAAAGATGAAAGAAGCAACGAAATCATCTATAAACATAATGAAGGATGGCGTTAATGAAAAGGAATGTACCTACCAAGATAAGAAAATTGCAAATGTGCATAGACATTAACAATAATAAACAATTTGAGTGCGTGTATAATTTGTGTAATTTCGATATGTCAAAACAATATTGGTGCAGGTCAGCCTAGGGAGAATGTCAAGAAAATAAATCTGAGCAGGACAATGCCAACATAAACGTTAGTGCGGAGATTGTGGCGCTGCGAACGATGTATGGTTTTTTCTGATGACCGAAAATTATAAAAAGCCGGGAAGAAGGCAAGTACGAGATAAGTGGCAGAGAAGCAGTCGATATCTGGAAGTGAACAAGTTGCCGAGCTCTAGTAACCGAACTTGTAAAAGTAGCGTTTGATTTTTCATTTCGTTCGATGATTGCAGGCGTGTAATACACTGCATAAAAATCATCCTAAGCAAAATGTATTAAGTTATTTTATTTTCAATAAGTACTTTTTATTTCATAATTAATTTTTGCCATTTAGTTTAATTTCATTTATTTTTTTTAATTATCACTATGATGGACCAATATAAGGAAGAATTTGATGAAATGTATAAACAGCATAAGTAAGTTTCACTTAAAAATAAATTATACTAAAGATGCTATGTGGAAATATTCATCTTTAGCAAAGCGTTTTAAAAATTTATTTAATATTTTGGATGCGATTATTATCTTCTTTTTTATAAGTAGACTAAAGTAATAAATAATGGGATTATTGTTAACAATGTAGGGAGGCATTGATGACACAACGTGTGAATGTTTGCATATGGTGATTGGTGACGGTCTTATCAGGGTGTTTTCTGTTTTGCGACTTTTGTATTTTCAAAGATACTTCGTGAAAATGAATGTCTTAGCGTCGTATAATAAAATTATTATTTCTTTGAAACTATATAATGTTAAAATTTTAATATAGCAAAGAGTGATATCTATTCTAAATCTATATGGTATATTTGTAATGTAATGTGTTTTCCGTATCTTTATAAAATACACGTTTGTTTTTCTTTACTTGTAATTGGAAAGTAAAAAGGACAATTTCTTTTTGCGGCCACATGTGGCAAGAGAATTATTTCTTCGATGATGTTATTATAAGATGTTAAAATTGAATATAAATATTTTATGAGATTTAGGTTTTTATTAGTAACCTTATCCTATTAATTTTAAATAAGAAATGTTGTGGGAAAAACAAAAGGATTATCACTGCTAGAACCTACAAGAAATATATGAATGTTGATGGAGATTGAACTTATAAATTTAATAAAGATTTTTTTTTTACATAACAACGTTTCTACATTCGTAATAAATTATGCAGCTTTGTATTATTGTAGTTTGATTAAATTATGCCGGCGCAAAATTATTATATTTAATTTGAAAACAAGGCTATAGCAATATATAGTAATGGATTTAAAAAAAGCAGTACATTTGTTTAGTTTCATTTTACATTTACATTTGCATTTTAAACAATCATAGCGATTACAAGATATTCAATTAGTTATTTAGTACTTGTCGGTATCCGTTACAACAAATTTAAATCTATAAAAGAATGTATAAGTGTCTGTTATTATAAGACTGTATACATTCCTAAATGGAAACGAGGTTTCCCTTTTAGAGAAAGGGAGTTAATGGACAAATAAAGTTTACCTTCGTCACCAAATTTTCAAGTCCAAGGTTTATGAACCCACCTAAAGTTTCAGACTTCTTGAAGCGATAAAGTCAAGGTTCTAGAACATTGTTTTAAGGCAGATTGAAGTCGGTTGGAACTATATGTACATTATGGTAGCCATTCATAATTGACTTCAGGAAAGTTTAATAATATATTGACATAATAGTTATGTTAGGCGTGACATATCTATGGAAATATACCGACAGTGTAACTTATAATCTGCGCCAACATTGATAAGAAATAAAATTATAATTATAGAAGTCAATATAGAAACACTTTTAGCTGACCTTTAAGTAAAATATTTTTCCATAAAAGTTAAATAACTGAGAAGACGAATTCTACAAGCTTATAAGTAGATTGGAATATCATATAACAGAAAAATTCCTTTTTATCTTAAATTATTGCCATTATATCCGTTTTAGAGATATACCTAGTCATATGACATAAACATGTTATTTACAAATATAAATTATCCATTATATCGACTTTCTTCCCACACCTAGTCACATAAATACGTTTTTCTATTCCGGTGCTATAAAGTTCACTTTACGACACCCGTTTTGGTTGCTTAAAGTATTACTTTATCGCACGCTAATTTTATTTTTTTGAAGTTGGTAACAAAAAAAAATGGAACCAAATCGTATTTAAATGTCAAAATATAAGCCTTTAAAGTAACAAAAATGTGTAATAAAATTGTACAAAGAATAAAAAGCACACATGCTAACATATCACTTACTAATTAGCAATATAAATTGTTAAGCAGAGTTGGATGATAAGTTTTCGGATGCTACTATTGACATTTACTTACCATGTTGAATAGTACAACTGTTATAAAAGTTTGTTTTGATAAATATGTAGAGAGTTTGTGGACGAAAGATTTTGTAAATTGTCTTCTGCTATTTTGCGAATCTCTGGGGCGTACAGTTATTTATTTCGTCCTTTTTGTTGATAATTTGAAATAATTTATTGTATAAATCAGTCTGAATTTTAAACACAATTACATATAGCACAACCGATATTCAAATATTTAAAACGTTCTACTTAAAAATCAGAGTCACCAACTTCAAAATAGCAAAATTTCTAAAATATTCGAACAAAACATGTCTCTTATTTTAAGCTTTTTTGAACTTTTAATAACCCAAATAGAAAAAATAGTATAAAATACACGCTTCATAAGACATTTTGCGCACTTGTTCGTTAGAAAACTCGCCTAGCGGCTCGTTTTCTAAACTTGAACGCGTGCGCAAAAATCGTGTCTTATGAAACTTGTATTTTAATATACTATTTTCTACTCCCGTGTTTAAAATGCCATTTATCGCATATGTTTCAATGGCTCTAAGTGCCCTGTTAAACACACCTTGACAAGCTGTGGCTTCGTGCACTTTAGTCACAGGCTGAAGTTAGCTCTGGGTTTTTAAATGCGAAAATCATGTGAAATTTAATCAAGATGGTTGACACTTGTCATCAATCTGTCAAAATAATCCCACATGGTGCGACAACACAGAAGTAGTTTTGTATTACAGTGATTATTTGTGGTCGTAGAAAAGGTATAGTATGGAACTCGTTTTATAAACTTGTTAGTCACTTATTTCAAAACTCGTGAGTAAAATGGTGTTCATAAAACCTGCTACATAATATACTATTATACACAAATCTAAAGAAAAGACCTATTATAATTAATACCTTAAGTGGTGCAACATAAGGAAGGATTCCATCGAAAATTGCTACTGTGGGAAAAGTCTTCTGGCTCATTTTTGGTATCAAGATCAAGAAAGTCTTCCGATGTGGTCTTACTATTCGATGCTTATTCGGATTTTTGAAAAGAAAGTCAGAAGAATTCAAGCCCTAAAAAGTTTTGACTATGGAAGGAATGGAGATAGAAACTTTTAAATATCAAGCTCCAGATGAAATAAATTTAATGAATAATGTAAATAAAGACAATTTCACTTCAGTTTTAGTGTATGTTAAAACAGCTGGTTTTGATATTTGAGATTAGAGCGTGCCGAAATCAAGAAATTCTCCAATTAGAAGTTGATGACATTCAGGATCTACAATCCTCATTGCTGATCATATTACGACAACCACAAATAGACAAGTTTTTTGGAATTTGTGGAAAGTAGGATGCTTTGTGTCCACTAAACGTGGGGACTCATCGTTTCTTCTTAGCTCGTAAGAATGGAAAATGTACAACGAAAGTTGTCGGGAAAACTATTTTTGGTGCAATTTCGAAAAAACTTGCTACTTATCTGAAATTACCAAATTCTAAATTATTCACTAGTCACACATTTCGTCATTCATCTGCGACGATATTGGTAAATACTGGCGAAGGATTGATTGGTACAAAGCAATTGTGAGGTTGGAAGTCAACGTCAGTTGCAGAGCAGATATAGAAGATTTTGTTTCAAACAAAATTGGACTAGTTGAGAGCATACTAACCAGAAAAGAAACTTTACCATCTACTAATAGTGAAAGTGAATCAACAGCTACCAACACCACCAAATTTTATAGAAACAATTTACAACAGTAATTTAATGTCTAATTATAAGCAAGTTGTTACTCATCCGAATATTAACATGACAAATTGTTCTAATTGTATTTTACTTATACATATTCCATAATAATAAAAGTAAATATAAATCAATAAAGAGTACAATTTTTGAGTTCTAATTTATAGAAAAATATTTTATTTTATGGCCCCACATCCTTTCCCTAATCCTCGGCTAATGCCTCGGGCTAGAAATAATGCTTTGGACCATAAAAGCCTCTTTATGCCCTTGATGATGATGAAATAAATAATATCATAATAATATTACATACATATATTGTAAGCTTATGTAAGTGGGGTAGAATCGGCTATATCGTACCTCTTTCTACCACGAAGTTGTATGCCCAGTCACTCAGGTCTTAAACCCCATTACTTTCCGTGTAAACATCTAGTTATCATTAATGATGTTATCGTTTCCTTAGTAATATTTCCCAGCTGTTGGTTCCACGTAAGCTCCGAGTACGACGTTACTACTAGATACTTTACCTCCCCGAGATCTGTATGTTTTCTCCCCTCGTGGTAAGCTAAATGCTATAAGGGTAGATTTATTGGGTATAATTTTTAGCCACTCACAATCTACCCATCTTGACGTCAGATTAAGGGCGTCTTGCATGCGCTCCATAACCGTTGAGTTGAATTTGCCCCGTGATATGATACCTATGTCGTCAGCATACTAAAAGAGTCGGTGTCCGCTCACAGTGTGCCTCTGAAGCAGTCCGTCTGTTAGCAGATTCCACAGGAGCTGGGACCGCACCCAGCATGCGGGTACCTTCGAAACACCTACGCCGCCAGTCTCCCCTACGACAGTCTTTACTGGTTTTAGCGCGTACTAGATGAGATCGTCAAGAATAAAGAGAGTAGAAATAAGTTTTTATGGAAGGATTGTATAGTGTTTTACGTGATATTCCATATATAATTCAGATATTTCGACTATGTATATACTGACAGCAATAAATCAATAAACATTTAGTAAACGTAGGTATATTTTGGAGAATTGTTAACGAAAGATGTACGTATTTCATTTGTTACAAAAAACGCGCACAATAAACCAAAAAAAAATTCTTAGTCGTTTATGATAGAAGCATGGTTTCATATCTCCAACGAACGTACAATGTCACGTTTTTTTCAGTTCAGTCAAAGTTTACTTAATGGCCGCGGTTCGTACTTCATAGCTGCTAACTTTATTTCACCCTCTCTTTCCAGAAAGCATTATTTTTATTTTCAAAATGAAACATATATGTGTGTAAATTGAGAATAGGGAAAACTTACAAGAAAATCTCAAAGTTTAGCTTTGGGTGCAACCCCAATTGTCAATCTATCACTTAACCTCGATTATTGAAATACTATATTTAATAATTTGAGGTTTAACTTACGTAAACTAAAATTCTGTAGTCATTTAAGATGAAGAAATATTACGTAGAAAAAAAAGAAACGAACCCACTGAACCATGTTCATAGAGTAGTTTTCTACAACACAAAAAATCACGCTTATGCATTGCGGCTGCCATATTGAGTTACCACTTTGGACAAATATTATTATTAAGGAGACTCTCTCCTGTTCTATTCTGTCCTCGTAGATCTTAGGTATCATTCTTTTCAGATAATACTGATTAAATTATCAGGTCAACTGTCATACTAATATTTGATTGACATAAAATTTGTAAATATATGTTTATTTAAAATGATTTACATGTTTGAATAATATTTTATTAAACGTTAATAAACAAATTACAATAAATGTTCAAAATGACCCCCGCCTTCTTTGTTGCACACATTTACGCAACTTTTCATGCTATCAAAAGCATTTTCCAATATTTGTGGCGTTATGGTTGCATATACTTCAATAATCTTTTGTTGCAGTTCTTGCAAATTATGTACAGAATTTCTGAAATTCTATTTTTGCAGTAAGGGAACACAAAATAGTCCATAATGGTCAAACCAGGTGACCTCAGAGGAAACTCAACTTGCGTATCGATCTTAAAAAAACTCACGGAGAAAGGCTATAGTTTCTCGTGTCGTATGTGCTGTTGCGCCGTCATATTGGAAAAAACCATTATGAAGTTCATCGTCGTGTAGTTGTTGAACAAATTCAGTCAAAATGTTATTTCTGTACAGCTCTGCACTGATGGTGAAATTGAAAGAAAACGCCCCAATTATCCTTCTACGGGAGACTGCCATCCAAACCCCAATTTTTTGAGAATGTAGTTGAGATTCAACAAAAAAATGCGGTTTCTTAGTGCTCCTGATCGGAAAAATTTTTAAGTTTAACAGGTCGTTATTCATTAAATTGTTGACGAACCACTGGCAGTACCCAAGACGTCTGGGGTGGTCTGTTGGCAAAATAACTTGATATGATTGCATCTCATGTGGATGCATGTTCAAGTTCTCCTTTACAATGGTTCGGCATGTTCCATAAGAAACTCCAACTTCATGGGACAGCCGTCTCAAAGATTTTGTGGGGTCCTGTTCCATACGATTACGAAAGTCAATAGTCACTTCTTCTGTACTTATTAAGCAAACCTTTAAGCATTATAATATAGTGATAAGTAAGTTTTATCTTGTATATGATATTCGTAATTTTAAATGCCTTTTTTATATTCTATATACAATTCCTGCCAAATTGAAAGGTATGATCGTCATTCGGAATTTACATTTGTAACTCTTTTATTGGAGCAATGCTATAGGAGTCAGATAAATTGCTTTTACAACACTAATAATATTTAAAGTACCACGGGTTTCAACTTATTATGTATTTTGAATAAAAACTTTTAATATTCTTATTGATCTTTCATTTTCAGAGTTTCTGCTTCTGAATATTTACTTAAAAACTAGACAAAATTCATAACAATGTCACTACATCCGATAAGCTTTAGGATAATGAAATTTGACATTGTCATCTTGTATGTACAATTTATACAATCATAAAGAAGCGACTACACGAAAGTTGTAAAACGTGAAACTAGAAATAAGGTATCATAAATTTATAATATGCAGTAACCAGAATACTGGAAATAATGAAATGTATCTGAAATTAAATTTTGGTTATGGATAATAAAGAATTGTACACGCCAACTAATTGGTTACATTAATATGTTGATGTATATCTTTGTAAAATTTATTCATTGAGAAATATGTAATAAATCTTATATTTAAGTCTGATATTTAGCAAGGTACAATAATGAATTAAATGGACACATGTTTCAATTTGTTTGAAATGTGTTTTTTATTTGTGTCATTTACGAACCATTTTAAAGGAATGGCTGTTTAAAAAATGTTAATATGCAGTTGAATGTTATATTAGAATATAAGATTTAAAGAAGATGTTTGTTTTTTTACAGAAAGGTTATGTTAAAGGTCTTTATATATTTTAATAAAGACAGCTAATAAAGAGTCCAAGCGTTAATATGGTTTGTATTATTTAAGTTAATTGTGTAAATAGCAGACCGCAACTCCCAAGAAATATATCTAATATTAATTTCTATGTATTGATAATGAAATATAGACATATATAGCTTTATATATTCAAAAAATAATATAGAGCCTCATATCAGTGTCCAGCAGAAATTTATAATTAGAATGTTTAACACTAAGAAAAACTGATTTTCAAATTACTATTTAAAATTTAGTAAACATGTCGGACTGCCGTACAATACATATTATATCTATCTGTTACTTGATATGATTCATTACAATTTAAAAGACTCGAAGTCGCACACCCGTGGTTGCTTACCGGAGAGCGCACCTGTCTAGCGATCGGAAGGTATTGGGTTCGATTCTCACCAGTGGGTACGTTTTTAATATTAAATTTACCTAATTAAATAGTTATCAGTATAAAAGCAGTAAATTATAATTAGAATACATTTGATAAAAATGATACATTCCTACAAAAATTCAAATATGCGTTTATATTAAACGACCACAAATCCACGTTATAAACAAAACACAGTACAATATACCAATTGGTACACAGACACTTCATGGAAACGAATACGGGTCACTTGCGCTCGGCGCACTTGCGCTCCTACCTGAAATCGACCTATTTGCGCTCTCACCCTAATGACAATAAATTAATGATATCTTCGCCGGCCGACTTGCGCTCCCGTTCTTTCGGGATATATACATATATAAATACATAAAACTTAGGATATATATTGTACATAGCGCCTTTCATATTAGATGACCTACCTTATTGAGGCGAGTATATAAAAATTACTTATTGTAGGTTTTTATAAAATATATATACTCGCTTCAATAGGGTAGGTCATTTAATATGAATATATATACATAAAACTAAACAAGAATTATTTTTTTATGTATCTCTAACATGACCAAAACTGTTTGCTACTTCAATTCGTATTTTTATTATATAATTACGTGACTATGTATAGAATAACTCAAACCATTTTTTCTTGAGTATTTTGCCAAATTAATAATAATAATAAAACAAGCAATTAAACAAGAGAATTATAATAGTCAGATAAAAGTTAATTAAACAACACTTTCCTTCACATTTCATCCAGACGTAGGACTGGCAAAGTTTAATACATAAATATAAACTTTGGTATGTTTAAAAGTGTGTAATATGTCTTTCTTTTTTGAATAAAGAAATCGTCAATATTTATGCATTTTGTAGAAAAACATGTCATTATATGTATATAAGTAAGTATGTATTCCTTTTTGAATAAATAAATCGTCAGTATATTATATGTAAGTTTGTTACTTTATTCTAGCTTTTGAATATAAGCCATCGTTTATTGTACCGAACGTTCCAATGTATTGTGTTTATGATAAGAGTTTCAGAAACCTTTTGTGTAATTTCAAGCTTTCCATTTTTACTGGGAATATATTTATTCAAAAAGGAAGACATACTTACTTACATATAATGACATGTTTTTCTACAAAATGCATAAATATTGACGATTTCTTTATTCAAAAAACAAAGACATATTACACACTTTTAAACATACATACATATATACATATTTATGTATTAAACTTTGCCAGTCCTAAGTCTGGATGAAATGTGAAGGAAAGTGTTGTTCTATTAACTTTTATCTGACTATTATAATTCTCTTGTTTAATTGCTTGTTTTATTATTATTATTAATTTGGCAAAATACTCAAAAAAAAAATGGTTTGAGTTATTCTATACATAGTCAGGTAATTATATAATAAAAATACGAATTGAAGTACCAAACAGTTTTGGTCAGGTTAGAGATACATAAAAAAATAATTCTTGTATAGTTTTATGTATATATACATTCATATTAAATGACCTACCCTATTAAAGCGAGTAAGGTAGGTCATCTATTACGAAAGGCACTATGTACAATATATATCCTAAGTTTTATGTATTTATACATGTATATATCCCGAGAGAACGGGAGCGCAAGTCGGCCGGCGAAGATATCATTAATTTCTTGTCATTAGGGTCAGAGCGCAAATAGGTCGATTTCAGGTGGGAGCGCAAGTGCGCCGAGCGCAAGTGAGCCGATACCATGGAAACTAAACCACCCAGTAAGTAGTACATTAATTCTTGCCGTCGCTAAATTTGTTTTATTTTTATATGATATGATATACTTCGTTAATATTAATTTTTTTGAAAAAAATCTCGAAGGGGTATAGCGATATTTACTAAAGGAAATATTTTTATCGCATTTTTAGTTTCTTACTTCATTGGTTTTTTATGTTATGACGTCACCGACTTCTTTTTTAATGGACAACCTATAATTTTTTTAATTGATTTCGATAGTACTTTCAATTCTCTATCCAACGGTATAAAATTTTTATAATGTTATATTTGAAAAAATTGAGAAAAGGAGTCTTGAAGTTCAAATATTAAAAATTCATAAAAGGAATTTAGTCACATAAATTTGATGGAAAAATTGATGGCAAATTGGCTTTTATTATAAAAATGTCTTTTATTGTATATAATATAAAAATATTGAAAAATGTAATAGTAAATTTACTCCATTCAAAGTTAATATTCACATTAAAACTATATTCATTAAACAGGAAAAAAAATCTAACGATAACATCACACAAAAATGAGCACAGAAATAACACTTTTTAAATTACATTTCCATTAAGTGTTCAAAATGACGATCCTGTACCATCCGACTGACAATACTCAAGACGATTATAAAACTCATTTCTCACATTCTGAATAGTTTGAGCTGATATTAATCCAATTTCGTGTCGAATTCTGGGCTAAAATTAAGTTATTCTTATTTAAAAAAGAGAAATAGCACTTACTTACTGACAAATTATTATATTCTGACAGCTGCATCTAATGTTTTTTGTTTTAGGCATCGGTAACTAAATTTATTTTGCCAATATAATGAATTTTTAATATTTGAACTTCAAGACTCCTTTTCTCAATTTTCTTCAAATATATTTCTTTTTATACCGTTGGATAGAGAATTGAAAGTACTATCGAAATCAAATAAAAAAAAAATAGGTTGTCATATAAAAAAGAAGTCGGTGACGTCATAACATGAAAAACAAATGAAGTAGGAAACTGAAAATGTGATGAAAATGTTCCTTTTAGTTAAAATCACTATACCCCTTCGAGATTTTTTTCAAAAAATGAATATTAGTTAATACCTCTATCCGTTACTTTATTTCCACACTGTATACTTATATTATTTTGTAATGGTGACACTCAAAATTGTTGAATTTAATACAAAAATGCCAGCAAAACGAAAGAATTAATGCATTTTCATTTAATTTGATAAATATTTCCTGTTTTGAAAAAGATATAAATTTCATTTTTTACTGAAATGTTGGGGCTTTAATTCTTTATTGTCATTTTTATTTATATTTCAAAGTAAAAATTACGTAAGACAAAAAGTTTTAAAAAATACGCCTCCTAGCGGACATTTTATAAACTGAAAACTAATTTCCAGCATTTTCTCGTGGGCTCTATTACTTGAAAAAATTTTACCCGAAAGCAATATGACTATTAATTTCTGGTGGCCATTCCTAGTTGACCACCCGGTACATTAGAGTAAAAATGATCATATTTTCTAATCGATATATATTGCAGTGATCTTGAGTTAAAATTAAGTTGTATATAAGTATTCTTAAGATCATAATTAGATTTAATTAATTTAATTTTATTTTTATTCTTTTATGATAATCTTAGTTTAAAATCAAACAATGTACATAATATATAAATATTCATTGTAAAATAGTAGGTTAAGATGTAATAAATTTATATTAGTTTAAGTAAAACAATGTAACAATGTCATTATATTTTTTATTTATAAAATTACTATTGGAATAGTCCCTGTATAGAAGGTGAATTGGTTTTATTAATCGTCTTGAATCAAGATATTGCAATAATTCACGTTTTCTGATACTTATATATTGGTTTTTCTTTGAATCTCGTATACAGAATTGACATAACCACATTGATATTTAAGATGCAGTTGTTTGTTTAGATTTTTCAAGCTGTAATATATTTACACGCCGCTAGGGGCGATGCCAGTAATGTACATCTTTAAGAGTGGGAAGAATCTCTTGAACAGACATGCGTGAATTTTTTGTGAAAGATATTCCTTATAAATTAAGATGTTCAACGATTTTCAATCGACTTGGAAGCCGGTGCAAACCGCTCTAAATACAAATAAGCATTCTGTGACAGTATTATTGATTTTGAATTTGAACTTGTAAAATTTTTAAGAAATATTTATTTTGGACTTAGAGCATTTCTAACAATATGTGTGGGTACTTGTAAAATTTTTCAAGAAATAATTTCATGGAGTTGTAATAATTTCTAATTATTTGTTTTTTATTCGAACTTTCGAACTGAGCTAGTGAAGTGCGACATTGCCTAACCCACAATTTTGCAGAAGAAGTAAGATATCAGATTAGCATAAGGTTAATTTCCTGGGATATATGCGTGAACCTTCATAATTTTAAGAATAAAGAGTTTTAATAATTTCATTATATTATTAATTTGCAAGGGTCACAGCAATATGAAAATATATATGTATATTACACTGCCATAATAATTAATTGTCAATTAATCATTTTTTAAATATAATTTAACATTTTAGGATAGAATTTCAAAGATGCCTGTATTGTTAAGTTGTTCTGTGTGATAAACATTAACACACCAATAAATGTATTTAATTTGGAAAATATATTCTCTATACGCTATCACTCTAAAGAAAGTTTACAACTTTCACAGCAGCGATGTTCTTAAAAGTCATTCTGCATGCACTTAATTCATTGAGCATAATATGAACAATTTGAAGCTTCTGCCGGGTGGAATCTCTGATAACAGTTAATCCTTTTATGTATTCTATGCCAATTAGAGCAGAATAAATAACCTAAGTATCTCTTGTTAGTGTCATCCACCCTGAAAGCTATATACAATGTGACGTGTAAAAAGTGTAATAGAGGTAATAACCTTTTATAACTCCATAAGAAAGCCGATAGAATCAAAAAAAAAATCTAGTTTAGAGGGACACAAAAACGGAATCGGTTTACTTTTTTATTCTAGCATTGTATCAAATATTGTATTCTTCCAAGCCATCACATAAAAACATTCAACTTTAAAAACAAACGTTTTCTGTTTAATATTCATCGACAATGTAAAAGCTAATGGACACTTTGCGTATCAAAAGTGCTTTACAAACTTACCCATTTTAATACAATTTCTGTCGTGTACCTCTGCTCATGCATATTGCATCATGTTATTGCTGAAAATTTTCCTGTTATATTTAGCACTGTTTTGTTCGCGTGTTTGTAAACTTTGCTAAATGAAAAGTTTTTAATTTAATTTAAAATTAGATAACGAACAGTAGAAAGCATAAGGAGGAGCACTTCTATATTTCATTTCAGCGTGAATGACCAATATGATCCATACCTTCAGCTTTTTATACCTATGAATATTTAATTCAAGCAACTTTAGGAAGAATTAATAAAAGAACTGTATTTATTCAAAAATAAGTGAAATACTTCTCTGTTGAAATATATTTCTTTATAGTACATAAATTTCGGTACTATTTCAAAAAATATTTAGCTCGTTAATTACAGAACGAATATTATAAATAGTACTTATCTTACATTAAAACTAAAGAGCTATAGAGCAAACAGTACTGTTTACTACATTATTTAAAAATATCTAAGAATATTGGAATAAATGTTTAGGTCATTATCATCTCTTCACAATAGTTTGTATATCTGTGCGGATTTTCCATTTCACTTGCAAGAAATGGCTAAATTGTTGTTAGTACGATACCTTCTTATAAAATGCAAAATGATTATTACAAAAAAAAAACTATTTCTCAAATATAAAGTTGAGAGGCCTATCCAAATAGGTATAAATTTCCATTAGGAACTATTTCATTCTTATAATTAGGCAAAAGTTAGATAAGTTATATCTGTTGACAAACCCATGGAAGAGCATAGGAAGGAGTTAATATAAACACATATCTCTACTGGAATGAACATAAAAAATAATTAAAATAATATACATATTGCTTCTTGATAAAGAGAACCTTAAAGAAAATCACAGTACAACTAATGGTAGATTGGTTAGGAATCCCTCAGATTACGTTACATTTAGTTTTGAGCAAATCCTATTTTTCATTTATTTTAGGCGCTGGAGTAATATAGATTTAGTTTGTTGCATTAGAATGTGTATTTCATTATCTTTTGGAGATTTTTCCAAGTACATATTCATTATCTTTTTTGATGTACATCATTGTACTTCGAATTTCACCATTTGTTTACTTATGCAAAATGTGTTTAATGAACTTTAAAACATTCTCCGGTGTCAGTTGGTTCGAATCGTATGATCGCCTGACAATATAAAAATCTGCTTGTTTGAAAATCAATGTACAAGTATTTCATGGTCTTACTACTTCACCTCGCTGCAATGAGGAACAGAAAATACGCTCTTCATTGCAGCGAGTTAAAGTAGCAAGGCCATGGAACACTTGCACTCACACAATAATTACTAATAATAATATGTAAAACTATTCCACAGTTGATATTTATATTTTGTGTTTTGTTAAATACGTAAAATTTAATTAAATAAATATAAAATATAATTTCTTATCTCCTAAATTAAGAAAGTAACTGAATTTAAAAATAGAAAATATTGGGAAAGTTTTTGTCAACTCTACAACTACATAAGTAACTAATACATTAATCTTCATTATTAAGATCTGCTAAATAAGTTTCTATGACACTTATCACTTACTGTAGTAGTCGATAATACAATATCTGAAAAGGTGTATTTTTAGATGTGTATTAATAAAAAGGTTAAGAGGCGTTGAATATTTTATCAGGGCTTTAAGTGATTCAACGATATAAGACTAATTAACCACTTTTTTTAAACAATGAGAAAATTTGTTATTTATTAGACATCTAGTAATAGTTAATTTTATTCATTGATAATTATCATTACAAGCTTTTGTATAAAGAGTCCTACGTCATAAGATAAGTGAATAAGTTTCCTGTTTTCCATAGTTTAAAGCGGGTAAAATATTGAGTGTTATTTGGATATTGTTTTAGAAATAACTAACTGAGTTAACAACACATAAATGTAGTTTCATAAATATTTGACCACTTTTTACTTGCATCCTGCACGTGTCTGAATTGACGTTCTCTTTTGTCGATTTCAATTAATTTAAGACGATATTGGCATTTATCTTGCAACCACTTTACGTTTTCAAGAGGTAAAGTTGTTGCCTATGTGATAGTAAATACTAAGGTCTTTATTTGACTCAGATTAGATATAAAAATCCGAATTCTATTGACTCCTTTGTGTAGTAAATAATTTATAAATTTCTAGGCTAAATGGGTTTTTGTTTTTATTTGTCCACTTTTTGTGTTACTTTGCAAGACACATGAGTCGTCACTAGCGGGGGTGTATCTCAGAGCTCCCCCAAAATTATCGAAACAACATGGTCATCTTTTGGTTAGAGTCCAAGGAGAAATATCGCTTTCTGACCCGTGCGGGCCAAGTACACAGCAAGGCGGCTAGAGCCGCCATTCCGTCGTTTAGATGATTAAACTCTTTGTTTATCCGATAGCGAAGCCATCCACCTAGATGTGGAATTTGAAACGCCTTTTTATCGAAATGGTCCGTAGAAAGTGTTGCATTTATTGTGTCGAAGATTGTTGGGGATTTAGTTCGTCGGAACGTGGTTGCAGTTTGTTGGAAGAAACAAGCCTATAGATTAGTCGAAATATACCGGGTGTTTCGGAATTGCACGGCACTATTGTAGGTACTTGTTCTCCAGCATAAAATAAACAAAAAAGTCAATATAAACATATGTCTCAAATTAATTTATTAATAAGATATTGGAGCATAAAGATATTTATTTAATAATACAACATCCAAAAGAACTGTTTAAAGTGGCCACCGTTTTGTTGAATGCAGCATTCAGCACGACAAATTCATGCTTCTTTAGCACATCATATAGCATCAGGATGATTCTTGATAGTTGCTGCGGCTTCCTCGATGCGATTACTAAACTCTGAAGTATTCCGATCTAACACCGTTAGATCGGTAGTTTAGTAATCGCATCGTGAAAGCCTGAGTAACTATCAAGGATCATCCTGATGCTATATACGAAGTGCGAACGAAGAATGAATTTGTCGTGCTGAATGCTGCATTCAACAAAACGGTGACCACTTTAAACAGTTCTTTTGGATGTTGTATTGTTAAACAAATATCTTTATGCTCCAATATCTTAGTAATAAATTAATTTGCGACACAGGTTTATATGGCCTTTTTTGTTTATTTTGTGTTGGAGAACAAGTACCTACAATAACGACGTGCAATTCCGAAACACCCTATATAATAGAAAATTTTTAATTTGTTATGAAAATGAGGCGTGTAGCAAAAATTAGTGTGGTCACCAGCTCTATCTTGTATATAAACTCAAACCAGGAGAGGACATTGTGTTGAAGAAAACAAAATGTGTGAGGCAATTCGAGAAAATAAGTAGGTACATATAAATTACAGTAAAAAGAGAGAGTAAATAAATATTGAGGAATAATTAATAAAATAATGCACAATCTCAGAGGTCTGATTGAGAGCTGCAGAAGAAATTATGGGAAAGTCTAAGAAAATAAGGTGTCAAACAAAAACTGATACGAGTGGGCAAATTATTGAGCTTTATTTTCGTTCAGGAATACTCAATCATCCAGGAATATAGGATTATTCCTGTTAAAATTACCACCAGCAATTTCAAGAAGAATTTCTCAACATAAAGTTTACACATGATTGTTTTGTCGTCGTGTTAGACCATTTTCGCAGAACAGAAAATGTTGCGAAAGGAAAATCTACAGATCATTCTACTATTCTAACTGAACAAGTTGTTGCGGATATTAATCAAAGAATAGATGCGAGTCCTAAAAAATCTTTACCGCGCTTATCAGCCCAAACAAGTTTTCACTTGGTACCTGTCAAAAGGCTTGCAAGAAACTTCTTCATTTGCATCCATACCAAATAACTGTATCTCATGAATTGTTATCTCCGGCTTTCCTCGTCGTACCCATAACTGTGAATGGTTCAATAAAGCTTTTAACCATGACGATATCTTGGATATTACTTTCTTCAGCGACAAAGCATATTTTCCTAGAGACTCCGTTACATCCTCAAAAGACCGGTGTATGGTTAGCGGTGTCAAGAAGAAGAATCATCGGTCCTGCCCCCTTTTATCAAAATATCTATCAAAATGAAATTTTAAATTCTTTTATTGAACAACATCACAATGATTGGTTGCAACATGATTATTTCCAACAAAATGGTGCTACAGCCCACACTGCGCAGATAACATTAGATTATCGGCAACAGTTTTTCGGGGACATCAATAAGTACAGACCGCTGGCTTCCTCAGTCACCAGATTTGACCCCTTTGAATGACTTCATGTTTGTTTATTTAACGAATAAAGTTCATTCTAACCGTATCGATACATCGGAGGAATTACAACAAAAAATTTCGGAAGCTGTAAATGACATTAGACCAGAAATATTACACAATGTGTTCGACAATATGAAAAGAAGTGTGAATCTGTGTTTGAATTTACATGGGCAGCATTTTGAACAAATGTTATAATTTTCAAAATTTTAAATGATAATTATCTTGAATAAGTATTGTACTTTTGTAATAATTTTCATTGACTAGTCTAATCTGAAATTAAGGTAGAGTACAATTTAAGATGTCAACATTAGAAAACAATTTTATTGTAATTATATTTTAATAAATAAGTATATTTCACTAAAATTGTTCAATTTCTCATTTTTTATGATACAAAACATTTACAGCCTCAGAGATTTGACTCATACTTGGCACCAAATTAAAGCAAAAAAATGAGGTGTGGTCATCACTTTCTTATACGTATGAGCGTTTTAAATTATAGAATTTTTTTCTACAAAATATATTCAAAATCCTATTCTAAGTACTTCTACTCTCCTAATAAATCCTATAGAATGTATCATTTGCAAGATATTCGAAAAAAAGTGCTACTCGATAGGAGTAAAAGTGTTACTTGCGGTCCGAATTTTGAAATTTCATAAAACAAAATCCATTTCAAATCCAGCTCTAAATGCTTTTGTACTGTTAGTAAATATATATAGAATGCATAATTTACGATATATTTGCAAACAATCGATATCCGATAAAAGTAAAAGTGTTACTTCCGGTCCGACTTTGAATTTTTTTCACTGAAGTAAACTACTACTTTCGGCTACCGATTTTACTAAAAAACTAATCAGATTTCAAGAGAAGATTATACACGTAAATACAAACTTTGGAATTGATATCTACAGCGGTATGACCGTTATCGTTGTCACACACACACACACACATACACACAGGCATTTTTAAAAAATCTCTTTTTCGGTAATAGGGGATTTCAAAACGTGGACATCGGCAAAAATCTCGAGGTCGAAAATTTTCGTCATCACAACACTTTCTTATACTACGTACAAGAAAGTAAAATAGATATTCAAACACATTTCAATCATTTATATATACTCTGTGGTAACTGGACCATAATCACAATTACGATCGGTAACGAAACATCAATGCTAAAAAAATAGTATATGGTTATTAAATTAAAATAATATCACTCACTAGCAATTTGTAATTACCTACTTGTTAAATATGTTCACCTTAAAATATATGTTAGTATTACTTCATTTATTTATAACCGAATCGCAGCAGTTTTATATGGTAGCATTTTTCAATTTTCACATTTAAATTTTATAATTCCGGTGTGCCTGAAGTGTTCATGCATATATGCATTTTGATAGATTCAAACTGAATTTTGAATACTAACAGAGAAACTTTTGGTTCGGGATGTTTTCATTCCATCCAGTTCTGTTCAGAGTGATTGATGGATAAGTGTTTGAAAATGACGTGCGCAAATTCTTCAATGACAACGCCAACAAAATAATGGCAACAGAAACTTGTAATTAAGTTCCGAAGTTCGAAATGAAAGGGTTGAATTTCTTTTTGTCTGTATACTAGACAACAGATCATGTTTCCTAGACAAACAAGCCACCTCTTTCAGAAAGCAGAATAAACAAAATTGCCCTTTTTCATGCAATGTATACACACTTCACCATTTATTCGACACTGTAACAAAGATAACGGATAATGACGTTTTTGTAGCAGTCAAGAGTATGTGATTCAAAAATATATTATTAATTTACTGTTGTTTAGCTTATATCATGGGTGTTACTTAGTAAACTATTAATAATTCAATTAACTTTATTCCTTAATGTATTTTTATTTTACATATATATAAATAATTCTAAATTTTTCTTGACCTTATTCACATATTCATGTGCATATATATAATTAAATTTCTTGGACGATTTAGAGGTCAATACTAATTTCAAATTAATTTAAAATTAGTTTTTAATTGTTAATTAGGTAATTTTTAATCTTTAAAAATTACCCAGCGTCCAAGAAATTTAATTATATATATGCACATGAATATGTGAATAAGGTCAAGAAAAATTTAGAATTATTTATCATATACAGCACATGGACGTTTCGGTGCTTATATACGCTGGTATACCAGCAATACTTTCCATCTGTTACTTGCTATATGTATATGTATATGTATATCAGTACAATTAAAGGAGTCAAGACCGAAAGCCCGTGGTAGTGTAGTGGATAACACACCTGACTAGTAATCAGGAGATTTCGGGTTCGATTCCTGGACCGCTGGGTAATTTTTAAAGATTAAAAATTACCTAATTAACAATTAAAAACTAATTTTAAATTAATTTGAAATTAGTATTGACCTCTAAATCGTCCAAGAAATTTAATTATATATATATATATATATATATACAAGAAAAGGAAAATTATCGGGTAAATTCCGCTGTAGAGCAACCGTAGACACGTGTTTCTGACTCATTGGTCGTCGTCAGTACGGTGTAGCCAAGGAATAAGGTGGGATAACCTTGGAGATGTAAGCTACACGGAAGACCATCAGGTGACAGACCGCCATTTGTAGCTTCGGTTAGAAGAGCCTCGGTTTTGAGGATTCACATCCAACCTCGCCACGAGGAAGACAATGCCAACCTGCGTGCCATCCGAGACCCAGGAAAGATAAATCACAAAAAAAGGAATTAATCGCGGATACATAAAATACAAGAAAAGGAAAATTATCGGGTAAATTCCGCTGTAGAGCAACCGTAGACACGTGTTTCTGACTCATTGGTCGTCGTCAGTACGGTGTAGCCAAGGAATAAGGTGGGATAACCTTGGAGATGTAAGCTACACGGAAGACCATCAGGTGACAGACCGCCATTTGTAGCTTCGGTTAGAAGAGCCTCGGTTTTGAGGATTCACATCCAACCTCGCCACGAGGAAGACAATGCCAACCTGCGTGCCATCCGAGACCCAGGAAAGATAAATCACAAAAAAAGGAATTAATCGCGGATACATAAAATACAAGAAAAGGAAAATTATCGGGTAAATTCCGCTGTAGAGCAACCGTAGACACGTGTTTCTGACTCATTGGTCGTCGTCAGTACGGTGTAGCCAAGGAATAAGGTGGGATAACCTTGGAGATGTAAGCTACACGGAAGACCATCAGGTGACAGACCGCCATTTGTAGCTTCGGTTAGAAGAGCCTCGGTTTTGAGGATTCACATCCAACCTCGCCACGAGGAAGACAATGCCAACCTGCGTGCCATCCGAGACCCAGGAAAGATAAATCACAAAAAAAGGAATTAATCGCGGATACATAAAATACAAGAAAAGGAAAATTATCGGGTAAATTCCGCTGTAGAGCAACCGTAGACACGTGTTTCTGACTCATTGGTCGTCGTCAGTACGGTGTAGCCAAGGAATAAGGTGGGATAACCTTGGAGATGTAAGCTACACGGAAGACCATCAGGTGACAGACCGCCATTTGTAGCTTCGGTTAGAAGAGCCTCGGTTTTGAGGATTCACATCCAACCTCGCCACGAGGAAGACAATGCCAACCTGCGTGCCATCCGAGACCCAGGAAAGATAAATCACAAAAAAAGGAATTAATCGCGGATACATAAAATACAAGAAAAGGAAAATTATCGGGTAAATTCCGCTGTAGAGCAACCGTAGACACGTGTTTCTGACTCATTGGTCGTCGTCAGTACGGTGTAGCCAAGGAATAAGGTGGGATAACCTTGGAGATGTAAGCTACACGGAAGACCATCAGGTGACAGACCGCCATTTGTAGCTTCGGTTAGAAGAGCCTCGGTTTTGAGGATTCACATCCAACCTCGCCACGAGGAAGACAATGCCAACCTGCGTGCCATCCGAGACCCAGGAAAGATAAATCACAAAAAAAGGAATTAATCGCGGATACATAAAATACAAGAAAAGGAAAATTATCGGGTAAATTCCGCTGTAGAGCAACCGTAGACACGTGTTTCTGACTCATTGGTCGTCGTCAGTACGGTGTAGCCAAGGAATAAGGTGGGATAACCTTGGAGATGTAAGCTACACGGAAGACCAATGACTGACGACGACCAATGAGTCAGAAACACGTGTCTACGGTTGCTCTACAGCGGAATTTACCCGATAATTTTCCTTTTCTTGTATTTTATGTATCCGCGATTAATTCCTTTTTTTGTGATTTATCTTTCCTGGGTCTCGGATGGCACGCAGGTTGGCATTGTCTTCCTCGTGGCGAGGTTGGATGTGAATCCTCAAAACCGAGGCTCTTCTAACCGAAGCTACAAATGGCGGTCTGTCACCTGATGGTCTTCCGTGTAGCTTACATCTCCAAGGTTATCCCACCTTATTCCTTGGCTACACCGTACTGACGACGACCAATGAGTCAGAAACACGTGTCTACGGTTGCTCTACAGCGGAATTTACCCGATAATTTTCCTTTTCTTGTATTTTATGTATCCGCGATTAATTCCTTTTTTTGTGATTTATCTTTCCTGGGTCTCGGATGGCACGCAGGTTGGCATTGTCTTCCTCGTGGCGAGGTTGGATGTGAATCCTCAAAACCGAGGCTCTTCTAACCGAAGCTACAAATGGCGGTCTGTCACCTGATGGTCTTCCGTGTAGCTTACATCTCCAAGGTTATCCCACCTTATTCCTTGGCTACACCGTACTGACGACGACCAATGAGTCAGAAACACGTGTCTACGGTTGCTCTACAGCGGAATTTACCCGATAATTTTCCTTTTCTTGTATTTTATGTATCCGCGATTAATTCCTTTTTTTGTGATTTATCTTTCCTGGGTCTCGGATGGCACGCAGGTTGGCATTGTCTTCCTCGTGGCGAGGTTGGATGTGAATCCTCAAAACCGAGGCTCTTCTAACCGAAGCTACAAATGGCGGTCTGTCACCTGATGGTCTTCCGTGTAGCTTACATCTCCAAGGTTATCCCACCTTATTCCTTGGCTACACCGTACTGACGACGACCAATGAGTCAGAAACACGTGTCTACGGTTGCTCTACAGCGGAATTTACCCGATAATTTTCCTTTTCTTGTATTTTATGTATCCGCGATTAATTCCTTTTTTTGTGATTTATCTTTCCTGGGTCTCGGATGGCACGCAGGTTGGCATTGTCTTCCTCGTGGCGAGGTTGGATGTGAATCCTCAAAACCGAGGCTCTTCTAACCGAAGCTACAAATGGCGGTCTGTCACCTGATGGTCTTCCGTGTAGCTTACATCTCCAAGGTTATCCCACCTTATTCCTTGGCTACACCGTACTGACGACGACCAATGAGTCAGAAACACGTGTCTACGGTTGCTCTACAGCGGAATTTACCCGATAATTTTCCTTTTCTTGTATTTTATGTATCCGCGATTAATTCCTTTTTTTGTGATTTATATATATATATATATATATATATATATATATATATATGTATATAAATTGTACTTCATGTTTTCGCGGACGAACTATGTTAAATGCTTCTTTCGGGTAGTCTTCTGCGCGTACTCGAAAGAAGCACTTTTACATATATATACAGGGTGAGTCATATCCGCGGGTAAGGCCGATTATGCCTTTATGAGTAAAGATATTTCGAAGCTGTCTTTTTCTTGTGATAGCTGCTCATTAGGAGCACATTTTAAAAATATTTTGTATTATACAGAGTGTTTCATAACTTGGTGACTAACCATAGTTATAGTTTTTTAAATAAAACAGCCTATATATTATTGCATTTACGTATTCCCCGTTAGTCAAAAAGTAATAAGATAGTATAGGCCTAAAGTCTAAAGTTTTTGATTTACTCCCATTTTTCTGAAAAACTCAATGTTTGTATTAAATTATTTTTCTCGAAAACGACGTATTGGACACAATTTTTTGCAGTATTTTCTACAATAAGGGGTCCTAATCGAAGCATGTTTTATTTTTTTACAGTTACTAACTGCATGTGCAGAAAGTTCGATTAAAATTACATGACACGTTTTTGTATAAAAGTCAACTTTTTTTAAAATGGAACACCCTATATATCAGTTCATTTTTGAATTGGTTATTAAATTTTATGTCAGAAACATGTAAGACGTTAATACATTAAAACTTTTGTTTAATTAATTAATTTTACCAATATTTCGTCAACTACTAAAGAATTCAAATGTACTCAAAATTAAATTTGAGAAGAATTTCATTTTGAGTACATTTGAATTTATACAAATTTATAAAGAATTCAAATGTATTCAAAAGTAAATTTAAGAAGAATTTTATTAAAAAGTTTTTCGAAATTCCTGCCAGAAGGTAGGTCTTTTACTCTTATCGAAAATCCGTTTTATGCCAATATTTCGCAAGTCCTGTTTTCTAGGCAGGTATATTACGAGCACAAAAGTATTTAAAACTTGATTTTCAATACCTTTTGTATAGAAATTAAAAATTCGGGCCGGAAGTAACACATTTGCTCAATACTCTTAACGAGCAGCTATTTTTTGCAAATATGTCGGAAATTATGCATTCTGTATATATTTATCAAGAGTACAAAAGTATTCAGTACTGGATTTGGAATATTTTTTGTATAAATGAAATTTTAAAATTCGTGGGGCAGTAACACTTTTACAGTTAGCGAGTAGCACTCTTTTCGAATATCTTGCCAAATATGCATTGCATAGAGACTTATAAGAAGATAGAAGTACTTAGAATAGGATTTTGAATAATGTGTGTAAGAAGAAATCTTAAAAGACTTGAAGTAGCACACTTACTCTCACCGGTTCATTTTTTTAAAACGATAAGAGCACTTAACACTTAATTTAGAACAACTTTCGTATAATTTGAAACGCTCATACGTATAAGAAGATCGTGTGGTAACCACACCTCATTTTTTCATAATAGCATTCCTATGAATTAGAGTGTAGGTTTCTTTATTATATTATTATATATTATATCATTAATGAGCTAACGTACTTTTGTCAGATCGTTGAACCGCCCTATATACAGGGTGTTCCTAAATATCATGTACATAAGGAAGGGGGTAACTATTTGGTTTATTTTGTGCCTAAAATTTCATATAAACATAGGTCTGCAAACGCTTCGTTACCAATATGCAGGGTGTTGAAATTTCAAGAACTTTTCACTTTTTACAGTATAGCTCCTGCAGTTTTTTTTACGATTTCTAATGTCAATTGTCAAATTAATAAACTCAAGTGATTATCTGAATAAAGCCAGAGCCTGCTAGACCATTTTAAAAAAAATTAATTTTCTCTGGCGAATTACAGAAAATTGTTTTCTATTTTTTTTCTCGATAACGGTCAGAGATAAGAAAAAAATATAAGAGATCAAAAAGTTTCTAAACAAGACAGAAAATTTATTGCGTATTTTAGAATCTAGCAGTGGCGCATCGCAAAAAAGTTCAGGGTGAGAAAAGAGGGCATGACCCCGAAAAAATTATTACCCTGTAGATTTACATAATCATTTGGCATGGCTAATGATGCAGGCCTTATAGCGTAACCTACCTTCCAAATTTGAACAAAATATCTCAAAAACTGCAGGAGCTATACAGTAAAAAGTGAAAAATTCCTGAAATTTCAACACCCTGCATATTGGTAACGAAGCGTTTGCAGACCTATGTTTATATGAAATTTTAGGCACAAAATAAACCAAATAGTTACCCCCTTCCTTATGTACATGATATATAGGAACACCCTGTATATTTTAAAGATAGTTATATACCAAACAAGAAAATGTACAGGTTTAGTCTTTTGTATTCATAACTTCTTGCATAAAACCCTTTTTTTTTTAAACAAAGGAAAAGTAACACAATGGAAGAAGTAAATTCGAATATGTTACGTAAGTAATTTATTTTAGTTATGACTGTTGCGAATGACATACTTAATAGTGATGTATTTGTGAAATATTAACCAAACTGGAGGCAGATTTAATAGACGAGGAAGATCGTAAATTTTGCCTTCCGTTAGATTAATGATGAGGAATTGAATGTATTTTTAACAAATAGTGCTGTATGAGAGGCATTCAATGCTATTTCAATTCTGTAGGCGTGTGGGTTTTGCTCAAAATATTCTATTTATTAATAACTCAACGCTTTTTATTATAAATACATTAATATAGAAGCGAATCATATGTTAAGCATAATCATAGTTAAATCAAGTTATATTAAGAGTTAGTTCACACATATATACCTAATTATCAGTCGAATGAAATAAAAACGATTTTGAAAACATGCAAATGTTTTAGAAGCACCGTAATAGCTAAAACTCAAACATAGACGAAATATAATATTCAAGTTATAGTAAAATGCGTGGAACTAACTTCTAAAAGTGTTTTATTTTCATTTTTCAAACGGTTTAGTTTAGAAATTTCGATCTTGAGGAAAATCTGTCGATCATTTTGCTCGAAGTCTCTTGAACTAACCTGATAACTACTTGCTAAAATTTAATTTGTAAACAAATCTAAACATTAATGAAACATTGGAAGTGTAATAAAAACTGAAATAAAGATGTTTCAATTCATCGTAAAAAGTAGATAGAGAAAACTTTGTTTACTTCAATTGTATCGACAACAGTAAAAGGCTCGCTAATATGATTTTGTGCTGGTTTGATATACGTAAAAATTAAATGTATTAACCGAACAGTTATATTATTCAATACCCTGAACTAACGCTTTTTTTTTAACGTACGTCCAGGATTTGAGTGAGTTAGCAAGGTTTTTGTGCTCAATAGTTGCTATACCCTGTCTCAGAATAAGAAGGAGTGATTTCACTGGTTCTTCCGCAGGCAAGTTTAATATGCAAAAATTAGTACACCAATTCCGTCATTTTGCTTTCTTAGATTTTTGCTTTGATATATCAAATTTAACTGTTATTAAATAAAATCTCTACTAATGAACATGACTAGTCTGCTATGTCTCAGCAAAGCGTTAGTCTCGCCGCCCAAACAGCGTGATCGATAAGGACATCTAACACATTACGAAAAACAAACCGTTTTAAATATGTATAAAATGTTAACGCTACAAATTCCCAAAAGGGGAAAAACAGAAATGGTAATAAGCATCTCCAGGACACTAAGTAAGTATTACTTCAATAACAATATATTATAAATAAATTAATATAATAATAATAAAATTTTATCAATATTTACAGAATACATCAATAACAAATATAATAATTAGTAATGTGTATATGTAATTATTTTTGCAGATAGTGTAAGCATCTTCAGCCGATGTAAATTAGTATATTTATTACTGTTGTATGTAGATTCGTATTTGTAAAAGTAATTGCTCAAGGTTTATCATAGTAACAGCAATGATTTATTTGTATAACTTCTTTATTGATACTATTTACGATATAAAATAATATGCAAAAGCTTCTCCGCAAATTCTTGAAGGCCTCTTGATGAGAGAGAGGCTTGATACACTCTCCCTCTCTGGTACAAATATTTGATAACAGACTTAATTCACAATTTTCGCCTTTCTATAGCACAATCGCTTAGAAGTATAATACTTATATATTTATAATAGTAAACCTTAAAACGCTGAAAACAAAGTCTACTTTTTCATTTGGCTTATGTGTTGTCTTTATCCATAGATACCTTCTAATAGTCTTTTTTGGAAACCTAGAATCAACAAATTTGAATGATAAGATTAGTATTCTTCAAATTATAGATATATGTACATACCTGCTTGTGGTTATGACTTTTATCTGTACTCAATTGCCTTGCACTCTTATTGCTGCTTCGATTGGTACAATGTAAAGTGGCACATCCAGCCTTTTCAATCCGTAATAGAAAATGAAACCCAAAGAGCTAAATCTTTTGTTAAAAATGATACGGTTCTACAATTCTTATCTAATGCACTATTTCTAACCTGAATCTCATATGTCTAATATGTCATATCTAATTTTACTACATTTTTAAGCGTATGTGTTCCGGATTTTGGGGCGGTATTTGAATTACTCCTTCTTATTCTGAGACAGGGTATAATTTGTAATAATGTCAATTTTATTAGTAATATGTTTATTAGTCACCAACGTAGAAATACACCACAACGTAGAAGGACATGATTAAGATATTTCTTTAGAATCTTCTAGTTTTTGTCGAAATTTAATATTTCCAATACGTTTACCAGCTACTTATAAAATTCAATTTATTCACTGAAGTTTAAAGTTAAATGTGGCTAGTGAACGACGCAAATTAGATTCAGGTTTATTCGATTTCATTTTTTTTTTATTAAATATACGACCGAATGGGCATTCTTGACGTTTAGATCGACTATGGACGTGCACACACACATACATACAGACACTTCTGTTTGAAATGGATTTAATTTCACAGATGTGCTCTCATCCATAAATATGTTTTTTACGTTTTAAAGCAATTACTCACACAGTTTAACATGGAAAAGTAATTTGGAAACGGTATCAGTAGTTTCATAACTTTTAAATAGAATAAAGAAATATTTTACCTGTTTATTGTCAATGTAAAATTCATTTTTAAAACAAATGTAAGAAAGAATATTTTCGTCGTTCTTATTTTAAGATAATGAATAAATGGATACCCAGCGGACGATGATATGTTTCTACGAAATATGCAGTGAACATATTCTACGCCATAACAACGGTGAGCTTTCTGTCGGCAAGTATTGCGTACTGTTTCCTATTTCATTCTTTGATTTCATATCCAATAAAGTAGCAGGCGAAATCTGTAGACGTATTTAGGGGTTTCAAGCAGCACGAGGTTAGAATACTGAATAGGCTTTCCTATAACGAGTATGTGTGGATTACGTTATATGATATATAATAAAGACTTTTCCATTAACAGATGTATGTAAGAGTGATATATAAACTGCTATAACACAAGGTCGAAAGATCAGTTTTGAAAGCATTTATACAGAAAAACCACAGAATAAGCGGGAATGCACTGATATAATGGACAATTTAGAAAAATTAAATAGAAAAAAGAAAGAAATTTTAGAATAATTGTTTAATGCTGAAAAGAAATCTTACATTAGTTAATGAGTGGTGCAACAATAATAGAGTTTGCTTAAATGTGGACAAATGTGCAATACTCTCCTATTCTAAATGTTCAACCGTTCTGTCGTTCCCATATGCAGCCTCTCGGCGCTGTGATTTTTGAGGTTTTGCATTTCAGAGTTCTTGGTGTGCTTTTCGATAGCCAACTGTCCTTTGGTCCGCATGTCAACGACTTATGTGCTTCCGCCTGCAGGTCCCTGGGGTTCCTTATTCGCTCCTGCAGAGCGTTTAATAACTTGGAAACGTTATCCGTTTTATTTTACTCCTTTGTACATTCCAAATTGGAGTATGCATCCGTGGTCTGGTTTGCGCATTATATATACCACCGTCTCATGCTTGAACGTATACAGAAACGTTTTCTGAAATATATGTCGTTTAAAATCGATGGTGCTTACCCACAACGCGGCATTGGTTATGATCACCTACTTAACAGACACGGTTTCAGTTCTTTGAGTAAAGAACGGGACGAAACACTTCACTGTAGAACTGGTTAATAATGGCATTGACTCACCTGCACTTCCTTCTCAGGTAAACTTCTTAGTACCCAGGTGTGCTGCTAGATCAGCGGGTACATTCTACGTCCCTACAGCTCCATCATGTGTGTGTAAATGCCAACCGTTTGTGCTCTGACCTATTCTTGGGGAAGTAGTAACGTTATTTTCCCTATTCCATAAGCATTGTTATTAATTTTGCTTTTGAATGATATATTTTTTTGTTGTTGTTATCTGTATTTTATTATTGTATCGTATTGTGAACTATTACAAGTCATTGTTAATTTTTATATTTTACCCTGTAAGTAGTTGTATCTATTGGGCAATAAATGATTATTATTATTATTATTAATTAATTAAGCATTATAATTTATGATAGATTAGAATTTATTATAACTAATGAGAAATCTATTATTTAAGATACATTTAGCTAATGGCAGGTGTAGTGTATCAACAAAAATATTTTGCGATGAAATATACGTGTTTAGTTTATTGGTGTTTCATCACTTATGCTCGGTTTCTGAAACGCCAGATAAGTACTTACCGGCCAGATATCTAACTGTTAGCAATGTATGGGGTATGGGTTTCTGAAAAGCGTGTTAGTGACGTCAGAGGAGATATCTTTTCTTCAAGGTTATCGGCTCAATCTCGACGAGTTACCGGGCAGATAGTGAAAAAGTGGGGTGAAATGACGACCAAATAGATAATTCGGACTTACTTCACTGTTAAGGCTATACGCCCGGCCTCGAAATCGTTTTTCCCATTTCCTAATCGTATTTTTCATGAAAACCTTACCGAATTTACACGCTAATTTAAGAAAAAAAATGCCTTTCAATGGATAAATCGTAATTTTTGCGAAATTATCCAAAGGGCCCTAAATAAAAATTAAAATGTAAGAAATTTCAAAAAACAAGCCTTTATTTAAAATTATGTAACACTCAACAGCAATACATAAATTTTATTTTTTCTTAATTTTTAAAAATAAGGTCACGAAACGGAAAACAAAATTTTGAAATTCGGGCGAAATTCACTGAAATCAAATAGAGTATGTGGTACGCTCGCACATGGTGTCGAGAGGTAGCTCCGCCTACCATTTCGGGCAGTTTCTACGCAGTTTGTAAAATACTTGTGAGATCGGTGTATGTTAAAGTAATCGTTACTCGGACATTATTTTATCGAAACCGTTGATATTTTCTTTACAATAGGTCGAAAATTTTCAGCGTCACAATACTTCCTTATACTACGTATCAGAAAGTAAAAGCAATATCTCTTCCCGTCCTTAACGGTATACGTGCTAGAAGCGCATGCTAGGACTCACACGGCATGCGCGCAGGGAGTATAATTATTATATTTGACTCGCAATAATTTGCTTCTGAAACGATCTAGAAATTTATTTCTTGCACAAAAAATAATTTTGGAATGTTGGCTTTATTTTGTTTCACATATATATGGGTAAATTCTGAAAAATAAGATTAGTTACTCGATAGCTGAAAAATATCTTACACAAATTGGTGGTCTACTAAAACTTTTTTTTTTATAAAATTTACACACCATAAAGAAAAATCGAAAACACTAGTATCATCCAAATACTTTAGGGTATAACCTTAAAAAAACAGATCCCTAGCTCTCTGCATTGCTGAGATATCACGAGATAAGTATTAACAATTGAAGAAAATGAAAATTTTAAAATTTACACAAAAAAACGATTTTTCGACCTTTTTGCGATTTCGATTTTATTTTCCAACTCCAACTATTTGAATCCGGCAGGTGATTTTACATATCCAGCTTCACTTTTTTTGTGTGTTTGAGAAAATATAGATTGTATAATTTAGGGGCGGTTGCTTCCCGACTGGCAAACATGTGGGCCAACCGGCGATTATCTGAGACCATAACGCAGCCATAAATTACAGGCAGATTAGATTAGGTGACAAGTTCTTTTCTCTATCTTTTTCCTCAGCATAAGACAGAGCACGCGGACCCTTAAACATTTGTCTTTTATTTACATTTGCACGAAAAGCAGTGGTACGCCTATTTCAAATCGAACTCAGCTTGAAGCGGGCGTCCAGCCTTAATCACAGTCTTAATGCATAGTTGTTCACACGTGTTATTGTTTGTAACAATTGCAGTTATTTCTAATATGTATTAAGTGAGTTTATTATTTTTTATATTTATTTAGTTCTGTATTTTTGTAGTTATTTCTATTATTTATTGAGTTCTGCATTTTTATTATTTCTTTAGTTAATTTTTTTTCAAGGAAAAGCACCAAAGCAAGTATACATATTTGCAGATTTTGAATTTGGAAATGAGTTATGCATTATGTTCTAGACAATGCAATTACAAATATATGAGGATTCAACATCTTCATCTGGTGAAGAAGAATTTGAAATATATATTAACATAATTCCCGAAGAACGGATATTTCGTGATAGAACAAATCTCTTTGAAAATTTAAGCGATGAAGAATTTCATCAACGTTTTCGACTCACTAAAGAATGTGTTTCTAATTTATTACACATAATTGGGCCAAATATTACTCCGATAACGCAACGGAATAGGAGTATAACTGCAGTAAACCAATTATTATTAACACTCCGTTTCCTGGCTACTGGAACATTTCAGAATATAATAGGTGATGTTATTGATATTCACAAATCAACAGTGTGCAGAATTTTAAAAAAAAGTGCTAAGTGCGATAGCAGAACTTTCTGTATATTATATTGAAATGCCCAGCACACCAGAACATATTGCCAATGTTAAAACACAGTTTGCAGCAATTTATGGTTTTCCAAATGTTATCGGGTGTGTTGATGGAACCCATATTAAAATTCAGTCACCTGGTGGTGAAAATGCTGAGCGTTATCGTAATAGAAAAGGATATTTTTCATACAATATACAAGTAGTTTGTGCTCCAAACTTAAAAATTCAAAGTATTGATGCCCGTTGGCCGGGATCCACACACGACAGCACCATTTTTAATGCTTCGCTTTGAAGAGGAATTACAACACTGCATATTACTTATAGACAGTGCGTATCCATGTAAAAAATACTTAATGATTCCCATTTTAAATCCGGCAAATGATGCAGAAGTCCGGTACAACCATGCACAAATACGGACAAGAAATTACATTGAAGGATGTTTCGGGGTATGGAAGAGAAGATTTCCAGCATTAGCACTAGGTATGCGAACTGCATAATTGTGGCTGCAGCAGTACTGCATAACATTGCTTCTGATGATCGACATATCTTTGCTTATCCTGAAATTCCATTTGAGGAAATGCTGCAAGATGTTGATGTTGCACCGCCATTAGAAGGAAATGATGGTTATGGGACAAGAAGAGCATTAAAACAGAGTCATTTTCTATAAATCTTTATCTATATTATGTAGTGTGATTTTTTTAATACTTTGTAATAAATATGATTTCTATTTCATGTTCTTTTTTGAATCAGAAGTTTTATTTAGTGAAAATTCTAACCAAGCAATGTAAATGTATTAACTGTAGAAAGGTATATAAAAGAAATAGACATAGCAAAAATGTTTATTCAAAATTTCAGTAACATATACAAATAAAAACAAATTACACTTCTACCTAAAAATTTAAATATTTTTGGCTTGCAAGTCTTTTAACTTGTGTTTTAATTCAGCCTCTGACTTCGCATTCTAAAGTTTTAATGTGAAGGTCCAAGTCGGTGATTTTATTTTTTTTTAATATCAACTGTAACTCTTGTTCTTTTATTTTTATGTCAATGTCTAATAATTTATTTTTCTTGAATAAAATTTCTTTCTCATTAACTGTTTTAATATTTTTTCTATGAATAATAGCTTGCACTACGGTTTGAATATCCTTTCGCTTTTGGACACTTTTTGTGGCGTTTGATGTGTTCTCTTCTGGAAAAGGATGTTTTGTTCCCCAGCTATTGAGTTAGTGCTCTGACATGATGTAGTTGCTACCAGTGAATCTGTACATGAAGCTGGTGTGGATACAATTTCTAATACAGAATCAGCTGCATATCCATGTTCCTTATTCATTTCATATGTGATATTAGTACCACTTTCTACTTCTATTGTGTTAGTTACTGAAACAAACTTAAATTTAGTTTGCTATTCACTGAATGCAACAGTAAAAATATTACCATCTTTATATAACTAGCAACTGCTGTCGTATATATTTTCATCTGGCAGAAATTGATCTTTCAAATTATTTATTATTTTATAATCCAATTCATCACTTGCAGGTATGAAACATTCTCCACCAGTTTTGAATTGTTCGGCCTAAAATTATTGATCATTTAATAAGCAGATTATTTTTAATATAAATACACTTACTCGATCATAAAAAAGGTTTTCTCTTGCTTTTCTTTTCATGAAAGCATACAATTGTTTGAGTTGTTTTGAAGATCTGTAACCAGTTTCATTTTCTTGATTGTAAGACTGGGCAACCAGTTCCCAGGCTTTATTTTTGTCTTGTACTGTAACAGCATCCGTTTTTTTTTCTATTATATATTTGAACTGGTAATTAGATTTAATAATAAATCTTTTTCAGAGGAAGTAAAATTCGTTTTTCCATCATTTAAAAAAATTAATATTTGCTAGGTGTACAACAAACACGACACATAAGAACACGCATAAGAAGAAAACACAAATTATGGGGTTATGTATGGTGTTATTCAGAGATGAAGAATGAACACTACTTTCAAGTTTAACTAATGATAGTTGGCAATAAAACTTTAAATATAAAAATTACTAAGGGGTTTGTCACTGTTTACAGAAACATTTTTATTTACCGGTAAGATATTCTAAGTTCGATATTCATCTGGTATCTAACAGATATCCAACAGGTATCTTTCCTGTTTCAGAAACCGGGTATTAGACTTTTATTGGTGTTTGCCATAGTTACCTGCGATTACTGAAACTGATCAGCATTTTGATTTATACCAGATGGGATCCATAAAACAAACAAATCATCAAGCATGCGCAGTTGTTCGAAACGTGCCTACTGAAAATGTATTTATCGAACTTTTTTTTTATCTCAAACTGTAATCAATTTCAGATACATTTAATTGGTTTCGAAAATTAGATCTATAGAAAAAGCACGCTTCACAACAAATTAAACAATCTTCTTACATAAGTATCTGTCTCATTGGCGCTTCTCAATTAATTCAATTATTGATTTCATATTGCCTACTGTTGGAAATGATTTATAAATTGGTTACGTTCACAAGAGGTGCTTGATTGCAATTAGTGTGTGTCAGTTAGAATTATATAGCATTACATTGATTTATACAGACACATCGGGAGAAGTAGGATATCACTCGATGTAACGTCAAGCATTACATCCTGCAAATTTTAAACAGCCCAGTAATAAGTGCTGTTTCTTTAAAAAGCACATAGAATTATCTCCTCTTATTGATTATTCCGTATTTTTAATAATTACGCTTCATAGTAATTGTACGGGTAAAACATATTGAGAGGGATACAAAACTATGGAATTCGTCATGGAGCAACCAGACGAATCGTGTCATTAAATCTTATTTGTAATTTCAATTAAATTAAGAATTAGTAGGTGTTTAAAAATGTCATTCATTTAGTACAAATCTTGTTTATTAAAACTATGTTACAAATTCATTTAAAATTACGAAAAAAGGTCGCTGGCAATTGGTCGCGCAAAAAAAAATCCTGTATATTTGGACGCGCTTCAAAAGAACTCCGGCGAAGAAAAAGCGCCGGTAAAAAAGGACGTGGGCAATTGATCGCCAGAAAAAAAGGCGCCTAGGAAACGTAGGTTTGTTTTTACTTAACTTACTTAACGGACACCTTAATCAGTTTATTGCTTAATTGTTTTCTAATATGGTTCTAATGAGAGGTAATAACATTTGTGTAATTAGGTAAATGCATCCCAAATATTTACACTACTTAACGGCACCTTACTTAATTGGTTTTTAATATGCTCTGAAATGTTATAATAAGGGTTTGGTCAAATATGCCAGCTCATTTACCGTAAAGTTGTCGTTGTGTCAAGATGGTCTTAACTTACGTCAAGTCAAAAAGGTGTAAATATGTTCATACACAATGGATTTATTCATAGAAAGGAAAAAATGATTGATGAAAAGATAATTACTCACTGCTACACTGTAAGAGTGTAATATAATTTGTCATTAATTAGAACGAGCTACTTAAAAATACATAATATTTGCCATAGAATCTTTTTGAGTGTTTTTATTTTTCATCTTTTTCTAGTAATTTTTTTTATATTTATATTTTGTAATTTTTGTTTTTTTGCATTATTTGGTAATCGATTATTATATCTACCCCTTTCTTTTACTTTTCGTCTTGACGTCAAATATTATTATTAATATGAACAAGCAAGACCGTCGAAAAGAAGGAAGACATGAATATCTTTTTTACCTGTAAAAAATGTTGCCTAATAAATTTTATACATGTGATTCATAATTTCACTGTTTTCTTTACTTTTACTTTATTTCAATAATTATATTCAGAACGGTGAATCCGTAACAACGCGCAAGCCATAGAATCAAAACTTCGCACGGACTTGCCGACTTTGCGGCAAACTAGAACTCGTAATTTTGAAAATGGAGGGTAAACAAAAATACAATTTTGTAGGTACGAACGTGCTCTACCATTTTGGTAATAGACATTTTTTGGCTATGTGTGACGATAAAGAAGAAAAAAAATAAAAACCGAGCTCGTACCCCAATTGCCGATATCTCGAGAACGGCAGATGTTAGGTGAAAAAGTTATATAACATCAATTATAGAGAATAAAAAAGGGAACAAAAAATACCTAAACAACTTCCCCGTAGAACGACGAGGAGCCGAGTTACAAAGGAAACAAGAATTCACCCTTATTTTCAAGATGGCGGAAAACGCCCTGAGGGGTTTCGGTCGAAAACTTCAAATTAAGCTGTCCTGACCCCATCCAACATCATATAAAAAAATTGGCTTGTTCGGTTCATTTTCTAATTCAGGGCCTATTTTCGGACAGTATGACTGGATTATTACTAGAGATAGCAATTCTATTATGTCAGACTTGAACTTTATCGTGCATCTAACATCTAAATTTTCATATATAAAACACCTATCGCTACTGGCGTTGTCAAAGTTTGAAGATATAAACTTTCACTTTATTACACTTGTATGTATGTACATGAAGTAAATTCAATAAGAATAAAGCGTTGTTTGAAAAATATAATCACGTAGATTTATTTAACAAATAGAATGATTACCTGTTAGTAACTAGTGCCCGATAAACCGTGACATCTTATGTATACTTCTGTACAAGATATTTATTTTACAATAAAATGCGTTATATCGTCTATATATTAACATGCCTTTCGCTATATCTCTAAATTTTTGCAAAAAAAAGTGTTACGATTATTATTAACAACTAATTTAACTAGTCTATGAACACATAATTTATATCATTAGCTAGCCAGCAGACGTTGTTCTAGCCTTTCCGGTAGGTGGTGCGATGAGTTTGATTTGGTTAAAGTCCCAATATAAGAAAGTCTGGAAAGAAGACATCGTTGGTGCTGGTTCAGCTTTGTGATTTTCGTTTTCGGTACTAAACCAACATGTTTTGTGAATATAAGTCATTCTGGTATATAAATATAGAATTTATTAATAATTTGACTACAGCGCCACCTATATCCTCCATAGCATAACTATGGGGCATGGTTTCGACAAAACAAGTATATTGTGTGAATAAGACCTCAATCGGTCAAGTCGTTAAGAAGTCATACGATCACAAACAGACGCACGTACCCACGATTATATACATACACTCGGATTCAAGAAAGATGATCCCTGCGTCACTACTATATAATTCTATCAAAGAATTATGTCTATAACCGAATAAGAAATAGTATCAACTTGTATAACAAGGATAGCATAAGCGAATGCATGTGTTTTCAGTGCGATGCAAGCACGACATACGTTTCATAGAATTTATTTGAGCAAGACAAAGACGGAGTGATTGCATGCGCTGTATTATTTCATACACTTCCGTTTAGCGTTTTGGCTTTGACATTAACGCTTTGACATTTCTAGTAGTTTGATCGTTTGATTTCGTTTCACAATTTGTATGTTGTTTCAATCTTTATTAAACCAGAATGTCACGACGCGGTAAAACATTACAATCACAAGCTCAAGGACTCATTTTAAATTTATTAGAATATTTCGAGCAAGAGAAGGTTAATGGTGGTCCTCTAATATCCCTTACATCTGTACAACAGGTAAACATTGTGAGATTTAACATTTTACAAATTCTAATGGATATCTTTTAGCGAGTTGCAGATGCATTGAAGGTAGGAGTAGCTTCAGTAAAACGTATTAAAGCCCGATCATGATCATGAGTATCCGAAATACATTATACACGATGTATTTACAGAGTAAGACTTTAAAAATGTTGAGTATTGAAGTAATAATATCTTTAATTTTAGAAAAGCATGTTACAGTTGTTACGGTTGTATTTAATTCATCTAATCTGTTTATATATTTTTTAAAAGTGTAGCTCGACAAGTGTTTACTCTCTGCTTCATATTTTGAAAATGGATATTCCATATATTTTATACCTAAACAGTAAAATCCACCTCTTATATTTATAGGATGTAACATCATTTCATGTAAAACATGTATACAATTTCGATCACATTTATTTGATGTAAATAAATTGTATTTATTGTTTGTTATGTACCCACGTTATTTCTCAATAAAGTTCTATTATCATTTGTATTTTGGCATATGTTAAATTTAGTACATTAAAAGACTATTGAGTTTATATTACATATTTTTAATAAACAATAAAGGCGATTATCTAACTTAGTTATCTAATTATACATAACCTAAAATTAGATCAATCAATCTAACCGGAAAACGTAGGATGTCATCATTATAATTTCCATGTTCATTTTATAGTTTACAGTACTTATCATGATGGCGAAGTATTGATTTGAATCATACGATATTAAAAAATGACGCAGGGATCATCTTTCTTGAATCCGACTATAGAAAGATTTATACTGTGCAAACGCTATTAGGTTGGTTGTGAAGTCTTTACACGTCGGTATTTCAGTTGTCACAATTGTTTATAGAGCGGGCAATGACGTAATGTCAGCGTGATTACTCCTCCCAGGTCCAGGATGCTGTACTGTAGTAGAAAGTATGAATAGAAAACGCAAACTAAAGTTTTGATTTTACTAAATAATTAACGAATTAAAAAGAAAATTAATGTTTAAGGGAAAGGTAATAATAATTTTGGGGAGACAAATTATTATATAAGGGAACTTTAAATAAGAAAGGATTACTTAAAAGTCTGTTCAAAATTAAACGCTTTTGATTAAAAGTATATCGGGCAATATCAGTTATACTTGCGTGTGTGTGAATCCGGACAGAGTAACTTATGCATTAGGCAAGCGCCGATAAAATGCCCACTATGAAATCGCGGGTGGTAGTAGTGAGAAAGTTCGTAAAGAAGCTTTTCAAAGAATTCTGTGGGAAAGGCAGGGTTATATTGCTCTACCCGCTTTAACAAAGGAAAAGGAATTTTCCCTTTAGAAAGTCTGTAGCAAGAGTTGGTCTACCTGCAAACGATATTTCGTAAAATATATTTTAAAAGAAAATATTTAAAAATAATTCTAATTCTTAAAAACGAGTAATAATACCAGCGTAATGTTTTTTTTGTAGGCGCTCAACTCTCACAAACTTTGTATCGACTTGATTTATAGTTTAGCGGTTGAATAACCAAGGACAGGTGTTTGGTATATATATTGACTTTATCATTTCGTTTAATACAATTGATCACATAAACATGCTCGATAAGCTATCCTCTTGTAGTTTATTCTTATTTATTATATACCAAGCTAGAAGATCAGTTTTACCAAAATTAGCAAAAAATATTTGCGACATACATCAAGAGTTAAAGCAGCTGCCAATAGAAACAAGCAAACAGGAAAAGTTTTTGTATATGAACGATGACGCAATTAACATCATAATGTTTTTGTGTAAAACAAATTTACAATTTATTTGCGAAAATATAACAACGTTATATGCAGATGAAACATTTGAATACTGTCCTAGATTCTTTCTGCAACTATTCACTATCCATGGAATCAAGAATAACCATTATATACCACTAGCGTATTTTTTACTTCCAAATAAAAGGTTTGAAACTTATCATGCCGCATTTCGCTATTTGGTGCAAGAATGCCAGAAACTTGGTTATAATATTTTCCCTGAAATATTTACCGTAGATTTTGAAATAGCGATTAATACAGCTATTTCTACAGTTTTTCCTACAACTGACATTAGAGGGTGCCGTTTTCATTTAGGTCAGTCTTGGTAAGTAATTTTTGTAAAGCAGCGGCGTTGCTAAACCATTTTATGATTATTCTTTAATAAAAAGAAAGGAATTCGTAGATTCGAAAATTAAAGAACTTATGAATGGAAAAATTAGTAGGTTTCAATATGTGCAGTCTATTTCACTCAGATTTAAAATATAACAATTTATAGTTTTATTATAAATGCCATAAATTTAAAGAATGTGTAAACGACAACAATCACGTGATTGTAAGTTGTATTATGTTAGATAGTTATATTTGTATTGTGTGTATTCTATATGAATACATACATGTTTGATAGTTTGATTTACAGTAATAAATTGATGAATATTTGGATGTGATTTAATATTTTTAATAATTATAGTATGTATATTATGTATGTACATAGTTGTAGTATTTGATGCACACATTTTGTTATAGTTGTTTTTAACAGTGTAATATGTATATTATGTATGTATATAGTATTTGAATACACATACATATATGTTTGTCAACATTTCCCTAGATACTTGTGTTTATTTCTAATGGAGTAATAGAATTCTGATTATCGTCCTTATTCCTTAATCCTCTTAGCTTTGGGAACGAATACGGCTATGACCAAGGAACGAATTCGGTCTATACTCTATACCATCTTGTTACCTGTAGATTTGGGAACGAACTCGGCTCTCCCCATTTCAATATCTGCAAGATCAGTATATGAAGGACTATTTTAGAATTTTACATGAGCAGTGGATATGTGGGTTGATATCAGTAGATAATAAAAACATAATTAACTTTAATTATTCTCATTTTAACGTTTTAAATATTATAGTTGTTTTATTTATTATAGCTATAATAATCAATGTTATTCTTGTTAATTAGTAACTGAAACCAAATCTGACAAGCAGTTCTAAAAAGAAAATGGTTTTTAAAATTAAAAGATTTCTAATGTAACAAATTGTCATTGTTTTGTTCGTTCCAACTTATGAAAGAGATATAAAATTATAGAAACGGTTTTGATGTATGCAGTGAATACATATACTGCATGACATGGAAACTGCAACACCAAGAAGGGGTGCGGATTTTTTGACCAAACTTGGTAGAAACGTATAACTAGTCAAAGGCAATAATTGATTAAAATTTCAAAGAAAAAAAACAAAAGACTAACACAATTTAACATAATTTTTATTAATAATGTGTTGAACCGCCCCTATTAGTGTCACACTCCCTCACTCTTCGTGGCATTGATTCGACTAGGTGGTCGATATCCTCTTGGGGTATGGTGTCCCAAGCAACCTGTAATTCATGCCGGAGAGCTATTAGTGTCTGCGGGGGATTGGCTAAATTCATAAGTTTTCGTCCCATAATGTCCCACACATGTTCTATTGGCGAGAGGTCGTGGGATTTGGGTGGCCATGGCAAGATATTGACATGAGCCTCTTCCAAGCGATTTATAGAAATTCTCGCTACGTGGGGAGGGGCATTATCCTGCTGGAAAAGTGGGTCTTCGAGCGTTTGAAGATATGGTAGAATATGGGGTTCTACCACCTCATCAATGAAACGCTGGGCGTTCATGGTGGTTTGGATGAACACCAATTGAGACCTACTCCCATATGCTATAGCACCCCATACCATAACACCCACTGCTCGATGCACATGCCTTTCAACGGAAAACTGAATATCACGACGTTCCCCACGTCTTCGTCTGACCCTCATACGGCCATCATGCATCCCTAGACAAAATCGAGATTCATCACTGAATACCACCCTGTGCCACTCCAAGTTCCAGTGCAGTCGCAATCTACACCACTCCAAACGTTGCTGTCGGTGTTGAGCCGTAAGTGGTAACACAAGATGTGGACGATAAGATTGTAAGCCGAAACCCCTAATTCGACGATAAACGATTCGAAGGGTTACAGGACGACCAATATTACCTAACCACACGTCAGCAATTGATCTGCTACTGAAAAACCTGTCTCTTAGTGCCATTAAGCGAAGGCGGTGGTCCTGTATCTCATTAGTTCTTCTTCGGCCTCCGGTTCCTCTTTGGCGTCTTTCCTGACCTTCCCTAGTCCATGATTGATAACAGCGCATAATGGTGGATTGGTTCCGGTTAAGGCGATTTGCAATTTCCCTGTATGAAAAACCAGTTTCTCGCAAACCAACAATTCGACCTCTGTCGAATTCGCTTAATTGGCGATAATTTCCACGTTGCCGCACTCTAGGCATAATAAAACTCTTTAAACACGTTAAACAAAGGTATAATAAGACAAAACCGTTGAAATTAATTTCAAACAAACAATTAATACACCACACATTAATGTCAGCGAAAACTGAATGAAGTGTCAGATGTGTCATGACCACTTGATCTATCGCAACAAAATGTTAATCAATTATTGCTTTTGACTAGTTATACGTTTCTACCAAGTTTGGTCAAAAAATTCGCACCCATTCTTGGTGTTGCACTTTCCATGTCATGCAGCATATAAGTGTCAAATTGAGCAAGTATGAGGGATAAAAACTCAAATATTAGAATAAAATGGTTTTTAAAAAATAAGAATGAAACAAATAATAATAAAAATAAAACACTGATTATGAAGTTTCAAAATTTTAATTATATTTAACCACTACAACGTTGTTTCGTCGCACAGCCAATTCATTAGGTGGATGAATAATGAAGAATTTACATTAGTGCGAGAAATTATATACGAGACAAACATATTACAAATTTAAGGACAAAAGTGGGGAGTGATGTAGGTTGGTTTGATCATTTAACGCTAACCCAAATTTTGTAATTCTAGAATTTTCTAATGATTCTAGGGGATGAAGTTTTTTACTTTTTTCTTGAATATGAAGTATTTTAAAATTATTGTTTGTTAAAAGTATGTTTATATTCTAAATCATGGTTTGCAAATGTAGAATAAGCTTTTTTATCCCGGTAACTTCTATTATGTTTGGACACTCACTGGGCAAAGGATCTTCTAGTTTGGCCAATATAAGACATGTTACAATCACAAGTTAACTTATATACCCCCGAGTTTGATTTTTTGTCTGTTTTGTTCTCATTGTTTTTAAAAAAGATTGTAAAGTATTATTAGTTTTGTTAGCTATTTTACTATTAACGGCATTATACCTTTTTTTCGCATAACTGAAAAAGACGGATACACGTTGCCCGGCAGAAAGAAGGTAGGTAGTTGTTGATACTTACGTGTTAATGGGGGAGACATTAATTCTGTCAGGCACTGCACATTTTATTTACGTTTGCCTGAACTAATTCGTATCAATATTTTCCCATCTTTACAATGTGTACAGTAAAATTTGCACTATTATTTCTTTAAGAAATTGCTAATATTACTTTCCAGTTTGTCCTTTAATTGACTAATAAATATATAGCTACAGTTCAACATGATAACTGTACTTATTTCAATAGGATAGACAATAATCTTTTGTGGAAATCACGTGCACTCTTTATATACAGTGATGTAAGTCTATTGCCCCACTATTTTGTTGTTTTCCTTAGACATTTACTTAATAATAATTATCATCACATCAACAATAAATAATGTGGGAAGGGATTTACATTAATCTTGATTTACATTGATATACATATTTGTATATTTGTTGCGACATAATTTTCTTTGTTTACATTAGTTATTTAGCTTTTGGCACTCCGTCTTGTTGGTTATTTCGTTAATTATTGTATTTAATTATTTTAAGTGTAATATAATAATTACTTATATTATTATTATATAGAAATTATTTAGCAAATAAGTTGTATTATTATTAGTATCATGTCTCCACTATTTTTTGTATTCATATTTTTAATATTAAACACGTTAGCGACCACAGCTGTAGGGATTAACATGCGCTGTCGGCCGGAGCTGTCGTATGGGCGGCTAGGAAAGATACCCACAAGACATGTTATACAGGCTTTGGGGTCGCGCTCACTATTAGTTTACATACAGACTGTCTGTAAATGTTTGTACGCCAATTAAATTGGTAGTATGGATGTTATTTTTTTAACGTTGATGAAATCCAGTGACGGAGTATACAGGGTGAGTCATTAGTAGCCGCTACTTCTATTGATCTTTTATGTTTTAAATAAAAGAAAAAACAATTAGTGGAAGATCCATAGTTGCTTGTGGCGCATATTATAAAAATACTTTAAGCTCTCACGCACTTCCAGTTTCACCGGAAATGCACGGAATTTAATTTTTTTTTAATGACATAGCCTATATATTTTTGAATTTTCTTGTACTGCTTTAAATTGTCTGTTCAACTGTTTTTTCCTTTTCGAAATTTATCCAATAGTTTTTGAGATATTAATTTTTTTTGAAAATATTTGACCAAACCATGTGTTCAGAAAAAAATCATTTTCACATTGCTTTTAAAAGTCAAAAGATTCTGCATCATTTGGTAAAGTTGCACTCGACAATACCTCAAAAAACTTTGTTTTTTCAAAGCTTACTTCCTGAAATTTTCACATACCAAAAACTCATTTTTTTTTAATGGAACACCCAGTATTTTATTGAGGCATTTTTTCCTTTTTTATTCCCTTTCATTTTTGTTAACAATGTTCTATACCTAACTTTTGTAATTTTTGAGATAATCACTATAGGAGCAATTAGCGGTCAATTAATAAACTATGGGCGCTATTCTATGCACCCAAATATTCGTCTAATAAAGGCTGGAATGCGGCTGACTGCCTGAGTCAACTGTTAAAAAACGTCGGTATACTTTTATGTCAAACTTATAAAAGCATCGCTCTTAGTTATCATCCAAATGAATTATTCTTATGAAAAGTTAATAGATATGATTGACGTTTTGGGAGAATCTGAAAAAACTCTTTGCTAGAATCCAGACTTTATGCACAACGATCCCTGCTAGAAGTCAACCGAAACCAGAACCTTTGAAAGTATAAAGGGACGGTTTGAGTGAACAGAAAGTATTGAATATGAAAGAAAGAGCGGAAAAAGCAATAACTGGTGAGGATAAGACGTTTATGGTACTTGCGAGTCTAGTCGAACACCCCCATACTAGTACTACGAAAATTAGTCGTCAGTTAGATGTAAGTCAAATTTGAGAATCCATAATAATTAGGAAATATATAATTCACCCGTAGCATATTCATACACAGGGTTAGATGAAAGAAATTTTCAGAATCGCTTACATTTTTGTCAATTGGCAGCAGATAAATTATCCTGGCTTTCTCAGTTTCTTGTTGTTTACCAACGAAGCCACCTTCTATTAAAGTGAATACATTCATCGTCACAATTTCCGTTATTATAACACATAAAACCCCCCTTACTTTTGGGGTAGTTGGATTTAACATTTACTTTGTTTGACAGTTGACTAAGGAAGTCGGGCGCCATTCCTGCCTTCCATTGGTTGAACGAATATTTTGGTGCGTAAAACAACAGCGCTCGTAGTTCTTTAATTGACCGCTAATTGCTCCTATAGTGATTATCTCAGAAATTACAAAAGATAAGTATAGGACATTGTTAACAAAAATAAAAGAGAATAGAAAAGGGAACAAAATGCCTCAATAAAACACTGGGTGTTCCATTTAAAAAAAATAAGGTTCTGGTATGTGAAAATTTCAGTAAGTAGGCTTTGAAAAAACAAAGTTTTTTGAGGTATTGTCGAGTGCAACTTTACCAAATGATGCAGAATTTTCTTGGCTACAAGCACCATGAAAGTAACTGTTTTTACTTTTAAAAACAATGAGAAAATGATTTTCTTCTGAACACGTGTTTTTGGTCAAATATTTTCAAAAAAAATTAATAACTCAAAAACTATTGGCTCAATTTTGAAAAAGAAAAAACTGTTGAACAGACAATTTAAAGCAGTACACGAAAATTCAAAAATATATAGGGTGAGTCATTTAAAAAAATTAAGTTCCGTGCATTTCCGGAAGTGCGTCAGAGCTTAAAGTATTTTTTCAATATGCGCCACAAGCAACCATAGATCTTCCACTAATTGTTTTTTCTTTTATTTAAAGCACAAAATAGCAATCGAAGTAGCGGCTACTAATGACTCACCCTGTAGAAGCCCGGCATGACCAGATTATTCTGAATAATGACAAGCACTAAAGCACAATGAGGTTATATTGTACAGACTTGTTAATAGACACAGTAAAAACGCTATTATTAAATGAAAAATAACACTGATAAGTAGCAAAAATTGTTGAAAATGTTCTCCATTTGCGTGTAAACACAATATTATTTCTCCTTTTATGTTTCCAAATACATGGCAAAGCTCTTCTTGTCTTATGTTTTGAATTTCATGCCTAATCGCTTGTTGAAGTTCATCCAAATTGTGCAAGCGGTTTTTACAGACATTATTCTTCACCTGTCCAAAAATAAAATAATCTGGTAGTGTTAAATCTGGACTCCCTGGTGGCCACAAGCGTTGGCTTATAATACGATTTCCATAACATTGTTGCAAATAATCTATGGTGGTCCGTGCAGTATGAGTAGTGGCTCCGTCTTGTTGGAAATAGCCCTTAGTTATTTCATCATCATGCAGCTGATTAATAAATTCTGTCAAAATGACAGTTTAATAGTTCTCTGCATTAATTGTTTTGTTATATGTTATTATCCGCCCTGAAATTGCAATCCAAATTCCAACTTTTAATGGATGCAAATCTTTTTCAAGAAAATTGTGAGGGCTTTCTGTAGCCTACGTTCGGTAATTCTGGCTATTTAAATAACCAGATACATAGAGCCATGCTTCGTCAGTGAAGAAGGTTAGGTCCAGTAATTCATTATTATTAAGGTGCTCGTTAAACCATTGACAGTACAGTATACGTTGTTGATAATCACAAGGGTACAACGCTGGACAACCGAAACTCGATAGGGATGTAGAGCTTTTACACAACTAGCTCTACTAATACCTGAAAAGAACACATAATTAAGGACATGCGTTTATTTAAATACTCTATATCGTGTAACTGACTGTGCTAAAGCCTTCGTAGTGATTTGTTGGCACTTTGATTGATTCTTTTTTCAAGATCATAAACAACAGCTTCAGTTAATATTGTAGGTGTTCCGATTGATTTATCCTTGCAAATACAATTTTTTCTCTTATAACGCTTTAAAATCTCCCGCTTTTGATGGCCGAAAACTTCATAGTTGACATTTTCATTAGGAAACGCTTCTACAAACTGATCGAAGCAAGACTGCAAACTGTACGACCATGTTCCATCCTGATTGTGAGCCGCACTTCAAATTATTACTTACCTACAACTTACAAAAGATAATTATTGAGCTCTAAAAAGAACTGTCGAAATTAAAGGTATAAATACGAAGAATTAAGAGCAAATAATTTTTACAAGGCAACATCAACTGACAATATACTTAATAACAATTTATTTATCTACGTCTATGTACACAGCTCAAGCGACAGAGTTACCACAAAACCTTGATATAATTGCAGGCATACCAACTTAATTGGCGTACAAACAAGTATTGCAAACGCGATGCCACCTAAAAATGTATTTTTTTCCTAAAAGGCGCTCAACTCTGAAAAATAGGTAGGGGAGTTATATGAACATAAGATAAGAATTAAGGGGTTTACGCAGTGGTGTCGATTAAAAAACTGTAATAATGAAGTTGCTTATGCCAAGTTTTTTTAAAAAAATCAAAATTTCGCAATAATTGTTTATAAAAATTACTTATGATGTATGGTGGGTTTCAAAAACGTTTGGAAATAACAACATTCTAAATTATTAATAATTTTCTTTGAAGTATTGTGAATATAAATAAGTTCTTTAATGTGTTGTATGTGTTATAACGAAAATACTGAAGAAGGCAATAAGTATATGTCCAATCGTCTTAATACGATTTTTATTTTTAATTTGGGACTAATAATGTGGTAAACAACGTAGTCGCTACTACCAAAAAAAATAAATGGATTTTTTCTCCATAGATATATATTACGATATGAGAATAAATGTCGAGCTTCTCGGTAAATAGTATACATCAAAGTACTAAATGAAAAGGTAATTCCCGTTGGCGTCATTCGTAAGAACAAAGATTAAAACAAAAAGTCATATTTATTAAATTCTGTGAACTGCTAGAATTTCAATTAAGTTTATATTAAATTTGCCGCCTACAATTATCGTATCACCTTTAATATAATAAAATAAGTTTGAATTTTATACCATTGAGACAGAGTACTTGATGGTGACATTTGTTTGAGTGTCACTAAATATTATATGGAGTAAATAAACGGCAGTGTAAAAATTCAAAAGCTTTTCTATTACAGAAATATTAGGAGTTCAAGATTTTGAAAATTAATAAACGTATACTATTACGACGTGCTCAAAATTTTAATACATATTATGTGGGAAAATTCGACTAGGAAAAACTCTACGTAGATATCACTCAGCACAAGAATCTGTTAAACGAGTAGATGATTTAATACAGATAGTGTGAAACATACAATAAATTAACTATACAAATTCAAGCTTAGTTGACATAAAACGACTTTACAGAACGGTTTCATTTACGAAACGAACCTTGTCATATACCTGTGTCCCCGAATTTCCTATACACTTAATATTTTAGTTGTTTGAGAAGCTGCAAACTAATTTAAATTATCTATAAGCCAATATAACGTCCCTCCAGTTCCCCTATTTTTTTTCACTTTTTTCCTGAAAGTGTTTGCATACCTATATCAGTCCAAATGCAGTTTGCATTTGCTGATTTCATATTTATGTAATTATATTTGAAGATAAAATATTTAAAATAGTAAACATTTTCACATAAGTGTTTTTCGAAGTCATCATCGCGCTTTACTCTAGCGGGCGTAGCGAAGACGTGATTCTATCGGAATCGGTCGGCTATTCCAGACTTGAATCCGAACAACAAACAGATTTTGCAATTATAACGAAATGCTGCACCTATAATATTGGAGTGTATATAACGGATAGGCAAGCGGAAATCGAATTATTATAAAAAATCAACAAAACAAAAAAAGAAAATATGCAAGTCAAATGGAAAATCAAAACCAAATAAGTAATTTTTAGTCTACAATTTTATTTTATTTTGATATTTGTTAATTCGATTTAGTTTAACTAAGTAGGTACATAATACCAATATGCGAGTAGATTTAATAATTTAAATATTTGAGATTCATTTTGTGTAGGTACATATTAAAATTTTCAACCCACGGTAGCTGTTTTGCGTAATTTTTAATAATTGTTTTGAAAACGTTTAAAAATAATAATTGTCTGTTGGTCTACTTGAAGGTAGCCGTATTTAATTATTATTACTATTAAATTACTGGTTTACAACCTTTTGCTGATGCAGCTTCCCCTGATTTATCATCCCCTGAAAGGATTAATGTTGGAAACCCTGAACACATCTGTTTAGGCAACTCACAAGATAATGGGAAGTACCTATGACAATCAAAACTGTAGACTTTGGGCATTATTTACAAATTTACAAATTATTACAGTTTCTCAAATATTTCCAACAATATTGAGTCGATGTCCGAGAGTAGCGATGACAAGCTTCCAAATGAAAATGAAGCTGAGAAAGATAATTTTCTTGTAGAAAAAAAAAAAAGAAGAAACAGGCACGATAATGGCGAAACGAATATAGAAGGCTGTAGAATATTTGACATTTGACAGAAATAATTGTCTTTAACCCTTGCTGCCTACGATTATTTTTTATCAGACAAAACGGAAATGCGCAGATAATTTACTGCATATTTTACAATAATTTGTTTACCGAATTCACAAAGATCTATCTGGTATCTACAAAATCATTTCATATTTGACCATGAGACGCGCATGCGATCTCCTTATGGCGCTTAAAAAAAATTAATAACTTATTAATCAAAGTTTACGCTCTGATCGAAACCCAAAAATCGTCTAACTTCACCTACTCACACCCCCCTTGCGTCTACTGTCCCGCTTGTAATACAAGTTGTATAACTTTCGATTTGTCCAGGTGCAGTTGGTAAATTTCCCTTTTAAGGTTTATGGAAACAGTGAATAGTGAGCGTCTGCGAGTTTGTTGCGAGAACTTTGTCCGAGCGCTTAGATTTTGCTCCATTATTATAAGAATTACGAGGAAGCGCCATGCTATTTTTATCTGTAGAAGAACACGTCAGAGAATTCAAAAAGCGAACGCAGATTATAAATATTTACTTACGGCTTATTACTTACAATTAGTGAAACAATCTCTTCCATTAACGTTCATAATATTAATTAGCGAAATCTTACAATTCTTTTTATAAAAATTTCGGCGTCCGTACGAATCAAACGTACGTTCAATTGCCACACCTGAACTTTGCCATTACTCTACGGATAATATATACTATGTATCATTATACCATTTAAAGACATTTAATTACTTCAAACTATAGATGACAGATGATTTGCGAAGGAAAATGCGTTATTTTAGGAAAAGAAACATTTTTTCACAATGCCGAATTAATACTGATAATATTATTAAGCTAAATGTTATTAAACTTTAACTCATTCTTTCGACTAATACATATTACATTTACATTTTAAAAGTTTTATTAATGAATCTTCCATTAGCATTCTTTCTTTGTTATCTATGTACGTCGATGAACAGGTAGACTAAATTATACAATTTTGTTTGAACATCAGAATATGGAAAAAGGAGGAATAGGATATACCTTTATCTAGAAGTATTTAAAGTTTTACATAGAAATTTCCTCGGATATCGAAACACGAAAGTAAATATTCTTTAATTATGGTTTGGGTTAAATTTAATTGCTAAGACTCGTTATTCATTCTCTTATCTTGAAAGTCGTTTAGAAGTCATTTATCTACCTTTTGACAGCAATTACGGTTTAGAAGTTTCTGTTTTAATTGTTTTTATACATGTATTTAGTTGTCAGTGTAAACATCTTTTATTAATTAAGTTTTAAATATAGACACCCCAGAATTCACTTAATGTTCTAGTACGACAGCTAATGCCGCTTTAAATAGATATTAATTTTATATTATTTGCTTGTTCTGAAACATTAAATAGAAAATAAATAATTCAAGAATTTTATTACAAATATTATTATAATTATTTATTATAATGGCTTGAATTATGATTACTGCATTATATACATGTTCCAATCAAATGATAATATTTTAGGCACATTATTTTTAACTTAGCGAGTTTGCCTTATCTCCCCCAATTGTACAGGTACATTAAGGGTGCGTTTCAATATTGGAAAATCGATTTCGGTTCTAATCTAAGATTTTCCTGGTTGTTAAATACTACTATTAATAATTGAATTGAGCCACGATATCAATTTTAAAGAAAAAATAACAATTAACTTAAAACATTTCAGGGTCATCCCTATTGTTTTACCTGCTTTCCAAATTTCTACCCTTACATACGCACATGTCTAAATTTGGTCAGGCTTTATTGCAAGTTGATTTTATAGGTATGAATAATCGATACCTACTTCCTAGTCAACTTTCATGCTGAATTAGAGAGAAAGACACTCGAACTTAAACATACATTTGAATTTATTTCTAAATTAAAAAACGTAATATACCGTAGTCGACATATTTTAATTTCTGATACGAGAGTAGATAGAGGAAAAGAGCGCGACGAAATAAACTAAAGATAAACATAAGCGAGGCTGCCAAGACAGTACACTCGACAAACGTTTGCTATGAAATGTAAGGCGTGAGGTTCCCCCGACGCTTCGTTGCTCTCCCACCACTGTTAGCAAGCAGGCATCGCTGCATATTGTAAGGTCATGTTCTGCATGGGATAGAAGTGTAAACCGAAATTAAAATTTGACGACTACGGTATATATATAAAGTAATGTAAGTTAGTTGGGTGTTCGGTCTATTCTTTAATTAAACAATTTGTTCAAAAACTCAATATTTCGTCATTTATTTATAACTTCATCGAGAGCTATTAAACTATAAATTACAAATAACAGAAAGTGCTGTCAAACGTACAACTAAAAATTAAAATTGAAAACATAATTCAAAAACATAAAACAATTTTTGGCAACTACTATTAAAAACATCATACAGGTAATAAATAAATAAAAAATATAAAGTAAATAAAAAGTAGATTCAAAAGTAACGAACTCAAAACAAATACTAATTTGAAATATGCAAGTTATTACAATAAATATTACTTAATTGATTAACATCTGATTTAAAATTAATTGCGTCAATATCTCTGTTAATATGAAGCATTTCTAAAATATTCTTTTTTTTATAGTGTGATTTTTTAAAATCCAAAATCATTGAATTTTCAAAATGAAAATTATGATTTAAATTTTGGGAATGTATTGCCAGGGCACATGACTTTTTACCTAAACGAACATCACTTTTGTGTTGTGTAATCCTTGACTTTAATGTTTCTGATGTGTGGCAATACATTCCCAAAATTTAAATCATAATTTTCATTTACCATAGACTGGGGAAAAAACTGGTAGGTACATTTAAAGTGCCGGTACGCTTTCGGATATTTCTCCTTATTTCATACATTTAATGTATTCAGTCCTTTTGCCATTTCACGAATATATTTAACAGTAGAACGATCGTAGGTGGTTTGCTTTATTGCTATATTGTTATATTTGAGGTGTTGTGAGTCTCATTATTTATTAATAAGATGTTTTTATACTCTACATATTTTTAATATTAATGTACACATTATTGCAAAAGCACATATTTTTCGATAGATTCTTTATAATTATCTTGAAGACTTAGGTGTTGTCATCTATAGTTTCAACATTGTATAATTGCAAAACCAAGCAAGTTGAAATGGTACATGAACAAGTAATTGACAAAAGGATGTAGTCACAATTCTAGTTTTTCAAGAAAAACAAACTAAATATGGTCGTAAGCGCTGTTACCCAAATTTTGTAGTTAAAAGGACTGTAGCGCTATATGACAAAGAAAACAAGGTTCACCAAAGCAGCTCGCCCATTAAGACGAAAATATAATTACACTTATTATAATTACACTCTTGGTTTCCGTCTGAGCCCATCGTTCAGAAATTATTCTTGTCGACATACACAACTGATCATTAGTGGTTCACGAATGAACTATTGTGAGACAATTAATTGTAATTATGAGGGCGTCGTTTACTCGCACACTTTAACTGTTTTGGACCTTTCGTTTGTTAACCTTCTAATCTCTCAACTGCTACTGCAATAATAATATGCATTTCGAAATTCAGCAAAAATAGGAAAATAAATCAAATGTACTGCAATGTTAGACTTAAAATTTAGAAAGTAGGAAAATGAAGTAAATACTTTATTGAAATGCTAATATTCAATACGCTAAAGTTATATTTATTTAAAGAAATGCAATATTTATGGGATTAAATAAAGTAATTGGAAATAAAGCTCAATTTACACCCAACAAGAAAAAACTTCATTTAGGTAGTTACCTTCATATATTTTTTTGCATTAATACTTTAATACACCATCCATTTCCCTAGCACACAAGCTGTGATCTCCATACAAAAAAAAAAGAGATTTTATAAAACTTTGTTTTTACTTACAAAATAAGCAAAGAATCGTCGCAATTTTATTCCCATTAAGGGATTTTCACGCCAGCTGTCAAAAATAAAGCGTAATTGTTAATTTTGAAGCGTCCGTTACTCTCCTGACATAATTGAAAAACTCTCTAATACAATAAGGTTATTTTGATTTAATTAAGCCTAGAATTGTTCAAGGTGAAGGAGACACCTATCCGTTCGAAATTTAATTATTCGAGGCCAAAATTTATAACTTAAAACTGTAAAAATTGTAAATGCTTTCATTGCCGAGTAGAAATTCATTCCATCTCATTCGGCGTTTAATTTCAGTAATTGGTTTTTGACGTGAATTGAAGCGGAATTAATAGTTATCTCGAATGGTGATTTTGTAGTTAATAAAAATGTTTGGAGTAAAATTATCAAGTGCTAATACTTATTGTCAAGATAAATAACACAATTTCGTTATTATAACAAATAATATTTAATTAATTATTATTTAATAGACGATTTATTATGAGTGCTACATATTTTTGAAACAGAATTATTAAGAAAGTTAAAAAAGCACAAACTAAAATAAATAAAAGCATGTTATGTATACTTTAATATATAAATAAATAAAAGAAAGTAATAAATTACCTTGTATTCATCTCAAAATAAACAATGAAATTAGAAATCAGTCTATATTCTTCGATTTAGACGAAATTTCTTAGGGGTATTGAACGCGAATTTTGTATAGCAAGGAAATCTAAATCCAAAGCAATAAAAACACTCTTGGAATCCACTTGAAAACAAATATCTTCTTCTTATTCAGTAGAAGATTGCCCTTTGTATTAAAAATACTTAATATGTATTGTTTTTCAGCAGAGTCAAATATCCAAGTACATAATGATGAATGCAATTTCTCTTATTTCAAATTATTTTATAAATAGTTATGAGATTTTTTCAGTACAATCAATATCCAAGTACATAATTACGAACGACATTTCTTTTATATCAAACTATTTTATAAATAATTATGTTTTATATAGTGCCAAGATACTTTCGCAATGTTTGATGTGCTTGCCTCGTGGTCTAATACGTTTTCCTTAAGCGTTAGTATCGCTCTAGTTTGGCTGATAGGAGTGATCATTTAAGACGATTGTCATGGTTTGAAAACTATAATTAAATCTATCATATCTACTTTTGAAAACGATTTTTTATGGATTGATTAATTTTTGGATTGTATATATCAATATCAATGTTTTATTGAGATATTATTGTATGAAGGTCTCCTATCCTAGCCTCTTGTCCTAGACTTTATACTAAAATCATAACTGATACGAAAATGAGTGCATCTAATCTTACATACAGCTTGTAATTTTAAATTACAAATATATAATGCTGTTTATTTAGAACTAGCTGTACCCGGCATGTGTTACAATGCCACTCAAAAAACTCGTTTTGTTTCCGGTCTTGCTGCCTGTTGCTCGTCTGTTTCATAAGAACGGGCGTAACCAGTGCGTAATCGAACGGTTTCCAGTCTTCCCGTTGCTCGTCTGTTTCTGAACCTCGTGACGATTGCTTGTGCCGCTTTGTGCTTGAGGTGTAAATCGACCAATCGACCATAATTGATATTACTGCAAAGTAATGCCTTGTGACTAGTATTACAAATTCACTTTGGAAGAAAAAAAAATAAGTGTGTGTATTATCTAATGTCGACCACCAATTGGAATTTCACATTTACTTGTTATGTCAAACACAAAGTGAAATATCACTGTTTGTATTTGAATCAATTCAATTCTGTCAAATGTGCGTACTCATAGACGAAAACACACGAATTTTCGTTTAACTATATGAAATACACTCATTTGTTGAAACAATTCGCGCGCCACCTATTGTAAAACGGTTGTACTACTTCAAAAACCATCGCGGGCGTACGCAAAACAACTTCATCGCAATTGAATGAATGGTATTGTAACGCATACGGTAGAAACATTCATTCATTTATTTATATATGTACCTATATATTTAGATTTGTTTTCTTTCTTGGGTATGTGGTTTTTATTTGAATTAAATGTAACACATTTTTCTTAACGTTTCGTTATATTTAATAACTTTTTCAAAAGACACATAACATATAACTGTAAAAAACAATTACAAAAATATCAGATTCTTCGTTACAAACATGACTTACAAAAACAATAATATATTATATAATAATGTGTGGCAACGGGCAACTTACCTTAAAATTTCATTTCGTCAATTCTTATTAATTCTGAAAACATTTTGTTTTCAATTACGTTTTACACGTATCTCTATTGGTTTTCTTTTTTTTTTTTCCTCTTTTTTTTTGTGTTTGTGTCATTTGCTTGTCTATTAATTATTAGTTCGAAAAATGAGGAATTATAAATGTATATACTCAAAGAATTGTTTTATTTTATATACGTATAGTGTAAAAATTCAATTATACTTTTGCCTACAAGCTTCACCTCGATATGTCTTTGCCAGATGTACCTGTTATTGCTTTTTATTTGTAAAATATATGTTTCTTTTATTTTTAAAAGTTTATAATATACATGGTTTGAAATATAAGATTTAATCCGTATAGAATTTACTTTGTCAACATATTTTTGTTAATTTTATATTATTGAGTGGTACAAATTTGATAAGTTCGTTATGTCTGCTCGGTCGTTTATTGAGAGCTTTTCTTTTTTAATGTGGATCATTTCTAATATATCTCTAGCCTTTTGGTTGCGTTCTTTATCTAAAATTTTCACGTTATTGAAGTCAAATTCATGGCCTGTGTTAGTACTATGTTTTTTTAGTGCAGTGCTGATTTTGCAGTATTTGTGTCCGTTCATTCGGCTTTTTAAATATTGCTTTGTTTGACCGATGTAAACGCTTTTGCATTCCTTGCAAGGTATTTGATATACAAGGATTGTTTGTTGATCTTTTGGTGTTTCTGCTTTTACTTTAGACCAGAGATATTGTAAATTATTATTGTTTTTATTTGCAATTGCAATACTATATGGTTTAAGAATGTTTTGAAGATTTTCGGATAAATGTTGTACATATGGAATGGCTATGTAATTTTTTTTATCATTATTATTATTGTGTTGTTTGTGTTGATTATATGCTGTGTATGTTCTCCTTCTAATAATTTTATTTATTAATTTTATTGGATAATTATTGTTAATTAGTGTTTGTTTTACTTTATTTAATGTTTCGGTTCTGTATACAGGGGAAGTTAGTTTTATTGCTCTATCTACCAAATTTATTATGACACTTTTTTTATGTGTAAATGTTGTGGTTGAGTTAAAGTTAAGATATCTGCCTGACCAAGTTTTCTTAGTATGCCATTTTGTAAGCAGTTTATTTGTGTTATGATCTCTGATAAGTGTTGTGTCTAAAAAATCTATTGAATTTTTTGTTTCTAATTCTATGGTAAATTGAATTTTTTTATGAAAGCTGTTAAAGTGTTTTAAGACTTGGTCGATTTCTTGTTCTGGCATTGCCGTTATACAGTCGTCTACGTATCTCTTAAAAAGCCTTGGAATTGACACTAACCTCAACATATTTTCAATTTGAAAATAAATTTTATAAACAAACATATGGTTGTGCTATGGGCTCACCGATATCTGCAGCCATTGCCCAACTTATATTAGAAAACCTGGAAGAAACAATTATACCAAATCTCAACACAAAACTACCTTTTTTTAAGAGATACGTAGACGACTGTATAACGGCAATGCCAGAACAAGAAATCGACCAAGTCTTAAAACACTTTAACAGCTTTCATAAAAAAATTCAATTTACCATAGAATTAGAAACAAAAAATTCAATAGATTTTTTAGACACAACACTTATCAGAGATCATAACACAAATAAACTGCTTACAAAATGGCATACTAAGAAAACTTGGTCAGGCAGATATCTTAACTTTAACTCAACCACAACATTTACACATAAAAAAAGTGTCATAATAAATTTGGTAGATAGAGCAATAAAACTAACTTCCCCTGTATACAGAACCGAAACATTAAATAAAGTAAAACAAACACTAATTAACAATAAGTATCCAATAAAATTAATAAATAAAATTATTAGAAGGAGAACATACACAGCATATAATCAACACAAACAACACAATAATAATAATGATAAAAAAAATTACATAGCCATTCCATATGTACAACATTTATCCGAAAATCTTCAAAACATTCTTAAACCATATAGTATTGCAATTGCAAATAAAAACAATAATAATTTACAATATCTCTGGTCTAAAGTAAAAGCAGAAACACCAAAAGATCAACAAACAATCCTTGTATATCAAATACCTTGCAAGGAATGCAAAAGCGTTTACATCGGTCAAACAAAGCAATATTTAAAAAGCCGAATGAACGGACACAAATACTGCAAAAACAGCACTGCACTAAAAAAACATAGTACTAACACAGGCCATGAATTTGACTTCAATAACGTGAAAATTTTAGATAAAGAACGCAACCAAAAGGCTAGAGATATATTAGAAATGATCCACATTAAAAAAGAAAAGCTCTCAATAAACGACCGAGCAGACATAACGAACTTATCAAATTTGTACCACTCAATAATATAAAATTAACAAAAATATGTTGACAAAGTAAATTCTATACGGATTAAATCTTATATTTCAAACCATGTATATTATAAACTTTTAAAAATAAAAGAAACATATATTTTACAAATAAAAAGCAATAACAGGTACATCTGGCAAAGACATATCGAGGTGAAGCTTGTAGGCAAAAGTATAATTGAATTTTTACACTATACGTATATAAAATAAAACAATTCTTTGAGTATATACATTTATAATTCCTCATTTTTCGAACTAATAATTAATAGACAAGCAAATGACACAAACACAAAAAAAAAGAGGAAAAAAAAAAAAGAAAACCAATAGAGATACGTGTAAAACGTAATTGAAAACAAAATGTTTTCAGAATTAATAAGAATTGACGAAATGAAATTTTAAGGTAAGTTGCCCGTTGCCACACATTATTATATAATATATTATTGTTTTTGTAAGTCATGTTTGTAACGAAGAATCTGATATTTTTGTAATTGTTTTTTACAGTTATATGTTATGTGTCTTTTGAAAAAGTTATTAAATATAACGAAACGTTAAGAAAAATGTGTTACATTTAATTCAAATAAAAACCACATACCCAAGAAAGAAAACAAATCTAAATAGAATATTGTGGTAAAGAACCAAATAAATGTGTACCTATATATATATATACCGGTTGTGTCAAATTTCATTAGCCATAGGGAATCTCATGCATACATATATACGATGTATACGTCGCCGGCATTGGTACCGGGTTGGCATAAATATACATACGTATACATGAGATTCCCTATGGCTAATGTTATTTGACACAACCGGTATATATATATATAGCAGAAATATAAATATCGACCGTACTTAATAGAGCAATATATAAAATATCGGGGTTTTCGGTCCGTGTAACTTTGTTAACTAAAACTCAATTTGTTCATTAGTCTCTATATTTCACCAGTGTTTATTAGCTTCATCAGGAGTGCTATATAAATCATTTAATTTTGCTCAAAAGGAAGCATAACAAGTAAAGATAGTACTTACAACAATGAGTTGGCACTGGCAAAAGATATCAACATGTTAAAATATCAGTGATACCCTTTAAAAACCATTAAAATGGGAATAAATAAGATGTTAAAAAATGTTAAATAATTAAAACTGCATTCTGTCAGACTTGACATTTAAAACATATTAATGTCATAACAGAATAGAATAAACTGCCATGTACTAATATAATATTATCCGAATTTATTTTAAATCTGTTTGAGTGAACTGAAATACAGGAAATATTACTGAATTGAAGCACTGAATTTAAATATTTTGGAAACAATATAATCTATTCACAAATACGTAACAGGTTGGAATAAATCACACTTAAATTATTTGTATCAGTTTTGTGATTAATTAAATCAGTCTCTTTGTTAATATAAATCATTTCAAGCACTATTCTGTTTTTATAATTCTGGACCTGAGTCTTAAAAAGGCCAATCTCCACTTTCATCGATTTTGAGGTATCTCCAACACTAAAATTCCCGAGTTTATTTCTGTTGATATAAAAAAGACCAGTTTTCTGTTGCTAAGGGTACGTGATATACCATTTTAAGTGTAGGGCTTATATCCAAAACCGTTAAGAGCTGAAATGGCCAATGTCCAACTGACATGGAGATTGTCCCTTCTCACATAATAATTAGGAACAACCGCAACAAAATAATGAATGGAGATTGACCCCTTGATTAAATCTAACTTAAAAATTTGTGTACCACACGACGTTCGGTGCCGTTTTTGGCTTTTTATTAAAAAACTTCTATCTTTAATTAACTGTGGTGAGATGAAAACTCAAAGTAAGTTGCAATAATAAAAACAAGTAGTAGCTATAATATTTTGGTATTACGTAGTGCTATGAATATTTCATTATCTTGTACTCTGTAATCTGACAATTAAATCGATTGACAGCTGTACTAATTCAGCAGAGGAATAAAATAAAGAAAATGAGAGGATACAATTAAAAAAAGGACACTTAGATTTTGCCGAAAGGGCATATAAATGTAATGCTGAGGACAAACGGAAAAACAACTAGTTTTATAAGAATCTCTTTCGATTTGGAAAAATGACTCCCAACACCATATCTAAGAAACGGCGTATCTTTTTACAAAAAACAGCTATGGACCTATAATCTAACAGCATACAAACAGATACAGATGGCCATGAGGCAACCTGCATTTTGTGGAACGAGGGGGTCGTGGCGAACAAGAAATTGCTTCCTGCATAAGAAAATTTATATTGTCTTTGTATTCAAAGAAAATTCAAACAATGTTACAACAGTTACTAGTGATAGCTATCGAGACATGTTGGAAAACTTTCCTGTGCCCGAATTTTTGTTTGTTGAAATATATGTATATGCAAATACTTTGTCAAAATATACAAAAGCAAATGTACAAAAATATAAGAAAGCAAGTGTCACATTATAAAACAAAACTGATCTTTTGAGAGGAGAACTAGAATATTGTTCTAATTATACTGTGACTAGTACTGGTATTATATATTCAAACAAATCAGAAACCACGTGCAGCGACAGTAGTCCTTAATCTTCCTTCCAAAATTCAAACATCTGCCGGTCGCCTGATAATCTCTGTGTGTTCCCTTAACATCCCATACTATCCCTTTCACAGTAATTCTTTGTTGCGAAAACAAAGTCGCGAGGATTTGGCACGCCACATTCTAAAGTAAATCAGTTAGAAAAAAGCATATTTAGTCTTACTATAAATGACATTCGCCGTTTTGTTTTCCAATTAGGCAATCGAAATCGAAGTGAAATCCATATCTCTGAATAAGCCAGCCAGAGAGGTTTCCTTTGCTAAAGCTGCTCGATTAAATTTAAAGGATTTTTTACAGCGCTGACATTGTTTTACAGCTCTGACTATATATAATATCGATGAAAATGGTTTTTCGGTAGTTCAAAAAAGGAATCAGAAAACTGTTCCTAGAATAGGGATACACAAAGGAAGTATTTCTAGTGGAGAAAATGGTGCCAACACAACCTTTGTTTGTTTAAATGCTGCGCAATGGTTGATTGATAGGTTTTATAACTATCTTTGACGCAAGTTATATAAACAGTGACGTCTTTTTGGCAAAATTACTTGGTTAGCAATGTTAAGCGTCCTAAGGTGAAGATTATTAGATGATGATACCTCACACTCAAAAAATTTGGAAGGTTTTCTACTAACGCGAAAAGTCGGAATTATTTTATTACAATTGCAAGGACACATCATTCATTATCTGTAAACATTGGACATACGTTTTTTGAACCCATGGAAGCTTATTTTACGCAAGCAGCCAAAAAACGGTTAAGGACCCAGGAAGTGCTTCGTCACAATACAATATAACAACTCTACTTAGTGAAGCGTAGTGTAGAGCTGCCTCCATAATAACCATCACCAACAATTTTAGAGCGATGGCCAGTGGACAGATGCATTTTAGTGATGCGATTTTGTGGCTGCTGAGGCTTTTCTGGATGATCAAAACGGAGTGGTACTGCAATGAGAAGATTAGCCCCGCAATGTAGTTTCACCAGAAGCAGATGCTTAAACAAGGGTGAAGCTATCCGAGAAGAATCAAACCATCTAATACATAATGTATCAGTACAAGAAGTTATTCCATTTCCAGAAAAGACTGACAAAAAAAAGAACGTAAGATGTCTTAGCCAGTTGTTATTTTGAGCAGTACTCCGTACAAAAATCACCTAGAAACTCAACAAGAAAGACGTCAACAAGGAGCTACAAAGATACATCGGAATTTTAAGAAATCTGAGAAAATATATATTTGTTGCTATTGCCAACAAGCGATTCGAAAAGACATTTATCTTTATATAAATTCTGTACGTAAGATTTAGTCATCTTTCGGTACGGTTTACCTAATAAGTTGAAATCATACATATTTTAGCCTTGACCCAAAACTTTTTTATATATTCTTTTGTCATAATGCCGTCCATTTTTGTTATTTTTATAAATAACTATGTAACTACACACAGGTATTTTTTATTTCCGATTATTTGTAATAATAATCTCACTTTTACCAAAACTTGTAAAACGTGGTAAAACCTATCCTAACATATTATGTCCTAGCATATTAGGTATCCGATAACACAACAAGAAAAGTGCCATTTTACAACTAGGCATGATGCAAATACTTGTCTGTTTGGGCAAAATATGTTCATTGCGAACCACTCCATATGCAGCCATAGAGGACTTTATGGGCATCCCTCATTTTCACTTTGTGATACAATTGCAATTGAAGACCTTGTGAGTAGAGATGTTATAGATATGAAGACACACAACGTGGTAAAGCAATATATCCTCAACAGACCGCAGGCTTTCCAAAAAAAGTCGATTAGGCAAATGGTATGTAGAGTATACGAAGGCGAGACGGTACACAGAAGGGTCCAAAACAGCGGCTGGGACGGGAATCTACTCTATCAGCCAGAGCAAATACTATGCACTGGGAAAGTATGTTCCTGTGCTTCAAACATAGGTGTATGCTATACTCTAATGTGCAATAGAAATCCATAGGAATGTCATCGTCAATCGGTGGATTCGAATATCGTCTGACAGTTAAGCAGCACAGAGGGCAGGACCTAAAACAGCTGTCGGTTCAGAACATGGTACAACTAATCTGAGTGCCAGAACATAGAGGAATCTAAGGTAAAGAAAAAGCTGATAAACTCTATCGAAGAGGATGAGAAACAAAATTCCTAGACCCAGAAACGGCTCTGGAGTGTATCAAAAAGTATGACCTGAAGTTTTATAAAAAACTGGGTATATGAAACACATAAGCATTACAGAGCAACAACACTCGGGTAAAATCATATTAAGAAATTTATTGGTCAAGTGTGCAACAAAAGAGTTGTAGTAGGGATATGAGTAGGGTACGGCTATGCACTACAGCTGGTTATTTAAACTTGTCAAAGTGCACCTTAATAAGATAAACCTTTACTGCAGACTGTATAGTAAGGAACCAGAAACAGTCTTACATTTCATAGTAAACTGTGAGGCAATGGATCACAGAAGGTAACGCATTTTTGGGCAAACGAATATAGACACACACATGCTCAAGAAACACCCAGTAAAAGACTTGTATAGCATTGTACATGATACAAAAGTACTAAGCCTTATTGGCTGCGATCTAAACTATGGACCTAAGTCTGGTAGGCCTAAGGAAAACAAAACAAGGCACAAGCCTATGTCGATTTTCACTGACCAGACGTGCCAGATATACAAATTCTAAGTATTATACATCTACAATGTAAAAAAATAATTCTTGCAGAATATGCTCTCATACAATTAATCACTCATTTATTCATATACGAGTACAAACAAATTTTTCCTGTATGTATACTTGAGTGATATTATACATCTGTTAGAATACCATCTAATATTACACAACTCTGACAATTTTCCCTGTTTATATTCAACAATACATAGAGATAGAAAATTTACATATTTATAACAACCTCTTATTCGAACAATGAATAATATTATTAATTTTGCGAAATAATTTATAATTTTTTTTTAATTATTAAATACACACCCCTTAATTTAATTTCAGATCTCTAATAACAACGAAATTGTTTAAATTTCTTGCATCAAAACCGAAACTTGTTCGGTAATTTGAAAGCATTGCAAGTGTTTATTTTATAATTGTTATAATGACAATTATTCATAATTCCATTCTGAAACTGCCTAAAACTTTATAATTAATAACATGACGACAGGAAAAGGGTATGTGTTAGAGGCTTGACTACTGCGATATTAAATTATATCAAAACAACGTCCTAATTACACCACTAATGGATGTGAACAATGAAATTAGTGAAGCCGATTATCCAGAAATAATATTCTATTGTTAGTGATATACACGCAAAGTTTGATTGATTCGAAGTAATAAGTGGATGGACATTTCATTGATTTTATTTCATTTCTATTGAATTTCATCTCAAAATAGATCTTTCGTTACGTGAGTGTCATGTCCACTTCTATAAATAAATCAGAAAATAAACGTTATACACAGTGTGCAATGTGATGTAATTTCTTATAAGGAAAAATAGTTTATTACTAGTTTTAGGAGAAAAACTTATACTTTAAAAAAAATTGATTGTAACAAAACCCCTTTTAGTAAATAAAAAAACCAATAATCATTTAAGATAAGATAAAAAACTTGAAAACATGTCGAGATGATGATTTTAATGATGACTAAGTCCGAAGTTGTACTTCCGGTCTGAATTTTGAAATTTTTTTTATACAAAATATATTCAAAATTATGTTTTAAATACTTTTATACTCGTAACGTACTTGTATAAAAAGCACGACTTGCGAGATATTCGCAAAAAACTGATTTTCGATAAAAGTAAAAGACCTACTTCCGGTTGGAATTTCGAAAAAATTTTTAAGACAATTTGTCTGAAACTTAATTTTAACTAATCAGATCTCATGAGAGAGATTATACACGTAAATACAAAATTTGGAATTGAAAGCTATAGCGGTTTGACCGCTATCGTGGTCACAGACAGAGACACAGACAGACAGACAGACAGACATTTTTTAAAAACCACTTTTTCGGTATCAGGGGACTTCAAAACGTGGACATCTGCAAAAATCTCGAGGTCGAAAATTTTCATCATAACAATACTTCCTTATACCACGTACAAGAAAGTAAAAAAGGGTGACCACTAAACTCTAACATTATTCCACATCCAGCGCAATCAACATTTTCACTAAATTTTTGTAAACATTCTTGAAAATTTCAATATTAATTTCTCGAACAGGGTCCACAATCCACATTCTTAGATAATTTAAATCATTTCCTATTGCTTCTCTGTACACTTTTTGCTTTAGGTAACCCCAAAGAAAAGAATCCATGGGAGTTAAGTTAAGTGACCGAGCCGGCAAATGTTTTGGTTCATGTCGTCCAATCCATCTATTAGGAATGTTTAAATTTACGAATTCTTTTACAATTAAAGTACCTCGCAATTCCTCTTGCTCAACTTATTTTTTGATTTAAATTTCCATTAAAAGTTAGGGTCCAATGATTCTGTTTAATAACATTCCGCACCAAACATTAACTTTTTGATATCGCTGATTACTGACATTAATTTTAAAATTTGGACTATCCGTTGACCAATATATACAAGTTTGTGAGGAAACAGTACCATTTGAAGAAGAGATTGCTGCATCACGAAACATTAAATTCTGATAAAAAGGCGATGTTCCATAGTGTTCTCACCAAGTCATAAACAAAACTCGAGTCTGAAAGCGTGGTCTGCATTTTCTAAGGTGTGTCTATCCAGCAATCTAGGTTTATATTGAGAAATAGTATTCGCTTTATAAATTGTTAGCAATAACGTATGACTAACATTGAGTTCTCTTGCTCGCTGGCGAAAAAAACTGCTAGAATGTTCCGGATCTCATTCTATAGCCATAATGGTCATAGCATTATCATCATCATCATTGTACGATTTTGCAAGGATTTTTTTTTTGCTGAAAACGTTTCCCATTTCATCAAACTGATCAAGTAATTTCATCAATGCTGTTTTGCTTACACTAACATTCGGGTATTTTTCATTAAATAGCTGTATAACATATTTATACGAGACTTCTCCTATACCATAACATAGTAGATTTGCTACTTTAACGTCAACATTTTTCACAAATAAAGCTAACTGAATTATCAGGCAATGCCGTTGGTTAATGACTAATACACGGGTAATGCAATACTGAAGTAACATTTAGAGGTAGTCATATTTAAAATTATCAACCCGACATAATTTCAAGTTTTTTATCTCATCTTAAATCATTACTGTTTACCAAAAGGGGTTTCGATAAAATAATTTTTTTTAAAGAATAAGTTTTTTTCCTAAAACTCATATTAAAATATTTTTCCCTATAGCAAACCACATCTCTTTACACAATGTATATAAAGTCCTGATAATTGTAATTTTAACACAAATACCGGCTTAAAATAGTTTCTACTAAGTTTTTACTAATATAGAGCCAAGGGGCTCGTGAAAAGGAAATGAATTTAGTAAAGGTGTGTTATCAGGATAAGCTTAATTTATACACGTGTTAAGCTATAATAAAATTATTTAATTAACACTGGTTCATTTTATATTATATTTTCTTAAAGAGAATTATTATGACAAATAAATACAGTACTTCCTGATTCTATTCGACGAAAAACTAAACTCAAAGGTCGAAACACCTGTGTCTGTGCGTTTGATTGTCGGCAATGGCACTTAATGTATGTGTGTATCTCAAACACATGCATATATGCATATACATTTTACGTATAAATGTGTATATGTAAGTCACACTATTTAAAAACTAAACTTTTGCTCATAACATTAAAAACCGACAATAATGCACTAGAAAACTGTTCTACACAGGTATGTATTTGCGTAGACCTAAAGTAATAAAGATAGTGTGTTATTCTCAAATTGGCACGATTTTAGTTGCTAAACGATATTACTGAAACTTTACACTTTCGCATATTCTCTATATATGATTTCCGAGTAATTCAGAGCCCTCAGAATTGTTATTACCGTCATTTTGTATTTTCGTCTTAATCGAAACTATTCGGAACTTCGCCAGCTGTTGCAAATTATAGATCATCTAACAAATGCAATTACAAGAGAAAAAATTAATACGTACTATATTGTTTAAACATTATCTATATCCTCTCTTAAATGCGAAAATGAAGTAAATCATTCAATAAAATCAAATATTGTTTATATCATAAATCACTACCTTGAACATAAAGATTGTATACTAAATGGCAGATCATTGATAAAATGAAGGTGTAAGCACGAATTAAGTTTTGATATTGCCCATTTTACAGCCTGCCTCTTCTAGGTAGTTTTCGAACTATTGTGTCTATGACTATGTTGAATATAAACGGACTAAGCGAGTTGCCTTGCTTTATACCAGTACACACCTGTATTTCTTCAGTTAATTCGTTATTAGCTTTTATCATCGTCCTGCATTAACTGTTAAGCTCGTAGATTAACTTTGTCAATTTCTTGGATACTTCTTTTTTTCGCATTATTTCCGCAATGTCCTTTAGGCGAACTCGGTCTAAAGCTTTTTTCATATCGACAAAACATGAATGCGCGTTTATTGAATTCTATCGATTTTTTCGCTATTTGTTTAATGATGAAGAATGCGTCAACTGTAGACCTATTTTCTCGAAAACCTTGTTGCTCTTTGCGGATCTGTGCAATTTTGTACATTTCTACCAGGATTGTTTTGGCGAATGCTTTGGGGAGCAATGTTATTCCGCGATAATTGTCTGGAGTTGTTTTTTGGGTGATCCATCACTGGTCAAGTTTTCTTATCTAGCAATTAAGGGTTGCTTTAATCTGTTGTGACACTTGCGCGCCGGCATAAACTAATCCGCTTATCTAATGAGTTAGGGAATTCCAGGTACCTCTGCTTCTTAATATTTTACCAGAGAAAGCTTTTCTTTGGATATGAATGATATTGTTTACTTTATGTGATTAGTGCTGTGGTGGGGCTAGTGCTTTAATTAAGTATTTAAAACCGCACTTTATGAAAAATTGTTTAGTAGTTTATAAAATTTTATACGGTTTTCATCAATTTTGCGCCTATTTTGTTTCTTTGAGTAGTAAAGGAAAGAAAATGTTAATAGTGGAAGAATATACTTTCCGAAGGGATAAGAAAACTCTTCTAGGTGTGTCTTACAGGTGTTCGAGAAGAGGCTGTATCGCATCTCTGTTAGTGGATAAATCTGAAAGAGTTTTATTAAAATCGAAAAAAGAACACAACCATTCCGCTCCCCAAAAATTATCTGTAAAAGTAAATTTGTTTGAAGTATATTTTTCGTGCTGTTTTATTTCTTGATGGTAACTTAAATTTTTCGCACTTATTTACATTGTTATATGTTATGTGTTATGTGTAAATCTATTTACAACTATATGTAATTAATTCTCTTGACAGAAACTACAAAACGGAATTAAACGGAAAGCCATGGATGATCCATCGGAACGTCCTATGAAATTAATAAATCTCTTGTTACATGAAAATTGCGATGAAAATATCACAACGCAAGACGTGGGAAACATGAGACAAAGTATATACCGAGCCAAAAGGAGTGTTCTACCACCATTGCCCCAGTCACCAGAAGACGTCCACGAAGCTTTGGAATCGATTCAGTGTCAGACCAACAAGGGTGAAAACTTTTTGCTTGTTAATAGTCGACAGCTTCATATAATCATTTTCTCTTATGCGACAAACTTAAAAATTTTATGCACATCTGATAAGATATATACAGGGTGAGTCATTAGTAGCCGCTTCTTCGATTGCTCTTTTATGTTTTAAATAAAAGAAAAAACAATTAGTGGAAGATCCATGGTTGCTTGTGGCGCATATTGTAAAAATACTTTAAGCTCTGGCGCACTTTCGGTTTCACCGGAAATGCACGAAACTTAATTTTTTTAAATGACTCACCCTATATATTTTTGGATTTTCTTGTACTACTTTAAATTGACTGTTCGACTGTTTTTTCTTTTTCATAATTGAGCCAATAGTTTTAGAGTTATTAATTTTTTTTGAAAATATTTGACCAAAACACGTGTTCAGAAAAAAAATCATTTTCACATTGTTTTTAAAAGCAAAAACATTAATTTTGGTGGTGCTTGTAGCCAAGAAAATTCTGCATCATTTGGTAAAGTTGCACTCGACAATACCTCAATAGACTTTGTTTTTTCAAAACCTACTTCCTGAAATTTTCACATACCAAAAACTTATTTTTTTTAATGTAACACCCAGTATTTTATTGAAGCATTTTGTTCCTTTTTTATTCTCTTTCATTTTTGTTAACAATGTCCTATACCTATCTTTTGTAATTTCTGAGATAATCACTATAAGAGCAATTAGCGGTCAATTAAAGAACTACGAGCGCTGTTGTTCTATGCACCAAAATATTCATTCAACCAATGGAAGGCAGGGATGGCGCCGGACTTCCTTAGTCAACTGTCAAACAAAGTAAATGTTATATCCAACTATCCCAAAAGTAATAATTTTATAGAATGAAGAGCATCGCATTTCAATTTTTTAATTTCGGCAATGTCCAGTTCTAGTATTTCATTTTTAACAATGTTGGTTAACATCGAAATAAAATAAAGGTTATGTTTACTGACATATTTGAAGATGTCTTCAAAAAGCTTTGAAAATCCGTTCGTAGATAGCGAACTCTCCTCCATTAACATTTTCATCACAGAAATAAGGTCCAATTATGTAACTACCCACTATTCCTCCCCACAGTTTTAATGACAAACGATTTTGAAAGTTTACAGGTGTGATAAAGTGGGGGATTTTATGTGTTATAATAACGGAAATTGTGACGATGAACGTATTCACTTGAATAGAAGGTTTTGTTGGTAAACAACAAAAAATTGAGAAAGCCAGGATAATTTATCTGCTGCCAATTAACATAAATGTAAGCGATTCTGAAAATTTCTTTCATCTAACCCTGTGTATGAATATGCTACGGGTTCACTTCCATCTAACTGCCGACTAATTTTCGTAGTACTAGTATGGGGGTGTTCAACTACACTCGCAAATACCATAAACGTCATCCAAAATCAATGTTTTTACTTTTAAAAACAATGTGAACATGATTTTTTTCTGAACACGTGTTTTGGATAAATATTTTCAAAAAAATTAATCACTCAAAAACTATTGGCTCAATTTTGAAAAAGAAAAAACAGTTGAACAGGCAATTAAAAGCAGTACAAGAAAAACCAAAAATATATAGAGTCATTTAAAAAAATTAAGTTCCGTGCATTTCCGGTGAAACCGGAAGTGCGCCAGAGCTTAAAGTATTTTTACAATATGCACCACAAGCAACCATGGATCCCCCACTAATTGATTTTTCTTTTATTTAAACCACAAAAGAGCAATCGAAGAAGCGGCTACTAATGACTCACCCTGAATAGACGGTACCTTTGATTATTGTGCAAAAATTTTTTGTCAATTATTTACTATTCATGCATTTAAAAATGGCCCTTATATACCAGTGGCATTTATGTTCTTACCAAATAAGTCTAGTTCAACTTCTTCGTCAGCTTTTAAATTATTAATTGAATGTTGTAAAGATATAACTTAGATTTTATCCCTTTTGAAGTAATTTGTGACTTTGAACTTTCTATTCATTTAAGTATAAAGCACGTATGGCCATCAAGTGTAATTAGTGGATGTAGATTTCACTTAACTCAAGCATGGTTCAGAAAATTGCAAAATTTGGGTTTGACATTAGAATATAAAAATTCAAATTCTGAAATTGGTTTATGCTTACGTTAGACTTTCGGTCTAATATTTTTGAATCATGACGAAGTTGGCGACTGCTTTGTAGAAGAGTTTTATTCTGTGATTTCTAATGACAGAAGAATAACTCAATATACATGTAAAATGTATAAAAATGGACAAATTTCTCGATTTCAATTTGTTAAAAGTGTTAGTTATAATTATTATAAGAAATAAATACGTTTAAATACAATATCAGTTTATTCTTACTCCACCTTCAATGCTTAACATATTTTTTTTTTAATAAGTACCCTTGCTAATTAGGTACCTAAATAAATCTGACAGTCGCGCGCAAGTGACATGCCAGCTTAAATTGCATTTTAATCCTTCGCGCGAACTGACACAAGGGATTACGACTAAACTGACCGCCGCGCGCAAGTGATGTGCGGCCGTTTTTTGTCCTTTTTTGAATATTGGAATTGTTATGCTGCTTTACCATTCATTTGGTATTTTCTGTTCAGCTATGATATTCCTGAAGAGTTTTAAAATTTCTTCATCTAAGTTTGCTCTTCCGTATTTCAGCATTTCATTTGTTATTTCATCGAATCCTAGACTTTTACGATGTTTGAGGTGTTTTAAGGTGTTTTTTTTATCATTCATCGTGTTAGTTATATATTTGCGTTTTGTCCTTCGCTTTTTATAATGAATAGGTGTTCACTTTCATCCTTGTCTTTGTACAGGTTTCCGAAGTATGTCCTTAATATCCATTTTGTTTCTTTTTAGCATTGCTGAATCTTCCTCTGGTTACCGTACATATCTCTCTTCATCTGTTTTCTAAATTGTTGCTAACAACCTTCCTTTGATTCTCTTAGCTTTTCGTTTGCCCCGTTTCGTTCCATTTTGTATCGTGTCCCGTTTCCATGGTTCTTGTTTGGCAGGTACTTGAAATATGTTAGCTTCATTGATGATATTTGCCCTCAGGGTGTTCCTTTGGGTATTTACGCTGTCTTCTGTATTAATCGATTTCTGCTTAATTTTTCCGTCAGTCAGTTTTTGTAAAGCCGTTTTACAATATCTTCTTCTAGGAACTCAATATTGAGCTTGTATGTGTATTTTGGAGGAGGTTTTGGTGTAATGGAAATGTTTATTCTCATTTTATAGACGACTAATTTGCGGTCACTGCCCACGTTAGCTGCACTCACATTTGGTATTGTCTGAGGTGTGATTACTCTATCAGTGATTATATAGTCTATCAAAGTTTTTTGTTCCTTCGTATTTTGCCCCGTGTATTTATATTTCATGTCGTGGTCAAAGATAGTAGTATTGATTTTCATTTTGTTTGCTGCGCAGAACATCCTTAACAGATCTTTATTGCCGTTAACAGTCTCCTCGTTAAGTTCTTGTGCTACATCTTCTAACGGTTCGTTTTCAATTCCAGCGTTCAAGTCTCCTATGATATTTTTTTTCTTGCAGTATTCTCTCGCTGATGTATTTCTCTTCTTGTATTTGTCTTTTGTATTTCTTTTCTATAATTAGGGCCACTTCCGAATGTCCTCTTTTGTCTTGTGCGATTCCGCTGTATATAAAAATGTATTTGTCGATTTCTGACTTTCCTTTTTTTTGCGTCGTCATCTCACTCACAGCGCATATGTCGACGTTGTTGCTCTTTAATTCATTATTTCCTGGTCTTTATTCGTCCAGGACATTACATTCCACGTAGCAATTCTAAGTTTATTCTTCTCCTTCTAAGTCGGTATCCTTTTTCTCTCCGGGGTCGTCATCTCAGTCAATCCATTTCCCAGGCATTCTAACGGTACTGTGAGCCGAAAAGGTATTTTCTAACCCAGGAAGGGAGCTAACCTGACCTATGCTATCACTGGCGGAGTATATTATATGAGTATTTTATTCATCTTATCCACGTGCTCAAAGTTCCCCTTCTCTTGATTTTGCTTTAGGTAAAGCGTTCTGTAAATGTCTTGCTCAAATATAAGACTTCTTATTGATCAAGAGTAAAGGCTTAAATGGCTCGATTTACACATGAAACCAGCAACATAGACTACGTGGGTACGAATTCTAGTACAAACTAATTCTGCTATCAATATCAAATTAACGAATATTACTTGCGTATAGTACTATAAAGAAATATTCTTTAAAGTAATTTCAAATTCAAAAGTTAATTATATTAACATTTCCCAAAGCATGTAGTTATATTTAGAACAAGCGGCAAAGATAAATAATATGAGTAGATTATACGAAAAACTTTGTTTTATCCACAAATATCTCTTGGAAAAGTTCCAAATAAATGGCCTGCAGATTTATTGAATAATTTAATTTAATAATAATAATACGTGCTAATGAAAAACAATGAAATAAACGTGTTAATTTGGGGAAATACGATACCTATATACGTATTCGCCGTCTAAATTGAATCTGAGATAGATTATTCTTTCAAACATTTCTTTTAATTATACAACAAATGTAGTTTAATTTCTAGAAAATATAAATAATAATCACCGCTGCCGTCTAATATTGGAATTTGCTCAAGAAGTATTAGCATTTAGCTAAAACGTTGAACATCTAATAAGTTCGACCAAATATATTGTCTAACTCAAAACATACAGCCGTGAAGAGACAAGAATAGAAATATAGAAAAAAATGCAGTTTTTACAGCTAATAATGTAATGCTTCTAGGAAATCCGGCAAAAATAATATTGTTGGTCTTTTATGTAATATATCTGCTTTTCTTTAAAAGTTACTTACACCTAAATGATTATATGACATTAAGCTGTAGCGAACTCATAACAAAATACTAAATATGTCAATAATGTTTGCAAATTCAGATTTTAAGAATAATGATAAGACATTCATACTCGTACAAGTAACTTTAAATATGTGAATAATATGAATATAAAATTAGTTAAAATAAATCTATGCATATGTAAGTCAGTCAATTTTATTTATCATTTAAACATTCTTCTAATAATCTACATTTTCTTGACAAAGCTACAATTTTTGTTACAAAATCTTCTTTATTTTCTAATCATTCAATATTAATTCATTATGTAACTCTTCAATATTACCCTGACATTAGTCTTTATAATTTTGATTTATCCCCGAGCTTGAAAGAAACTCGTCGGCTCATGAGCTTTGCTGATATTTCATTAATGTTATAAAAAGTAAATTTCTGTGAGCAATAAAGACCACATCGCCACGATATTCAACTATTCCTATATACCTATATATAATAAAACGTTCTAAGTTACACGGGTGATTTTAGGAATAGACTTGTATGTGAATTCAATAATGTCTCCATTGATACTGTTTTACTTACAGCTACCATACATTTGCATAAAACTCTATTAAGTACGTCGCGATCATTTAGACGTGACTGCATAGGATCTAATCACATACTAATGTAAATGAAGGGACCTGAAAGTTGATTATTAAGGAATTAATATGCGGATGGTAATATTGAAATGCGAATAAACTTAGAATATTCCGAGTATGCCACATTAACCACAAAATGCCGTTGTATAGAAAATTAATTTTATAATACTTGACAAGCCAAAGTGCAGACTATTTCATAAATTGCATTTATATTATATTAAATCTGGACATATATGAATTTTTTAATTAAATTAATTACCTAATCCCTTATTTACAAAATCTTTAGCATAATAATATGTTACTTAATAGTATTTCTTGTTTTAATTTTTGTTTATATTACGTTTAAAAAATTCTAATTCTTCTTTCTAGTCTCTCCCAAACTTTCATAAAAAACCACTCCATTTTAAAAAAAAATTGCAGTTTTTTTAGCAATGCCCATTTTTTTTTGCCCGATCTATGATAGAATAGCTACAGTCATTTTTTTCTATTTTCTGATACTTTCAATATGGTCTAGAACAAAACTTCATCTTTCTGGAGTTTTTGAATCATCTAATCATCTAATCTATAAACAGCAAAGCAGTCGCCCAAGCGCCATTTGGAAGTTGTGTACTACGCGGAGTTGTGTTAAATATTAAATATTTAAAACTAATATACGGGTGTTATATTTGTTCTTTGGTATTCATTATTTTGCTAAATATGGACAAAATTTTAGACATCTCTAGGTAACCAGGATGCAATGAAGAACAGGTTGTAAAGTGATTAGTATCATAAATACAGGCTGTCCCAGAAATAAACAGACGGAGTAGCAGAAATCGGAAGCTAGATTGTGTAAAAACGTACCCTCAAAATATCATGTCTTTATTCGTGCGCAGACGGCGGAAAAAAAATAGGAGTAATAAAGAATTCAATTGGCCTTACGCCGACCCTGCACTAAATATCCACCTGCTTCACTTTCACAATCGGTGCTTTTCAGAACCACCATATTACTTGTGTTAAAAAAAAGGAAGAGGAATAGATACTTCATAATAAATATCAAACCATTAATTACTTTAATTTTAAACCTGCTAGAAGAATACGATTTATTGAATATTCGAATAATCAGCTGTTTCCAACTACGAACACATTAAAGAGCAACAACCTTCCTCTTTTAAAAATAAAAACAACCTTTTATTGCCTGCAAGAAAGTAGGTCACCCATCTGGGTCAATAACCGACTACATAGCTGCGTTATTGAGACACACCCCGCAAAAAATATGTTTTTACGATTTAACGTTTTTTTCCCGTTTTATGCAAATAAAAGCGTATTTTTCTCTATGAATGCGTCTTCGTTTCAATTTACAAATGAACATTCTTACGTGAATTATAAACATACATTCTGTGCCAGGTCCGTAATGTAATTTTTTTTTTAAGAACAACATAGAAAATTAAAATTTTAATTTCTTCGTTATTGCGGTATATTTGGGCCTGTTTCTGTTCGGACTTTACATATCTGCTACTCCGTCTTTTTATTTCTGGGACACCCTGTATAGCTTTGCCGTTATTTTCAATACCCCGAAAGTGTAGTATCTAGAAAAATCTTGTCAAAAGAAAGTATAAGTGCAGTCTATCATCTCGTACAGATTAGTTTTTTGGGTAATACCTCGCATGTAGATACAATATTCAAAGTGCAGGAGAAAATTGTGCGGGTTATGGACGGTCTACACCCACTGACATTGTGCGCCCCTGTTCAAAAAGTTTAAAATAATGAGTATTTACTTTTTATACATGTATTAATTGATAATGTACATAAGAAGCAGTGATGTCAAGAAAAACAAAATCTGTCATTCCTACAATACTAGGGGCAATGAGTTTTTAAGACCGACTTTTCAGTGACTGTGCGTATCACAACGTAGAACAGACAATATTGGATCTCTCAGTTTTAATAAACTGCCTACAGATATAAAAAGTGAAACTAACGCTAAAGTTTTCCAAAGGAGATATTCACAGTTCTTCGTAAAAAATTCTTTCTACTCTGTTTCACAATTTATAGATATTTGATGCTTTATATAATGTTATGTGTGACTTGCCTAATAATGCCGCATGTAGCTGCATTCGAAAAGTTAAAATAAATATATTATTATTATATTATGAAGCCATCAAAGCTACTGCGACATTTAAATGGCAAACATTCAAACAAAAGCAAATCTGTAAAACTCTTTGAAAGAAAATGACGCTTCCCTCCACAAGCAGCAATCATCAACAACTAATAATAAGAAAAACATTAATAGCGAGTTATCGAGTTGCATACCGCATTGCAGAAACCAGTAAGCTACACACATTTCCTGAGGATTTAATTTTACCAGCAGCTCTTGAGAAAGTGGAAATATTGATTTGTGACAAGAAAGCTACAAAATTAAAAACAACGTCTTTCATCAATAAATGCAGCTAGTTACGACTTAGTTTACAACCTAAATGACGTTTATAAACCTTAGAACATTTTGTTTTTATTTATGTGATTTTATATAAGCAATAATTCAAGGTGGAATTAAATTAATTAACAACCCATATGTGAGTTGTATATGTTGACAAAAGTCATATACAACTCACACATTAATATCCATTCGTTTGGTTAGACATACAGGCCGGTTATTTATAACTGTCGATTCTTTAAAACATAGACAATTAATAATCCTTCTAAAGTGGCCTAGTAATTGTTGTTTCCTTTAATTGATAGTTTTGTTGTCACTATTTACATTAGAAATTTTCCTCTTTTATATTTTTAGTAAACTTTATATTTAGCATTTCTTGAATTTTATTGTTGCATGCTGTAATTCCCTTCGTAAGTATTTAATTTTCATTCTATGACATTAAGCGACTTCAAGTATATCATATGAGACAAATAGCAGGTCAAAAGTTCCAATATTATTTATAAAATGACTATAAATTAGAAAGAAACAATTAAACAATTAAAGCTACTTAAATGATTATCTCTAGGATTTTCTGTGTTACTGAATAATAGGGATATAACTCGAGATAAACGTGACTTCTACTATGTTGCAAACACACTGGCAATAAATAAAGAATATAAAATGTGAGAGTAACATTTACTTTGAAATAGAATCATGCTAAAGTTACTTTTCTATGCATATAACGTCTATGTTATTTACTATACATATGTGCATGTAATATAGGCAAATGTCAGGGTAGCGCATAAAATTGGACTGATGAAGCAGATACGGAAAAATATGTATGTCCATTGCAGATATAGTAGAAAAGTGCAGCTTCCCATTTTAACTATGCCTAACTTTCTCGTTTTCACAATGAACTAAAATACATTTATGAAAGGAATGTCTTATTAATACTTTTTAGAAACTCTTTGTGTAGTATAGAGTATACAATATGTTTTTATGTTCAGCTTATTTACTTTGATCTTTTTAATAGAAGAGCAATAAGATAATGACGCTTCATTGTTTTCTACCGAAGATACCGTTTAAGAGTAATTTGAATTTATCCGTATCATATTATTACTTCTATCTACGACCAGACAGACGTAGGCGTAAATTGATAAGGCAGTTATGTAGATATGTAGTACGTTCTAACCAACATCATTAGAGTGAGGAACGTTAATAACTTGTACGTACAATTAGTGGCATCGTATGTCTTCGTATTAGTAAGAAGTATTCGTTTTATAGAAGCCTCTAATAGTAGCTTTCTACTTTTTATATTTCAGTACATACAGAGGGGGCTTCCACAATGTCTCACAAATGTCCTATATTTGTCGCTCCTTTTACTTAGACAGAATAATAAATAAAATAAGAACTTGACACAAGAAAAGTATTTGCATACACATAAACTACGTATGTTGACTATTTAATTAATCTATTATTTCATCATCGTGTTACGGTTGAAATTCCATTTAGAATATTATTATTTTATTCTCACTATACTTGGTTTTAGATGCTATGTGGTATGATTGTAATTTTATTTTCACTATTATTTAATTTGCATTAAGTCATACATGCGACGCCGTCTGCTGGTGCCTTACCTTTTTCTTTGAATAGAGCTTAGCGGCGCGCAATCTTTTTGAATTGGAACTTTCTATTTTGTTAGTTACAGTACGCCCACTATTTTGGGTTTTTAACATTTTCTATGGACACTGTATAGTTAGGCCAGCGCAGCGGGAGAGGCTATGATCCTAACCTTTAGTTGGACCGCTCCGGTCCGACGTAGAGATTAAGTGCACTACTAATAACACTTTCTAATTTGCCCCTCCCTGATTATGCATTTACAGATTCGGCCAAGATTCATTGCTCCCACCACATATTTGGGTCTCTTCAAGTGTCTCTATTAACAGAACTACGAATGCCTGTGAATCCGTTCACTCTAGATTCGATAAAAGTTTTTACGACACACACCTAAATATTTTTCAATTTTTAGATCAACTTTTATGCTTTCAAAGTGAAGTGTATATAAAAATTAATAGGTGTAATAGGTATATTCATCCAGTTAAACCTTCCATAAGAATAAAACAAAAGTATATACAAAGTGAAATTGAAGAATATATGCTTAAAACCATAAGTAGGTTAGATTTTGTTAAAACAATTTCTTATAAATATGCCACAATTATTTAATATTATTATGTACTAGCTTTTGTATATATTTTTTTCTAAAACTTCTATAACTGTGTTGTACCGCGAGATCAAAAATTATATTGATAAAGGTTTGCTGTGGAATGTAAAACGTTCTGTCTTAAGTTATATCATTAAGTGTCATACTGTTATTAATATAATGACAAATATTAATGACAATATGACACTTAATGATATAATTTAAGACACACGTTTCACATTCCATGGCAAAAAAATGTTTGTCGTCTTTTAAATAAATATGGATATTATTTTCTCACTGCTGTGTATTCTTTTTCGCCATTTTCAAAATATGCTTCCGCAAATAAATATTAATTTTAATTTATATTACTCCTACAAGAAATTTGTATATGCTTTGCTAGACAAGAACAGCAGCCCCTTGGCCAAACTATACAGTAGGATTAACAACGTAATCCGTCAAGCCAAGGGTCATTCAGGTAAACTGGCCCAACTATATGACTTCGTTTTCTATCCCTTTATTGTTGCTTAAAAATTATAATTAAAAGTGTTTATTTTTCCTTGTTTCCTAGGTCTTAACTCTAATTTTTGGGTTTTTTGAAAATACCACCGATTTGTTCTATGTAAATATTGTGGGTATTATTTGGCAGTGAAAATTTGTTACCAAGTGCTAGAATTTCTTGTATTAACAGACTAAAATGCTCTTCGAAGTTTAGTAACAAGAATGAAACTTCCTTCCACTGGTCATGCCAGCATTCCAGAGTATTAAGCCAACACTGAGAGACCACTTTTAATCGTTACTAAAGTTTTTTTTCAATATGTCGAAATCTTTACCAAAATGACCACCTAATAATAACTTTATTTATCGTATCTAATGCTATACCAATTACAAACATAGAAACACAAATAATTCATTATTATTGCGGCGGCTTTATTGATTCATTCATTTTTACAGCGAATTTTACGCTAAGAGTACCTTTTCCCCCAGTGCCTCTTAGTTTGTTTGGTTATATAAATTCGCTTTTTTAGTGGGCTGTTTGACTGGAATTAATATTTATTTATGAAATATGAAATTGATATGTTAAGTGTGCTTCTTATTTGTTCTTGCATTACCTTATAGCACCTTACTGATTATCGGTAGGATGCTAGTAAGCCGCTAATCATAAAACTGATTTATGCTAGAATAGAAGAAGGGCAACACGATTGCAAACTTCCACAACCACGGAAAATAGTTTGGTCAATACAACAACTTAAAATATGAGCTAAATATAGTGGCAAGTATATTCTCTTTTATTTTTATTAGCACTATTTTATAAATATGGTTTGAAAAATAAAAAAATTATCCTTTTCAATTATTTCTCGCACACTCCTAAAAATCAAATGGTAACACTAAATTAATGATAAGGTCCTTAATTTGAACACGTTTTTTTTGCATGCAGTGTATAAGAGATTAATAAATGAAAGAAGTAAATTCGTTTAAATATCTTCGTTTTTTTCAAAAGTACTTTTTAAATAAACTTTATGTTAATCTCCTATATAATATTTAATATATCTCTCAAGGAAAATCGAAATGTCAGAATAAAATAATAATTGTGAGATTATATTGGTATGAATTGTAAATATTGCACATTTACTTTCCCTTAAATTCGCAAATGACACTATTACTCTTAAATCCCGATCGTATCCACGTTTGTGATATCATCGCCTTACAGCAGTTTGAGACTTTGATATTACATTAAGTGCCATTACTTCAGCCCTATTTAACAGATAACGTTAGTTTAATATGCAAGCTCTAGAGCGTGAAAAATATGTAAATGGCATAGTAGTTAAGTAAGTATGTTATATCGAATAGAAAAACGGCTCCATATTATTAATATGAATTATAATATCAAATGCGAATTTTCTAATTAAATTGTATTATGTTTATTCACTATTATTATGAAAAAAATATCAAATATTTTCAGGTATTGTTTCACTATTGGAAAAGCTATTAAATCTCGACGCGATATTCTGCTTCAAAGTTGTACTAAACAGTTTACCACAAGAAGTACATACAATAGTCTGCGCTTTTCAAGTACCTATTCTTATCAGAACAAAGATAGGTTTAAACAACCTGTGGTATAAAATAAAACAATTAATAAAAGTAATAAATTATAAATGATTAAACTAGTATATATTTAATTTAATATTCTATAAAAGCTGTATCAAAATCAGAAAATAAGACAAACATTGCAATCATAAGCATAAAAATGCTCTGATGTAGCTAGTGTTTTAAATTCAATACTGTAATTCTGCTAGTTATTACTTATTACTATTAATTAGTATCAATTTGTAAACATTTTTGTATTTCATTCATTCCCTGCACTATCTAAATAATAATTCTTTTTATAGTACACAACAATTTGTGGAGTAAGTTGTTCATAATGAGTAATATGTAACACACCACAATATTTAATTTGAGACGTCTTAATTTTTAAATTTAGTCCTTAATTTTTAATATAATAACAAATTCGGTCACTGTAGTAACACAGAGTGATTGATAAATCATTGGAACAAAAAATACATATTTTTTTAAATACAAAAATTCACATTTTCTCTGTCTGTTGAGTCGAATCGGCCAGTGTTCATTTCCATTTCGCCTTAAATGATTGTCGAAAGACCAGTGGCCAATATCTTATTAAATGGGATAAATAGCGAGAGTTTAATATTTATTATGTTTGATTGATTTTGTTACAAGAAAATTGTTTTATTCGTATTCTGAATCATTAATTAGTGGGGGGGGGGGGGGGTTCGGCCAGCGTTGATTTGGGTATGTTTCTATTTTAATTAATCTTTGAGAGTAAATTATTCCAGATTTCTTATTATCGTTTCCTTGTTAGTGATTTTGTCTCCTTTCCCTAAAGCCCGATGACCATTATGAGGAGGAAAATTGGCGATTATTTAAAGGATTTAGACTAACAAGTGCCAAATATATTTCTCTTCGAATATGAAAAAAGGTTTCCATTCTAGACTCTTGCAGTTGTCTAAAATTACGTAAAACTAATGACTCATAATCTATTTAGCAACGACATAAATACCTACTCCATTAAAATGCAAATTTTAATGTTGGACCTCCTTTTATGTTGTGAATTACCTAACTGTAATTAAGTTACATTTTCAAATTGGTTTTTCTCTAATTTACTTTTGAAAAATAGTGCTCGACGCTCTGTATTTGGATGTTTGTATATATTTTTTTTGTTAAATTGTTGTGATTCGTAGATGCTTCAATTCTAACCTGTCAACATAACTTTAGTTGTATTGCAATATACAAGGTTACCAATTATTATGTAAATTTTTTGTAATGTTATGTTTTATGTTATATTTACAAACATTTTAACTTTAATTCCTTTAATTTTTGGGTTTTCTTTTCTTTTGGTGTCCCTAATTCCTTTGTTAAATATAACAGATAGAACTTCCGCACGATGGTACTTACTATTACTTACTAAATTAAGAACAGATTATTGTGGTGTTCGATTGAACCGACTGGCATCTTGCAACATTGATGTGCGCGAAGACTTTCAAAACACTTTTTTTCGGCGTACATGTTATTAATAAATCTTAATTAATTTCATGTAAAATTCATATAGGTAATATGTGGAAGAGATTCCAGAAAGATGAAGAAATATACGAGTAAAAATACCACCAGAGAAGCTCGTCAACTAAGTGAATGAGAGGTGGCGCCATATGATCATTGTTCTTAGGAATATCCTCGAACCACGCCTTCTCCGCAGCAGGCATAGATGCCGTGAACTATTCTCTATTATAAATCGACGAGAATGTTTTGACCAGGGTTAAATTTGAGTAGTATGTACAGGTAAGACGTATAGAAATCGTCGCAAAAATCTTAGTAATATACGACGATTGTTTTTCAAAGGGTTGCCTTTGCTTAGGGCGAGGGGGTAGCAATACACACAAGATGTTCCAAGTGATACTTATATGCAGAGGTTGTTTCCGGTGTTCGCGCAAGTTTGGCAAAGTAAGAACATTTTAAAGGAAGAAAACCTTATATATTTATGTGGCGCATCAAATATTTTTTTGCGCTTCAATATATCAGTAGAGGTTGAAACACTTTTTTGTGCAGTAAAAATCGCAGTATCCATGGAAAAGCACAGTCGCTGCTGAAATATATTCAACGTAAGTTGTTGAAAGTCTATAACTTTTTCTAAAAGAACTAAAACAATTGACTTGTTTTTAACTTAATATAATATTTTACTACTGTCGTTGTGGTGCATCCTTTTTTTGTTTCGAAAAATTTTATAATTTTCACCGTTACAACATATACTTTTCACTCAATTATTATTATTATCTACTACAAGATAAACTTTTGTTAGTTGTAATTGAAATTTTTCATATTCATATTCATATTCATTTATTGGTGCCATGTATAATGTTATACTTACACAAGTCAAAAAACAATAATAATAATAAGAATAATTAATGTTAAGAATTTAGACATTAACAAACATTCAGCTACGTACATCATTACACGTTAAAAATACCTCCATGCTATAAAAAGCCCTACCAAGGAGAAAGTCTTTTAATATGTTTTTAAAACTTCTTAGAGGTTGAGACCTCAGATGAGGTGACACCTTGTTAAAAAACTTAACCGCCCAATAACCCGGACCACTTCGACATCTTTCCAGGCGCCAACAGCCAGTAGCTAGGTCCCCGCTATGTCTGGTGCTATATGAATGCAAGTCACTGTGTGCGGGGTACTCGTTCATGTGATTCTTTACGTAGACAAGATTCTCAAGAATGAACACAGAGGGCAAGGTCAAAATCCCCTGATCCACAAAAGCCTGGCGACAGTGAGCTGGGTATGACAGACCCGAAATTATTCTGACTGCCCTTCTTTGTATGCGGAATACTCTCACAGCTCCAGCAGAATGACCCCAAAGCAAAACAGCATACATAATATGTGAATGGCACAGGGCAAAATAGGCACTCCTCAGCACAGACCCAGACACATTACCCGCCAAACCCCTCAGAAGGAAAGCACCCGAACTGAGCCTGCCGCACAGTGCCTCGGTGTGAGCCACCCAGCGGAGACCCGGGTCCAGATGCACCCCGAGGAAAACCACACTCTTTTCATTTCTCCCCTCCGGGACATCCCTCGTCGAAAAAATCATTTTTTGTGTTTTATTGTTGTTAAGAAATAGCTTATTCGATTTAAACCATTGCCCAGCCAAAGACTGTACGCTCTCCACACTCTCCCGAGCCTCAAAATAGCCCCTATCCACCCTGGAAATAGTGGTGTCATCGGCGAAGAGCGTAAAGTGGGACTCTCGATCACAGGCTGGAAGGTCATTGATGTAGACCAGAAAAAGCAGTGGCCCCAGAACGGAGCCCTGGGGTACCCCCATGTCCAATCCCCGCCTCTCAGACAACACCCCTCCAACCCTTACTTGCTGATACCTGTCTGACAGATAACTTCCTATAATGGAAACACTTCCATCGTCAAATCCATACTTTCCCAGCTTTTGCAAGAGAATACCATGCGAAACACAGTCAAAAGCCTTACTCAGGTCACAAAAAACACTCGCCAGACACTCTCCATCCTCAAACGCCTGATAAGCAACACTGACAAGGTCCAGCACACCAAGCGCCGTATTTAAACCCTTCCTAAACCCAAACTGACGGTTTGAAAATATGTGGTTCAATTCGAAGAAATCTGTAATTTGTTTCGCTAGACATTTCTCAAATATTTTTGAAAAAATGGAAATTAAAGCTATAGAACGATAGTTACTGATGTCATGATAATCACCCTTCTTAAAAATAGGGATGACTATTGTGTTCTTTAGCTTCGATGGAAAAACACTTTCTTCCAAACACAGATTCACTAATTTAGCCAGCGGGCTTATAATTAAATTTTTGACACTTTTTATTAAGTCAGTAGTTAAACCGAAAGTGTCCCTACTTTTTTTATTTTTCAAGGAGGCAATTGTATCTCGCATCTCATTCAATGTTACTGGGCGAAAATGAAAGTGCAACGAGGGATCAATGCTTATATCTGGCGAGACAGGATCTGCCCCAGATGGATCCATCCCGCTTATTATATCATGTGGGGCATTTGCGAAATAGTCATTGAAATCGTTTGGTTGTATATCACAGCATCATGTGACATTCTTCCTCTCTATTCCTCTCTGCTCATTAATAATATCCCACATACATTTTATTGGATTAGTAGAATTTCATATCCGATTGTCATTAACCTTCACTTTTGAATTTCTAATTGCGTGTTTATAGTTTACCTTATGAGACCCAATCAGAGTCCTCAGGCCAGGATCGGGCCGTCTCCTATAGAGTTCACTGAGAAATCGCAATGTCTCACGCATGTTCCGTAATTCATCATTGAACCAGCTTATTGTTCTGTTCTGGTTGCTTCTCTTATAATATCTTTTTTCAGGAAAAGAATCCCCATATGCACTTAAGATCCGTTGCAGAAATAAAGAAAACTTACTATCTGCAGAAATATCAGTCCTATCAATAAAACTCCACTCAACTATCTCAACACGGGAGAAAATCTCCAACTTACCCATTTCCGTAATCGGTCGACAAACAACACTAAGTCCATTATTATTTACAATTTTCTCTGGGACCGGACAGTGCCGTATCACACTGGTGCACACTGCAGCCAACATCATCGAAGTTGACAAAAATGTTGTCAAGGCAACTGTTCCCTCTTGTAGCCACCTCCACCATCTGTTTAAACCTAAATGACTGGAATAGGTCACAGACCCTAAGGCACTCACTATCATCAGTACCAAAGTGAACATTAAAATCGCCTACAATGACCACCCTCTCACCGCACCCCAAGACTGTCAAGGCGCTATGCATGGCATCCAGAAAGATGCCGAAGCCGCCCGAGGGGGACCTATAAACAGACAAAACATTAAGTTTAATTTTTTTTTATGTATACACCACATAGCTCTACAGACATCTCCGTAGTCAGGGCTCCTATGTCATGTAAAACCTTAAAATTACATTGCAAGTCCAATAAAATTGCTGAACCTCCACCCTTGTGATGGACTCTACACGATGCGGTAGCCAATTGGAAGCCCTGAAGATGAAGGGAGGACATCTCCAGCTCTTTAAGCCCATGTTCAGTAATACACAGTATATTTACACTCTTATCAATTATGAAAGCTTCCAGTTCACTGACTTTGTTTTTTATATATCTAATGTTATGATGAAAAAGTCTTATGCGACCATTATTATCTATACATGTCTCACTCGAAGGCGTTTTGTGTGTTTCAAACAAACTATACTCGGTAGGTTTGTTTTCTCTCAGGGTTCCGTCTCTAGACATCTAATATTTTGATGGAAGATACGGAGGAGAGCTACGTCACGTGTTGATTTTTGCGTAGATGCCTGAAAAAACGATTAACGCAGACTCCCACGGGCCAAGTTTCCGGTTTAGTCAAGTCCTCCAAGTATTTAGCAGGTGCAGACACTTTAAAGGACGAATAAATGTCGGGAAATTTACTATGTAGTTGTCCACACTGTACATCACTTATATTAATTGATTTTAGGAAGTTTATTATATCATCCGGTTTCATATTTGGAGCCAAACCGTAAACATGCAAATAACAAAATTTTCCCACTCCTTTTACGGTAGAGCTTTCTTTGTTGCTACCTACTATTACATTAAGTTTTTTAGATTTTTTCGTCTTCATGACGGTTGTCCATTTTTCACTGGACTGCGATTTATTATTATTGAAAGTAGTATCTTCTTTAGGAGCAATTTTTGCGTTTGTTCCGTGTACAGACTCCACCGTCGGTCTTAGATCGACGATATTTTCTTGCAACGTGTCCCTGCTTTTTACGGTATTAGCAAAAGAAACAGAACCAGTTTTTATTCGATCCGATGACACCGGAGTTTTATTATTTTTACTTCCATTGATATTCATATGACAATTTTTGTTTGTTAATAAACCAATCAGCTCTATGTTGCTTTCCTTAAGAATTTGAACTTCATTCTTTAGTTCATTAATGAGCGCTTGTAGTCCATTTGTTTCTTTTCGAACAATGGATGTAATTAATGACTTGAGATCATCAATTTTCAAACTAACTTCAGGATACTCATCCTTGTTAGTATTCGCTCTAGTTGCAGGAGGCATGATGCATACTTGTATACACAAACACTTTAATCGTTTATCACAATTTTACACACTACACACCACACAGAAATACGTGTTACTCCTACGAACGTGTCTCTATTTGAGCTTACATGTGGGGCGTTCGGTTTAAAAATACGTGTATTTATGAATCACCCTGTGCAAATGTACATATGGTATATTTTCGTTGAATATGATTAAGAAAAAAATTTATATACCTACTAATAGCGTACATAAAGATTAACAAAATATTTGGTTGTTTCGATTACTTTACTAATATGATACTGGAAACATTATCGATATTTTTAAGATACTGCGAGTAGTTACTAATAGTTCGATGCGACAATGGACTGTTTAAATGAAAGCTATTACCTTTAGACATTAAGTATCTGTAAAAACAAATATTTTTAGTTAAACGGGAAATCCCAATTTGAACTTACATTTAAGGTATTGAATTTATAATATACATCGTTTTTGTTCCACTAATTTATTGGTCACTCTCTACCAATATATATATTTTTAAATTGTGCCTTAAAATATTATCATCTATGAAGCGTGAACTTTTTATTACAAATTTGACATAGTCAGGGAAACAAACTCTTGGCAAATAGGTGAAGTAATAACACTTTCATATAAGGAATAAATTTCTTATGTCCCATAAGTGAATATGTATTTTAAAATTTTGGTAGCATCAGCTGGAGAATAAATTTCCTTTTCTCAAATCCCTTTCGTGTCGAGAAATTGTTAGGTCGCAAAATACTAAATCATGAGGGTGAGGATTGTTCAACCTCCACCTACTTATCCAATGAACAGCTCCTGTAATGGCAATATATATCAAATCCGTGTATATATTTGCATTCATATCGACATATAATTTATTTTAATTCAGTTTTGGAAAAAATATAAACACAGAGATTAAGGATAAAAATTAAAAAATTCTTAAAAGAGAACATGACATAGTATTTGCATTTTTATTGGAAATTCACATTATAATATGGACTTTCTCGATGAAATGCAAATTCGCAGGGGTTTAATCATAAGTGCATAGCACTTTAAGGTAATCAGAGCGTCAAACTCAGCTAAAGAAGTCGTATAACACAAATAATTGCGATTAAAACCGATACCAGTGCACGAAATCTTATATAAACATGCAATAAAGGAGCCCTTAAAAACGAATTGTGTAAAAGCTATTATTAAACTAACAGGTTTTCCGTATTATAAGGAAGGGAAGTTATGGGTTATTGCTCTTTCAGTATAACAATAGTATTTTACTAAATTAGTGATCCACTATTATATGAAATCGAATTGTATAACTATAACAAATAAAGTTTTATAAGCTACCATTATGTCAATAAAACAAATGTCATTTGTGATTTATGCTAAATTCCACATTCCAAGCGCAGGTCAAATAGTACTCTGGCAAGATAATTTATAGTAATGATAATAATAATAATAATTCAGTTTATTTGTCCAATAGATTACAGGATCCCCACAAAGGACAAACGCTAACACTAGCGGACAATATTCTATACTACTATATACTAGATAAATACTTACAAAGTTATCCAAACATTATAATTAATACTAACAACAAAAATATTATATAAATGTTAATATAGTCAGATATTGAAACATGGCCAGGCAAATAGACTAACAATAGAAATGCCAGAACAGTCAAAAGAACAAGCAACGCAAGGTTATGACCTTAGCAAATATTTATATTATATACAAAATTTGTTTAGTCACACCATCTGCGGTAGAAGACCAAAATTATTATCTCAATGACAACTTATAATATTAAAGTTAGTAAATTTATTATCGAAATATATTCCCAGATCCTTAATGGCTAAAGAGTCAGCCAATCCCAAGTTGTTAATTGTGTAGCTGTAAATTTTCGTTTTTTTTCCTTGCATAGTTAACCACTTGACATTTCGATAAATTCAAATTTTAGTTATTTTCCGCACACCATGGTAAGCTCTAAAACGGAACCTTCAAAATTAAAATTAATAAATTTAGAAAGTTAAAATGTAACGTTATATTCTAAATTAAAAATGTGAATAAATTGTTTATTTTCCAGCTCAGTTCAGTTTGGATTCTCTCATGGGCGATTCAGGTTAATGGAAATGATTAATTAAAAATGTTCCTAAATCATTTATATAAAAAAAATACCATTTAAAATTTTAATAATACTTATATTCAAAATCAATGAATTTTATATATATTTTTACAGATAAAGAAAACTCTCATGCAAACAAGAAAAGAAACAAAACACATTTAAAAGACAATTTCAATGCACTTTTACAAATAATAAATGGACACAAATATTTATGTATATTATTCGTTATGTTAAAACGTATACAATTTAGGCAAGTATTTACGACGTACGCTACATACAAGATTTATGTATGATTATATAAATATAGCACGATGCTAATAGAGATCAAGTTACATTCTACTTTAGAGTACGGAGATGATGTTTATTCAACATTTCGTCTCTATTTGAAATTTATTTTGCAATCTTTAATTCTTTATTATCAAACATACATTCACTTACAATAATCGTTTAAAAATACCTTATAATAATGCTTTTTTTTCCATCTTCTTTCTTAGGGCGCTGTTTATCATCAGCGAAATCTTCTTTGTCCTACGACCAAGACGTGACGAATCTGCTTGCTTTGCCAACTGGAGCACAATATCTTTATTACAATAATATGATACTTTGCACATTTACTATGTATGTGCCACTTCAATAACTATCTTATTACTTTTATAAATACGACAATTCTTATGATTGTTGCCGACTATCCCAGTAGTCTATTATTTATTTAAATATTAAAGATATATTAATAACAATTCTTATGATTGTTGCCGACTTTCCCAGAAGTCTATAGGAGTCCGCCTCTTGATAAAACGTTTAACTGGTCTAGCCTTCGACTCTTAACTTTTGAAAGCGTGTTTTCTTTTTATATGAGAATGTCTACCATGTGCTTGCAGGCGACCTGCGTATAGGGTTTACTGTAAGATAAAACGACGACACCGAGAGTTTGTATGAGTTAGTACGAGAAAGCAATATACAAACTGCTCCTTGGTCGAGTGTAGTGTTGGAAAAGAGGGGATTCGAGAAGAATAATAAAATTCTAAAATTAATATTTGGCAATGGGGTGTAGCATTACACCTCGTCGAGACGTAATTGAAGGTAGTGACAGTCCTCGATAAATTTAACAATTGCAAATACTTTCAAATCATCGCAAAAATAAATTTATAACATTTAATCATATCCACCAGGTCATTAATAAATATTATGAAAAGCAGGGTACTAAAATTGGACCCCTGTGAAACCCCCGATGATTCCGGAAGATACTGAGCAAAATATATCAGTTTCGAAACAATTGACCGCATATTGAATTTTATCCAAATGATTACATTTTACGTTAACTATGAAATGATTGTTCTTTCTATGTTTATGTAATTTTTGTATAATTATTAATCAATCAACTCATCCCGTCTTACGGAATCCAACCTTATAATACGTTTGCAACATTAGCATATAAACATACTGAAATTAAATTTACATGTTAATCTGAAATTAGGTAGATACCGAATAAACGCACCAATTTCATCGAATGGAACGCACCAATGTTCAAATTTATAACATATATTTGTGAAATAGTTACAAATAGTGTTGTAAATTAACATTGAGCACCAATATCTTGTTAAATTTATTTATGATGACAACTGATAGCAATTAAAAACTGATTAAATTCGATATACACAATTTAAACATAGATTATTTATAGGCATTTATATAATGCGTGAATGGTGTAAAATGTAAATGTGATTCTATTTTAATTAATATGCACCCTGTCCTCATTATTGACATAATATTTCACGATTTTATTCCGATAATAAATAATAAATTTATTGATAATGTAAAGTGTTTTCATTAATTACAATACATAGTACTGTGGGTAACATATATGTGCATCTATTGCTAATAATAATAATATTGATTTAATATTAATCATAATCGAAAAGAAAATATTTAAAATAAATCTAAGTTTATAACTATATTCTTTTTAATTACTCCCCATTATGAATATTTATGTCAATAAATTACTTCAAAATATATTAATAACCCAATTCTTCAAATATTTGTATAATATAGTGAAATAATCATTGTACCTAAGTATTACATTTTTCAAATTCAATTCAATTACCGATACGAACATACTACATACTTTCTTGAATACTAACATATAACATTAAATAATTATCATGCTCCGTACAAAATTCATAGATTTAATAGGCCCTTCTCACCATGGTTCACAGATATTTATTATTTTGAGAGCGAAGGCACTTAACAATTTTGAAAGTCCAATTCATCCATTAGACTGACAACAACTGCTGTTAGAGATGAGAAACACTTTTACTTTCAAATCCGAAAATGTTACCTAAATTTCTGTCCGGGTTCAAGAAGAATTATGGTTGCGAAGCTGCTCTGATCTGTGAAACAGATGATATTTTTAGGGCTCTTGATGAGGAAAAAATTGTTACATTGGTAACCTTGAATTATTCCTGAGCATTTGACACATCAAATCATGAGAGTTTGTCTACACAGCTGCATTATATTGATTTGGGTCATAGCGTGGTAAGGTTTTTAAGAACTACGTAACCAGCACAACACAAAAACTCAGAGTGAACCAGGATGTCTTATCGTTCTTGTCTGTAATTGCGGGCGTGCCGCAGGGCTCAATATTCAGGCCTCTGGCCCTTTCTATTTACATTTTGTACTTTCCGACTGTATTAAATACATGCAGCTAAAATTTTCATGCAGATGACGCACAGCTTTACCATTAATTCTCGAGGAATGATAGAGAGCAGGCTATAAAATTAATCAATGATGATCTGAAAGCTTTAAGTAATTTTTCAAAAAAGTACGTCTTAAAGCTCATCCCAGGAAAGTGTTTTGTGACTATCGTTGGTGGACGTCATGCTTTGGAACGGATGGATAATGTTTCCATAAAAATTGGTAATGGGGTTTTGCTAATCGTTGACATGACTAATATCTATTGATAGCTTACGTTTCTAGTTCCATGTTGGTGATTTACTGAGATGCGCATAGACTAGACTGAGTGAGGTTTCAGCTCATGATGCTGCCCTATAGGACATCTCTACAATTAACGATGACTTTATACGGGTGTATGAACCTGCGCTGTTCTTCTCTGCTAGTGGCTTCCTATTAGGGTGATATCAGATTATTTATTTAGTGCAATAATGTTTCTTTGTTCTTTACTTTTGGAGATAGGTACATTAATAAGAGCCATAATGTATATCCGTTTGATATGTTTCATGTATATACAATTATTACAGACAGAAAGTATCAACAAATTAATTTATTATTATTATTATTATTATATGTCAAAGTAATTTACTTTTGACTCTTATAGAAAGGGTAGTGCGACACGACAATTTAAATTGGATCTACAAAAGATACCTCCACAATTTACTACTAAAATTTTGAAATAATTCTAGAACTGCAAGGTAACTGATACTGTTCATACAGTATGTAACTCAAAGCTCTAATTTTTTATGTCGGAATGTAAATCATTTTATATTCACATAAAGGTATAATAATATAAGGCAAACGTTTTAATACACAAAGGATTATCAAGAGACTTAATTTCTTTTTATTAATTTAAAGCCATTCATCCCCTCGAGCAATCAAAAAATGCTAGAGGGTTCTCGTTAGAAACCTTTGTGACATATTTATTTCCTCCCTTTTCTGTAGAGTTTGCCATTCGGTACGATAATACATTTATTTGTATATTACGCAATTGTTCGAGCTTTATAAAACGAAAAAGTGTTTCATCTCAATTTTCTTTTCAAAAATATTATTTCAAATTAACTGGTAGCTTTGTGTAAAATGCCATTATAATAAATGAATGAAAATAAGATTGTGTCATAGTATAAGAAACAAAATTATTAAAATGTTAAAATCAGTAATTTCCTGAAGTAACAATAACGTATATGTAGCGCCACGAACAAATTAATTGCGCGTTAAATACAGTATGCTTGATGTACTAAATACACACAAAGTAAACGTTAAACAGCTACCTTCTTCTTCTGACAGCGCGAAGACATATTTTAGAACTTCAACTACCCTTAGTTGCCAAAGATAGTTATAAAGTTCCTTTTAAGGATATTATGTAACGTTTTGCCGACAGATTGACAGTTTCAAGTTGTGTTTAATCGTATATAACAGCTTAATAGTGTTTTTTCTTTCATCTTCTCATTACCGTGGTGATCACAAAACTTATACGCCTGGTAGCGTTTTGAAAACGGTACTTTACTATTAAATAGGATACTGTTTCATGAAAAGGTTATTAAACAAAAGCATAAACCGAAAAAAAATTAGTTACCAGAGACTAACTTTCCTAAGTCTTAATCGGTGTCTAATAAAGTAAAAAAATGTTAGTATAAAAGTTGTATATAATCCTCAGCTGCGTAAGAGAAAAATATCCATTTGATAAATTGCGAAAAAGCAGAATCAACACACACTTATATATTTTTTAATGGAAAGCTATGCTTTTTATTCCATTTAATGATACACCTTTAATCGATGATAAAATTAATACGAATCTGTAATAGCCAATTGTCAACTGTTTCTGAGATATAGTAAATTTCTTCCCAAAATTTTAGAATTTGTCTGTACATTTAAAACTGGACTTCAAATGTATACCTACAAAAGAAGAAGGCTACACACAGATCTAAGAAAGTAGGTATGTCTAAACAATACATTCCTAGTACTCCTCGTTGCCATGTCAATATTATAGTGTATTTTATTTAGTTTTTTTAGAATGTAATTGGAAAAGGTATGTAACTCTAAAGAATATGCGTTGAAATATCGAAACAAACACTAATTTAATGTAGTGACGTGAGGAATGTTCTCTTTCCGCTGAGCCTCTTAAGTAGGCGATATTTTGCGACAAATTTTGTATGACAATTTCAATCAGTTGTTTACAAGTTCAGTTATAGTGACCGTGTTCAAATACAGGTGACTGTAAGTTACGTTAGTCTAAAGAACTCCTTTCACCAATAAATCAACTGAACAAGGAATCTTATTAAGCGGTGATCTTTTACAATTCCAAGCGTAGCTTAAGCCGTAAAGAATGTTTTTTGGAAATCAGTCGAGTATTTGGTGAAAATTACACAATATTTGAAGATCCGTAAGCTTTGTTTTCAGTGGATTCCCCATAACTTGACTTCAGTTTAAAAAGAATCCCGTGTGAGATGGTGCAGATCTACACTAAATTGCTTTAACCGTGGATCGTTTTATTTGGTGTACAACATCATCACAGGTGATGAGATATGAGTATACTGCTACGTTTGAGTATTTGAGAATGAGTCGGCTCCACGAAGAGTTGTTCGTGAAAAAAGTCGAAATAAGATGGTCGCCACATTTTTTAGAATTACTAGACATGTTTCCACTGTAGCACTGGAGAATAGACGTGCTGTTAATTCAGAGTGGTGCACTACAATTTCTTTTACCTAAGGTTCTCCAAAATGTTTGCGAAAAACGTCCAAGAGGAAGGATCATCTTGCATCAAGTTAACGCTCGGCCCCACACTGCACAACTGAGTATTTGAATGCCCAAAACATAGAAATATAGCGTCATTCTCTGTATACTCCATACCTAGCACCTAATGACTTCTTATTTTCGTGGGCAAAGAATAAATTACGGGGTTTACGTTTTACATCGATCAAAGAAGCAATTGATGCCTTTAAAATGAAATAAACACACTACGGCCAGAAGACTGGAGAAAATGTTTCCAAGATTGGTTTCACGGGTCCAAAAATGCATTGACTTTGAAAATACTATGAAAAATGATATATAAATGTTTTTTGTAAATAAATTGTGTTTTACTTTACCAGGCTCAACGGAAAGAGAACAGCCCTCGCATTTACTAATTTAGCCCACACTAGTTATTTATTGGTTTGTCGTTATTTAAGAGGGATTTTCAAAAGTTGTACAATTTTCCAAGGTAAATCACGCTATCTCAGAAGGAGTTGAAAATCATGTAGTACAAATTGTTGTTATTTTAAACAACTCTTAAAGGTCGATCATAATATGTATAGTGTTCTGTTTAAAAAAATATGTGTTAGTGTTGGGTCATTATTAAACACTCTGTATAAATGAAGATATTTTTGTACAGCTCATGACCATTTATAATTCTCTAAAAAAATCTTGGGACAAATAATACAAACATAATAAATAATCTTGTAATTATTTTTGTTGCTAGTTAGTCCGTCGCAAGGAGCTGTCATGTGGAGAAATACTGAACCAATTGCTAAGAAGATTAGCAGTAACATAAAAACATATTCATATTGATATCTTAGCTACAGATTCTCTACTACTCTCTGAATAGAATAACAAATTCATATACCTAAAGGGTCTTTCATTGGTCTGTTATTTGTTTTATATAATTTGGTCCTAATAACACATTTGCCAAAGATATTGGGAACGAATAATTAGCACTTGGTAACTAGAGTAATACTAACCAAAAAAGGAGTAGTCTTATAGACATAAATACATTAATGCTAAGCATGAAAGGATTGCTTTGATCCACTCGTTTCCAACTAAAGATTTTCGGTATCTGAAACTTGCCATTCGCTTTTCGGTTTTTTTTTTAATACTAACATATGAACCGATGCGAATGTTACTACCTTCATCACTATTGGAAGTCCTTCATACAAACTCAAGTGAGTCATAACGTACGCGGTCCATTAAATTACAACATTAAGCACAATATAAATCATCCCCCCATAAGGCAATCTGTTTCAGATTATTACAGTACTAGAAGCTTTGAAAATGCCTCTTATAATTGTTTACGAAACATTGGCAGTAAAAGCAAAGACGACGAGGCTGTTCCAACCCAGAAACAATGAAAGTGTTATTTATACCGATGATTAACAAGATCAATTATTATGAAATAGAAGTAGCTAGCAGAAGCCTTACTGTTAGTAAAGAAAATCGGTTAATCAAATACTAAGAATAAAACTTATATAAATACTCCTATACATTACATTTATTGCTTTAACTCTCATGGGTATCAAATTTACACATCCTATGGAGTTCCAGTGATAGATTTTAACGGACTATTAAATATAGCTATGTGTGTGCTTTACCTCTAAAGTGTTTTGGTGCAGTTGGATAACAATGGTGTTAACATTACACAAAGACAGTTCACTAAAACTCCTAAGTTTGGCTGCAAGGCAATCATGTGCAATGACTTAAATAGAACACATATCAGAAAATTTCCTTAGTTATGGGTATCAGGACTGAAACATCAATGTTTTTGAACTAGTAGACCATCGCTTTACTTGACGTTCACTATTCACAAAATAAACTAATAACTAACATAACAAAGAATGTGAATAACCAACGCATTTTCATGTGTAACATATCTTACTATACACGATAATTATTAATTACTGCATACGGAACTCAAAGAGAAATAGAAAAATTCCAGAGCGATATAAAGACGGCTTAATTACAGATTTAGATTTTAAAAGAAGCTATATTCATTACTAGAATCAATGACTGTATGGCTTGGTAGCAACAAATTTGTACGTTGTTGCGTGCTTTTGGCACTTCACTAATTTAATTTCAAAATATTAAATAATATATGTTTACTTAAATTAGCAATTATTAAATTACTTAAGAATTCCAAATTAATTGTAATATCATTCTTTTGGCTCATACTGTATGCATTATTCATTTCTAATACGCAAAATCATATTTCAATTTTAAAATACATGTATTGCAATTCCCACAGCCAAGCTTGTTCAATTTTTTGATGAGATCATTTCTTATATCTTATTTTCAAATACGTAGTTATTTCTTAAAAATAACATCTGAATAACCACGTTTCTAAATTAAAGTAAAATTCTTTTTATAAAGTAAATATTAGAGTCACGTACACCAATTTTTCTCAAATTTCCCTTTGTATGACACGATGAGAATGGAATGTTTGTGTGTTCGCATAATTTTTTTTGGTACGACTGCTAGGCACCGTATCGTAAAAGCCAAGGGAATAAAATCGAATTCTCTGGAAGGTTCTAGAATCCGAAAGCAAGCGTTGACGCGTGTTTTCACCCCACCCCGAAGGTACTAATAAAAAGGCAAGAACGCTTAAAATTATAATTATTATTAACCGCATAGTGACAGTCGACACATCTGAGTAATTTCAAGTGTGGACCTTTGGTCTGGTCGGTGATCATTAGATGCTTGATAAGTAATTCGGTACCGAGGTGAATGTTAAGATTGTGTTACCCTAGAATACGTAATATAGCTGTGCCAAGCTCGTCAAGTGACGATTTAACGTGCCTAGTGGTTTTAAATTATCGAAAGATCTTTAGTCCAGTCTAAGGGAAGATTGGCCGATCCCGATAATTCCCCTTATGTGGAATTTGAAGCAATCTTGGTGTTGAGCCATTGCCGTCGGACTACGTCCTTAGTCAAGCTACCGAAGAAGTCTACCTTTTCTTCGCGGAAACTCATCGATCCTCCGACCTTGACCTCCGCATCCATGGTTATTACATTATCTGCACAATCCAAGGTAATTTAAATATTGTTTGTGTCTCAGAGCGCTTAAAAATTATTGTACCGTCGCTAAAGCAAAATCAAAGGCCATTCTTTCTGGCTCTGTAACGATAAATCTGTATTAGACAGTTCCGTCGGATAACGTCAAACTAGCCTTGAGGGTTAATCCCTATTTCTTTATTCACATTGTTATTTGAATAATCACAATATTGTTAAATAATGGTATTAATCTAAAAATTTCGAGTTCGTCATCATAATCTTTGTTAATATCACTTATAATACCATAACCTTAAGTTAATATTTTAAAAATTACTATAATAATTATTTATTTTGTCATAATAATACATGCATTAGTTGTTATATTTTGATCTAAATTCGATGTCCGATCTTAATTTAATGTTTGTATATTCAACTCTGATATTGTAATACCTTATATATGTTAATGTTTATGGAATAATTATATCTCCGTCTAGCCAGATTATCGACTTAAGAATTGTGTAATCTGATATGGCATGTTAAAAAAAAATCTGTTTATTATTATTGAATGTTCATTGTACCTTTGTTTAAATTATTTCATGTAATAAATATTATTTAGTTTACGGCACTTGTGTTATAAATTAATTATTCCTCGTTCCTTGTGGTGACTCAACAAGCTCGGTGAATGTTTCTTACTTTCTTTCACTAATATACCTGGAGCCACGATCTGCTAATTCTAGTGATAATAAAAAAATAACGATTACATAAGTCAAAGTAAGTGGCGCTCAACAATAACTTAATAAATAATCACAGGATCATTCAAGTAAGCATTTAGCAATCTAAGAGAATCAACACCTGTTACCTGGGGAACCATTGACTGGAATTGTAAAGCATACGACTAAGGTATGTGAGTTTTGTCATTAAATTAGATATACGCATTCACTCCTTGTTAGTTCAATTTAGTCATATAGGTTCTATTGCGATAATAAGTATTAAACGACCCTGAGATACTGGATGCAGGCTGTGCTGCTGGGCCAATCATTCTGTTCTCGCATCCAGTACCGTTGCTGATTGGAAAATAATTATTTAACAAATCATTTAACCATTTATTACCTTAAACAATTTATATTGCAACAAATTAGCAACAACGTACGTAAATGAAGGCTAATAACTATAAGTACTGCTTGTCAATAAAGGTCCCATCTCGTACTTCAAATATTACTCATAGGGTTTATTCCTTGAAGAGTATGCCTTAATTGTTTTCGTGTTGCGTATATTACTATATAATTCTTTACGAATATATTTGTATTATTATTAGGTAATAGCGCATATGCATTGCACGTATTAAAGATACTATTGCAACTTTTTAATAGATAATTCAAAAATACTTAATTATTTTCGTATGTGCAGGAAATGGCGAATAATATGTCGTGACTATACTAATTTGTAAAAGTGTTGTTCAAAGTTAACACTCTTTTCCGCTTCGATTATTTATAACAAACTTTATTAAAAACTAAATTTAATTTAAAACTTTTAGTGAAAGTCTTGTATCTGGAGCATCTGCATCATTTATTAAATTAGTGCAGATCACGGAGAATTTATGAACTTCTAACATTAGAAAGTATGAAATTAGTTTATTTTAAAGTATGCATAATAAGTAAATTCAGTCTTCGTATAATACAAGTGAAAAACTAACTTACCTTGCAGGAATGGTAGCAGTTTGCACATAACTTCGCCGAAGACGAAGTCTCTCAGCAGTGTTCCTATTAAAGTGATAGGCATGCAGAGTACACCCAGCAGAAGATCTGATACTGCCAAATTGAGAAGAAATAAGTTCGTAATTGTCCTCATGCGTTGATTTTGCACCTGAAAGAACGTAATATTTCTTTTACTACAAAAACTATACAGAACAGTTCAGATAAAAGCGCTAGATATTAAACCATAATTTCGTAATAAACACAAAAACAATAATGTCATTGTAAACCCTAAATTAATAATTACAGAAACACTGAGATGTGGGTACCACGCGACAGTCTTATACGTATGTGCGTTTCGAATTTCTTATACAAATGTTGTTCCCAAATTAAGAGTTAAATATAAGTCGTAGGATTCGACGGTTATCGTTGATACCTTCTTGATTTCTGGGTTGAAACCGTATCGTCTTCTCTAAATCTACTGCCGACGTTTCATCCACTATCTTAAGGGAGAGCTTCTACTGCTGCTATTACCTGAAATAGACTGTTACAACCCAGAAACCAAGAAGGTATAAGTGTTCAATAGTAGGGTAAAACACCCAGTGATTGGCACTTTAAGGGACACTTTAGGAATTAAATTATATAAACGACAAGTTTATTATTTTTTCGAATCGAAATCTCAATAGTATGTTTCTAAATGTTCAAGAAAAGTAAATAAATAATATTTTTGATATTAGAAGACATATAAAATTCATTTCTCTATTACAATATGTTATAATGCAGAAATTCCATTTATTGGCACCAAATTTCCAATTATTGGCACTATTGTAAATCTAGTGATTGGCATATATAAATGGGGCCAGCTTTAATTGCTTTCCTTGACATAAAATATTGTTTGAACAGAATATTTTAAAGAATCTGTCTCACTTTATGTTAGATAACTTACACTCAATTAAATAAAACACTTTTTTAAAAGTTGAAAGGCTTTATTCCAAATTTTTTGAACAGACTTGACATATGAAATGATCTGTATAAAGATTTTTTCTTTTTAGGCATGAGAAATGATAAGTTCGGGTACATTTTTGACATTGCATACCGATATTTGTTCTATATATTTGGTTTACACAAATGAAACATATACCTCTTTGCATAATTTTATTATTTTGTGGGAGGGATGGAGACGTCAATGATTCTTCGGTACTGAATAAAGTTCGAACATGAGCTTCGCTTGAAACGGTTTCAGTCTTATTTCTATTGGCTTCAACACATTCAGTTTTTTTCTTTTTAAATTATTTTTCAATTTTGCTAAATTTCTCTTCATTTTCTGTTCGTCTTTATATTTCTTAGCGTCTTCTTTCTCTTTCCTTTTTAGTAATCTTTTCTTTTTGTTTTCTTCTTTATGGATTTCTATTTCTTCTTTGATCATTTCTTTCTCTTCACCAATCTTCTTATAAGCAGACGAAGTGATAACGTATGGAACTCTATCTGTTTGACGTTTTCCTTTGCGTTCCGGTGTCTTTGGATGAAATAGATGATCTTCTATCCTGGATTTTTCGTTATTCTCTTCATCTGCTTCAGTGGAATTTATAGATTTTAAATTTTCAGGAGTGATTTCATTAGGTGGAGTGCATGATACAGATGGTGACAGTTGGCTTGCAATATTATTTTCGTCGTCTTCTTCATTATCAATAACATACTTAGGAGCATTTATTGGAGTATTGCCATGTATAATTATTTTAGAATTATAACTCTCTGGATTATTCGAGCACAATATATTATCGTCAAAATCATCATTATCACATTGATTGGACAAAACAAGAGGCATCGTATCAAAATCGCTTTCTGTGTATAGTGTGGAAGTTGTAAACAGAACGTCGTTGTTATTTTCGGTTTCATTATTGAAATTATCTACGCCGATTTCATCGTATTCAGTATCAAAAACTATTTGCGATTCATCGGAATTTTTTGTTAAATCTTTATTATTGAAATGCAAATAGACACGATATAAACAATCGAAATTTTCGTAGTTATTGCAATCTTTGGAATTAATCTCCAATCTCTGATATTTTTCTTCGTCAAACATTTTTCTAAATTTTAGCAGAACAAGATTGGAGGTGGTGTCACTTACGTTTATTATTATAGGTTCATCCTCCTTATTGTGCATTGCTAAACATTTAGTAAAGTCAGTTGCCTCTGGATTCCATGGTTGAAGACCTGTGGCACGAAAGCCGTTGATTATAGTCTCAACTTTGAAACCTTAAATAGCTTCTTGAAGAACTGGGGCGAAATGTTCCTTTCCCATCTGGCAGTATAGATTGATTCTCTCTTCGCCATTTTAAAACACTTTGCTTCCATTGCGATTTCAATAGTTTGAAACTTGATACATCTGCTGGCTGTAATATACGGATCGAATTAGGGTAAAGTGCTATCAAGATAATTTTCAAATTTGTACAAAGCTGACTTAGTTCATATGTGAGGTGTGTCTTATGACCATCAACGAATAGAATAACTGGAAATACTACATTTTGTTTCTGCAAATTTGGATGTAGGATATTGGCAATATAATCGTGAAAAATTTCGGTGGTCATCCATCCTTTATCACTACAACCAATGCCCCAATCATCAGGTACACTGTTGCTTATTGCAGCCCTCAGTCTTTTATTGGGGTAGATAATCAAAGATGGTGTGATATCCCCATTTGCCGAGAACGTAAACATTACTGTAAAATTTTGTTTTGCTGGCCCTTGGTCCACCTCATATACATACATTTCTTGCACCTTTTGGTGCAACCACTTTGCCCAGATTTAGGCAAAAAAGAAAACATGCCTCATCCCCGTTATAAACTCGAGATGGATCTTCCAGAATCGTGAAAAATTCTTTTTACTTCAGATAACTTTCTATTTCGTTGAACCATTTCTTTATATCGGGTTCAGACACAGTAGCGGATGCGGAACTGACTGCTGCTGTGAGAATTGGATGCCTTTTCAAAAAAGAAGCGTACCAGTGGTCACTAGGTGTATTGTTCTTGAATGGATTTAGTTTTTGATTAGCATCCATAAAACACTTAACAGAAATTTGGATATCAATTTTTCTTCTAGGAAACCCCTTCTGATAACATTCTATAATCCATTTCACTAGTTTTTCTTCTTCTTCTCTAGTTAAGTAGGTAGGGGGACCATGTTCACTTTTTTTGAATTAGGAACTCAGCCGAAATTTTAAAGTCGATCTTGGAATAGAATATTTTACAGAAACGGTTTTTTTCGGCGCACCGTTTTTTATTTCAGTCAGTGCTTTTTGTATTGTATTCTCATATTTAGGATTACTGTTTTTCACTTTTGGCATCTGAAAAAAGAGTAAAAACGACTTTTATTTCAAATTTCATAGGGTGTCAATAACTAGCTTGTTCATCTTAAAAAAAATCTTAATTATTGGCATGGTGCCAATAACTGGAGTTATTGGTAATTGGAATTACCAATAGTTGGCACCCCAAAAATTAATATTAACCTTAAAAATTTAAATACTCCTTAGATCTAAATACGTGTTAAATAGTTCAGTAATTTCGAAAAACATTATGGTGATCACTCTGGTTAAAACTGGGTAACACTATAGGCAATCGATTACGACCACCATCTTAAAAAATAAGTTAAAATCTTACCTTGTTTTAGAGTCGTTACATTTCAACCAACACTAACTAGGCTGACATTATGTGAACATTAACGCATGTGCGAATTAATGAAGAAGTGATAGTGTTGCTGGATGTCAATTCCACGAAAATCTTGAAGAAAATAACTCCTGGAAGCTTATAAAATAAGAAATTATAGCTCTAGTGCCAATAACTGGTGGAGTGCCAACAATTGGATGTTTTACCCTATTACCGTCTTAGTAAATTAAGCCTGTAAGTACTTCTTTACCAACGACTGAATTCTTTTGCATATTAATTATGCCAAATTTAGCAATAATTACTTCTATAGCAATAAATTGCAAAATAAAAAAAATTAGTAAGCATTGGCAGAAAAATGCTATCCGATAAGAATAAAATGCTCTAACAAACTGGCACAGAAGCTTTAAAAGGCGAATAACACCGGTCTACAAATTATAAAAAAATTCTCGGAACTGAAACGTAAATAAGGGAATCTTAATGTATTTTGTGTACTGAATCTGAAAACGAAATCATTTTTTCTCCATCACCCTTGATTTTTAGTTATACACCCTTCATGATTGCCGCATCGTGTCAAATGTAAAAACTGGGTGAGTGTATTGTTGTAAAATATTTGGTATTTATTACTTTGAATTTCGGTATTTAAATTTTATTTGGTATTTAAGATAAAACAAAATCATTTAAAATGTAAATATAAAAAGTAAAACATCAAAAAACTGGAAATCTTGAAGAAAAAAGTTACTTCTTCCTTTTGTGCGAAGTAGAGTCCTCTCTTAGCAAAAACCAACAATAGTCGCTCAACATTGACTCATCCCATTTGCCTTGGTAACGCCGCTCCATTTATAATACATCCTGATGGAAGCGTTCCCCCTGCTCATCACTCACAGCACCCAAATTAGGTGGGAAAAAATCAAGATGTGAGTGTAAAATATGTATTTTTAACGACATTCGGCAGCCTAAATTTCTGTAGTTTACCAATAGATTTTCTACTAACTGATCAATATTTTCGGCTTTGTTATTACCCAGGAAACCATGCACTGCATCCTTAAATGACTTCCATCCCAATTACCTCTACACCATTTAACTTTGAGTCAAAAATTGCATCGTTGAGCAGTTTCCTAATATCAACAAATATTCCTTCTTTCACTTTGGCATCACTTAACTTAGTGAACACAACTTTTAAATATTTAAAGCCGTCTCCTTCCTTATTTAGTGCTTCGACAAAATTTTTCATCAACCCTAATTTTATATATAATGTTGGCAAAAAGACATCCTGAGGGCTGACTAAAAGTGTGCAATATTTTTTTGTCCAGGTATGAAAGTACCTCTTTTTGGCCAGATTTTAGTATTGTAATGTTCATTTGTTGCACGGTTGTCCCATAAACACAAGAAGCAGCAATATTTTGTAAAGCCACCTTGTAGCCCGAGAAGAAGGGCTATTACTTTAAGATTACCGCAGATTTTCCATAAGTGTGCCTAGTAATTGACCGACTTTAAAATTAATGACATGCTTTCATATGTCTCTTTCATTCTAACCGCATGCGCTACAGGTACAAAATGATTCTTATCTGAATTATGTAATAGCACGGCCTTTAAACTTGCTTTTGATGAGTCGATAAATAACCGCCAATCGCTAGCATTGTAATCAATACCTAGAGCCGCCATCAAACCATTTACATTACAACAGGAACACAGCCGATCTTTTTTAGTGAAATATTTCATTAAATCCTTATTTCTGTTTCTGTAATACGAAATCTTGGTGTCCTTTTCCAAAAAGTTCCACTCCTTTAACCGTGAAGCTTGCTGTTTTGATAAATATAGTTCGCGAACCAAATCATTAAGTTCCAATTGTGAAATAAGATGTGGTTCACCAGATGATTTTTCTGGAAAGAAATCGTCGTCTTTTGATAATCCTGCTGCCTCAGAACAGTCCTCTTCAGAACTTGAAATCTCTTGCCAGGAAGCTGGGGCCAACGGAACAGGCAAATCTCCGTGCGGAACTGATCTCATAGCCGATGGAATATTCGGATAGACAATTTTGTTTTTATTTTTAGAAGAAAATCCAGTAACGTTTGTCATTCAGAAGTAGCAGTCATTATGGTGATTTGTCGGTTACATAGCACCTAATGCACGTTATATGGGGTGCCCATTGTTTGTCTTGCTCCCCAAGTTGACACCCAAAATACAATTTATAAGCAGTTTTAATGCTATTGGATTAACTCAATTGTTTGAGTAGTTTTCCCGGTTCAAAAGAGTCGAAATGAAGGCTGACTTGTTTTGTCGATATGAGGAGAATCGTCCATAAGTTCTGAAAAAATTGTGCAACACGCCACCGCTCTATTCACCGACCTTGCCCTTTGCGAATTTTTTATTTTCCCTAATGAAAAGAGACATGAAAGGAAAGATTATGCTGACGTTGCTGACGTGAAGAATAAGCTACGGAGGCGCTGTTGGGCATCATAGAAGATAAATTTAGAAAATGTTTTGAGCAATTGAATAAAATATTGGACAAGTGTATTAGTGTCAGTGGAGAATACACTGAAAGCGATTGAAGGGTCTTGTTTAAAAATTAAAGAAACAGATTAAAAAGAAATAAATTCGAATTCATTTGGATACTCCCTCGTACTTCTGATTATTCTGTTATGATGCTCCGGATCAGTATTTAAAGAAGGTTTTATAGAATCTGCTCCTAGCAACATCACTAATGGTAGTCGCCCTGGTTAGTTTTCTCTGTTTCGTAGCCAAATCAATTGCTGCGGCAGAAGATTTTGTCCATCGGTTGATTATACTTCTATCCAGAGGCATATTATTATTTGGTCTTAATCTGTTTTTCTTAATATGTGTACCTCGTTTTGATAATAATTTAAATAATAATCTGACACTCTCACTATTTTGATCTAACGATTTACAAAAAGCGTACTTTGCACCTCCTCAGCAGGTTTTACTGAAAACTGTATTATATTCTGCACTATTGATTGGCTGTTTCTTTAGTTTTGAAAATATTCAACCAATCAGCTACAGCTTGACCTCCAAAGCCAAATCCATCGCGGCGATATTGTAATGAAACAAGCCCACATAGAAGCAGACATCCGGGAGACAACAAAAGAAAGGCAAATATTCGGCGCGACTGGTAAACAGTCGTAAAGTAATAAATCATCCATTTATATATGTACTGCGAAGAGGCAGAATGTCTCTTGTATGTTCTACAAACATCGAGAAGAACACTAGCGTTATCTGGTGTGTTCCAGATGTTTCGTACGGGTATATAAAAGCAGTTGAACCGATGGATGAGGAATTCCGAAATAAGAAAGTCCTTAAGTACTCGTCGCGCGGAACAGACCAAAGTAAAAATAAATGTAAGAAATAAATAAATAGCTCCTTGCGTGGTACGGTGTTATATAAATAGAAGTGATATAAATACGCTAGAGTTACATAAATATTAGTAACAGAAATAAATACCTGGTTTAATTTAAATCGTAGTAGTTTTAAGTGTGATACATTAGTTTTACATTTTTATATTGTAATTAATTTTACGTTTGTGAATATATAGACTGTTTTAAATAAATAAATTGCACGAGTTGTTTATTGCAAACCCGAAAACGTTACAATATAATATAATTTACGTTGGAGCCCTGGGGGTATTTTTATCTCAAAGGCTTATACCTTTACAAATTTGAGCTGAAATTAGTGATACTCAGATCGCTTTACGTTTAGTAGGATTTGTTTGTAAATTTCTTCATGCTGCATCTCTTGTATTCCGCTGTTAAGCAATCATGTTATTATACTAGCTATAATATTCTTCTCGTAATTATTTGTTTCCTTCCACATACTTCTAACAGTAACCTCGTCAATCTTTGTGCCAAATTTCTGTTAATATTAATCGCAAATTTTGGTGTGTTATACAAGTTGTTCTAGATTTAGATTCCCATACGACTCATATTTCTTATAGTCTCAAAAGTATTTTTTTCAGTAGTTTTGTCAATTGACTCATTATTATAGATTCCAGCGCGACATTAAAAAAAATATTTGTCAAATATTTTAAGTTATGTAACAAAACCATGACGACATAGGCGACAAAATCTATGAGCTGCTATCACATTAATATTGAGTGCGTTGGTTATTTTTACGCATATGATGAATTGAATTCCTTTTTGAATAAAGTGTTAATTACTAACTATCTTTCAAATATATTTAAAATCGTCATTTTTCATTTGGCGAATTGCGATGCAAGCTGTGATATCCTAATCTATCTCTCCACCGCTAACATTTATTTTTTCAATTAACTACCCTTAATATTTCAAATGAAATGCATTACTCTTAATTAATTTCGAATGTGATGTGACGGGTTTTATTTATATCAACAAAGGTGTTATTATGCCTTAGGGAGTGTTCCATTTCGTTTATATGATTTAAGAGGCACCACTTAAATTGCCTCCCTTTTTCAAGGTAAAGTTGTATTTTCCCCTTTATAATGGATTTCGTTTAACTATACAGAAAAGGCAATCTTACGATGTTACATTCAAGGTAATTCGGGAACAATTTCTATGTGCTATATACTCGTAGTTATATGTACATCTTCTTCTATACTTCAAAGGTATTTATAATAAAATGAAAGTTCAAATTACAAACTTATATTTGTTAAATTAACTTGCAAAGAGAAACTCGTACGTTAAACGAAGTAATTTAAATTCATGTCTGAACGTACCCTTTCATAAACAAAATATGTGTTATTTTTCACTACATAACATTATATTTTGAATAAATAAATTAAAATCATTCAATCCTTATAAATAAAAGGACACACTTTTTGTTTTGTCTGCTAACCACTGAAGCTGCAGAACCTAATTGCTTTGTTCTCTTGGCTAGCAATCGATTTCTTTTTACTACATTGGTCGTTTCCTTCCCTTGTTCTTGTTTAATTTCTGGCACGTTAATGTGATACTCCTAACATTTCCACTAGGCATCCTTTCATAGAAAATTACAAGAAACTTTCTGCTGTAGAAATGCTTGCGATTAGATTCAATTTGTTGTATTCAGTATTCAGAAGAGTAACGATGCAGACTGACATTGGAATAACATTATTTTGAAACCTTTCTAAATGCAAATATTAATTAGGTAGCTTCTTTACCCTTTAGACTGTCTTATAAAGTTAAACGAAAATAGTTAAGTAATAAATTATATTGAGTGCGCACGTTAGCATTATGCTTACGTTGTGGTACATCGTTTATTTATATCATTAGTGCAATTCTTGTACTTGACAAATAATGTCATCTCCAACATTTCCTTTGACTTTTTAATAGAATATTATAGATATGCAACCGAAAAGATATCTAGATTTCACTCATTCTTTTACTTTTGGGAAAATGGATGGCAGTGTTTTACAACTTATTTAATTGTTATATTAACAGTCAAGCATAGAATCATCATTATTATCAATCTAGTATCATCAAATGGTATTGATTTATTAAAAACGAGCATTCAGTAATACCACACAAATAATATCGACGTAAATTGCATAATTAAAAAATAAGTAATGTAAAAATAGGAATAGGGCATCGCGAACCAATCATGTGGGTTAATTAGTATTATTTGTGAACCAGGTCCATCTAGTTGACCCACATGGTTGTTACGCAATGCATACTTATTATAACCATTAATATCTGTTTTCATACAAATTTTAAAATATACATAGAAATAGACTCTATTGCCATACCAATTTATGTCTCAAAAAGAATTTATTTTATTGTAAACGTAATATTTTCTTTCCTCAATAGATGGCCAACGCATTTACTTATAATTATTACTGACTTCTTAAATTGTGAGATAACTTTACATTTATTTATAATTGAACTACCTCGCTATTCATTTAGAAATATCTGTAATAGTGTCTTGACTATTTGCTTTACAATGTAACAAAGTAATGCTTGGAGAGTAAGCGCTCTCACACTATTAAATCACTCAAATATACATACACGAAAAATTTCGTGTATGAATAAATGTATGAATGCACATCTACCCTAAGTTGGCATTGCGAACAACAACGTGCAGGCAGTTGTTTCGACCTTACATTAGTCTCATCAGTGCACGAGCGTGTTGTTCACAATGCCTTAAAATCTTAGATTACCTGATTTAGTCAATTTAAGTAGCAAACGCCATGAGAGATTCCCAGCGGCATTTGTTACCCAAGCGCGACATCGCAAGGTAATGTTACCCTCCGTAGTACAACTACCAATCGGGCAACTGTAGATATACGTGCATTCAATGAACACGCCATAGGTGGCCTACCTATTACAATACAATTGAATGCACGTATATCTACAGTTTCCCGATTAGTAGGTGTACTACGGAGGGTAACATTACCTTGCGATGTCGCCCTTGGGTAACAGATGTCGCTGGGTATCTCTCATGGCATTTCGTACGTAAGTTGACTATATCAGGTAATCTAAGTTTTTAAGGCATTCTTGTATTCTTATAGATTTTAGAGGAAAAAAACAGTTTCTACAGCTCAAATTAAATTTGTTATTGTTTGATTTTGTCGTTTGTCTTAACTTGCAACCTTGGGTATTCATATTGATCTCGCTTCTGGGTCAAGTAATATTTTGGGGTGGGGATTAATACAAGGAAGCTGGCGCCTTCTACATTCATCCACCACAGTTTCATGTAGACCCATGCCCACACGACTGACTAAAGGCAGATCTCTACCCCATATTTAAAAACGGTACCTAGGGAAGCGAAGATAATGCATACTGAAGACATCGCCCCAAACTCTCCGAAACTTTCATGAAGTTTTAGTTGTGCGGGGTTACAGTTATTTTAGTTTAGATAAAGGGACTTATTTACAATATCGCACGGATGAATATATTTTAGTTTCCGACGACGCCATTTTATTGCGCCTTCTGCCTGGTCAATTGTTCCTAAATTTTATGTATAGACGGCGAAGGCGTAACAATGCATAATGCGTTTAACGAAAAAATTAAAAGCATTATTGATAACAGCAACGATCGGAGTGATTATTGCGCCAATGACTGTTACAACGAAACAGTGAAGGAGGTGAAAGAAGCAAAACATTTGAAACAGACCAAAATGCCGCTGTCGACCAAACAATATCGGAGAATAAAAAGGTATGACAGTAAATAATTGGGGGAAACGAAAAATTAATTGAAAAAACCGATGCAACGCTGACAGAACATTTTAACTATTACTGTAAAACTGATATGTTTGACATCATTGAAGCTGTCCATATTGCAACTGGACATAAGAGATTAAAAGGTAGGCCTTCTTTTTGGAATATATGCGTAAGTATTTCTTTGTTACTTCTTTTAGTAAGTTTGTCACTCTGTGAAAAATGTCAAGGAAAAAATAAAATAAAAATGAAGACATTAGTTTCTGCGCCTATTCTGTCAAACATATTGCTGTAGCCTCAATAATTTGAATAATTTAAATAAATGATAATTTTTATGATAAAATTATTATAGTCTTAATTATAAGCTTGTTCCTGATCAGCAAAGATGTTTATTATTTATAAACGAAACTTCATTTCAGAATTTAGATTATAAAAGAAGTTCAGAGTGTTCTCCATTTACTTCCTGACAATAATGAAGTATGTGGATAAATCCGTCTATTGTATTATTTAACAAATTTAGTGGAATATTTCTTATTTCTGTCTCAATTCGAAATTTTAATGCGTCCAAAGATTCTGGTTTGTTGTAGTACACACGGCACTTTAAATATCTCCATAAGAAAAAGTCTATGGAATTCAGATCATAGGGGATCCAGCCGGTCATTCAATAATTCCTCGCTTCCCTATCCACCTTTGAGGAAATATATTACTTAAGTAATAACGTACTTCACGCCCAGAGTGTGGCGGAGCGCCATCCTGTTGAAACCAAATTTGTGATTTAGGAAAAGATGTATAATTTGTCAGCAATTAGATATCCGTCCATGAAAAACGGGCCTATGATAATAAGGCCGATAATGCCGGCCCATTCACTGACCTTTTGAGGATATTGGGAATTTACCGTCGCCATCCAATGAGGATTACTATTAGACCAATATCTAAAATTGTGCCTATTTACAATACCATTTCACTGGAACGTTGCTTTGTCTGAGAAAACAATCCTTTTAAAAAAATTTCTTCACCGTCGATCATCGTCATCATTCTTTCACAGAATTCTAATCTTCTGTCAAAATCATCCTCGTTGAATTCGTGCTCTAGATGAATTTTGTATGGGTGGTACTTTACACGTCTTAAAATATTTTGAACAGATCTTTGAGACATATCATGATTAAAAGCACTTGTAGTACAGACGTTTTAGGGATCTCCGCGATATCTAATAGAATATTAAAAGAATTTTCTTCGTATGTGCATGTTATTGGTCGTTCGCATTTACGAGTAGATTAGTTTTTCCCACTACCGTTTTTATTACATCTTTTTAATGTTTTTGTCACTGTTGACTTGCTTATTGGATTCCTATCTGGATGGGTGTCATTAAACACTGCACAGGCTTCTTGGTGGCTTCGTTTTCTCCATACCCAATTATCATGAGAATTTCAATTCTCTCCCTTTCAGTTAAATAATTCATAATTATTAGTTTTTTGCTAATACAATGTCAACAGACAATTAACTGTCAAGAATTTTATGTTTGATGGATTTGCAAAGGCTGCATGATTTGAGTGTTTTATTTTATTAAAATAATGTTTTAGTTTTGTTCTAAAAAAGTTGTGATGCGATAAACGTCAAAATTGACGCATTGGCCCGATATTATTTCAAATATTCTTCTTTAAATTTGTTTAAAGGTAATAATCATACATAATGAAGGAATAAAATGGCGAATTCAAGCTGGAAACTATTAAGCATAAGAAAAAAGGTAGAAACTAAAATAATTACAAACACATCAAATCGAACCACACCCAAAAAATACTAAATTGACAACTACAGCAAAGAAAAGGGCCATTAACAAACAAGATAAAGAAAGGAAAAATAATAAATAAAGAAAAAATAAAAAATGTAAGCAAGGCACGAAAGATACCGCATGACTATAAAGAAAGCGTTACCGAAAATATTTCCTCAATATTTAATAGGACACAAAATATAAACAACGTATAGACTAGAAGAACTCGCAAAATGCTTAAATAGAACGGTACAGATACTAGAAATATTCCTTAAAGGTGAATTTTGTTTATCTTCTAAGAATTATTTCCAAATTTGAATGTGCAACGCAATACACAACTTTGGCTAAAATTTTAAATTATGTATATATCAAAATTTAGTATAATAGGTATATATAATATTAGTAGCCATTACATGCAAATAACATTTTCGCTGTACTTGTTCAAAAGATTTTTTATGTATCTGTGGACATGCCATTACAAAAAGACGAAACATGACGGAATTTGTTATGCCAGGTAAAACTTTCTTAAGGAATCGCCGTGTGGCTTTCTGAATTGCGAATCAGCGGAACATAATGGAGAGTGTTTAAACCTAATGCTTTAAACGTAAGCAGAGCTTTACCAAGAGAATCAATACTGGTGCCGAAGTTCTTCTTCCTTAAAATGTTCGGTCCTTGTTGTAACTTGGCCACCTATAATTTCAAACAATGGATCGTGCAGCGTTATACACTTTCTTGTGAACGACAACCATGGACGTCAATGGAATTTAGAGGAAAATGATCGACCGTTCATAAAGCTTATGTTGTATTATTTAACCGATGTAATTTAAAAAGAAAGTTATGGAGTAAACAAATTTATTTATGAAGAAACATGCAGAACTCAGAGGGATCGATGATATAAATACAAATAATAACAGTAATTTATTTCGTTTTCTCATACTTAATACAGTGCAACAATGTAAAGTAAAAGAAATACGTAATATAGAATACAAAGCTATTTAAAATACTTAATAAAATTTTTTACATTATAGCAATAAATTTGAAAACGTATTCCTTCAATTTTATTTTAAAAACATGTAATGTGGGACATGCTTTGATTTCATTTGGCAAAACATTAAATAATTTACAACACAGAAAAGCCACGGTTTTTTGAAAGGAAATCGTTCTATGTATAGAAGATAAAATATTATTATAGTGGTGGGATCCATAGTTATGCAACACTAAATTTAAAATTACTGCAATTTCTATATAGATAACAGAGAACTTCAAAATCGTACACATTATAAAATGTAAAAATTTATTGACCCTGAAATCCCTGTCGCAGATTAAAAATAGTTCTAATAGCCCTCTCATGTAGAATAAAAATGGAGGAAATGTCACTACTCATGCCCCAATGCACTATTCCATAACGCATCCTTGAATAAATGTCAGAATAGGTCAAACATTTTAGTGTGGACGAATTGCAACATTTTGTCCAATTGAAAAAGAGCTTTGCGCAATTTGTTGAGCTTAGAACACAACAGGTCAATGTATTCTGACCACTTTAAGCCCTCATCCTCAATGACACAGAGTAACCTAAAACTGCTAACCAGATCAATTTGTGAATTAGACATGGTAAACCTTGAGATGTTAAACTTCCTTTCGTATTGTGTTCTCGATATTCACGCAAAACCTATTAAATGTTAGCCACTTCTTCACGTTAAACATAGCCACATCAGCAGCATATAGCATCATCTAGCAGTGCCAACTAAGCAGTTAAGAAAGTTATTGATAAACATCAAAGATAATGTTGGCTCCAGGATAGAACCTTGTGAAACCAATACGTACATAAGTGCTGCCAGAAAAAAATCCATCAGTGCTCACACTCTGTTCCCTCCCTACAAATACGACTCGAACAACTTCAAACATACTCCATTGACACCGTCTCTACAAAGCTTTTGCAGTAATATGGCACGCAGTCGTCACCAGAAGCCATACTAGAACATAAAAATTGCGTCAACAATATCACTCTCAGTTAGAGAAAACATATAAAATGATTGCCAACAAATCTATCAATTTCATCAAAGAAAATACTATCACCCTTAGTATTGGAAGATATTAAATTTTCAGAGTACCAATAAGCAAATCAGGAAAAGTCAACTGTTTCGCATAATTACTCCATTTATTATTAATAATATGTCACAAAGCCGTAGGTTTTATTAACGCATCGCTATATCATGCGTTCTAACCAGTATGATGCCATTATAATTCTTTACACTATCCGAAAAAGCTTTTAAAAAACATTGAAAACTTTGATCTTTTAAGCATTACATTTTATTCTTTAGATTCGCAGTACCCAGTGATATACGTATACGTCTGTTGTTAAAATACAAATATGTTGAAAAAAAATTCGGAAGCAAATTCTAAGAAGTTACACTCAAATATCGATAACCATGTCTCCTCTAGGCATTATACAATGTTAAGTAAGTACATTGTAAAACCACTGTTGTTTTACACTTGGACATTTTGTATTTACATTTCAAAGCTATATATTTTTTAATCTATACATATAAGTGCTTTAACATACACATTCTTTCTTATGCTTCACTGACGAAACCAAAGAGGGTTGAAACATATATGTCTGTAGCTACTAACACATACGTAGTTGCGTCGTTATTATTTATGTATTTGCATTAAATGCATGTTTATGGTAGACCTAAACATTTTTGTGGGACTGTATAAGTAATGCCGGCTGTCCTATGCTTATTTATTTACATTTTCATTTATACATGATTGATTTTACATTCTATAATTGTTATAATATCAACAGCTGTACTCATAATTTTTAATTACATAGTCGCTTCGTTATTATTTATGAATTTACATTAAATGCATATTTATGGAAGACATAAACCTTTTGGTGGGACTGCGTAAGTAATACCGGCTGTCCTATGCTTATTTTCATTCATACATAATTGATTTTGACTGATTTTACATTCTATATTGTCATAATACCAACAGCTCTACTCGTAATTCTTTTAATTACATAGTTGCATCGTTATTATTTATATAATTACATTAATTGAACAGTTTAAGGTAGACCTAAACCTTTTAATGGAACTGCATAAGTAATACCGATTGTCCTATGCTTATTGTTTACATTTTCATTCATACATATTTGATTTACATTCTACAAATGTCAATGTATTCTAAATGACAACCAGTTGTCATATTGTTATTACTTTTGCTCATCATTTGCCACTACTACCAAGAAGCTATTCATTTTTTCAATACATTTGTATATTCGGCAAAGAATTTTAATATATTTTATATATACAGTGTGGAAACCACTTATGGAATAAATTCAGTAACTTACAAACTAATGACATTTGTCGAAAACACTGAAACAGGTCAATTTTTATTTTAAATTGCGCTGGTTTTAAATCACTGCACCTATTAGTGACGTCATCTTCTTTAGAGCTGTGACGTCATGCGCATTTCTTTTTAAATGGAATGCTGTATTTTTTCATAAATTCGTAGATAGTACTATTAAATACCTTTTCAATGAACTAACACAAGTTAACTTTATTTTCAACAATTTTTGAGATTTTTACATTTAAAAAAGAAATAAAAAATTTAAAAAAAAACAACACGAAAAAACTGTGTGATGAAATTGATAGCACCTGACGGTAGTAGAATACAAGAAAGATAGTAATTTTGCTTTGATCAAAAAAGAATAAATTAGTAAACTTTGACGTTTTTATAATTGTTATTGCTGTGGTTGGAATGTAAAAATGTAAAAATCTCAAAAATTGTTGAAAATAAAGTTAACTTGTGTTAGTTCATTGAAAAGGTATTAGTACTATCTACGAATTTATAAAAAAATGTAGCATTCTATTAAAAAAAATGCGTATGACGTCACAGCTCTAAAGAAGATGACGTCACTAATAGGTGCAGTGATTTAAAACGCAATTTAAAATAAAAATTGACCTGTTTCAGCTTTTTCGACAAATGTCATTAGTTTGGAAGTTACTGAATTTATTCCCTAAGTAGTTTCCACACTGTATATATATATATATATATATATATATATATATATATATATATATAGGGGTAAAACCAATGACTACTAGAGTTGACAATGCTTTCATTCAGCAGGCGGATCGGGAACCGATCCCGTCCCAACCGTTCACTTCACAACAGTTGAGTGTTCGCTGGACAGGACCGCTCACCTTTATGTCATCGTCTATCATCTGTACTTTTCATTGCTGCTATATGTTAAAATTATAGAGATTAAACCGAATAAACAATAATAATAAATTGTTTTTCTGCATTCAGTTTTGGCGTAGTTTTTAGTGGAAGGGTTGGTTTTTCCAACCCCGAATAAAATACTCCAATATTTTAATACATTTATTTCTGCACAATACCTTTAATTTGCTGTATCTTACTTTTCTAGTAACTTTCTTCAAAATTTTGTATTAGGTTGGTCTTGGAATGCATCAATGGCGCATGCGTACAGAATACGCTCACTAAGTTAGCGTAGAATTTTTCCGCTCACAAAAATGGCGGCCGCTCCCGAACATGTTCAGAGTGAGCGCTCGTCTACTGGACATGATCACTGAACAGTTGCGCAACTGTTGTGTCTGCTGAATGAAAGCATCATCTAACTTTTAAAAATCATGTATTAGAAAGATTTTAATGTAAAATCTTGGGAATCACGCAGTGACATTTTTAGAACGCAAGGTGAACTTACTCTGCCAGTATATTTATCTTAAATGTACCGTTTTTGTAAAACTAAATTTCGTAGACTATTTTAAGAAATACGACATTGAACACAAGCATGATACTAGCGAGGTAGCTCATTGTCATCTGCTTCCTCGAGAGCATATCTGTCTAAAATGTAAAAGAGTGGATTGTATAGATGTTTGAATAAATACAAAAATTTACCGCAGAATTTAAAGAAGGATTGTGTTTTAGTTATAAATTTAACCATTTTCTTTTTATTAATTATAAATAGCATTTCTATTTGACGTATTCAATACATTTATTACGTATTTGTTGAATAGACTACTATTATTATTGCCTTCGGAGTAGTGATGTAATGCGAAAAAGCATTGTAGAATTGACGTTATATTTTATTCTCAGATTTCAATTTATATTCAACTATAAGAGAACTTTCCGAATATAGTAGAGAAAATATTATTAATGAACAAAAAATTACGTTTATTTATTACACATGATTATCAATTCCAAGAAGATATTTCCTCTAATCCAATGCTCGTATAATTTCTCGATAAATATTGCCCTTGAATGTTTATATTCAAGGTGCCCTTAATAACGATCTGTATTTGTGCATAAGATCATTAGGTTTTGGATGTGTTTTGCTTTACATTTGCAATCAGAAAATTGGACTAAACGTGTATTGATTTTATGGTGCACACAATTGCCTGCTTATCTATTGATAGCATTTGACCTATATTGCTGATGTACTTGTCCTCCGAATTGATGCACTTTACCCTGAAACTGGCACATCTCAAGAAGTATTGTTATTACGCTACAAGCTATCGCTAACTAATTGATGGAACAAACATTCGGCGAAACTCCTGTCGAATCTGTTTGAATATAAAGTCAATCGTGACTATCCAATTTCCCAAGTTGTGTATCGCCAATCTCCATTATCGTTAACAAAAGCACGTCATTCATAGGGAAGAAATAATAGTGCGATTTTAAGAAAAAACATACATACTGATATTTCTACTTTTTTAATGATTCTTCTCAAAGCACTCTCGTTTTAGAGAACCACGCAAAGCAATAATAATAAGACAATAATCATCGAAAATGTAAATTCTTAATTTATAATACGTTTCTTAATATGCTTAATTTCACATAATTTATTTATTTCTTGATTCTTATTTCTGTTGATATTTATATATAATTATAGCGCCCTTTTTCTTTATGCTACATGCACAGAGTGATTTGTGATGATTAAAAACTCTTCATGGTTTCAACTATTCACGAAATACTTCCAAAACAAATATTCATCAAAGATGACAATAACTATCGTAATATTATTACTAAACACAGTTTATGTAAACTGAATATATATTACACATCTACTTTTTGTTATTGCGTTTTTTGTTTGAACATCAAACTATTTTTTATTAATTATTTCCCATATGAATATGTGAAATAAAACAAGAAGGCAGTTACAACCCAAATAAAGACTAAAAAATAATAAAATTTTATGGACCAATAGTAAGAATGTTATAATATATTAATAATATAATATACAACAAAACGAAACAGAGAACAAAATACAAATTGGTCAATACTCAAAAAAAAAAAACATAAAATAAACAAATATAGGTACTAATCACTTCTAACAATAAAAAATTCAACCAGTGAGTAGTAACACTTTAGCAAAAAAACCATTTAAGGTGCACGCACACTGAGGCGAAGCGAAGAGAAGCGCATTTATTACGCCTATAGAAATGTACGTAAGCTTCGCTTCAGCCCCCCGCGACGCCCGAGTGTGCGGGCACCCATTTGATTACGTGCATTTTTATCAGGCGTAATAAATGCGCTTCTCTTCGTTCGCCTCGCCTCAGTGTGCGTTCACCTTTTATAGGGTTCTAAAAACATTGTCACTTCCCAACTAGCTCTGACTCTCTGACAACTTATTCTATGTTTTATTGTCAAATACTGAAGACTACTTTAGTAAAATGCTTACCCATGCTTATGAACTTCAAGCACCAACCCATCACGTGTGTTATAAGTGTGATAGCTACGCAATTTTCTCATAGTATCGATATTATTTCTAGCATACAATAATATTTGGATTATATAAACGCATGACAATATCAGTCTGCAAGTCTGTTTATTGCTCATATTGCACGTTTTTGTACCTTAAAGCTCGGTCAAGTCTGCAGAAGATTCCCTTGCTTTAGCTCCATAAGATAACACCGAGTGAATGTGTCCCTGATAACGACATCAGCACATCAAAATCTTCTTTAACCCTGAGCTTCTTTAGAACAAACACATTGGCGACAGTTTATTGCATAAATTATTGATACGTTCACTCCACCTACAAACACAGTCAATCATATGATCCAGAAATTTAATGCTATCGACCTGAGCAATCTTGTTACCCTGTCTAAGAAGATTAGGCTCATTTTTGTCATACGTTGCAGCTCTAAACTCTGTGAATGCCACGTTGTTATCACCACAACTAAATCATTAGCCAAAATATAATACCTGATGACCTGATGTCATTGTATGTTCGGCAGTGCTTAACACACTCTGTTTTGTCCTAGCACTAACAAGCAGCGACATATCGTATCATCAGCATAGAAGACACTTCTGTATATGGCAAAGTTATTGACATATATTATATATAATAGGGGGCCTAGAACCCATCCTTGAAGCGCCTCTCTATTTAGAGGCAATTTTCTAAAGCGATGCACATGTACGTCTACATAGTGTATAAAACTACTCAGATAGTTTCTAAGCCATTCTAATACATTACTATATCTGTACAACTGATGAAGCAATATTTCAGAAAGCACGCTACCGCATCCGACGTAATGTAACCTTTTTGCAAACAAAACTGTCGATCATTCAGTAACTTATTTCTCCAAGAACTTTAATATTATTCCTGCCAATATTTCCTCAATTATTTCTGGGAACTAGTATGCTAAAGATACGGGACATTAGTTGCTCACAAGCTGCTGCAATAGGTTTAAGTTTTAAAAGTTTCAATCCCATTGGAAATTTTCTATACTCTACAGACTGATTTATAAGTTGTATCAATGGTGTATCTATTTTATCAGCACAATACTTCTGCAATATAGTACTAATCTGATCTTCACCATAAGTGTGTGTATTTTTAAGTTGATAGATAACATAATTTACTTCTTGTCCATAGACCGGCTCAAAGAAGCAAACATTAATCGAAGCTCCAACTTAATCGATTCTTTAAACTCGGCAATCGATTGTGAGCAAACAATCTGCAACACCGTGGATATAGTTATTGAAACGTTCAGCAACTAGTTTCGGATTTAGCGTTTTTTCCTTTACGACTGAAGCAAAATTCTCTGCTGCATTTTCATGCGACCCAGAATATAATCCTATAATATAGAGAATTACTTAATAAAAATAATACACACGCAATAAGTCGAAATGTAAATGAAGAGAGACAAATAAATACAAATAAAAACCTGAGGGTTCAAAACAAAATCAGTGAAGCAGAATTAGAAGAAGCACTAATGAAACTAAAACTCCAGGCAAAGCTGGCATAAACGTAAAACTATTGAAATACCCAGCATCTATAGGAAAAAGAGAAATTTGAATATATTAACTCTTACATGGAGAATTAAAGAGACCTATAGAATAGAATATAGCTATTGTAATTCCTATATAGGTTAGGTATTAAGTTTAAGTTTATATACTATGTATTTTTTCATAAATATCGCGGCGTCACTTAGAGCAGAAGAAAAATTTCTGGAACTAGCCCTGAGATGGAAAGTTGTGTTAGTTATTGTTATTCTTTGGGTTGATTTTTCTGTTTTTTTAATTATTATAATTGTGTTATATTCTATTTTATTATAGTATCCATTACACAACTGGAAATAAGGAAATTATTATTATCGTGTCGTCGAATCGAAGCTAGCTGCTGAGTATAGTGAATTTAGACCACCCCATAATGTGCATGACCACTTTTTCACAATGGAGTAAATAATTGAGAAAGTAATAATAAAAATATACGCAATACTTTTCGGTTTGTAGACATATAGAACGCTATGGATATGGTCAACAGAAAAGGAATATGAACATGTTTGAAAGACAAAAGTGTATAAAAGATCGAAAGTCATTATAAAAACAAGCAAAAGGAGGTCAGAATGTGTATCCAACATCAGATAGGTCTTGAATACTGCTGGGATTAGACAAGGTGTTTGTCAAGCATATTACTGTTCGCCTGCCTCGTGGAAGAAGTCGTAAAAGAAGTTGGACCAAGAGCAATAATTTTACTATAAATGGAATATAAAGTACTTGAATGTGTAACGAACATTAACGGATAATACTATCACGAGTATACATATATACATTTATACGTAAACGTATATGAACATATGTACGAGTTGTGCATTTGTGATATGGTGGTGCCACCTATTAGCCTAAATATGTGGAGATACATATTTAGCATACAGGTTTTGTTTTTAGCAAGATGAAACTGTCGGGTTCGGTGTCGCGCTTGGATGGCAAATGTTGCTGAGATATTCTCACGGGCATTTTGCGGTCCAACAGACATAAGATACGATTATAGTTGTGGATCATTGCCAACAGCACCACGTACACTGAAGACGCCTTAAGGGCCGAAACACGTGTCTGTGCGTTCGCTGTTGGTAATGACACCTAAGTGTATGCTGTATATCCCATCTCGTACATATGTGCATATACGTTTACGTATAAATGTATATATGTACTTGTGATAATTTTACTTTCGGCTATAAAGATTTTCAAAAAATCTGTCTAAATAAAAGCTTTTCCCTTTGCATATGATACCGTACTGCTGGCAGTAAGTTCACAAGTATTACAAGAAATAATCAAGTAATGGGCCAATATACTAACAAGGGGCGTTTGAATCATAGAAAACATAAGTAATTTCGTTACTGTCAAAAAATAACATTTTAGTCCAAAAGAAGTCCGCTGTATCAAAACTTTCTTTACCAATTATTTAAAATATGCAAATAAACCAAACTAATGCATCATTGTCAAAATTTCTGTTATATTTCTTCTTCCAGGAAACACACTTTATAGGGTTCTTTTGATAAAATTGAAATAAAAAGAATTTGTGTAAATTAAACCTCTATACCATACGTAGGAGGATATTATGTTCTATTACATACAATGAAATAAACAATTAATGATTTTATAACAGACATTTGCATAATTATAGAATTTTGTTGTTTTCTATGATTCAAGCGCCCCCTTAACTAATAAAAAAACAAATCAATGCGATATAGAAATCCAAACAAATAGGTAAGAACAAGGACGTCCTTGAAAGACATGTAATATTATATATTCGGATACACATCCAAAAACATTACATACTTTATTTGTGGATTAAGTGTACCGTAGATATAACTTAATAATTTATCTATGCTATATACTCGCATGTATATGAAAACTCATTTGTGAAGGCAAAGTTGTGATCAAAATGTAATTTTCAAAACTACTGGTTTAAAAGAAACAAACGATGAAGATGTAAATTCAATCAAGGCATGAGATTAATTAAAAAGACAAATAAACAAGCACGTGTGAAAAGTACTAAATTTAGAATTTACAAATTAACGAGTGTTTGAATCTGCTGAGATCTGAGAAATCAGAATATAGAATAATTATACATATATTTTAAATATGAAACACATATGATGGCTGATTGGAAATACGCTTCATATTCCCCAAAACATACTGCAATATGTTATACGTTTCATTATGGTTTCTTAAATTGCCATTCTTGTACGAGCTTTACTACTTGCAAACGCTAAAACCTCGATATTCTAATCAAACTGTGTACTACATTGTTTGCAATTGCACCTAATACACTCACAGGAAATCCACATTACTATTGCGGTCACTTATAGACTGCAATATTATATTTTAAATATCAAGATAACAACAACATTAAACGATACACCTGTGTTGATCTACATTAATTGTGCTAATTTTAATGAAACATCGTAAATTTTACATAGTAATTTTCTTACTAATACTATTCTACAAGTGAGTATTAAGATGAGTAAACAGATATGTGAATATATTATACATACGACAATACAAATTTCTACATTGCAACATGAATACAAAGTTAGAAGCAGTAGTATCTGCTCCACATGCCACTTCTAGGTAATTTTCAGGAATGTAAATGATGCTCAAGTGTATTTGTCTTACGAAATCTAGATAAACACAAATTTCTCATCATATTTGATTTTATACATGAGCAAATACGAGTTTCAAGTAATTAATTTGTTAATGAGTCAATACTAATTTAGCACACAAAGTGATCCAAATTCCAAGTAAATTATGGCCCTGTTCTAAATTAATTATAAATTATATTTTATTTGCGTTCCTGAGATCCCTGTTCTCAACCCATTTATGCCTAGTGTTCTATATGTAGTACGGCTAAATCGTGTTTCAACTTGCAAAATCTGTTTTGTCTATTGACGACACAGTTTGTGTTTGAGTTTAGTACTGCGCTAGCTTTTGTATGAAGTAGATGGCAAAGTGAACACAATCCTTTCAAGTGTTTTATAAACAAATAAGTTTGTGTATTTTCACAAGATGGAAGATTGCGGCGTACGATTTGTAGGGTATGTAATTATTTCATCTATAAAAGAATATTTGCTTTTACTTTTCTTTATAATAAGTTAGATAAATGATGTATGTTATAGAGTCATTTATTTCTTTTACTTACGTTTACTGTAAATACCTTTATTTTTCCGTCAAACGTAGGCGTCCTACATATAGTACTCTAGGCATGTAAGATCTAAGTCTCTTTTTATTTTAGAGGACTTACTCTTCAGGAAGCACTGACTATGATTGAAGATGATGACGACTTTTGTAGAAATACGGAAGAAATAATTTTATATCCTCCAGTAAATGCATGTGAAGATCAAACAGATGAGGGTTCCGGAGACGAATTTGATTTTTCTCTCAATAATTTGCCGGGATCTCAACTTGGTGCCGCATCTGATGTAAAATTTCATTCTGACGATGAATGGTCTTCCGATGATGATGTACCCTTATCTACTTTTATAAAATCTTCCAAACATGTTAGAAATAATAATGCTAAGGATAAGAAAAAATATGACTGGGAACATATTGACTTGACTCCTGTGACGTCCACTTTTGAAAATGAAACTATAGTAGCCAATAGAATGACACCAATCGATTTATTTTCTTTATTTTTTGATCATACTTTACTTCAACTAATATTGGACAAAACTCAGTATTATGCTCAAACAAAAAACCGTACACAACTCATAGAAATGTCCGAGCTAAAAGCTTTTCTTGGCGTGTTAATCCTCAGTGGATACGTACAACTTCCGAGACGTAGAATGTTTTGGGAACGAGAAAAAGACGCTCACAATAGCTTAGTGAGCGATGCAATTACGCGAGACAAGTTCGAATATATTTTATCAAACTTTCATATTGTTGATAACGCTGCCTTGAACCAACAAGATAAGTTTGCCAAACTGAGACCTCTTTTTGAACATCTGAATAAAAAATTTGTAGAGCTAGCTCCTTTTGAACAAGATCATTCTGTCGATGAAGCCATGGTGCCGTATAACGGCCGTCATGGGTGTAAGCAATACATCCACGGAAAGCCGATAAGATACGATTACAAGCTTTGGGCAGGAACGACCAGATTAGGGTATGTCGTATGGTTTGACCCATATCAAGGAGCTTCTATAGAGAAAACTTCAGACTTTGGCGTTGGAGCTACAGTAGTTCTCAACTACGCCAATGTCTTACAAGAACGGTGGCCTAATACCGCTTTTCACTTGTATTTTGATAACTATTTTACCTCTGTACCTTTATTAGAAGAATTGTCGAAGCGTAAATTATTTGGTACAGGTACTGTTAGAGAGAATCGTCTCCCAGGGAAACCTCTACTTGATAATAAAGTAATGAAAAAGCAAAACCGGGGTTACTTCGACTACCAAAAAATTAAAGGCTCCAACATCATTGCCTTGAAGTGGAATGACAATAATATAGTATGTTGTTTGTCAAACGAAGCAGGCGTAAATCCTATTCATTCTACTAAACGATATTCCAGGAAAGATAAAAAAATTGTTCAAATCTCTCAACCGCATGTGATTTCTCTATATAATAGAAATATGGGCGGTGTTGACAGGTCCGATGAAAATATTGCCAAATATAGAATTTCAATTAGAGGCAAGAAGTGGTATTTTAGTCTTGTTTCTCACTGCATCGACTTAGCCATAAATAATGCTTGGCTACTTCATAGAGTTTGGGGCGGTGAACATGATCTTTTGAAGTTCCGACGCAGCATTGCCATTACAATGTTATCTCAACATAAAAAACGGAAGAACTACAATAGAAGCCACGCTTCCGCTACGGGTAACTAAAGTATATTTATCATTTGATTCTTGACTAATTCTAGACATTGCAGCTATTCAGAACGACGCACTAAGGTACGATGCTATTGAGCATTATGTTATTGCACAAGAAAAACAAACGAGATGCGCTGAATGCCATACGAAAACAACTACACGTTGTAGGAAATGTGACATTGGGTTACATGTCAAATGCTTTGTTATTTTTCACACTAATCGTTAAGCTTTATATTTTTATATTCTTCTAATTAAAACTAGTTCAAACAATGTTCATACCTTTTATGCCTAGCGGAATCAAGGATCGATTTCGAACTACTTAGCTTGATGTATAGTTACGCAATGGCGTTTCTATACTTATCCGTACATACAGCTTACGCCAAAAGTCAAATATTTTTGTGATGTTTATATTACATCTAAACTTAAATCCATCATTAAAAAGAGTGCTCACATTACTTATTTGATTAGTTTTCTTTATTTATGTTATACAGTGTGACCAGTGAAGTCCGCATCATATGGGATTTTTTTTTATTAATAGATTTATTCTAAATTTGAGTTTCGCATCAATTTCTGCTTCGATCAAGATGAAAATTAACCAAAAAAATAATAGTCACGTGATTCGCATTATCTGTCAAATTTAAATTTTTTTTCAAAAAAAATTCAAAAGTGGGTTCTTTCTCAAAATATCGAAAAAAGTTATTAGAAAAAGTTTTTCTAAAAACAATTTTTAGCCCATATGCAAAATTTCAGCTGCATAAGATAATTTAGATTTTTTTGCCAATTTTTTGTAAATTGCACCACTGTTGCGAAATAAGACAACGCAACCTAAATAAAACTTCTTAGTTTTAACAATGCTTTATTCCAGACACATTTTCTTTAAGGCAGCGCCATATTCAATGTGTGTTTTTCTACAAAATCCAAATAGGGCTATTAAAATTTGGTCACATGTGATGCAAACTTTATTTGTTTTTGACCCTGTATAAGGTAACTTCATAAAATAACTATTTTTGAAAATGTAGTTTGTGTCTAAAAGTAATACACATTAATATTAATACAGACAAGTACACAGCGTCACAAGTAAAGTCTGCATTAAGTGGAAAATAAATTTTCGTTTAACTTTACGTAAGTTTAACTAGTTTCAATGATTTAATTTAAAACCCCTTTATTAAAATTTGTTATGGAGCTATGTTATAAAAAGTAAAAATAGTCTTTTATTATTTAAGTTCAGTTTCCAAAAAATTAACTAGTTTTGAACCTTACGATGATGCACCAAACACAAGTTGGCCGCAAAACAAATGATAAAAAAGATCAACAAGCCCTTGCTTTATTAATGACAGCCAAATCGCTTTCTGTTTGTCATAGTGGCTTTTAATTAATATTGCGTATTAAATAAAAAAATGTTAACTGTACAGGAAAGAATTGAAATTGTATTAATATGTGGTGAAAACACAAGTCATCGTGTAGCGGCCAACATTTTTAATGAAAGGCATCCAGGCAAAAATGTGCAACAATCTACTATGAGTAGGATTATGGTGAAATTTAAATCAACTGGATCGGTGGAAAGTTCATTTAAAAAACCTCACAATCCTATAAAACATAGTGAAGAAGTCCAATTAAATGTTTGCCTAGATATTGTGGAACATGGTCAAACTAGTATTAGACATGTTTCTCGCAGAACTGACGTTCAAAGAGTAAGGAATATTTTGCACAAAAATAAATTTAAGCCGTATAAACCTAAATTTATAAATACTCTTAAAGGAACAAGATTTTGACATACGTTTGGGATTCTCTTTTTGGTACCAGGGGGAAAAAGAAGAAAATGTGTCCTTTTCGTTTCACGTTTTATGGACCGACGACGCCACTTTCACTTCAAACGGCGTTGTTAGCTCTCAAAATTGTAGATGGTGGGCTCAAGAAAATCCAAATTTTATAATAGAATGCAAGGACCAGTATTCCTTTAAAACTAATGTGTGGTGCGGTATTTTAAAGGATCAAGTTGTTGGGCCTTATTTTTTTAGAGGCAATTTAAATTCTGAAGAATACCTACGCTTCCTTAACACCGAGGTCATTGAAGTTTTGGACAATATGCCTATTGAAATAAGGCATAAATTGTGGTACCAGTGTGACGGTGCTCCCATCCATACTACAAGACGGGTTCAAGAACGCCTCTTGGAAATATTTAGGGGCAAAGTAATTGGGCGTAATATGGAGCAATACTGGCCGGCGGGGTCTCCGGATTTAACCCCACTTGATTTTTTCTTGTGGGGTTACCTAAAACAAAAAGTTTACAAAGAAAAACCTTTCCGTAATGTTGATCATTTGGAAACGGTGATTCGAAACTGTATTTTAGAAATAAGGCCCCTTAGTATCAGAAACTCCATTAAAGATGTATCAAGAAGAACAATTGTTTGTATTGAACGCAATGGGAGGCACACAGAAATGTAATTTTAATTTTTAGGTTTTTCAAATTATGTTTAATTTAATATTCAAATACCAAAAATACATATTGTTATTAATTGAAAAGGTGGAATTTTAAATGCGTTTCATTTTTATAATTGTAACGAAATGTGTTTACATTAAATAAAAGAATCAGATCTCTCGGCGCGATAAAAACGAAATTGTCACACGCACAAAAAAAATACCATAAATTATCTCTCTCGGCTGGTAAATATCGTAAATGCAGTGAGTCATCTCACAGATGTGCGACGTAAGCAACGAAGGGTCTAGATTACCTCCAGTATATTGCCGAATTTACTAGTACTGTTCCAGAACATTTCATGCATGGTATATAAGGCGACTGAGTCACCGGGATTCAATTCATTACGGGATTCATTGCGAAAAAAGTAATCGCGGAGTAATTCGGTAGTCTCGAGTGGTGGAAACGAATAGTGGTAGCCGAATAAATAAATATAGTAGTGCCGTCTTATATAAATAGAACTGTTATATAAATAAATACGGACAGAGATATAAATAATAGTAGTAGTAAATAAATACCTGTGATAATTAAATTGTAGTAGTTTAAGTGTGATACTTTAGTTATATATTTTTATATTGTTAAATAATTTTAAGTATATAAATATACAGACTGTTTTAAATAAATAATTGCACGAGTTGTTTATTGGAACCCGAAAACGTTACATAATGTATTATGATTATTTTATTAGAAAATTTGACTTTTCAATTAAACAATTTTCTTAATATTAATGTGTATTACTTTTAGACACAAACTACATTTTCAAAAATAGTTATTTTATGAAGTTACCTTATACAGGGTCAAAAACAAATAAACTTTGCATCACATGTGACCAAATTTTAATAGCCCTATTTGGATTTTGTAGAAAAACACACATTGAATATGGCGCTGCCTTAAAGAAAATGTGTCTGGAATAAAGCATTGTTAAAACTAAGAATTTTATGTAGGTTGCGTTGTCTTATTTCGCAACAGTGGTGCAATTTACAAAAACATTGGCAAAAAATCTAAATTATCTTATGCAGCTGAAATTTTGCATATGGGCTAAAAATTGTTTTTAGAAAAACTTTTTCTAATAACTTTTTTCGATATTTTGAGAAATAACCCCACTTTTGAATTTTTTTTGGAAAAAAATTTAAATTTGATAGATAATGCGAATCACGTGACTATTATTTTTTTGGTTAATTTTCATCTTGATCGAAGCAGAAATTGATGCCAAACTCAAATTTAAAATAAATCTATTAATAAAAAAAAATCCCATATGATGCGGACTTCACTGGTCACACTGTATATACCATGCATAGAGCTAATGGAGGATTGTATTAAATTTGACGTTTTGCTTGATTGTTGTTGGTAGCCATACCTAAAAATTAATGCATAATTGTAAAAAGATGAATTACACATACATTAGAGTTGTCATATAATATGTTTGCGTAATTCAGTTTAACTATAACTTTATCTCCAAATACGAAAAAATGGTTTGATTGTGTAGACATAATACACACTCTCACAAAATATCAAGAAGTTATAGTAAGAATACCTAATAATTTGGTTAAAGAATATAGAATAGAATTGAGTAATATTAAATAACAACACATCATGCAAGAGTGTCACTGACATATCATTTACACTAAATTTTAATATTATAAGTTTATTTTATATACATATACCTGTTAGAATATGTCTATTTATATTAAAAAATGTTTTAATTTGCTTTTTCTTTTGTAATTCAATTTCATTTCATTTTAAAATCAATTTTAATAAGTGTAAATATTAAAAGTCAACATTTGAACGCACTTCAATAAAGTCGGCGTGATCTAGGGTGAAGGCTTTGTTAGAGATTTCCGGAATATCCTATGATAAAAGAGTACGTGGAAAAATCTCCAACAGATAAGAAAATAAGTACATACATATATAAATTAAAATTCATATATACATGCATAAAATTGGTGCACACTCTGCCCTGGAGTCCGGCATTCCAGCTATCAACGCACGGACACGTGTTTCGATTTTCTTAGATTTCGTCAGCGTGCGAACGTGGTTTACTGGAATGGCAAATGACCTCCAAATATCCCGCAATATAGTCCCCTGCATGACCGATACTTGTGAGAAAATCTCGGCGACATCTGCCATGCAATAGCAACGCGTCAGGGAGATATGATCTATCGATAACTAAGTTAGGATACAGGTGGCGTACCGATATCTAATGATAAAAGAGTACGTGGAAAAATCTTCATCAGATAAGAAAATAAATGCATACATACCGATAGGTCCAGCTCGGAACGGGCCATAGACAGCAATGAGTGGCAACACCGAAACCCCTCTACCCGCAGCAGCAGCACATTGCAGTTAAGAATTTAGTAAGACTTAAACCGCGCAAGGATATAGTCGTTTGCATATTCGTTCTGTATACGTAATTTGCCCATTTGTTTCAGACAAAATAAGGTCCAATTTATTATTATTATTGTATTCTTAGCTGCTACGGAAAAGTAATTTTAAGTAATAAAAAAACAATAACGTTTTCTAAAAGATAAAAGTAAAAAAATCAATAATTCTACAAAATAAATTCAAATTTTAAGAAAGTCACTCAAAATAGGAGCACGCGGAGTGGTATCGTACACACGTTGCCACATAGCACGTTCTATACGTATATTGTTGCCTATGTATGGCCCGTCGCGGGCTGGACCTATCGGTATATAAATTAAAATTCAAATAATAATAATAATGATAATAATAATAATAATAAATCGTCTTTATTCGGCGGAGTCCAGCTAAAGCTGTTCAATTCAACCGTAAATTATTATACAATTTTTAATTACATGTAGATATATTATTCCATACAAATAAAACTATAGAAGTAAAATGTATCTAATTACGCCATTGAACAAGTTAAGAAAAAGATAAAAAAAGAAAATAATAATAAAAATAATAACAATAAAGCGTCTCTATTTATTTGGCGGAATCCAGCCAACGCTGTCCAACCCAACCATCAATCATATTACAAACTATAAGAAATAACTTACTTGCTATCCAGAACTAGAACCCATTAACCACCCATTATCTATTTATTAACCACTCACTAAGCAAACGTGGTGCGCGCAACCTGAAATAGCATTATATGTCATGGGGAGGCCCTCTGATTTTCAAGTAATTTGCATTTAAGATGCATTTTAAATGTATGAGAGCTGGTATAGGACCTGAGTTTCCTTGGGAGGTTATTATAGAATGTTGGAGCGACGTACGAGAAGGACCTTTCGAATAGTGCAGTGCGGCACCGCAAGATCGTCTACGAATCTAAGATGCCTGCTGTGAACCGCATCCCGCCTAGCCAACAGATCCCTTATATACCCTGGTGATTTCATCAACAGTGCCCTGTGAACGAAATAGCAAATGTGCAGATACCTTCTATTTGACATGTTCAGCCAATTCAAAAATATGCATGCATGAAATTGATGTGCACTTTGTCCTGGAGTATACGTGCACGTTCGTACGCTGACGAGATTTAAGAAGATCGAAACACGTGTCTGTGCGTTGGTAGCTGGAATGCCCAACTCCAGGGCAGAGTGTGCACCAATTTTATGCGTGCATTATGAATTTTAATTTATATATGTACGTATTTAATTTCAGGAATACTACATCAAGTAAATATTTGGCAAACTTGATTTATCCTGGAATACTACTACTTCAACTATACCGCAGGAATCAAACCTTGGTCCCACAGCTATTCAATGTAATTACTAATGATCTCTTATATATCCTTGACTGTTCTGTTCTATCATATGCGGATGACCTAAAAATCTTCATGAAATTAGAAGTGTTGAAAGCTGTCACTTACTGTAGAACAATTTGCAGATAGTTTATGATTGGTATCTTCAAAATAAAATATTCTTAAATGTAGAAAAATGGGCAATAGTCACGTACCTTAAAGGCTCCATCTTCTTTGGTTACCATGTAAATTGAATTACAATATCCAGGAATACGCATTTTAAAAATTTAGTAGTCCTTTTCAAATGTCTGCTCTCCGATGTCGCACCATTTTTTCAGTTTGTAGTGCGGCTATTAAATCATTAGGTGTCCTTCTCCGTGTATGCAGGAGTTTCAATATTTACTGACTGTGAGGTCGATTTATTACGCTCTCATCAGAAGTAGACTAGAGTACGAAGAAATAATCTGCGAGTATAAAACCGTTTCCTGAAATATATCAGTTTCAGAACTGATGGAATATATCCTCCTAGAAGCATCTACTACGTTGATCTTCATGAAAGGCATTCCCTCTAGTTTTTAACGAACAGAAGAAGGATTAGCAGTTCAAATTGCCTTTTTAATTTAATTAATAACAAAATACACTCATTTGCTTTGCTTTCTCACGTTGATTTCATAATTCACTCGCAAACATCTGAATCTTTTGTTTTACCCAGACATGGAACAAACATTCTCGTTAAAGCGCTTGACCAAGAATGTCAAATATCAGCATTTTTCCGGGTGTTTTTAAATTTTCGATTTTTATGCAGTTGTACTGGACCCTGACTAATTTATTACATATATAGTATATACTCCTTTCGTTGTTGTTTCCTTCAGCACACGTGGTATTGTTTTTTTTTGTATTCTTCTGTGCATTGTTGAGATACAGAATTATTTTATTTTTTGAAATAATTATCCTGTGAATGGAGTATCTGTTGGATAATAAAGACATTATTATTATTATTTTGCAGGAGGAGAGTCAAATCTTACATAAGGCTTCCACAACGAGATGTCAGTGTTTTGCAGTATGTCGTCTATAACCTTGTTTTACATTTATTCTTTCAGTTCTGTCTCTTTCGTTTCTATTATGCGACGTATGGTGTTGTGCGTAGTAATCCAATTACGCTCGCATTCACGGCATACGAAAATAGTATGTTCAGCATCGTCTATTTATCCGCAGTAAGTACATACATCTGAGTCAGGCCTGTCTCTTTCGCACCCATGTCAGGAGAGTGCTTGTGTTAAGTAGTACTCTACTTCTACGGATCGTTCATTTACCCAAGTCACAACGTCCGGTATTATTTTATATGTCCATCGTTCATATGTCTTGGTCCGACACTTTTTTGCCATTTCGCCATATACTCCGGTCTGGCTATATCCCTTGAAACTCCTTTGTACTTGTTCTTTCTTTCTTCTATCAGACGAGTTATTATTGTTATCATATCTTATTCTAACCTATTTATTTTTCAGAAACCTTTGTCAAAAAAGTTGATTGAAGAAATGTTGTTTCGAAAAGATTTCAACCTAGTAATGGTTTTGAATTATCACCCTCACAAAACTTTTATAATTACTTTAATATATATCTGAATTTTGTACAACTCACTGTAGCTATTGATACTTAAATGTCATAAATTTACTCTCACTTACTTAAAACAATTACAGAAAATCCAACTCTCTCATAGACACGTACTTCTGAATGATATTACTGGATGCGAAGAGAAGGCCTGACGATCTAAATAATCGTATCTGGCTTTTATTTTTTGTAGACTAAATGCGACAGTATTCTCTCAAAAGCATATTATTGTCAGTGAGGAGCGGCTATATCAAATTTAATGTAAATTTGAATGAAGGACTTTTTTGGAGATATAAATTTAGCATAATAATATTCAGAATATGGAAAAGTTCCGAGAGAAAATTTCAAATATTTCTGACTTAATGCTGAAACGCTTAATATATGTATAAAAGGAACAGAACACAAATGTCTTCTTTTATACATACATACATGCAAATATTGCATGAATTTCATTTCATCCACATTTCGGAGAAAATTAGTAGGACGATTTATTCAGAGCTATAATCGGCTTTATTTTCTATTGTTACTCAACTTAATTTGGATGGCAATTTTTAGAAAATCCGTTTATAAATATACCTATAATACAAATTCTGGAGCACAATATTGAAACTTTTGTTTGTAAATATCAGGCAACATTGATTATAAGAGAAAGGATGTTTAGATACGATACTAATCATTAATAATTTATTGAAAATTATTACAGCAACCGATATATGCTGCGTAGCTAATAATAAATTAAGCTATTATATTCATATACGGTAATTACTAACCAAGTATGTATTGCATAAATACTTTAGTTAGTAATTTCTAATATACATTTATATCCACATAGTTTTACGTAGATAGAGAATATAACAGGGAGCAATTATTTCGCAATTACTAGTTTTTATTTATTTATACTCCTGCTTGCAGATCATGAATATAATCTCGGTTTTATACACGTATTCTAATCAGCATAAAATAGTTTTGTTCTACAACTGTCAAATATATGCATGTTGGTTAGTTTATAAAGTGTCACTCTTTAAAAGCAAGACCAAAAATTCAGCTTATAATAAATTAAGCTATTATCTTCATATACGGTATTTACTAATCAAGGATGTATTGCATAAATACTTATTTAGTAATTCCTAATATATATTTATATCCACGTAGTTTTATGTAGATAGAGAATAATAAGGAGCAATTATTACGCGGTTTTTATACTCCTGCTTGCAGATCATGAATATAATCTCGGTTTTATACACTTTTTCTAATCAGCATAAAATAGTGTGCAACGAGTTGTAATCGAACGTCTAACCTGCCCAATATATTTTTTCTCACATTTTTTGATGTACCTCAATTTTATCTTTTGGACTGCCCAGGACAGTTTTCGACGAGGTGCGACAAGAAATTTCTGAGCTTATTTACTTTGAGGTAGCTCAGTTGTGGTCTTTAGAAATACATTCTTACGTTGCATCAGATACTGTTAACTACGCCTCATTGGAAACCTTTATAAAACTTACTCTTTCTCATATCTATCTATGTAAGTGGGAAATTTAACAAGCGATGGATTAAAAAATTAAAAAAAGACTTTTTTGTTGAGAATAATGATTTGAATCTGCTGTAGTAATGAATCTGTTCAGATTGGTTTTCTTTGTGTAAATATATATTTCTATATTACAGCCTTCTTTAATTACTAAAGTATCTAGAAATGCTAATTGTCTATTGATTTCCTTTTCAGTGAATTTAATCGTTAGGAGTTTAATTCACCAAGAAACACTTCGGTATCATACATTTTAGTGTCATACATCGCGAAAATATCGTCGACATACCTAATCCATACTTTAAGGAAATATTTGGGGTTCTTTTCGAAATCTATTTCGAAGGTACTCATAGATAAATTGGCAATAAATGGAAACGAGCATGCCAGTCCCATGTCGCTGTTCATAGAATGTTCCCTCTATTTTAAAACAATTATGGGACTTACCAAGGGTTGTTAACTGCATCTATTCATTTACTATAGCCTTTTCGATATTATTGCGACGGAGCAAAGAGTCCAAATATTTCAGGGTATCTGTAATCGGTACCGAAGGAAACAACGAACTTTTTATTTACGTAACCTTATTCGATATTACAATAAGTTCAAATCTAGAAAGATGTCATTTATGTAATAAAATTTGTTAATTATAAGAACAAAAAAAAATAACCCTAAAAAACTGATGATGTAACTAAAACAATTCTGAAAAATTAAATAATCTCCTTTCTCTGGAGCAGAGGTTTCCAACAACATTTTTTCAAGGACCCCCTCATCGGTTGCTATACTGACAAGGACCCCTTACATTCTTAAATTGTAGATTAGTCATTAGAATATTACAAACATAATAATTTGAGTTACATTAGTAAGTAATTTATGTCAGCTTTTACAGTCAATTGGCACTAGCTTAATCTAGCGCCTATATTAGGTACTAGTAGTAGTTTTGCTATTATCTGTTAAATGGTGCGTGCTGCATGTTTGATATGTCTATCAACGACCGGGCATTTTGATGTTTGCCTATTTATCGCAGTAGCAGTTTTGTCAAAGATCGAGTTATTTACGTGTGCTTATAACACAATTATTTATCAAGAGTTATTTTGCTCGGCATGGTACAGCAATTGAAAATGGATCGGTGGTTGAAAAGTGGATCGTTAAAATGTGATAGGCCTACTGACGAAGTGGATCAGGAGTTATTTGATGTGAATATGCAAGTGCATAAGTTATCGTGTGTTGAGCAGTATTTGTTGGCCTACTGTGAAAATAAGGAAATACAACCGTTATTATTTGGATATTGGTTTTACATATACTGGATCTGAACATGAACCTAAACTTCAATGTGTTATTTGCTATGAAAGCCTTCCTAACGAGTGAATGAAGCCTGCAAAACCCCGTCGGCATTTAAAAACAAAGCACCCGGAGCACAAAAGTGAATCAGTAGATTATTTTAAAATTAAACTAGGCGAGCTCAAATCATCCTTAAATGTTATTGCAAAACATTCTGGTGCAAATCTACATGAAAATTCAACCTTTGCAACGTATGAGGTATCGCATCTTATTGCAAAATTTGGTAAAAACCATACGATTGTCGAAGAACTTATATTGCCATCAGCGGTAATCCTTTGCAAAAGAATGTTGGGTGATGCAGCCGCTAAGCTAATAGCTCTCAAACAATACTGTCCGAACACGAATTACTGATATAGCTAGTAACATTGAAAATACCATGTTGGTTAGGCTCTGCATGTGTGACATGTTAGCTCCTCAATTTGATGAGACATATCAAAGAAAGCAGTTATGTTGGTATTTGTACGTTATCTATGGGCAGACCAGTTGTTCGAAGAATTTCTTTTTTTATGTGAACTACTCCATACAACAACAGAAGATATTTTCACGGCATTGAATGACTTTTTTAGTAAACATGACATTGCCTGGAGGAAGTGTATGGGTTTGTCTACAGATGGAGCAAAATCCATGGTTGGGTACAAGCTCGTATCCAAGCTGTCGCTACTGACATGAAATGCATACACTGTTGTATTCATCGAGAGGCTTTAGTAGCCAAAAGATTGCCTGAAGTGTTGGAGAAAACTCTTAAGGAAGTACCTAGTTCAAATTATTAACTACATTAAAACTCAACCTTTGCAATCCAGGTTGTTTTCTTTGTTGTGCAAAGAGATGGGCAGTGAGTATGAGCAGCTTCTTATTCAAGTGAGATGGCTCTCTCGAGGTAGAATCTTGACGAGGTTTCTTGAGCTTACAGATGAGGTCAGAATCTTCCTTCTTGACACCAAGTATGTAAATTTTCTCACTGACTTTTCTTGGCTTTGCGTAACTGCCTACTTAGTTGAGTAAATATAAAAATATTCCATTTTAGACACTTTTAAATATAACCCCGTATAAATAATTAATTAATATTTAATACCTAAATATATATCTATATATCTATATTTAATCAGCAGAATAATAGTAAAATAATGTATGTATGTAGAGCGAGTGAATAAAGTAAACGCATTTTCATAGAAAAAAAGAAGAGGTGGAAATTATCGATGTATAAGTCTTCGGGAAATTCCCTACTGCGTATATACATACCCACATATACGGCACATACAAAATATATAGCCATATTTATCGATATTTTCTGACGTTATCCAAAAAAATTCAAGCCTATAAAATCTCAAATACATAACATTCTCCTAAAAGCTTTCATACCCGTACATGAATATTGTTGTCTTTAGTTGTATATTGCCACAGGTATTTCTATAAATCTTATCATACTGTCTACAAAATAAGTTATTTATTTTTCTTAAACAAATGTGAAAAATATAAATTAAATATCATGCACATTGTTCTTAAAAAATTACACATTTCATTAGCTAAAATATTTACCGATACACCACCTTTTTAATTTGTACTGAATTACTCTACTATCTTCAGTACATACAGTGCGTTATTTCGAAAATTTTAATGCTTATTTTTTGAGAGCTAAATATGATGTGTACGTCTTCACCTGAATTTATTGATATTATCTAATAATGTTACTTCATTATTGTTATAATACTAGAAAATAGTGTATAATGTGTATACATTATATAGATTAATTTATATAATATGGTATGAAATACGCAAATAATTTTCTAAAGCAGTTGTATCATCATTGTTGTTAAATAATATAAGGCTGAATTAATAGTTTTCTTGTTCTAACCTTATTGTTATTAATAAATTTTGCAGTCAATACCCTGTTTTGTGTAATATATACGTATTCTTCATACTTTTTTTACACCGTCCCTGAGTGCAGGTTCTGTTGCTTTGAGTTCTATTGATTTGCATAATAGTAGTTCTTCTACTGCTGACATACCATCACAAAATCGAACATAGGCTATTGAATGGGCATCTTCATTGCTATGCATTTATTTTGAATATTGATAAGTAGAATTGATACGATAATTGACGAAAAAATAAGAACATTTTGGGGGGGGGGGATAAGATTGTGATTGAAAATTTGAAAATTGGGCATTTCCCACAACCATACCATTAGGTTACCATTTTGATGTGTCTAAGCAAATCTCCAATTCGATCGAAATAACATGATTAATGTATATAGTAATCTTCAAGCTTTCGGGCAATAATGTTGTCTATTGACAGGGGTAGTATATTTGTGAAAGGAGTAGTGATACCCGATATTAATATAGGGGTGTGTGGAATTTCCACAATTAAAATTTTCTTAATAATTCTTGTGTATGTTTTAGGAAGAATCTGATACCTGACGCTGGAAATTCATATATCACCTGGAAAACAATATCATAAAAAACGTTCAATAAAAGACTATAAATAAAAAAATAATATTAACTAAAACAAATAGAAGCAACACCATAATTTCCATCATAGACTTAAATTGCCACAAAGAAATCCACAAATCCACCCTACGGATACTTTTCAACAATAAATACTGCTATATCTTAATAAAGCAGAAGCTTCAATAAATAAAATATTTTAATATAAATTAAAAATTATGAATCCAAATCCGCCTAAATAATATGGTCTTGTCAAACTACACCCGTATACGCCCGTTGTATCTGACGTGAAGGCTTCTTTTGAAACGTTACCAAACATTTAATTAACAGAATAATAAAACACGCCAAATTTAAATCTACATTGATGATAAAAAATGCTCAAGAATTAATTAGAAAATTTCAAACGTAGAAACCGCATACACCAGTAAACTAATTCCGTTTGATGTGACTAATGTTTCACAAGTAAACCATCCGATAAGATAGTCAATATTACTATCTATAAGATTGATGATAACCATATTAATCCCGTCTTCAAAGACGAAGTATTAGGATTACTTAAGTTTTGGATGGAATAAAAGTATTTCCAATTTCAAAATAAGTTTTATAAACAAACTAATAATATCACAATAGTAAATTCCTTAAATCTAGTATTAGCCCAGATATTTACAAATAACTTAAGAACATTAAACAGTACTCACGCTTTATTTAAAAGATTTTGCACAGACTGAGTTAAAAAATAATACTGAATCTCCCAGCAAAGACGTAAGGTTAATTATTGGTATTTAATAATGTAGACAACAAAAGAAAATTTTTATACAAAAATTGTAGACAAAAGATGAGCTCTACAATTTAAAAGTAGTTTCATTTATACAGATAGTTCGACAAAGGCGAAAAAAATTGTATAACATTTACAAAAATTCCTATAAAATAACTATGAATGATTTAGTATGGCCTTAGTTAGCAGACATATCATTTCAGTAGCTCAACGCATGTTCTCATTACATTGGAAACACTTTCTCATGACTCAAATTTTGCATCCCATTGTTGTTACAGAAACACTTTCAGGTTTGATGATGTTCTTAATCAAGATCAAATCATGACTAGCTAAAATAGTCCAGTCATTTAAGCAAAAGAAAAGGGGACAACCTCGGAATGAGAGATAATAAGGTGGAACCTCGTAGACACCTTCATTTTGGCGTTCTTAAAGTTGTCTCAAAAGTCCCATAAAATCTCATGTCTACGTCGTAAGTTATTCAAGGTGAAATGTCACAAAAATCAGGTTTTCGCGATTATCTAGGTTTCTATAGCTTAAATTATATTATTATTTACTATAAAAAATTGTAGAGCATAAAATTTGCGACAAATTTAGTTTTAATCATTTTTTCCTGAATAATTTGTATTATTTATTAGTTAATACATTGTATTTAATTAATAACATTTTATGAATTTTGTCTCGACGAAACAATGATTGTGAGAAAGTGTAAATATCACAACAAAACAAGCGAGAGATGATGCTGATATTCTTATCATAGAAACAGCTATCGAAGAATTCAAACTTGAACGGACTGTCGTCATCATAGCAGAAGACATAGATTTGCTCGTTATTTTAATTGGACGCACTCAATTCCATCAAGATATTTTCTTTAAAAAAGTTGGGAGAGGCAATGTCAAAACACAAATCAATTCTTCAAAAAGTTTTGACAAATATCCCCTTTCTAAAAACACATATTTTATTTTTACATGCATTCAGTGGCTGCGATACAACTTCTGCGCTGTTTAAAAAAGCAAAAAAAAAACTTTCATCCAATTACTTCAAAACTTGCCAATTTCGACCATCTGACTCAAGTTTTTCTACAAGAAAACTGCTCTGTACAACGATTATATGAAAATGGAGTACACATCTTACTAGCGATATACAATGCTCCAAAATCTGAGGACAATATCGATCATCTTCGATATACTCAGTTCGTTAAATCTACAAAGCTTCATAAACCTGTCCAGTTGTCTAATCTTCCACCAACAAGTGCAGCAAACCATCAGCATATAAACCGTGTCTATTACCAAGTTCAAAAATGGTTAGGGCATGATTTAGAATGAGGCTGGGTGATGCAAAATGAGTTCCTGAAGCCAATGACAACAATATTACCAGCAGCTCCAGATGAATTACTTAATACTATATTTTGTAATTGTAAGAATGGATGTGGTCCACGCTGCGGGTGCAGAAAATCGGGGTTGCAATGTACTTCAGCTTGTGGCCAGTGTAATGGGCAAGCTTGCCTCAATTCTGTTTAACTGCAAAGCCACCCCATGGAAGAAAGTGCATTTAATCTGAAAATTCTAGAATGCCTGGAAACAACGATTCAGGACAACGAAGATGATGCAATGAAACAGAAATTTTCAATTGCTCGGACGATGACGACGATGATGATGAAGAAGGAGAAGAAGAAGAAACTTAATACTTTTGTTTTTTAAATTATTAAAGATTTGTAAATTTTCACTTCAATTTAAATTGTAAGAAATATACAGCTGCTAAATAAAGATAAATTTAAAATAAATTTACTCGTTTTATTTCTACTTAAAATCTACTTTCAATAAATTAATATTAAATTAAGATATACAATAACCATTTAATTTAGTGAGTTTTTAATTAGGTACACAAAGTAGGTAAGTACTATTAAATGAATATATTAGATATATGCAAAATGTTATTAAATACAACGTATTAACTAATAAATAATACAAATTATCCATTATTAATGATATTTTAATGATTTAATAACTTTATACTAGGTATTATTCACCGAGATTTACAGTTGACCTTGCATTACAGTAGGTGGCTGAGTGCTGCGCGGAGAGGAAGAGAATGGTTTGGGCAAAGAAATATAAGAGATGGACACAATATAAGTGGAAGTACGTATTAGTTTTGGATGAAAGCATTTTTTTTTGGATTAGTATATGCCCCAGCTATTCGTTCGCCGGTCCGATAAAGAATCAGTTTCATCAGCTCACATTCAGCAGTTATTTAAACCTTTCGTGAAGCAAATGCTTTGAAACTGCTTCTTTCGTCGTGGTCCAGCATCAATAACAGGCACAATGAACAGCCAAATACACCTAGATATTTTGCAAGATCAAATTGCTCCTTAACTATCGGATATAAATGTGGGAAACCCCATTTGTCAGCATTATTTGGCACCTTGCCATGCATCGAAAGTTGTAAAACAATTTTTCACTAACAATGAGATGAGTCTTGTGTAGATACACCACAAATTCTCTATAGGACTGATGTCAATACGGTCCTATAGAGAATTTGGGGTGTATCTTTACAAGATTAAGAAAGATGTATTGCAAAACCAACATCAACTTGATGGAATGGGTTATTGAAGTGTTGTACCAAGATACCAATGTCCGCAACGATTGCAAATCATTGGTCGAAAGTATGCCTAAACAAATTCATATGGTGCTGCAATGGTGGACACATTAAATTTTAGTTCTAATTTTAATTTTTGGATGAATAAAATATATTTTTAAGCAAAAATTTTCTTGTCAACATTAATTTGCACAAGGATGTATTTCTATAAAAAAATCTGGTGATTGCATAACTCCCACCAGCTTTCTTAAATAACGAAGTTAGAAAAAATAATATAATCGAATTGTAGCCAGTTTTTCAACATTCATCAACAGTTATTTTGTAATACAATTTTATAATAAATATAAGGTCATACTTTTTTCGCACTTTATGTAGCAATTACTAAATAATACATATTGTACAATTGTTAATTACTATTATGTAGATAATTAGAATTGCCAAGAGAGCTACCTTTTAATTAAAAATTAACCATGCATGAGCTTACAAGTGAGAAAATATAGAAATACTTACCAAAGTTAATATTACCAACGTATTGCCAATTACTGCCAGCATGAAAATAATTGCGTATAAAGGGATTTGGATTTTCCCAGATTGGTACCAGGGTGGAGCGCCGTTAGTTTTATTTGCCGTAACCTGAAAGGCTCCCACAGGATTATCGGATACATTTAGCAGCGATGTATAGTTTAGATACCAGTCCATTTTGCACTTAACGGTTAGATTAATGTCATCGCACGTTCATGCATTTAAATGTCTATGCACATATTCCATGAATAGTTTTCACAAATATTTAAAATTAATTATGATCTTGTACAATCATCACATTTTTTTACTGGAGTTACACTGAATTTTAAAATTTAATTTAAATTAATGAATTATAATAATATTTATTAATTAAATTTAATTATTCCGATACTTAAATTTAATTAAACAAGGGTTTATAATTTCATATTTCACCTAGGAGAGGAAATTCAAATAATATATAGTGTTATACACCGTGTCTAAAGTTAAGTGTTCATAACTTTGTTATTATTGAAGCTACGAAGTCGGTTAAATAAGCAAACTAGTAGGACTTCTTTCGCTTATTAAGCTAATCAAAACAGAGAAACAATTGAAGAGCTAGTTCCTGAGATATTCACAAAAGAAACAAATTTTTAAATGAATCATCCTGTATATTTCGACATTTTTTGAAAGAGAGTTAAATTATAAACAAAAAATAGGTAATACACTATCGTCCTAAATTTAAAAATAAGCTAATAAAAAGCATTTGAAATTTTTTAATTATTATAGCTTTAATATGTAAGTAGGCGATGAATATAAAATTAAATAAAAGATTACTTGAAACGTCAACGAGTTTGTAAGCTTAATCTGTTTTGTAATTAATTGGTTGTGTACGGCTACCTATTGTTAACAGTTTATTACTGGTTGTTACTTCTTCTAAAATGTCTTTCGCACATCTACAAAAATTCGATAAGCATTGGCATATTATTGTAACATTGTACAGAAAACTAAGGAATAACGAAGATACATTTAAGAAATTTTGAAAAAGGAAAGGATTTATAGTCAACGAAGAAACGGAATTACGAGTGTTAGCATATTTTGAAGCATTTCCTCAAAATTCAGTTAGAGACATTACGCGATAATTGGATGTCAATAGATGCACTGATCAACTTATTTTATTGTCATAAACTACATCCCTATAAAAAGAGAAGGGTACAGACAATATTACCAGGAGATGCAGAGAGAAGATTAATTTTTTATAACTGGCTAATTAATTTCATCAATGAACATCCAGATAATTTTAAACTTATTTTGTGGTCAGACGAATCTAGCTTTTCAATTAAAGGTATGTCTAATAAAAGTAACCACAACATTATTGGTCTCGACAGAATCCTATGATAGAGGATCCACGACACCCGCAGCATCGGTTTAGCTTAAATGTTTGGTGTGGTATACTTGGTTCTCGAGTTATTGGTCCAATTTTCTATCACGGCACCCTAAAAGGGGTATGTTATGTTCAACTATTAGCGCCAGTTCTCGGGAATCTTCTCGAAAACCTACCATTAGTTGATTACCAGCGTATACTTTTCAACAGGATAGGGCGCCTGCTCATAATTATCATGGTTTCTCTACTATGCTAGGTAGACTCATAGATAATAGGTGGATAGGAACAAATGTATAAATTCCTAGGCCTCCACCATCCTCTGATTTAAGACCTTTAGATTTTTATCTAAAGGTGTTGGAAAAGAAAATTAGAGACATAATAAATAATTCCCGCTAAAACTATCCTAAAAGTAACAAGAAGTTTTCTCAGAAGAGCTTAGAAGTGTATTGATCATCAAGGGGATACCTTCGAACATTTACTAAGATAAAAAGAATTATAAATTTATCACTTTTTGTCGCTTACCGTTTTGTTATTCAATGATTCATATTATTTAATGTACTAAAATTTATAACTAGTTAATTACTTTCCATCGCCTACTTACATATCAAGGCAATAATAATGAAGGTTTAAGTGCTTTCAATTCGCTTATTTTTAAATTTAGGACGATAGTGTATTACTTACTTTTTGTTTAGAATTTACTCTCGTTCAAAAAATGTCGAAATATACAGAATGTTCATATTTAAAAATTTGTTGTTTTTGTAAATATCTAAGAAACTAGCTTTTCAATTGTTTCTCTGTTTTTACTAACTCAATCAGCAAAAAAGTCCTACTAGTTCCCTAATTTAACCGACTTTGTAGCTTCAATAATAACAAAGTTGGTGAACACTTAACTTTAGACACGGAGTTATGTAAATCTATTTATTACATTATTGTATTATATATTTATACACTTATTAAATAGCCTGTGTGGTAATTTTCCATCGCAACATTATATGTGTTAGGCATAAACAATTCCTAGAATGCGATAAGCAGATAATGAGAACCGCTGCCAAAGCCGCGTCCCCAATGCTTCTTTATAATAGATGTTAAGACATTCTTATTTGTGATGTACTAAAGAACAGTGGTTACATTAGATAAATTTCAATTTTATTAAGTACTATTTTGTTTAACATTGTATTTAAAAATAAAGTCTTTTTAAAAAGTGTTCTAAACAATAAAATTACTTAATTCACAGTGAACATAGGCATTATATATATTTACTTAACGGTTTTCTTTCTGTTTTATTTTTATTAATTACAGTTTAAGTTAGAGATCGTTTAGCATGTTAAATATTTTCGCATTATAAACCAATATATCATAATTAAAAAAACTGATTTATATGTGTCATGTTCAGTTAACATTTTAAATGGTTAACACATTAAGTTATTGTGTTTCGCAAGAACATATCTATAAAAATTTTAAACACGTAGGTCGACATTGTTGTCTCGTATAGTTGTTGGATACCGTTTTTGATAAATCAAAGATTTTCCGAAGTTTATAAACAGTAAATTAATAACAAAAATGGCAATAAGAAAGCAAGTCAATTAAGAAGAATCATTGGAAAGTCTTTGATTTATCAAAAACGACATTCAACAACATTACAAGGCAACAATATCGACCTCTATGTATAATGACAAACAACAGTAAAAGTTGCAAACGTGAATTGCGTAGTTCAAAGAGAAAATCTAAACATTTAAGCATTATATCGCTATTATAATGCAGTTTCATCAAGAGATCTAGATTTATCCTAGACAGACCCGTAACCACAGACGAGCAAACGATGTCACGGTGGCACAGACGTGTAATCATAATGACCTCTGTAAAGAAAAAAGCAAAGTAACGTAAAAAATCAAAATATTTGCATCTGTGACAAGATAATATTATTTGAGTAGTAAATGTTTAGTATCGTTTTAACAGATTTATACTAAAACAAGGTATACGTATAAGTAGATTTATTTGGAACGATTTTTTTACATTGTTTTTGACATAGTGCCATTTTATTGAATCCACACAGAAAACTAAAAAAATCCTCATATTGTAACACAGCTAGTAAATATAAACCTAAATAAACATAAAGAAACAGGCAATGCTATGAAAAGAAGTTAGAATGAGAAAAACTGCAGCCGGTTATCTCGTCATATTTCTTAATCCGTATATACAGTCTGTACATATTGTTTTTGTGCACTCCATACAGACGGGAATTTGACATATAATGCAGAAATTAGATGTTTTTCTTCTTTTACTAGCAGGGCATCTTATACATGTTTTCCGGACTTCAAATTTTTCATCTTCGCCAACATTATGGTCTTCTTTTATTTGCAACACTCTCCCAATACATATTCTGACTTCACGTGTGATGCGAAGATTCGATAACCTACGCTTCATTTCTGGTTTAACCAATTGCATTGCTAATTGTTTGACAAAATTTTTCATCATGACTATCAACACCTCCTTTTGTATTATTATAATAGGAGATTATTTCTGGTTTACCATCGTAAATGCCTTCTTGGTGATGAACAGAAGAAACTAGTATGACAGATTTATTTTTCTTCGTCATATCTGCTAGCCATTTCATCAATGTTTCTTCGTAATCTTTGTCTCCATATTTTACCCTCTTTGACGGCCCAGCCTGTTCGTCCTTACTCATTGTTTCAACCTGGATAAAACATGAATTAATGTGATGCTAAAACGAGAATTATTACATATATACAGACCTGACTTCTTTTTGAACCCTCCAAATTTTTAACACGCACATAAACAACACACTGCTTTGGCATACGACTTTTTACTGCGAACTAGGAAGATACTAAAACGTAGAGGCGTAAATATAAAAGGAGTGGGCAGATATCATAAATTGACCACATGGACGGAGTCAGTTTGACTCCTCGACTGTGGTTACGGGTTAATTCCACTACACAAAAAATATCGACGGGAATTGTGTAATTAAAGACTAATTGTATAAAATCTAGGTGCAGAGCAGTCGCATACCATTCATATAGATTGATCCGAATGTCTAGATTTATCTTAGACGACATATAATATCATCACACAAATACTACTGACTCTGTGTCGAAGACATTATAATGCAGAATTGCGTAAGTGAAACATGAAAGTGTTAGTTAAGAGGTGTTAGTGGCCATATACATATATATGTTTCGATATTATTTGGTTTCTTCAGTATGGCATAAATCGAATTAAGTTGTTAATTAAAATAGTATGTGTAATATTAACAAATCCAAAACAATTCATTGCTGTCTATTTTCAAACGAGGAAACCCGGAACAAAAAAATGATATATCCGCTTTATATACTATTGCCAGTTTTTCGTTTAGTACATTATTTTATTGTGCTGTTACAAAAGTGAATTAATGAACACCAAATCGGTAGAAAAACGTTCCTAAAAAAGCATTTTTGTTTAATAAGTAACTACAAAAAGAAGGAAAAGTATTCTGCATTAAACATAACTAAAAAAAACATAAGATTATTTATTCTCCATGTTTTTGAGAGATTTATAAAGGTTTTTAATATTGGTTTTTGTTCCGTCCTGAAATTGATCGAATAGCTAGAAATACAAAACAAAACAAACTAAAATAACTTTTAAGAAATTTTCAAAACGAATAGACCAATTGAAAAACAGTTAACGCAAAAATGTTCTGTCTCAAAAGACCTTTAAAATGACATATTACTCGATGCCCGTTCGCATCCCAAGATTTTTGATGGGGTAGCTCCCGGGGCCAGGGAGTTAAAGTGGGGTAAGTCAGTTTTTGCATCAAGAAATGGCTCAAACGATAATAAAGTGTTTTAGGTAATTTTTCATGGATTTCCGGATTTCCAGAAATTGAGGGTGGGAAGTTTTGAAATGAACTGCGTGTCTAAAGTCTATCCCCCTGTTATGTTTAAACGAAGTGAAGTAAAACATTGAAACAAAAATAAAACAAAACCACTATAAAAATACTAACTTGATGACCATATCTCATTTTAAAATTTTGACATATGGCGCTCTAGGATATATCAACTTAAGAATTTTGAAGACAAAGCGGGTCGAGTGACTCCTCATTTGAAAGGTATTTGAAAGATCTATTTAAAATTTATTTATTTATTATTCATTTGTTAAAAAAAAGCCAAATTTCACGGGTAGTGAATAAAAAGACTACTAAAATTGAAAAAAAACAAATAATCCTGAACACATCACTGTGATTTTAAATTAAATGTTCAAAATGAACACCCTCAACCTTTTGGCAGTAAAACCATCGAATGCAAAACAATAATGTTATTATCCTTCCCGCAAAATCGGCGTTCTTTTTTAACAAATGAAGGACATTTATTTATTCCTCTTCGTTTAAAAGGTAACAGGGAAGACTTTAGACACGCACTGTATATATATAGTGTAAAAGAGTCGGATCGTGTAAGTGCAGTTATTCTGTAACAATTAGTGTTCGATTGTATATGTCTAACAAAGTAACAACCAAGAAGTTTAACAATTAAGTTTCATAGATTATTTGTGAGATTTGTGTGTTTTTCTTTATGTGATGGTGTTTTTCATGTCGTTGCATGCTGCTTGTGCCCGTCAACATGAGTAAGTTACTTTCGTAATTCTCATAAATTACCTCCTCTTAGAACACTTTTTGCGTTGACCGTACTTCTTGTGTTTCTTTTTTGGTATTTGCTATTCATGGCATACGCATAGACAAACGAGTATCTATTAACGTTGTCCTACTATCCTCTGTCTCTTGTACGAGATTCTTGCTTATATTCTCTTTGTATTGTGTTTTATTAAATTACCGCTACGGGCACCACTGGCATTAAACATGTACCTTTTTTGTTTTACTATACCATTTAATTATTTGTTACTATAATAATTCATTGCTTGTTTAACATGTTTTCTTGTGTTTGATGTGGTAATGTCGACGGCCGTCATAGGCTCGTGATTTGTTGTATTTGCAAAAAACGCATTGATTATGCTAAAGTTTCACTAAGCAATGCTCGTAAGTACGTACTATAACACGTTCTTCGTGGACATGTATAGATCTAGGCAATGATCTCAATGATTTAAAATCTATTGTGTCCCAACATGAACAAATTATAACTTTTTCATATATCTGCTGCACTTTCTGGCTCATCTCTTTTGGTAATAAGGAAATAATACAGAAAATTATACATCGTAATTGTTGTAAGAATGATATATTTATCTTCGGTTCTCCTGAATCTCAATGTAATAATAACACTGAACAAGTAAACCTGTATCTAAATTGGTCTGTGAAATCTGTTCCAGTCTTCAAGTTGCCGATGCGGGCAATCCTACAATTGACCGCAAGCGTCCTTTGAGAGCTTCTTTCAAATTAGGATCCATTATTAGTGCCGTTTTATGAAATGCTTCTATATTTAAGACAAACAGCGACATTTCCGGACTTCCAACTTGACGAGGCCAAACGCGAATGCAACGGAAAATTCATAGAGACGTAAGGGTGGAGTTGGACAATCATTTGAAAAATGAGGAAAAGAATTTGAAGATAAAATACAAAAATTAAACACCTAATGTTAATATTTACTATGAGAATACTCGTGATCTTAGATCAAAAATACACACTGTCTTCACTTATGCTTGTGAATCTTTATATGACAATATAGGAATCACTTAGAGTTGGTTGGACGATTCCATCATCACCTCCAAAATAGTATCTCCGTCTTACAGCATTATTAGGTCTGACAGCATGCTGTAATACAATAATAATTGAAAAAGAGGTGTTACACACTGCAGTAATTTTCTCGCTAGCTCCCTTAATTAATTTAGGAACTTGCTGATATGGCTCCCATAGTGATTATTTTTTGCATTGCTGCTGTTTATAATCCTCCGAGTATTTCTCAACATGATTTTGAATTTTGCTGGACATTTTTCTTTTTGATGAACCTGTAATTATGCCTGGTAATTTTAATATGCCATATATAATAATATTGCCTGTTCGAAAACAACTTCTTTTTGCTTAATTTGCAACATTTTTCAACTTAAGTAATGCTACTTAGTATGAAACTGTAAAAATCGTTTATTAGATTTGGAAAGTTACTAATAGTGACTGTGCCGTGAATTGGATTCTCCTTATCACCAGCTGCTATGTATTTCCTTGTCAGTGGTTTTTCCATTTAACAATAATATGAAATATAATTTCCGCAAAGCCGATTTGGTAATCGGTAATAATGTAACGAACTTGTGTCGTTAAGACAAAGAAAATGCCTAATTTATGTCTAATTAAGTTCTAAAATGCTTGAGGCTTCCATGCTTATGAAGAATCATCAAGACTGTCTTATCTGGACAAACAGTTAAATGTTTAACTAAGTGCTAAAACCATTTTACATATAATTCTCCCTCTGTCGAATCTGATTCCTACACGAAACATAGGGTTCCTGGTGAAGTTTCGTCAAACAACAGCCTTCGTATTGTCTCTAGCACAAATTAGTGCTGGAGGGACTATTCCAACTGTACTCATGCAAAAAACGACCATGGTATGGGTTCCGCGCTATAAACAACCCGAACTACCCTGGCTGCAAACATTTTTTGCGGTGGTTATACTATCATCCAAGCAGTGAAAAAAGTTTGAAAGTTTGGCATACGGAAACCTCGAGCTATAGCAGCTGATGTGAACTCGTGTACCCTTAGGCTTTTCGAATTTCGTAGTACAAAACATTTACGCCATAACCAACATGCCTATTGTATCACAGAAAAATCGGTGAGGAATATATTTAATTCACAAAACTGAGATGCAAATTTACGCAAATCGCTTGTAGGTATGCCAAGATCACGGTTCCTAGATGTTGAATATGCTCTACCATTTCTTATTGCAGATAAATTTGCATTGTAGATTTATACCTACCCAGACCTGTGTTAGTACCATTAGCTGACAAACATCAAAAGAAAAAAGAAATGAGCCATCCCATATATCTCTGCTAACAGCTTGAATTGTCTGGTGCATTGATTCTTCACTTTATGATACAAAAAATAAACGACAAGCAGTCGCAAAAAGAAATGTCATAAAATAATCTTATTTTCTTATAAAGTGAATAATATACCTGTCTCATTTTTATTTTACACTGCCGCTCTCATCTTTTCAAAAGGGTCCTTTGGATGTACGCTAAAAACTGTCATTATTTATAGCATCCACAAAAGCGAATTGAATCACTACTGGATAATTTTAGTGATAAAAATTAAACGGGAAAAAGTTTTAAAACAAAATAATCACACGCTCCTACAAAATCAGTCATAAAAATAACAATAATAAAACTTTTCACCACAGCAGAATAAACATTTTGTCATAACTATTACAATTCAGCAGGTATCCCAAACAAAAACAGACTTATGCAAAAGTGAAATGTGTTCTTCATGTACATGGCAACAGATATTAAATATAAAGGCAAATATTAAAAATTGGACTGTCATGTCAACTTAATACATTTCCTATATATACCGGGTGTAGAATGGATTTTCGTACATAGGGATTTTACATGCAAAACTAATAATTTGCGAATATTCCCTCCCCAAATTTTTTTATAGGAAAATGTTAAACACAAAAATTATAGAGCTTTAAAAATAGGTCCCATTTTTTTTCTTCTGTGCTTACTATCACCCTCCGGGTCATTAAAGGAAAAAGAATTGAAGAAATGATACAAAATAGCAACAGCCGTGACATGTGACAACAAAAGTAACAAAATTCATTCATTTAACACAACAATGTGACAATTTTAGTAAAGGCGTTTAAATCTGTTTTAAGTCGTTTGCAGAAAATAAAAAACGTGCTGAAGAGACTTTAAAATTTTATTGAACGTGGTAATAAAGGTAGTTGTAGTAATAACTAAATTAAATGCTCAAACAAATCTCCGTTGACAGCTGAGCAGCACCCCAATCTGTCGTAAAAATTTCTTCTAGTTGCGGCCAGTTGATAGTGTGATATTTGACGACATTCTGCAAGTATTGCAGCTCTTAAAGCGTCGACATTTTGATACGTCCTTCCATTGTATAGCCGATCATGCAATGTGCCCCACAGAAAAAAATCATTTGGCGAAAGATCCGGAGATCTTGGAGGCCAATTAATTTCTCCACCTCGACCTATTCAGCGATTTGGGAATACATGATTTAAGTACTCTAAAACATCGCGCTGGTAATGCGCCGGACATCCATCATGTTGGTACCAAAATTCGTAATTAATTCCCAATTCGTCGATAGCTGGCCCGACTTCTTCTTGCAAAAAATTTAAATACGCAGCACCAGTTAAGCGGTCTGCAATAAAGAACGGTCCAATTATGTGAGGACCTAGTATGCCAGCCCAAATATTGACACTACCCCGGTATTGCGTATGAGTCTGCAACATTAAATGTTCATTTTGTGTGCTCCAGTAGCGATAATTTTGTTGATTTGGTTCACCAGTTAACTGAAATCGACACTCATCGCTGAATAAAATCCTAGATAAAAAGTTTCGGTCATCATTGGCCATCTCCATCATTATTTCACAAAACTGCATTCTTTTTTCTTTATCCTCCTCGAATATTTTTTGGTGCTTTTCGTATTTATAAGACCGAAACCGCGGATCTTGACTATTTAAAATTTTCTGAGCAGTAGTAAAATGAATCCCCAAATTATTACCTATTTGTCTTAGGGAGACATTTTTGTTCTCTACAACGCTCAAGAGAACGGCATCTACCTTCTCTCTACATGCACCAGCTGTTACATTCTGGCACTTACATTTCTTATTAACAGTGCCGTTGGTCTCAAAGTGCCTGACAATTCTATTCAGGGTGTTCAAATTTAGAATTGGTCGCTCCGGGTAGAATCCAGCAAAAGTTGCTTGTATGTCCCTAAAAGACAATCCAGAGTAGTACCATTTAATAAAGTTGACTTTCTCTTCTTGGCTATAGCAATTCATTTTAAGAATCAGCAAACTTATTTTGATTGTCAAAACGTGACATTTATTGCTGACAGGATTCATGGCTAGTACTAATCGGTTCATTCCTAATACTTTTTCTTCAAGTCTAGCAGGACCAGAAGGTGTTTGAAAATAAATATCAAAGAATTTAGATACATTTTTTTTGTCTACAACTTTTGTGTTTAACATTTTCCTATAAAAAAATTAGGGGAGGGAATATTCGCAAATTATTAGTTTTGCATGTAAAATCCCTATGTACGAAAATCCATTCTACACCCGGTATACCTAAAAAGAAAAAGTACCAGAATATATCATTTAATGCGCAGCTACATAACGCACAACGCCGACTCGGTTATATACATATAAGAATAAATCATTCTCCATTTCAGAAACAGCGAGCCAAAAGCATACCGGAAGTATCCCCAAGTGCGTCAACTTTTATTTAATGGCAAAACCTTTTTATTAAAAGTAGGCATGATATTCAAATCTGGTTATCCTAAAGTGCCGGCATCCAGTATCGAAATGTTCGCCGAATCAAGCCACGTGATATTGCCACTTTATTAATTACTTCTACTTTTAACTTATGATTAGCAAAATTGAACCAACGCGTAATATTGAGTTATGATAATGATGCGAACTAAATTGAAAGTTAGATAAATTATATAATATAAAAAAGCTCCCTTTTAAAATAGTTCCTACGTATAAGTTGTCACGACGAAGCATTGAACTTAATTAGCCTTTTACTTTATTATACTTAACAGAAAGAAGTATGGTAATGTTACATATTTTTGACATTTAGATTTTTGTAGATATCCGAGTTTTGAAGCTCCCTGATCAGTTTGTCTCTCTCTGTGTGACCACGACAACGGAAAAATGGTACAAGATTTTATAATTTTATATTTCGGAATATCATCCACCTCAGGAGATCTGATTAGAGTTTCTGTACAATCGGTAGACTGGAAGTAGTGGTTGACTTCAGTCAAAAAATGAAATTTTACCAATATCTCATCAGCTACTAAGTTTAGACAATTTTTTAAGGAATGCAAAAGAAATTTCACAAAAATATTATGAAAAAAATGTCCTCTATATTATTGAAAGACGGTGTTTTTGAGAATATTTTGTAAATAGTGCCTTCTAAGCATGTAGTGAGTCATTATTAGATACGTACACATCACATCTCCTTGCTGAACATCTATTTTAATAATAAAGAAACTTTTATAAACTTAAAATCTTCTAAATGTCTTACTTTTAATTAAGCTAATTAACTTAATTACGATTATATTTTACCTTTAGTCTATAAATACAATAATTAATTTACAATTCAGTTTACTCATACTATTTTTTTCTGTTTCTGTGCACTTTCACTGATTTGTTGTCTTTTTTTAGAGTTAAATTAGGTGTTTCCTCTTTTATTACGTTTTAAGGTGCCTTGTATATAGCTTGTAATTTTGAATAGTGTTCTGTTTTAAAAAACTTTATCATTGAACATGTATGTGATACATTTTATTAAGTTTTTCAGTTGTTTTTTTTTGTTTTTTCTAAATTACAATTTGCGTCTTTCCATGAGCTTGTTAATCTGAATTTTAATTTATTCGAATAACTATCAAAATTATATATTAGTCCTTGCGTTTCCAATATACCGGTTAGTAGTTTACATTCCTTGTCAAAAACTAGTTCGTATGGCTCATAAATTGTCTGTGAATATACGCTTGTATTAAAATAAAAGCACCCACAAACTCCATGTGTTTGGATATTTGGACGTTTGGATTGGCGGATATGCTCGCAAATTTTTATCTGCATTTTGGGATGAACCTAACGTCTCATGATGACAAATAGTACTATATAGTTGTCCTATTTCTGACATCTTAGTTGTTTCTTTGAACACCTCTCCTAGGAATTCTTGACCTTTATCTGTAACTGTCTCACTTGGTATTCCATACTTTAGAATAAAATTGTTTACAAATAATCTAGCTACAATGTCGGCTTCTTTATCCGTTCTAGGATAACCCTCAACAAATTTAGTAAATTTTCAATAAAGAGATAAATTTATATGTTACCATTATTATCCCGATTCAATGCACCTACAAGATCTTAAAAACGCTTTTTAAAAAAGAATATGTGGCTGTTGTAGTAACTGTAACGATGCCGTACGACGTCCTATATATTTATGTCGTTGGTAACTGTCACACCGTTCTATGAAGTTGTATATTTCATTTCAACATAATATTTGTTATTTGTGTAGATTCTGTTAATAACAACGCGAACGTTGGAATAATATGAAAATCGTCTAGCACTAACCGTTTGGAATCATTACAATGTATGTTCTTTATACACGGAATTATACATATCTTTAACTTGTGTTCCATAAGTTTACTTTTGTGTTTTTTGATATATGGGCCACTAGTTCCTCATTATATGAATTTATATATATTTATATATTTCCGAAATTTCAAATTTAGTACATATTTTACGCAAGGATATCAACTGTTTCCCTAAGGCAATAATTGACTAACGCATTCGCTTTATGTAAATAGTTTTTTCTGAGGCGTCATAAAAAATTTCCCACTTTTAAAAAATTATTTTTCTCTGTTTTCTATAGAAATATCATTAAAAATTTTAGGCTCTGTGCAGTTGCTAAGTGGTTTTAACAACTCCACTATTCCGGAATGCTGAATAGCGTCTTTTTTGATTTTTTCGGGTATTATTTCACTTCGTTTCGCGCTTGATCTTGTGACAACATTAATGTTTGCGGTCATTTCTTTTAGATCGGAAGATTCTAATTTCATTCTCGATAAAACGTCATCTACTATATTTTCCTTCGCTTTTATATAGTTTAGTGTAGTGTAATATTCTGCAAGTAATAATCCGAATTTTCTGAATCTCGATGAAGGATTTGTCACGCCGAATATATAAATTAAAGGTCAATGGTCTGTAAACATTTGTAATTTATGACCGTATAAATACGCATTATTCGAAGAATCATTAGTAAGGTGAAATTGGTTATCTTGAGAAAAATTAGGAAATTGTAAAATAAAAATATTGATTAAGGAGTTTTTTAAAATGTCAGATGATTTTTGACATTCATCGTCCCTTTTCTAGTTAATTTATTTAAAGGATTTGTAATTTGTCAAAAAAAAATTATAATAATTTACATATATTACAAATCTCTTTATTTCATCCGAAGTTGTCGAAGATGGATAATTTTGGATAGCTGACATTTTACTTGAATCTGGCGATGTACTCTCAGATAAAAGTACACGCTCTAAATATAAAATATTTTAAATATGTTTTTTTTAATCCGTTGAAAACGTTGACTAAATTTTGGTTGTGCTTTTGAGGATAGTTTCCAAAAACCACAAAACCTAGCATGATCAGCATGTGATGTCCTCTCCTAGTTAAAGGGTAGGACGTTTAGTATAATAAAACACATACAGTTGTTGTAATGTGGTTAATGCGTAGTGGACAGTAGGTGACTATTTTTACTTTCCATAATATAGGTATATACACTACTGTAACTCTACTACTTACAATTGACGACAAGCAACCAAATTCAGCCTAATAATTGTAAATATCTTACGTTCCATATGTGCTGGGGTTGTCTGAAAAGTTATCAAAAGTGTTAGAGCCACTTAATATAAAACTAGCTCATAGAAATAAAAATAACACTGGGCAACAAATTTTCGAAAAGTTCATGCTTCCAAGCTGAAAATAGTCATTTCTTAATGAATTCAATGTGCTGAACACGAAAATGACTAAGAAAAAGCTGAATTGGCTACGGGTTTTCTGTTATATGTAAGCATACTTCAGAAAAAGTGTACTTATGTCAATATTATAATACATGGTAAGAAAACATTTACGCATATTTCAGAAAAAGTGTACTTATGTCAATATTATAATACATGGTAAGAAAACATTTACGCATATATCAGAAAAAGTGTACTTATGTCAATATTATAATACATGGTAAGAAAACATTAGTCTGCTTCCGGCTTTCGACTTCTTTTGGCCTGCCGTTTGTAGTGGACTTGTGGAGCATCTCTACTGATTGTCCAACAATAGTCAGCTAGCATTGACGTAGACCATTTGCCTTGGTACCGTTGCTCCATGGTGGCAATGTCCTGATGAAAGCGTTCGCCGTGCTCATCGCTGACCTGCCCGCAGTTATCAGGAAAGAAATATAAGTGGGAATCAAGAAAGTGGATCTTTAAGGACATATTGCAGCCGAATTCATGAAACAAAGCCAACATATCCTCAACCAGACACTTGTAATTTTCTGCCTTGTCATTCCCCAGGAAGTTTGCTGCCACTTGATAGAATGCATCCCAAACCTGTTTTTCTTTACCTTGAAGAAGTTCCTCAAACTTGAGGTCTCGGAAGAGCTGTCTAATTTGAGGCCCCACAAAGATGCCCTCTTTAATTTTGGCTTCACTGAGTCGAGAGAATTTGTCATGCAGGTACTTGAATGCTGGTCCATTCTTATCCATGGCTTTTACCAAGTTTTTGACAAGACCGAGTTTGATGTATAAAGGAGGAATGATGATTTTGTGTGGCTGTGCCAATGGTGGGTGCTGTACATTCGTTTCTCCGGGCTTAAAAAATGCTCTCGGAGGCCAGTCTTTCTTGATGTAGTGCAAATCGATTGCTCAGCTATCCCACAGACAAAGAAAACAGCAGTACTTTGTATATCCCTGCTGCAAACCCATCAACAGAGATACTACCTTCAGGTCAGAACATATCTGCCAGCCATACTTGCTGTAGTTAATCGTCTCCAGTAGCTGCTTTAGATTGCCGTAAGTCTCCTTCATGTAGACCGCATGTGCAATAGGTATGGATGGAAGCTGGTTCCCATTATTCAACAAAACCGCCTTTAGGCTCAGTTTTGAAGCGTCTATAACCAGCCGCCATTCGTGGGGATCATGTGCAATACCGAGAGCTTCTAGTAGACCATCAATATCGCAGCAGAACACAAGGCTTTCTTCTTTCTTAAAGAAAGATTCGAAGAGCTGATGGCGAGTGCGAAATGAAGTCACTCGGACATTCTGTTCCAGAAGATTCCACTGTCGAAGTCTTGAGGCCAGTATCTCCGCCTTGCTTTTCGACAGACCCAAATCGCGAACAAGATCGTTCATTTCATCCTGGGTAATTTTATGTGGTGCAGATGTTTCGTCAAAGCACGAAAAGTCATCATCCTTACTGCCACGTTGAGGAGAACTAGCCGACGCATGGCCATCCTCATCGTCTGAACTGATAGAAAAATCTGTAGGAGGTTCTGGAATTGGGAGTCCTTCGCCATGAGAGACAGGTCGCAGAGCAGATGGTATGTTAGGGTATTCAACTGTCCACTTCTTCTTCTTGGTGATGCCTCCAGAAGCTGGTCGTACCATACAGAAATAACAGTCGTCAACGTGATTGGTGGGCTCCCTCCAAATCATGGGCACAGCAAATGGCATTGCCTTTCTTTTGCCATTAAGCCACTGTGAAAGATTTACGGCACAAGTGCGGCAGCATACGTGTGGGGCCCAGTCTTTGTCCTGGTCGCCTATCTTGCAACCAAAATACAAATGATACGCTTTCTTAACTGTTGCACTGATGTTCTTTTTCTGTGCAGCAAATGTCACTTCTCCGCAAATATAACAGAAGTTATTTGCACTATTAACACAGTTACGAGGCATTGCTACTGTTTAGTTACTTTACACTATAGCAGTGGTTCCCAAACTTATTTTGCCTACTGCCCACTTTGAGAATAAATTATTTTTTAGCGCCCCCATTTTTTCACCTACTCAAAAACCACTATAACTTCAAATTAAATTAATTATTGTGAGCTATATTAGCGGAGATTAAACATTCATTCTAAACGAGACTTTTACTATGGGTTATAGTAAAAGTCTCGTTTAGAATGAATGAGTTAACTTGAGACCTGAGCGTAGTAGGTAGTACACAACGGCGCTCAGGTCTCAAGTTAACTTTTACGGGCTACACCTGCCAATGAGAATGATTATTGAAACGCAACTTTATAGTATTCAGACAAAGTATCTTTTATTCAAAATTCAAAATAAAACAAACATAATCGATTCTAATATAAAAACTAATGTGAAGGATGAATCTGATGCTGTTTAATAAGTTTGTTGATATCAGGTTCCAATTTACTCAAGAACAGCCGCAAGTCACCACGTTCGGTAACATGCAAACGATTTCTCTTTTTAGTAAGCAGCGTTGCTACAGCACTAAATCCACGTTCACACAAATATGACGATGGGAATGCTATCAAGAATCGTTGAATGATTGACCACAATCCAGGGTACAATTGCGGGATCGGTTTTTGTAGCCAAAATTCTTGGTAGCCATTTTTGAACTTGATTTTTATTTCCTCGTTCGTTGTCAATTCTATAAGTTCTTCTTCCAGATGTGGTGATATTGCTGTGTTGACATTTGAAAACGGATCCAACACCCAGTCTGGTATTTCCAAGTTCAAAATATCCTGGTATCGTTCGGTGAAGTCAATGTGGAGCTTTTCCAAATGTTGGCAGTAGGCAAACAAGTCGTCGTTACTGCAGGATACTGATAAATTCGGAAAATTATGAAACTCACGTCTGCCCATATTCTTTTTGTGTAGAAGCAGTTTGGCTGCGAAAGCAGCAACGACATTTTTTGTTTTAATTAAATTTAGTTCATCGCCTTGCAGTTGGAGATTCATGTTGTTGAACAATTTATACAGGTCTGTCATGTAAGCTATATCATTTTTTGATGTAATGAGCTTGTTGCGCAATTCTGTATCTTTAGTTTCCAAAAACTCTATCACAGAGTCAAACAGGTTGTAAAATCGAGTCAGACAATTGCCTCTTGATAGCCAACGAACTTCGGTATGAAACAACAAACGGTTGAAATCTTCGTCATTAGTAACACAAAGCTGATGAAATAATCTATCATTCAAAGAGCAGTTACGGATTTTATTGACTGCTTTGATGACATATTGCAGTGATTGAAATAGTCGTTCACTTAAATTTCTAGCAACCAAATGTTGTCTATGAATAACGCAATGTACAGCAAGGACATCTGGAATTTTATTTTTTACGTACGCTATGAAGCCTTTATGGCACCCTGTCATAGCCGGAGCGCCATCCGTAGCAACTGATATAATATTTTTCAAGGGAATCTCTTTCTCATCACAAAACTTTTCCAATGTATTGAATATGGTTTCGCCTTTTGTATCGGTCTCTAAATTTCTAGAAAACAATAGTTCTTCACATATTTTCTCATCTTTAATAAACCTCACGTAAGACAGCAACAATGCTTCATTAGTTGGTAAAGTGGACTCATCGAGCTGAATTGAGAATTGACTAGTCCTCAGATGATTGCACAATGATTCTTCTATGTTTCCGGCCATTTCATCAATTCGTCTTTGCACAGAATTATTACTCAAAGGAATTTTTCCGATAATATCTGCGGCCGGTTTATGAAGCACAGTAGTTATTACTTCCTTTATTGCTGGCAAAATTAACACTTCTCCGATGTTGTGTGGTTTGCCTTTTTTAGCAATTAACAAAGAGATGTTGTACGAAGCTCGAAGTCCGTCGTCATCTTGCTTAGCAGCCGCCGAAAAGAGTTTTGCTACACTTGGCCGAGTATTATGCTTCTTCTCTAGGTCTTGAAAATATGCTACATTCTTGTCTTTCTTATCTGGATGCATTTTATTCAAATGATCTTGAAGTCTTGAAGGCTTCATTGCTTCATTCGAAAATGTTTTTAGGCATAGAAGGCACAAAGGCGACGATGGGTTTGTAGGATTTTCAATGAATCCGAATTTAATATATTCCGCACAGTATTGCCGTCTCTTCTTTTTTACTTCCGACATTGTTTTGTTTTGAGAAATACGTAAGTATAAGTGTTGAACTTAAGTACTGCTTATCTATTACGCGCGAAACCGCAAATGAAAATAAAATAAATATTACGTTGTTTATATAGGATTGCATAAGCAGCACGCACCGACAGGAATAAGACAAACATGCATAAACTCGTTTATCTCATTCGACGCTCAATCGTACTCAACAAGTAAGAACAAGTATTCTATGAACCAGCCGATTGATACAGTTGCCTTTTTATTTGTTTGTTTGTGTCTCTTTTCGTTTCGAAACGGAGCGACCGATTGATATGTTTTTTATTTTATTTATTCAAGAAAACAGGACAGATATATGAACTACTCGGAGAGAAATATCGAACCGAGTTGGTTTGAGCAATCTCTTAATTAATATTAGTTGATGTTCACAAGCTGTAGTCGAGAGTAGGGATGGGACATCGGTGGGTAAACATCGATATCAAACATCGATGTTAACATCGTTGATCAACATCGATGGTTGCAAAATATCGACTACCAAACATCGATGTTTTTAAACATCGATAATTATATTTATAGATTTATTTTTTGGCAGTTTAACAAAAACTTTATTATAACTTAATTAATTTACGTCCTTAACAAAATGATATAAAAGATATCACTATTCAAAAAAAATAATAAAAGAAATATATACATTTATAATATGCAAATATGCAATTACGCATGAAACAACCACATGACTTAAATCGTCTGATACTTAAAAAATATATACATTTACGTGTATCAAAGCTTTTTAAGAGAACGATTTTTATTTGGGATTTTATAGTCTTGCATTTTTTTTTGACTACGCTGGCAAATACCGAGATACATATGGATATGGTTTTATATTTCTGATGTGTCATCTTGCATTTAATACGTGTATCGTCGTGTATGATTGTACGCACTAGGGAATTTCCCGAAGAAGTATACATCGATAATGTCTATCTCCCTTCTTTTTCTATGAAAATACGTTTACCTCCTTCACTTATTCTGCATGCATACATAATTTAACTTTTATTCTGCACATTAAAAGTACTATAAATTTATGTATTTAATTATATATTATTTAAATATTTATACTGAGTAATATTTAAAAGAGCCTAAAATGAAATATTCGAATTTATATGATATAGCACTGTGTAATTTAAATACTTCTTTTATTCGTAGACAATTTTACATCCTCGTAGCCTGTATGTGAGCTGTTAATTTAGAAACATTTTTGTATTTGTCAACAGAGGACGCTGTTTTATTTTGTGATTAGTGCAAATACATTTTGTCAAGCTTAAAAGTTCGATGTTCACTATATTTCTTCTAACATCGATAGTTTAACGATAAATCTAAATTGCAAACATCGATGCAAAAACATCGAACATCGATCCTAAAATATCGATGTTCAATGAACATCGATGTTTATCGCCCATCCCTAGTCGAGAGTCGAGAGCTCAGTCGGTGTCTAAGAGTCCTCCTAGATTCTAGATGAAATTACAAATCGCCCCCTAAGCCTTTACACAACGCCCCCATTTTTTTTCTGGGTCTCTTACCGCCCCCCTTTAGACCTGCAGCGCCCACAAGGGGGCGTTATCGCCCACTTTGGGAACCTATGCACTATAGCAATCACTTATGTATGCTAGAGCTTCGAAAAATATGCGCGAATGAACGGACATTGCACGAGTTAACTGTCACGTCGGCCATTTATAAATAAACTATAATTAGCTATTGCTTGATATTGCGCAATCAATTTCGCAACACTCTCAATGGAAACTTACAGTAAATGCTGCATTAACTTCTTTGCATGAAGGGGTGATGCAATATGACGCAAAATTTCGTAATTTCTCACTAAATTGCATTACATTATGCAATAGCATATATACAATGGACAAAACGTCAATATCTCTTGAACGTGAGCCAATCAACTTTTTTCAATGTGATATTCGTGTTCAGCACGTTGAATTCATTCAGGATTGGGTACTTTCACCTAAGAAGCAATTTCACTGTTGACCAGTGTAATTTAAACGTTTGTACACAAAAATTAAGAATGATGTTCCAGACAAAAAGAAAACCCATGTTCTATGTAAAATCTCTTGCGGTGGCTGTGATAAAATACACACTGGATAAACACAACACGTCGCAGATAGAATTAAGATCCATAAAATAGCCAAAATATGACATGATTAAATAACACTGTAGTACTACTAGACATAAATTTGATTTCAATTAAGTAAGTATCTGAAACAAAGAACATAGCAAGAAAAGTGTTGGAAATGATTCAAATAAAAAAACATAATAAACTTGTTAATGACAAGGCAAAAATTAGTAGTTTGTCGGAAATTTATTCTATTTACTGCCCATTGGCAGAACACTCTTCTAGCTTTAAAATGATGGGTAACTCAATATTTAAATGTATTTATTAGCGATTATATTTATTTCATTTTAAGATCATTGCAACCATGGTTTGACTAATATCCAGCAAACAACTTCTTTTATGTGTGGTGACGTGTATATTGTCTGTTGTTGACATAAGAATTCTTAATTGACTTTCATCGTTAACTGCATATTTAGGTTTCTTTGGTTCTGAATTAGCAATACTACCAATAGTAATAAAAGCGTCCATTACTCCTCTACAGGCATCTGCTTTGGAACATCTTCCCTCAGGGTAACTTTTTGGGCCGATAAATATTTTTTTGACATTCCTTCAGTACAAAGAAGACCGTATTAAAACAAAAAACAAAGTTTGCAAAATTATATTAAAAAAAGACGACAATAGCTGAATTATGGTCACTTTTAAAATAATATCGTCTGACAAGTCTTTGGTGCGAAATTTAGTAAGCACTTTAAAAAGGAACCAATATGCAAGGTATTCTATTTGAAAAAAATAACTTTTAGACAAAAATATGTCGTAACTTTAATTCAATTTTCTACAAATCCAATTAGTAATTGGAAAGAAATAAAATATGTTTGTATTAGGACCTTTTATTATGAACATCGCTACCAAAAATTGTCTCCATCTAATACGTTGTTTCCGCCAGATTTTTGCAAATGTCCAAGTTTTGAAGTCCTCTGATATCGAAAAAGTGGTTTTAAAAAAATGTCTGTTTGTGTGTGTGTGTGACCACGATAACGGTTAAACCGCTATAGGTATCAATTCCAAATCGTATTTACGTGTATAATCTCCCTCTTGAGATCTGATTAGATTTTCAGTAAAATCGGCCGACCGGAAGTAGTAGTTTACTTCAGTGAAAAATATCGAGTTTTGCCATTATTTTATCAACTATTAAGTTTAAACAAATTTATAAAGAAATCAAATGTTCTCAAAATTAAATTTGTGAAGAATTTTAATAAAAAAGTTTTCCGAAATTTCTACTGAAAATAGGTCTTTTACTCTTATCGAAAATCAGTTTTTTACGAATATTTCGCAAGTCATGCTTTTTAGACAGGTACGTTACGAGTATAAAAGTATTTAGAACTTAATTTTCAATACCTTTGTATAAATAAAACTTCAAAATTTGGCCCGGGACTAACACTTTTACTCGTATCGAAAAGCGATTTTTTGCAAATATGTCGTAAATTATGCATTCCATATATATTTGTCAAGAGTACAAAAGTATTTAGAGCTGGATTTGGAATATTTTTTGTCTAAATCAAATTTCAAAATTCGGACCAGAAGTAAAGTGCTACTCTTAGCGAGGAGCACTTTTTTCAAATATCTCGCAAAATATGCATTCGATAGAGATTTATTAAGAGAATATAAGTATTTAGAATAGGATTTTGAATATTTTTTGTATAAAACAAATTCCTAAAATTTGGACTTAAAATAACAGGTTTATTTTCCAAAGATAAAGATATTTAAAACAATATAGAACAACTTGTGTATAATTTGAAACGCTTATACGTGTAAGAAAGTCGTGTGCTGGCCACACCTCATTATTTGGCTAGCTTCGATACATTTCGACGTGTTTTCTTCGGTCTTTTTAACTATTTTCATTTTGGTTGACAAGTTATTAGATTAACAGGCGCGAGTTTTCTAAAGCACTAGCATAGGTTGAGCTTATAATTTCTAGACTATTTCTATTTGAGATTTTTGGAGGCATCTGGTTGATACTTCGTTAATACTGATTGGAATTACATTTATCAGTATAGCCCACCATTAATCGCTAGCGTTGGGGCAGATTATTTTAATTACTGCGGCTATTCGATGGTTTTCAATATTGTATACAGGAAAATTTTTCTCGAGATTTCTATGAATTATTGATACCGACATTTAAAATCGGAAGTATATAGTATTTCCGCCAAATTATATTGATAAGGTGAGCATTTTTCGTTAACAAAGGCAATCGTATCTTTTACTCTTTTACTACTTTTTCTTTTAGCTACTAATTTGGAGCATGATAGTAATTTATTCTCATATTTTGAGACTTACGCTGACCTATACTAGGAAATCGTACTAGACATTAATTCGTTAAAAAGTATACAGATAACACAATTACGAAAAACAAAATGAACAGATACATATACTTAACTACACTTTAACTCCACAATAGTCAGATTAATACTACCTAAAAATCCGCGTTTTTAAGTTCGCAGAATGCAGGGAAAGGAGAAAAAGAAAAAGGAAAAATCATTTTTGAAACCCTAATACATTTCGAGATCTTTCAATTAACATGTGTATGTTTTCATAAAAAAAAGTTTTATCTTTTTCTGAAAAATACGCCGAAACTTCTTGATCGCTCGTACATTTCTTACCACGCAGCTACGAGCCAAATCTGGACTATAAGGAGGGTGGCTCAAAATATCGAACCCCACTTTATACAGGGTAACGAAGGTGAGACGAATCTTGTTAGCCAGAGCATTTTAATGACTATTTTTAACAGCTCAAGGATTGAATCGTGGTATTCTCCAGTTATGGGAACACGTTTGTAATCAATTAACAGGATTGCATATAAGTCCCAAACAACCTTAGCCATGAGTTTTCCAGTCGACCGTGACACCCTAACTTCTTTCGTGCTATGTGCTTTTTATGCCACTTCATGGAGTCTTGCATGGACTCAAGAACACCCCCATACTAGTACTACGAAAATTAGTCGTCATTTAGATGTAAGTCAAATTTGAGAATCCAGAACAATTAGGAAATATGAAATTCACCCGTAGCATATTCATACATAGGGTTAGAAGAAATTTCCAGAATCGCTTACATTTTTGTTAATGGGCAGCAGATAAATTATCCTGGCTTTCTCAATTTTTTGTTGTTTGCCGACAAAGCTACCTTCTATTAAAGTGAATACGTTCATCGTCACAATTTCCGTTATTATAACACATAAAACCCCCCACTTTATCACATCTGTAAACTTTCAAAATTGTTGGTCATTAAAACTGTCGGGAGGAATAGTGGGTAGTTACATAATTGGACATTATTTCTTTGATGAAAATGTTAATGGAGGAGAGTATCTTCGCTATCTACGGACGGATTTTCAAAACTTTTTGAAGACACCTTCAAATATGTCAGTAAACATAACCTTTATTTTATTTCGATGTTAACCAACAGCGTAAAAAATGAAATACTGCAACTGGACATTACCGAATTAAAAAATTGAAATGCGATGCTCTTCATTGTATAAAATTATTACTTTTGGGATAGTTGGATTTAACCTTTACTTTGTTTGACAGTTGACTAAGGAAGTCGGGCCCCATTCCTGCCTTCCATTCGTTGAACGAATCTTTTGGTGCATAGAACAACAACGCTCGTAGTTCTTTAATTGACCACTAATTGCTCCTATAGTGATTATCTCAGAAATTACAAAAGATAGGTATAAGACATTGTTAACAAAAATGAAAGAGGATAAAAAAAGGAACAAAATGCCTCAATAAAGTACGGGGTGTTCCATTAAAAAAAAATAAATTTTGGTATGTGAAAATTTCAGATAGTAGGCTTTGAAAAAACCTTTGAGGTATTGTCGAGTACAACTTTACCAAATAATGCAGAATTTTCTTGGCTACAAGCACCACCAAAGTTAATGTTTTTACTTTTAAAAACAATGTGAAAATGATTTTTTTCTGAACACGTGTTTTGGTCAAATATTTTCAAAAAAAATTAATAACTCAAAAACTGTTGGCTCAATTATGAAAAATAAAAAAACAGTTGAACGGACAATTTAAAGCAGTACAATAAATTCCAAAAATATATAGGGTGAATCATTTAAAAAAATTAAGTTTCGTGCGTCAGAGCTTAAAGTATTTTTACAATATGCGTCACAAGCAACCATGGATCTTCCACTAATTGTTTTTTCTTTTATTTAAAACACAAAAGAGCAATCGTAGAAGCGGCTACTAATGACTCACCCTGTAGAAATACATTCTAGACGAAACACCTGCATGTAAATATATTCTCCATCACATTTTTTTAATAAATAAGTTTACCTTATACAAAGTGAGTAAAACACCTTTCTCATAACCTAGATTAAATTTGAAGCATAAAAAGTACACCAACAAGTGGGGGAAACCGCCTTCTCATATTTGCAAGTAAAATTGAAATATTTAAAATTTCAGAGCTGGAAGAATTTACGTAAAAGACCAAATAATACATACTGTGCGCATAATATTAATGTTATCTACACATAGCATATATGTCCAACGTATATGTATTATAAAACAAAGTTAAAACATTTCAGCAGATTCCATATATGCCTTTACTTTTAAATTTTATGTGTTTAGAATGACCTGCTTTAGAACGATACCATATATATTGATCCCCTAAGGGCGACTGAACAACATCCAGCAAAAAATGTAATGGTAAACTATTGCTCGTAAATGACGTTTGTTATATGAGGCACGTAATATATCTCACGTCATTTACGACAACAGTAAAAAACATGATTTGCATTTTTTGTCATAATAACTTAAATAGGGCTTATATTTTTCAGCGACATAAGCGTATAAATTTATTGTTTTAAAGAAACGTTCAGCCCTTTAAATCTAATATGTGTTTAAGCTATACGTTTTTGACTTTTATTTATAAAATTCATCAAATTTGACGTGGAAATTAACTTCAATTCTTTCATTAAATAATATTTATATTTCGAATATATTTCTGAATAAACCTGATCCCAGTAGTACAGCATTTAACGAGGAATTGTGTGAAGCTCTAATTTCTGTGGACATACCGTCGGCGAAATTAAAAAATGAAGCATTTAAAACCTTTTTGGAAAAACATACCAAGCAAAATATTCCAGAATCTACACTGCGAAAAAACTTTCTTCGTTCTGCCATTATATAACGCCACAATACAAAAGCTGCGGGAAAAAGTTAAAGATAACAATATTTGGGTATCTTTAGATGGAACAACGGATGTAGAACAAAGAAGCATAGCTAATTTTGTTTTTGTTATTTTGGGAGTTGAAGAAGAAATAAATAAATCGTATCTGTTAACAATGAAAGTGTTGGAAAAAGTGAACCATTCAACAATTGCCACATTTTTCAATGATGCGCTAAATTTTTTGTGACCAACAGGCATTTGCTACGAAAAAGTGCTCGTTGTGTGTACGGATGCAGCTCCATACATGTGTAAAGCAATGAGTGGTTTGAAAATACTTTATTCAAAAATGACTCACGTTACTTGTGTGGTGCTTGGCTTACATCGAGTGGCTGAATAAGTGCGTTCCATTTATACAAATGTAAATTTGTTAATATCATCGACCAAGAAAGTGTTTTTAAAAGCACCTTCTCGCGTTGCCAAGTTCAAAGAAATTACTGTTGGTGGGATTCAACTTCCGCCGTCCCCGATTCTTACAAGATGGGGCACCTGGATTGAAGCTGCAAGCTATTACGCTCAACATTTTGAGCTTATTGCCCGTATTGTGAACGATTTCGATCCTGAAGAAGCGAAAAGCATAGATGATGCTCAAAACGCTTTAACACAAAGAGGATTGCGTGAAGATTTGATTTTCATTATATTAAATTTTACCTGTATTTCCTAGGCTATTTTGAAATTGGAAACCAAGGGACTTCCTTTAGAAAATAGCGTACAATTGTTGAAAATGTTTTTGATAGGTTAAGTAAATTAAAATATTGTAGTTTTCCAAAAAAAATGTCGTCAGTTTTAGACAATAACACTGGATATCAAATTTTGACAAATATTTCTAAGATTTTACAAAATGAGGAAACTGCTGTTGCTCCCAGTAATTTGAATCTCACTGACGTCGTGGATTTATCATTCGCTCCTATTGTATCATGTGACGTGGAACGATGTTTTTCAGAATTTAAAAATATTTTAGCTAATAATAGGCGTAAATTTATATTTGACAATTTATTACATCATGTCATAGTGAAGTGTAATAGTAAAAATCTATACATTTATTGTAAATAGACCAATATAACCTTTAAAAGATGCTTTATTTAAATCTAATAAACGATTTTTTGATGCATATTTAAATGCATATTTTTAATATTTTAGATGGATATTTGCATGCATATTTTGTACTTTTTTAATGCATATTTATCCTAGTTATAAATTACCGGTGCATGAATTTCCAGAAATTGTTTTGTCTTGCAATACCTTATTGGAGCAGATTATTTTCCTGTAAACATTAATGTTTTCTTGAAACATCTTTAGACTTGATATATTCGCTCTGGTAAATCCTTAGTGAATACAATCTTAGAAAGTGTAAAATCATCTACTAGCTAGAAACCATTTCTCTCACCAACCACTAACCAATACAATATTTGATATAGATTACATAGATTATTGCTTGCACTGCTACAGTGTGTGAACACATAGAGGTTGAATCCACGTCAATAGAACTAAACGAATGCAACAATGGTGACTGTCTCGGATCTACCACCACTTCACTTTGTGATACAAGGATGGGCGCATTCAAGCTACCTCTAACTACTGCCAAACCAAAATATATGTAAGTGGCAGAGTTTCTCGGTGAATATGCCTTAAAGATGAAGACAGACCACGTGGTAAAGCGTTGCTTTCTCAATAGACCATTTGAGGTAACCATTCCTAGAAGAATCCAATGGGAGATGGTATGAAGGTTATCAGTAGGCTAGGCCAAACCTGGTTATATACCGCAACTGGTATATAGACTGGTTAAAAAGCGCAGCTGCTAGTCAATTTTTTTTTTAATTATTCCCAAACAAAATTGAGCCTTTATCTAGTTTACTAGCTGTCCATCAATCTCTTCGAGCTTGAATCGCCTTTTCGCGTCCGCTTACAGCTGTCCGTCAATCTCTCTTAGCTTGAACCGCTTTTTTCGCGTCCGCTTACAGTTTCTTCACAGTTTCATGTAAAAAGTAATCACTGTCATGGCTTTTTAGGGTGTCCGATTTTATTAACTTTTGAAGCACCCCTGTATATACATATATCTTGTGAAGGCAATAGTATGTTTCATTTAAAATGCTTCTCGAACTGTTTTTTTACACAAACCTGTACACACTCAAGAGCGAGAAAGGTAATTTAATGTTAAACATAGTTCATGTTAAAGTATTTAAAGAAACAATGAGCTGAAAGAGCACAACATTTTCACCGAGATAGTTTACAATACTATTTTGATGTGATAGTGGAAAAGCATGTCAACCTTTTCGAAGTCTACTCTCGTTAAGCCCTATTGAAGCGCCTTTCTTGTAAAAAACGCTTTTTAGAATGTCCACTTTTATAAACCTTTGAAGCACCCCTGTATATATGTACATATATTTTGTTAGGCCAATAGGATATTTTATTTAAAATTCTTCTCGAACTGTTTTTGACATAAATCTGTACACACTCAAGAGCGAGAAAGGTTATTTAATGTTAAACATAAGTCGTGTTAAAGTATGCAAAGACACAATGAGATCAGGAAACCCAACATTTTTATTAAAACAGTGTACAATACTATTTTGATGTGAAAGTGTAAAAATTTGTCAACCTTTTTGAAATCCACTATCGTTAATAAAGGAGCACAAAATAATAATAAAAGCAAAAAGCCCAAGTTTTAAATTGAAGCGCCTTTCCTGTCAAAAGCGATCACTGGCATGACGCTTTTTAGAATGTCCACTTTTGTACACCTTTGAAGCACCCCTGTATATACATATATTTTGTTAAGCCAATTGTATATTTTATTTAAAATTCTTCTCGAACTGTTTTTTATACAAACTGGTACACACTCAAGAGCGAGAAAGGTAATTTAATGTTAAACATAAGCCATGTTAAAGTATCGAAAGAAACAATGAGCTCAGATCGCAACATTTCCATTAAGACAGTTTACAGTACTATTTTGATGAAACAGTGAAAAAGCATGTCAACTTTTTTGAATTCTACTATCGTTAATGAAGAAGCACAAAAGAATAATAAAAATGAACATAAAATTCATTTTACTCAAAGATCCAAAAAAAAGCCCAAGTTTTAAATTTTAGCCCTATGAATGGCTTTTTTCGCGTTCGCTTACAGTTCCTTCACAGTTTCCTGTAAAAAGCAATCAAAGTCATGGCTTTTTAGAATGTACGATTTTATTAACTTTTGAAGCACCCCTGCATATACATATATCTTGTGAAGCCAATAGTATGTTTTATTTAAAATGCTTATCGAACTGTTTTTTACACAAACCTGTACACACTCAAGAGCGAGAAAGGTAATTTAATGTTAAACATAATTCATGTTAAAGTATATTATTAAGACAGTGTACAATATTATTTTGATGTAAAGTGTGCCCTTTTTGAAATTCACTATCGTTAATAAAGGAGCACAAAATAAAAGTAAAAGTAAAAAGCCCAAGTTTTAAATTGAAGCGTCTTTCCTGTAAAAAGCGATCAATGGCATGACGCTTTTGAGAATGTCCGGTTTTATAAACTTTTAAATCATCCCGGTATATACACATATTTTGTGAAGCCAATAGTATTTCTTATTTAATATTTTTCTCGAATTGTTTTTTACACAAACAGGTACACACTCAAGAGTGAGAAAGGTAATTTAATGTTAAACATAGTCATGTTAAAATATCCAAAGAAACAATGAGCTCTCAAGAAGCGCAACATTTTCATTAAGACAGTTTATAATCAATGTCAATCTTTTCGAAGTCTACTCTCGTTAAGAAAAAAGCACAAAATAATATTAAAAGTAAGAAGCCCAAGTTTATATTTAAGCCCTATTGAAGCGCCTTTCCTGTAAGAAACGCTTTTTAGAATGTCCACTTTTATAAACTTTTGAAGTACACTTGTATATACATATATTTTGTTAAGCCAATAGGACGTTTTATTTAAAATTCTTCTCGAACTATTTTTAACGCAAACCGGTACACACTCAAGAGCGAGAAAGGTAATTTAATTTTAACCATAAGTTATGTTAAGGCATTCAAAGACACAATGAGATCAAAAAGCCCAACATGTTCATTAAGACAGTTTACAATACTATTTTGATGTGAAAGTGTAAAAGTCCGTCAACCTTTTCAAAATCCGTTATCGAGTTTTAAATTTAAGCCCTATTGAAACGCCTTTCCTGTAAAAAGCGATCACTGGCATGACGCTTTTTAGAATGTCCACTTTTTAAGCACCCCTTCATATATTTTGTTGAGCCAATGGGGTATTTTATTTAAAATTCTTCCTCGAACTGTTTTTCACACAAACTGGTACACACTCAAGAGCGCGGAAGGTAACTTGATGTTAAACATAAGTCATGTTAAAGTATCGAAAGAAACAATGAGCTCAATGAGCGCAACATTTTCATTGAGACAGTGTACAATACGATTCTAATGTTTGCGAATCTACTATCGTTAAGAAAAAATGAAGTATTAAATTTAAGTCCTGTTCAATCACGTTTCGAAGAATCGCCAAATTGAAGACGTAATAAGCGACCACAAACACCCCCGTATCCAAAAATCCACAAACATTCATCAATTTTCAAACAATCTTCCGCCATTTTGTTTTTTTTGACATTTTGACTTTGGAATCGTGATCGGCGACCCCCAAAACCCCCGTATCTAAAATTTCACATTCATACGTCAATTTTCAAAAAATCTTCCGCCATTTTGTTTTTTTTGACATTTTAACTTTGGAATCGTGATCGGCGACCCCCAAAACCCCCGTAACTAAAATTTTACATTCATACGTCAATTTTCAAAAAATCTTCCGCCATTTTGTTTTTTTTGACATTTCGACTTTGGAATCGTGATCGGCGATACCCAAAATCCCCGTATCTAAAATTTTACATTCATACGTCAATTTTCAAAAAATCCTTCCGCCATTTTGTTTTTTTTGACATTTTGACTTTGGAATCGTGATCGGCAATCCCCAAAACCACCGTATCTAAAATTTTACATTCATACGTCAATTTTCAAAAAATCTTCCGCCATTTTTTTTTTTTTGACATTTCGACTTTGGAATCGTGATCGGCGATCCCCAAAACCCCCGTATCTAAAATTTTACATTCATACGTCAATTTTCAAAAAATTCTTACGCCATTTTGATTTTTTTATGACATTTTGATTTTGGATTTGTGATCGGTGACTTAAGACACACTCGTATCTAAAATTTCACATTTATACGTCAATTTTCAAAAAATTCTTCGGCCATTTTTTTTTTTTGACATTTCGACTTGGATACGTGATCAATGATAGCACAAAGACTCCCAAATGCCGAATTTTACTTCAATTAGAAGAGAGAAATTAATTTCAGGTAGCTCCGCCCACTCTGCATGTATGCGTAATCGTTGTCATAAGGGCACATAAATGTTAAAAGCAATCCTTTTCCTCATTAAGGAAACTGTGCGTACGCGTTCTGGAATTAACGTATTTTAATAATATATAATCATTAAAAGTACAATCAACCTGTATATCTATAAAAATGTCAAGTCAAGCGGGTGTATTATGTCGAGATTGAGATGCCGAACTTGTCGGACCGAATAGACTGATATTTTTCGCCCGATCGTAGTACATTGAATCATATGCACATTGAATCTGTGACGTATTTCGGCCATTTTTCTTACGAAATCTGTCTGCAAACGAATTTGAAAGTGCTCGTGCCCTTGTTTGCGTGCGTTTGTCGACTCGAAATAAGCATGTAAGAGACCCCGAGAAGGCCGTTCTTTAACACCTCGGGTCTTGTTGGACCCTCGCAACCTTCAAAATTTCGTATTTCAGTCTTAAAAGTGAATCTGTAGCTACAACTGAGTTTGACGTTTCCCGAGATTTATTTTGCTTGTCACGTGAATCGTCATGATGACGTAAGCCATTTTTCTGTTAAAACACCGAGTGCACGCTCCTCTTCAACGGGCGATATCTCTGCACACGCTCCACTTGGGAAGAAAAACTCCCCGTCGACCGGAAATTCAATGTCGCCCCTACCAACATGCCAAAAGACAGCCCTTAATTTCGCGTCTCCAGAGAGGAGTTCTTTGCACAGTTTTGCCGTTTTTAGACGATTTTTCGGGCGTTTGGTTGCCATTGACTACTCAGCTATTATTATATATAACTAGCTAATACGGCAGGCCTTGAAGGCCCGCTATCGCCTCTTATTCCGCTTACAGTTGAGGTACCGCTCCCCCTTATTCTTCTAAATTTATTGCGGATTTTGTCTTTATTGCGTTTCAGTTTTTGAAACACCATATAATTCCGATATATAGCGAATAACTAAATATAATTGTGTTTTAGATGTTCAATATTGCTTAGTTGTTTTTATACGTCCCTGTATATAGTTTACAACTATGCAATATTTTATTCAGAATGCTTATAGGATGAAATGATTAATAATAGATTTAGTGATAATAGCAGTTTTTAAATTGAAAATGTTTAACGGCTGTCCATGAAATAAGATGTATTTTATCGTTTAATGTTATATTGACATTTTTCACATACTTTTCCTGTGCCTCACAGACGGTAGTTTTCACTCTATTTATAATTTTTCTACTATTATTGGTTTTTGTGCCTTGACTTGCCGATGATTTATTTCACGTTTGCCTAATTTATCTATAGTTTGAATTTTGTTTGTGGCTATAAAATTAGAATAATCTCGAAATCTGTGTTTTTCGCATCAGTTGGAAAATGTGGTTTGATAGTTTTTGTTAATAGTGTTTCAGTCTATATACATATGTCGATTCCATTGGTCTTTTTGGTTTAAATGAAAATTCATTAGAATTTAAAAAAAACATTTTATTTTATACAAACTTGTAGATAGCTTTATTAAAATTATGTTTTGTTGACGCGAATGTATACTTTTAAATAATTCATTTAATTATTGTTCTATAACAAATAATATTTATTTCATTGGCATTTTTTATAATGATTTCCATTCCTATACTTTTATAATTTGCAGTGTTTCTTTGTGGTAAATTGTATTACAACTGTCAGTTATATATGATTCTTAATAATGTTGGTAAAGCCTTGTTCACACTGTACATAATTATTTTCTTTTACATTGTACACCTATAATTTAAGGAATATATAAATATAATATATGTATTATGGTAATATTGATTACTTATTGTTATATTCGAAAATACTGTAAAACATCCTTATAGAATTTCTATTTTGAATTATTGTAATTGACGATGTCGCGAGACGTTCATTTTCATCAATGATAATTAAACAATCTTTTTTGAATACGTATGATATTACTTCTCAATTTGCCTGACACAGTAACAACATGATTAAGTGCTTGTTTAATCTAGTAGGAATATATTTTAGTTTCTTTTTTCTATTTACAATATCTTATAATATTTTGAAGTATTTTTACAACTTAATTCATGGACGAAAAAAATGAGTAGAAAGTATTTATAAACAAATAAGTAATCGAATTTATAAATTTCTTACCTATACACTATTATCATTGGGCCAATTATTATATATTGCAATATTTATTGTGTTGAATGTTTGTGAGCTAATGCTTCAATCTTTTCGAGCTTGAATTCGCCCTTTTCGCGTCCGCTTACAGCTTTTTACAGTTTCCTGTAAAACGCGATCACTCTCGTGGTGGTTTTTAGAATGTAAGATTTTATAGACTTGCGGCACACTCTGTATATACATATATTTTGTAAAGCCAATTGTATATTTCATTCAGAATTCTTCTAGAATTTTTTTTTACACAAACTGTTACACAATGAAGAGCGAGAAAGATAATTTAATGTTAAACATAAGAATGATGTTAAAGTATCCGATGAAACAATATGCTCAATAAGTGCATCATTTTTATTGAGACAATCGGGATAATACGCTATTGAAATAACAGTGGAAAAATTTAGTAGATTAACAAAATGTATGTCAATTGCTCAGAAACAATTTAAGACAGGCATGCACAATATTAATAAAAAAGAACCTAATAATCAGTTTGACACTGAGATATTTTCACCCAAATTATTTGAAGTGGAACAGCGCTTTCATTATGAAATTTTGGTCAGCATAATTGAAATATTCGTCTGTCACATACTCAAAATTAGTTCGCACGTCAATTAAAAATGAAGGACTTGTATTGAAGAACGTTTTAAATTTTCAATGAATTACATATATACTACTCGCCCGCTATCGCGGGCTCGTCATTTTAATTGACATACTCAAATATACGTAGTATCTTCCTAGTGTTTAATATGTTTACAACAAATTTTGTTTGGTAAATGGGCGTCGCTTTCAAACATTCTTATAGAATGCTAATGAATGCTGATGAACTTCGAACATATAGCTCGCAAACGTATGTATGCGAATGGGTAAAGTAAATTTAATTTATAACGAATATTACTTTCTTACTACCTTTTCGAAGTCCACTATCGTTAATAAAAAAAGCAGAGTATATTTTATCTAAAATTATTCTCCTTCTGTTTTTGACACAAATCGGTACACACTCAAGAGCGAGAAAGGTAATTTAATGTTAATCATAAGCCATGTTAAAGTATCCAAAGACAATGAGCTCAAAAAGCGCAACATTTTTATTAAAACAGTTTACAATACTATTTTGATGTAAAGTGTGACCCTTTTGAAATCCACTATCATTAATAAAGGAGCACAAAATAATAATAAAAGTAAGAAACCCAAGTTTTAAATTTAAGCCCTTTTCAAGCGCCTTTCCTGTAAACAGCGCTTTCTAGAATGTCCATTTTTATAAATTTTTGAAGCACCCCTGTATATACATATATTTTGTTAAGCCAATAGGATATCTTATTTAAAATTCTTCTCGAACTGTTTTTAACACAAACCGGTACACACTCAAGAGCGAGAAAGGTAATTTAATGTTAAACATAAGGCGTGTTAAAGTATGCAAAGACACAATGAGATCAAAAAGCGCAACATTTTTATTAAGACAGTGTACAATACTATTTTGATGTAAAGTGTGACCTTTTTGAAATCCAGTATCGTTACTAAAGGACCACAAAATAAAAGTAAAAGTAAAAAGCTCAAGTTTTGAATTGAAGCACCTTTCCTGTAAAAAGCGATCACTGGCATGACGCTTTTTAGAATGTCCGGTTTTATAAACTTTTAAAGCATCCCGGTATATACATATATTTTGTGAAGCCAATAGTATATTTTATTTGAAATTTTTCTCGAATTGTTTTTTACACAAATCGGTACACACTCAAGAGTGAGAAAGATAATTTAATGTTAAACATAAGTCGTGTTAAAGTATCCAAAGACACAATGAGATTAAAAAGCGCAGCATTTTTATTAAGACAGTTTACAATACTATTTTGATGTGAACGTGTAAAAGCCTGTCAATCTTTTCGAAGTCTACTCTCGTTAAGAAAAGAGCACAAAATAATAATAACAGTAAAAAGCCCAAGTTTTAAATTGAAGCCCTATTGAAGTGCCTTTCCTGTAAAAAACGCTTTTAAGAATGTCCACTTTTATAAACTTTTGAAGCACTCCTGTATATACATATATTTTGTTAAGCCAATAGGATATTTTATTTAAAATTCTTCTCGAACTGTTTTTGACACAAACCGGTACACACTCAAGAGCGAGGAAGGTAATTTAATGTTAAACATAAGTCATGTTAAAGTATTCAAAGACAAAAAGACGCAACATTTTCATTAAGACAGTTTACAATACTATTTTGATATGAACGTGTAATAGCCTATCAATTTTTCGAAATCCACTATCGTTAATGAAAAAGTACAAAATAATAGTAAAAGTAAAAAGCTCAAGTTTTAAATTTAAGCCCTATTGAAGCGCTTTTCCTGTAAAAAGCGATAACTGGCATGGCTTTTTAGAATGTCCGATTTTATTAACTTTTGAAGCGCCCCTGTATATACATATATTTTGTTAAACCAATAGGATATTTTATTTAAAATTCTTCTCGAACTGTTTTTGACATAAATCGTTACAGTCAAGAGCGAGAAAGGTAATTTAATGTTAAACATAAGTCGTGCTGAAGTATGCAAAGACACAATGATATCAAAAAGCGAAACATTTTTATTAAGACAGTGTACAATACTATTTTAATGTCAAAAGTGTAAAAGCCTGTCAACCTTTTTGAAATCCACTATCGTTAATAAAGGAGCACGAAATAATAATAAAAGCAAAATGCCCAAGTTTTAAATTGAAGCGCCTTTCCTATAAAAAAGCGATCACTGGCATGACGCTTTTTAGAATGTCTACATTTATACTACTTTGAAGCACCCAAGTATATACATATATTTTGTTAAGCCAATAGGATATTTTATTTAAAATTCTTCGTGAACTGTTTTTGACATAAACCGGTACAAACTCAAAAGCGAGAAAGGTAATTTAATGTTTAACATAAGTCGTGTTAAATTATCCAAAGACACATTGAGCTCAAAAAGCGCTACATTTTTATTAAGACAGTGTACAATACTATTTTGATGTAAAGTGTGACCTTTTTGAAATCCACTATCAGTAATAAAGGAGACCAAATGAAAATAAAAGTAAAAAGCCCAAGTTTTAAATTTAAGCCGTATTGAAGCGCCTTTCCTGTAAAAAAACGCTTTTAAGAATGTCCACTTTTATAAACTTTTGAAGCACCCCTGTATATATATATATATTCTGTTAGGCCAATAGGATACTTTATTTAAAATTCTTGTCGAACTGTTTTTGACATAAACCGGTACACACTCAAGAGCGAGAAAGGAAATCTAATGTTAAACATAAGTCGTATCCAAAGAAACAATGAGCTCTCAAAAAGCGCAACCTTTTTATTAAGACAGTTTACAATACTATTTTGATGTGAACGTGTAAGAGCCTGTCAATCTTTTCGAAGTCTACTCTCGTTAAGAAAAAAGCACAAAATAATAATAAAAGTAAAAAGCCCAAGTTTTAGATTTAAGCCCAATTGAAGCGTCTTTCCTATAAAAAAACGCTTTTTAGAATGTCCAGTTTTATAAACTTTTAAAGCATCCCGGTATATACATATATTTTGTGGAGCCAATTGTATATTTTATTTAAAATATTTCTGGAATTGTTTTTTACACAAACCGGTCCACACTCAAGAGCGAGAAAGGTAATTTAATGTTAAACATAAGTCGTGTTAAAGTATGCAAAGACACAATGAGATCAAGAAGCGCTACATTTTTATTAAGACAGTGTACAATACTATTTTGATGCGAAAGTGTGAAAGCCTGTCAACCTTATTGAAATCCACTATCGTTAATAAAGGAGCACATAATAATAATAAAAATAAAAAGCCCAAGTTTTAAATTGAAGCCCTTTTCCTGCAAAAACCGATCACTGGCATGACGCTTTTTAGAATGTCCACTTTTATACACCTTTGAAGCACTCCTGTATATACATATAGTTTTTAACCCAATAGGATGTTTTATTTAAAATTCTTCTCGAACTGCTTTTAACAAAAACCGATACACACTCAAGAGCGAGAAAGATAATCTAATGTTAAACATAAGTCGTGTTAAAGTATGCAAAGACACAATGAGATTAAAAATCGCAACATTTTTATTAAGACAGTGTACAATACTATTTTGATGTGAAAGTGTAAAAGCCTGTCAACCTTTTTGAAATCCACTATAGTTAATAAAGGAGCACGAAATAATAATAAAAGTAAAAAGCCCAAGTTTTAAATTGAAGCCCTATTGAAGCGCTTTTCCTGTAAAAAGCGATCACTGGCATGACACTTTTCAGAATGTCCACTTTTATAAACTTTTGAAGCATCCCTACATATATTTTTTTAAGCCAATAGTATATTTTATTTGAAATTCTACTCGAACTGTTTTTTTACAGAAACCGGTTCACACTCAAGAGCGAGAAAGGTAATTTAATGTTAAACATGTCATGTTAGAGTATCGAAAGAAACAATGAGCTCAGTGAGCGTAACATTTTCATTGAGTCAATGTACACTACGATTCTGATGTTTGCGAATCTACTGTTGATACGAAAAAATTAAGTATTAAATTTAAACCCTGTTCAATCACGTTTCGAAGAATCACCAAATTGAAGACGTAATAAGCGACCACAAACATCCCCGCATCTAAACTTTCACATTCATACGTTAATTTTCAAAAAACTCTTCCTCCATTTTGTTTTTTTTTGACATTTTGACTTTGGAATCGTGATCGGCGACCCCCAAAACTCCCGTATTCTAAAATTTCACATTCATACGTCAATTTTCAAACAAATTTTCCACCCTTTTGTTTTTTTTGATATTTTGACTTTGGAATCGTGATCGGCGACCCCAAAACCCCCGTATCAAAAATCTTACATTCATACGTCAATTTTCAAAAAAGTCTTTCGCCGTTTTGCTTTTTTTGATATTTTGACTTTGGAATCGTCATCGGCGACCCCCAAAACCCCCGTATCTAAAATTTTACATTAATACGTCAATTTTCTAAAAAATCTTTCGCCATTTTGTTTTTTTTGACATTTTGACTTTGGAATCGTGATCGACGACCCCCAAAGCCCCCGCATCTAAAATTTCACATTCATACGTCAATTTCCAAAAAATCTTCCGCCATTTTGTTTTTTTTTGACATTTTGACTTTGGAATCGTGATCGGCGACCCCCAAAACCCCCGTATCTAAAATTTTACATTCATACGTCAATTTTCAAAAAATCTTCCGCCATTTCGTTTTGTTTTGACATTTTGACTTTGGAATCGTGATCGGCGACCCCCAAAACCCCCGTATCTAAAATTTTACATTCATACGTCAATTTTCAAAAAATCTTCCGCCATTTTGTTTTTTTTTTTGGACATTTTGGCTTTGGAATCGTGATCGGCGACCCCCAAAACTCCCGTATCTAAAATTTTACATTCATACGTCAATTTTCAAAAAAAAATTTCGCCGTTTTGCTTTTTTTGATATTTTAACTTTGGAATCGTGATCGGCGACCCCCAAAACCCACGTATCTAAAATTTTACATTAATACGTCAATTTTCAAAAAATCTTCCGCCATTTTGTTTTTTTTGACATTTTGATTTTGGAATCGTGATCGGCGACCCCCAAAACCCCCGTATCTAAAATTTTACATTCATACGTCAACTTTCAAAAAATCTTCCGCCATTTCGTTTTGTTTTGACATTTTGACTTTGGAATCGTGATCGGCGACCCCCAAAACCCACGTATCTAAAATTTTACATTCATACGTCAATTTTAAAAAAATCTTCCGCCATTTTTTTTTTTGATATTTTGGCTTTGGAATCGTGATCGGCGATCCCCAATACTCCCGTATCTAAAATTTTACATTCATACGTTAATTTTCAAAAAAAAATTTCGCCGTTTTGCTTTTTTTGATATTTTAACTTTGGAATCGTGATCGGCGATCCCCAAAACCCCCGTATCTAAAATTTTACCTTCATACGTCAATTTTCAAAAAATCTTCCGCCATTTCGTTTTGTTTTGACATTTTGACTTTGGAATCGTGATCGGCGACCCCCAAAACCCCCGTATCTAAAATTTTACATTCATACGTCAATTTTCAAAAAATCTTCCGCCATTTTTTTTTTTGACATTTTGGCTTTGGAATCGTGATCGGCGACCCCCAACACTCCCGTATCTAAAATTTTACATTCATACGTCAATTTTCAAAAAAAATTTTCGCCGTTTTGCTTTTTTTGATATTTTAACTTTGGAATCGTGATCGGCGACCCCCAAAACCCCCGTATCTAAAATTTTACATTAATACGTCAATTTTCAAAAAATCTTCCGCCATTTTGTTTTTTTTTGACATTTTGACTTTGGAATCGTGATCGGCGACCCCCAAAACCCCCGTATCTAAAATTTTACATTCATACGTCAATTTTCAAAAAATCTTCCGCCATTTCGTTTTGTTTTGACATTTTGACTTTGGAATCGTGATCGGCGACCCCCAAAACCCCCGTATCTAAAATTTTACCTTCATAAGTCAATTTTAAAAAAATCTTCCGCCATTTTTTTTTTTTTGATATTTTGGCTTTGGAATCGTGATCGGCGACCCCAAAACTCCCGTATCTAAAATTTTACATTCATACGTTAATTTTCAAAAAAAAATTTCGCCGTTTTGCTTTTTTTGATATTTTAACTTTGGAATCGTGATCGGCGACCCCCAAAACCCCCGTATCTAAAATTTTACATTAATACCTCAATTTTCTAAAAAATCTTTCGCCATTTTGTTTTTTTTGACATTTTGACTTTGGAATCGTTATCGGCGACCCCCAAAACCCCCGTATCTAAAATTTTACATTCATACGTCAATTTTCAAAAAATCTTCCCCCATTTTGTTTTTTTTTGACATTTTGACTTTGGAATCGTGATCGGCGACCCCCAAAACCTCCGTACCGAAAATTTCACATTCATACGTCAATTTTCAAAAAAATCTTCCGCCATTTTGCTTTTTTTGACATTTTGACTTTGGAATCGTGATAGGCGACCCCCAAAACCCCCGTATCTAAAATTTTACATTCATACGTCAATTTTCAAAAAATCTTCCGCCATTTTGTTTTTTTTGACATTTTGACTTTGGAATCGTGATCGGCAACCCCCAAAACCCCCGTATCTAAAATTTCACATTCATACGTCAATTTTCAAAAAAATCTTCCGCCCTTTTGTTTTTTTTTGACATTTTGACTTTGGAATCGTGATCGGCGACGCAAGACACCCCCGTATCTAAAATTTTACATTCACACGTCAATTTTCAAAAAATCTTCCGCCATTTTGTTTTTTTTGACATTTTGGCTTTGGATTCGTGATCGGCGATCTAAGACACCCCCGTATCTAAAATTTTACATTCATACGTCAATTTTCAAAAAATATTCCTCCATTTTGTTTTTCTTTGACATTTTGGCTTTGGAATCGTGATCGGGGACCCCCAAAACCCCCGTATCTAAAATTTCACATTCATACGTCAATTTTCAAAAAAAAATCTTCCGCCATTTTGTTTTTTTTTGACATTTTGATTTTGGATTTGTGATCGGCGACCTAACACATCCCCGTATCTAAAATTTTACATTCATACGTCAATTTTCAAAAAAATCTTTCGCCATTTTGTTTTTTTTTTTGACATTTTGACTTTGGAATCGTGATCGGCGACCCCCAAAACCCCCGTATCTAAAATTTTACATTCATACGTCGATTTTCAAAAAAATCTTTCGCCATTTTGCTTTTTTTGACATTTTGACTTTGGAATCGTGATCGGCGACCCCCAAAACCCCCGTATCTAAAATTTTATATTCATAAGTCAATTTTCAAAAAATCTTCCGCCATTTTGTTTTTTTTTGACATTTTGACATTGGAATCGTGATCGGCGACCACCAAAACCCCCGTATCTAAAATTTTACATTCATACGTCAATTTTCAAAAAATATTCCGCCATTTTGTTTTTTTTTGACATTTTGACTTTGGAATCGTGATCGGCGACCCCCAAAACCCCCGTATCTAAAATATCATATTCATACGTCAATTTTCAAAAAAATCATGCGCCATTTTGTTTTCTTATGACATTTTAATTTTGGATTTGTGATCGGCGACCTAACACACCCTCGTATCTAAAATTTCACATTTATACGTCAATTTTCAAAAAATCCTTGGGCTATTTTGCTTTTTTTTGACATTTCGACTTTGGATACGTGATCAATGACACCACAAAGACTCCCAAGTGCCGAATTTTACTTTAATCAGAAGAGAGAAATTAATTTCAGGTAGCTCCGCCCACTCTGCATGTATGCGTAATCGTTGTCATAAGGGCACATAAATGTTAAAAGCGATCCTTTTCCCTATTAAGGCGTACACGTTCTGGAATTAACGTATTTTAATAATACAAATATATAGTCATTAAAAGTACAATCAACCTGTATATCTATAAAAATGTTAAGTCAAGCGGCGGGTGTATTATGTCGAGATTGAGATGCCGAACTTGTCGGACTGGATAAATTAATCTGATACTTTTCGTGGGACCGTAGTACATTGAATCACATGCACATTGAATCTGTGACGTATTTCGGCCATTTTTCTTACGAAATCTGTCTGCAAACGAATTTGAAAGAGCTCGTGTCCTTGTTTGCGTGCGTCTGTCGACTCGAAATAAGCACGTGAAATATCTAGAGAAGTCCGTTCTATAACACCCCGGTCCTAGTTGAGCGCTCGCAACCTTCAAAATTTCGTATTTCACGCTTAAAAGTGAATCTGTGGATACAACTCAGTTTGTCTGCTAGTTTGACATTTCCCGAGATTTATTTTGCTTGTCACGTGAATCGTCATGATGACGCAAGCCATTTTTCTGTTAAAACACCGAGTGCACGCTCGTCTTCAACGGGCGATATCTCTGCACACGCTCCACTTGGGAAGAAAAACTCTCCGTCGACCGGAAATTCAATGTCGCCCCTGCCAACATGCCAAAAGACAGCCCTTAATTTCGCGTATCCAGAGAGGAGTTCTTTGCACAGTTTTGCCGTTTTTAGACGATTTTTCGGGCGTTTGGTTGCCATGGGCTACTCCGCTTTTAGTATATATAACTAGCTAATACGGCAGGCCTAGAAGGCCCGCTGCCGCCTCTTATTCCGCTTACAGTTGAGGTACCGCTCCCCCTTATTCTTCTAAATTTATTGCGGATTTTGTCTTTATTGCGTTTCAGTTTTTGAAACACCATATAATTCCGATATATAGTGAATAACTAAATATAATTGTGTTTTAGATGTTCAATATTGTTTAGTTGTTTTTATACACCCCTGTATATAGTTTACAACTATGCAATATTTTATTCAGAATGCTTATCGGATGAAATGATTAATAATAGATTTAGTGATAATAGCAGTTTTTAAATTGAAAATGTTTAACGGCTGTCCATGAATTAAGATCGCGGGCTCGTCATTTTAATTGACATACTCAAATATACGTAGTATCTCCATAGTGTTTAATATGTTTACAACAAATTTTGTTTGGTAAATGGGCGTTGCTTTCAAGCATTCTTATAGCATGCTAATGAATGCTGATGAACTTCGAACATATAGCTCGCAAACATATGTATGCGAATGGGAACAGTAAATTTAATTTATAAAGTATATTACTTTCTTACTACCTTTTCGAAGTCCACTATCGTTAATAAAAAAGCAGAGTATATTTTATCTAAAATTATTCTCCTTCTGTTTTTGACACAAATCGGTACACACTCAAGAGCGAGAAAGGTAATTTAATGTTAATCATAAGCCATGTTAAAGTATCCAAAGACACAATGAGCTCAAAAAGCGCAACATTTTTATTAAAACAGTTTACAATACTATTTTGATGTAAAGTGTGACCCTTTTGAAATCCACTATCATTAATAAAGGAGCACAAAATAATAATAAAAGTAAGAAACCCAAGTTTTAAATTTAAGCCCTTTTCAAGCGCCTTTCCTGTAAACAGTGCTTTCTAGAATATCCATTTTTATAAATTTTTGAAGCACCCCTGTATATACATATATTTTGTTAAGCCAATAGGATATCTTATTTAAAATTCTTCTCGAACTGTTTTTAACACAAACCGGTACACACTCAAGAGCGAGAAAGGTAATTTAATGTTAAACATAAGTCGTGTTAAAGTATGCAAAGACACAATGAGATCAAAAAGCGCAACACTTTTATTAAGACAGTGTACAATACTATTTTGATATAAAGTGTGACCTTTTTGAAATCCACTATCGTTAATAAAGGAGCATAAAATAAAAGTAAAAGTAAAAAGCCCAAGTTTTAAATTGAAGCACCTTTCCTGTAAAAAGCGATCACTGGCATGACGCTTTTCAGAATGTCCACTTTTATAAACTTTTGAAGCATCCCTACATACATTTTCTTAAGCCAATAGTATATTTTATTTGAAATTCTACTCGAACTGTTTTTTTACACAAACCGGTTCACACTCAAGAGCGAGAAAGGTAATTTAATGTTAAGCATGTCATGTTAGAGTATCGAAAGAAACAATGAGTTCAGTGAGCGTAACATTTTCATTGAGACAATGTACAATACGATTCTGATGTTTGCGAATCTACTGTTGATACGAAAAAATTAAGTATTAAATTTAAACCCTGTTCAATCACGTTTCGAAGAATCACCAAATTGAAGACGTAATAAGCGACCACAAACATCCCCGTATCTAAACTTTCACATTCATACGTCAATTTTCAAAAAACTCTTCCGCCATTTTGTTTTTTTTTGGTACATTTTGACTTTGGAATCGTGATCGGCGACCCCCAAAACTCCCGTATTCTAAAATTTCACATTCATGTCAATTTTCAAAAAAATCTTCCACCCTTTTATTTTTTTTGATATTTTGACTTTGGAATCGTGATCGGCGACCCCCAAAACCCCCGTATCTAAAATCTTACATTCATACGTCAATTTTCAAAAAAATCTTTCGCCGTTTTGCTTTTTTTGATATTTTGACTTTGGAATCGTCATCGGCGACCCCCAAAACCCCCGTATCTAAAATTTTACATTAATACGTCAATTTTCTAAAAGATCTTTCGCCATTTTGTTTTTTTTGACATTTTGACTTTGGAATCGTGATCGGCGACCCCAAAAGCCCCCGTATCTAAAATTTCACATTCATACGTCAATTTTCAAAAAATCTTCCACCATTTCGTTTTGTTTTGACATTTTGACTTTGGAATCGTGATCGGCGACCCCCAAAACCCCCGTATCTAAAATTTTACATTCATACGTCAATTTTCAAAAAACTCTTCCGCCATTTTGCTTTTTTTGACATTTTGACTTTGGAATCGTGATCGGCGACCATCAAAACCCCCGTATCTAAAATTTTACATTCATACGTCAATTTTCATAAAATCTTCCGGCATTTTGTATTTTTTAACATTTTGGCTTTGGAATCGTGATCGGCGACCCCCAAAACCCCCGTATCTAAAATTTTACATTCATACGTCAATTTTCAAAAAAATCTTTCGCCATTTTGCTTTTTTTGATATTTTAACTTTGGAATCGTGATCGGCGACCCCCAAAACCCCCGTATCTAAAATTTTACATTAATACGTCAATTTTCAAAAAAATCTTTCGCCATTTTGTTTTTTTTGACTTTGGAATCGTGATCGGCGACCCCCAAAACCCCCGTATCTAAAATTTTACATTCATACGTCAGTTTTCAAAAAATCTTCCGCCATTTTGTTTTTTTTTGACATTTTGACTTTGGAATCGCGATCGGCGACCCCCAAAACGCCCGTATCTAAAATTTTACATTCATACGTCAATTTTCAAAAAAATCTTCCGCCATTTTGCTTTTTTTGACATTTTGACTTTGGAATCGTGATCGGCGACCCCCAAAGCCCTCGTATCTAAAATTTCACATTCATACGTCAATTTTCAAAAAATCTTCCACCATTTCGTTTTGTTTTGACATTTTGACTTTGGAATCGTGATCGGCGACCCCCAAAACCCCCGTATCTAAAATTTAACGTCATACGTCAATTTTCAAAAAATCTTCTGCCATTTTGTTTTTTTTTGACATTTTGACTTTGGAATCGTGATCGGCGACCCCCAAAACCCCCGTATCTAAAATTTTACATTCATATGTCAATTTTCAAAAAATTCTTCCACGATTTTGTTTTTTATGACCTTTTGATTTTGGATTTGTGTTCGGCGACCTAACACACACCCGCATCTAAAATTTCACACTCATACGTCAATTTTCAAAAAAATCTTTCGCCATTTTGTTTTTTTTGACATTTTGACTTTGGAATCGTGATCGGCGACCCCCAAAACTCCCGTATCTAAAATTTCACATTCATACGTCAATTTTCTAAAAAATCTTTGGCCATTTTGTTTTTTTTTGACATTTTGACTTTGGAATCGTGATCGGCGACCCCCAAAACCCCCGTATCTAAAATTTCACATTCATACGTCAATTTTCTAAAAAATCTTTCGCCATTTTGTTTTTTTTGACATTTTGACTTTGGAATCGTGATCGGCGACCCCCAAAACCCCCGTATCTAAAATTTTACATTCATACGTCAATTTTCAAAAAATCTTCCGCCATTTTGTTTTGACATTTTGGCTTTGGAATCGTGATCGGCGACCCCCAAAACCCCCGTATCTAAAATTTCACATTCATACGTCAATTTTCAAAAAAATCTTCCGCCATTTTTTTTTTGACATTTTGACTTTGGAATCGTTATCGGCGACCCCCAAAACCCCCGTATCTAAAACTTTACATTCATACGTCAATTTTCAAAAAAATCTTTCGCCGTTTTGCTTTTTTTGACATTTTGACTTTGGAATTGTGATCGGCGACCCCCAAAGCCCTCGTATCTAAAATTTCACATTCATACGTCAATTTTCAAAAAATCTTCCACCATTTCGTTTTGTTTTGACATTTTGACTTTGGAATCGTGATCGGCGACCCCCAAAACCCCGTATCTAAAATTTTACATTCAAACGCCAATTTTCAAAAAAATCTTCCGCCATTTTGCTTTTTTTTACATTTTGACTTTGGAATCGTGATCGGCGAACATCAAAACCCCCGTATCTAAAATTTTACATTCATACGTCAATTTTCAAAAAATCTTCGGGCATTTTGTTTTTTTTTGACATTTTGACTTTGGAATCGTGATCGGCGACCCCCAAAACCCCCGTATCTAAAATTTTACATTCATACGTCAATTTTCAAAAAAATCTTCCACCCTTTTGTTTTTTTTGATATTTTGACTTTGGAATCGTGATCGGCGACCCCCAAAACCCCCGTATCTAAAATTTTACATTAATACGTCAATTTTCAAAAAAATCTTTCGCCATTTTGTTTTTTTTGACATTTTGACTTTGGAATCGTGATCGGCGACCCCCAAAACTCCCGTATCTAAAATTTCATAGTAATACGTCAATTTTCAAAAAAATCTTCCGCCGTTTTGTTTTTTTTGACATTTTGACTTTAGAATCGTGATCGGCGACCCCCAAAACCCCCGTATCTAAAATTTCACATTCATACGTCAATTTTCAAAAATCTTCCGCCATTTTGTTTTTTTTTTGACATTTTGACTTTGGAATCGTGATCGGCGACCTCCAAGACCCCCGCATCTAAAATTTTACATTAATACGTCAATTTTCTAAAAAATCTTTCGCCATTTTGTTTTTTTTGACATTTTGACTTTGGAATCGTGATCGGCGACTCCCAAAACCCCCGTATCTAACATTTTACATTCATACGTCAATTTTCAAAAAAATCTTTCGCCGTTTTGCTTTTTTTGACATTTTGACTTTGGAATCGTGATCGGCGACCATCAAAACCCCCGTATCTAAAATTTTACATTCATACGTCAATTTTCAAAAAATCTTCCGCAATTTTGTTTTTTTTTGACATTTTGGCTTTGGAATCGTGATCGGCGACCCCCAAAACACCCGTATCTAAAATTTTACATTCATACGTCAATTTTCAAAATAAATCTTTCGCCGTTTTGCTTTTTTTGATATTTTAACTTTGGAATCGTGATCGGCGACCCCCAAAACCCCCGAATCTAAAATTTTACATTAATACGTCAATTTTCAAAAAATCTTTCGCCATTTTGTTTTTTTTGACATTTTGACTTTGGAATCGTGATCGGCGACCCCCAGAACCCCCGTATCTAAAATTTTACATTCATACGTCAATTTTCAAAAAATCTTTCGCCATTTTGTTTTTTTTGACATTTTGACTTTGGAATCGTGATCGGTGACCCCCAAAACCCCCGTATCTAAAATTTTACATTCATACGTCAATTTTCAAAAAAAACTTCCGCCATTTTGCTTTTTTTGACATTTTGACTTTGGAATCGTGATCGGCGACCCCCAAAACCCCCGTATCTAGAATTTTACGGTCATACGTCAATTTTCAAAAAATCTTCTGCCATTTTGTTTTTTTTTGACATTTTGACTTTGGAATCGTGATCGGCGACCCCCCAAAACCCCCGTATCTAAAATTTTACATTCATACGTCAATTTTCTAAAAAATCTTTCGCCATTTTGTTTTTTTTTGACATTTTGACTTTGGAATCGTGATCGGCGACCCCCAAAACCCCGTATCTAAAATTTCACATTCATACGTAAATTTTCTAAAAAATCTTTCGCCATTTTGTTTTTTTTGACATTTTGACTTTGGAATCGTGATCGGCGACCCCCAAAACCCCCGTATCTAAAATTTTACATTCAAACGCCAATTTTCAAAAAATCTTCCGCCATTTTGCTTTTTTTACATTTCGACTTTGGAATCGTGATCGGCGACCATCAAAACCCCCGTATCTAAAATTTTACATTCATACGTCAAATTTCAAAAAATCTTCCGGCATTTTGTTTTTTTTTGACATTTTGACTTTGGAATCGTGATCGGCGACCCCCAAAACCCCCGTATCTAAAATTTTACATTCATACGTCAATTTTCAAAAAAATCTTTCGCCATTTTGTTTTTTTTTGACATTTTGACTTTAGAATCGTGATCGGCGACCCCCAAAACCCCCGTATCTAAAATTTCACATTCATACGTCAATTTTCAAAAATCTTCCGCCATTTTGTTTTTTTTTGACATTTTGACTTTGGAATCGTGATCGGCGACCTCCAAGACCCCCGTATCTAAAATTTTACATTAATACGTCAATTTTCTAAAAAAATCTTTCGCCATTTTGTTTTTTTTGACATTTTGACTTTGGAATCGTTATCGGCGACTCCCAAAACCCCCGTATCTAACATTTTACATTCGTACGTCAATTTTCAAAAAAATCTTTCGCCGTTTTGCTTTTTTTGACATTTTGACTTTGGAGTCGTGATCGGCGACCCCCAAAACCCCCGTATCTAAAATTTTACATTGATACGTCATTTTTCAAAAAATCTTCCACCATTTTGTTTTTTTTTGACATTTTGACTTTGGAATCGTGATCGGCGACCCCCAAAACCCCCGTATCTAAAATTTTACATTCATACGTCAATTTTCAAAAAATATTCCGCCATTTTGTTTTTTTTGACATTTTGACTTTGGAGTCGTGATCGGCGACCCCCAAAACCCCCGTATCTAAAATTTTACATTGATACGTCAATTTTCAAAAAATCTTCCGCCATTTTGTTTTTTTTTGACATTTTGACTTTGGAATCGTGATCGGTGACCCCCAAAACCCCCGTATCTAAAATTTTACATTCATACGTCAATTTTCAAAAAAATCTTCCGCCATTTTGCTTTTTTTGACATTTTGACTTTGGAATCGTGATCGGCGACCCCCAAAACCCCCGTATCTAAAATTTTACGGTCATACGTCAATTTTCAAAAAATCTTCTGCCATTTTTTTTTTTTTGACATTTTGACTTTGGAATCGTGATCGGCGACCCCCGGATCTAAAATTTTACATTCATACGTCAATTTTCAAAAAATCTTCCGCCATTTTTTTTTTTTTTGACATTTTGACTTTGGAATCGTGATCGGCGACCCCCAAAACCCCCGTATCTAGAATTTTATATTCATACGTCAATTTTCAAAAAAATCATGCGCCATTTTGTTTTTTTATGACATTTTGATTTTGAATTTGTGATCGGCGACCTAAGACACCCTCGTATCTAAAATTTCACATTTATATGTCAATTTTCAAAAAATCCTTGGGCCATTTTTTTTTTTTGACATTTCGACTTTGGATACGCGATCAATGACACCACAAAAACTCCCAAGTGCCGAATTTTACTTTAATCAGAAGAGAGAAATTAATTTCAGGTAGCTCCGCCCACTCTGCATGTATTCGTAATCGTTGTCATAAGGGCACATAAATGTTAAAAGCAATCCTTTTCCCTATTAAGGAAACTGGATGTACGCGTTCTGGAATTAACGTATTTTACTAATTCAAATATATAGTCATTAAAAGAACAATCAACCTGTATATCTATAAAAATGTTAAGTCAAGCGGGTGTATTATGTCGAGATTGAGATGCAGAACCGGATAAATTAATCTGATATTTTTCGCCCGCCCGTAGTACATTGAATCACATGCACATTGAATCTGTGACGTATTTCGGCCATTTTTCTTACGAAATCTGTCTGCAAACGAATTTGAAAGTGCTCGTGCCCTTGTTTGCGTGCGTCTGTCGACTCGAAATAAGCATGTGGAAGATCCAGAGAAGTCCGTTCTATAACACCCCGGTCCTAGTTGAGCGCTCGCAACCTTCAAAATTTCGTATTTCACGCTTAAAAGTGAATCTGTAGCTACAACTGAGTTTGACGTTTCCCGAGATTTATTTTGCTTGTCACGTGAATCGTCATGATGACGCAAGCCATTTTTCTGTTAAAACACCGAGTGCACGCTCCTCTTCAACGGGCGATATCTCTGCACACGCTCCACTTGGGAAGAAAAACTCGCCGTCGTTGAGCGGTTTAAAGTCACCTCTATCAACGTGCCAAAAGACAGCCGTTAATTTTGCGTATCCAGAGACGAGTTCTTCCTACCGCATTGCCGATTTTCGCTCATTTTTCGGGTCGTTTGGTTGCCATGACTACTCAGCTTTTAGTATATATAAAGCTATAACGTCCGCTTACAGCGGGTCCGTCCGCTTACAGCTGATCGTCCGCTTACAGCGGGTCCGTCCGCTTACAGCGGGTTCGTCAATTTCTTTTAGTTTGAATCGCCTTTTTCGCGTCCGCTTACAGCTTTTTCATAGTTTCGTGTAAAAAGCAATCACTGTCATGACGCCTTTTAGAATGTCTGATTTTATTAACTTTTGACGCATCCCTGTATATAAATATATTACGTGAAGCCAATAGTATATTTTATTTAAAATTCTCCTTGATTGGTTTTTTACACAAAGCGGTACACACTCAAGAGCGAGAAAGGTAAATTAATGTTTAACATGTCATGTTAAGGTATCCAAAAGCACAATGACATCAAAAAGTCCAACATGTTGATTAAGACAGTTTACAATACTACTTTGATGTGAAAGTGTAAAAGCCTGTTAACCTTTTCAAAATCAACTATCGTTAATAAAGGAGCACGAAATAATAATAAAAGGAAAAGGCCCAAGTTTTAAAGTGAAGCCCTATTGAAGCGCCTTTCCTGTAAAAAGCGATCACTGGCATAACGCTTTTTAGAATGTCCACTTTTATAAACTTTTGAAACACCCCTGTACATACATAAATTTTGTGAAGCCAATAGTATATTAAAAACTATTTTAACACAAACTGGTACCCACTCAAGAGCGAGAAAGGTAATTTATTGTTAAACATGTCATGTTAAAGTATCGAAAGAAACAATGAGCTCAAAGAGCGCAACATTTTCATTGAGACAGTACAATACCATTCTGATGTTTTCGAATCTACTGTTGTTAAGAAAAAATGAAGTATTAAATGTAAGCCCTGTTCAATCACGTTTCGAAGAATCGCCAAATTGAAGACGTAATAAACGACTACAAGCACCCCCGTATCCAGAATTTCACATTCATCAATTTTCAAAAACCTCTTGCGCTATTTTGTTTTATTTGACATTTTGACTTTGGATTTATAATCGGCGTCCGCACACACCCCCGTATCTAAAATTTCACATTCATACGTCAATTTCCAAAAAACCTGTCCGCCATTTTGTTCTTTGACATTTTGACTTTGGATTTGTAATCGGCGTCCGCACACACCCCCGTATCTAAAATTTTACATTCATACGTCAATTTTCAAAAATTCTGCCGCCATTTTGTTTTTTTTTTGACATTTTGACTATGGATTGGTGATCGGCGTCCGCAGACACCCCCGTATCTAAAATTTCGCATTTATACGTCAATTTTCAAAAAACTTTTCCGCCATTTTCTATTTTTTGACATTTTGACTATGGATTGGTGATCGGCGTCCGCAGACACCCCCGCATCTAAAATTTCGCATTTATACGTCAATTTTCAAAAAACTTTTCCGACATTTTGTTGTTTTTGACATTTTGACTTTGGATTTGTAATCGGCGTCCGCACACACCCTCGTATCTAAAATTTCACATTCATACGACAATTTTCAAAAAATTCCTCCGCCGTTTTGTTTTTTTGACATTTTGACTTTGGATTTGTGATCGGCGTCCGCACATACCCCCGTATCTAAAATTTCACATTCATACGTCAATTTTCAAAAAACTCGTCTGCCATTTTCTTTTTTTGACATTTTGACTATGGATTGGTGATGGGCGACCTATGACACCCCCGCATCTAAAATTTCACATTCATACGTCAGTTTTCAAAAAACTGGTCCGCCATTTTGATTTTTTTGACATTTTGACTTTGGGATCATGATCGGCGACCCCCAAAACCCCCGTATCTAAAATTTCACATTCATACGTCAATTTTCAAAAAACCCGTCCGCCATTTTGTTTTTTTTTGACATTTTGACTTTGGATTCGTGATCGGCGACCTAAGACACCCCTGTATCTAAAATTTCACATTCATACGTCAATTTTCAAAAAACTTCCGCCATTTTGTTTTTTTTTGACATTTTGACTTTCGATTCGTGATCGGCGACCTAAGACACCCCCGTACCTAAAATTTCACATTCATACGTCAATTTTCAAAAAACTTCCGCCATTTTGTTTTTTTTTGACATTTTGACTTTGGATTCGTGATCGGCGACCTAAGACACCCCCGTATCTAAAATTTCACATTCATACGTCAATTTTCAAAAAACTTCGGCCATTTTGTTTTTTTTTTGACATTTTGACTTTCGATTCGTGATCGGCGACCTAAGACACCCCCGTATCTAAAATTTCACATTCATACGTCAGTTTTCAAAAAACTCTTCCGCCATATTAGACGCACCATTTTTTTTTTTGAAATTTTGACATTGGGCTTGAGATCACCGACACCAAGAGCCCCCGAGTACCGAGTTTTACCTTAATCAGAAGAAAAAGGTGATTTGGCTCCACCCACTGCGCAGTGCGTAATTATTTAAATAATTATTTCGTAGGGGCACATAAATGTTAAAAGCATTATTTTTTCCTTTAAGAAAACGGCATATCCGTTTTAGAATTATTGTATTTTAAATGGAATTTATAAAAATTATAAGAAAAAATCATGCTGTATATGTGAATGATTATTTCATCGACCGGGAAAATTATGTCGAGAAGTCCGGCGTCTTCTCTTATAAATTGCCGGTAAAATACACGAAATAAATACACAATATCGCATTCGAAAAAAAAATGTTTTGCCCCGGCCTGTGTTCGAACCCGACCCGGCAAAGTCATTGTATTAAGAAGCCGTCAATCTTGCCATTGGGCTATCGACCTAATGTAAATAGTTTGTTCAACTGCCATATTTATATGTAGGCTTGACTCTATGTTGAAATCTGCAATTTTTTTTTAAATCTCAGAGAAAATAGACGTGTAATCTTTAAAAGGTTATAAAAAACGTTTTAATTGTGTCCAGATAATTAATTTAGTGCCTTGTCCGTGTCCTAAAACTAAATATATTATGTGTGTTTATATGCCATGAACCTATTCTGACGTTAATAATTACATTAAGGAAACTGGGCATACGCGTTCTGGAATTATCGTATTTTAAAATTCAAATTTATAGTAATTAAAAGATATCAGCCTGTATGTAAAAATGTTAAGTCAAGCTACCGATATATAATATATTCACGGATAGTGCACATGAATGTATGTGTGTGTACATTACATGTTATGAGCATTGCACTTGATTTATTGTGTACATGTATTTCTGGCGTATTTCGGCCATTTTTCTACGATGTCCGTCTGCATGAGGAATTTAAATCACTCGTCCTATCGATATCGTATGTCGATGAAGTTGGAATAGACATGCGATCGGTACAGAAATGTCTGACTTAACGATTATGTACCTTGTTGGGCCGTCAAAACCTTCAAAATTCGGAATATAAGGCTTAAAAGTCAAACATGCAAAATTTTTCGTTGGAGCTGTCAGATTAGCGAAATGTCTCTTTTTGATGACCACTACTGCATTTTTAAGTACGTAAGCCATTTTTATGTTACAAAATATTTGCGGGCTCCTCTTTGACGGCGGATATCTCTGCACGGGCTCCACTTAGGAGGAAAATCTCTCCGTCGACCGGAAATTTAAAGTTGTCCCTTTGTTCGGGCAAAGGGCCAACTTTTAATTTCACGTATCCAGGGACGATTACTGCGCCCCGTGCATCCAATTTTCGTCGATTTTGACGGTTCGGGCGGTAACCATGGTGATTCGGATAAGCCGTATTTTCCCACGCTATTAGCATGAATCCGCCGGCAGCTTATATTAAGGTTGATTATGTGTACGAAAAATCAAATAACTATAACTGAATCTCACTTTCAAAAAATGCGCTAATCAAGTTGACAATTATATTATGTTTCATTGTGACTGCTGTTGATAAAATAATTGTTTTTAGTAATCAAATCTGTCAATATTGAAAATGTTGAGCTCTTATCATTATCCGCATAATGTATTATAAATTAAACATAACTTTTCGAAGTTTACTTTATATACAAGGTAAGAACAAACAACATCGGTCCAAATACAAAACTATAGCAACGTCAAGAGTTGTGATTTGAACGTGAAGACATTTGACTTTATACGTTTGTTTTCTGTTGCAGATATATTTATGAAAATTACATTAGAATTTAATTAAGTTCACATTTTATTCAAATATTGTAAATTGGGTATTGCAGCAGTGCATTCTTCCAATATTGGTAGTTCTAACTGTATTCTTTCAAGAGTTACATTGAAAATGTATACAAAGTATAATAGGAGTATCAAATAATGGCTGTGTGTTTTTATTTCAAAAAGTTTGGAAAAAATGTTTTAGAAAATAGTTCATTGGTTTAATACTTTATATGTTCCATTGACTACCAAACAATAACCGAATCGGTCTTTAGAAATTTATTGCATGTATTAGAGATAAATCTTCCAAGTTACTTGGTCTTTCTTTGTATGTGCTAGTTTTTAACATGTCTTCAAAAAAATGAGATGTAAGCATCGCCAAACATTCTTATATGTATGTACTTTCCGATTTTTTTAGTTAAAACTTGTTCTAAATTAAGTTTCAAATACTTTTAGCTTTCTAATAAACGCGTGAGTAAAAGTGTTACTCTCAGGCCAAATTTTGAATATTTTTATACAAAAATTGTTCCAAATCCAGCTGTAACACTTACTTAATAAATTTGTAGAGAATGCATAATTTGCGATATATTTTCAAAATACTCTTATTAGGAGATAGACGTGAAATATAGTGTTGAAATTTTATTTCGTCACCGAAGTGAATTATTGTAAATAAATGTTTGGGATTCATAGATATAGATACAGACACACTCACACACGCACACGGAGAGGAGATAGACATTTTTCAAAAACCACTTTTTCAGAATCAGGAGACTTCAAAGCGTGGATATCTGCAAAAATCTCTAGGTTGAACATTTTTGTCATCACAATACCTCCTTACACTACACATGAGAAAATAAGAAATATCCAGCGATGATAAATCTGGCCATCTAACATTAGTTCCTTTATGCCGAGGCATCTGTTTGAGAAGACTGTATATGTATTCCCTAACACGTTTTGAAGAATGTGCAGCCTTTCCATTTTTTTGGAAGAAGATTTTGTCGCCATTTTTTCGGAGAATAATGCTTCAATCGAAAGTATGGCCTGATTTTGCAGTAGTTGATGATATCTATCAGCGTTTAAGATTCCTTACAAGATAACATCGTCTTGTGATATGTCTTCGTATAATGCCTGTCAATACATTAACCTTTCGCTGATGCTTTGTTTGTCCTTCTCCGCCCAGCGCTGGTTTGTTCTCGAGCACTACCGATAATTACGTGGATCTGTATTCCATTTAACATTAATATAGCTTCATCAGAGAATGCAATATTAAAGTTCAAGTGGTCATCTACATTGAATTTTTCTATTATCTGCTCACAAAATTGTATCCTGACTATTTTTTGTCTTTAAAATGCGATACATGTATTCTTCTCTGCTAATTCTATTGATAATAAGTGATTCAAAGTATTATTATATTTGGATATTCTTAACACTACTAAGTTTTTAATTTATTTTAATAACATGGCACTCTGTTCCTTGATAAGCTAAAGTATTCGACTAGATGTCATTAAATACATCACATACTTAATTTTGAGATCGTCTTCTATTTAAATTTTCGTACATAATTTATATTTTATGCATTGTTTGTGAGTTCAATACTTACTAATGGTAATAATATTTAATAAATGTTGTACAGCAAGACTTATTGTGATATTTATTCATTCCTTTACTAAATTGAAGACTGAATCCTCCTAGATTATTTCTTCTAAATAATTGTTTTTTATATTATTTTTAAGCTTTCATAATTACAAAATACCAGTAGCGAATAGAACAAAATATGCTTATTTCAAACTCGCAAAAAATCAAACAACCTTTTTTAAAGCATCTTTTCTCAACCATTCGAAATATGGGTTGCACTTTGTATATGTTTATAATATAAGACTCAATATGTGCAAAAGTATTTATGATTGGATTTTTATTATTTGCACCGTTGATTTCTTAAGGAAACAATTTTTAGATTTTAAATTACTTTTTTTGAGAACGCAGACAAATAAAGAAATATCAAACGATCATAGTGTTTCCTGTTTATCATATATGTCTTGGTAGAATATAGTTTATTGTTACGTAATAACCCTTTATTCTTATAAAATGTACGTTTTAAAGGTATATTATATACTACATGACATAAGAATCATACAACAAAAGTATTTTTTTAATCAACTTTCCTACAGATATTTAATGTTTTGGTAATAATAAATAATAAGAAATGAGGTGTGGGCATACACGACATACAACTTTCTTATACGTATATTGCATTTCTAAATGTGTATTCAGTTGTTCCAAATAAAACTTTAAATTCTGTATTTCTTAATAAAAGAAAATTCTTAGTAAAAGTGTTAAATGCGATCCGAGTTTTCAAATTTTCTATATATAAAAATTGTTCCAGCTCAAACACTAAATACTTTTGTGTTGTTAATAAATCTGTATAGATTGCATAAGTTTGGAGATATTTCCAAAAAAAATCGTTTTTTGATAAGACAAGAAGACCTACTTCCGGTAAGAATTTCAAAAAACTTTTTATAAATTTCTAAAGTTCACTTGGATTCGTCTAAACTTGGTAGTTGACAAAATATTATAAAATTTTTATTTCTTTTACTTAAGTAAACTACTAGGCAGGCAGGCATAGAGATCACCACCACTCTTTCGTTATCAGGGGTCTTCAAAACTTGAAGGTCTGTAAAAATCTCGAGTCCGAAAATTTTCATCATAACAATTTTTCCTTATACTACGTATAAGAAAGAAGAAAAAACAGAAAAAAACTAATAAAACTTGTGTTTGTTTTGACTAAACTCTAATAAAAAAAAAATTCTTTTCTTTATTTTGTATCAGTTTGGTTATTTTTCGCACAGTGTATAGTTGTTAATCAGTGAAGTATAATGACAACAGTTGATAGACAACCAAATTATCGCCAAGTAAACGATTTTGAAAGAGATTGTATCGTTGAACTACATGGGTCAAATCTCTATAATAATTTTTTGTTTGAGGGATTGGTATTAAGAAGGTATGCAACTTCGCATGAGAGGTTCTTGACTACCTAGAAAATCATAAAGGCTAAATAACATATCATTCCAGCAAAAAATGCCTGTCTTCAAGTTGTTATATGATAAATCCTGCACCAATATCCTCAATCCTCAATTTGCCTGCGCTAATGCCAGATCTATCAGCCATATATGCCTTGGATAGGATATGTTGAAAAGATTGAATGCTTATCCCCCCCCCCCCCCAATGAACTTACAGCAATTGCATGTTGCCCAATAAGCTGCTGCAAACAACTTCCTCAGATCTCCATCTATCAACTTATTAAGAGCATGCATTTTTTGATGCGCAGATTAATTATTAAATTTTCTGCATAAACTGGCGTTGCCACGCCCAAAAAACCCAATTTTTATTGTCACCAAACTTCACAGGAACATTCTCCAGACTATCTGAAAATGTCGGCAAAATCGGTTCAGCGGTTTCGGAGTTTATAGGGATCATAAACACACCGTCACAGACATACATCAAATTTTATGTATAAGATTGTATGAGATGAATCAACACTTAATCAATTATTATTTTAAGTGTAATTAACATTTGTACAACATTTGGTTAAAAAAAGCATGGATAATTCGTTTTTCTCTTATATATTATGTGAACATTGTTCGATATTTTATTCTAAATCATTTATCCAGCTATACCAAATATTCTTAAAACTTTACATGAAATGTACCCTTCTTCATTAAGTATACTAAAAGTGGATAAAGTTTCGGCTACGTCGAGATATCATGTATCGTACTTATAAATTGTAAAGATAACTCGATTATTAAGTAATAACTATACCGTTAAGGGAATTGAAATGGTAAGTGCTGGAACTAATTATCATTTATTTAACGCGGAACTAATTGAATATATGCCAACCAACTAAATTATCAATTAATAAAATATTCTTCAGTAAAATATATAAATTTTCATGTTAATATACAATGACAAAGAAGGCAACATGAATTAAGAAAGAAAAAATATACTTAGAGTATATTATTGCAGATTCACGCATTTGCCTTTTTTAAGATGATTTATGTCCGAGAAGAACCACATTTTATGTTGAAATATCGTTTGGAAATGTTAAAAATGGTCTTGCTACAATCTAAATTAAAATCGTCTGAGCATAGCTTTAAAAATGAGGCAGTTATTAAATTGTCTACGTCGATTTCACCATCATATTCTCCCATGCTATACATATTTCTTCACAATTTTCATTGTATTAAAATATTTTTGCGAATAATTCAGAAGAACCTCGAAATTAAAATATTCGATTGACATCTTAGTTAATACTTATTTATATAGTAAACGTAGTAGTTAACTGAAACAGTGAACTAAATGTAGAAACCAAAGTATTGCTATTTTTAGACGAATATTTTCTGTGGATTTCCAATTCATGTTATTTTGAAAGTCTCGGGTTTCTCTGTCTTCCTGGTCAGGTTGTGCTCGTATATTACGTTACCAGACGTTACGTCTCTTAAAAAGAAATTCTGTTAGTGGAAATACATATTTAGTCGCGTTGTATAGAATTATTCCATATGTTTTTTGAGTTTTGACAGTGCTTTATTTTGTTTTGATTTGCTTAACTTTCCTTTTACTTTCTTATACGTAGTATAAGGAAGTATTGTGATGATGAAAATTTTCGACCTCGAGATTTTTGCAGATGTCCACGTTTTGAGGCCCCCTGATTCCAAAAAAGTGGTTTTTTAAAAATGTCTGTGTGTCTGTGTGTGTGTGTGTGTGTCTGTGTGTTTCTGTTTGTCTGTCTGTGTGTGTGTGACCACGATAGCGGTCAAACCGCTGTAGATATCAATTCCAAATTTTGTATTTACGAATATAATCTCCCTCTTGAGAACTGATTAGATTTTGAGCAAAATCGGCAGACCGGAAGTAGTAGTTTACTTCAGTGAAAAAATCGAATTTTGCAAATATTTCGTCAATTACTAAGTTTAAACAAATTTATAAAGAATTCAAATGTACTCAAAATTAAATTTGAGAAAAATTGTTTTAATAAAGTTTTTCGAAATTCCTACCGGAAGTAGGTCTTTTACTCTTATCGAAAATCAGTTTTTTGCGAATATCTCGCAAGTCATGCTTTCTAGGCAGGTACATTACGAGTATAAAAGTATTTAGAGCATACTTTTAAATATCTTTTGTATTAAAAAAATTTCAAAATTCAGACCGGAAGTACCACTTTTACTCTTATCGAATAGCGATTTTTTACAAATATGTCGTCAATTATGCATTCTATATATATTTATGAAGAGTACAAAAGTATTTAGAGTTGGATTTGGAATATTTTTTGTATAAATGAAATTTCAAATTCGGACCGGAAGTAACACTTTCATACGTATAGGAAAGTCGTGTGGTGGCCACACCTCATTTTTTACTTTCTTATACGTAGTATAAGGAAGTAATGAAGTTGTGATGATGAAAATTTTCGACCTCGAGATTTTTGCAGATGTCCACGTTTTGAGGTCCCTTGATACCAAAAAAGTGGTTTTTAAAAAAATGTCTGTGTGTGTGTGTGTGTATCTGTCTGTGTGTCTGTCTGTGTGTCTGGCTGTGTGTCTGTCTGTGACCACGATAGCGGCCAAACCGCTGTAGATATCAATTCCAAATTTTGTATTTACGTGTATAATCACCCTGTTGAGATCTGATTAGTTTTTCAGTAAAATCGGTAGACCGGAAGTAGCAGTTTACTTCAGCGAAAAAATCGAATTTTGCGAATATTTCGTCAACTACTAAGTTTAAACAAATTTATAAAGAATTCATATATACTTAAAATTAAAATTGAGAATAATTTTATTTAAAAAGTTTTTCGAAATTCCTACCGGAAGTAGGTCTTTTACTCTTATCGAAAATCAGTTTTTTGCGAATATTTCGCAAGTCATGCTTTTTTGACAAGTACGTTACGGGTACAAAAGTATTTAAAACATAATTTTCAATATCTTTTGTATAAAAAAAATTTTAAAATTCAGACCGGAAGTAGCACTTTTACTCTTAGCGAGTAGCGCTTTTTTGATAATATCTTGCAAAGTATGCATTCTATAGCGATTTATTAAGCGAATGAAAGTAGTTAGAATAGGATTTTGAATAAGTTTTGTATAAAAAAATTCTTAAAATTGTATAGTTTGAAACGCTCATACGTATATGAAAGTCGTGTGGTGGCCACACCGCATTTTACTTTCTTATACGTAGTATAAGGAAGTATTGTGATGATGAAAATTTTCGACCTCGAGATTTTTGCAGATGTCCACGTTTTGAGGTCCCCTGATACCAAAAAAGTGGTTTTTAAAAAATGTCTGTGTGTGTGTCTGTCTGTCTGTCTGTCTGTCTGTCTGTCTGTGTGTCTGTGTGTGACCACGATAGCGGTCAAACCGCTGGAGATATCAATTCCAAATTTTGTATTTACGTGTATAATCTCCCTCTTGAGATCTGATTAGTTTTTCAGTAAAATCGGTAGACCGGAAGTAGCAGTTTACTTCAGTGAAAAAATCGAATTTTGCCAATATTTCGTCAAATACTAAGTTTATACAAATTTATAAAGAATTCATATGTACTTAAAATTAAAATTGAGAACAATTTTACTTAAAAAGTTTTTCGAAATTCCTACCGGAAGTAGGTCTTTTACTCTTATCGAAAATCGGTTTTTTGCGAATATTTCGCAAGTCAAGCTTTTTAGACAGGTACGTTACGTGTATAAAAGTATTTAAAACATAGTTTTCAATATCTTTTGTATAAAAAAGATTTCAAAATTCGGACCGGAAGTAACACTTTTACTCTTACCGAATAGCGATTTTTGGCAAATATGTCGTAAATTATGCATTCTATATATATTGATAAAAAACCCACCGCTAATGATTTTATCAATCCTATTATAAATGCCCCATATTGAGCCAGCAAAAAATGATAAAAAAAACACCTACTTAAGGTATTATTAATAATATAAAACTCTTATTAAATTTGACACACGTTTATTTGCTTCCGGATCTAACTCAGTCTATATAATTATGAACATGAGACTCTTTTATTTATAAATAAATTATCCATTAATCTCTTATAATATTTTAATAAAAATATTACCTTTAAACTCTTCCTTTCACTTAGGCTTCCCAATATACAACAATTTGATAAATTTTTATTTAGAAGTTGGTATTAACTCAATACTTCAAATTAGGCATGTTCATACTTAATAATTGCTTTTTTTAATAAACATAATATTTATTCTTAGGGTCGTGTAGAAGGTTCGGTTAAAAACATCTTGTTTTATAAATACTCTATTAATTATTTACCCCAATACTTGCATCAGGTAAGCAATCAATCAACGTTAAAATTATATTTCAAATTAAATAATTATTGGTTTTTCTTTTTAAGGTTATGCATCAATACTACTGTCAAATTACCATCAGTCTACCAAAAACACTACTTCAATAATAGAACTATTCAATTCTCATACTATTTAATAAACAACCTAAATGCCAATATAAACGTTTTAGTGAAATGTATAACAAATAAATCTCAGTTTCCTAACTATCATAAACCAATTTAATTGACGTAGATGGTATTAATATGGATCTATTATAGTGGATATTTTATCAAACAACCTCGAAGGTAAATACTTTTGTATTTTTATAAAATATACCCTCAACTATACAAATACACCATATTACACTTAAATTCATACACATTAATTAATTAAGACAATATTTATGATGTAATTGTATAATTCTAGATATGAATAATATTTCTTTGGTATGGAAATTTAGAAATTAAAATTCAATGGCTATATCACTATGAAATTTAAATGTTAAGATTATCAATTTATATAAACTTGTTCAAAATGTAAATTTGCCAACTTTTATAACAATTGTAAGCTTCTATTAGCTTCGATAAATTTCTAATTAATACACTACATATACAACCTTTTGGCCAAATTAATTTATGTATACTTCTTGTTTTTCAATGATGTTAATATGATCCTTTTTTATCCTAGAAAACTCCTGTTCTGGATGGCATTCTCGATCTAACTGTCCTACTGGATACTTGGTTTGGAAATATGTTTAATTTCTTCGGAAAGATGACATCAACGGAATTTTAACCAATAACTGCAATTTCTCACCGGACAACAGCCTTCCCAACTTGCACTATGCTAACGCAATTCACCCTGGAACAGCTAATGGAACTCCTGTATCTCACAATAAATATTTATATTTGGTATTCTTCCAATGGATTATTACAGCTGAAATAAAGCACTGTTTCCTGGATTTGTGGACACTGGATTTTCAACGATTCTATTGTAAACTTCTGGATATACAATATTCTTTTAACAAACTCTTCAATTATTAAATATTATCCTTCAAAATGGTAAGTAATCTTTCAATATTTCAATTAACAAGCTTAAATTTCTTTAAAAATTTTACCAATCACGTTTATATCACTTCACTATTTTCTTACATGTATGATTATTTAATTCATACACTTTTCAATTAATTCTGGTTTATTTTACCATTAATATTCATAAATATTTAAATTTCTTTTACAAACGCATACGCGTCTCTTAAGAATTTTTAAAATTCTCTCTGTTCCATCTGTTTTTTCAATAATTCTCCTTGGTGATCTTTAACAATTTTTTAATTCAGCCAATAGTTATCTTCTACATACTTTTTTCAAACAATATAGTTTTTAAATCTGTTTGACCATTTTCTATACTATTTTAACTTTATAAATTTCATTATTTTAATTCTTTTAAATTTTAATTAAGCTTTCCTATACCTTTAGTACTTAAAAATATGCATTCTTAGAAATTTTATAAACCAAATGTCACTTTTGACACTTAACTCTCTCATCCGGTTGTATGATATTTAAAATGTACTTTTCACTCAATTTTAATTATTTATCTTTCAATATTCAATTTTTAAGCATCTTTCACCTCTTTAACGTCATTTAAACTAGTTTTTACAAAATAACAATAATTCTTATAATACCATAATAACATTTAAATTTCTTTACAGATTATGATAAAACCTAATGAAAAATGAAATTAGTCAACATGTGAATATACCAGTCGGTCCATCAAGTAATGTATCATACCAAACAATATCATTGTACAATAACTTAATAAATTCTCACATCAATTTCAACTACTTTTGTCCATATTATTATCATCTAAGTTCTTCAATAACTAACTAAATTTTCATATAAATAAATTCTACAATAACGTTAGTAGAGTCAACAGTTGAACTCTAACAATTGCCCCTTTTTAATAAATATAAATTTTAGCCTCTATATAAATTTATATTTATTAAAAAACCTTTATAAAAGTATTCTATGCAAAACTATTCTTTTGAAATTACTATGAACACAATTAACTGTTTACTATACCCATATGCAAGCATTCTAGTTGATAATAACAAAGTTCTATTCAAATTTATATTTTTAACAAAACAAATAACTTTATCACATTAAACTATCTATGTACTTTCAAAACTCATATTATTTAATCAACCCAATATTTTTATGTGAATTTATATTCTACTCAAAACTACTATTTACAATACTCCAATTATGTGTCCTATACCAGTTTTAATCTTTATAATAATCTTGTAGCATCGACACATGATATCTACCTCTAATATAATTCGTATTTGGTTCTATTAATTCATAGGTATTTTCCCCTAACTTTAAATTAACCTTAAATGGACCAATGTAGGGCCTTAATAACTTCCCCATAATATTTTTCTTTCGATCAGTAACCCTCAAATTCTTTACAATAACAAAATCTCCTATTTCATATCTTTTAAACTTCTTTTGTTTTTCCAATTGTTTTTGTTCCCATTTTAATTTTCTACGTTTTGATCTTTCTCTCACTAATTCATACTTTTCACTTAAATTAATTGTTTCTTGATTATCCCATGGTCTTTCTGGCAATTCTCCCAAAAATATTGTCACTGGACATAAATTATGTACTGAAGTATGAGTATGATTCATTACCTTTTCAATTTGTCCAAGATATTTAGCCCACCTATTATGTTTGTCTGATAATAAAATTCTTAAATATTTTAAGGTTTCTCTTACATATCTTTCTGTTGGATTTCCTTGAGGATGTCTATATGAGGAAAAATAAGCTTTTATATCCTGATTATTCAAATATTCTTTATATCTGTCATTATCAAAATAACTAGCATGATCTGACAATATTGCTAATGGTTTACCATATATGAAAAAATATTCCTGTAACGATTGTAATACAGTTTCAGTATTGCATTTGCTTGTTGGTACCAATTTTACAAATTTAGAAAAAATGTCACAAATAATTAGTACATGTCGATATCCTTTTGTGCTTGGCAACAAATTAGATAAAAAATCGATAGATACCAATTCTAACTTGTCATTTACCATTATGCTTTTACTTATATTTTGATGTGTAATGTTCTTATCTTTCGCCAATTCACATAATCGACACTTCTTAATTTCACTTTTTATTATCCTTTCATCATTTTTACAATAAAAAGCTTCCCTAAATATCAACCAGCATTTTCGTGCCCCAATATGCAAATACTTTTCATGTATATAATTAGTTATCTCTCTAGTATGTTCTTCATTTGTAACAAAAACTTCAGTTTTACCAATTTTCTTTATAATTATCTCCTCTTTTATAGTCATTTCCTTAAAATCCCCTACTTCTTCCAATATTTTTCTTATATCATCAAACATAGGTAACTTCTGTATGTTTTTAAGATATTCCAAAGATAAAATCCCCGATTGATTCAAAATTACCAAATTAACTTCCAAACTAGTTCTTTTATTAACTCCATCTTTTCTACTTAGTACATCTGCTGTTATCATTTCTTTACCAGGCCTATATCTTACTTCCATATCATATTGCTGTATAATCAAAGTCCATCTATATATTCTATTATTATTTAATCGTGTATTCATAATGTTCACTAATGCCTTATGATCTGTCTCTAAGATAAACCTCTTAGCAATTAAATAGTATCTTAATTTAGTAATTGAAAAAATAATTGCCAGCATTTCGAGTTCTGAGGTGGAATATCGACTTTCGCATGGTTTAAGTGTTCTAGAAATAAAATATATAGGTACTTCTTGATTATCTTTGATTTGTATCAATTCTGCGGCAACAGTATGATTTGAAGCATCGGTACGTACAATAAATGGTAAAGTGAAATCTGGATGTTCTAAATGAAGGTTTTCCACAAAATTTTCTTTTAACTTCACAAAACATTCTTCACATTCTTCACTCCAATTCCATTTGTTTCCTTTTTTAAGTAACTGTAATAAAGGTAAAGTTTTCTCACTGAAATTATGTACAAATTTCCTGTAATAATTCAGCATACCAAGAAATCCTCGTAATGATTTTAATTTTGTAGGACGTGGAAAATTTTTAATTTCATCCAATCTTTGTGGATCCAATTGTATATATTTTTCAGTTACAACATATCCTAAATAATTTACTTGATTCTTAAAAAATTGACATTTCTTTAAGTTCAATTTCATTCCTTCTTCTCTTAACGTAGAAATTATAATATCTAAATGTTTAATATGATCTTCATAACTATTGGAAAAAATTATTATATCATCGAGATAATGTAATGCAAACTCTTCATACTTATCAAGTATTTTATGTAAAAATCTGATTAAAGCTGCAGGGGAGGTCTTCACGCCGAACGGAGCCACGCGGAACGAAAATACACAACCATTCACACTGAATCCACAATATTTCCTAGATTCTTCATCTAAATTAATTAGCCAAAATGCATTTTTAATATCCAATTTACTATAAACACTTTTATTACCACATTTTGTCAATAATACATCTATGTTTTGAGGTGTTTCGTGCTCAGAACGTAATCTTAAGTTTAATGAGCGAGCGTCAAGGCAGATTCGTAAAGATGCGTCTTTCTTCTTCACTATAACTATAGGATTAATAAAATAACTATTAGACCTTTCTATAATACAAGAATCTTCTAAACGTTTCAACTCCTTATTTACTTGTTCTTGATAGTAGTACGGTATAGGATAATTTTTACAAGTCAATGGTGAATCATCAGTAACCACTAGTTTATGTTCATAATTTCTTGCGAAAACAATTTCTTCATTAATTAACGATATATTCCTATATAAAATCTCTATTAACTTATGCTCCATAACTTTATCCTTTATGTCCTGTAATTTAATTTTTCTTTCAATATCTTCATAATTATTTATCGTATCATTTATACATTCCTCATCCATCTCTTCATCATAATTCTCATTCCATTCTTCATTATCAATATTATCATGTACATTATCATTTTCAATTATTAAATTATTCATTTCTATACTTAATATATTCTTCTTATAATCATTATAAACATTTTTCTCTTCTTCACTTAATTCTTTTACTATTTTGCATATATTCTCTTTTATATAAATATTACCTTCTTCAAAATTCATAACCATTCCTAACTTTCTAATATTATCTATACCAATTATACAATCATAAAATAAATTTTCCAGGACATAAAATTGCATAAAATAACTTTCTTTACTTATAATCACTTCTGTATAAAAGCATTGTTTTATTGTTCCCATCTTCTTTCTATTCGCTGTAATAATATCAGTTCCTTTTATCTTAACCACACTATTTAAATACCCTTTGACTTGTTTAACTTTACTCTCTTGTATTAATGTAATCTCTGAACCACTATCTATCAAACATGTAAAAATAATATTCTCAATTTCTATCTTAATAAATGGCAAACCAAAATCTTGTACTATAGATACTTCTTCATTATTTTTAAATATACTCTCAGGTCTTTGATAAAATTTAATTGTTTGTAAAGTAATAAAATTGGGTTGATTAATTATATCTTCTTTTAAGATTGTGACGTACTCGGTTTTGAATTTATATATGCATCCTCCTTCAAAATCGGCGTTTTTTTTAACTCATCATTTTCATTTCTGGCATTATCTCTATCATTATCTACCCATCTAATATTATGTATAGGTCTTTGTCTATTTTCTCCATGATTTTCTTTAGGTTTATTACCATAAGTTTGTCTATTCTGAGTATAATAATCTGTTCCAGAATATTGTGTATACCTTTTATCATTATTATAGTTCCTAGGGTCTGATTGATAATTATTACTATTCCTATTGCTATAATTATTAAACCCTCCTCGTATTTGCGTATTCTGACTATAGGTGTTTGGTGATGATCTATTATAATTTTGATTTCTATAATTTCCATTATAATTATTCTGATCTCTTTGATTACCATTTTTAAAATCAGTATTATTAAAATAATTTGACCTACCATTATTATTTATGCGTTGATTACCATTATTGAAATTGTTTCTAGGTAAAGAAGAATAACTATTCGCATTAACATCATTAAAATCATCTAGTCTACGTAATATTTCAATTAAAGAGTCCATATCATTCACCTTCTGGCAAATTATGGCTTGTGTATCAGTAAAAATAAAGTGATTTAACAATTGACTAGCAATCATATATTCATTAAGATCGCTAACATACTTGCACTGATTATATATCCTAGAAGCATAAGCCTCTCTTGTCAAATTACCATGTCTATATTTTGCGGTTAATAATCTAATTTTTGCTTTATTCTGATGAGACTCATTCCAGAAATTTTTCTTGAACATATCTTCAAATTGATTTATATCTTGACAGTTATCCTCTATTCTCTGAAACCATTCCAACGCACTATTATTCAACGTAGATCTTATTACCTCCATTTGATGTTTTAAAGACGGGATATCTTCTAAATATTTCATAATATTCCTTAAATATGTCATAGGATGTATTCCTGTTTTATCTGCCCCAAATTGAGCTATGTTCTCCACTTTAGTATAATTAGAACATTGATGTGCTACTGTAGAACTTGATCCTATGCTTCTTATGTTGACTGATATCTTTTTGATTTCTTCTTCTAATAATTTTCTTTTAACTTCCTGTTGCTGTAAATTCTCTTGTAACATTTTAACCTCTTCTGTCTTATGTTGATTTAAATTTGCAACTTCATTAATAAATGTATTTTCATAAGTTCCCAATTTCTTTTCTAATTCCTTTTCACAATTAACAAGTAACTCTTCCTTCCTTTTCTTACAAACCTCTTCATTCCTGGTTATCGCTTCTAGTAACATTTTTCCTGCATTTTCACATTTGTTCTTATCTGTTTTCAACACCTCATATACAATATCTACTTTTGTGTTTACTATCTTAGTAACTTCTTTATTTATGTCGGCTTTAACTAGTACCATTTGTTCTTCTGTTCGTTTAAATATATCTGAAACTAATCTACTTTCCATTTCTTTAAACTCATTTTTTAACTGATTCATTTTCTCTACATTCCTTTCCTCTAAATCCTCCATATTTTTCTTAATAACTTTCTCTAAATTTTTTATATTAGCATCCTGTTTTTCTTGTAAATTCTTCATATTCAAATCCTGTGTCTCTTGTAAATTTTTCATATTCAAATCCTGTTTTTCTTGTGAAGTCTTACTATTTTCTTCCAAATCTTTCTTCATATCCTCTCTTAAATTTTTCATATCTTCACTCATTTTTAACAACAAATCCATCACCGGATTTTGTTCACTCTGATAAGTTTCATCTCCACTATCTGAGGCTTCCTCATCTCCTTTATCCCCTTTTCTGCTACGTGTTTGCATCATTATATAAATCACTTACAATATTTCTAATGTCACTGTATTTAAATAATAATTTACACACACTCTATAATGTACTGTATTATAACATTCTTTTATAATGTAATCCACATAAATGTATAAAACTGTACCAAAATAAAGAAATCACACTGTATAGTTATTATTATTTATATGTCTACCCTCTACTATCCCAACAATTATGTTAAAAGTTGTCAATCACCTAAAGAAAATAATACCTTTATACTATTTTTTTTAAAAATAATTACCCTTCGTTTTTAAGTATTAATAAATATAATATTGGTGATAAATGTGCTATCTCCAATATCGCCCCACGTTGCTATGCGCCAAAATGATAAAAAACCCACCGCTAATGATTTTATCAATCCTATTATAAATGCCCCATATTGAGCCAGCAAAAAATGATAAAAAAAACACCTACTTAAGGTATTATTAATAATATAAAACTCTTATTAAATTTGACACACGTTTATTTGCTTCCGGATCTAACTCAGTCTATATAATTATGAACATGAGACTCTTTTATTTATAAATAAATCATCCATTAATCTCTTATAATATTTTAATAAAAATATTACCTTTAAACTCTTCCTTTCACTTAGGCTTCCCAATATACAACAATTTGATAAATTTTTATTTAGAAGTTGGTATTAACTCAATACTTCAAATTAGGCATGTTCATACTTAATAATTGCTTTTTTTAATAAACATAATATTTATTCTTAGGGTCGTGTAGAAGGTTCGGTTAAAAACATCTTGTTTTATAAATACTCTATTAATTATTTACCCCAATACTTGCATCAGGTAAGCAATCAATCAACGTTAAAATTATATTTCAAATTAAATAATTATTGGTTTTTCTTTTTAAGGTTATGCATCAATACTACTGTCAAATTACCATCAGTCTACCAAAAACACTACTTCAATAATAGAACTATTCAATTCTCATACTATTTAATAAACAACCTAAATGCCAATATAAACGTTTTAGTGAAATGTATAACAAATAAATCTCAGTTTCCTAACTATCATAAACCAATTTAATTGACGTAGATGGTATTAATATGGATCTATTATAGTGGATATTTTATCAAACAACCTCGAAGGTAAATACTTTTGTATTTTTATAAAATATACCCTCAACTATACAAATACACCATATTACACTTAAATTCATACACATTAATTAATTAAGACAATATTTATGATGTAATTGTATAATTCTAGATATGAATAATATTTCTTTGGTATGGAAATTTAGAAATTAAAATTCAATGGCTATATCACTATGAAATTTAAATGTTAAGATTATCAATTTATATAAACTTGTTCAAAATGTAAATTTGTCAACTTTTATAACAATTGTAAGCTTCTATTAGCTTCGATAAATTTCTAATTAATACACTACATATACAACCTTTTGGCCAAATTAATTTATGTATACTTCTTGTTTTTCAATGATGTTAATATGATCCTTTTTTATCCTAGAAAACTCCTGTTCTGGATGGCATTCTCGATCTAACTGTCCTACTGGATACTTGGTTTGGAAATATGTTTAATTTCTTCGGAAAGATGACATCAACGGAATTTTAACCAATAACTGCAATTTCTCACCGGACAACAGCCTTCCCAACTTGCACTATGCTAACGCAATTCACCCTGGAACAGCTAATGGAACTACTGTATCTCACAATAAATATTTATATTTGGTATTCTTCCAATGGATTATTACAGCTGAAATAAAGCACTGTTTCCTGTATTTGTGGACACTGGATTTTCAACGATTCTATTGTAAACTTCTGGATATACAATATTCTTTTAACAAACTCTTCAAATATTAAATATTATCCTTCAAAATGGTAAGTAATCTTTCAATATTTCAATTAACAAGCTTAAATTTCTTTAAAAATTTTACCAATCACGTTTATATCACTTCACTATTTTCTTACATGTATGATTATTTAATTCATACACTTTTCAATTAATTCTGGTTTATTTTACCATTAATATTCATAAATATTTAAATTTCTTTTACAAACGCATACGCGTCTCTTAAGAATTTTTAAAATTCTCTCTGTTCCATCTGTTTTTTCAATAATTCTCCTTGGTGATCTTTAACAATTTTTTAATTCAGCCAATAGATATCTTCTACATACTTTTTTCAAACAATATAGTTTTTAAATCTGTTTGACCATTTTCTATACTATTTTAACTTTATAAATTTCATTATTTTAATTCTTTTAAATTTTAATTAAGCTTTCCTATACCTTTAGTACTTAAAAATATGCATTCTTAGAAATTTTATAAACCAAATGTCACTTTTGACACTTAACTCTCTCATCCGGTTGTATGATATTTAAAATGTACTTTTCACTCAATTTTAATTATTTATCTTTCAATATTCAATTTTTAAGCATCTTTCACCTCTTTAACGTCATTTAAACTAGTTTTTACAAAATAACAATAATTCTTATAATACCATAATAACATTTAAATTTCTTTACAGATTATGATAAAACCTAATGAAAAATGAAATTAGTCAACATGTGAATATACCAGTCGGTCCATCAAGTAATGTATCATACCAAACAATATCATTGTACAATAACTTAATAAATTCTCACATCAATTTCAACTACTTTTGTCCATATTATTATCATCTAAGTTCTTCAATAACTAACTAAATTTTCATATAAATAAATTCTACAATAACGTTAGTAGAGTCAACAGTTGAACTCTAACAATATTTATTACGAGTACAAAAGTATTTAGAGTTATATTTGCAATACTTTTTGTATACATGAAATTTCAAAATTCGGACCGGAAGTAGCACTTTTACTCTTAAAGAGAGCACTTTTCTTCGAATATCTTGCAAAGTATGCATTCTATAGCGATTTATTAAGAGAATAATAGTACTTAGAAAAGGATTTTGAATAAGTTTTGTATACAAAAATTCTTAAGATTGTATAGTTTGAAACGCTCATACGTATAAGAAAGTCGTGTGGTGGCCACACCTCATTTTTTACTTTCTTATACGTAGTATAAGGAAGTATTGTGATGATGAAAATTTTCGACCTCGAGATTTTTGCAGATGTCCACGTTTTGAGGTCCCCTGATACCAAAAAAGTGGTTTTTAAAAAATGTGCGATTTTTGGCAAATATGTCGTAAATTATGCATTCTATATATATTTATGAAGAGTACAAAAGTATTTAGAGTTGGATTTGGAATATTTTTTGTATAAATGAAATTTCAAAATTCGGACCGGAAGTAACACTTTCATACGTATAAGAAAGTCGTGTGGTGGCCACACCTCATTTTTTTAATTTCAACTAAAGAGCCCCTTGAATTTTTGTGTACTTTGAAGCTCGCTGATGGCATTTGTCGAAAATTTTGTTTAATTATTCTCCGTTGTTTAAATTCGTTATAGTTAAGTCGTTCTTCTTTTCTGATTTGTCTCGCTAAGATTCATAGCTGAAAATTTAAAATAACTTAGTTTTATTTTACATCTCATTTCACGTTTAAATTCAATTTTTCCAACAAATGTAGTTTTTGTTTCCGCCGTTAGTTTGGCAACGGTGAATTCGTTACAATTGTACCTCGACATTTTAGTTTCGGGTCAGTTTAAACCTTTCAGCGTCGCCTTAATTTCCGCAATATATTCTAAATATACTTTCCAAAATATTATATTATCATTCTATATATTTGAGTGGAACAGCACTTCTAGGAGATCAATAACATTTCTAATAATTCCTCTTCCTAATTTTATTTAAAACCGAAAAAAAGAAGATATTCATCAATATGTTTATGGAATGTTGGAAATTCTAACAATTTTCTCAAAGGTATATAACGTATTAGTTGTTTATCAAAACAAGCAAAAGAATCTTTATAATGGACACTAGTAAGCTGTTAAAAAATTATGTATTACAACGTAAGCAATTATACAAAAACATACATACCGTTTCGTTGCACACAACATAATTGAGACATTTGTTGATTTTTTAGACTTATGTGTGATGCAAAGACACTCAAATATTATGAAACTAGTATCATTAATACACATTTTGCTCAATGATGCCATGGCCTTCTTTGCCATTAAAAAAATTAGGTGTGGACACTACAGGACTTTCTTATACGTATGAGCGTTTGAAATCATACAATTTTAAAAATTATTTTATACGAAAATTATTCAAAATTCTATTCTAAGTACTTCCAGTCTCTTAATAAATCTGTACAGGATACATACTTTATGAGATATTTGCAAAAAAATGCTACTCGCTAAGAGTAAAAGTATTACTTCCGATCCGAATTTTGAATTTTCATTTATACAAAAAATATTCCAAATCCAACTCTAAATACTTTTATACTCTTGACAAATATATATAGAATGCATAATTTACGAAATATCTGCAAAAATCGCTATTCGATAAGAGTAAAAGTGTTACTTCCGATGCGAATTTTGAAATTTCATTTATACAAAAGATATTTCAAGTCCAGGTCTAAATACTTTTATACTCGTGACAAATATATATGGAATGCATAATTTACGAAATATCTGCAAGAATCGCTATTCGATAAGAGTAAAAGTGTTACTTACTTCCGGTCCGAATTTTGAATTTTCATCTATACAAAAAATATTCCAAATCCAACTCTAAATACTTTTATACTCTCGACAAATATATATAGAATGCATAATTTACGAAATATCTGCAAAAATCGCTATTCGAATACAGTAAAAGTGTCATTTCTGGCTCGAATTTTAAAATTTCATTAATAGAAAAAATATTTCAAATCCAACTCTAAATGCTTTTGTACTCTTGACAAATATATATAGAATGCATAATTTGCGAAATATTTGCAAAAATCGCTATTCGATAAGAGTAAAAAAGAATTTTTTTTTATACAAAAGGTATGGAAAATTAAGTTCTAAATACTTTTATACTCGTAACGTACCTGTCTAAAAAGCATGACTTGTGAAATATTCGCAACTGATTTTCGATAAGAGTAAAAGACCTACTTCCGGTAGGAATTTCGAAAAACTTTTTTAATAAAATTCTCCTCAAATATAATTTTGAGTATATAATTGGCAAAATTCGATTTTTTCACCGAAGTAAACTACTACTTCCGGTTTGCCGATTTTACTGAAAATCTAATCAGATCTCAAGAGGGAGAGTATATTCGTAAATATGAAATTTGGAATTGATACCTATAGCGGTTTGGCCGCTATCGTGGTGAGAGAGAGAGAGATTTTTTAAAAACCAGTGTTTCGGTATCAGGGGACTTCAAAACATGGACATCTGCAAAAATCTCGAGGTCGAAAATTTTCATCATCGCAATACTTCCTTATATAAGAAAGTAAAAGCAAACATTAAAATTTGAAAACCCAAAGAACATGTCAAATGTCAGATGATTGCTTATTAAAATGTATGCAAAAAATACTTAAAAGTCCTTTTTCATGTACGAATCAAATAATAATAAAAACATAAGACACCAGTTTTTATTTCCGGAATTATTTCTTTCCTGTTATGGTTTAAACACGGTTAAAGATACATTTCTTTCAGTTTTCTTAATGTGTTTCACTCTGAAAAGTTTGTGTGCCCATCTCACTTTTTCGAGTACCTATTCAAATATTTCGAAAAGATGTATTTTTTGTTTCTAATTGAAACTATTTTTCTCTCTCGTCATATTTAAAGATAGGTCATCATTAATATATATTAGACAATAGTTTTAAACTATTAAGTTTTTCGTAATTTAACGGTATGTATATATATATATATTAGGTACACTATTCAATTTCTGTAAGTTCATCATGTGGGTTCTAGCATAAAAACTTTCAATTGACAAAAACAAAACAATAAAAATTAGATTCGCCAAGTTTCTTTGAAGTGCCGAATTAAATAGCATCCTCTCGAAAAACTACACAGAACGTCATTTCCTCTTTCTCCTGTACAATTCTGTCACGTAAAATCGTAGAGTAATACCCGCTATTAACTACTGCTTACACAAGTTACACATCTTGCCGAATAAGGGAAATACATCTGAATAATTTTCTAGAAATACATCACATTATAATTTAGATCTCGTAAAGCTTCCAATCACACTGACGATTTCATTCGTAAGAAATTTGATTATAACGCGCTGTTGCACACTAGAATAAATAAAGCTTTCCGACAGCCCAACTATGTACAACTCTTCAAGTAATAAAATTGGTGAAAGACTTCCCATCCACATGTTAAAAACATTTCAACCGACATTTACCTACTTCATTGACATCGTCTCCAAATAAGGTTTCCATTTTATAAGCCCTATTTAAATTTGAATACCCCTCGTAAATAAGCACATAGATATGGAAATACTAAATTTATCCAGAAATCATCCGACCTTCATTTGTATTTACTAGTGCGTGTCATTATGAAAACAGCAAATTCTTGTTTTTATGAAAGAGACCTATGGGTCGAATAGACATTCCAGTAAAATAATGTTTTTATTTGTATCTTGGGTTTCCGGTCTCTTGCTGGAGTTATTCCGAACATTTGCACATTACAATGAAAATAGTAAGTAAGAAAAATTATTTAACAAATAAATTAACAACAAATTAATATATGCTATTACTGAAGGATGGGAACGAGGTAATACTTATTAGAGTTCCTTAAAATTAGAGTTAAATGAACCGGTACTAAATGTTTTACTTGTAATAAAAGCCAAGGACTGTCAATTTTAATAATAATAAATAATAATCTACTGATTACTAATTCAGTTAGAAAGTTGACATTTTTAGATTCACTTTTATTACTAAGCGACTCAACAAAATGTTTGTTGAGTAAAATAATTTTTTCGACTGTTATCAAAATGCTGTTTACAGCATATGTTTTCACGACTCTAAGTGATCTTTTAAATACAGCAATACCTCGCATAGTTCGGCTCCGAACTATAGTGAATCCCGGCACTATAGTACGGTTTTAAATTTTAAAAAATTTAAAGTTATGCGATATAAAATTTCATTTTTTCTGGGGTTGCCCGTTGCGTATGTATGTATGTACCTAGACTGAATGAGAATGTATAAAGTTTCGATGATTCCCCTTTCAACGCCGTAATGTATAAACTATGAAGTCGTACATATGTTGTATGTAGTGTGCGCATAAACAGTGGATGTTCTATTAGTTATCGATGTGTAAATCTACAGTAAAATTGATTTGTGATACAAAATTAGATAGATCAGAATTCCATTAAAATAAAAATGAGTGCAAAAAAAACGTGAATGTGATTCTGATATCAAAAAACGTAAATGACTTACTTTAAAACAAAAGCTCCATATAATCAAGCTTCACGAAGAAGGTGCATCCTTTGTTAAAATAGGCCGTGACAAAGGAATGGATGAGTCATCAGTTCAAAAACTTATCAAAAAAAAAGATCAATACAAATCGCAAGGTATGGCTACGGCTTCTTATTTGTCAAGAAAAGTGACTAAAACAAGAAGCGCTCGAATGGTAAATATGGAACGACTATTATCCATATGGATCGAAGACTTAAATCAAAAGCGAGTTTCGCTTAGTCAAATGGAGATTCAAGCCAAAGCACTAAGTCTTTACAACGACTTAAAGACTACTGATGAAGTAGAAGGCGAAGGTCAGGAAACAAGTGAAAATTTTACAGCAAATCGTTGGTGGTTTTTTCGTTTTAAGCAACGAACTGCTATCCATAATGTTCGCATTGTTGGTGAATCTGCCAGTGCAGATAAAGAAGCTGCATTAAGATATCCGATGGAATTGAGTGAAATCATACTGAAAAGTGGTTATAAAGATGAACAAATATTTAATGTAGACGAAACGGGGTTATTCTGGAAAAAGTTGCCGTCACGCACTTTTATAGCAGCCAATGAAAAGTGCCCTGGCTATAAAGTTTCAAAGGACCGTCTCACACTGTTATTAGGCGGAAATGCAGCAGGCGATTTCAAATTAAAGCCCATGCTTGTGCACCGAGCAGATAATCCTAGAGCTCTTAAAAATGTAGCCAAAAATGATCTCCCAGTGTTGTGGCGTTCAAATAAGAAAGCATCGGTCACAAAAACTTTATTTGAAGATGGTTCACCAACTACTTTTGCCCTGCAACGAAACGTTATTTTAACGAAAAAGGGTTAGATTTTAAGATTTTACTGATCTTAGATAACGCCCCAGGTCATCCGACTAGTCTTTCGGCAAATGAAAATGTACAAATAAGTTTTCTTCCGCGAAATACGACGTCGTTGATTCAACCTATGGATCAAGGTGTTATTGCGACATTTAAGGCGTATTATTTGCGCCGCACTTTTTCCCAAGCCATTAAAGCTACAACAGGAGAAAATGCACCTACTTTAACGGAATATTGGAAAAGCTATAACATCAGAAACGTTATCGAAAATATAAGCGAAGCATGGCATGAATTAACAGCAAGCAATATGAGAGCAGTGTGGAAACGTATCATACCACATTGTGCAAATGATTTCATTGACTTTGAAACTCATTTTGCTGAGGTAACTAGTAACATAGTGGAAATTGGACAGCAGCTCGGTTTCGAAGAATTAGATTCCGCCAACGTTATTGAGTGCATTGAATCGAACACTAACGAATTGGATTATGAAACACTTATTAACATAGATGAACAACGAGCTTATGAAGAACAGGAGGACAACTTAGACAACGACGATAGTATTGAAGTTCCTACAAGGGAATTAACAACTGAACAACTATCAAAAATTATTATAATAGTCGAGAACGTATCGGAGCATATTAAGGAAGTTGATCCCAATATCGAGCGTAGCCTTACAGTTTGCCGAACAATAAACACTGCAGTTCGGTGCTACAGAGAAATTTATGAAGAGAAAAAATCGAAGAAAAAGGTGCCGACATCCATATTACAATTTTTAGACAATACAAAATGAATTTTTTATACACACAATTATTTTTAATAAAGACATTTGGACTTACTTACTGAGGGACGCATTTCTTTGAACCAATTGCCACTTTTTGTATAACAGCAATACGTTGCATAGTCCGGCTTCGAACAGTCCGGGAAGTCCGTGGAACCAATTATTCAGACTATGCGAGGTATAGCTGTACAACTTGACAGTCTGTGACCATGCTCTTTAGTCACGAGCTAGCGTTAGTTAAAGTTCTTTTTTAATTGAAATAATCTATTGACTATTGATTTTAAACAATGTTTGTTGATGATAGATAATAATAATAAATATATTTACTGAAACAAAAAAAAAGACAGCGAGGGTAATTATATAAAAGTAAAGATTATGAATAAACAACCCATTTTTAAACAAACCCAAGGTGAAACTCAGTGCTATGCATCTTCAAAACAAAAAAGAGCTAAACCACTGTTCTTCTATCTAAACCTTGAAAATGAATTATAATTATTTAATTATACAAAAATGTCTAATATGTACTTAAGTATTACTAGCGGCTTAAAAAAAATTACATGAATTAATTTAGGTACTCCAATTCAAAACTAAATAACTACTGAATTTACATTTACTCGCCCTTATCCCGTGCAATCACCCTACTTTTACAGGTCGCCGATGCCCGACAATGTTCACTAGCTGTGGTGTCGTGGGTCCTTAGGATGTAAATTCGCCCCACTCTCTTAGAATTGGCAACTTCTGTGGTAATAGAGAACCCCCAGGTGTAACTAATATAATAGGACAAAGGGAAAAAGGAGATAAGAGAATTTGAAATGATGAAAATTAAAAGTGACGTTGTAAGTAATAAAATAACCAGGTTAGTAACGAATAAACCAGGAAAAAATAACTCTAAGTTGCTTTATTTGACGACAATTTTCTGGATATTAAGTGTGTTTTATTTATTCAGCTGAGCAAAACATTTTACCGCCACGCGCCAAGTGATCTTGCTATTTCAGAAGATCAGGTTGCGATCCGCCTATAGAAAGAGCGAAATTTATTGGCTGCAAATCGCATATTGACAAACGACACCTTTGATTAAGTTGTTATTTATTGCGAAGGTTAATATTATATTTTTATGTTTTTACATAATTACTTCGTTACATTCGTTATAAATTGGGAAAGTCGCATACAACGGTATAAAAAAAAATTTTCTTTTTTTTAATGGAATACGCCGTATATTATTATATAATACCGATATCTTAAACAGTTTAAGAGTTATTAAATGTCGAATATCGTAGTTACTGTACCATGGAAAAGAAAAAAATATTAATGTAATCTATGAAAATGACAATTATTGTGTTTGCTAAATGACATTTCCATTTTGACTATTTTATTAAGGAATTGTCATTTATTAAACACAATAATTGTTATTTTCATAGCTTACTTTAATAATGTTAACCTTTACAAAGTACAGTAACTACGATATTAGACATTTAATAACTAGAAAACTATTTAAGATACCGATATCACATGGTATATTTTTGAAATCAGACTAAGAAGACCATTATAAAAATTTAATAATATACAGGATATTCCATTTAAAAAAAACACATTAATTTCTTTGTATACCGTAGTATCTGCACGCCACTGTGTTTTTGATAGCATGCAAATAAAATTCAGTCTCAGCCACACAACTTTTATTTGAAATTTTTTTTTGGATATGCAATAATAACGATGATGAAGGGTGGGTAATTTATAATGAATAAGCCTGTACATAAACATATATTTATTAAAAGAAAGAATATACATTATTTCCAAATAATCCAGGTAAAAAATTAAACATATTTTTTTCAACTCCAATCAGGTATGCACTTCTTATCGGTACCTTTTCAACTTTACGATAATAACAAACTAGATTTGACAATAATTACAGCATTTTAATAATAATAAATCTTTATTTGTCCAACACATAGAAGTCTAATTACAGGCCGACAATGGACACTGTTGAAATATTCATAACACACACACGTTTCCTTGTAACTTCCTTAAAATTGTATTACACCACTTAACAAATACCTTAATAAATTAATATAAGGGTCCAAATGTTTTCTAGCAATACAGCTTTGCTGTAACTAGCTAATTTTTCCATTAGAATTTAAAAACGGTAATCTGCAATACCTGCAAATATTAAAATCTTTTCAATGTTAATCGAAAAATACGAAAATGTGACTTTTCGATTTTTATTGCACTACGTTTTGGCAAATCAAATCTCTTTCGCTTATATGCGTTAAGGATTACTTGCTCCTCCGTAAGAATTATGCCCAAAAGTCCACGTTTCTTCGGTGGAGTCATTTTGTGTACTCCGTGTCAATTCAACAATATATTACATTGAATATAGAAAAATGCTAAATCTAAAAACCGTTACTTGTAAATTGCGAACACTTTTATATAGAATATTTGTCATTTTAGTAGAAATATCAAGTCAAACAAACAATTAAATGTATGTTTTAGCACGTGCTCTTTGTAGTGGATACTCTACAAAGTCTACCATATTATAACATTCATCATTAATAAATTTAAAATAATATTCGGCGCTGTGCTTGGCACCTGTGTACGTATTTTTGATTAATATGATCCGATGTGTATCGTAAGTAGCGTTTTATTTGCCAGGAGCAAGATTATTTGGTCGTGAAGTAAGTGAACTGATTCTGAACTGAGCGGGCAGGAAAATAAGACGCAGGAATTGTTAATATTTCCCGGTTATATTAAATTCCTGTTGCACAATAAAAGGTTTTCAGACCTCCTATAAAAGTTTAAGTGATAATTTATGAACAAATATCAGTTATTAGGCTAATTGACAAAGAAGGATAGTCAGTGTAAGCTTATAGGGACTGTACATTGAAGATACAAATGGTCTTCTATCGTACATAAGCTACTAACTGAATACTGTACTTTCTGGGGAATTGGCGTAATTACTTACAAGAATTTATCGGTACGGTATTAGTTTAATACCCCTTCACCCAAAAAGAAGAACTAACTATTGTAATCTACTTGTAAATAAGAGAAATGCAAAAGGAAAAAGGGTGAGTATAGTACGATAATACCAATAATACACTTAAAAAACTTGAATGGTCCGTGACAGTAATATATAATTATAATCATCTAATTAAAGAAAACAATTCTTCCGGTACCTAACTACAATTTTGTGAAACTATGAAAAATTTGTGTCTATAGCAAATCGAAGTTTTTATAGTAAAATTTACCTTTTTCGTATGTATAACCGTCAAAGTTGCAGGTATTGTAGTCTGATAAATCCTCATTGCAGGTCTGATCAATCCTCTTTGGATGGTGAACAACACTTGCAGAAATTGAACTTGTGGGTGAGAACATTTAATAAGAGCGCCTTTCTTCATGTAATAAACACTCACAGAACTGCATCCAGAAAATGCGCGCCTTGTTTGAGATTTTCTGATCAACTGCTTACAGAGGAAGTGCATTGGTAGGCAAAGAACCATTGGAATGGCTTCCGAAATCCCTATATCTTACACATTTCGAATATTTTTATGGAGTTATTTAAAGTCTGATGTCTATATCAATCACTCAAAATGTACAGAAAGAATTCCTACTTATCTTTGCGTATTGTCAGCAATTCAGTGAGGACCTAATTAATTGATTATAATTCCTTAATATAGCAGTTTCTGTTTATTTTGTGTAAACAGTAAGATATACGTTTTCTAAGTGTCAATTGTCTTTTATTTGAAAGATTTCTTATGTAAAATGGTAACACTTTGATAATCTCAGTTTGACAATAAAAATACCTCTTGAAACCAAGGAAAAATAAAGGATTTTTATTTTTAAAAAAATAAAGACATCATTATTCAAAAACAAATGATGGTTGACAATCGATTTACATGCATTAACGTGTACTTATCACATAAAATCGACATGCAGAAGCATCTTCAACAATTTTATTTCGGTTTTACTGAATTTATTCCGTACTGTAGGTACACAGTGTACATAAACTTATTTCAAACAACTCGTGGAATATAAATAATATATGTAAGTACTACAGTGATATCAAAACAATAATTTGGGAGTTTCTAAACTAACCACTAAACTGTTTGTTTTCAAGAAATATGCATAACAATAAGATGATTGCTTTCAAGATAAATTGCATCTACAAATACTCACGTTACCTTAGTTTTCAATTCTCTAGAGGCAATTTCTCCGATCGGAATGGAGTACGTGCTGGGAATACGAAAACACGAATGTAATAATGTGTAAACAGGCAGAAAAAAAAACTAGTGTGACAAAAATGCATAGCAGTACTTTATTATACGGTACGTTTATTCCTCAATTATAAATTTGCGATTATCCAACTACTTAAGACATCTTCTATAAAACTATTAATGTTATTCTCTGTTCTTCGTAAATTCTATAAACAGTCTTGTACGTGTAAATTAGAGATGGTATCCAAATGTGTCAAGATTACCTTTGTAAGAACTAAACAGATGAAGTACAATGTTGTGCGTACATGGGCACATGGACTTCGCTATCGCTGCACGAAATTAACATAATGAAATTTTTCTGATTCTGCTAATCTAAAAATCCCGGCCTCTATCTGGCGCCATCTACCCAAAGCATTATAAACTACTTGGTAATTGCGTGATATTTTTAAAATCACGTGCTAAATTTATGCAGTGCGACTGGATTATATTGAGCCCAATCAACACTTAATTTATTACTGTTATTGATAATTTCGGCCTTTATATTGTCTATTTTTTTTCTACCTAAATTCTTCTAATACTATACAAACATTCACCCGTTTCATTTATTATGTGCTTACTACAACATAGTAGAACTTACGACGTGTACCAGTAGAAACGACATATCCAGTTTTTTCAACACAAAAAACGAGTCTGTTGCAGTCATTTAGCTCTTACCAAAATAATCTGTGCTAGTATGTAACTCTCAATGTACTTGATCTCTTTATTATTCCTTTTAGGTAGTTGCTTCTTTTAGGTCATGCTTTTTGTTAGATAGTTATAACTTATATTATCTGGACATTATAATTTTTTATCTCCCTCGGTTAAGTTGTAATAGTACAGCCACACGTTGGGCGCCATATGTAATAGTACGGCTTTATTCTACAATAATAATGAATAAAATTGCCCCAAAGTTGGGTGACATATGTATTAGTACGTCTTTAAACTTGACTGTAATTATTAAAGTAATTAAGTTGTTCTTTTGTGAGAGAAATTTTAGGTTTTTAAACAGACTCGAATTTAATAGTGAAATTAATTAACTTATTGAACACTCCTCGTTACTAGCTCAGATAATAGGTCGGTTCGCATGAGAATCTTAATTTCAAGTCGGTTCGGGTATTAAGACACTAAGATTATTTTTATAGACGTACTATTTTTATAATCCTTATTTTTATGTTAAGGTAACCAAATAAGATGCAAAATGATATATAAATATTGTGAATATATTGATTAAAAAACAATCAACAAAGATCAGGTTACAAAACAAATATTACAAAGCGAAACACAATTCAAATTGTATACATCAATATAAAATACGCATTAGTTATGTAAAATGCATGCATGATATAGGCCTCTAATTAGATTGCACGTTGAGTACCTTTATGATGATGCTATGAAGATGTAGCGGCGTTCCCATTCGTTGATACTGGTAGTTTCCCAGGATAGATTGATGCCGTCTTCGTGGCCTGAATTGGGGCACACACTCGCTTTAATTTTACTTTTACCTCGCGTAGCACACTATTTGATTTATTGTAAATATATCTATTTTCTCACTATGCTTTTCTTTTTACTTAAGGAGTGCTTTGAATTACTATATTTTTATTAGCACTATTAACCTGCGAGACGTTCCCCGACTAGTGAAGAAGCAGGTTCACAGGTCCCTCTTGTCGAATAAATAAATCGGCTGGACCCAACCCAGTTAATTTATAAACGCATCAGAAGAAATTTCCTGGCGTTTATAATTTCATAGGGAACGATCTCGCAGGTTAATAGTGCTAATAAAAATATAGTAATTCAAAGCACTCCTTAAGTAAAAAGAAAAGCCTAGTGAGAAAATAGATATATTTACTATAAATAAAATAGTGTGCTACGCGAGGTAAAAGTAAAATTAAAACGAGTGTGTGCCCCAGTTCAGGCCACGAAGACGGCATCAATCTATCCTGGGAAACTACCAGTATCAACGAATGGGAACGCCGCTACATCTTCATAGCATCATCATAAAGGTACCCAACGTGCAATCTAATTAGAGGCCTATATCATGCATGCATTTTACATAACTAATGCGTATTTTATATTGATGTATACAATTTGAATTGTGTTTCGCTTTGTAATATTTGTTTTGTAACCTGATCTTTGTTGATTGTTTTTTAATGAATATATTCACAATATTTAAATATCATTTTGCATCTTATTTGGTTACCTTAACATAAAAATAAGGATTATAAAAATAGTACGTCTATAAAAATAATCTTAGTGTCTAATACCCGAACCGACTTGAAATTAAGATTCTCATGCGAACCGACCTATTATCTGAGCTAGTAACGAGGAGTGTTCAATAAGTTAATTAATTTCACTATTAAATTCGAGTCTGTTTAAAAACCTAAAATTTCTCTCACAAAAGAACAACTTAATTACTTTAATAATTACAGTCAAGTTTAAAGACGTACTAATACATATGTCACCCAACTTTGGGGCAATTTTATTCATTTTTATTGTAGAATAAAGCCGTACTATTACAAAGTGTTCTACGTTTTCTTTTATTATCAGTTAGTTAAATTTGAAACTTTTAAATAAAGGAATCAAACAAAAGTTTCAAAATGCTTAGAAACCATTATAAAGATTAGGTGCATTTTTGTTAGAGTTTTCTGATACCGTATTATCAAAACTTAGTAGTATACAGCTAGTCTAAATTAAGAATTAAAATAAATGGTATCTAATATATTAATATATAATCTGCTAGTGCTGGGATACAAATCATATTTTTTTCTACAACCATCGTAAATATAACACTATGATATAATTAAATAAGGAAATAAATAGCGATGGAAAGCACATCCATCAATACGTATTATAAAGCGATTTGAAGATATATGTTTTTGTAGGAAGACGGGCCATATTTCATACAAAGAAAAGAAAAATTTAACGAGATTTTGGTAGGAACGGAATAGGTATTTCATTTTCTTTAAATAAATCATGGGAACCATTCCATACATATGAACTATATCCGGCGACTATGTCGGAAGAGAAAATTACACGGTTATTTGAAAGTTGGTAGAGTTAGTATCAAATGTTTTTATATAGGATGTTGTTTTATATCAACCCTCGCAATGAAAATGTCAAAAAAAACAAGATTTGTCTAGTATTATTAAAAACTCTTTAGATTCTTAATAATTTTGGTAAAACAATGTGTAGTCAGTTCTCATGGCAATATCTTTAGTAAATAAAAGATACTATTAAAAAAGTATATTTTCTACTAAGAAATATTATATTAGTGAGGTACAGTTGATTTAATATAAAATTACATAATCCTCACTGTCATCTTTGTCTGAAACATCGTCATTATCATCTTGTTCCTTGTTGATTATTGATTTTTTGAAGTATGTAGATCCATTCCCAGATTTTTTTTTAACGACGTCATTACTTTTTGCAGTGAGATATATGTATTTATAAGTCTAAGATATATAGAAGGGATATTATTACTTTCACAAATTGACAATACTTTATTTTCTTCTATGTACAAAAATTTAGTAAAAGCTGTGGCAAGTCCTGTTTTCGTAATTGATAATCAGCCTCGCATCTTTTCTCAAATTCAAAGTTTTAATTTCCCTTCTATAAGAATAGTGGAGCTATAATAAGTTTTTGGAGGTCAAAGTCCCTTAAAGTTGTTTTTTTCTATTTCGGGGCTATAAAGTTCACTTTACGATACCCGTTTTGGTTGCATAAATTATTACTTTATCGCACGCTAATTTTATTTTTATTCCCATGTTGAATAGTACAACTGTTATAAACATTTAATGTAACATTAAAAGATTCGTGTGTATTAATGGAGATCCCAAGCACATTTTGAGAACATTCTATGTTTTGTCTGAAATCCTGTTGATTTGCAATGACTGACATATCACTGCCTATTGTGTCAGAAGTAGATGGATTTTGAATGATTTTAGTGCATGTATTAGGTGCACCAGACAGTATTCAAGCAATCCTAACATTTTTCTTAATAGAGTTTTCAATGTAACCTCCAGCCATAGCTGAGGATTTCCATCTTCCATGGTGCTTATTTATTATTAAGTCACGACCACTATTAGCCAAGTGTGTCACAGTGGAACGCCTAAAGCAATGTCCAGTGAAGAGCTTAGGATTAGGTAAATTTAAGTACTTAAGTAAACTTTTCCTATGGTATTAATACCAATTGGACTATTCAGGCAAGATGCATTTCTATATTGCAGGAAGAAGCGTTTATGTATAACATGACTGGGACGTAGTGACTAATGTTTTTTAACCAAATTAATCCATAATCTTTTTATTATAATAAATTGTCTTGGAACCTAAGTTTTAGTTTTTGGTACTCCCACCATTATGACATCATTTGTAAACTGTATATCATCTAAAATCATGTTCGTTATTTCTTCACGACAAGCTCCATTATAGCCCATCATAAGGATACTCTTAACAGAATATTAATATGACTAGTATAACAAAATAATTTAGAAAACTAGTAAAATACTACTACAATGATGTTTTTATTACTTACTTTCAATGCTAAATATGTTTTGTCCTCAACTTCTATTATAAAACGGTTAATATTACCTATTTATAAAATCTTGGATTCCTTAGGCTCGTAGCCTTCAGATATTCTTTTTAAATATGCAGGAAGCCAAGACAATGTTGATACTTTTATAAATATTTAAACAACATCGTAACATTGAATATGTATACCATAAGGACGGCGCCTTTTATATCTGACTTTCTTTATCAAAATAAGCAATTATTAAATTTGCAATAATATTCGCGATATTATTTTCTTTACACCAACTTAAAAAACGCTTGTATTGCTTTTGCTAAATATGTTCAGACTTTGTTGGCAAAAGATTTTGTAAATTGTCTTCTGCTATTTTGCGAATCTCTGGAGGCGTGCAATTATTTGTTTCGTCCATTTTGTTAATAATTTAAAATAATTTATTGCTTAAATCTTTCTAAATTTTAAGCAAAATGACATATAATATGTACTACTTAAAAATCAGACTAACCAACTTCAAAAAAAACATAATATCTAAAATGGTCAAACAAAACATGTCTCTCACTTTAAGCCTTTTGAACTTTTAATACCCGAAATATAAAAAAAAAATAGTAAAAACACACGTTTCATAAGATATTTTGTGCACTTGTTCTTCAGAATACTCACTTTGCGGCTCGTTTTCTAAACTTGAACGCGTGCGAAAAAATCATATCTTATGAAACTTGTATTTTAATATATGTACTATTGTCAAGTCCTAATTCGTCATCAGAATTCTTAAGCGCTCGAGCTGCATCTCTGTTTTTCTGATAATTTTCATACTTTGATAACAATTTTGATTTTAGTTGCTCATCAGCCATTTTGTAGGCATTTACACCGAAGACAGGTGATATAAAAAAAACTTAAGATAAAAACTAAAATAATAATATAATACTGGATGCAGCACAATCTTAGACTTTGGGAGAAAATTTAGTATCGATGTCTACATACAAATAAAAGTTATTTGTTAAATCTTCATCAAAATCAAATGCAAACAAGTCATTTACACTAAAAACGTTTTAGAAAAAATGAAAAACGTTTGCACTAAAAGTTTGATAATGTCTTTGCATTTTTATACATTGATACTCCACTAACTGCAAGAATTAGATTTATTTCTGCCGATGGCACAACACAGACATCACATTTCTACCGTTGCTTTCGGGAATCGGCTTAGTGTAGGTAGCTGCCAACAGCATATAAGTTATTTTAAATTTTCATGTTCAAAAAAAAATTTCAAAGATGAATTCACGGGAATAAGACTGGATCATGTAATAACATTCCTATGTCAGACGACTAACAAAGAGAAAAAAGATGGTAGAAGTAAATAGAAAGAGAATGCCGAAAAGACTGACAGATGGTACGCAGTAAAAAAAGACAAATCACATAATATATGAAAAAGAAGATAATAAAATCAAAAACTATACTTTCATGACCTATATATTCCATCCAGTGTTCCATTTATACCGTATTAAAATATAACCATTAAGGGTAACATCAATAATAAGTTTAGTCCAAATCATGAAGACTCCTTCCCTTCTAAGTACCCGACTATAGCTATAAACACTATTGCACAATTGCTCTTATATTATTGCATATGCAACATCAGAGAATCATATATAATTACGTTATGATGAAAGCAAAAAATTTAAAAAGTATTTTTTTAATGTAATTTCGATATATATTAATTATCCTAGCATAATTAAATATTCTTATACTTTGATGTAGTCCTAAAAGAATATAGGAAATTGAACGCTATATAAAAAAAATATTTGATATTCTCTGAATTGTGTGTTTATATTCAAAAGTGTTGGTTGACTAATCAAACCGTCGTCAGGTCAAACTCGACTTTAATTATTTCGCAAGTTTTATTAGATTTATCTAACACATGTTTCGGTAAGATCACTTACCATTATCAGAAAGACAAGAATTAAAAGTGAAGGTGCATCTGTGGACCAATACCGATGCAAGAAATCAAGCTCTCGTTAGCTTAATATATGCGTCTATTATTGGTGTATTTATAACATCTGTGTATGTATAACAATTATCTTTTTGTTTATGGCCCTCTTAATTTCTGAATTTTCAAGCAATATTTTACTGTTACTTACATTATACAGGCTTATTTTTTTAAATCTTGACATAGGCTAACTTTTTTATTTGAAAAGATAGACCAATGGTCCCTGAAGCAAAGTTTTAGGAATTAGTCCAAATAAGAAAAATACGTGGCAAAAATAAACGCGTTGTTGCCAGATTGGGCGCTATTTCAGAAAAACATATTTTCTTAAATGGTAACAACGTGTTTTTTTAACAATTTCTAATACATCTTGAGATTCTAGACAAAACAGAGAGGATGCAAGTTTTTGATTAGAGTGGCGGCTTACGAGCTAATATGCCTAAACTTTAATACATTTTGTTACTATTGTTATTTTTTTAATGCTGGAAAATCAGTTAAATATAGGCACCATTAGCTCGTAAACCGCCACTCTAATCAAAAACTTGCATCCTCTCTGTTTTATCTAGAATCTCAAGATGTATTAGAAATTGTTAAAAAAACGCGGTATTGCCATTTAAGAAAATATGTTTTTCTGAAATAGCGCCCAATCTGGCAACAACGCGTTTATTTTTTCCACGCATTTTTCTTACTTGGACTAATTCCTAAAACTTTGCTTCAGGAACCATAGGTCTATCTTTTCAAATAAAAAAGTTAGTCTATGTCAAGATTTAAAAAAATAAGCCTGTATAAAAATTTACAGCCATTTATGCAATCGTCTACGAAGCCGGTATTCTTATTGCTGTGTTTACAATTTATAAAGTATTTATGTCATAATATGTATATATAAACTCACACAAGAAAGAGTTTACTTGTACTTTACCTCGTATCAAAAAAAATACTGTTCACTGTTGTTTATAAAGAACTGCTTGCCTTGCTCTAGTGCTAAGACATATATCATTAAAAAAGAAACTGTTCTGCACTGTAATTTCATATGCCATATACAAGCGGCTCTGTATGTATATCGATATGTTTGATGTGAATATATAGAGAAGTCCGAGTCTTACATAATATTGCGAGGAAACTCAACACCTTTTCTTAAAAATATATTAATACTGCAAAAAGTTTTTTTACGTATTAGGCCTACATATCCCATTTATTAAAATTAGAATATCACCGTACTAATTGGCTACCTCTTCTAGCTATTACAGATATATTAAATTTGTAACATACAAACGTATACATAAATACATATACTTGTTTGAAATAGGTTTTATAGCTTTTATAACTTAATTAACGCAACGTGCGACCAGATACATTACATTTATTTTCATAAAAATTAATGTATTATGAAACTCTTTTATTAAATATAATTAAAATACAGTTCCCATTTAGGTCCGGTGCAAATTTACCAAATTGAAATAAATTCAGTTAACTTGCTTAATTGTTTGTAAAACGTAATTCTCACTTTTAGTTTCTCTTAATGGCGTATTGGATTGCAGAGAAGTAATTCCATTTCAGTTAACTGCCTTAACTGCTTTGTAGTTTTTTTCACTTTTCGAACGGTAGTGTAATTAAACTTTTCTAGAAAAATATGAGGTGCTTTTCATTAATTTTATTATTTTCTGTATTTTCCTCTGTGACTTCAAATGCGAAGTACAGTAGAAGTGCTGAACTATTTGTTATACTCATATAGCTAGAAGTAAATGTGTACATTATATCAATATGTTACAGAAGCTTAATTTTTGGAGTTGAGTTGAAGTTCTATATAATAATAATAATAATAATAATAATAATGTAATCTTTATTCGCTTTCTATACATTAGAAAAATTCACAATAATATAATATAAAGAAGAAATAAAATAATTACAAGCGAACCGCAGGGTGAGGTTCAGACTCGATCTGTTTTTACACCTAAACCCTGATAAAAAAAAAGAACAATAGATATTATAGCAGTAACTATAGCATGCCTAAACTAGGTAGCATTCTGCAACAGTGTCATATAACTATATACTGGGGTGTCTCTAAAAGGTGCGGAAAAAACGCTACCACACATTTCTGAGGGCAAAATATGACGATCTAACCCAACTTACCTCAGTCCAAAAGTGGATGCTTTCGGAGATACAGAGTGTCAAAAGTTCAATTTGGTTTTAGTTTTTTATAAATAATTTTTGTAATAATTGGTATATTGTCACAATATTTGTGTAGGGGGGGTTTCGTGGGGTAAAAAATTTAAATCTGCTCTCATTTTCATTGCAAAATGTAGAGGGCGCCACCTGCGGCATATTGTATCAATTTAAAACGTAATAACTTTTTTGAGACACACTGTATTTAACTTTTAAATAAAAATTCTTATTCTCCAATGTTTTTTACCTAGAAAAGGTATACCTGGTAGGAGTTGATTGGAGCAGCCGTTTATGAGTAATCTGGATATAAAAAATTCATTCCGTATATGGACACATATGCATCTGTAATTTGGGCGTTATTCTTGTGGCAATTCAATGTAATGGTGCATCCACTTTTGGACTGAGGTAAGTTGGGTTAGATCGCCCTCAGAAATGTGTGGTAGCGTTTTTTCCGCACCTTTTAGAGACACCCTGTATATATTTACTGGTTATATATATATATATATATGTTGTCACTGGATTCCGGGTTTTCTTCCGCGTTTCCACTGCTTGGTCTTTGGAAAGACCGATGCTGGTTTCTTGACGACGTTTCGGCAAAATCACACTTGCCATCTTCAGGTCTGCGATAACTGTCTGCTTCTGCTTCTTGTTATTCGTAAACTGACGTTTTCGGGATTCGGATGGTGGTTATATACTTCGTTAGCGTTTCGGTTGGTTGCCCTTGGACGAGTGTGTGCATGGTTCCGTGTCGTTGGGCTCGTGTTTGGAGTGTGACGGCTGGTTTGCGATGTAGAAGTATATCTTGTTAGTGCTGGTTTCCATGCTGTTGGTAACCTCTGGGTATCATCTCGTGAATTCAGATTGTTCGGATGTTTTTCAATTTCGATGGCTTCCCTGATGATTCTGGTTTTAGTATGTTCGATGTTCGCTAATAGCTTGGTGTTACTGAAGTCTATCGTGTGGGATGTTTCTTTTACATGTTGAGCCAGGGATGAAGTTTTCTCGTCTTTTCTTACGGAATTTTTGTGTTCGTCTCTTCTTGCGTTTACCCTTCTGTTCGTTTGTCCAATGTAAGTTTTTTCACAGGTGAGGCACGGAATTTCATAAACTCCTTGGTTTTCTAAAGGTATTTTTGTTTTAGGGTTTCGAAGGACTGTACTGATTTTTCTGTCTGCTTTGAATGTTGTTTCAATGTTGTGTCTTCGTAGGATTTTGGATATTCTATCGGTGGTGCCTTTCACATAGGGTAAGTAGGTTTTGGCAGTTGGTGTTTCTTTTTCCTCTTGTGGTGTTGTTGGTTTCGGCTTGGATGCCCTTTTGATAGCAGATTCACTGAAACCATTCTGCTGGAGTGCTTTGTGGAGTTTGTCCATTTCTTGGTTGATGTTATCTTCGTCTGCTAATCTCTGCGATCTTGTCACTAGGGTTTTCACTACTGATTGTAACTGAGCTGGGTGGTGGTGAGACTGAGCGTTCAGATATCTGTCTGTATGGGTGGATTTTCGGTATACCGTGTGACTTAAGTTCCCATTTTCTTTCTTCTTGACCAAAACGTCGAGGAATGGTAATTCGTTGTTCGATTCTATTTCCATCGTAAATTTTATTTTTGGATGGGTTTTGTTTAAATGTTCCAGGAAGATGTCGAGTTGGTCCTTTCCATGTGTCCAGATCACGAAAGTGTCATCGACGTAGCGTAGCCAGAGTTTGGGTTTGTGGGTGGCCGTCCTTAGTGCTGTTTTTTCTAAGTATTCCATAAAAAGGTTTGCTATTACTGGTGATAGTGGAGAACCCATTGGGGCGCCTTCTATTTGTCTATAGCGCTGATCTTCGTAGATAAAGTATGTGTTCGTCAGACAGTGTTTCACCAAGTTCATTATGTGCACTGGAGGTTGGTATATTCGTTCGATGGTCTCTAGAGCTTCGGCAACTGGTATATTGGTAAACAGTGATACTACGTCGAAGCTTACTAATAACCATTCTGGTTCTACTTTTTCTTGTCTCAATAGATCGATGAAGTGGCTTGCGTTCTTGACGTAAGATTCGGCTTCTTCGACATGAGGTTGTAGTTGTTGGGCTAGGTATCTAGCCAATTGTTGAACAGGTGATCCAATGGAGCTGACTATGGGTCTTAGGGGTGCACCTTCCTTGTGGACTTTAGGTAAGCCGTACAATTTGGGGCATCTTGATGACTTCTCCCTTGGAATGAGTGCTGTCTGGATTTCCTTGTCGATGGGACTCTCCTTGATTTTAGTTTTGGTTGTTTTCTCCAGGTATGTTGTTGGATCCGTGGAGATTGGTTGGTATGCTGGATCCTCCAAGAGGGTTCTTATTTTGGCGTCGTAGTCGGTTGTGTTCATTACCACAGTTGCATTTCCTTTATCGGCTGGTAGAATAATAATGTTTTCGTTTTCCCTTAGTTGTTTCAATGCCAAGAATTCTTCATGTGATAGGTTTTTCTTTGGTGGTTTGGCTGTCCTTAATATTTGCGATACATCTTGGCGGATAGTCTCGGCCGTATTCTTGTCAATCCCAGCTATAGTTGCTTCCACTCCACAAATTATTTCTTCTACTGGTATGCGGGCAGGAGCTATTGCGTAGTTAAATCCTTTAGCCAAAACATTGTGGGATGCTGCGTCCAATCCATGGGTGGATAAGTTGTATACTACTTTGAGTGATTTGTTCTCTACTCTGGTGTCTCTGGGTTTTTGTTCTGCTTGCAGGTGGTTGAACTTCTTTATTTGTTTTGCTTTTGTCCAATCGGTATTTGTCTCGGAACGGAATTCACTGAGCTGGTCCAGTATTCTCCAAATTATCGGGTGGATAATGTTGCTGAGGTTCAAATGTAGTTGCAGTAATTGTTTGTTGGTATCATCCAACATTTTTCTAGTCTCGTGGATGGATTCCCTCAGTAGCGCCATACTTGCTTTCTTCAGAATGTTCTTGGTTTGTCTGGTGTTTCTGTTGAACTTCAGTTTCAATGTCTGTGGCACTATGTTTTCCTCTCGGCAACGTTGTAGAAAAGTCAGGTCACAAAGCAGTTTGCTTCTTCTTGTTCTTAGTTTTTCGAAGGTCTTGGTTTGGTGTAAAGTCTTCTCCCCGTAAAGACGTAATATGTTCTCTTTCAGGTTTCCGCGGGTAGTAGTATGTGTTGTCACTGGATTCCGGGTTTTCTTCCGCGTTTCCACTGCTTGGTCTTTGGAAAGACCGATGCTGGTTTCTTGACGACGTTTCGGCAAAATCACACTTGCCATCTTCAGGTCTGCGATAACTGTCTGCTTCTGCTTCTTGTTATTCGTAAACTGACGTTTTCGGGATTCGGATGGTGGTTATATACTTCGTTAGCGTTTCGGTTGGTTGCCCTTGGACGAGTGTGTGCATGGTTCCGTGTCGTTGGGCTCGTGTTTGGAGTGTGACGGCTGGTTTGCGATGTAGAAGTATATCTTGTTAGTGCTGGTTTCCATGCTGTTGGTAACCTCTGGGTATCATCTCGTGAATTCAGATTGTTGTGAAAGAGAACATATTACGTCTTTACGGGGAGAAGACTTTACACCAAACCAAGACCTTCGAAAAACTAAGAACAAGAAGAAGCAAACTGCTTTGTGACCTGATTTTTCTACAACGTTGCCGAGAGGAAAACATAGTGCCACAGACATTGAAACTGAAGTTCAACAGAAACACCAGACAAACCAAGAACATTCTGAAGAAAGCAAGTATGGCGCTACTGAGGGAATCCATCCACGAGACTAGAAAAATGTTGGATGATACCAACAAACAATTACTGCAACTACATTTGAACCTCAGCAACATTATCCACCCGATAATTTGGAGAATACTGGACCAGCTCAGTGAATTCCGTTCCGAGACAAATACCGATTGGACAAAAGCAAAACAAATAAAGAAGTTCAACCACCTGCAAGCAGAACAAAAACCCAGAGACACCAGAGTAGAGAACAAATCACTCAAAGTAGTATACAACTTATCCACCCATGGATTGGACGCAGCATCCCACAATGTTTTGGCTAAAGGATTTAACTACGCAATAGCTCCTGCCCGCATACCAGTAGAAGAAATAATTTGTGGAGTGGAAGCAACTATAGCTGGGATTGACAAGAATACGGCCGAGACTATCCGCCAAGATGTATCGCAAATATTAAGGACAGCCAAACCACCAAAGAAAAACCTATCACATGAAGAATTCTTGGCATTGAAACAACTAAGGGAAAACGAAAACATTATTATTCTACCAGCCGATAAAGGAAATGCAACTGTGGTAATGAACACAACCGACTACGACGCCAAAATAAGAACCCTCTTGGAGGATCCAGCATACCAACCAATCTCCACGGATCCAACAACATACCTGGAGAAAACAACCAAAACTAAAATCAAGGAGAGTCCCATCGACAAGGAAATCCAGACAGCACTCATTCCAAGGGAGAAGTCATCAAGATGCCCCAAATTGAACCTAACAAGATGGGCAACATGGCTTAAATTTGCTGTGTTTCTTGCCGATAATTACGAAGGCATCAAAAATGTTGTAACTCAATTTGATTCAGCAACCAGTCTTGCCATAGAAAAGTGTAACGTAATTTTCAATAAATCGAGAATACAAAATAAGCTATCATATATTAAATCTAATTTTGCTATAACTGAGCAGGCAATTACTAGATTAGAAGATAGAAATTTATCTTTAAATGATGGTGTTGGCATTGTAAATGATATTGAAGAGAAAATTGGAAAAGTCAACGGATTGACTGGAAAAAGAATTAAAGGAAAATTAGCGGCAATTCTAAGCAAAAATGGAGGTTTTGTTACATTAAAATCTATAAATAATACAATTAATGGCAATTTTAATGAAGACATTAATATAAGCCCCTCATTAATACCTAGTTTTAAGAATGCACCGATCACATCTTGCGATGTTGAAAGAAAATTTTCCCAGTATAAACATATACTTACAGATCGTAGACATAATTTAACTATGGAAAATTTAAAGAAATATATGGTTATTTATTGTAATAAATAAATATATAATTTGTATATACAACAATTTATTGTAATAAATAAATATGCTGCATGACATGGAAAGTGCAACACCAAGAATGGGTGCGAATTTTTTGACCAAACTTGGTAGAAACGTATAACTAGTCAAAAGCAATAATTGATTAAAATTTTGTTGCGATAGATCAAGTGGTCATGACACATCTGACACTTCATTCAGTTTTCGCTGACATTAATGTGTGGTGTATTAATTGCTTGTTTGAAATTAATTTCAACGGTTTTGTCTTATTATACCTTTGTTTAACATGTTTAAAGAGTTTTATTATGCCTAGAGTGCGGCAACGTGGAAATTATCGCCAATTAAGCGAATTCGACAGAGGTCGAATTGTTGGTTTGCGAGAAGGTGGTTTTTCATACAGGGAAATTGCAAATCGCCTTAACCGGAACCAATCCACCATTATGCGCTGTTATCAATCATGGACTAGGGAAGGTCAGGAAAGACGCCAAAGAGGAACCGGAGGCCGAAGAAGAACTAATGAGATACAGGACCGCCGCCTTCGCTTAATGGCACTAAGAGACAGGTTTTCCAGTACCAGATTAATTGCTGACGTGTGGTTAGGTAATATTGGTCGCCCTGTAACCCTTCGAACCGTTTATCGTCGAATTAGGGGTTTCGGCTTACATTCTTATCGTCCACATCTTGTGTTACCACTTACGGCTCAACACCGACAGCAACGTTTGGAGTGGTGTAGATTGCGACTGCACTGGAACGTGGAGTGGCACAGGGTGGTATTCAGTGATGAATCTCGATTTTGTCTAGGGATGCATGATGGCCGTATGAGGGTCAGACGAAGACGTGGGGAACGTCGTGATATTCAGTTTTCCGTTGAAAGGCATGTGCATCGAGCGTGGGTGTTATGGTATGGGGTGCTATAGCATATGGGAGTAGGTCTCAATAGGTGTTCATCCAAACCACCATGAACGCCCAGCGTTACATTGATGAGGTGGTAGAACCCCATATTCTACCATATCTTCAAACGCTCGAAGACCCACTTTTCCAGCAGGATAATGCCCCTCCCCACGTAGCGAGAATTTCTATAAATCGCTTGGAAGAGGCTCATGTCAATATCTTGCCATCGCCACCCAAATCCCCCGACCTCTCGCCAATAGAACATGTGTGGGACATTATGGGACGAAAACTTATGAATTTAGCCAATCCCCCGCAGACACTAATAGCTCTCCGGCATGAATTACAGGTTGCTTGGGACACCATACCCCAAGAGGATATCGACCACCTAGTCGAATCAATGCCACGAACAGTGAGGGAGTGTGACACTAATAGGGGCGGTTCAACACATTATTAATAAAAATTATGTTAAATTGTGTTAGTCTTTTGTTTTTTTTCTTTGAAATTTTAATCAATTATTGCCTTTGACTAGTTATACGTTTCTACTAAGTTTGGTCAAAAGATCCGCACCCCTTCTTGGTGTTGCAGTTTCCATGTCATACAGTATATACAATTTGTAATACGACAAATGAATTTTAATTTCCTAAAACATAATAACTAAATGCACATCATTAGCGCATATTGCATATTGTAAGTGCGTATTTAGGGATTTTTTAAGTACATATTGCATGCATATTTGGCAAACTTTTTAGTGCATATTTTCCAGTCTCTAGCTATTACTGAAGGATGGCAACGAGGTAATACTTATTAGCGTTCCTTAAAATTAGAGTTAAATGAACCGGTAGTAAATGTTCTACTTGTAATAAAAGCCAAGGACTGTCAATTTTAATAATAATAATAAATAATAATCTACTGATTACTAATTCAGTTAGAAAGTTGACATTATTAGATTCACTTTTATTACGAAGCGACTCAACAAAATGTTTGTTGAGTAAAATATTTTTTTCCACTGTCATCAAAATGCTGTTTACAGCACATGTTTTCACGACTCTAAGAGATGTTTTAAAAACAACTTGACAGTCTGTGACTATGCTCTTTAGTCACGGGCTAGCGTTAGTTAAAGTTCTTTTTTAATTGAAATAATCTATTGACTATTGAAATTAAACAAAGTTTGTTGATAATAAATAATAATAATAATAAATATCTTTACTGAAACAAAAAAAAAAGACAGCTAGGGTAATTATATAAAAGTAAAGATTATGAATAAACAACCCATTATGAACAAACCCAAGGTAAAACTCAGTGCTACGCATCTTCAAAACAAAAAAGAGCTAAACCACTGTTCTATCTAAACATTGAAAATGAATTATAATTATTTAATTATACAAAAATGTCTAATATGTACTTAAGTATTACTAGCGACTTAAAAAAAATTACATGAATTAATTTAGGTACTCCAATTCAAAACTAAATAACTACTGAATTTACATTTACTCGCCCTTACCCCGTGCAATCGCCCTACTTTTACAGGTCGCCGATGCCCGACAATGTTCACTAGCTGTGGTGTCGTGGGTCCTTAGGATGTAAATTCGCCCCACTCTCTTAGAATTGGCAACTTCTGTGGTGATAGAGAACCCCCAGGTGTAACTAATATAATAGGACAAAGGGAAAAAGGAGATAAGAGAATTTGAAATGATGAAAATTAAAAGTGACGTTGTAAGTAATAAAATAACCAGGTTAGTAACGAATAAACCAGAAAAAAATAGCTCTAAGTTGCTTTATTTAACGACAATTTTCTAGATATTAAGTGTGTTTTATTCACTCAGCTGAGCAAAACAGCTTACCGCCACGCGCCAAGTGATCTTGCTATTTCAGAAGATCAGGTTGCGATCCGCGTATAGAAAGAGCGAAATTTATTGGCTGCAAATCGCATATTGACAAACGACACGTTTGATTAAGTTGTTATTTATTGCGGAGGTTAATATTATATTTTTATGTTTTTACATAATTACTTCGTTACATTCGTTATAAATTGCGAAAGTCGCTTTGCTTTTTAATTATAATAAGGATACATATCTCTTTATGTGCTCGTAATAAGCCAAGAAAACTTTTGCGGTGTCTTAACGTTTAAATACAAATTTGTACTATGCTCAAATAATTAATCAGTATTTTAATACTGATGTACAGGGTTATTCATTATAAATTACCCACCCTTGATCATCGTTATTACTGCATATACAAAAAATGTATCAAATACTCGTTGTATGGCTGAGACTGAATTTTATTTGCATGCTATCAAAAACACAGTGGCGTGCAGATACAACAGTATAATTTTTTTTTGTTTTAAATGGAATACGCTGTATATTATTAAATGGTCTTTTTACTCTGATTTCAAAAATATATCATATGATACCGGTATCTTAAACCGTTTACGAGTTATTAAATGTCGAATATCGTAGTTACTGTACCATGGAAAAGTTAAAACTATTAAGGTAAGCTATGAAAAAGACAATTATTGTGTTTGATAAATGACATTTCCATTTTGACTATTTTATTAAGGAAATGTCATTTATTAAACACAATAATTGTTATGTTTATAGCTTACTTTAATAACGTTAACCTTTCCAAAGTACAGTAACTACGATATTAGACATTTAATAACGAGAAAACTATTTAAGATACCGGTATCATATGGTATATTTTTGAAATCAGACTAAGAAGACCATTATAAAAATTTAATAATATACAGGATATTCCATTTAAAAAAAAAACACATTATTTTCTTTTGATACCGTAGTATCTGCATGCCACTGTGTTTTTGAGAGTATGCAAACAAAATTCAGTTTCAGCCACACCACTTTTATTGAAACATTTTTTTGTATATGCAATAATAACGATGATGAAGTGTGGGTAATTTATAATGAACAACCCTGTACATAAACATATATTTATTAAAAGAAATATACATTATTTCCAAATAATCCAGGTAAAAAATTAAATATATTTTTTAAACTCCAATCAGGTCTGCACTTCTTGTCGGTACCTTTTCAACTTTACGATAATAACAAACTAGATTTGACAATAATTACAGCATTTTAATAATAATAAATCTTTATTATCTTTAATATAGGAGTTTTTGTTTATTTTGTGTAAACAATGTTTTCTAAGTTTCAATTGTCGTTTATTTCAAAGATTTCTTATGTAACATGGTAACACGGTAACACTTTGATAATCTCAGTTTGACAATAAAAATACCTCTTAAAACCAAGAAAAAATAAAGGATTCTTATTTTTAAAAAAAAATAAAGACATCATTATTCAAAAACAAATGATGGTTGATAATCGATTTACATGCATAAATGTGTACATGCAGAAGCATCTTCAACAAATTTATTTCGGTTTTACTGAATTTATTCCGTACTGTAGGTACACAGTGTACATAAACTTATTTCAAAGAACTCGTGGAATATAAATAATATATGTAAGTACTACAGTGATATCAAAACAATAATTTGGGAGTTTCTAAACTAACAACAAAACTGTTTGTTTTCAAGAAATATGCATAACAATAAGATAATTGCTTTCAAGATAAATTGCATCTACAAATACTCACGTTACCTTAGTTTTCAATTCTCTAGAGGCAATTTATCCGATAGGAATGGAGTACGTGCTGGGAATACGAAAATACGAATGTAATAATGTGTAAACAGGCAGAAAAAAAAACTAGTGTGACAAAAATGCATAGCAGTGTTTTATTATACGGTACGTTTATTCCTCCATTATAAATTTGCGATTATCCAACTACTTATGACATCTTTTATAAAACTATTAATGTTATTCTCTGGTCTTCGTAAATTCTATAAACAGTCTTGTACGTGTAAATTCGAGATGGTATCCAAATGTGTTAAGATTACCTTTGTAAGAACTAAACAGATGAAGTACAAGGTTGTACGTACATGGGCACATGGACTTCGCTATCGCTGCACGAAATTAACATAACGAAATTTTTCTGATTCTGCTAATTTAAAAATCCCGGCCTCTACCTGGCGCCATCTACCCAAAGCATTATAAACTACTTGGTAATTGCGTGATATTTTTAAAATCACGTGCTATAATTATGCAATGTGACTGGATTATATCGAGCCCAATCAACACTTAATTTATTACTGTTATTGATAGTTTCGGCCTTTATTTTGTCTACTTTTTTTCTACCTAAATTCTTCTAATACTATACAAACATTCAGCCGTTTCATTTATTGTGTGCTTACTATAACATAGTAGAAGTTACGACGTGTACCAGTAGAAACTACATATCTAGTTTTTTCACAAAAAAAAAACGAGTCTGTTGCAGTCATTTAGCTCTTACCAAAATAATCTGTGTTAGTATGTAACTCTCAATGTACTTGATCTCTTTATTATTCTTTTTAGGTAGTTGCTTCTTTTAGGTCATGCGTTTTGTTAGATAGTTATAACTTATATTATCTGGACATTATAATTTCTAATCTCCTTCGGTCAAGTGTTCTAGATGTTTTCTTTAAAAAGTTTCAAATTTAACAGTCAGTTAAATTTGAAACTTTTAAATAAAGGATTCAAACAAAAGTTTCAAAATGCTTAGAAACCATTATAAAGATTAGGTGCATTTTTGTTAGAGTTTTCTGATACCGTATTATCAAAACTTAGTAGTGTAAAGGTAGTCTAAATTAAGAATTAAAATAAATAGTATGTAATATATTAATATATAATCCGCTAGTGCTGGGATACAAATCATATTTTTTTCTACAACCACCGTAAATATAACACTATGATATAATTAAATAAGGAAATAAATAGCTATGGAAGGCACATCCATCAATAAATCTTATAAAGTGATTTGAAGATATATGTTTTTGTAGGAAGACGGGCCATATTTCATACAAAGAAAAGAGAAATTTAACGAGATTTTGATAGGAAAGGAAGAGGTATTTCATTTTCTTTAAATAAATCATGGGAACCATTCCATACATATGAACTATATCCGGCGACTATGTCGGAAGAGAAAATTACACGGTTATTTGAAAGTTGGCACAGTTAGTATCAATGTTTTTATATAGGATGTTGTTTTATATCAACCCTCGCAATGAAAATGTCAAAAAAAAACAAGAATTGTTTAGTATTATTAAAAACTCTTTAGATTCTTAATAATTTTGGTAAAACAATGTGTATTTAGTTCTCATGGCAATATCTTTAGTAAATAAAAGATACTATTAAAAAAGTATATTTTCTACTAAGAAATATTATATTAGTGAGGTATAGTTGATTTAATATAAAATTACATAATCCTCACTGTCATATTTGTCTGAAACATCATCATTATCATCTTCTTCCTTGTTGATTATTGATTTTTTGAAGTATGTAGATCCATTCCCAGATTTTTTTTAACGAAGTCATTGCTTTTTGCAGTGAGAGAGTCCAAGATATATAGAAGGGATATTATTACTTTCACAAATTGACAATACTATATTTTCTTCTATAATGTACAAAAATTTAGTAAAAGCTGTGGCAAGTCTTCGGTTTTCGTAATTGATAATCAGCCTCGCATCTTTTCTCAAATTCAAAGTTTTAATTTCCCTTCTATAAGAATAGTGGAGCTATAATAAGTTTTTGGAGGTCAAAGTCCCTTAAAGTTGTTTTTTTCTATTTCGGTGCTATAAAGTTCACTTTACGATTCCCGTTTTGGTTGCATAAATTATTACTTTATCGCACGCTAATTTTATTTTTAAGAGGTTTGTAACAAACAAAAAAACTAGAAACAAATCATATTTAAATGTCAAATATAAGCTTTTAATGTAACAAAAGTTGTACAAAGAAAAAACACTCTCGCTAACGGTTTAATTATGCTAATTAATAATATAGATTGTTAAGCAGCGTTGGATGGTAAGTTTTGTGATGCTACTATTGAAATTTACTTCCCATGTTGAATAGTACAACTGTCATAAACATTTAATGTAACATTAAAAGATTCGTGTGTATTAATGGTGATCCCAAGTACATTTTGAGAACATACTATGTTTTGTCTGAAATCCTCTTGATTTGCAATGACTGACATATCACTGCCTATTGTGTCAGAAGTAGATGGATTTTGAATAATTTTAGTGGATGTATTAGGTGCACCAGACAGTATTCAAGCAATCCCAACCTTTTTCTTAATAGCCACAGCTGAGGATTTCCATCCTCCATGGTGCTTATTTATTATTAAGTCACGACCACTATTAGCCAAGTGTGGTGTCACAGTGGAACGCCCAAAGCAATGTCCAGTGAAGAGCTCAAGATTAGGTATATTTATGTACTTATGTAAACTTTTCCTATAGTATTAATACCAATTGGACTATTCAGGCAATATGCATTTCTATATTGCAGGAAGAAGCGTTTATGTGTAACATGACTGGAACGTAGTGATTAATAATTTTTAACCAAATTAATCCATAATCTTTTTATTATAATAAATTGTCTTGGAACCTAAGTTTTAGTTTTTGGTACTCCCACCATTATGACATCATTTTTAAACTGTATATCATCTAAAATCATGTTCGTTATTTCTTCACGACAAGCTCCATTATAGCCCATTATAAGGATACTCTAACTGAATATTAATATGATTATTATAACAAAATAATTTAGAAAACTAGTAAAATACTACTACAATGATGTTTTTATTACTTACTTTCAATGCTAAAAATGTTTTGTCGTCAACTTCTATTATAAAACAGTTAATATTACCTATTTATAAAATCTTGCATTCCTTAGGCTCGTAGCCTTCAGATATTCTTTTTAAATATGCAGGAAGCTAAGAAAATGTTGAGATATCTATACTTTTATAAATATTTAAACAACATCGTAACATTGAATATGTATACCATAAGGACGGCGCCTTTTATATCTGACTTTCTTTATCAAAATAAGCAATTATTAAATTTGCAATAATATTCGCGATATTATTTTCTTTACACCAACTTAAAAAAACGCTTGTATTGCTTTTGATAAATATGTTCAGACTTTGTTGGCAAAAGATTTTGTATATTGTCTTCTGCTATTTTGCGAATCTCTGGAGGCGTGCAATTATTTGTTTCGTCCATTTTGTTAATAATTTGAAATAATTTATTGCTTAAATCTTTCTAAATTTGAAGCAAAATGACATATAATATGTACTACTTAAAAATCAGACTAACCAACTTCAAAAAAAACATAATATCTAAAATGGTCAAACAAAACATGTCTCTCACTTTAAGCCTTTTGAACTTTTAATACCCGAAATATAAAAAAAAAATAGTAAAAACACACGTTTCATAAGATATTTTGTGCACTTGTTCTTCAGAATACTCACTTTGCGGCTCGTTTTCTAAACTTGAACGCGTGCGAAAAAATCATATCTTATGAAACTTGTATTTTAATATACTATTGTCAAGTCCTAATTCGTCATCAGAATTCTTAAGCGCTCGAGCTGCATCTCTGTTTTTCTGATGATTTTCATACTTTGATAACAATTTTGATTTTAGTTGCTCATCAGCCATTTTGTAGGCATTTACACCGAAGACAGGTGATATAAAAAAAACTTAAGATAAAAACTAAAATAATAATATAATACTGGATGCAGCACAATCTTAGACTTTGGGAGAAAATTTAGAATCGATGTCTACATACAAATAAAAGTTATTTGTTAAATCTTCATCAAAATCAAATGCAAACAAGTCATTTACACTAAAAACGTTTTAGAAAAAATGAAAAACGTTTGCACTAAAAGTTTGATAATGACTTTGCATTTTTATACATTGATACTCCACTAACTGCAAGAATTAGATTTATTTCTGCCGATGGCACAACACAGACATCACATTTCTACCGTTGCTTTCGGGAATCGGCTTAGTGTAGGTAGCTGCCAACAGCATATAAGTTATTTTAAATTTTCATGTTCAAAAAAAAATTTCAAAGATGAATTCACGGGAATAAGACTGGATCATGTAATAACATTCCTATGTCAGGCGACTAACAAAGAGAAAAAAGATGGTAGAAGTAAATGGAAAGAGAATGCCGAAAAGACTGACAGATGGTACGCAGTAAAAAAAGACAAATCACATATATGAAAAAGAAGATAATAAAATCAAAAACTATACTTTCATGACCTATATATTCCATCCAGTGTTCCATTTATACCGTATTAAAATATAACCATTAAGGGTAACATCAATAATAAGTTTAGTCCAAATCATGAAGACTCCTTCCCTTATAAGTACCCGACTCTATAAACACTATTGCACAATTGCTCTTATATTATTGCATATGCAACATCAGAGAATCATATATAATTACGTTATGATGAAAGCAAAAAATTTAAAAAGTATTTTTTTAATGTAATTTCGATATATATTAATTATCCTAGCATAATTAAATATTCTTATACTTTGATGTAGTCCTAAAAGAATATAGGAAATTGAACGCTATATAAAAAAAATATTTGATATTCTCTGAATTGTGTGTTTATATTCAAAAGTGTTGGTTGACTAATCAAACCGTCGTCAGGTCAAACTCGACTTTAATTATTTCGCAAGTTTTATTAGATTTATCTAACACATGTTTCGGTAAGATCACTTACCATTATCAGAAAGACAAGAATTAAAAGTGAAGGTGCATCTGTGGACCAATACCAATGCAAGAAATCAAGCTCTCGTTAGCTTAATATATGGGTCTATTATTAGTGTATTTATAACATCTGTGTATGTATAACAATTACCTTTTTGTTTATGGCCCTCTTATTTCTGAATTTTCAAGCAATATTTTACTGTTACTTACATTATACAGGCTTATTTTTTTTAATCTTGACATAGGCTAACTTTTTTATTTGAAAAGATAGACCAATGGTCCCTGAAGCAAAGTTTTAGGAATTAGTCCAAATAAGAAAAATACGTGGCAAAAATAAACGCGGTGTTGCCAGATTGGGCGCTATTTCAGAAAAACATATTTTCTTAAATGGTAACAACGTATTTTTTTAACAATTTCTAATACATCTTGAGATTCTAGACAAAACAGAGAGGATGCAAGTTTTTGATTAGAGTGGCGGTTTACGAGCTAATATGCCTAAACTTTAATACATTTTGTTACTATTGTTATTTTTTTAATGCTGGAAAATAAGTTAAATATAGGCACCATTAGCTCGTAAACCGCCACTCTAATCAAAAACCTGCATCCTCTCTGTTTTATCTAGAATCTCAAGATGTATTAGAAATTGTTAAAAAAACGCGGTATTGCCATTTAAGAAAATATGTTTTTCTGAAATAGCGCCCAATCTGGCAACAACGCGTTTATTTTTTCCACGCATTTTTCTTATTTGGACTAATTCCTAAAACTTTGCTTCAGGAACCATAGGTCTATCTTTTCAAATAAAAAAGTTAGCCTGTGTCAAGATTTAAAAAAATAAGCCTGTATAAAAATTTACAGCCATTTATGCAATCGTCTACGAAGCCGGTATTCTTATTGTTGTGTTTACAATTTATAAAGTATTTATGTCATAATATGTATACAGCACGTGTCAATTTTCATTAGCCATAGGCGATTAATTCATGCAATACGTGACAACATCGCACCCCACCTTTCCTCTTCAATGCGAGCGCGAGACCGATACAAGCTCAAGTTAGCAGTAGCTGTTGGACTATTGACTAGGGTGTTTGTACTGCGCTCAGAAATAATATTTACGCATTGCAAGGATTTTTCTGTAAATGCAGAAAATTATTAAGCTGCGTTCACGCTGCATGTCACAAATAAAAGCGTAATTCTAATAAAATTAAAAATAAGGTAAATAAAAAAGGATTCTGAAAATAATAATAAACTACTAGATCGCGGCGGCCATTTGATGATGACGGCTTTTATTGCAGACTAGATCGCAACGTCTTCACAGCTAAACATTTAATGTAGAAGTGGGAAGATCGGCGAAAGTCGTTGTGATGTCGATTGTTGTCGGAATTGGTGACGGATAGTAGGGGTGACACACGTTGCCACATATTATTTGTATACGTATAAATCGCATGTAAACATTGAATCCATATACCTAATGAAAATTGACACATACGGTATATAAACTCACACAAGAAAGAGTTTACTTGTACTTTACCTCGTATCAAAAAAAATACTGTTCACTGTTGTTTATAAAGAACTGCTTGCCTTGATCTAGTGCTAAGACATATATCATTAAAAAAGAAACTGTTCTGCACTGTAATTTCATATGCCATATACAAGCGGCTCTGTATGTATATCGATATGTTTGATGTGAATATATAGAGAAAACCGAGTCTTACATAATATTGCGAGGAAACTCAACACCTTTTCTTAAAAATATATTAATACGGCAAAAAGTTTTTTTACGTATTAGGCCTACATATCCCATTTATTAAAATTAGAATATCACCGTACTAATTGGCTACCTCTTCTAGCTATTACAGATATATTAAATTTGTAACATACAAACGTATACATAAATACATATACTTGTTTGAAATAGGTTTTATAGCTTTTATAACTTAATTAACGCAACGTGTGACCAGATACATTACATTTATTTTCATAAAAATTAATGTATTATGAAACTCTTTTATTAAATATAATTAAAATACAGTTTCCATTTAGGTCCGGTGCAAATTTACCAAATTGAAATAAATTCAGTTAACTTGCTTAATTGTTTGTAAAACGTAATTCTCACTTTTAGTTTCTCTTAATGGCGTATTGGATTGCAGAGAAGTAATTCCATTTCAGTTAACTGCCTTAACTGCTTTGTAGTTTTTTTCACTTTTCGAACGGTAGTGTAATTAAACTTTTCTAGAAAAATATGAGATGCTTTTCATTAATTTTATTATTTTCGGTATTTTCCTCTGTGACTTCAAATGCGAAGTACAGTAGAAGTGCTGAACTATTTGTTATACTCATATAGCTAGAAGTAAATGTGTACATTATATCAATCTGTTACAGAAGCTTAATTTTTGGAGTTGAGTTGAAGTTCTATATAATAATAATAATAATAATAATAATGTAATCTTTATTCGCTTTCTATACATTAGAAAAATTCACAATAATATAATATAAAGAAGAAATAAAATAATTAGAAGCGAACCGCAGGGTGAGGTTCAGACTCGATCTGTTTTTACACCTAAACCCTGATAAAAAAAAAGAACAATAGATATTATAGCAGTAACTATAGCATGCCTAAACTAGGTAGCATTCTGCAACAGTGTCATATAACTATATACTGGGGTGTCTCTAAAAGGTGCGGAAAAAACGCTACCACACATTTCTGAGGGCAAAATATGACGATCTAACCCAACTTACCTCAGTCCAAAAGTGGATGCTTTCGGAGATACAGAGTGTCAAAAGTTCAATTTGGTTTTAGTTTTTTATAAATAATTTTTGTAATAATTGGTATATTGTCACAATATTTGTGTAGGGGGGGTTTCGTGGGGTAAAAAATTTAAATCTGCTCTCATTTTCATTGCATAATGTAGAGGGCGCCACCTGCGGCATATTGTATCCATTTAAAACGTAATAACTTTTTTGAGACACACTGTATTTAACTTTTAAATAAAAATTCTTATTCTCCAATGTTTTTTACCTAGAAAAGGTATACCTGGTAGGAGTTGATTGGAGCAGCCGTTTATGAGTAATCTGGATATAAAAAATTCATTCCGTATATGGACACATATGCTTCTGTAATTTGGGTGTTATTCTTGTGGCAATTCAATGCAATGGTGCATCCACTTTTGGACTGAGGTAAGTTGGGTTAGATCGCCCTCAGAAATGTGTGGTAGCGTTTTTTCCGTACCTTTTAGAGACACCCTGTATATATTTACTGGTTATATATATATATATATATGAATGTTATAAAAGTACAGTAAGTGTTATTTCCAGATGATTTTTCTGTGATCAATTTCTGATGAAGACAATAAAAGAATGTCGAAACGTCAATTTTAATTTTTATTACCCTTAAAGCCGCATTCCAAGAAAAACATTATTAATAATTATATATATATATATATATGTATATATATATTATCTTCTACGAAATAAGAGAAAAGAAGACTTCTTATTTCTTCTCCTCTTCAAATTTCTTTTTTTCCTGGCCGTTGTTACATAAACTATACTTAAATCATGGGAGGTATCGGCCTGTATTTAATTATAGGTAAAAATAAAAATAAAAAATTCTTCTACGTTTCGATATTATATATAATATCTTTCTCAAAAAATATTTTTTTTACAAGATTTCAATACAAATATTCTTCTATTTTTCAAAATGGCTATTCTTCTTTCTTCTTTAAGTAGTGTTTGGAAAAGACGAAAAATATTAGTTCCGTATTGGTCCTTAATTTGTTTGAACGTTATTATTTCTTGTTGGTCCATTTTTTTCACCCTGGACTGTAAATATTATCTTCTACGAAATAAGAGAAAAGAAGACTTCTTATTTCTTCTCCTCTTCAAATTTCTTTTTTTCCTGGCCGTTGTTACATAAACTATACTTAAATCATGGGAGGTATCGGCCTGTATTTAATTATAGGTAAAAATAAAAATAAAAAATTCTTCTACGTTATGGACCAACAAGAAATAATAACGTTCAAACAAATTAAGGACCAATACGGAACTAATATTTTTCGTCTTTTCCAAACACTACTTAAAGAAGAAAGAAGAATAGCCATTTTGAAAAATAGAAGAATATTTGTATTGAAATCTTGTAAAAAAAATATTTTTTGAGAAAGATATTATATATAATATCGAAACGTAGAAGAATTTTTTATTTTTATTTTTACCTATAATTAAATACAGGCCGATACCTCCCATGATTTAAGTATAGTTTGTATATATATATATATATATATATATATATATATATATATATTATGTATCCATCCACAAACACGCATACATAACAATAATGCACACATATACACAATAATATACGCCCATACACGTAAACATAAGAATAAATAGCAATAACTTCCATTGAGAATCAGGTCACGCTTCAGCCTCACCTTGAAACAGTCGACTGAAAAAGGTTAAATAAATATAAAGGATAGTGATCAGATATGTCATTGTAACTGGGATAAATGTCGTAAGAAAGAGATCTTTTGAAGAGGGAAGTATAGCTCAGCGGTGGCTAAATGAGATTTCGATAACGAATTGTGATGTTGTGTACATCAACGATATCTGATTTTATCGTGCAAGTATGAAGGGATATCCCTAATGAAATCATATCTAACTCAGCTCATGAGTACATGCTTATCTTTGGAGTACCTCATGAATCCAGTTTTAGTCCGTTATCGTTTCCTATTTACATTAAAGGTTTATCTACTTCTGTAATGCAGTGCGCGTGTATGCAAATGATAATTAAAATAAACAGACTATGTACCCAATCATACTGTCATTACATTCATTTGAAATATAACTGAATAATGACATTTAACCAGTAAAATCTCGTGTTTTGCATTTTGAAATAAGGAGGATTTGAGTACTTCACCATTCTAAGTTAACTAATACAATGTTAATAATTATGTTGCACTAAAGGATATTGTAATTTACTATTTTTTCATATTTAAATAAAGAACTATAAACATAAGCTCTTATTAGTCATATAATCTACACAGATATGGGTTTTGTTAGTATTGCAGTATATGGACACAAAAATATACGTAAAATAGATAAATAAATCACATAACATACAAATAAAAGTAAAAGCAATGTATATTTAAATCACAGTTTTCTTTGTCTAATAGTAACCTAGAGAATCCCACCAGCAATGTAATCGGCAACACTGTAACATCAGTTAGATAGAAAATTGTGTTTCATATAATCTTAAAGTGGTTTACTGATGTTTATTTATTGTGTTTTCGAAGGTACAAGTCCAGAGAGGACTCATTTTCATTCTGGGCTGTTTCGTATTTGGGTACATTCAAGTGTCTAGTATTGTACGTAATTTATAATATCTTTGATATAAACGAAGTGGGACCTATGTATGCTTCTATGCACACATTGCACATTCATACAAATATAAGTAAAGCAATAATATAATATCATATTTTTTGAAGACCGACAAGCATGATTAAGTCATGCTTGTCGGTCCCCCCAAAAGAAACAGATATCAGGATTCTGCTTTGAATATCACATATCTCAATCTAAATGCAATATGTGAGTTGTGGATGGTGAATAGTGATTCAATACTTAAACCATTTCTTAAATTTCTTATTGCATAGTTAAATGAACATAGTCCACACACAAGCACATCCGCAATTGCTCAAGTAGTGACTTAATTACAATTACAATAACATTTAAATGAAGTAATGAAACCAGTGTAGTTTTATTATTTATATTTACTTTTAGACCATTGTAAGGACACAGTTGTTACATATTATGAGCATCAGCGCAACCAAGTTTAGAAACCTCGGATACAGCAAGAATATGGTACAATCGATAAATTGAAAAACTTCACTAAACTTAAAGCATTTATGAAAATCATTTACATGCATTAGAAATAAAGGATGTCGAAGCACTGAACCTTGAGAAACACTTTATTTCACATTGATCTCCGAAGAGGATATCGATCTTCTAACGTTGGTAACCGTTACTATCTCAAACAGGTTCTGATAGTTACTTTTAATACCATAATGGATAACTTTTGCAAGAAAAGTTTATAATTAACTATAGCAAATGCCTGAGAAAGATTAAAAAACACCGCTAACTAGAATTTGTGCCAAATATTGTAACACAAGTCAAGCCGGATCTTTATTCAAGTATAATATCGGCCTTCAATTTTCTAAATAGTTTCGCAAATAAAAACAAAACGTAAATTACCCCATAGTTATTTACACTATCGCCCTTTTTAAAAACAGAAAATACTTTAACAGTTTCTAGTATATTTCGAAAGATACCCTCATGAAATGACCTATTGATCAATTAAGCAACGAATTTCGCCAAATTACGAAAAATATCATGAATTCTAGAATATATCAAGTGTTTTTGAAATAATAATACAATTATTAGTTTTTACTCTAAAAAAATTTTATTGGTAGTACAACATAGCTAATAATAAAGCATTTTGAAATATTCAAGTACGGAAAATTACATCTGGCATATGATGTCCGTTTTCATTGATACACTGTTGCAGCCGTTGACGAAAATTGCCCTCCACTCTTTCCAGCATGTCTCTGTCGATTAGAGAGATTTCATAACGAATCGATTCCTTTAATGCGTCTAACGTACGGGGTTTGGCCTCGTAAACACGTGACTTGAGGTACCCCCATAGATAAAAATCACAAATCGATAAGTCGGGAGACCGAGAAGGCCACAAAACGTCACCAAATCTCGAAATTAGACGATTTGGAAACAGGCGGCGAAGAACAGCCATAGATGCTCCGGCGGTGTGTGCCGCGGCCCCATCTTGCTGGAACCACAAATCTTGAATATCCACACCTCTTCTTTGCAATTCAGGTATGAAAAAGGTATTCACCATATGAATGTAACGCTCAGATGTTACTGTAGCGGTGACCCCATTTTCTTCAAAAAAATATGGGCCAATGATGCCAAATTTTCCCACCGCACACCAAACTGTTACCTTAGGACTATGCAATGGCATCTCATGTAACTGTCGTGGATTCTCGTCAGCCCAGTACCGGCAATTTTGTCTATTGACGGCCCCAGTAAGGTGGAAATGGGCTTCATCACTCATGACTAACAACATGTTTTCATTCTCCTGAACAAGTTCAAGCATTTGTTGTGCGAAACTCAAGCATTGGGCGTAATCTCTTACATTTAATTATTGGGCAACCAGTATTTTGTATGGGTGAAAATGTAAGTCACCATGCAAAATCCGCCGTACAGTGCGATTGCTGATTTGAAGTGCAGCTGAATGTCGACGTGCAGAGCGGCGTGGACTTCGCAGTAATGCTTGTCTCGCCCTTTCAATGTTCTCAGGAGTACGCATAGTACGTTGACGACCGGACGGCTTTCTTTTCATTATTGAACCTCCTGTTCGAAGGTTATTGACCCAGCGTAAGATGGTGTCTCGGGCAGGAACAGAGTCATTACGATGGATATTAAATCTTCTGCGAAATTCACGCTGTACTGCAGTCACCGACTCGCCACTTCGAACAAAACAATCCTACGCGAACACGCGTTGCTCTAGCGTCCACCTCTCCATGATGGGAAGTGGCAACTGAGAAAGTGAAATGCTTCGAGTCGAGGAATGGATTGTAATAAACCGCGCGCCCCTCCCTTTTCTAATGGCCGAGTACTACCCAAACCAAAAACACTTAGTTCCTATGCCCCACCCTGTATAATGGAAAAGCCTAAGATAGTATTAAATACCTCAGTTTCACCGATAGGGCATAAAAACAGATTAGTGACCTATTCACCTTCGGCCACAACACATGATCTCTAATATAAATGTCACTTGCAGATACACCATTAGAATTCGCAATTACAAGTTTTTTTTTTTAATTTCTGCTTTTACAAAGTTCGCCACCATTCTGTCTCAGATTTCTGGGTAACAGCCTTTAGATGAGCCTTAGAACAATGGGGAATAGTTCTAGCCTGTTAAATGTCCACGAACAATTTCCCATCCAGATGGAAAAGAGGCCCTCCAAAAATGTGTACTCTGAAAAGAGGCGGTGTCAATAGACTTGCTAGGCAGCACCCTCAAGTTGGTGGGTGCCTACCCGATACCGGTTGCATTGCCGGGGGCAAAGGCAGTACTACCAACATTATACACAGTAAGTAGGTCCGATTGGGCCAGCCGCTGTTAGTCTAGATTATGGCACTTGGCATTTTCCTCGACTTCAGGGAAATGCAGTAACACCTTAAGGTACCATGTACCAGTTTCTGTGGCACGCCAGACACTTGGTGATCGCGAGAAATGTATTAAATTGGATAGAGCTGCGGCTCCCCTATTACCGTCTCTCAGCATAGACACGGTTTGTGGCGTTACCCGCTCCACAATCTTAGTGTAGTCTCGCTAGTCTACCCAATCCCGGGTATCCGCGCAAAGAGCGACTCTGAAAGCAGATGTGGAATAGTGGGCACAAAAATCACAAACCTCGTCATGACCGGTTACGCATCAAACGATCGAGGCGGAATCGTAATAACATGAATGCTGTTGGGGGGGGGGGGGGTGAGCCCAAGGTTTTGGCCTGCTCACCAGTGTTGGTTTCCTCTGGATCGGTGGAGCACTACGATGGAATGTTTTACTCTTAAGCACAAATACACCACAATAGCGCTTTCAGTTATAATAATGCGCCCGGAGAAATATAAAATTACTTTTATTACTTACTGTTTTTAATTATTAATGAATACTTCTTCAATAATATTCCAGATGATTATTGAATTAAGTTAAATTTTTAATAATGAATTTGAATGAACTAATATAAATATATATTTCAAAAAATATAAAATTAAACATTTGCTCGAAAAAGCGTTTGGCAATTATAAGCATAATTGCAGAATAATAACCAACAAAAACACTTATTACTACGTATTTTATTTTACGATTTTCCTGGGGTAAATAATAATGGAACAATAATGTTCAACAGTCAATGTAAATTACTCTGCATTCGGTTCGTTTTCTTAAATTACGAACGGTATAACTTCTAAAAAAAACTAATTAAAATATACATAAATAAACCTTTACCCCCACTCATTTTACATAATTAAATATTTCGACGAAAGGAATGGTTTTAAAGATTAAAGAGCAATTACATTTTCGTAGTGCATTTCCCTGTAAAAATGAGAACATTCTTGGCTTTTACAATATCTGACGATATTCTATTAAACATTCCATTTTAATTTTGTTTCCTCTTCCTCAAGTCTTGAGCTGAAATTACACAGCTTATTATTAAAAACTGTGAATCAATTAATCCTACTTACTTAATGACCAACATACCCAGAACAAATAAGTTGTTGCTAAATAAAAACAAGTGAATTAAATACCCATGATAAAGTATTAAAGGCGTAGATATGAATATTTCGAAGGTGTTTTTAGAATGAGTTTATAACAAGGAAATCTAAAATTAAATTTTTCTACAATCAGTAATGTATTCCATCAAAGTTAGAGACTTGTTGGAATGAACTTAAAAATAAAATTATTTTTTATTCTCCTTGAGGCCACAAAAACATACACAATAATGTCATGATTGTTTTCTTTTAAGTTGGTTATCTATTTGTTTATCTATTGAAGCTATAAACATGCAACCTATACTTAATATATGTAATTATAAAGTTTTGAAATTCTTTAAAATTTAGTTAATACCTCCAACTGAGTGTTTCTCAATATCTGTTACTTCATATGACTCAGTACGGTTAAAAGATTGGAGCTCTGATCGCTTTCGGTAGTAGATAGGCAGCCATTTTTACGTTTTAAGCCCTGAAAAAAGTTATTTTAAAATATGGTTAATCAGTCGGATTGCGGGCTCTTAACATCTATTACATGATATAATTCAGTACGATTTAAAATATTTGGATTCTTGTCATCCTGGGCGACTCGATTGGATAGGGCACCTGACTAGCTACCGACAGGTTGTGAGTCCTAATCTGACCCGTGGGTAAATTTTTAGAATTAAATTTACCTAAATTATCGGTTCTGTGCAGAAATTGGTACATAACCTATTACACTTTACCATGAACTTTTCACTTCTATAATCAAAACTCTGAGGAGATTTACAGTAGTAACGCATTCATTTATTAATTATGTGTGTATACCTGTGTGGGGTCATATTGTTGGTTTATGTTATTATTATTATTATACATTATAATAATTTTCAGACAAATTACTTTAGAAATTTTATTGATTTAGTTTGTTGCTGGTTATTACTGATATATTCTCAACGTTTTATATGCATGTATTTTAATTTTAAATTCCCATTATTGAGATGAAATCATTTTTGGTAATAAACACATTATTATATTATTAGAGTGAAACAAATAATTGTAAGCAATTTGTAAAAGAAATGCTGTTCGAGAAGAGAAAAAATATTACTACATGCACGAATTTTGAAATTGCTCTTATACAATAATTAATTCATATGAACTCTAAATACGTTCATATTTGCAATAAATCTGTATACGTAGAACCCATAATTTCCGAGATATTTGGAAAAAGTAATATTCTATATAAATAAAAATGTAATGCTGTCCGTTAGTGAGTGCTACACTTGAATACGGTCGCTCCGATTTGGCTAAATTTTTTTTCCACATACATGTAATAGTTTGAATACGGTTTTTAGGGGGAAAAATGAAAAATTTGGGAAAAACAGAAAGTGCTTTTTTTTCTATGGGATCTTTGTATGAACTCAAGATCATAACTCACGAGTAGAACGTTGGATATGCGTAATTATTTTTTTGTTTGTTCGTTATGGTCCTGGAAAAGTTTTCAGGAAAAAAAACCGGGTCAATTACAAAGGAAAATCGTAATTTCTGTATGCACTCTCGATCATAACTGACGATAGGACCGACTTATATGGTTGCTCCTTTTTTGTTTTGTTTGTTATGGTCCCGGGATGGAAATAACTTAATTGAATGTTTTCGATTAAAAAAAGTGTGGGAGTTCTGGAGAAAAAGCTTTATATATATATAATCGTTGGTGCTTCTGATAGTGATCGTGTAACTTCTGAACAACCGATTTAAGTTATATTCACACAATATATTTGTTTTGTCGAGATGTTGGTTCATAGCTATGCTAGGATACGATAGGTGGCGCTGTATTCAAGTTATTATATATTACATATAGGTATATCATCGCACCACCTACCAGAAAGGGCAGAACAACTTCTGCTGAACCAGCTAGTTTTCAATTAAAATTTGATTCTTCCGATGATGTAAACTACTAAACTACAACTTCTACTCTACCGATTTGACCAAAAATCTAAACAAATCCTGAGAGGAGTATCATACTCTAAAATGTAAGATTTTGTATTAACAGATTAACTCTTAGGCTGCAATCCGAGCCATACACACAAGGAAAAGGACACATAGACAAAGAGGCAGGTAGACATGTTTACAAAAACTATTTTTTCATTATCTCTGGACATCAAAACGCGAACACCTGCAAAATCCTTGCTGATATTATGTATATATAAATGAACAGAACTTTATTGCTGCCATAAACAATCCAATATATAAATTTCAATTATTTATATTACTAATAATAATATAAAACTTACTCATACGCGTTGACCAAACGCAAAAGAAATCACTAACGTAGAATGGAGTGAAAAGGATCATATCTTATTATATCTAGATAGATATAATAAGATATGTATTCTTTTCCGTTGACACTATGTCTTTATGTCGATTAGCGTGCCATGTATAATTATTTTTATTTTTTGACCCTATTCACCCAATGGGAGGTGAATAGGGTCACAATAGCGTCTATGTTGTATAATCCTACTTAAACTTCTCTAGTGTGAATACGACCCGACAATTTTCTTATAGGAACATGTATGTCTTTAACTACGAATAAAAAGCTTTGCTTTTTGTTATACAAGTATAATTTTAATAAACATAACGTTCAAATTCAAACATTTATTGTTATAATTTTCAGAAGTTTATAGTTTCGTTTAACTCATATTCATCTTTAATATCTAGAAATGTACAGACATAACCAAACAAAAATATTAAGCTAATATTGTGCTACGAGCACGATTTTATCGCTTGCACTGAAAGGCGGGACGACAAATTATCACCCATTAGTATCTCCTTGCCAGGTAACTTCCTCAAACATGCTATGGCAAATGAATGTATCCAATTCTCGAAACAATAACTATCAAACCATTCCGATTTGCTTCGATTACAGCTAGTATGAGGTGGTCCTCCAGTTGGCGTAGTGTCATGCACGTTTAAGGCTTTGTATGCTTCATAACTTAACAGTAATTCTCCACTACCAGAAGCAGCGCTAATTACAGCCCCACTTTGATATTATTTTTTTGCTACGCGGGCCATTGCAAAGTTTGTTTCGTCGTGGTCGTCTGTAGCAAGAAGTTCATAATATTCTGTAATTGTTCCTCTAGTAACACCAGCGCGTGCCGTTTTATATTTTGGCACATTCTCGCAACTCTATTTAAACATTATTGGACAAGCAATCTTAAATCAAATGTATTTGCTGCATATGAGTATTTTTTCTAATATGCTTCTTTCTTTTGCTTCACTCAACATTGCCTGTGACCGCCTTGCTTCTTTACATTTTCATTTTTGAGATGCCTTTAAAGCAGGGTGGAAGCGGTATTATTTCTTATAGCTACTTGTCTTATACTGTAACCATTAATGACATCATTTTTAGTATCTTGAATTATATCCGCGTTATGTTTTTTGTAATATTTTACCGCTACTATAATAGTGTAACGATACAAGCCCACAAAAGAAGCAGACCTCCGGGCGACGACAAAAAAACGAACCGGTAAACAAGTCGTAAATCAACTCCACTCATGTACTGCGTCAGCGACAGAAAGTCTGGAATATGGTAGAAGAAAGCCAGAATTTGCTGGTATATCTCTAGACCTTTTGTCTGCAGATATAAACGCCGCCGCTGGAATAAGGAATTCATTCCTGCAATAGTAATTCGTTGAATAGTATTCGTGCAGTTCAAATAAAAATAAATAATGTGAGTAGTGCAGTTTTATTATACTTCACAAAATACATAAATATTACTGACATAAATAGTAGTGATAGAAATAAATACGTGTGTTAATTTGTTTGTAGTAGTTTTAAGTGCGATACATTTATTTTATATTTTTATATTGTGATTAAGTGATTAGTTTTAAGTGTGTAAATATATAGACTGTTTCAAAACATTTACACGAGTTGTTCATTTCGACCCCGAAAACGCTACAATAGGTTTATATTGTCTAGGCATTTTTACGTATGGATTCTTTTTACCCCAGCTATTGATTCTATGCACCCCAAGAAAGCTAAAAACTTGCAACAAATAAGTAATATTTTTGCAGAATGTTTTTGTATACACTTATTGCACTTAAACTATTTCTTGAGTCTTAATTACTAACATGTTCTAGTCACTAATATTAATTATTCTGAATATATTCCTCTTGAATTTGGAGTTTCAAAGTTTTGGCACCCACTAAAACAACTGACTAAAAACGTTTTTAAGTTATGCATTGTTTTCAATATTACCAACTGGTGGTGACGCAATATATGAACATTTATGTGACTATAATATACAAAGGCAAGTCAGGTGAAGCAGAAATGTTTTTTTGAGTTCTTTACGTTTTGTGATTATTATGAAAAAATACCCACTTTCTGATCCTATTCACCACAGTGATTCTATACACCTCATTCTACGGTATTCAATTATCTAGTATACAATCGCATACGTGGGAAAATCACTGGTAACTTTTGAATACTTTAAGTTAGTTATATTCTAGTCGACAACACGCAAAAAGTTTGTACATATACAAGTAATCTACATAATTAGTTAAACATTTAGAAGGGAATGTAACTCCTATCATACTAGTGGCTATCGAGAGAGAGTCCAATGCCAAATACAAGTGGCAAAAAATATGTTATACGTACTATGTAAATGTGTTTGTTACTAAGCAGTATACTAAAGCTTAGTTCATTTGCTTTATATGTTAATTTATATCAAAATCCAATTAAGTTTTCGTGTGATATTCCATATGTAAACGCAGGTGATTTGGCCTTCACCTAATTTACGATAAGTGTAAATATTTGCAGAAATTCTGCGTTGGTGTTTTGAAATTATTTAGACAATTTTCTTCCTATTTCACCTTAAAAGCAGCAGTTTGTACACACTACATACACGCACTCCTTTTTGGTCTATAATTACTTAGCTTGGCGGTATATTAATTAAATTCTCGTGGCTTGCATTATACATCTGTATTTCCTTGTTTACCTGCTGTTCTCTCTGTGTGCACTGTTTTGAAGTAGATTATTATTTACAAATAGTGTGATATTAACTAATAAGTACACACTTCAAATATATTCTAATTATATAACAATTTTTATTTGAAATGAAGAGGACTTCATACAATATCCATAACAGAGTAAAAACAATTATGATCAGAATTTAAGGCAGGAATGATAAAACAGTTCAATACTAATAGAATTTACTAAATTGTAACAAAATAACTAAAACATTCTAAAAATATGTTTGTCTTACTGAGTTTCTTTTTTTAATACATTCGGTTCATACAATGTAACTAGTAAGACGGGATTTTATTAGCACAATTTTCAATGTAGTTGGTAATCCAATTGGCTATTTACAATTCGATAAAACGGTGACTGTCATTGCATTATCTAAAAATGAATCATATACGTAACATCAATATAGAAGGGCAAATCAAATTTAAACAAGCTTTTATTACCAGAGTATAAGAAAGGGCAGCCGCGTGAATTTGATTGGCACCCGTGTCAAGTTGAAACCAACTGAAATTTACCGCAGACTGCATGTTTATTTCGGAGAAGATACACTTTAATGAGTGAAAGTATAGTGCAACTAGTTAAAGCCAGCGTAATCGTATAAGCGTGTTCGCAATCTGATTGAAAGGGATCGATACTTCGCCGTGCGCGAAATCGCAGAGGAACTTGATGATTTGGTGTGAGCTATGGTACTGTCCAAGCAATAATCGTTGAATCACTGGGCTTCAACAAAATATCTGCTGGTAGGGTTCCGAAGCTGCTGCATGAAGATCAAAAAGCCACACGACCCCGCATCTCCCAACTGCTTCAAACTCACTTTGAAGAATAAGTAGATATTTTTCTGCGTAGATTCGTCACCTACGATGAGACGCGGGTGCATCATGACACCCCCAAAAATACATTGCGAAACGATTGAGCATCCACCCTACAGCCCTGACGTATGGCCATAAAATTTCCATTTTCTTCGGTCGCTAAAAGAAGCAGTGGGAGCGGAATGCTTCGAGTCTAATGACCAAGTGGAAGAGGATGTGCACAATTCGTTGATCACGGGTTTGACTTATTGTTACGATAATGCGATGAAAATTCTGCCCAAACGTTGGGCAAAATGCATTCTCAAAGGAAGAGTCTATCTAGAGACGTAAACTGTAAGAAAAAGATGTTTCTTGTGAAATAAATCTTCAAAAAAAAGGCTTGTCTAAATTTGATTTGCCTCTAACGTAATATATTTGTACAGAGCGAGTCATTTCCTTGGAAAAGGTGGATTGTTCCTTTATGAATAAAGATTTTTCGAAGCCGTTTATTAGGAGTACCTTTTAAATTTATTTTGTATTATGCATTTGTTCCATAAGTTGGTGGTTGATCACAGTTATAGTTTTCTAAATACAGCATAATATATATTATTACCTTTTTGTATTCCGTGTACAATTCCTAGTCAAAAAGTGATAGATAGTACAGGCCTAAGAATTAAAGTTTTAGATCTATTGCCATTTTTTGAAATATTTAATGATTTTAAAAAAATTATATTGCTCGAACACGACATTATGTCTATGTATATGATATGGCTACCATTTTTCTTATTAATATAGATTTCTCATCGGAAGCGTATTCAAAAATGTTTAGAAGTGAACGAATTGAACACTTTTTGAAATAATTTTAATCTAATTTAATGTTTTTATTTATTGTTATTTTATAGTTCCTGTTTTATATTACTCATCCATTCACGTAATATTTCCTGCTTCTGCACTTACTACAATCAATTTATTAATTTGTTTATTGAGAAGTAAAAGTCAGAAAAGTGAAACATCTAAACTCTTAAAAACTCAGAAATGTTAAAATTACTTGTATGGTTGTAAATTAACAATTTTTTAACATACAAAAATCAAATCTCTAAGTCATTTTAAGAAAAATTGCATATAAAATCATGATTGTCAACTCAGAAGCAACTTATTAAATGTCATCCATTCCATTGTCAATTTCGCAGTATTATAAATATCATGGCTCACTATACCATATTCAAATAAGAAACATATAGTTGGCAAAATCATATCCAAAAATTACATTAGATCAGTAAGTGTCATTTTTAAAGTAATAACGTATTACATGTTTTTGGTGAAGAATTTAGTAAGCAATTTAAAAATGAAGCAATATACAGGTTGTTTCATTAAAAAAAATACATTTGGACAAAAATGTGTAATGTAAGTTTAATAGAGTTTTCTGCACATGCAACTAGTAATTCAAAAAATGAAATATGCGTGAATTGGGACCGTATATTATGAACAAGACTACCAAAATTGTGTCCATCTAATTCGTCGTTTTCGAGAAATATAATTTTATAAAAACATTCCATTATGCAGAAAAAATTTAATAAGGCGAAAATCTTTAAATTTTGGGTCTATAGTATCTGTTACATTTTTGGCTAATAATTATACTGGAAATACACAAACGTAATAACATACAGAGTGTTCCATTTAAAAAACTGCAAGTATTGTTAGCCATCAAGTTATGGAACACCCTGCTTAATACAACATATATATAAACGGTGCTCCTAATGAGTGGCATCATACATACGATAAAATCCGCTTTGAATGTCTTTCCTCATAAACTCATAATCTGCCTTCCCCATGAGTATGAGGAAATTTTTCGATATTCATTCAGAGCTCGTATGATATTCAATCAGATTATTATACGAGATAAGAATAAAAATAACATTTTTATGTTATTATATGTATAAAAAAGATAACAGTAGAACCAGTATTTCTGAGTATTAATGTTTGATATTACTTTTTTGACGAATTGTAAACAGAAGGACGTAAAGCTACTTGGAGACCAAATATCATTAATACACAGTAAAAACAATATACAGGAAATTAAAACATAACTTTATAAAAAATAATTCGGGATATCCATATAAATTTCATCGTTTTCCGAATATTAAAGAAGCGAACTTTATAATGACAGTGCGTTATTGTGTATGACTTTTAATTAAATCACAGGAAGACGATTACTATACTAAAAATATTATGCGTGCGGATGAAACAAAGTTTTGTATATACGAGTACGTATTATCTAAGCGGCATGTTTGGTATAACGATGATAAGTGAGTTGTATATAACAAAATTTACAATGGTCTTGAAATTTTAATGTATTTTGCAGTATCAAAAATATTTTGATTTTATTTTTATTTTAAAAGACTCACAGTATATGATATCAAATAAATTGCGCACCAACACATTAGGTTACATGCTGGTATAATGTTATAATATTGCATTTATATTTATTGATAGATAGATAGATAATACAAAGTACCTATACAGTTGTCCAAATATATTCATATATAAATTACAACAAGTATAAAAACAATATTCGCACTAAAAACATAGAGCGTATAAATAAAATCAAATAACGAATACATAACGCCCATAGAAGTTACAATTTAAAGTTTAAAAATTCTTCTATGAAGTAAAAAAATGTTCCTTCAATATCTCTTCTGGATTCACATCTCTTTTAGTGGTAAGACATAGTTTATGAGTTTTACCATTGTTTAATTTTAGACCATTACTCCTAAACCATTCTCCAACCTCGGCAATGGCGTCATCCATTTCTGACTCCAGTCTATCACGTTTTTTGACATCCGCATACATTATCACTTTTGTTTTAAAATATTGCAAGAAAAATCATTTACATAGACCAAAAAAATGAAGGCTCCAAAAGAGAACCCTGTGGTACACTTCTAGTGGCATGGGGCGATCCCGAAACCTGATCCTTTCACGATACCATTTCTCGACAATCTTTAAGAGGGGCGTTTACTAACAAATAGAATCTTATGCAACTTATATTACTCGCGGGACGGGTAGACGGAAGGGGATGTGAGTAGGTGGAGGTAGACGATATTCGGTTTCGATCACAACGCTTCGTTTTATTCACAGATTTTGTCATAGATAAAGGAATACTATGCATGGGAACATAATGTATAAATAATGAGTACTTACGGAACTGTTGTTTCGGAATCTGACCCTGTAAGCGTGCGTGGGGGATCATCTCAATATGCCAATCAAGTATTTCTTGCGCAGAAGCGCGTAATTCGTTCTATTGCCGGTATTCATTCAACTACATCTTGCATGCCATATTTCAGGCAATACAGCATTTTGCCTTTGCCTAGTGTATATATTTTAGAACTTTTGGTGTAAATTTTTAGAAATAAAAACGATTTTAGAAAAAACTATGACATACACGCGTACAATGCTAGGCAGAGAAATGATTTCAGGTTGCCGAACAATAGATTGAATATTGCAAAGAGCTCACCGGTATCCATGGGGCTACAACTTTTTAACAAGTTACCCGATGAATTGCATGTTTTGGGAAATGCCCAAGAGTTTAAACGAAAGCTGCGCCAGCTTCTGCAAATTAATTGCATCTATTCGGTGCAAGAATTTATCGATGTTACTGAGCAGTGACACTCCTGGATATGTTGACACACGATAATTGTGTATATGTATATGATATGTTATTTATTTATTTGTGTATTTTTGTCTTTTACAACGTAATCCACAACCCAAACATTTTAAACATGACGTGTCCAACAAATTTCTGTAAATTTATGGACTAATAAATTATTCTATTCTATTCTATTCTATAGTTCTGATATGGCTCCTTGTGATTTTCTTTGTTTTCTAATTTACAAAAAGACCATAGGGGACGTAGTTTTAAGGACGACATTGAGTTGCAAGCAGCTGTTATAGAACATTTTGACGGAAAAACTTCAGATTATTTTTATAAGGGTATCGAATTATCAATTAATCCTTGTAATAAATGTATAGAAGTTAGGGGAGAATTTATGGCGCCTACCTCGTACTTATAGCAAATGTTATTAGACAAATAAAAGTAAAGACTGTCATAGACTATGAGGGTATGTACCCGATATCTACAGTAAATATTAAGTACTGAAACTGATTACTATCCACAATCTTTAACAAAATCTTTTTTGTCATATATTGTGCATTTATTTTTAAAGTAAATACTAGTGACATTATTAATTAATTAATCAATATAAAATATATGTGTAAATTAGGTGGCAATTCTTTACTCTTCAGCTATGTGCACACGTCATTTGAATCAGAATTCGTGAAAAGAATTTTACCCTTATTCATTTTTATACTTAAATACGAAATGAATGGAAATTGATTCATATTCTACCTGCGTCATTTCAGGAAATAAGAAGAGAATATACAGTTTCCGCCTGACTTTTTCCTTTTCCCAAAAGTAAATCCATAGAATTTTTATTACGTTTTATCACCTACATACATTTTAAAATTGAAATAAAATTTGCGCTCAAAATATATTTAACAATATTTATATTGTGACAGACATATTTTTCAATTTAAAGAATTTAAACTCATAGTTTCTCTTCAGTGCTATCTCTTAATCAGATAAGTGTGTCTGGATATACCTTTGATATCATCTAATATACATACATTTTCGTATATTATCTTAAAAATATAAGAAATTCATCTAAAATCTTCCTAAACATTTATTTTTAAAAAAAATTGATATATAATTTTATGTCAATATAATAGTTATTTATGTAAGAAGTCAGTAAAGTGATACTTTATCGAACGAGTCTGATTTACGAGCCAAGCGAGTGAAGCGAGCGCGGCGAGTAACAGACGAGTTCGGTAAAGGTACTTTACTGACGTGGTGCATACAAAATTTTATCGCCAACCGTGAAAATTGTTAATTTAAGAAATAAAGATATAATAACTTATGCCAGTGACGCGCGATTTATTTTTAAAGTCATCAGTCATGGCTACTCTGACAGATATTAGCGGCAGGTAAAGTACTTTATTGTACAGTACGATAAAGTGTTTCTTTACCTCCGTAAAACGCTATGGTAACGCATCACTTTACTGACGGTTGGCGATAAATGTAATTATTACCCAATTATTCGAAGCAAGATATGAATTTCTAAAGAAATATTTTTAATTTCTTATTGTACACACACATATTCCATTATAGTGATTATCCCAAGGTGAAGGAAATCATTATTTATTTTTGAATGCCTGTACCCAAGTTTTGATGAGCTTTTTTTTCTGTTTTATAACATAAAGGTTTCCTTTGGTGCTGGATATTCTAGGTACTTTTAGATGAATATTCGCACCTGTCGGAACATCAAGTTTTGTTTAAAATGAACAGATTTGTAAACGAATTATTTGAAGTAGTCTGTTTCAGGTAATCGCAATAACATCAGTACTAAAGATGTTCCTTAAGATAAAACAACTTAGAGTACTACAGCTAAGGTAGGAGAACAGACGATGACAGGGTTTCAACCTAAAAACTAAAGAGTATATAGAATCCTAGAATTTTTCTGTTTTGTATATAATTTATGTAATAGTATATACAATTTATGTATTTTTTGCGTAATTCGTATTTCGTCTTGCGTCTATTTTGGTGTTTACTGCTAATTGTGTTAGTAAACCAGTCTTCTTCTTATTATTGTTTGGTTTTGATTTACTATGAATAAGATTTTTTAACTCATTCGCGTCTAGTGGTTTTTATTCCTTTTCTATAAAATTCAACATCCATACAATTTGATTAAGTTTGATTGTTAGACAATCTGAGAAAATAAGAATCAACATTAAATGGTGAACATGATACAACGCTAGACTTTAGTAATATATATAATATTTAGTTTTTGTAAATTTAACTTGGTTAAGTATAGATATTATCTGCTCAGCGCATGTAGATGTTTGTGTTTGGGTACTCTGTCTTATGAGGAAAACATTTTCTACTTTATACATGGATAATTCTCTGCTTGTTGCCTTCGAGAAAAAACAAATTAATGTGCTTACACGAAGACTTTTATGTGGTAATAATATGTGCTACATCGTTTTGAACTCTCTTAAACGTAGTTGTTTTTGTAGGAATTCTTCGAAGCCTTCCTGTTTCCTTGGAATTAAAAACTGTTCGGTATATTTTCTCGAAAAATTCACTACTAGCCGCTAACTTACACTCCAAGCATTTTTTTTTTCAAGTTAAATTTAAAAATTAAAATACTTTGGTACTTTGGAAAATATTATGTACATTTACACATGCGTTGAAAATAAAGGTTAAGTACAAAAAACATAAACAGTCATTTCGTAGATCTTTAGTTATTAGTTTACGCTGCTTATTTGTGTATTTTTCGCAAATTACGTAAACCGTAAAAAGTACGAGGCTCGCATCCATAATTTTCTTATGTAGTACTTTACTTTCTTATACGTACTATAAGGAAGTATTGTGATGACGAAAATTTTCGACATCGAGATTTTTGCAGATGTCCACGTTTTGAAGTCCCCTGATACCAAAAAAGTGGTTTTTAAAAAATTTCTGTGTGTCTGTCTGTGTGTCTGTCTGTCTGTTGTCTGTGTGTCTGTTTGTCTGTCTGTCTGTAACCACCATAGCGGTCAAACCGCTATAGCTATCTATTCCAAATTATGCATTTAATAGTATAATCTCCCTCTTGAGAACTGGTTAGATTTTGAGCAAAATCGGCAGACCGGAAGTAGTAGTTTACTTCAGTGAGAAAATCGAATTTTGCCAATATTTCGTCAACTAGTAAGTTTAGACGAATTTATAAAGAAATCATATGTACTTAAAATTGAAATTGTGAACAACTTTATCAAAAAAGTTTTTCGAAATTCCTACCGGAAGCAGGTTTTTTACTCTTATCGGAAATCAGTTTAGACAGGTACGTTACGAGTATAAAAGTATTTAGAACTTAATTTTCGACACCTTTTGTATAAAAAAAAATCAAAATTCGGACCGGAACTAACACTTTTACTCATACCGAATAACGATTTTTTGCAAATATGTCGTAAATTATGCATTCTATATATATTTATGAAGAGTACAAAAGTATTTAGAGTTGGATTTGGAATATTTGTTGTATAAATGAAATTTCAAAATTCGGACCGAAAGTAACACTTTCATACGTATAAGAAAGTCGTGTGGTGGCCACACCTTATTTTTTATATAATTTTAAAAAGTATTACTTTATATCTTTGCTTATAGGATTATTAAATATATATTACATTATACTAATGGTCGCCTAGTGGTCGAAATTCGACATTCTTATTTTCTTAATATAATGTATTTGTAACACATATTATAAATAAATTTTTTCATTCTGCATTCCTTCTCCATATGAACTTTAACTGTGCCAAATCCCAAACTCGTCCGTGCGCGCAATTTGCTTAAAAAGGGGTACAACGTTTTAACACCGCGAGATCAAAAATTATATTGATAAAGCTTTGCCATGAATGTAAAACGTCCAACTTAGGTATTATTTTTTGAGATAATTCTGATTAAATTATCAGGTTAACTGTCATTTGACTGACATAAAATTTGTAAATATATGTTTATTTAAAATGATTTACATGCTTGAATAATATTTTATTAAAAATTATTCAACAAATTATAATAAATGTTCAAAATGACCCCCGCCTTGTTCGATGCACACGTTTACGCGCCTTTTCATGCTATCAAAAGCATTTTGCAACATTTGTGGCGTTATGGTTACACATACTTCAATAATCTTTTGTTGCAGTTCTTGCAAATTATGTACAGGAGTTTTGAAAATTCTATTTTTGCTGTAAGAGAACACAAAATAGTCCATAATAGTCAAACCAGGTGACCTTGGAGGAAACTCAACTTGCGTATGCAAACTTATAAGTCGATCATCAAAAAACTCACGGAAAAAGACTATAGTTTCTCGTGTCGTATGTGCTGTTGCACTGTCATGTTGGAAATAATATCGTCGTGTAGATGTTGAACAAATTCATTCAAAATGTTATTTCTGTACCTTTCGGCATTGATGGTGAAATTGGAAAAAAACGGCCCAATTGTCCTTCTACGGGAGACGGTTTATTAGTGCTCCACATTCACATATTTTGAGAATTTACGTACCCAGAAACATGAAACCATGCCTCATCGGAAAGAAATGTTACTCGTAAGTTTAACAAGTCGTTATTCATTTAATTGTTGACGAACCACTGACAGTACGCAAAACGTCTGGGGTGCTCTTTTGGAAAAAGAGCTTAATAGGATTGCATCTTATATTGAGTTCAAGTTCTATTTTACAGTGGTTGGCATGTTCCATAAGAAACTCCATTTTCTTGGGACAAGCGTCTCAAAGATTTTGTGGGGTCCAGTTCCATACGATTATGAACGTCAATAATCACTTCTTTTGTACGAATACTTGACCTACCAGCACCTTTTTTGTATGAGTACCAGATCCAGTTTCGCAAAATACAACAACACTATGTGCGAGACAAATATAAAAATCTTGCTCAACAACTGCGAAATTTGGGAAGTGTTCACAAAAATTATCGAAACATAAACGCTTACAGTATTCCCAAATACCATTAACTAGCACACCTGTTCTAAAATACGCTTCAATCATGTAAGTTTTGTGTGCTGTGCTGTAAACCATAATTGATAAACTACAAGATGTCAGTGAGAAAATATAATGACAGTATGACACTTAATGATACAACGTAACACAGACGTTTTACATTCCATGGCAAACCTTTATCAATATAATTTTTGATCTCGCGGTATGATAATACTCTTTATCGCCAACCGTCAGTAAAGTGATGCGTTACCATAGCGTTTTGCGGAGGTAAAGAAACACTTTATCGTACTGTACAATAAAGTACTTTACCTGCCGCTAATATCTGTCAGCGTAGCATGACTGATGACTTTTAAAAATAAATCGTTTGTCACTGTCATAAACTGTCAAAAGTTATTATATCTTTATTTCTTAAATTAACAATTTTAACGGTTGGCGATAAAATTTTGTATGCACCACGTCAGTAAAGTACCTTTACCGAACTCGTCTGTTACTCGCCGCGCTCGCTTCACTCGCTTGGCTCGTAAACCAGACTCGTTCGGTAAAGTATCACTTTACTGACTTGTTACATAAATAACTATTATCGCCAACCGTCAGTAAAGTGATGCGTTACCATAGCGTTTTACGGAGGTAAAGAAACACTTTATCGTACTGTACAATAAAGTACTTTACCTGCCGCTAATATCTGTCAGCGTAGCCATGACTGATGACTTTAAAAATAAATCGTTTGTCACTGTCATAAACTGTCATAAGTTATTATATCTTTATTTCTTAAATTAACAATTTTCACGGTTGGCGATAAAATTTTGTATGCACCACGTCAGTAAAGTACCTTTATCGAACTCGTCTGTTACTCGCCGCGCTCGCTTCACTCGCTTGGCTCGTAAATCAGACTCGTTCGATAAAGTATCACTTTACTGACTTGTTACATAAATAACTATTACCTGCCGCTAATATCTGTCAGCATAGCCATGACTGATGACTTTAAAAATAAATCGTTTGTCACTGTCATAAACTGTCATAAGTTATTATATCTTTATTTCTTAAATTATCAATTTTCACGGTTGGCGATAACATTTTGTATGCACCACGTCAGTAAAGTACCTTTACCGAACTCGTCTGTTACTCGCCGCGCTCGCTTCACTCGCTTGGCTCGTAAATCAGACTCGTTCGATAAAGTATCACTTTACTGACTTGGTACATAAATAACTATATTCCCATACTTTGACAGTTGATATATTGTAATATGCATTTATTTGTTAATAAAAAAGAAGAAAATCAGCGAAATATTACTATAATAAGTAACATCATCTTGTGTAATAATTATATTTAAAGTTTGAATTTTGTTATAGATGTAAGTGGTTATATCTTACTTTCTTAATTGTATTTTTCTGTTATCTGAGTAGCACTTGTGCTGTAGTTGTATATCAAATAGCTATATACTTTTATTGAAAATTACAGGACATTCGACAGGAATTAAGTCCCAAACTTTTGTTGTACTGTTTATCATGCACACTCTGGTCTTCTACTATTCTCCACCATACTTATTCGTTCAGAATCCACACATGCAGCAAATGCTTGCACTTCCTTCGCGCATTTAATCGGTTCATTAGGATTTTTCTTGTAGCAAGCCACAAGTTTCTTTCTATTTTGAACACACGGCATATCGGAACTGGGGCCACTTTCCCTTGATGATATAGTATTCTCTAGTATTGCATTCTTATACTCTTTTTCCATAATTTCTTTCATTTTGCGGTGTCTCGCTTCTAAATCTTTTATACGGTTTGTCCAGTATTCACTATCACTTTCAACATTCTCATCGGTGCCCTGTCGGATTTTCGAACAAATTTTATTTGAATGTACAGATGAAAATGTTGTTTTGTCTAACTAGTGTAATAAAGTGTATATAGTATAATTTTTAGGCTTACCTCTTTAGCAGTGTCATGGAATGTAAGATGTGATGTGTCATCATTGTCTAAACTTATTTTCCGTGTTCTACTTGACTGCCCTCCCATGTTAAAATTTAAAAATTACTCGACCAAAAAGAGAATTACAGTACTTGCCAAACTGACAGTGACTTACATCAGATGTCATTTCGCCAATTGATATATGTATTTATAGCATAGGAAATACACGGTTTTATGTTTTTTCGTACTTTGAAAATTATACCACCTTGTCAGAATATTTACAAATTTTCAATCATATCGTATTAAAGTTATATTTGTAAAGATATCTGCTACGAACTTTCGAGCACTCGACACGAAACGTGAAACTGACAAAATGTCAGATAAATTTTTTGAGCAAATATGTGAGATTAAACCACTATGTTTCGTGTAGCTCAATTGCTAGAGGTACATCCGACATATGTTGCTCGTCTACAGTGAGACAATTTCATTAATCAGTGGTTTGATAAGAGATTGGGCATTTGGTAATTATTAGAACAAGAACCACCAAAACAGGAGAGTAAAACGCGACCAGTTATTTTAGTAGAAACAAAAATCATTGCATATTATATTGGAAAAACGAATATAGAAATATTATATTGGAAAAACTTCTCTCTGCCAGTGAAGCTAAATAACCCCGGCCAAAATGAGAATAGTCCTACTCTTCTTGGATTTAACAAGACAACGACTAGGTATCCCTATTTGGATAAGAACAATATAGTCTTTAATCAAGCTGTTCGAGCGTCACTTTTGATTTCTCATGACTTTAGTTTTTTTTTAGTGCAAATCAAACATTGCAATAACTATCTGTTGCTACATATATCGACGAATTTATTAATTGTCACTGACGATTTTAACAAACTGAACCGTGATTCGCTCAACAATGCCTTCTTATTATACTAGCAGTGTATAAACTATGAACTTATTAGCGAAGAAAGCATAAACGACTTTCACGAATTATCAAATACCTTCGAAAAAATAGTAAAAGAATATCAAAAACTTGAAACCATTAAAAGAAAGGAAGCCTGTCCGATAAGATGCAACAAATAAAAGTAGAGATATATGACCCAAAAGTTTTAGCTGGGACACCTTATACAGTGTGACCAGTGAAGTCCGCATCACATGGAATTTTTTTTAATTAATAGATTTATTCTAAATTTGAGTTTGGCATCAATTTCTGCTTCGATCAAGATGAAAATTAACCAAAAAAATAATAGTCACGTGATTCGCATTATCTGTCAAATTTAAATTTTTTTCCAAAAAAAATCAAAAGTGGGGTTATTTCTCAAAATATCGAAAAAAGTTATTAGAAAAAGTTTTTCTAAAAACAATTTTTGGCCCATATGTAAAATTTCAGCTGCATAAGATAATTTAGATTTTTTGCCAATTTTTTGTAAATTGCACCACTGTTGCGAAATAAGACAACGCAACCTACATAAAACTTCTTAGTTTTAACAATGCTTTATTCCAGACACATTTTCTTTAAGGCAGCGCCATATTCAATGTGTGTTTTTCTACAAAATCCAAATAGGGCTATTAAAATTTGGTCACATGTGATGCAAAGTTTATTTGTTTTTGACCCTGTATAAGGTAACTTCATAAATTATCTATTTTTGGAAATGTAGTTTGTGTCTAAAAGTAATACACATTAATATTAAGAAAATAGTTTAATTGAAAATTCAAATTTTCTAATAAAATAATCATAATACATTATAAAAATGAAACGCATTTAAAATTCCATCTTTTCAATTAATAACAATATGTATTTTTGGTATTTGAATATTAAATTAAACATAATTTGAAAAACCTAAAAATTAAAATTATATTTCTGTGTGCCTCCCATTGCGTTCAATACAAACAATTATTCTTCTTGATACACCTTTAATGGAGTTTCTGATACTAAGGGGCCTTATTTCTAAAATACAGTTTCGAATCACCGTTTCCAAATGATCAACATTACGGAAAGGTTTTTCTTTGTAAACTTTTTGTTTTAGGTAACCCCACAAGAAAAAATCAAGTGGGGTTAAATCCGGAGACCTAGCCGGCCAGTATTACTCCATATTACGCTCAATTACTTTGCCCCTAAATATTTCCAAGAGGCGTTCTTGAACCCGTCTTGTAGTATGGATGGGAGCACCGTCACACTGGTACCACAAATTATGCCTTATTTCAATAGGCATATTGTCCAAAACTTCAATGACCTCGGTGTTAAGGAAGCGTAGGTATTCTTCAGAATTTAAATTGCCTCTAAAAAAATAAGGCCCAACAACTTGATCGTTTAAAATACCGCACCACACATTAGTTTTAAAGGAATACTGGTCCTTGCATTCTATTATAAAATTTGGATTTTCTTGAGCCCACCATCTACAATTTTGAGAGCTAACAATGCCGTTTGAAGTGAAAGTGGCCTCGTCGGTCCATAAAACGTGAAACGGAAAGGACACATTTTCTTCTTTTTCCCCCTGGTATCAAAAAGAGAATCCCAAACGTTTGTCAAAATCTTGTTCCTTAAAAGTGTTTATAAATAAATTTAGGTTTATACGGCTTAAATTTATTTTTGTGCAAAATATCCTTACACTCTCTCTTTGAACGTCAGTTCTGCGAGAAACATGTCTAATACTAGTTTGACCATGTTCTACAATATCTAGGCAAACATTTAATTGGACTTCTTCACTATGTTTTATAGTGTTGCACATTTTTGCCTGGATGCCTTTCATTAAAAATGTTGGCCGCTACACGATGACTTGTGTTTTCACCACATATTAATACAATTTCAATTCTTTCCTGTACAGTTAACATTTTTTTTATAATACGCAATATTAATTAAAAGCCACTATGACAAACAGAAAGCGATTTGACTGTCATTAATAAAGCAAGGGCTTGTTGATCTTTTTTATCATTTGTTTTGCGGCCAACTGTGTTTGGTGAATCATCGTAAGGTACAAAACTAGTTAATTTTTTGGAAACTGAACTTAAATAATAAAAGACTATTTTTACTTTTCATAACATAGCTCCATAACAAATTTTAATAAAGGGGTTTTAAATTAAATCATTGAAACTAGTTAAACTTACGTAAAGTTAAACGAAAATTTATTTTCCACTTAATGTCTATTACTTTTAGACACAAACTACATTTTCAAAAATAGTTATTTTATGAAGTTACCTTATACTGGGTCAAAAACAAATAAACTTTGCATCACATGTGACCAAATTTTAACAGCCCTATTTGGATTTTGTAGAAAAACACACATTGATTATGGCGCTGCCTCAAATAAAATGTGTCTGGAATAAAGCATTGTTAAAACTAAGAAGTTTTATGTAGGTTGCGTTGTCTTATTTCGCAACAGTGGTGCAATTTACAAAAAATTGGCAAAAAATCTAAATTATCTTATGCAGCTGAAATTTTGCATATGGGCTAAAAATTGTTTTTAGAAAAACTTTTTCTAATAACTTTTTTGCTTCAAATAATTTTATACTCCTGATAAATCTATATAGAATACATGATTTGAAAAAAACTGCTATTAGATAACAGTTAAAGTGTTATTCCCAGTCCGAATTTTTAATATTCTTTTATAAATAAATAATTCAAAATCCTGCTCTAAATACATTTATACTCTTAATATATCTGTTTAGAAAACATAACTTGCGGGATATTCGCAAAAAACTATTTTTCAATAAGAGTAAAACACTGTCGAGTAGGAATTTCGAATTTTTCTTGTAAATGTAAAGTTTGGATCGATATCTTTAATCATTTGGCCCCTATCGTGATACATACACACACCTCAAAAGAGAGAAAGAGGTAAAGGAAGAGAGACAGAGATTTAAAAAAAACACTTTTTTAGTGTTTTCTTCAAATGTGGATCTGCAAAACTCTAGAGGTTAAAAACTTTCTTCATAACAATGCTAATGAAGGTAATAGTTCTTAACAAAAATTTTATGGTAATTTTTGCCATGATTTAATATTTTCAATTTTTGTATAAATACAATTTTTTTTTTTTTAAAAAATAATAGTATTTTTGATAGTCTTTACGACCATTTCAAAGCATCATAAGTTTGCATTAGCAAAGTGGTCAGATAAATCACATTCAACATTTTAGTTTACAATATTCATTATTGACAGATGTTTTCATTTATCAAGGTGCTTGTTAATAAAGTTGTTTATATTTTCTTATAATTTTTATTTAAAAGCTATTTAAAATTTAGGGCATATCAACGATGTAACAAAAATTGTTCATCCTAACGTTGCAACAGAAAATCAAAACTTGCAAATAGCTTTCAGTTTCGGTAAAACTCCATGCTTCATAAATGTACTAGATATTTTACAGGTAGAAAAGCTTTGACATGATGGAGGCCTAAACGTTCGCAGTTATTTAGAAGCAATTTTTGAAAACAGATGGATCGGTAGAAGAGAGAGATCAACTCGATTTGCGAATTTGAATCAGTTATATATTTTCGTCGGGACGTTTTAAAGGTCAACTTATAACCAGCCACGAAATATGAACGAATTAAATATTCGTATTCAAGAACAATACGAGCAACACCAGCTAAGTGATTAAGAGTGTAGTGCAGCTTTTTACAACGAATTTTACAAAGTCAGACAGTTAATGCTATATATAGTAAGATCAAATGTGACAAATTGTTGATGACCATTGTTCGAAATTATTTTAATAAAGTGTCATTTTATTTGATCATGAAAGTAATAAAATTACTTTTTAAGCGTTTGTTAAAAACTAGGTTCACCTTTTTTTCTCAATAAGTTCACGCAAGAGATGCTTTGAAACGTAAGATATCATTTTTCATGTTGTCAAAAGTATCTTACAAAATGGAAGATTGTACAAAAATTTAGTAAAACATACTAGATTTTCATCGCCCACCGTATAATAAAAATACCTTCACTTTATAATTTATAAGAAAGCTACTAGAGTTATATGTGACGGCACCGAGTTTGTTCCCAAATCATCAGGTAACAAAATGGTATAGATCTATACGGTTCTTATTATTTCAACCACGCTAATGACCTGACCTTAGTCCGACCCTAGAATTCGACCACGATCTTACGAAGAAAAGTTAAACGCATTAAACCATCCATGCTAGCAAAGTTATAAACTTAATAATGATTATGTCTGTTTGACGACTATAAGTAACGGAAGCGCCAATTTTTGAAACCGTATGTATAATTACAGTATCTATAAAAATATGTAGACAATTGTAGTATCTATTTTTTTATTTTAATTATGGTAAATCCTGCAACGACAAACATTTACAACTTCTAATTTGCTTAACATATCTAATTCACATTTTCTATCATGATTTTGGTAAAAACTTGGTTTTTTTCTAATATCACACAAGTTTTTTAACATTGTGTTTTGCAGAATTTATTTTAATATAAGTTTCTATCTCAAAATTGACCAAAATATCTACAAAGGATGGTCAAAATAGGAATTATAGTTAATTTTTTTATGAATTGATTTACTGTAAAATATGAATTGCCTACAATGTAGTCACGGAATTTTATAACTCTGTCATCCAAAGGAATTGCAGAGTATATTTCCTCTTCAAAGAAATCACCTACTTCTGCAGGTTCTAAAAAATGTATTCTAAAGTATTATCTCAGGAATGCATCACTATTGGAATTTTTATCTTCGCACTCTGTGGTTGAACTGGTTCGTATACCAGACCTGAGAAAGATGAAATCTACCATTTGTAATTTTTACTTTCCTATACGTAGTATAAGGAAGTATTGTCATGACAAACATTTTTCACATCGAGATTCTTGCAGATGTCCACGTTTTGAAGTTCCCTGATACCGTATGTGGTTTTTGAAAAATGCCTCTCCCTCTTTATCTTTCTGTGTGTTTGTATGTGACCATGATAGCGGCGACAAAACGGCTAATTCTATCAATACCAAACTTTATATTTAGAAATTCTTGAGAACTGATTAGATTTTCAGTTAAATGGGTAGACGGGAAGTAGTAGTTTATTTCGGCGAAAAGATATAATTTCAAATAACACTTCGGGAATTACTATAAGTTTAAACAAACGTCTCAAGAATACAAAAGCACTCAAAAGTAAATTTCAAAATTTTTTTATAAAAAAGTTGTTTGAAATTCTTACCGGAACTAGGTCTTTTACTCCTATCGAAAACTAGTTGCGTATATCTACAAATTACGCGTTCCACAAATATTTATCGGTACCAAAGTAATCATAGCCCGATTTGGAACAATTTTTGTATAAAAAAATTCCAAAAATTTAGACCGGAAGTAACACTATCACTCTTATCTACTACCAGTTATTTTAGAACAATTTTCGTATAAAAGTTATCAAAATTCGGACCGGAAATAATAGTTTTACTCTTATCGAACAGCAGTTTGTTTCGAAAATATCTGGCATATTATGCATTCTGTATAGATTTATTAAGAGTATAAAAGTATCTAGAGTTGAATTTGGAGAAATGTTTATGTATAAAAACAATTTCGAAATTCTAACCGCAAGTCACATTCCTCGCAACTTTGTTAATAAGAGAAGGGTATTCGAAACTTAATTTGAAACAACTTTCATAAAAAAATTCGAAAGCATGTACCACGTTTAAGTAAGTCGTGTGGCGCCCAGCCCTCAATTCTGAAGAAGTTCCGACGGTCTTTCACATAAATCTTTGACAGCCTTCCTTTTGAGCCCATTACGGGCAATGTTTAACGTAATTGTTGCTTTGTTGTTGTGATGAATACTTGATTCAGTGATGGTTTGTTCGTCATTATTTGCATAAATTTTAAAGAATTGCCAGTTTTAATAATACAGCGCCGACGTATTATGCCACATTTGGACATACGTGTTTTAGAAAATTTATGGCTTTCCAAAATTAACAACTTGATGCCTTTTTCACTTAACATACTTTGCACTTCTATTTTCACAGACATTTTGGGATATTTCAGCGTAAGGCAAACAAAATGTAAATAATAAACTTCATTATAATTGCAGATACAGGGTGTAGATAAAGTCTGGAACAAAATTAATATTTCTGTTATCTTCGGTTTGATGGAAAAACCCTGAAACAGGTCGACTTTGTTTTTATCCCGTGCATCTTATAACATCGTGAATTTAATTCTGTCGTCATCTGGTTGCGCGCGGGCGTGACGTCATTAGTTTTTCAAATGGTAACCCGCCACATTTATTACCCCTTGTCGTTAGGTATTCCATTGTGCATGCAACGGTATAAAAAGTTTGGTACCTTACATAACAATTTTTGGGAGAAAAATGCTTTCGAATTTCAAAAAATTAAAATTTTATTTCTAATGAAAAACTAATCAAAAATTATTTTAAAAAATCAGATAAATTATAATCCGAGGTTTTTCTTGGATTGTCGTCAAACAAGACACCAAAAAAATGTCAACGGAAGTGTTCAAATTGTCCGCCATTGGCTATTTGACACTGGCCGAGACGGACGTACACGCTTTCTACGACACGTCATATTGACAGTTCATTACTTGGTGTTTGAACTTATCCATTCACAATACTTGCTCCATTGGTAGTGTTGAACGTGCATTGCGAAAATGGCGAATTTGAGCGAAAAAGAGCGGATTCAAATTCTCATTATTGTTGGTTGTGGTGATAAAATACGTAGCCATGAAGAAGCCTGTCAGTTTTTCAATGCAGAAAATCCAAACCGCGCACCGATTTCGCGGTCAACGGTGAGCAAAATTGTCTGAAACTGGTAGTGTGAAAGACAGGGCTCGTCAAGGTCGACCAAGAATTGAGGAAGATAGAAGAGTCAATATTCTCTTGGAACTTCAGGACAACCCCCACACTTCAACAAGGAACATTGCCAGGGATCATGCAGTCGATTTTACCACAGTAGCCAAATTGCTGAAGAAGGAAAAACTTCATCCGTACAAAATCAATCGGGTTCAGGAACTGAATGAAGATGACTTCGACCGCCGACTCGAGTTCTGTGAACAAATCATGCTACGGTGCGATGAGAATCCCGGATTTGCCGACAATGTGGTTTTTAGTGACGAAGCAACTTTTACCTTGAACGGTGAAGTGAATCGCCACAATTGTAGGTACTGGTCGGGCGAAAATCCTCGATGGGTTCGAGAGGAGCACACCCAACACCGGCAAAAAGTTAATGTATGGGCGGGAATAGTGGGAGATCGCATTGTGGGGCCTTTCTTTCTGGACAGAAATTTAAACGCTGAAACATACTTACATTTCCTAAGATTTACGCTAGTGCCAACATTGGTAGAATTGTTTCCGGATGAAAACACCCCCGACAAGCCTCACCCCAGAATCTGGTTTCAACAAGATGGAGCAACTCCACATTTTGGCTGGCGTGTTCGGAATTACCTCAACGAAATTTTCCCCGGGAGATGGATCGGACGAAGGGGAACAATTGAATGGCCTGCCCGTTCGCCAGATCTCACACCATTTGATTTTTTTCTATGGGGTCATGTGAAATCAAAGGTGTACACCAATAAACCAAATAACTTGGATGATCTGAAACATCGTATCCGCGAGGAAATGCGAAATATTGGTGCAGAGACAATACGACGTGTCGTAGAAAGCGTGTACGTCCGTCTCGGCCAGTGTCAAATGGCCAATGGCGGACATTTTGAACACTTCCGTTGACATTTTTTTGGTGTCTCGTTTGACGACAATCCAAGATAAACCTCGGATTATAATTTATCTGATTTTTTAAAATAATTTTTGATTAGTTTTTCATTAGAAATAAAATTTTAATTTTTTGAAATTCGAAAGCATTTTTCTCCCAAAAATTGTTATGTAAGGTACCAAACTTTTTATACCGTTGCATGCACAATGGAATACCTAACGACAAGGGGTAATAAATGTGGCGGATTACCATTTGAAAAAACTAATGACGTCACGCCCGCGCGCAACCAGACGACGACAGAATTAAATTCACGATCTTATAAAGTGCACGAGATAAAAACAAAATCGACCTGTTTCAGGGTTTTTCCATCAAACCGAAGATAACAGAAATATTAATTTTGTTCCAGACTTTATCTACACCCTGTATATATACCCCTTAAATAACCATTCCTTACGTGGTCGATCTGAAGCGTAGGATTAACGCAACCATTTTTCATTGAAAGATTATCGAGCTACATGCGGTCAAATTGACCGGCGTCCGATAGAATCCGGGGTCATAGCCGTAGTCGTCCCTAAAGTTAAGAGGATTAGGGAATAAGGACGATAATGAGAATTTTATATTCCGATCAGAAACAAATACAGGTATCTATATATTGGGAATCTTATATTATGGAAATATTTACTGTTATCAAGAACTATTGCAAACATATATATATGCAAATATAGTATACATAATAGATATTATAGAAAGCATACACAATTGTGCAATCTTGTTCTTATTGTGGTTTACACATATTTTAAGTTTATATTTTAAATCTGTGTGAAATGGATTGCAAAAATTAAAACATTAATTTTTCCATTCATATGGTCTTTAATTTTGTATATATGCCAATTATTTTTTTTTAATTAATGAGTCATACTGGTATCGTAATGCCGCTACTTTTCGTTTTTTATATGAATCAATTTGAACATTTTTTTAATACAGCCATGAATTGATGAATATTTGGATGTGCTGCGTAGAAACATGAGTTGTAATTAACGTGAAAGGATTCGCACGTATTTGTGGTTTTTTGTGTCGATAACAAAATGCCCAAATGTTCGGTGAAAAAATAGCATCTTCAGAAATTTATGTACTAACTGAATAACGCAACAATATATATAGTAAATTTTAAATTACTTTAATTTTGTATTAAAAATCCTAATTATAATTTTCTGCTTTTAGCATTGATAATTATTAATTATCTCTAGTCGGTTGCGCTAACATTACGTTACCGACGGTGTATGAGTTCGAGTCTATAAATCGTACTGAATTATATCAAGTAACACATGGGTGTATGTGTCGGCAGATCGACACGTATGTATTACTGAATTTTAAATTACTTTAAAATTAGTTTTTCTCAGTGTTGAAAATTCTAGTAATTTTCTGCTTTTAATGCAGATAATTATTTAACCTCCCGCTCTCTAGTCGGTTGCGCTACCTCCAGGTGTTTGATTTAAGTCTTTAAATAGTACTGAAGAATATTACGTAACAGAAGTACGTATCTGCTGACAGACCGACTTGTCTTATATTTCAAATTATTTTAAAAATAGTTTTTCTGTGTTAAAAGAAACTACCTAATTAAATAATTATCTGTGCTAAAAGCAGAAAATTATAATTAGATTCAAACAAAATACAATTACATTCGCGTTTTCTGAGAGTAACAACAGGCGATTTAAAAAAGGAAGATTTAGATATATAATCAAGTTAAAAAATTTGATATTCTTTTATCCCGAAATTCAGTGGAATTATTGAATTTTGCGCCACCTGTCAATAATTAGAAAACATAATTATTAAAATTAATTTTTAAGAAAACCACAAAAGTTACTTACCCAGACCACAGTATAGTATCAATCTAGTAAATACACTCCCTAAAAAATCGTGTTTCTACCCTTTCCGTAAAATACATGCCTGTGGCCACTGCACTGTAGTATAGCTGCAGTCCGGTTGGTCAAGTTCTCGGGTACAGCTACATGAGTCTCTGTTTACTCTTGTACATTTACTTCCCCTCTCTGTCCGCAGCTTACTGCGCAGTAGTCCTAAAAAATAAAACTCGTACACGAACATCAAAGGGTCCGCTGAGGAGTTAGCTTACTGTATAGTTACTATACTGTGCTCTGACTAACCTACATGAAAACGGCATCATTTAATGTCTGTTGTAGGAGAAATAGTAGAAAAGCCTTTATGAATTACTATTTCAAACACTACGGTAAATGTCTTCACGGAAAAATATATAACCAAGTTTTAGGCATTCTTACACGAAATATAGAAATGTGGACTGATAAGTATTACATTTTGTTTGGAAATAAAAAATACGCCAGAGGTATATAATGGTATTCTTGATATCATGGATAGTGAATAGTTCTAGAAAGAATCTACGCCAATATTCAAATCTTCCAGCTGCATATAATGTTATATTTTTGGCTAATTTTGGTAAAACTGATCTTCTCACTTCTTAATAGTATATTAAAATACAAGTAACAGAAGGCCGTTCATTCCAGCATGATTTCCGCTGCGCGCTCGTGTCCGAAGGAAAGAATGCTGGAATGGATTTCTATTACGAGTATTTTACACTATTTTCTCTGTTTCGGATTATATTTATATTATTTATTTATAGAAAAATTGTTAAGAATATTCATTAAGGGAAATTTTGATAACATGACGTAGTCGATTGGTAGCAATGATTTACATTTATATTTGACAGTTGGCTTTTGTAAGATTTATTTGAATTGAAAAGTTTGCTTAAATTAGAAAAAAATCTCATATTATCGGTGGGCGGAATGTCAGACGAAGAGCGTCAATCTGCGGCACTAGAATTGCGGAACGGGGCCTCCTACGCCATAAATAATTTACTACCAGGTAAATCGCAAAGCAAGTATGATAAAGATTATGAAAAATTTATGCGACCAACCTATTTCTACTAAAATAAAAAGTTACCAAAAATCGGTGTTAGAATGGAGTCCATTCTAACATCAAAATGGCTGCTAGAATAACCTTATTATAACACCGAAACAGAGAAATATTCTTCCTAATACAGTACACAGCATTAACAGTAAGTGTCTCAATGTGCTTATTTTGCAATCCTTGTACAAGTTTCATAGGACGTTCACTTAGATCATCAACTGCTTTACGTTTCACTCCATTACTTAATATAATAACACGTTTATTAATTTTATTTCAGAGTTAATTTTATCGTGACTATGTGTTTACGAAATTTGAACTACACTTTTATCAGCACCTTCCGCTTCTACTAGTGCTTTACACGAATTTGTTTTTAGAATGCGTCTTTTCATATATCATTGGCCAGTTCTTTTTGAAAAGTAAATTGATAACCGCCTAACACCAAAAATTTTTTTTTTCCACTTTGTTCAAACTGCACAATATTCATGGCTTATTCGAATAAGTAATTCAATTTAAAACATAATAGGTAAAACTGATTGTTATAGCAAACTACCTTTCAAGTAAACTTTCAGAGATTTATGTGTAATAGGGGTAATTACTGTATGAGATAATAGCACCCCACTGACCGCTCATTTCCAACATTTCTGGGAACGAATTCGGTTATTACATTTTTGTTGCCTGCGGGTTTCCGAACAAAATCGACTCCGCCGGCTATATGAAATTCCAGAAGTTTGCGTTTTGGTGAGAACCCGAAAATGTTATTTTTTGTTAATATATTTAATTTCTAGTTGTGAAAATTTTTTTCGCCTATTTTCGGTAGCATGAAAGATGCACTACAAAAGCTGCTACTAGTAACAACCCACCAAATATTAGCATACAGATTTTATATATAATGCATTCATTTATTTGGCTTATTTACTAATTCCAAACATAAGACATTCAATTCTTATTAAAATCCCAGTATAATTAATATTCACCGTATTATGATTCTAGAATGGGAATATTTTGTATGTATCAAAGCAGTCGACTTTTGCGTAGGAGATGCTCGATTTCATGTAAAAAATTGTGTATGCGTTAGTTGAGCTTAATTCGTAAAACATTTGAATGTCTTGTATAATTAGCTGGCTATTTTAAAACTTGTTAAAAGGTTTTACGCACTGAATGAAAATTGTAGCTTTTATGAAGTTGTTGTTTATGTTCATTAAATATTAATGAGAAACACCTTATGTCTAATATTGCGTAATGCTCATAATGCAATGTTAGATTTTTTAAACAAGCTCTGCAGGCTGTTTGTAATTCTTTTTTTTTTGGTGTTTCAGACTATTATTTTTTTTTTGTAAAAGGGTTAAAATTTACATGAAAATGTAGAAAATATTTTGAAAATAATCAAATATTAAATTGGTTATCAATTATTTATACTATTTATTTAATAATCCAATTAGTCAAATGTATTAAGATATAAATAAAATATAAATTAATATGTACTTTAATCCAAAATTCCACTCGTCTTCGTCCATTGGTGAAATTATATTTCCAATCTTTCAAAAATGCTCCAATCGTAATTTATAGTATGTATTTGGAAATAAGTCCACTTAAAAGGTGTATTAATTTATATGGGATATTGTTTTAAACAACATTGCAAGTCAAAACTAAGAAATTTCTTCTGTACTTAAAGTGTTTGATGGTTTTGTCATCTGTTACCAACGTATCAAGTCACAGCTATTTGCACTGATACATACGACATTAATATATCAGTGCAAATAACTCTGATTCTGAACTGCAGAGATTAATTATATTATTGGTATGTTATAATCAAAACTACTGTACTGATGCATATGTGCACGCCTGGTTACGGCGGCCCTGCATGAGCCATCCAAAAGAATATTTAAGGGTGAATTTCTTCTATCATTACCTGCATTTAACAAGATACAATTATACCATAACAATCAAGAAATTCTTTGTCTTGTCAAAAAATATCTTAGCTGCGTAGTTAATGGGAACAAAATATAATTATAATTAAATAGCCGACATTTGGCCGAATTTGAACGTGTTATGCTTATTATTAGGGTAAAAGTGGGAGAGACGCCATATGAGGAGAGACGCCATACTATCGCTAATTCACTATGTGGGAAAGAGACGTCTACATTTCTCAGTGTGTTATCACAGTCATACGGTCGTCGGTGAATCATGTTAGTACATGTTCCGCTGCGCTCGAGCGTGACGTAATAGTAAACGAAATTCGATGTTGATGCTCGATTTTTTTGACGAAAATTTTGTGTGAATGCGGTTTCAGTGAATGTTACACTTAAAACAAAGACACAGCCAGGTAATAATTGATTTTATTTTGTTATTTTGTTTGTTCTTAACTTATTTAAATTATAATTTTGACATATATGTTAATACCTAAATATTTTTAGCTGTATGGCGTCTCTCCCACGAAATGAGGTGAGACGCCATACTTTGCAAGGTTGTGATTGTTATGTATTATATTTCGTATTTTTTATTGTCTAAAGGATGCCAAGAAAATATGTAAGAACTCATAAAGTGGTCAGAGGGCAGTGGACAGAAGAAAATCTAATTTTAGCCATAGAAAAAGTTAAAAAAGGTGAAATATCGAAAAATGAGGCCCAAAGACGATATGGGATACCAATTCGTACCTTATCTAGGCGCCTTAAGACCGGTAACACTACTAAATCTGGATTAGGTCCTCAAGGTAAATACATTTTATGATAATTCATATATTGTTTATTTATATACTCTTGGATACACATTATGTAGTATGATAACTAATACAAATTATATGTTTTTCTAGCATCACTCGGACAAGAAAACGAAAAACGATTAGCGTCTTATGTTAAACGCTTAGCTAATGCTGGTTTCGCACCAGACCGGAGTATAATTCGTTCTCTGGCCTATCAATTTGCCGAGAAACTTGGAATAAAACACAAATTTTCCAAGGAAAAAGAAAAGGCAGGGCAACATTGGCTTACATCTTTCTTAGAGAGAAATAAAGATATCTCAGTACGTCAAGCAGAAGGTCTCTCTGTTGCAAGAGCTCAGGGTATGAACAGGGAAGAAGTAAGTGCATTTTTCAGACTGCTTGAGGAAGAAATGATAAGAAATGATTTGACTAATAAACCAGAAAATATTTTCAACGTTGATGAGAGTGGCATACAATTAATAAATAAACCTGGAAAAGTGTTGACGGCAAAAGGAGCTAAAGATGTTCATCTGATCACGCCCCGTGAGAAGGGAGAAACTATTAGTTTGATTGCATGCTGTAGTGCTGAATGTCGTTTTTTACCTCCAGTGTTAATAATGAAAGGCGTCAATAGAAAATCCGAGTTTTCTGATAGCTTGCCAAATGGGTCTGAAGTCTATATGAAGAAAAAGTCATCTTATATCACTTCCGAGTTATTTTTGCGATGGTTCAAAGAACATTTTTTACCAAAAAAACCAAAGACAGGCAAAACAATTTTGATTTTAGATGGCCACACCTCCCATTCCAATTCCATAGATCTCTTGGATTTAGCAAATGAAAATGACGTTATTATTATATGCTTGCCAAGTCATACGACACAGGCTCTTCAACCTCTGGATCGCAGTTTTTTCAAACCTCTAAAGACCTATTATAATCAGGAAGCCAATGCATGGATGTTAAGGAACAAAAATAGAACGATCACAAGACTGCAGGTTGGGTCTTTAATAGGGCAAACTTGGGGGAAAGCTGCAACTGTTGGCAATGCTACATCAGGTTTCAAAGCTTGTGGAATATTTCCACTCAATCCAAATGCCATCCCCGACCATTTCTTCGGTATATCTGATTTAATTGAAGTAGCGCCTCAAGCTGTTTCTTCTGCTGAAGCTCAGTCTCCATCAAAACCATCAACTTCTAGACAAACAGCTACATTATCAACCAGTAAACAAACCCCTACAAAGCTTCTGGAGGAGTCAAACCCAATCCCAAAACTGCCTATCTCGACAGTGAAACGAAAGCAAGTTGCCCGTGTATTGACATCACCCGAAAACTTAAATAAGAAAACATCGAATCTGGATTTAATAAAAGGAGCAGCTAAAAAACGTAAGCTGGCTGCTACAATATCAGCGTCCTCAACTTCTCAACAAATTGCATCCAACCCAATTGAAGATGACAATAACGTGTGCACTGAATGCTGGGAAAACTATTACATAACAAAGAAGAAAACAGATTGGATTAAGTGTTCTTCATGCCTAAAATGGCTTCACGAGTCATGCACAATGTACTCTCCGCATTGCAATAATTGTGGAAGAGAAATACTCCGCAAAAAGAATAAAAAAAAGGCATGATAGCATGTATGTCATCTCTCCCATGCTGCATGGCATCTCTCCCACACTATGTGGGAGAGATGGCCTATTGCCGACTTGATTATTTTACTTTATATAATTTTTATTTTTATGTTTAAAGTCAAAATCATTTAATTATAGTAAATACTATTAGTGTACCTTTAAGATAAAAAATAAACGATTTAAATATATCACATTTTATATATTTATTACTAATTTCTACAAAAAGTATGGCGTCTCTCCCACTTTTACCCTAATTGAAATTTATGCTCTCGACCTTCATGTAGCTTCAAAATTTTACTGATAAATGTAAACGACCTAATTTTAATAAAAAAAAGTCTGTCATTCTGATATCATACGTAAGTATTTTCTTCCGTTTTAATAGAAAATTATATTTAGCCCACTCTGTAGATATCTAAGTACAATAGAATACATTCATGTAAATACAAGGTGAAGTATAGTAATATTTTCAAATTAAATAAGAATAAATTAGAGATTGTGAAAAATAATGGCCTTTTAATTTATACACAGAACGGTTAATAATAATTCTAAAAAGTTAGATCTGAATAAATAAAATATATAATTAATTTTTATTATTCTTAACTTTTTCGATAATAAGGCCGCCCTTTTTATATTGAATCTAATTTACGCTTTCGAGGACGACTAAATTAAGTAGATTCTCAACACATCAGATAAATCTAATATTTCACAAGTTGAATTGCCAAGTTCAAACTAATGAAACATTTTGAATGGGGTGTCAAAGTTGAATTAAACTATCCACCTTAAATTCGCAAATTCCACTTCAGCCAAAAAAAAAATACTTTGATATAATGAACGGTGTACTAAAAAGCAAAAGTTCAGTTTCGGAAGTTTAATTAATTTTTCACCATTCTGAACTGTAAGGAAAGTCCGTTTCAATATTAATACAATTTTCTATTATTTGACGTCCCTATAAATGGTATCACATACCTTTAAGTTAAGAAAACTGTAACAATCAAATCGTAAAAGACTAAAAGGCCCTTCTTTTGCTCAATAACTGTAAATAATATTTTATATAACGTACTCATTTACTTTTATACATATACAAGGTTTGTCTCAGAAGTCATGATGACAATGAATAATTTCTATATGGAAACGTGTACCTGTACTAAGGCAACAATTTGACCACGACTAAACAATTCTTGTAAATCTCTTCGAATGGTGTAGTGTTGTTTCTGTTAAGATAGAGCGTTATTTATTGGTATAATATTCATCTTTGTGTGAGACTTGGAAAGACCGTTTCAGACACATGAAAAAGAAAGAGTTCATGGGCATAATACTTTATCAGCACACGTTTTCGATAATGCAAAAGAACAAGTATACTTTTGACACGACGAAATAGCATGTAATTATTTTAAGTAACTATGGAAGCAAAAGACGCGAATTTTCGCACAACTTCCACTAGAAAGATAGCATTATTGCAATGACTGTGTTGAGCAAATGTGATCGTGGACTGTAAGGTTGCTTCAACACTAGTTTTATCAAAGGAATTGATAAGTTTTGAAATTTAAAACACAATGAAATTTCATTGAAAACAAACCTTAAATATTCACTATATTCAAAATTTACATTGTTGAATTGTTAGTGAAAATAACTTGAACTTGTTTTATTCACACTGTCTTTTCACCATTTGTTGTTTTGTCGAACACCTACTTGACTTGTTCCAATATACTATAGCATAAATAAGTTTTTATTGAAACAAGGGTGAACTTTACTAGGTAAAATTTGTAAATATTGTTTTCAAAGACTAAATCGGTTTAATATATCTAGTGGCTTACTTATGTACTTGATTTAATATTTCAAAATTCGGACCGGAAGTAACACATTTAGTCTTACCGTTGAGCGATTTTTTGCAAATATGTGGTAAATTACAAAATTACAAACGTATTTAGTGCTGGATTTGCAATATTCTTTGTATACATGAAATTTCAAAATTCGGACCGGAAGTAACACATTTACTCTTAACGAGTAGCACTTTTTTTCGAGTATCTTGCAAAATATGCATTCTATAAAGATTTATTAAGACAACGCAAGTACTTATAATAGGATTTTGAATAACTTTTGTCTATTTTTTTTTTAAATTGTATAGTTTGAAACGCTCATACTTATAAGAAAGTCGTGTGGTGGCCACGCCAAATTTTTTTTCTTTAGATCTGATTAATTTACAAGGTCAAAAATATTTGCTGTGGTAAATATGTGTATATCTTAATGACAAAGACTTAATCTCAAATAATATTGTATAGGATTTCTATTTCATTTTTAATTAATTATTACAAATCTGTTTTAGAACTTTATTTCGATATTCTCCAAATTCCGTCCCCTAAAATGTTTACTTACTTGTTTTCAAATGAAACTTGTTTCTTCTACAGCTCACAAGGCGAGTTGGATTTTGTGTAATATAAATTCATATTGTATATTGAGCCTAAATAAATAATTGAGAAATATGAATTCTCTCAAAGGGTTATGAAACTGATTATATAGATTCCTGCTTTCAAGAAAAAATCAATTCTCTGTTAAACAACTAACAAACTTTTTTCTGTAAATCTGACTTTCTTAATTTCAAGTATTACAAGGGCCCTACAAAATGTAAAAACACTATCGAAAAATAAATGGTTTTCAATAATATCAAAAAATTGTTTAAGTATTTTTATTATTTCGAGGATAAGAAAATATAAAAATATTTTTATTAATAGAATTTCTTGATAAATAATCATATTTAGTATGCTTGTTGTTACCAAAGCAGTTCGGTTTTCAATTATATTTCCATATACTTCCTTTTATAAAAAATGTAGAAACTCTTAAGGCTTTTTACTCAGTGCTCACTTTGATACCATAATTTTCATCAATTAAGTGAGAATAACTTAGCTCAGAATGTAAATCTGTCGATACAGAGACGGTTGAGAGCATATGAAGAGCAGAAGGGAAATATATTTGAACACATTTTAAATCAAGATGGAAATTATTATAGAAAATTTTCAAAATGTAATTCTAAAACTAATGATAAAGCATTTAAAAAACAGGTGTTCGTTAAAATTACTTTGTTTTATTTTCATGGCCAACCAACTATTTTGCATGTTATAAACATGAGTATATCCCATTAAGGAGTTATAACTTTAAAAATACTAAAAATAAGTACTATGTTATTGGCACTATTTTAAAAGGCGATTTTACAAGGAATATGCTGAATTATAAAAATATTATAGGTTAGATTTAAAAAAACGAGAAAATAACCAATAACGATTGATAATTTAACACCCTGTATATTTATTCACTTTGTTCAACCTCAAAACAAATAACGTGTTAGTCCATAAATTAGTAACACAAGAGTTACGTGAGGCATTCTACCCATTTTCAGACTAAGGCTTAGAATGTTAGATGCTGCAACTGTCAAGAAAAAAAAATCAATAAAATCAAAACTAACAGTCTGAAGTGCACATATCCATATATCATTGCAAAGATAATTTGAATGGCTATCATTATAATATCTAGAAAGTATAGCAATGTATTTGAAATAAAAAAGTTGAAGGTAGTTGCGAAAATATGGAACACACTGTATATTTGTAAATAAAATTAGAAAATGCACAGTCGCATACTACATACGTACGTAAAGTTTCATTGCTACAGCGTTATTAGTTTTCATACTAAGCTTCGCGGACACACTATTACACCACCCGGTATAATGTATTATATTTTAACAAACTACATACCGGAGAAATATGAAACCACAAAGCAAAGTTTTGCTTTGGGTACATAATACTACAGCCATTCTTTCAGAAAAAGAAAGTATAATGCTTTTACTACCTAAAGCTATTATCCTGTGACGGAAATAAAAAGAAATATAATAATAGAAACAACAAATATTTTGTAATGCAATTAGTAAATGACTGATTATCATAAAAAAGCAATCTTAGCTACTGTTTATTAACTAGTGGCACACTCTGTTTTTAAATGAGACCAAAGATAGCACTATAATTCCACTGGAACTATATTCTATATGTGTATTAGAAAAAGGAAAACGAGCACACGAACAGTGATGTATAAAACATACAGCATGTGTCAATTTTAATTAGCCATAGGCAATCAATTCATGCAATACGTGACAACGTGGCACCCCTACTTTCCTCTCCAATACCAGCGCGACCGATACATGCTCGAAAATACAAGTTAGCAGTAACTATTGGACCACTGACTTGGGTGTTTGTAATGCTTTCAGAAATAATATTTACGAGTTGCAAGGATTTGTTTTTCTTTTTCCTTTCAGTAAATGCTGAGAATTATTAAGCTGCGTTCACGCTGCATGACACAAACAAAAGCGTAATTCTAATAAAATTAGAAAATAACCCTAATAAGGTAAATAAAAAAGGATTCTGAAAATAATAATAATCTACTAGATCAGGAGATCGCCGCGGTCATTTGATGTTTCCCGTTCCAGTAATAAGACGGCTTTTATTGCAGACTAGATCGCAACGTGTTCGCAGCTAAACATTGAATGTAGAATCTGGTGGGGAGAAGTGGGAAGATCGGAGAATATCGTTGTGATGTCGATTGTTGCCGGGATTGGTGACGGACAGTAGGGGTGCCACGTTGCCACGTGTTACTTGTATACGTATAAATCGCACGTAAACATTGAATCCCTATAGCTAATGATATTTGACACATGCGGTATATTTTATAAGTTATAAAGAAGAACTTATTCAGGAAATTGTGTTTGCCCTAATTGATTCGAGACGAAAGCTCGTCTCGAAGGAACAATTATTTCAAAATCAATAATGAAGTAAACACTATTACAAAATCAGGTACTAAATGGGAAGGAAAGTGGAGATGTAAATGAACGGGGCTTCACTTTACCACTCATTAAATGTCGTTAATTCAAACTTTAAACACGCAGTGTACGCGTTTTTTTATTACCTAATATAGGAAATTGTCTTTCCATCCATAAGATCTCTATTTATACAATAAAATGTGCTTGGAGGTATTTGATAATATTACATTTTATTATTAAAAATTATTTCGTATACTCTTATGTTAGATAATAACGATAAAATAGGCACCATATTCCAAATAACTACATGTATATGCTATACTCATGCTGCCAAAAAATAGTGGCTTGAATATATTTTCATTGAGCAACTACGCATTTGTTTTAGGCTGTCTTCAGAAATGACTTTTAAAAGATGACCATACAGAAAAGCATGTACCTTGTTTTTGATGACGATAAAGTTTGACCTCATAAAAATCCACGTTTACATCCAAGAACAATAACCTATTCGATGCGAAAGAGTAGTAAAATATTGAGTGGTTACACTTAATTGCCAATCAATAAAACATCATATCTGTAGCACCGATGGTTCCAATCGGGCATGGATTTGGTCCTATTGTCAGTTTCATAAAACATGATTTTTGCGCACGCGTTCAAGTTTAGAAAACGAGCCTCAAGGCGAGTTTTCTAAAAAAACAAATGCACAAAATGTCTTATGAAACGTGTATTTTATTACTATTTTACGTTTACGTTTTGTTCGAACATTTTAGAAGTTTCGTTTTTTTTGAAGTTGGTTACTTTGATTTTTAAGTAGAACATTTTAAATATTTGAATATCGGCGGTGTTATATGTAATTTTGTTTAAAATTTAGACTGATTTATGCATAAATTATTTCAAATTATCAATAAAGAGGACGCAATAAATAATTGCACGCTCCCATAAATTGGCATAATAGCAGAAGACAATTTACACAATCTTTTAACAACAAAGTGTCGACTTATTTATCAAAAACAATACCAGCATTTTTAAGTTAGTGTAAAGAAAATAATATCGCAAATATTACCGTCACAAATAGTCAATGCGAAACAACAGGAATTCAGACAAAACATAGTGTGTTCCAAAATCTGCCTGGAATATGCATTAATGCACACGAATCTTCTAGTGTTATAGGTAGTAAACCTTTATCACAGTTGTACCAACTACTCAATATGGGAAGTAAATTTCAATAGGAGCATCAGTAAACTTATCATCCAACCCTGCTTAACAATTTATATTGTTAATTTGTACATAACATTAGCATGTGTGTTTTTTATTCTTTGCACAGCTTCTATTGCATACGTTTGTTACATTAAAAGCAATATCTGACTTTTAAATATGATTTGGTTCCATTTTCTTTGTTACCAACCTCAAAAAAATAAAATTAGCGTGCAATAAAGTAGTACTTTATGCAACCAAAGATGGTGTCTAAAAGTGAACTTTATAGCACCGAAATAGAAAAAAGAGCATTGCAGGTTCGCATTTTTAGAAAAAATTGGAAAGGCACGAGTTCTTTATTTGTAGATTTTCTTTAACACAGAAGTAAGAAGGCTTTCTAGGGGTAAACTTTTGAAAAGAATTTTTCAGTTAAAAACAGAACTTTCGACCTACTTACAAGATAAGAAATCAAAATATAAAGCCTATTTTCCAATTCTGTTTGTCTTTTTAGTTTGGCTCTTCTTGCTAAAGTTTTCGAATACCAAAAAAACTTGAATAATGGTTTTCATGGCCACGATGTTAATAAAATTACAGCCACGGACAAAATTAATGGATTTATGAACAAGCTTGACTTACAGAAAATTGAACCCAGAAAAGAATTCTAATTCATATAAGAAACTCCAAAAGAGCACCAGTACGCCCTTTACGTCATGCGTCAGGTGAGCGACGCGGACAAATTCACGCGATCCAGTTATCTTTCATTCGTTCGTCACACCAAGATTTTCTAATTTACGAAGCTATAAATATGCAAAATTTGAGCAACATTCGTTTCACCTTAACATAATTGCTCTATTTAACTTTTTATTAATTCAGTTTTCGAGCATTGTGCGAGAATAACAAATAATATTAGTAAAGGGTATCCTTGAAATAATTAGGAAAACGTACTTGTCTCTTAAATATCTCTTTAAAATTATTAAATATCTCAAAAGGAGTTCGATATAGAACTTAATTAGTGAAAATGAATCAGATGAAAATTAAATTAATAAAACACTTTATTTAAAAAGGTAATTAAGTTCATTGAAGTTTCCAATATTCAATTATGTTTACTATTAAGCTTTAAAACAATTTTATAATACGATTAAGTGCAACTTATATTCGAAAGATACTTAATAGTCACAATAACAAAATACCTATGTAGAAACACGTTTTATGTATAATGCATATTGCAAAAATTAGTTTACCATAACTATCATTACATTGGCTATTATTTAGGTGCATTGCTTTGGTTATACGAAATAGTTAATCTTTGTTACTTTAAGGTAATCAACATTTGAATTACGATTGTTAATAATCACTCGTTATAGGAAGTCTATCATGAATCACAATTCAATCAATACATTATAGAAAAATATTTACAGATCAAAGAGGACTTTGTACAGTTAAGAATATCAAACATATAGGTGTAACATATCTTTGGAACACAAACTCATCATACGTAAGCTAGAGCATACCTGCGTATGGTAAGGCATGCGAATGATAAAGTTAGGTATTTCAAAATGAAGTCTAATGTAGCATAAAAGGAACCACAGAAAAAATGATATTAATGCGCATGTCCGGCTAAATCCTAGTTCTGGAATGGTACGAAATCCTGAAGGTCCGAACGGTTTTAAAATTGGAATGATTAGTTCCAGAACCGTCCAGAACTGGAGGTCTGAAAAAACCTAAAAACTGCTATTTGATAAGGTAAGAAGTACGTATTAATTCCGGTCCAAATTTTAACATTTCTTTTATACAAAAATTGTTCCAAATCTAGCTTTAAATACTTTTGCACTTATAATAAATCTGCATTGAATGTATAATTTGCAAGATATTTGCAAAAAGCTGCTATTCGATAAGAGTAAACGTGTTACTTTCGGTACAAATTTTGAAACTTTCTATAAACAAGAATTGTTCCAATTGTATTCTAGATAAATCTGTATAGAATACATAATTTGCGAGATATTTGCAAATAAACGCTTTTCGATAAGACAAAAGACTTACTTCCGTCGTGTTTTATAGATTTTCCTAAAATTTACATTTTAGTACCTACTTTAGTATTTTTTAGAAATTGATTCAACTTTGATATTAGTAAATTTAATTTTTTACTGAAGTAAATAACTACTTCCGGTCTACCGATTTTACTGAAAACTTTATCAAATCACAAGAAATTGATTATGCTCGTTAATATAAAATTTGGTATTGATAGCCCTTGGGCAGCTATCTTGTCAGAAAAAGAGAGCAAGTAATACTGTGAGAGACACAGATATTTTTCAAAAACGACTTTTACGGTATCAAGAGAATTCAGAGCATACGAATAAGAAAGTTAAAGAATCAGTTAGTCCGAATAGTATATAGATATTTTACTTGAAAAATTATCTTCCTTTATTAATACCGATATTATTAATAACCGAAATTTAATTTTAAAATTTATTACGCAGTGTTAATAAATATTTTATATCAATAGCTTTTGATTGATTGAAACCAGTTAAGTAATAATATTAACATACGAGTATAATATAAAAGTTAATAATCGTTCTATTGTTTTTTACTACAGAAATCCAAAACGCTATATTTAATTTACCCCACAGTAAAAAAAAAAAACAATAGAACGCACAATTATAATTCCATCACATACATTGGTACAATTTCAAACGCAGTAGGGAACTTAATTAAAACAAGTAGAGAGGAGACAATTTCATTCAAAACCAACAATTCCTTACAAAACGTAATAAAAAACAATAAAGATAAAACGGACAATAGATTAAACTCAGGGGTGTACAAGCTGACATGCGAAGACTGTAAAAAAGTGTATGTAGGACAGACAGGAAGGACATTCGATACTAAAATGAAAGAACACGAAAGATGTTATAGGGATAAGCAGACAGACTCTACTTTTGCTAATCATTGCTTAGAACATAATCATAAATTCAATACTAATTTTACAACTTTACATGTTTTAGGAAAAAGTAAAAAACTTAATTAATATACTAGAAAGTTTAGAATTTAATAAATGTAATAAATTAGGTATAATATTAAATAATCAACTAGATTTAAATAACTCCCCCCTACTAAATCTAAAATTTAAAAACCCTCTTAGAATGAGATTATGTTTGTAATTTGTATTGATATATATAGGAGCTAATTTGTATTTTGAAATTGTATTTTCATCCACCTGATGAAGCCACAGTGTGGCGAAACATATGTAGTGTGTTAAACATTATAATAATTTTGAAACTATACACTTGTGTTTTATTATATATATATAATATAAAAGTGTTCGAAAAAATTGCTCGATTATGAAATTTCATAATATAATGTAGAGCTTTCGTTGTACGCACTTTAAAATAGCGGGTCAATGAAAGCTCACTGCTTAACGTAGCGCGAACTAAATTACAGTCGCAAAAATCTGTCAATCCAGCGTAAACCAGAAGAACCTCAACAATCTCTCACACGAAACTGAACTATAACATACACGTTTCATTGTACTGTCACACCAAACACAATATAAACCAACTCTGTTTCAATAAACTCCAATCTGTTTCATGTAATCGCTGACGCAATAACAAACCGCTAAGAAACCAGAAAGTATTCAAGAACAAGTGTGAAAGCCTAAAAATTAAATGTTGAAAGTCAAATTTAAAAATCATAAAATTCTCAAAAGTTAATTTTTAACAATATTTGCTTTAATTTAATATTTAAATAATTCGGTTTACAGTGAAAGTGTTGAAAGTGATGAAATTAAGAAGTAATGTAAGACATCTTTTTTTATTTATCGCAAATAAAAGTGTTTAGATCAACATTAACTGTTAATTCGTTATGTGCTTGCTTAAGTTTTCCAGAAACTTCTACGCTGTATTTTATTTATATTTTCGTGAAGTAAAACTTCACAGACTACTTAACTAACACAAGTTCATGCAATAAGAACTTTCTATCATTTTTCTAATGTAAAAAGTTTCCCGCATTTGTTAAGCCTAGCTCGAAGTTGATGAGTTGAAGATCAATAACGTTAAAGTTCACGCAGTTATTTCAGATATGTAATGTTTACTGAGTTCTGAATATTAAAATAAATTTGTAATATGTAGGAAAAATTATAACTATTATTGTAGTATGTAGTTCACTGAAATAACACTTCTAGGAGCAGTTATTTATCTAGAGGTCATTCATTTGTTTTATATTTACAATAACATACCTACCCTAAAATATATTGCCAGTGTTCAGCTGATGTGGACGCCTTTCGAGTTTTTTGATTCTCCTCAGCATACCGTACGCCTCGCAATGGCAGTTTCATATATTTATTGTATAGAGTCTGTTTCCGAATGGGGTTACAAGAGGGCAAAAAATTGAATTTTCGATTTTTCGATATAGTCGTTTCTAAAAAAAATCTATACTAATCGAATTTTAAGGGCGAACTACCGCCGTCAGTAAGATTCTTGACGAGAGTTATAATTTTCTGTTTTGTGGAACAAATACAAAAAAAAAGTAATATATTCTTGTGTTTTAAGTTAAGTATATCTTATGATTGACTCATTATGAGAGGAACGCTGAAAGTTTAGGCTATGTGTATTCAGAAATAGGGCAAAACTTACTTTTGTAACTATTTTGTAAATTAAGTTGAATTAACGCTGTACGTTACATTAAGATTTATTGAAGGTATCTAAAGGACGGTTTTTTTCCTTGTGTGGAAAAATAATATAGAAAACATATGGTAAACTTGAGTCACTTTCTAGACTCCATCTATAAATATTTTAATAAATTTTATAAAATTTAGTTCTTTAGGTACCTCAGAAAAACCTTTAAATATTTGTTGGTTTTTGTTTAAATAAAATAGCTGCAAAAGTAACGGAGAAAAACTTGAATTTATAACCTCTTGATTTCGGTAGTCGGCAGTTCTCCCTTAAACTAATTTACACTACTCAAGTATGCATTCACGAATTAATTCGTATATGAATAAATGTATGAATGCACATCTACACCAAGCTGGCATTGCGAACAACAACTTACAGATAGCTGTTTCGATCTTACATAGATCTCATCAGTGTACGAGCATGCTGTTCACAATGTCTTACAAACTTAGACTAACCCCATATATAGTATATAAGAATTACTTTATTGCATTTTATTGTAATAGGTACGCCACCTATGTGTTACCCGATTAGTAGTTGTACAGCGGGGAGGGTTCATTGTTACCTTGCGTTGTCGCGCTTGTGTCACAAATGCCACTGGGAATCTCTCATAGGCATTTGGTACGTAAGTTGACTATATATGCGGGTAGTCTAAGTTTGTAAGGCATTGTGAACAGCACGCTTGTGCACTGATGAGATCTATGTAAGATCGAAACAGCTCTCTGTACGTTGTTGTTCGCAATGCCAGCTTGGTGTAGATGTGGATTCATACATTTATTCATATACGAATTAAATCGTGTATGTATATTTGAGTGAATTAATAGTGTGAGAGGTTATTCTACAAGAATTACTTTGTTGCATTTTAATTTACATTATATATACAGAGTGTTAAGAAACCATGAAAACATGAAAGAATTACCATTATATTGCAATTTAAGCTTTACTGTTAATAGAAAAAGTCTTAAATTTAGTTAAGCTAATTTGTTATTTTAAATTTAATATAGATAATTCGTATATCTACTTAATTTAGTCTGGTCTACCACTGGTTGCTGTGTTGTTGATAATATTGACCTGTCAAACGTCATTAAGTGTAGATTTTTCAATGCGGTTTGTAATATACCGTGCCTGCCTGCTAATTAATTAACTCAAAAATCGAAGCGTCAATATAATATCGATATTTTACTGAATATTGATAGGTCAATTTACGCCCATGCAGGTAGACAGCCTTGTTCGCTCTTAACTGCAGAATCTACCTAAACCCTATAGAGGTTGTTCATTCCTCGTTTACGTATATTACTTCATCGCTTGTCAAAATATGGTAATGACTTATTACAAAAGTGCTTAATTAATTCCAATGCTTTGTGTGAGAAAGAGGAATATAGCTTGTGCTCTGCTGGTGCTTGTTGTCGGAGAGAAAAAAAAGGTGTGTCTAATAGCTTCTTATTAATTAATATCTACGTGTTATTTATTTACATAGAAAATAGAATATGAAATAAAATTAAATTAAACAATTTATGGAAATACCTAAATCGTAAATTAAGATGTGTATTTAGAACTTACATTTATTATGTTACAACATAAACAAAAGAAATTACGGCAGTTTTAATATGAATAGATTACATATCGAAGTGCGAAATGCAATAAATCTCTGACGGTTTTCGATCGATATATGTATATATGTATGTTCGGTAAAATGATTTCGCGGAGTGTCAATGTTGACTCCTAAGAAAGAAATTTATATTTGATATACGTAAAGACTTTACGGAAAATGAAAAATATGTATATATGTTAAAGACAAACGTGACAAATGATCACGTGAATGCACAGACCATTTGTTCGAAAGGTACGGCAATTATCTATACAATGACGAGTGCATCTTCGTTAATAATTACGGTAAGCGGGTACGGAATTAATTACTTGTAACAGTGTTTGCACGTTACAAATAATTAGGAAACGGAAACGGGATTTTCTCGTGGGTGAGTGCACCACGAGTAGGTGGATCTTCCCTTGAAGTGTTAGGGATAAATGACAATTTTACATATAAAATTCTTCCTTGTATAGGCGTTGGCGTGCACAAATATTACTTTAAAATAGTATTTTTACCAAAATACACGACATAATCACGTGCAACTGCATACATTAAATACATTGAACATCTACGTCACATATACCTTCGCAAAGCCATTATTCTTTAAAATGGTATTAATATATTTACACATGATTGCTAAATTTTAAATTCAGGGCATTGCGTTTGTACCAAAATGTTGAATCACCGTTATTGTATAATATACAGGGTGTCGCTGAAATAAAAAGACGGAGTAGCAGAAATCGGAAGCTAGATTGTGTAAAAACGTACCCTCAAAATATCAAGTCTTTATTCGTGCGCAGACGGCAGAAAAAATAATAAAGAATTCAATTGGCCTTACGCCGACCCTGGACTAAATATCCACCTGCTTCACTTTCACAATCGGTCTTTTTCAGGACCACCATATTACTTGTGTTAAAAAAAAGGAGAAGGAATAGATACTTCATAATAAATGTCAAACCATTAATTACTTTAATTTTACACCTGCTAGAAAAAAATAATTACATTCTTGATATTTACTGTAATAAAGACTAGAAAAGCTACGTTTTATTGAATATTATAAAATAATAATAATCAGCTGTTTCCGACTACAAACACATTAAAGAGCAACAACCTTCCTATTTTAAAAATAAAAACAATCTTTTATTGTCTGCAATCAAGTGGGTCGCCCATCTGGGTCAACAACCGACTACATAGCTGCGTTATCTAGACGCATCGGTCAAAAAATATGTTTTATATGAACGAGTAGGATTTAACGTTTTCTTCGCGTTTTATACAAATAAAAGCGTATTTTGCTATGAATGCGTGTTCGTTTCTATTTACAAATGAGCATTCTTATGTGTATTTATAAACATACATTCTGGGCCAGGTCCGTAATGTAATTTTCTTATCTAAAAAACAACACAGAAAATTAAATTATTAATTTCTTCGTTATTGCGGTATATTTGGGCCTGTTTCTGTTCGGACTTTACATACCCGCTACTCTGTTTTTGTATTTCTGGGACACCCTGTATAATATTATGATATTTTTGTACAGTGACGGACGAAAGTTCGTTACAGTTATTTTCTGCTGGTTTTATAAATGGTTTACATTGGAAACGCATCTTAATGATATGCTATAGACAAGCTCCATAAAACATTACCGGAAACTACGGTAGCGCGAGAGGCATTACGCAAACAAGTTCGATTTAACTTGAACTGAAATGACTGTTAAAGAATTCAAGCAAAAACACAACAAAGAGAATTTTGGCAATAGATTTAATGATAAAAACACCAAAATTATCTTTACTGAAACAATCAAGAAACTGGACTACAGGAAAACTCATTTGCAAATAATGTATAGAGAAAACAAAATTTGGCCGTTTAAATCAAAGTTCCAATATACCATTGAACTTGGAGATGTTAAGTGGCGATTGGTCTTTCGTTTAAACATTGGTGAGAATTACCTCCTATAGTTTTCACACCATAACCTTTTTTACTGATGAAGCAACCTTCTGCAACAATGGTTACTTTTCAACACAAAACCGTCGCTACTGGGCTTTTCAAATTTCAAACCGCGTCATTCAAAGACAAAGGCAACGTTATAAAAAAGTGAATATTTAGTACCCTGCTTATTTGACACTTTTGGAACAACAGTGGTTGACAGATTAGTTCGAGAAACGACAGATGGGAATATTTATTCCTACCTACCGACTTTTTCTTGTCGGGTGTTTTAAAACAAAAAGTTTGTGTAGATGACTTGCCACATGATCGGAAAATACTAAAAGAACGACGAGGTGAATGAAATATAAGAACTTACAGTTCTATGGTGAATTTATAAAAAAATTGGAGGCGTTCTTGTGGAATGCTTTTTCATGACTTTCTTAATTGATTTTTTTTTCTATATAAAATAATAAAATGTAAGATAACGATACTTCTTTGAAGCATTTTTATGTTTTCTTTATTTATTAAGACCTTGTATCACTAATGTAAGTTATTTTAATAGCAAACTAGTTAATTCGACATTTTTTTTAATAATTACTGTCGTAAAGTCGAAAATAACGTTTTTTGCCCTCTTGTCCACTCCATTCGAGAATACAATTTTGCAGACCTATTTAATGACACTACATTAGACATTCTTTCATTGTATTTTACACGCAATCATTAATTTAGAGTACCCTTAATGTTATTAATGTGTCTTTTAGTATCCAGATGTCAGATACCGTTAAGTTCGTTTGTAGATCCGATACTTTCTCGCCTATTACACAGTGTAAGTAGACTTCTACATTAGAATATTCGTCTTGCAATTTATATGCACTACTATGGAGAGGAAATGTTGGAATACTTTTTGGACAATATTAACTTCCACTTACTTTTAATAGATTACGTATTATACAAATATTATCTGGCAATGGTGACATTCTGTTATAGACTACTTATAATACAGCGTCGTAATTAAATATTTATCATTGCACAAAGTGTTCGAAGCCATAATGTAAGTAGTATTGACTGTAATTTTTAAACCAAAATAAGGAATTAAAATTTAAAAAAATATAGACTCAGAAGAAATGGGCTGTGATAATAAAGAAAAAACTGGTACTTTAAATAAAAATAACAATATGGCACACAAATGAACATGTCTTTCTGTGATGAAATTTCTATTTCTAAAATTAAAATTAAGGAAATTGTTTGCAAAAACCAAATCTCGTGACTTACCGACCTGCCATAAAATTATATGCTTATTATCATGGCTGTGAGAATGTTCGGTAAAAACCCAGAGGGTTTCAAAATATATATTCGTTAAAATATATGTGTATAAACTGGAAAATAGGCAACTTCTTAGTGAATTTGAGTAATCCGTCACGTAAAATATATAGTATGTGACGGACGCATCGTTTCTTACAGTATTTTTATAATTCTCCGGAGAAAGGAGGAAAATAAGTTTTCAGATAAATATAATGCAAAGTTTGCCGTAGGAGACATATTGCTGTGATATGCTCTATGGTTAACAACCAATAGTTAAATTAATAAAATTAATATTATTTATTGTTCTCAGGGTCCTAAAGATAGATTTCTTTGCTTTAAAGAAAATATGTCACAGCCTTTCTTTATTGTGAGTTCTAACTGTCATTGTGATGTTTACTTTCCTCTTATTCTCCTTTGGGACGGGTATAAATGAATAAATGATGAATGTCAGCACAACTTATATTTATTTATGATACGGAATTTTTTTATAAAAATATTTTGTCATTAAATGTTATTACAATACGTTTTAATATCTAATATATATATATATATTTATATTTACATATATATCTCTATTCGTGCAAATACAAGTACTTCGCAAACCCTTGCAATTTTATCATAATCTCTTTATGTGTGTCTATGAATCCATTCACGGTTTTAGATTTTCTAAAACGCCTCAGATTACTTTCTGCTTTTATTCTTGTTATACCAGAAATTGTATATTTCTCCTTGAATCGTACAGAGCTCGAGATTCACACGTCAAACCCATACAAGCCAAGGAAAAATTTTATTTAAGTGCTTTAAACTGCGTTATGATATTGTTGCTACTATGCAATTATATGACACACATAAAGATCCTTTTATTTTACTGACTGTAAGGTTGCAAATAAAACTTTAATATTGGTACTTGTACTTACTCGGCTTGTGCGTACATTTCTTCAAACTCTTCGTTAAATTTGTTGACTTGCATTTCTTCAAGGTCCTTTTATTCTAGATTATTCCTTTCTTCCGTCCTGGCTGGCATTATTTTTATTGATAGCAACGAATCTAAAAAGCTTAGCGCCTTTGTAGATTCTTTCTATACTGTTGGAGCTGACGAAAACTACTTTTATGGCCTTCGAAAAAAACTTTTAAGTTAAAGAACTATCCAGGAACACTTTTAAGGCGAACTAACTCACTTTTTATTTTTCTTAGGTACTGGAGGCTGCCGACGAACTGCCTTGCAATAACGAATGCATCCCCTTTTATAAGACTCAACAAATGAAAACGCCTTATTTTGTTTTTAAATTCAAATTGTTTCTTTATCTACATTTGAATCTTCCTCAACTGCGCCCTCCGTGTTGATTTTTGTAACTATTCGATGTTTTGTGATCACATGACATTGTGTCGGCCATCTTACATTTGATCTTGTTATTGTTTACATTCTATGCATTTGCATATCTAATTAATATCGATTGTTCTTTTTTATTTTGGTAAGTACTTTTAATCTGTACTACATTATATATTGACTAATATCTTTTTTATTTATTTTTATAGCTTGGAATTTCTTGGTATATTGGTGTATAGAAGAAAACAAATAAATCATACATCTCTATATACATTTTTATGATGTCTCATACAGAAGAAAATACAATTGAATTTTATATAGTGATTAATACAAATAGAGTATGCTTATTTACATGTAAAAGCTTTTATTTTTACAATATGTTAATCATTATGGCAATATGTTAAAACGTAGACTGGCATTCATTGCGTTTCATCCCTATGGAACCTAGTGTTTCCCTCTTCATGCAATCTTATTGCTTGTAAGTGATTTACTCTTGTGACGGAACCATCCTTTAACATGATCCTTTCTCTGTTTTTAGTGTTCATCGTTTTCTTTACCTTGATTTGTTGCCTTCTTATGAGTATTTGCAGTGCTACGTGCACTGCGGCTTTATAGTCAGGTTCTTCATTTTTGTACTTAAAAACTATCTCAGGATTTTCCTGCCTGTAATTGGAAATTGAATTGTTATTTAAATTGTATCCTTTTATGTTTTCTAATCAAGGTTAGTGTTTTCTTTATTTAACGTTGTTTTGTACAATATGTAATTCCTATTTGAATTTCAAACGCTTTTATTTTTGTTTTTGACGGGTATGCAACCCACATTACATTAATGTCTATTGTATTGCGTGTCCATCAGTTAAAAATATTCACTGTGTCAAACGACCATTTAAACAAGATACATATATTAGGCAATGGATTATTTTATGCGTTTATATTTGATGAAATGTTAAATTGTAACTAGTGTACCAAATATATATATATACATTTATTTATCTACAATAAATTGTGCTGAAGTTTATTTTTGTTTTTATTTATTTATTTAATTTTTTTATATTAGTAAATGTTATCCATATATTTACTTGTTTATATCCACTTATATTCACTTATTTCAACTGAGATCTAGTTTTATCTTTGTTTATATATATATAAATTTTTGAATATCTGAAACTGGTTATATCCAGTTTTCATTTTCTTTGTTATTTTTTTATTTTTCTTATTTATATTTAAAAATACAGAAAAATACCACAGCAATATGCAATACTAAAAACTTGCCTATATTAAATATTTATATAAAGGGTATAACAAAAGTTGAATGAAAAATGTTACACCTTCTGAAAACTTTACTATTTAAAGATTTTACATGCCATTTCACATGGTTTGTACTTTGTAGACTTAACACACTTAATGATCCTAATTGTTTAGTGTGACGCAGTTTTGCTCGAACGCCTTCCATAATTGCTCGCAGTACTCTATAGGAACATCATCGGATCCTGTTCCTATATTGAACTTCATTTTGTGCTTTCCAACCATTCTCGTAGATATTCTGAGTTAATAAAGTCCATAAGATTTCAATTGGCCTTGCTTGAGGCAGGTTTGGAAGGTTATGCGCACGGGTCACGAAACGTATGTTTTGCGCTTCCAAACATTGCCTTGTCTCTCTGTAGTAAAGGCTTGAAGACAAGTCAGTCCAAAATATGATATCATCATTTGGATGATGTTGATTAACGAATCCAATCAATTTTGGCAAGCACCATTGAATGTCAAGATTAGCGGTTACTGCTTCTTCTCTCACATGACCTATGTAAGATCGAACACCAGACAAGGATTTTTTGTAGGAATTTTGCCATTGTTTTATTCTGTACATCACCAGGAGTCTCATCTACATTCCTTGTGTAAGAACCGGCGTTACCCGGAGTTTTCGCAATGGTTAACCGGAAAATACTTTTCATCGTCTATAATGATTATATTGTTTCTAGCAAAATGCTCTTATCTTTTGTCTTTTTCTATGTTTTAAGTTATTTTTTTTATTTTTCTTGCAATGGTGGTTGTAGAAACATGAAAACGGCGCGCCAATTTACGGCTAGACGCTCCAATATGATTTTCAGCAAAGTGAATAAGTCTTTCTTGATTTCTGGCTGCAGCAAGCCATCGTGGTTTACCACGAAGGCTTTCTCGTTAGATTCTGACAGGGTAAACCCTCCTCGCACTCACGAATTGTTTGATATATGGTACTTCGAGAAATATTTTCATTCTCAAAAAGGTGTACAATTTGCCGTTTAGGCATTTTGTCAACTAAATTCTAAATATGCTTTCGTATGTCTAATTTGTAAGCCATATTGTTACAACAGAGAAGAAAAATGATTGTGTAATAAATATACGATGTAACCATGGTAACACATATACCCATACTTTACTCTTCAAAAGTGGTTTTATGTATTCAAAGGAAAGTCCGAAAACTTTCGTTACACCCCTATAACTGTTTTAGATGATAACATTATTGCATACATACCGCGGATATTGCCAAACTTGTCCTTTTTATCTACTAACATCGACTCGGCGTTAGTTAGCAATAAGCAAGAAGGTTAAAACAATAACATTTTTATAGTTGGTGTACCTAACCAGGGTAGGAAAATTGTACATAGTATAATAGTATCACGATATAAAAGGGTAACTCTCCGTAGACTGATACAGTAGTAGTATCGCTCGTAAGAAAAGTAAATAAAAGTTGTTAGCAATGTAATTGTATTTTTCTACGTGTATTACTATCGTCCGCATGTAGTACAACCAGCCCGAAGGCATGGCCCCGTATTATTGCATGGCGATCCCACTGGCTTATTGAATGGCGATCCTACCAATCAATCACGACAAATCAGAGTGGAACAAAAGAACAAAGCCTGCATGTCAAATACGACGACTCTAAAATAGAAAATGTGGAACGGACCGGCTAACCGAAGAAGAAGAAAAAGCATGAGGAACGCAGCAATTAACAAAAAAAAAAAAATTAGGCGTGGCCACCACAAGACTTTCTTATACATATGAGCGTTTCAAATTATAGAGTGCTTTTTATACAAAAAATATTCAGAATCCTATTATAAATACTTCTGTTCTCTTAATAAATCCTATAGAATGCATACTTTGCAAGATATTCGAAAAAAAAGTAATATTCGATAGGAGTAAAAGTGTTACTTCCGGTCCGAATTTTGAAATTTTATGTTTACAATAGACATTGCAAATCTTGCTCTAAATACCTTTGTACTCTTGATAAATATATATATATATATAATTCGAACAACTTTGCATAATTTGAAAGGCACATATGTATAAGAAAGTCGTGTGGTACCCACACCTCTTTTTTTTAAATTTCTTTTACGTAGTACCACGAGATTAAAAATTATATTGATTTAGTTCAGGACCAAATTTTGAAAATTCCTTTATAAAAAAATTATTCAAAATCCAATTCTAAGTACTTGTAGTTTCTTAATTAATCTCTACAGAATGCATACTTTGTGAGATATTTGCAAAAAAAATGCCACTCGCTAAAAGTAAAAGTATTAATTCCGGTCCGAATTTTGAAATTTCGTTTTTACAACAAATATTCCAAATCTAGCTCTAAATACCTTTATACTCTTGATAAATAATTTACGACATATTTGCAAAAAATCGCTATGCGATAAGAGTTAAACTGTTACTTCCGGTTCGAATTTTGAAAACATTTTTTATATATAAAGGTATTAGAAATTAAGTTCTAAATACTTTTATACTCGTAACGAAATTAAAAAAAATAAAGTGTGGCCACCACACGACTTTCCTATACGTACGAGCGTTTCAAATTATACAAAATTGTTTTAAATAGTTTTATTTATTAGAAAACTATGCCAAATATTTTTTTATATAAAAGTTATTCAATATCCTTTTATAAGTAATTCTCTTCCCTTAATAAATCTTTATAGAATGCATACTTTGCGAGATATTCGAAAGCAAGTGCTACTCGCTAAGAATATAAGTGTTACTTCCGGTCCGAATTTTGAAATTTTATTTATCCAAAAAATATTCCAAATCCAGCTCTAAATACTTTTGTGCTCCTGATAAATATATATAAAACATAATTTACGACACATTTGCAAAAAATCGCTATTCAATAAGAGTGAAATTGTTACTTCCGGTCCGAATTTTGAATTTTTTCTTTACAAAAGGTATTGAAAATTAAATACTTTTATACTCGTAACTTATCTATCTAAAAGGCATGACTTGCAAAATATTGGCAAAAAACGGATTTTCGATAGGAGTAAAAGACCTACTTCCGGTAGGAATTTCAAAAAAATTTTATAAGAGTATTCTCAAATTTAATTTTGAGTACATATGAATTCTTTATAAATTTGTTTAAACTCAGTAGTTAACGAAATATTGGCAGAATTCGATTTTTTCACTGAAGTAAACCACTACTTCCGGCCTGCCGATTTTACTGAAAATCTAATCAGATCTCAAGAGGAAGATTATACTCGTAAATACAAAATTTGGAATTAATAGCTATAGCGGTTTTACCGCTATCGTGGTCACACACACATACAGAGAAAGAGAGAGAGAGAGAGAGAGAGAGATTTTGTAAACCACTTTTTCGATATCAGGGGACTGGCAGCATTTATTTGGCTGTTGCAACCTAAACCAGCACGCATCCAGTGGTCCAGTACATTTATTGTAGATATGGCAAATAAGCATTCTTGATGATAAGCAGACACGATTTGGGAAACCAATAAATTTACAGGACTTTTGCACTATAACGTTTACAGATTGATCACATGATTCTAAAATTAAAAAAGAGTATTAAATGATTTAATCACTATCAAGAACCAATTCTCAATGTAGTACGAGGGACACTATTTATGTATTGAGAATTGGCAACACTGGTGTTGCCAGGTGAAATTTGAAATTGTCATCGTAAAGTTTTACATTTTTGAAGTTATAGGTAGTCTAAAATTTTGACGTGCGAGCAATATTTGTGTTTTTTGCAGTGTTTAAAATTTCTCCTCAGCCAAAATATGGAATTAACTCGCGAAAATTTTCGAGCTATGATTTATTATGACTTTCGACGTGATCTAACTCAAGAACAATGCATCAATCAACTGAATTCAACTTTTGTTGATGAAGCGCCATCCACACCCACTGTATATCGCTGGTACATTGAATTCAAACGTGGACGTAGTTCACTCACGGACGAAGTTAAAGAAGGTCGTCCAAAATCGGTCGTTGTGCCGGAAAATATCGATGCTGTGCGAAAACTAATTGAAGAAGATCGTCATGTGACATATCAAGAAATCGAAAGATATTTAAGCATTAGTATGACCAGCATACAATAGTTATTTACGAACCAAGTGCGGGAAGACGGTTTTCCCGCATGAGCGCACATTGTAAGCACGAGCGACCGCAGGAAGCGAGTGCTTTTAATTGCGCGAATGCGTGGAAGATGTCTTCACGCAAGTGGTTTGTACAATATTTTTTGTACGAGCATTAAATTAAAAGTCTTAGTTTTAATACATCAAAATTCAGAGCAAACATAAATGCAACAGGCAATGATTATTGTTTACTATAACATTCAAATATATTCCCTTGATATTGTATATATTTATACATACATACCTATTCAGATCTTGACGACTTAATTTTATACTTGCCTACATAGATTAATAGTACTATTTAAAAAGGAATTAATGCATATATATGCATTTGGAATATGACAGTTCTATTGTTACTAGAAACAATTGCAAACGCAACTAAATATGGTGTCAATTCAACAAGTATAGAAGTAATTGTTTCAGTTGACATTTATATTTTTGCAGCAATTTGCCAGTTTCTTTTTCAAGTGCACAATTTTCTACAAAATCTATGTCTGATAATTCATGTGCTCCTCCCGAAATTCGGGAAGCTGCAAATGCGGCGGTACAAAATTTGCTGCCAATAAAATCAAAACGACGATATGAAGTTGTCTATAAAAAATTTGTACAATGGTGCAAAGACAAAAATATTAGAAATTATACTGAAAATTGTTTATTGGCATATTTTCAAGGCTTTTCTAGCAAAAAGTCATTGTGGCCAACCTATTCAATGTTGAAGTCCTGTTTAATTATTTACAACAATATCAATATATCAAAATTCGAAAAACTAATCGCCTTTCTCAAAAGAGAAACAGAACACCAGTCTTCGAAGAAATCAAAAATTCTCGAGATTGAACACATTGAAAGATTTATTGCAGAAGCTCCGGATTCCTCATATCTTTTAATGAAGGTTTTATTATACATAATTACTTCAAGTTTATTTATGTATTATTAAATATTACATTTCAATTTAGGTGGTATTAAGAATGGGTATTGCTGGAGCATATCGCCGGGAAGAATTATGTAAAATGTCCATTGATGATATCGAGTTCAAAGCAGATGTGATATGTGTAACTGTACCAGAAACAAAGAATAATATATGCCGTCGCTTTGCAGTGATCAATCCTGCATGGATTAAATTGGTTCTAAAATATAAAGAATTAAGAAACACAGTAAATACTAGGTTTTTTTTAACATACCGTAATAAAAAATGTGTTAATACTCCAGTGGGTCTAAACACAATTGGAAAAATTCCTTCAAAAATTGCTGAATACCTTCGCTTAGACAGTCCTGGTCAATATACAGGTCACTGCTTCCGCAGAAGTTCCGCTACTCTTCTTGCGAACAATGGGGGGGACTTGTTGACCCTTAAAAGACATGGGGGTTGGCGTTCTTCAACAGTGGCCGAGGGTTATGTAGAAAACTCCCTGCATAGTAGGAAAATGATTGCAGATAAAATAATGAAACCAGGACCACTTTCTACTACTACAAGTTATAACATAATGCAACCAGGACCATCATCTGTGACTGCAACTTATACACCTGAATCTGTAAATGTTGCACAAACTTTATCAGTTGCAAACCAAGCCACTCCAGGAACTTCGATTTCTAATTGTCAAAATTTTACTGTAAATGTTAACAATAATATCTGTAATAGTTGTAGATCTTCCCAAAATAAAAATATTGTTGATTAATGTGATTAGTATCACACCTAACCTAAAATAGATTACCTAATTAATTTCAGAATTTCGTGTACGTATCTATTACTCACCTTTCCATAAAATTAAATTATTATATTCTTACACATGGCAAACATGAGGTATTTATTCTGAGTGATATTTATAAATTTATAGTACATTATTGCGTTCTTTGATTTAATTACAATTTATTAGAATAGCCAATATGAATATCTTCAGATAGATGGCGCCACAATTTTTTTCGATGAATTTTTAATTATTACTCCTATTTCCCCAACTTTTAGTGAAGAATAGTGGAGGGAAGTAGCATTTTATAGACTAAATGTTATTACTATCAAGTTAGATTTTTTTTTAAATGTCCCAAAGTGCCAGTGTTTTTTTCAATTTTTACAGTCGCCTCAACCGGGAAAACGTACTTCCCAGTCGAGCTACACGTGCGCCAATTATGACTTTACAGGCGGCGAGTACAAAAAAGATTTTGCACGAGCATTTGTGTGTTCGGAAGCTGTGTGCGCGTTGGATTCTACATTTGTTGAAAGATGCCCAAAAAAATGCTCGTGTCGATTGGTGCCGTAAAATGATTTCAAAATACAACTGTGGTGCATCCAAAGCGGTATACAACGTCGTCACAGGTGACGAGTCGTGGATTTATTCTTATGAGCCAGAAAGAAAACGCCAGTCGGCAGTTTGGGTGTTTCAATGTGAAGCAAAGCCAACAAAAGTTGTTCGTTCTCGCAGCGTTAGGAAGCAAATGGTGGCGTTCTTCTTCACGAAAACTGGTTCTGTGGCAACTGTGGCTCTCGAAAATCAAAATACCGTTAATTCAGCGTGGTATACGACCATTTGTTTGCCTGAAGTTTTCGGTAAATTGAGAGAAACCAACCCAAAACAACGAATCATTTTGCATCATGACAATGCGAGCTCACACACATCACATGCAACAAACGAGTATTTGGACACACAAAAGATCGAATTGATGGGTCATCCGCCTTACAGCCCCGACTTGGCACCCAATGACTTCTTCTTGTTTCCAGTAATTAAAGATAAACTGCGTGGACAACGATTTTCATCGCCCGAAGAAGCGGTTGAGGCCTTCAAAACGCATGTTTTAGAGCTACCATCTTCTGACTGGACAAAGTGCTTTGAAGGGTGGTTCAATCGCATGCAAAAGTGTATAGATCTTAAAGGCGATTATTTTGAAAAGCAATAAAGGTATTTTTGATCAAATTCATTTGTTTATTCTTTCTATTCTCAATACATAAATAGTGTCCCTCGTATAATAATCATTATCTCCAAAACAAAGTTTCCCTGCAATATACATAACCTATTTTTTTTAACTTTTTTTAAAAGTAGTAAGTTGCAATTAACTTCGCAAGTGATGTCGTCATAGTCGGCCATGTTGCAGTGTTCCAAACAAAACAAGTTATAGATATGCATTTGACCGTATGAGAAAGTACTTTTCTTTATTTACTTTTATTTATTTAAATAATGTCGTTTTTTGAAGGCATTCCGTAAAAATGTGTACTGTTGCCAACAAAAACAATGTTCCCAATTGCAACTTTAAAAAAAGAAATTAAGAAAAATGAGATTTTGTGTTTTATAGGGAAAATTTGCTTTTGAAGATAATAATTACTATCCTAAATTGAAAATAGGTTCTTGATTGTGATTAATTTATTTAATACTCTTCTTTCATTTTTGAATCGTGGTGATGTGCTTTGCTCCAATCTGTAAACATTATAGTGGGAAGAAGTCCTGCAAATTCTAACAATGCTGCCGGAATCATATCTTTTTCTTAAAAATAAGCAATTTTACCTCAACATTATAAAGTCGATCTCGAAAATGTGAAGTATGCTATAAAAATAAAACCTTTGATGTGCTTATATTCCACAGCATTTTTACCTCTGGCTACTAATTTTCTTTTAATCAGCTCCAGAAGTAAACTTAATGATAGATCAAAACTTTAGCACATAGGTACATTTTTACAGCCATCATCCACCTGTTCAGGTTAATGCTAATACACCGCAAAATACTCTAACAATATTACCTGCAACAACAAAAACATAAATAAAATGGGATGGATATTTTGTTTAAAAGAATTAAACCATTTCAAACACATAAATGGAAAAGTGTATATGACCTGACTATATTTAGCATTTAGTTTTTAAACACAAAGCTGCTTCAGCATCTAAAATTTATTTTGTCCACAAGTTGTTCATATCTGTATTCAAACGTAAATGTATACTTACCGTATAAATAAAAGGGATTATTTAAGAAATACAGCTCTTTGAAATTTCACTACGTGTTCCACAATACGCAAAACTTTTGTGTTTGGAACAGGTCACAACCTACCCCAAGCAAATGACATCCGCGTGACGTCAAACTTGCGGTGTCAACTGGGAATTTTATAGACAATAGTACACATTTTTACGGAATGTTTAAACATACTTGCCTTCAAAACATGAAATTATTTATATTAAAAAAATATTTTTATACTTTGTTATATGGTCAACTACACGTTCACTTGTTTTGTTTGGAACGCTGAATTTGACAGAACCCGCATCATGGCCGACTATAACCACTTACAGAGCCAATTCCCGATCAAACGATTCGTACAATTGAACTACGGTGCCATGAGTACGAAAAAAGATTAGAGTCGTTTTGAATTGCATCTAAGTGCATTTGTTCTAGTACACAGGCGCTTATTACATGCTTTCAAACTATGTTTAGTAATAAATTTATATTTGAAAACACGCACCTTCTACTTGACATTATCGAATTTTATTTAAAACGACTCACTTCCGTTGTATTTTGAACACATATATTACGATATGCGATCGAGCACTACAGGTAATTGAGCTACCACGACAAATCAATAAAAAAATTCTAAAATTGTCCAAAATTCCATCTAAGAACAACTATAAAGCTTTAAAATAGTTGGACGTTTATTTCACATAATTATTTTTCATTGCAAGATATATTGTTTAAAAAATATACAGTTTCCACTTGTTTTAATAAGAAAGCAAAATTCTATTATAACAAAGTGTAGAGCATTGCTCGGGCCGATTATATCGCCCGGGGGCGGACTCATGTCTAAAAATTGATCAGTGATGGCTCTACATCAGGGCCATTTTATTCACATGACAAAAAATATCAGAGTTATAATTCTTAATAGCAGAATAATAAGGTGAAAAATAACAGGTATCAGCAATTCATCTAGTGATCAGCAATTTGTATTTTAGGGAATTTTACATTTTTAATTTCTACCCCTGCTTAAACTCAACGTAAACATCAAATTTGACATTATTATTCCATGAGGTTGAAGGTATTTTTGGTATTGATTTTGAAAATAATCAACAGGATATGTTTAAAATTAGGGGAGAGTTGGGTATAATGATCCCTCTAAGACAAAACACGTCGTAGAGGAAGACGGTACGAGCAAAAAAAAATAATTTATTCTAAGAAAGAGACCATACTTTTCTTAGCACTTTGGTATGGTCGTCAAGGTTGACTCATTAAAAACATTACTAGAAATGGATACAATGTATACTTCGCAAAAGGATCATTTTGCCTCAAGGGCAGGGACAAAATGATCCCATGAAGCGGGTAAAACGATCACACTCCCACTAATAGCATTTTTGATTGACTTACTTAGTATAAGTATAGCAACACATTAGATAGAGATTTTTAATAAAGTTGTTTTTACTGCAAATACAAAAATAATATATTTTCTCAAAAAAAAAAAAGAAAAAACAACAACATATTTTTTAGGAACTCAAAAACTTTGACATAAAATAATGATTAAACTGAAATTTAATTTCTAGTTTAGTAGGGCTACTTGAGTATGGAATACACATCTGGTACATGTATAATCCTCATCATCGTCGCTAACTGCTGCACATTCATCATGTGCTCATCCGCGACACGTAGTGCATTGGATCCAACCTGCTCCACTGACAGACCTTTTAAAACTTCCACCGCATAATATGCATTCAGTATCATCTGAATCGTCACTACTACTCCCACTACTCTCTCGGACCTGTTCTCTTTGTTTACTTTTCTTTGTTCTTTTTGAAGTCTTAACTGCTTTAGTTTTACCCAGTCTTGCTTGTTTTTTCTCCTTCTTCCTTTTTTCGGCTTCATATTTTTCCCTCTTTTCTTTTCAAGGTTATCCTTGTATGGAGTGCTCTTGAGAATTACAGTGCCAGTTGACTTGCATTTATTCCTACTTCTTTTCTTGTCAATTTTTGGAAGAGGATGACAAACGGAGGGAATAGTAATAGTAAATGATGAATTATTATTGTGCTGTTGTGATTCGGGTTCCAAAATGACGGCATCTGGGCGCAAACTTGAACCTGGAATAGGACTTTTTTGATGTTTTTCTTCTACGACGTTATCTAGACGCGAACGTGGACCTCACAAATGTTTCACAAATTTTTTCCAAGAACTGTGGAAATTGATGTATCATCGACATTGAATATTCTGTGGGAAGGATAATCATATCGTTTTCTTTCAAACGACGAAAAAACTTCGTCACCACTGGTTTATTGAAAGCTCTATCGCGAACGGTAGAAGTAGACTCTGGACTTCGCAGACTAATATCTGGATGTCTTGTTTGAAAACCAGATAGCCAGTCTTTTCGGCGGCCATTTTTATCTGTGAAAATGGATGTGGTATATTGTTTTTTTCGGCCAACTGAAAGGCCAAACGACGAAGATCTAGGGTTGTGATGCCATACATTCTTGTTTCCAGATCAAGAATATGTTGTACCAACTCGTCTTCGTGATCTGAACTAATGACCGTCGTCTTGCGGCCAAGATGTTTTATACTACTCGTGGCAATTTTGTTTTCATTTTTGGCTCGACGTTTTAATGACATAATAGGAACATTGAAGGTTTTTGCTGCGTTTTTGATAGGCATTCCATTTTTAAACTCATGCAGAGCATTTTGCATACTCTCTGGATCCCAACTTTGTCTTTGCGTTTTTTGTTGGTAGTGACGTGGCATTTTGAAATAGTAAAAAATCTAAATAACAATAACTGAAATAAAACTAAAACAATAAATGGGGGTAAAATGATCCCGGGATCATTTTGTACAATACATTAGGGATCGTTTAACCCCAAACGCACATTCTGACTTTCACCTAATCTAACAAATTTCAGTGAGAAAACAGGCCCTAACTACTTGAGGATTTTGAAGTCCAACTATATATACCATTACAAGTTGTGCACAAACTGGATTCGATAAAGAGGAATGCATAGATTTAATACTGATACTACGAAGCACTTACCTTACATCGGAAAGTCACACAACACCGAAATGCAAACCACGAGCTTTTAAACAGGTTTGAAATGATCACATGGCGTATCCGTGAGTACAGATCACTTAAATTTCAATATTCTGTCACTGTAAACCAGATGGCATCATTAGTTTTTGCAAAATGAGGTGTGATCATTTCACCTCCAGGGATCATTATACCCCACTCTCCCCTACAGATTATTAATACTATTTTATCATATTGGCAATATAATAGCAATATAAAAGCGTGATAATACGATTATAAAATTATGTTTATTTTTGAAAATGTAATAATTAAGCCCGTTTTAAGGAAAAAAATTTCTAAATTACAACGCGTAAATCAATTTGCAAACACACTTGTTTAAATACTTGTAGTAACATTTAATGTGTATATCTATACATGATATAATAGTCATTTGAAGTACTAAATAGTATGTATAATACATTTTTTTAAAGATGTAAAACAAGAAAGTTGTTTGTGATATGTGATATAAAGAACAATTACTTCATTGAGATATTTACCTTTTCAAAAGTTTCATTAAATGTATAAGAAATATTATATTTATGTTTCTTATATATTTGAGAAAATACATATCAAGTGATTTCCCAAATTTTGCTTTTTTTCGGCGCAGTAACTTTTTGAATACTATTTTTGAATATATATATTAAATATATTAAATAAAGAAGACTTACATTTTTCCAAAAGCATTCTTACTTATTCATTATAATCCAGTAATCTAAAGATCTAAGTTTAACCATTAGATGTGCTGCTTTAATATTTAACATAAATAGTATACATGTCCAAATTCAAAAAATATATACCTTTGTCGATTTACTATGAAAATTTTAATTAGGCAACGATGGTAAGTTTCCTAAATACATTGGTTTTAAAAATTACGTTCATAGTTTTCTTTATTTACACCGCATAAAAACTTTCGTCAGAACTTTATAATAAACGATAAATCGCGAGTTCCAACAACTGTTGAATGTTACCGATGGAGAGCGGGCCGCCAACTGAAAGCAAAATCACATCTTGGCGCGGCGCGGGCGCTTTCATTCAGAAAGCTCCTGAAGTTTCTACACCAGATTGTTATTCGTTCCTTTCACATTGTCCACGACTTATCAGAGTGCAGGAGATACAATGCCCTGTACTGAATACAAATCGAACGTCATAGGGAGTAGACAGTGCTTGTGATACCGAAGCGTTTCATAACATAGTAGTTATTCTATTACATATTCTGAGGCAATTCACTTCCAGAAAAATATTAAATATTTCCTTCAATAATGGTAGTATCCCATGAAGTAGAATAATAGAAATGTTCCATAAATTAATAATAATAATATGTCTTTATTGGATACCATTATGCAATACACATATAAACAAAAAGTAATAACAATTTAATATTAATAACATCAAGTAGCATACTGAAATTACAGAACTCAATATCAAGGCGAATCTCAGTTAAACTGCTTAATTAACCTCTCCAAAAAGAAATTCATTAATGCCAAAACTTAGTCTTAACCTAAAATTCGAGGCTGATGCAAGAAGTCAAGTAGAAGAAAATACACAAAAATGTTCATAGTTAAAGAAAGAATATAAGAAATGTGGGAATGCATAGAGCATACATTAACTATGTACACAGATGGCAGGTAAATATTAGAGCCCAAGGTGAAATGCATTTAATGTGTTTCGAAAATGAGGGATGGCACTGATTTCAGCTCGCTTTTTCAAACACTATACAACATATTACGCATTTCAAAGTATATATAGTTAAGTCTATTTAGAAATGTTGCAATGTTTTACTTTTTTTTATATTTTATTCTATATAAAAAATATATTTAATAGTTTCCAAAAAAAATGAGGTGTGGCCACCACACGACTTTCTTATACGTATGAAACTGTTACTTCAGGTCCGAATTTTGAAATTTCATTTATACAAAAAATATTCCAAATCCAACTCTAAATACTTTTGTACTCTTCATAAATATATATAGAATGCATAATTTACGACATATTTGCAAAAATCGCTATTCGATAAGAGTAAAAGTGGTACTTCCGGTCTATATTTTGAAATTTTTTTATACAAAAGATATTTAAAAGTATGTTCTAAATACTTTTATACTCGTAATGTACCTGCCTAGAAAGCATGACTTGCGAGATATTCGCAAAAAACTGATTTTCGATAAGAGTAAAAGACCTACTTCCGGTAGGAATTTCGAAAAACTTTATTAAAATAATTTTTCTCAAATTTAATTTTGAGTACATTTTAATTCTTTATAAATTTGTTTAAACTTAGTAATTGACGAAATATTTGCAAAATTCGATTTTTTCACTGAAGTAAACTACTACTTCCGGTCTGCCGATTTTGCTCAAAATCTAATCAGTTCTCAAGAGGGAGATTATATTCGTAAATACAAAATTTGGAATTGATATCTACAGCGGTTTGACCGCTATCGTGGTCACACACACACACAGACACACACAGAGAGAGAGAGAGACACAGACACACATACATTTTTTAAAAACCACTTTTTTGGTATCAGGGGACCTCAAAACGTGGACATCTGCAAAAATCTCGAGGTCGAAAATTTTCATCATCACAATACTTCCTTATACTACGTATAAGAAAGTAAAACAGACATAAAGAAAATTCGAGAAAGAGCGATGTTGTAGAGTTAATTTGTATGTACTTATATTGTTTTTCTACTGTGAATATTAATGTCCTAAACGCATATTTTAATAATTTGTCCGTCCGTTCACACCCGTTACCTCTAACCATCCTGGACATGCGAGATCACGATGATCACGCACATGATGCAGTCAGTACCAGTTATTAGTAGACAGCGGCGTGCCAGGTTTAAATTACGACGGAGCAGAAAGAAATAATGTAAACAGCATGCAGTTACTGAATAGCACAATTCATATGGTGAACTGCAACATCTATTATTGTCCCAAAACGACAGCAAAAAACGTAAAAGCATCGGCGTAGGTAGTAGCGTTAGGGGTTTTTAAAATTTATTATATTTACCTTATATTTCGCATCATAAATAAAGTTATATATGTATATACGTATTCATACTTACGCTAGTTTCGTTTTTTCATTGTTTTGACTGTTAATTACATACTTCGTAATTTTTGTAATAGTTCCTGTTTAATACCGTTTCAGTGAATCTATTTTTCCCAATTATTTCGACGTAAGTGTCCATTGGATTTTGTTAAGTTTCAATAACATACGCATACATTTTTAGTTATCATTTATTTAGATATAGAACATTGTTTATGTTACTATGATATGGAAAAATGTCGAGAATGGCATCGTAAAACAATGGCAAGTTGGATTAAGGGTCATACTGATTTTATCTCCTCCATTGTCAGTGATTCCGAAATTTATTGCATAGTCTGTAAAATATCGTTACAGAATGCCCAAAAAGGCCACATACAACGTCACTTAGCATCTCTAAAACATTCACAGAAATTGGACCGTTGAAAGCTGACAATTTTAACGAAGAACTGTGTGAAGCTTTAATGGCGGCTAATATCCCATTAAAGAAACTTGGCAATCCCACTTTCAAAACATTTCTTCAAAAATATCCTGGTCGAAGTATTCCAGATGAATCCACCTTACGCAAATATTTTGTTTCTAAGTTCTTCACAAAAAGAGTAGAATGCATTAGATGACATCTTTCAAATCAGTACCTATGGATAAGTGCCGACGAAACTGTCGATAGATTAGGACGCTGTATGTTAAATGTTGTAGCTGGTGTACTACATCCAACTATTCCATATAACGCATATGTAATAGCATCTAAAGTTATAAGTACAGTTGATACGGAAACAGTTGCTACTTCCATCTTTGTCACTGCCTCCCTCGCCAGTAAGAACTAGATAGGGAACCTGGTTGGAAGCTACTAGTTTTTATGCAGAGAATTTCGATAGTTTACAAAATTTCGTTACATGTTTAAATGCCGATGCTCGAAGTATTTCTAAGTGAAAAGAACTAACACAAATCCAAAATTTAAAAATCAGTTGTTATTCCTTTAGGAATACTTTGGAAATTTGTCTAAACTAATAACATATTTTGAAAATCGAAATTTCAAATTAAAAGACGGATTAACCACATTAGATATGGCTATTAATAATTTCAAAAGTATTCCAAGTAACTTCGGATGTGGCCTTCGGCAAAAGTTAGACGCAGTTTTTAATAGAAATCCAGAGTTAATAATTGCGGCAATTGTGTATGAGGACAATGACACAAAAGCTAACTGCTGAAATAAATGAATATTTCCAGTACGCACCTATAACCAGTTGCGAAGTAGAAAGGACGTTTTCTATCTACAAGTATGTACTTCATTCAAAGAGAACAAACCTTACAAAAGATAACTTTGAGAAAGTATTGCTAGTAAATATTAATGCTCGTTTACTCGACTTGAACTACAAATGAACAAATAATAAGGAATTTTGTATTTTATAGATCACCAGACACTTGTTATCCAATTATAAAAATACAATTAAAACCTCTTTAAAAATAACACATTTCAATAGTGCGCCCATGGGCAATGAGTCATCAACCTTTCGTATCCGCTCCCTAGTTATTTATTTAAAGTTTTGTCATTTGTGATTTCAGTTGTGTAGTGATATCACATACATGCAGAAATAAGATGGATAAACGATACTCGACTAAGGGAAGAAACCATCATTGACTTAGTGCCAAACGTAAGAAAACTTCATCAAAAATCAAGCCGTTGTTACAAAAACGGCAATGCCTTATTACTACTAACATTATAGCATCCATTAGATTTTACTTTCATGTAAAGAACTGTCTATATCCAATTTGTTTTAGTTCTATGGGTTGTCGAAAAACTTCTGGAAGGCATGTACCAACACATTTTAATGTGGAATACGTACGTATTACTTACGTCAAATATATAGTAAGTCATTAGAAGGGTTCATTTACAATTTAAGCAGTACTTCCCTTCCCTGAAGTCTAGGAAGTAAAACAAGAACAAAATCTCTGTCGTACCTATACCAATCATTCATTTTAATGACTTAAATTATATTTTAGTGAGCCGATTGCTTCTCAAAATGTTGATAATACATTGATATTCAAGATTTCCACGAAGAACAACTGAATATAGAGCGTGTAAAGTGAGTGAAAGATTATTTTGTTGAACGATATAAAATTTCCTACAAATAAACAACTCTTGAGTATAAGAAATGTTTTTTTTCATTTGTAGGTATGACGAATTGTAAGTATGTATACAGATTCATTCCGAAGATCCTGAAGTTGAGAACATTACGGGTCGTTATATCATTGATGGAAAATACTTTTTGAAAGAAACTTAGAAAGGTATCGTATTGTAGTGATAAAAGTTCCGGATATTTCAAGCTGTTATTGACATTTGAAACCCGGTAGGGCAAGCAATTCCATTATAATACTGATAGATCATGAAATGAATGACCTCTGGTAAATAATCAGTGTGTGCAAAGCAGGTGAAATGAGCGCACGGAATCTCGTTGTTAAGTTATGAACATCCGTTCTATATCTTATTCAACTGTATAAATATGCAGGGGTTTTGTGTATCATAATTTTGCATAATCATGTTTTTGTTAGTGCATCGCCGAGTGATAATGTGTGTATGTATTAAAGATTTCTAGGGAGTGGTAGTACATTTATATATAATCGTTCCTAATAAATAGCGACTTAAGCTTTCGTGATTGCCTATTTAAATTTAATTAATCTATTTATATTTTGGATCAGTTATGAATAATTAAGATATACATCAGCAATTTTGCAGTGTCTAACTGTCCGTATTAATCCTGTAGCGCAAGAAGTGCAGACAGTTTCCCTTTAATTAGTCCAGCAATTTGTGTCAGAATCTGATAAATTGTCTAAGGAATCTTTATCTTCCTCCTTTCGTGTTGTTTTTGTAAATATAATATAGCAAAAGAATTTGCTTTTTGGCCTAGTGTAAGTCTAAAATTGTCTTGATGCAATTTCTATTAATGATCTGCTTTTCACTTATACACTTGGCCCTATTGTTCTTCTAAATTGTTGTTTATAAGATAAATACATTTGAATTATATCTAGCGTGGCTATATTCACACCTTCGTGATATCTCACAGCAAATTACAAGGTCTTGCATAAGAAATATACTTACAGTTAAGAAATTCACACGAGACTGAATTGGAAAATCGAAGAAAAAGTTCTTTATATTATATTTATTATACTGGCCTAGACTAACCCTAAAATAAAAGTGAATATTATACCGGGTGTCTGTTTAAGCTCGGCCACCGGCCATATCTCGGCAACCGTTTATCGTACAACCTCGCGGGAAAAATCTTGATAGGGGAGGGGGGTATGTCTGCGTACAAAAGTTGGTATAAATTTGGTTTGCACAAACGGATTTTAATGTTTCTGGGCTCATTAGATAGAGAATCTTAAAAAGAATTGAAGGAAATGTAGCACGAAATTACGTGGGTGTCAAAGAAAATAACAGGGGGCGCTGTTCTCAATGTATGTATGTATATTACTTGTTTTTTCTTTTAAATTTTAAATGGAACGGCATATTTTTAATATAGTAATATTGAAGTACATAAAAAACTGAAGAGAATGACCGGAAGTTGCTGCCTTTTTTCTTGACCAAGATATAGTCATACGAAGACAATCCAAAAAAAATAAACAATTTTTAATATAAATTTATTTATTTATTGTCAGTAATAACTTTATTTAATTTTAAGTGTCACTAGACAGTGTATGGTTCGCTTTCACTTGAATTTTCATCAAAGTCTTCCATAAATGTATATATTTCAATCTTCTCACCGATTTTTTAATTCTTGCATATGTTACATTAGATTCTCTTCTTAAATGTTTTCAAATTCTCTAGCTATTTTTAAATTTCGTGTCTTGCCTTTTTAGACATTGAAATAAAATAATAATAATAATATATCTTTATCACCCAACTGATTTAGGTATATCTAATTATAGGAAATGAGCAAAAATAATTTCCATAACTCATGAATTAAGTAGACAATAACGAGAGAAAAAAACAATATAATATAATGCATTAGTTATAATCAAATCATTTACTCATTAGTAACGAAAGGGTACACAAATTGATATCTAAATCATCCCCGCCTGAAATGAAAGTAAATAAAAGAACCTATTATATACCTAAACATAAATAAGAAAATATATTGACCAAGTAATATAAAGGAAAAGAAAATATACTTAAATCAGTACAAAAAAAAAACAAGAAAAAACTTCAACTTAACAAATGTTCAAAGTGTTCATCTTCATTTTCAATACACGTTGTCTTGTCAATTAGTAGAGAGCAGAGTTAATTTCATTTCGGAGGCAGCAATTGTTGTACTCGACTTTTTGTGATAAACTATGTCTTTTATTATGCCCAATAAATAAACATCAAGAACATATGGCAAGGCGAATAAAAACTCAATAATGTCTTCTTTCGGGATAACTTAGGGAATATTTCCCCGAAGCAAGAATGCATTTTCAAAGCATTGAAAATGCATTCTGATCATTTCATAAGCTTCAACGTTAGAATAAGATATTTTACAAACTTAATAATTATGTGCTAGTGTCCAAAAAGGCTTAATTTGCTAAATACGTACAAAAAGTGTAACTGCAAGTGACACTAATATCTTTGCATTTCGATTTTCATGGCCTACCTTGGAAATCTCATCATAATGTACTCCTAATTTAGTATCACTGCATGTATGACAAAAATTTTAAAAAAAAGCAAACTACACTGTTCACTATTATTATTTTATTTCAATGTTGGAAAGGATAAGAAATGATATTTAAAAAATAATAGCTAGAGTATTTAAAAACATTTAAAAGGAGAATCTAACGTAGCATATGCAATGAATTAAAAAATCGATAAAAAGATTGAAATAAATACATTTAGCGAAGAGTATGATGAAATTTCAAGTGAAAACGTAGTATACACTGTCTAGAGACCTTATTAAAATTAAAATTAAATTATTACTCCCAATAAATAAATAAATTTATATTTAAAGAGCTTTATTTTGCAGGATTGTCTTCGTATATCTTCGTATATCTTATCGTATATCTTCGTCAACGAAAAAGGTAGCAACTTCCGGTTTTCATCATTCTCTTCAGTTTTTTATGTGCTTCAATATTATGATAGTAAAAATATACCGTTCCATTTCAAATTTTAAAGAAAAAACAAGAAATATACATACATTGAGAACAGCGCCCCCTGTTATTTTTTTGACAACCACGTAATTTCGTGCAACATATCCTTCAATTCGTTGTAAAATTCTCTATCTTATGAGCCCAGAAACATTAAAATCCGTTGGGGCAAACCAAAGTTATACCTACTTTTGTACGCAGGCATGCCCCCCCCCCACTCTCCCCTTCGTATGGGAGTTAGATCAAAAAGTTTCAAATGAAAGTTGTATAAAAACGTCTAAAAATTTTTCTACTAAATTTTTTAATCTATCTTAATCTAGAATTTAATGAAAAATTATCGAATTTTTAATTCATCTTGAGAATTGCGCCCCCTTGCGATCATTTCGGAAACTTAAAAATATTTTTGTTGTAATTCCCGTCATCCATTTTACTATCAAGATTTTTTCCGCGAGTTTGTACGTTAAACGGTTGCCGAGATATGGCCGTTGGCCGAGCTTAAACAGACACCCGGTATATAATAAAATAATTATATAAAAGCCTATGTGATATGTAGGGATCGGCAGTGAGAGGTACATGCAGGGGCGGTCTTAAGTGAATAACGTTATTCGAATTAGTGATACCACCACTATAACTGTGCAAAATTTCGAATTACATTATTCATTTAAGTCCAGTCCTGCAAAGTACCCCTAACTGCCGATAAGCAGCATTTGTGTTTGTGAACTTTTTAGAGTGTAACATGAGTCGCTAATGGATACAGGTTTGTATTTAGATCTTTCATGTCCCCTAAAACATGGCATAACTACTACGTATATAAGCAATGAAACAGTTTTACGATCGATATTTTTGAAAACTTATTTTTGTATTTAGAGAGTATTACAAATAACATAAAATTATAAAATTAAATATCATTTGCACAAGTTGTACATGCCACTGATAAAACGGGAAAAAAAAGCGGAGTATTTAGTCTAATTAAAGCATAATGTATAATTCTTATGTTTTGTTAGACAAAATACATTTAAGCTCGAGGTTCTCTTTCTTTTACCAGACGTTGAAAACCTCTTGAAGACACTTAATTGCCGGTTCTGCACACTGATTTGTTCTGGAAATTTTCAGTCTTAACAATTCTTGATCCCAACGCTTTGTCACTGTGTTTAACGCTTTTTTTGTAAACCTGCAAGCCGCTACATAGCTGCTCATAATCATCTGCATTGTACATTTGGTCAGTAAACCAATGGGACCGCCCACGCGTGAGTGGTGAATCTACAAATATCGAGTAGCGAGTCTCTTCTGTCTTGTAGAAAAATAATTGCCATAAGAGAGTATTAATTACGCGGGAATTCCATCTTGCATTACTTAAGAAAGATATTTTCTGAAACTGGAAATGATCCATATTTTTCAAAAAAGCGGAAAACAATAGATCATAGTTTCCTTGTCTTCGACATTTATCTTGGTCTTTAGCCCTTTATCCAGTTTTGCTTGAGTCTTAAGATATTTTATCACTAAGTGCCTTCTATTAATAGGAATTCACTTGAAGTGTTAACTTAGACTTGGCATGATCGCATACAGCAAATAAATCGGTAATGTTCTCGCTTCAGCTGTTCACTTGGTAAGAGATTTTTGTTGACAGCAGTGTTTACCTTTATGTGATCATCTATTATCATGTACGTTTTAGTGCTGCCATATGTTAGACAATACCAGAAACTGAATAAATATAATAATAAATTGTTTTTCTGCATTAGTTTTGGCGTTAATTTTAGTGTAGTTCATACAATAATAAATCTATTTCTACACTTCATATGCATATTTCATATTAACGTACAACATAATAATAAATATTATTATTATCATTACCATTTAACTTCAGCCATATTTTACCCGTACTTTATTCATTTTTTCTTCCATGGATTGTCAGTTTCCCAACGATGATTTTCCACAGAACTTTCTAATCCAGGATCAATAGATTTATGTTTAATAAAAGAAAATGGGTGTGCTTAAAGCCACACAGCATAAGTGTAAATTTCATCAAGGCGAGGTTAATAATACGAAATACACGCGTATAATATTCAGTAACGTATTAAATAAAACGTATTCGCACATTTATTACATTTACACATGTACACACGCGTATAATATTCAGTAACGTATTATACGACTGATGCGTCATGCTCTCCCACGTAACGGTCGCCGAAAGAGTATAGCAGTGACGTATGTATATGTATAAATACACGATATGAATAATCGATTACGTGTCCCGCGTTGGTCTGATGCAACGTACCGGCGACATACATTGGTCATACCCGTTCGGCTCGGGTTCGAATCTGCTCGGGGACATGAATTTATTCATTTAAATTTAAATTTAATTGAAATGAAATAGAATGGAAAAACACAGTAATATTACTATCCTCTTTTATTCTTTACAAAGGGTATCAGTTTATTCCGAGTACTAGTTTCAGCACATGGCCATCATCAGCTCAGAATCTAGGTAAATCATTATAAAATATTAGAATAGACATCCTCAATTAAAGTATTACCAGTAAAAATCACAATTTAAATTTAGCAAATTAAAGAATACTTACAGTCAAAGAAAAATCAAAAAATTCCATATATAATGCGGATGCATATGATATTATAAGAATAAAATACTCATTTTACTTATACTTATAAGTAAAATGAGTATTTTTATGATGTCTATTCTAATATTTTATAATGATTTACCTAGATTCTGAGCTGATGATGGCCATGTGCTGAAACTAGTACTCGGAGTAAACTGATACCCTTTGTAAAGAATAAAAGAGGATAGTAATATTACTGTGTTTTTCCATTCTAATCCTTTACAAAATGGACATTTACTACATGAAATTAAATACCTCTATATGATATATTATCTTGTTCCCTTAGCCGACTTTACCCGAACGAGCGTTACACAGATCCGAGCGTTACACATATCCGAGCGTTACACATATCAGAGCGTTACATATCGGAGCGTTGCAGGTCAGTCTTGTTCACTGCCTACAATCAGAGCAACCCGCCTAAAGAAGTTTACACTTCAAAAAAGAGTTGGATGGCGAGTGTGGGAGAGAGGCAGCCTGTACAATTTAGTCTGTTTATCTACTTTTCAAGTAACTTTCTCAAAATATTGTGTTGTGTTGTATTGTAAACCGTTAATACGCACATTGGTCAAAATAGCTTGAATAACAATTAGTTATGTGTGAGTGGAAAAACATTTTGTTATAAATTCACAAAATTGATGTTATTCATAGTTAGAAAAACTGTCCACTGATATAGACCGATTTCATACCATCACAACTTGTCTCTTCGTGGCATCTTATCGGAACAGTGCAAGGTAAACTATTCAACATACAATATCATCCTATAATTGATTGAGGCTGATACATGGCGTATGTTTTCGTGGAAATTACTACAAAGTATCGTACGACGCGACGTAGCGTTCTGTGCGAAAAGATGAATTCTACAAAATCGTATTTATTTTGTAAACGTATATATTGACATCCTCTTCCAATATTTATATTTATAAGATTTTATATGTTACACAATAGGCACTATTACAAAATAAAATTCCCTTTGAATGTCGAAAACTGAGGAATTCTTGAAAGTAGACAAATATTTATGCGCTTGACTGAAATCCCTCATTCTTGAACACACCGTCTGCCCTCAAATATTTACGAAATGCGAGTATTTGTTTCGCATATCTCTGCATTTGCCTTCTTTTACTCAGACATAAATGCATATTTATTAAAATATTTGTGTTTTGTTTTGTTGTAAAATATGAGTTATATCACATTCAGGCCAAGTAAACACTGCCATAGACATACATTTTGCGGGGTTATGTTTGTATACACATTATCTTACATTGTTGTTTGATGTATATAATAATAATAATAATACTGCTTTATTGCCATAAATTTCAACAATATTGGCAGTATCAAGAAACAGCGAACAAAGCAAAAGGTAAAAAAAAGAATATACCGCAATAGCAGAATCATAAATAGTAACAATACATATACCGAGGTCGTCATATTTTAATTTCTGATAGGAAAGTAGTAAGTGGAAAAGAGCGCGACGAATTAAAGTAAAGATAGACATAAGCGAGGCTGCCACACTGGACATTTGTAAGGCGTGGGGGTCCTCCGCCACTCCGTTGCTCTCCCTCCACTGTTAGCAAGCAGGCAGCGCTGTATATGATAAGATCATCTTCTGCATATGATAGAAGTGCAAACCGAAATTAAAATTTGACGCTTACGGTATAGAGACATACAGATACACAATTACACAATATCTACGTCCGGTATTTAAAACATATTATTTAATAACTCGTTAAAGTTATAGAAAGCCCTATCCAAAAGATATATCTTCAAATTACGTTAAAAAGCGGTTCTATTTACATCGTCAGCTATCTTTAAATACAGGGTGTAGCACCTAAGATGCCTCGGACCGTAGCTCCTCTATCATACAATATATCGAAAAACGTCAAGAGATAAATTGTCCATAACTATAATCACCATTTCCCTAAAATATTTTTGGTCATCAGTGCCGTGCCGTATTCCAGTGGCGTATCAAACCTATGTCTTTTTAAATGGAACAATGTATATTTTGTGGCTGATTCGGAAAGCCCCCAAAGAGTACTTTTTTTTCGTATATAACATCATACTCCTACTTCAGCGGTTTCGCTGTTATAGCGGTTTTTCTTCGCAGTTAGACCGTACTTCGACATTTTTTTTGGGGAGGAACTAAATTGTCCCGGCGTTTCGGTTTCGAGTTTAGGGATAGACTAAGACTTCTTCTAACTACTCCTAATTTTTTTTCAAGTGATTTAAGGAAAGAAGATAATTTTTCATTGGACTTTGCAAATAGTCATTTTTTTCTAAAATATCAAATGGGGACCCTATAAAATAATTATATCGTTGGATAATCGAAATTCCAAGTTTTCCATTTATTAAAAAAAAAACACACATTTCACTACAAAATTAAAAAGAAAAAAAAGGTGTTAGGTCAATTTGTCGAAAAACGTCTTTTTTCAAAGTCAGCTGTCATGATAAAACAATAGAAGTGCAACTGTCAATGCAAACGGAAAAAATAACAATAAACTGACAGAAGCAATATTGTTATCTGATAAACGTTGCGAAAATGCCTGGAACTCAACAAGAAATAGTTGACATATGTTTATTCTTGGAGAATGTTTCAAAAATTGTTTGTTGGCGTCACGAGTGTACTCTGAGAGATATCCTCTCAGAACGTGTCCAAATCCACGTGAGTTTACAAAGGTGTTGAATAGATTTACGTCTACTGGTACTGTTCAACGAGCAAAGAGAGTTAGAAGGAAGCCAGTTTTGACCGTAGAAAACGAGTTGAAAGTTCTGGAGGCTGCTGTTGAAAATCCTCATATCAGTGTCCGCGAAATTAGTAGGAGCACTGACAAGTTCCATTCATTTAAAATTCAATTGCACCAGGAATTGCAATCTCAAGATTTTGAAACCAGGCAGAATTTCTGCAATTGTTCTTTGCAGATAGTCACTTTTATTCTAAAATATCAAATCGGAACCATATAAAATAATTACATCGTTGGATAATCGAAATTCCAATTGCAAATGAATTTTAAATGGATGTAACTTCTCAGTGTTCCTAATAATTTCGCAGACACTGATATTAGGATTTTCAACAGCAGCCTCCAGAACTTTCAGTCTATCTTTTAGTCTATCCCTAAATTCGAAACCGAAAGGCCGGGACAATTTATTTCCTGCCAAAAAAAAATGTCGAAGTACGGTCTAACTGCGAAGAAAAACCATTATAACAGCGAAACCGCTAAAGTTAGGAGCATGACGGCTTTCCGAATCAGCCACAAAATATACATTGTTCCATTTAAAAAAACATAGGTTTGATACGCCACTGGAATATGGCACGGCACTGATGACCAAAAATATTTTAGGGAAATGGTGATTGTAGTTATGGACAATTTTTCTCTTAGAATTTCTTCGATATATTGTATGATCGAGGAGCTACGGTCCGAGGCATCTTAGGTGCTACACCCTGTACTCAAGTAATGCATTAACAGCTGCGATAGCTTAATAATAAGGCCCCCTTTTGTAGCAGCTAGACCTATGCGATGGCACGGACAAATTGAACGAATTGCGTGTGGTCATAGAGACTTAAACTTGGTTATTCATAACAAACCGTGACGAATTTATCTGCACTAGCATAACAAGTTCATAGATATACAAACAGGGAAGCGTTAAAATCTTGGAGTTACGGAAAATATCCCTGCGGAGGGTCGAAAAATGCACCCCACACATTGGTCGAATTACGCTCTTTTGCAATAAAAATATATAGTTGAAACTGGTGGATGATCCTCAAAAAAATAGTTGCGGATTCTATACTACCATAATAAAATAACTTAAGTGCATCGGTCGAGGTACACCTCTTCAACATGTTAAGAACATATATGGCGGAGGACCCCGCGGACCAGAACAGCGCAGTGCTCACGCTAGGAGTAAAAAGAATCCAAAGTAATGCCCAGAAAGCTACAGGATGGACTTACAGGAACTGAACGACTTCCAGATCATATATACAAACTATAATCGATCTTTACATTTTTTGAGAAATAAACAATCGTGGTCTTTGCTGTCTTTAAAATTAATTTATTAAAGTCACACCACGTGCCCATGTCAGCCATCACACCGAGAGAACAATTTCTTTGTCAATAAGTAAGCTACTTATTGTCAAATATATTCTATATTTGGATACGGCCTAACAAATATTTATTTCACATTACTAAATCATTTATTCAAATTTTTCAAAGAAGCCATGTTTTACAATACTATGCTATTTCTTTTCTTGAACACTATTACAGGATTCCAGGGAACATCTCTTTTATACAACGCGAACAAATTTTTTATATACTAACAAAGAATTTCTTCCCAACAAAGAAACATTTTGTTCTTCTCGCCCACTAATATTCTTAGAGCTAAGAAACTATTTTATTAATCCATAAAAAATATATTTGTGTCAAACTTAAGGGATCATCACAGTGTAAAATTTTCAAATTTTCAATTTTTTTTTGTATTATCAGATAGTATAGATGGTTATAAACATGCTGTTCAAATTTTGGGGTGAAATTCGAATTATTTTGGTCACTACACTGCCCTGCTAAAGCTAATGGGCGTATCTAACATTTTTCCGAAAATGGGGTTATGAGAGTTGTAGATAGAAAAACATGTATTGTACCTTATTCCTAAATTTAAAGGGCGTATCTTCATTCTTAGCGTTGTAAAATCGTTATAAAATATTGGGTATCTGAAGGATATTTCAGTTTTACAAAACCAAATGGTCGTAAATAACTTTTAGTAAGCTAAAAAGGCGTATGTGCAATATTTTAGCAGATAAGACCTTTTGCCGTAGTGTTTTTGCAATATTGTGTAGTTACCAATAAAATTCCACTGGCGCGGCGTAATTATTGGTGATTCTAACCTAAAATTTTCTAAACAATAAGCTTGTAGTGAGTGTTACATCTCGTGCTTTGTGATCAATAATAAATCAATAAGTAGGTAGGTATCTATCAAGTTTTTTCCATAATATTAGTAATGTAAAAAGGCATAACTTAAAACAATAAATACAAAACATGTTGAATAAACTTCCGATCACAATTTAGAATCATAATAATACCTAATAATAATATCATACTTTGAAGTCGTTTTTGTGTTTATGTTTTGAGAGAGGTGGTAGGGTGGTACCTATAAGTTAGAAAGTATAAAATTCAATTATGAAGTCAAACTTTGTTTTAATTTTAATTTAACTCAAACTTATTTAAAAACAATCATTTTATTTTTTGTTACAGTCTTCTTTGCGATCAAAATGAGTCAACAAAATTCCCGATCAAAGCTAATGCTATCTATGGCCTTAAATAAGCTTCAAGCAGAAAAAATATCATCATTGCGATCAGTTAGTGTACCAAGTTGTTCAAGAGAAAATAATGATGATCATAATGAAGATCCAGACTATCGCGTTTCTACAGATGAAGAGACTTCTGGTGAGTCAGAAGAAGAGTTATTGGTTAATGTAATGAACAATAACAGTGTGCTTGGAGAACAATTGGTTTCAACTGTGGAACCCAAGGAAGTCGTTGCATTCATATTAGACGAGTTATTAGACAATGTTATGAACAATTTTACTGCGCGTGGAAAAAAAAGAAAAAGAAAGAAGTACGACACATCAGTAATTGAAAGAACTAGACTAAAACATGAAAATGTACTAAATGAACATACTCTTAAGCCTCCATGTAATGCCACTTGCTCGAAAAAATGCATTAGTAAAATTCCCCCCGAAAGACGGCTAGCAATAAACCAACAATTTTGGAGAATGACAAGACAAGAACAAAAAACATATATGTTTATCAACTCCAAAAAAATACCTACAAAAAGACAGACTGTGGGTTGCAATTCACGCAGAAAATTTACTATAAAATATTTTGCTGCAGATCAGAATGGTTGTGATCAGGAAGTATGCAAGCCATTTTTTTTGACGACTTTGGGATACAACAGAAAAGGTGATAAACGTGTACGCACTGTAATGAAAAATACAAGTATTGAGTCTTTGCAAGCTACATCAGATCTTCGTGGTCACCATACTCCTTCTAATAAAATAGACAAAACCCTCATAACAAATCACATTAATTCTTTTCGGCCTTGCATATCACATTATCGAAGGGAACATGCCCCCAACCGGAAATATTTACCCACTGATCTTAATATACAATTAATGTACAACGATTTCAAAACCCAGAACAAAACTTTTAAATGTTCCTACGAATTGTACAGAAGAACGGTACAGGAAATGAACATATCCTTCGTCAAGCTGGGACATGAGGAATGCTTCATCTGCGAATCATATATTCTACATAAAAAAGACAGTACCCATGAAAATAATGTAGTTACACCCGAATGTCCAAACTGTGAAGAGTACCGCCTTCATAAAAAGAAAGCTGATGAAGCTCGTAAATTCTATGAACAGGATAAAAGTGATCCTGGTTGTGCAGCAATATATTCTGCTGATTTGCAAAAAGTATGTATAAAAAAGTGTCAAATACCTACTAAGACATTCTTACATTTTTTCATTTTAGGTAATTATGCTTCCCAGATACGAATCACTAAAAGAAGTAATCTTCACGGGAAGAATAATAGCCTTCAACGAATCATTTGTACCGGTCGGAACGAAACAGAAAAACAAAAAACCCATAGCAGTTATATGGCATGAAGGTGTGGCCGGGCGTTCAAAAACTGACATTATAAGCACCTTTTATTCATTTTTTTTACGACATAGAGACGATGAGCATATTGTTTTGTGGCTCGATAATTGTTCGTCGCAAAACAAAAATTGGTCGCTTCTGGCATTTTTTATTTATGTTGTAAATTCAGATGTATTCAATATTAAAAAACTTGAAATTAAGTTTTTTGAGCCCGGGCACACATTCATGTCCGCGGACTCGTTTCACCACCAGGTTGAGATGTCCCTGAAGAGAAAGCGCAAAGTTTTTGACTTTGCCGATTTTGAGGATTGTGTTCAGCAATCAAACAGTGGACGCGTTATTGTAGTCCCCATGCAATGTAATGACTTTTACGATTGGGGAGATTTCACGTCCCAGTATAAATTAAAAAGGATCAACCCTAGACCTTATCTCAACAAAATGGTACATCTGGAATTTATGAAAGGGGACTTTAACATGGTCTATAAGACAAGCTTCTCTGGTAATTCCATTCAATTAAACTTTCTTAATGCCAGAATTATAAAAAATGGTTTTCCTAATATTTCTCCAAGAAATGCAAATAGGGGCATATCGGCAGAAAGAAAAAATACAATTTTGACTAAACTGAGACCTATAATTCCCAAAAATAGAATTAAATTTTGGGAAGACTTGCCTGTATCAGCAGAACATGTGCCAGATAATGAAGAAGAGGAATCTTGTGAAAATTGAAAGTTATTTATTTCACCCAACCTCTCAATCATCATAGGTCCATAACCATGTCGATTATTTTTATTAATAAATTTATAATTATAATACTACTAATAAGTTTATTTTATGTTGAGAGTATACTTTTGTTTATACATTTTGTTAGAATGTTAAATAAATTGTCATTTTTGTATTTATTTCTGGTTAATTTTACCTAACAATTCTAAGTGATAAGGGCATAACTACCACATTTTCTAGTTGCGACATTGTACTTTTGAAAATCGGATAAAAATATTAAAGAAAAAGGGCGTATCTATCATAATTCAAAATCTAGACAAGAGTTGAGAATCTTAAACATTTCAATGGATTCCTGAAAGAAAGTTACTATATTTTAGCACATCAGAACATTCCAAAGCTCATTAAGAACATATGGAATTCAAAATAATGCAAATTGGCGATTATCTCAAAACTATGTTTTTGCAGATACGTCTATTAGCTTTAGCTGGGCAGTACAGCCTTTCTTTTCAAGCAGCTAAATTATGCCCTCGAAACTTTGAACGCGTTTTTCTCAAAATGATCAGAAAAATAAGTTGAATTCGATACTTTTTTTTCAAATCGCCGCCATTTTGTCACTTTTGATGATTAAAAAAAAACTCCATAGCAAGATAACGGTTTTCATACTGATTGATAACCTTTTTCCAGATTTCGTTTCAGATGAGATTTGCAGCTACAATCGTGTACACCGCGAGGACTCCTTTTTTTCGAAGACATTTTCGTCCGTTGAAAAAATGTTATCAAAAATGTGAATAAATGTTTTGAAAATTTATTTCCTGTTCTTCGTGAGTGTTTTGATACGACACAAAAAAATCAGATTAATTCGCAAAAGTTAATCGTCAAAAATAAAATCGCAAAAATCAGTTCTTTTTCGACCCGTCGCACTGTGATGATCCCTTAACAGTTTTATCATAAAGAAATTATATTTTCGACTTTAAGGAATTTTTATAATCTCAAGTGCCTGAATTAAGTAGTGCAAATAAAGATACTGTAAAATAATATTCTTCAGGGTATTCAAGTTATATTTGCTACAAAAATACTTTTTATGTTAACTGGTCGCAGAAATTTGTGTCTCCGCAATGCTTAATATAAAGAGAGAAAAAGCTGCAGGTATAAAGAAAATCAATTTATGAAATTCGTCATATTAAATTACATGTTTTTAAAGACAATTAAATGAAACTGAAGTAATTTGAAAAACATAAATTTACATTTTGACAAGATAGCTCCTTCATATTTTAAAAACATATGCCACAAGAACTTTAAAATAAAGAAACGTATACTTGATAATTATAATAAGCAAGATCCTGAGCCCATTGTATTTTATTGTAAATTACTATTGAAAATGAAGAAGAAAGACATTTTAAGATTTATAAAAGCTTAGCTTTAATTTATCATGTTGTATAAATTTTAATTAACTGTTATAAGTAATCTGAGGGGTTCGAGAGTGTGAACTTTCCCGAGATCGTAATCTATGATTTCGCGGAAACAAACAAAAAACAGAAGTATTATATCACTTTCTATATTAATTATTATAATCTAAAGTAGTACTCCATCTGAGTGCCTCTGGTCGCGGAAACTAGTAACTCGTGACAACTTGTAATCAGTATTTGCAGACAAGAAAGATTATATTTTCTCAAAATACGTTTAATGAATAGCTTATATAAATAAAATTAGGTATGTTAATGTTAATCATCACCCTAGAGCACAGTCGATAAATACTATTTTCAGATATTAGAAACAATTGCATCGTTTCATGTTCCTCGATTATAGAAGGATAATATTAGCTAAATTTTGGTTTGAAATCGACAATCAATCATGAAATTTCTTATTGTAAAAAAAAGTGGAACTGTCTATGGTTGGATTATTCTACGGGTTGGGGTACGTTACATAAGCCGTTATGCGATGGCCAGATAAAATTTCCACAGTGGAGTGTGAACTGGCAAAAAAAAGCAATATAAACTTTTCGCAAATAACTGCAGTTGTTTAGAAAGTTTTCCACTTAAGACAACATAATTACACTTACTGCTAACTCGTAATAGTATATATCAAAATTTATTTATGTTCTATATATATTTCTATTCAAAATGTATCACATTTTATTATTCAATTGGAATGGACAATTCCAATATGGCTATTTTTCTTATTTGCAAAGTAAGAAAAAAGTAACTTATTTTTTATTATTAATTATAAACTTTCTAGAAAATAGAGGAATGGAGGAAAAGAATAAAACTGACAAAACTGTAGATATGATATGGAAATATATTTTATTTATTGGCATATGAATAATTTAATGATTTTTTTCTGTAATTTGTTCGTAGGAGACAAATCTCTTACTGAAAATTCGTTTTAAAAATACCTTTCAATATCAATTTTCGTTAAAAGAAATGTAAAATCGACATCTCTTGTGACGTTATTAATAAGGCATCAATGTCAGTTCCGAATATGTGAGAAAGTTATTGAAATATATGAAATGAAAAAGATATAAATATACGTATTACGATGTTTCATTTTTAGCTAACTCACTTTATTTTGATATTTCAGTGCGTATTTCTGCATTATAATTATTCTTAGAATTGTCTGTGTTGATTTTAAAGACCATATTAAAATCTTTTTTTTTTACAAATCATTGTAATATAGTAGTGTAAAGGATTGTTTATAGTATAATTGTATATATAATGTACACGTGTGTGTACGTATGAGTGGATGACGTAACACAGGCATTTTTGGTGAAGAAAGAAAAAGGCCAGGTAGTCAGTCGGTCGGGATGAGAGTATGGTGCAACGTACACGCCCATGCATATACAGGGTGTATAAAAAAGATGCGGCAATATTAGAGGGTTGATTGTCCAGGTCATTTTATACAAAAAAGTTTATAATAAACAAGGTCCGCAAACGCTTCGTTACCGATCTACAGCGTGTTGAAGTTTAATTGAAAGAAACAGTAAAAATTAGATTTCTCCAAGACGGCATTAAAGATCATAATGAAACAGGCACATTAAGACAAAATGGAGGAGCAGGAAGGCCAAGGACAGCAAGAACGGTAAAGCTGGAAGAGGATGTGCTAGACATGATTGCAGAAGATCGAGCTACTTCTACTCGAAAAATTGCTGACGCTTTGGATGTAAGTAATGGGACGATTTGGCACATTCTGAAGAAAAATTTGTTGTACCCATTCCATATACAACGCGTTGAAGCATTACATCCTGCTGATTTTCCTCCTCGCATTGCATTCTGTCAATGACTTTTGCAGAAAATGGTTGAAATCCCTCAATTCCTGATGTTGATTCTATTCACCGATGAAGCGAATTTTTCAAGAAATGCAATACGCAATTTCCATAATGACCATGTATGGTGTGACGAAAATCCACATGAAATTGTTGAAAATCGTTTTCAACATCAGTTTTCTTTGAACGTTTGGATTGGGATTGTGGGTAACTGCCTAATTGGACCGGTTTTTTTACCAAGGAGACTAACCGGAGAGGTGTATCGCAAGTTTTTGGAAAACACGCTCCCTGGATTTCTGGACGACGTACCATTAGCAATTAGAGATGCAATGTGGTATATGCACGATGGCGCACCAGCCCACTTTAGTGAAGTAACTCGTGATTTCTTAACACAAGCATACGGAAATCGCTGGATTGGCCGAGGTGGACCACACTTATGGCCTGCACGATCCCCGGACTTAAATCCCCTGGATTTTTTCCTGTGGGGCCATTTGAAGTCATTGGTGTACGCTACTCCATTGGAAAACGTAGAAATCGAATCATTGCTGGGTGCAACTCAATTGAAACCGATCCTGTTGTTTTTGAGAGAGTTCACCAGTCAATGAGGAGAAGATTGGAGTCTTGCATCCGAGCTCGAGGTGGTCACTTTGCACAGTTTTTGTAATTTTTGCTTTCTAAAATTGTTGGTATGGTAAAATATTTGTTTTTGCCCTTAAATAAAACCCTTGTTATTTAAAAAAAAATTCTGTAATAAATGTACATGCACTAAAATGTGTTTTTTTTTACTAAAAAACGGTACGTCGTATGATAGAAAGTTAAGAGAGCTTTTTTCTTCACAATTGAACAAAAAATAGAAACATATTTTTATTTTTAGAGAAACCAGCGGCGTCCTATTTTTTTCTTGAAAAATAACACGCCTAAAATTTCATTACGATCTTTAATGCCGTCTTGGAGAAATCTAATTTTTACTGTTTCTTTTAATTAAACTTCAACAGGCTGTAGATCGGTAACGAAGCGTTTGCGGACCTTGTTTATTATAAACTTTTTTGTATAAAATGACCTGTACAATCAACCCCTTTAATATTGCCGCATCTTTTTTAAACACCCTGTATAGAAGTAATGTTAATTTCCGAATGTGGAGATATTATTGAGATTTATTTTATACTTCGTTCCTTTAATTAAACAATTAATTATACAGTTCTGTGTTTTCTTAGAGTAGTAATATTCAAACAGTAGATTACTTATTCTGCTGTTTTCTATTATTACACACCAGTTTTAATTGAATTAGTTCTAATCAATTTTTACAAAATGGAAATTATACAAGCAACCTAACGGATTTTTAAAAGTCATAACTCAGAGCAGGGAAGCATTCTCTAAACTGTTGACTCTGAAGATATTTCAAGTGATTATTTTGTTTGTAAATAACTGAAAATTATAATGTATTAAGACAAGCATTAGGTAGCTTATCAGTTGAAAGAATAAATTCATACATAATTCTCCGCCATTAATAGCGATATCACCTGTTCACAAATGTCGCTAGGATACTATAAATAAAATAGATTTTAATTAATTCGTATTTTTCTAAGATAAAAGGAAAACAACCCAATTATACAATGTGGAAAATAAAAATAATTCGAGTGAAAATATACAGCTCGTACGTAATTAACCGAACTACAATTCTGAAATATTAATACGTGAGTGAAAACACATACGACATACAGGATACCAAAAAAGGAAAACGTAACAGTATAAGAAAGTCGTGTGGTGGCTACACCTCATTTTTTACATTGTTTCCTTCATGTCAGTCTATATTTAATTGTTAATTTATACCGTGATGGGCTGAAATACGTGAATATTATTATAATAATTATAATTACTATTTGACTCATTGTTTTGACGCCTTTTTCACTTTACAAATGTAATAACTGTAAAAGGATTATATTGAGTGGCGCGGGTAATCGCACTGGTGTATATTCAGTTGTTGTAATTACTATAGATTTATTACCTTATATTAGATTAATTATTTTGTATTATGCTCGGAATCGTTCACTTAAATATTAGATCAATATCATGTAAATTCAAGGATTTGCTTAATTTGGTCTATCCGCTGAACATTGACATCTTTGGGGTTAATGGGACATGTCTGAATGACACTATTTCTGACCCTTTAATTAATAGGTATACTGGATTATCAGTTGCTTTTTTTAAATAAAGTCTTCGTTAATATAATCCTTATTGTTTAAAGTTTTTTTATTATTGTTATACTTCTGAGGCTGTTTTATTCTATTTTGGCTAATCACATAACTAAGCTTGCGAACTATGATGCTTTAATTTATTAATATTCCTTTCTAAAATAAGTAAAGAAATCGTTCTCTATATATGGACATTTCCAAAGAACATAAAATTTCACTAAATATTAATTAACTTAGAAGTAATTAGAATAAACAAAAAAATTCTAATAGCTTATATATATATATTTTATAAACATATATATATATATATATATATATATATATATATATATATTGTGGCGTCTTCCTGTTTTGAAAGACGTACTTTGTTTATCTTTCACTTGTGTCTTCTTGTTTTAGAAGTAGATAAAGATAATCGTCATTGAATTTACGTTTTACGTGGTTATTCACTAATAAAATAACACTGCACTGTTATATACAACTTTATTTTTAATTAAATAAAATGACAATGCCAATACATGTAGGCTACTTGCATCGTGCAAGGTGAACCATACATGATAGATAGCTGTTAACAGGTTGAGTCTCGATGTTGAACTCATTTTAATCTTCTACTACGAAACGAATTCAGTCTTTAGAGTGGGGTAGCAAGTTTGCAAAACCGTACCTCATCTATTGTTGCCTGGAAAAACCAAATATTCATTAATAGGCTTGTAAGTATCATTAAAGGTTCTCAGAAAGAGCAAATAGGAATTCAATTATCTAATATAAATTTATGAGCCCTGCTGTGGCGTTTATGGATTTCTTCCATTATGGAATATTTATAATTATAAAATCCGGCTAATGTTTATGACCTTTTTACTACTACTTAATAGAAATTGCATCAAGACAATTTTAGACTTACACTAGGCCAAAAAGCAAATTCTTTTGCTATATTATATTTACAAAAACAACACGAAAGGAGGAAGATAAAGATTCCTTAGACAATTTATCAGATTCTGACACAAATTGCTGGACTAATTAAAGGGAAACTGTCTGCACTTCTTGCGCTACAGGATTAATACGGACAATTATTGCTGATGTATATCTTAATTATTCATAACTGATCCAAAATATAAATAGATTAATTAAATTTAAATAGGCAATAGACGAAAGCTTAAGTCGCTATTTATTAGGAACGATTATATATAAATGTAGTACTACTCCCTAGAAATCTTTAATACATACACACATTATCACTCGGCGATGCACTAACAAAAACATGATTATGCAAAATTATGATACACAAAACCTCTGCATATTTATACAGTTGAATAAGATTTAGAACGGATGTTCATAACTTAACAACGAGATTCCGTGCGCTCATTTCACCTGCTTTGCACACACTGATTATTTACCAGAGGTCATTCGTTTCATGATCTATCAGTATTATAATGGAATTGCTTAGGAAATGAAGTTGCTTGCCCTACCGGGTTTCAAATGTCAATAACAGCTTGAAATATCCGGAACTTTTATCACTACAATACGATACCTTTCTAAGTTTCTTTCAAAAAGTATTTTCCATCAATGATATAACAACCCGTAATGTTCTCAACTTCAGGATCTTCGGAATGAATCTGTATACATACTTACAATTCGTCATACCTACAAATGAAAAAAAAACATTTCTTATACTCAAGAGTTGTTTATTTGTAGGAAATTTTATATCGTTCAACAAAATAACCTTTCACTCACTTTACACGCTCTATATTCAGTTGTTCTTCGTGGAAATCTTGAATATCTAATGTATTATCAACATTTTGAGAAGTAATCGGCTCACTAAAATATAATTTAAGTCATTAAAATGAATGATTGGTATAGGTACGACAGAGATTTTGTTCTTGTTGTACTTCCTAGACTTCAGGGAAGGGAAGTACTGCTTAAATTGTAAATGAACCCTTCTAATGACTTACTACAGGGTGTTCCTAAATATCATGTACATAAGGAAGGGGGTAACTATTTGATTTATTTTGTGCCTAAAATTTCATATAAACATAGGTCTGCAAACGCTTCGTTACCAATATGCAGGATGTTGAAATTTCAAGAATTTTTCACTTTTTACTGTATAGCTCCTGCAGTTTTTTTACGATTTCTAATGTCAATTGTCAAATTAATAAACTCAAGTGATTATCTGAATAAAGCCAGAGTCTGCTAGACCATTTTAAAAAATTTAATTTTCTCTGGCGAATTACAGAAAATTGTTTTCTATTTTTTTTCTCGATAACGGTCAGAGATAAGAAAAAAATATAAGAGATCAAAAAGTTTCTAAACAAGACAGAAAATTTATTGCGTATTTTAGAATCTAGCAGTGGCGCATCGCAAAAAAGTTCAGGGTGAGAAAAGAGGGCATGACCCCGAGAAAATTATTACCCTGTAGATTTACATAATCATTTGGCATGGGTAATGATGCAAGCCTTATAGCGTAACCTACCTTCCAAATTTGAACAAAATATCTCAAAAACAGCAGGAGCTATACAGTAAAAAGTGACAAATTCTTGAAATTTCAACACCCTGCATATTGGTAACGAAGCGTTTGCAGACCTATGTTTATATGAAATTTTAGGCACAAAATAAACCAAATAGTTACCCCCTTCCTTATGTACTTGATATTTAGGAACAGCCTGTATATATATATGTTTATAAAATATATCGATATTTTAAGATTAAAACGATGTAAAATATTAATAATAATGTAACAACGATTTTAATTGTGAGGCAGAGAATGAAATTAATTTCAAAGTTGATTACAAAGAACGAGACCTCTTAATTTTGTGTCGTATTAATTTAGAAAATTCATTGGATGTTACAAGAAATTAAGAATGAAAAGCTTTTATATTATTCAACAAGAACGTTGCCTGAAAGAAGGACGGAAATCTTCCTCCCGAAGTTGTCGCTTACAGACTTCGAAGTGGTCTTAAATATGATTGCAAAAATTGATAAGCGAGAGGACAGACGAAATTGTTTACTAAAATTGGCATTTGGAATGAATAAAGACAGTACCGTTTCATTATCTAATCAAATAACAAGTCAGTAAAATGATACAGACATTTTTCTGTAAATGTTCACATACACATGTATTTGTTTAATATTTGTAGTTTATTTATTGTATTGAGTTTTAAACAAGATGCAAACTTAAATATCTTAAATACAAAATTTTAAAAAGCTGAAGCTAATTGGAGCAGATGCTGAAATATCGATAATTATTATTATCATTATTATTATTGTTAAAATGTTACTTTAAGTACAAATAATCAATGCTACTGGTAACAAAATAAAGCATGTATCTATTTAATATAAGTAACTGTAAAATTTATCATTCTTTTGTGAACCTATATTTAGTTGTTAAAACGGAAAGTACCAACATATCTTAATCTCTTTAATATTAGTCGGCAGCAGTTTTGGAAATTAGAACTATAATCATCATCAATTAATGCAATGCATATAAAAGAGATGTTCAATTAAAAGGTATCTTTGGTCAATACAAAAATTCATAAAAAATATATTTATAAATAATTACCACAATTAATAAATATATCCTATTATTTCACTAACCGATATATACCCGATTCATAGAATTCTTGTAGTAATTGGCGCACATGCTGAAATATCGATAATTATTATTATCATTATTATTATTGTTGTTAAAATGTTACTTTAAGTACAATAATTCATTCACAGAGTTTTGTACTATTACGCCCGCCTGAGTACGGTTGCCTTTTACCGCCTTTTTAATGGTCCAAAGGTATAGAAATCGCAAGGTTATAGAGTTGGACAATAGCATGGATACTCTAAAATCATCCAGTTCTTTGGGGCACATTTTCTTGCACTACATTGACGAAATGAAGTCAAGCATTGTCGCGAATCAAAATGCCACCGCGCGAAATCTTTTCTGGATATTTAACTAATCTTGTTCAAATAGTGTCATTGCACAGATTTGCATTAATTTTCACTTTAGCAGCTACAAACACTACCAATGTTGCAAAACGTCAGTTGAGTGATCGCAATTGCTTCCAAAGCTAACCTGGCCAAGGCAGGCTTTAACTGATAATTGAAATTATAAATTATTTGGCAAGTTACAATATTAACCTATAACAGTGATAGAAAAAACTATTGTTTCTATTTCTTCTGTCACCAATTCCACACGGTAATTATACCAAATATTTCTTATTAATCTTTTTATTATTACCTGTATATACAGCTTGTGTAATGAATCACTTGATATTACCAGGTAAATATTGCAACGTCGTATTCTTTGGTCAGAAATAGTGTCATCCAGACATGTTCCATTAACCCAAAAGATGTCAATGTTCAGCCGATAGACCAAATTAAGCAAATCCTTGAATTTACATGATATTGATCTAATATTTAAGTGAACGATTCCGAGCATAATACAAAATAATTAACCTAATATAAGGTAATAAATCTATAGTACTTACAACAACTGAATATACACCAGTGCGATTACCCGCGCCACAAAATATAATCCTTTTACAGTTATTACATTTGTAAAGTGAAAAAGGCGTCAAAACAATGAGTCAAATAGTAATTATAATTATTATAATAATATTCACGTATTTCAGCCCATCACGGTATAAATAACAGTTAAATATACACTGACATGAAGGAAACAATTTAAAAAATGAGGTGTAGCCACCACACGACTTTCTTATACTTTTACGTTTTCCTTTTTTGGTATCCTGTATGTCGTATATGTTTTGACTCACGTATTAATATTTTAGAATTGTAGTTCTGTTAATTTCGTACGAGCTGTATATTTTCACTCGAATTATTTTTATTTGCCACATAGTATGATTGGGTTGTTTTCCTTGTATCTTAGCATAATACGAATTAATTAAAATCTTTATTTTATTTATAGTATTCTAGCGACATCTGTGAACAGGTGATATCGCTATTAGAGTACTATTTACTGCTCGTGGTAATTTACTTTTAGTTATAAACGAAACGGTTTGAGAGATATTTGAGACGTTTTATAAATAAACGGCATCTTTTAAAGTTAAAGTAGGCTTGGAAAACTACATTTGAGTTAACATATTTTTATAGATGTGCGCATCGCCCTTGATATTGTTCATGGCATTTACCAATTATCACTTGTAAGGCCCTTTCCACATTTCTGAGTACGCCAGGTGTAATAGAGGCAAACGCGTCGACAATTCTTTGCTGCATGCTTCGTTTAGTGGTTGAAAGTTTCCTATAAACCTAGTTTTTTACATACCCCATAAAAAAATCTACTTTTGTTATGTTGCAGGCCAAGGAACTCGTCCTGCTCCTCCAATGTAGCGATATTTATACCGATTATTTAAAGAGTTCTGAATTGTTGTGATAAATGGCCCGGGGCGCTATCTTGCTGTAATCAAATATTTTGTGCATCTATATTAACAGGTAAACTTTGACCTTTGGCCGTTAAGATGACTATTAAAAAAATGTGGGCCCATCACATGTTTTCCAAAAATTCCTCCCCAAACGTTTATTGACCAGCGTTGTTGACGATCTATTTGTCAAACTATTCTTGGCTTTTCGACAGAAAAATAATAAAAATTATGTCTATTGACGCATCCAGTGTTGTGAAAACTTGCTTCGTCAGACAGGAGTATTTCTTTAAAAAAATTGGTTTTCTTGATAACCATGAAACCAAATATAAAAGTATCCAATATATTTCAAATCTAACTAAAGATGTTGTTCCAGAATGTTGTTCCTATTACATATTACTTGCTAACACCGTGAATAAACTGTTTATACCGTTGAAGGATAGAATAAGTACTCTTGCAAACAGTAATGTGGTATATATTTTACAGTGTGTCTGCGGTAAATATGATGTGGCTCAAACTAAACAACGCCTAAAAGAACGCACCTCGCTACATATAAGTGATGTCAAAGACACCCACAGAAATATACTTTGGCTTCCCACCTGAGCAGCACCTACCACGATATTACCTTCAATAACGTACAAATCCTCTTACACGAAAGCGCCTTTTCTTTAGAAACCCTTGCCATAAGAACCGTCATATCAATAGCAGAAACGACTACAGTAACTGTAATACTATAATCTATTCTGCTCTAATTCCACGCATGACTCGTGAAATTGAAACTAAATACAAAACAACTAGGTAATGCAACGTCCTTTTGTACAGTAAGAAATGGGGGCATTCTTTGCTGAGTCCTGGATATGCACCTGTTAGAGCTAAATAAAATTATTTTCCAAATACTATTTTGTATCGCAAAGAATAACATATAAAAATACAACATATGTTTTACTAACGATTTCATACCTGCGCATGTGTCCTTTATATATGGACATACAGAATGTCTTTCGAGATACAAACACCAAATAATATATTGCTTTTAAAATGCACAGTGACCTATTATTTTTTAAAAGTGCTGTGACTAGGTTTTAACGTGTGAATATTAAAATTCAATGTTTTATTAATATTATTAATATGTGCACAAATACATTAAAGACATAAGTTCAATAATAGATTCGACCTTGTGTGTAAATACACAATAAATTACAATAAAACTATATATGTAAATACAGATGCTTCTGTAAGAATTGTGTAAACTCAATTTTATTTTTGTATGATTAATTGTTTTATTTTCGTTCATTTATTTTGTACAATAGGAATGAAGACGATTTAGAAATAAGTCGAAACGTCACACTGCATCAAAATAGTGCTATGCACTAATAAGTGCATCGCCTTTACAGTATTTGGTGAATCTCTTTTTCGAAAAAGGTTATTTTCCAGAGAAACTAAAAACCAGTCAGGTGTTTCTTCTACGCAAGACGTGTAGTGCCCAGGATATTAATAACCACAGACCTGTAACGGTCACGTCTGTTTTTTCAAAAAATTTTGAATACGCATATAATTTATCCATATTATTCGATTTCCTTAATTCTCGAAGTGTTTTGCATAGTAACCAACATGTTATCCAGTGATTCATTTATGAAACGGGTGACAGTTACATGACTTGTTTTTACCAATGATTTTGAAGCTAACAAATAGGGGGTACTTGCTTCATGACATGTTAATTTTCTGACCCAGTAGTGTTGTCGTTTCATCAACAACTATACATATGTCATTTTGTCCGATAGCTTTTCTTGTGTTGTCAATATTTTAAAACATATTCATATTATGTTCAAATTTGGCACTACCAAATGTTTCATGTCCCTACCTCATTGTAACAGGGAAAAATTAATGTGCTTTCATTGGGTATGTGCCTACCACTAAAAATTCGTTAAATGCTGGTCAGTTCAGTTTGTTCCATAAAGTATTGGAAGCTACAAGAGCATTACATAGATCAGCATTAAACTCATTTCTCTCATTATCTGAATTAAGAATTAATAATTAAGGTTTTTCTTTCAGGCAGCTTAACAGAAAGTTGGAGTTTTCATGCTGTTCCAGGTATGATATTTTCTTACATAGGAACTACCGTATAAATAGGCACTAAATATACAGTAAAGAAATATCAAAAGCACCTCTAATATGTACATATTTACACTTTTCACGCAAGATTTACAAAACAACATTCTCTTTTTGGAATCACATATTTCCTAGCATCCAGTTTCAAAGCTGGTGCCAATTCTATTGAGCCAAACCCTCACTTTATTTTAAGAACAACTTTTTTTTTGACATTTGTTTAGGTCATCAACCTTATCGTACGTATACTCGGAAGTGGGAACGACAATACAACGCTAGGAATTCTATGCTCTGCGTCTGCGAAGTACCTAGGTGTAATGCTTCTGGCTGGTGGTATAAACCAAACCGACTGTGTGCGGGCAACCACTTGCAATAGTCAGTGACCAATACAACTCGGATCGTGACGAAATGAAAAAAAAATACTTTTTGTGTTTTGATATTAATATATGATCTGAACTGGCGATAAAATCTTGAAAATAGGATAAATTATGACGCTATCTCAGTTGTAGAACATGTAAGCTCAGTTTAGGATTTTACGACTTAAAAAACTTTCATCAAAATGTTTTATTTTGCAAGATTATACGATTAACGGCTGACGAGATAAAGCCGGTGGCCAAGCATAATACAACCACGCGGTATGTATGAACGCAACAAATATCAATAAAAATTAAGTTAACCCATAACAAAAATTAATGGACTTTGCTTATGAAAGCAAGTGTTAGTACTTTACTGTTATAAAGTTACATGAACTTAATAATAACACATCGTTGAAGTATATGTCCAACATTATGCTAAATATTCCACTGTACTTATTTACATACGTATATGCATTAGGTATATCAATTTATTTTTGCCGTTTTAGAGAATTGCTTCAAGTATGCTATACACTACTACTAAATTTGAGGAATAAAAAACATATATTTTAAACTTATTAGTATGCTCCTTTAGGAGAAAGATGGAAGAAAAACACGTTCTGACTTCAGTAGGTCATAAATTAAATCAAAATGAGATGGGACATTATTCCGTGCACGTTCTCACTGAAGTTTCTTTCTATTTTCGAACAAATTGAGGAGGAAAGTGAGAATGTTTCTATCGGTAGCCTCTTTAATCTAAGCCTTACCTTGAAAGACTAGTGAATATCAAGTACCTTGAATGTATGCATATACAGCCTTGCCCAAAAATCTAAGCACGCTAAAGAAATTGGTTTACTTTAAATTACTGTATTAGGGGAAAATAAAAGCAGTAACTTTTGTAGAACACCATATTTACTAATTATATTTTCAATTATCTACATTTGATCTGAATAGTTTTTGTAAACTTACAATATTTGAGAACAATTTTAAGAACTATTGCGGTGTAATGTAGTAAAGTAGCATAGCCTAAACTATTCACTTAATTTTATTTTGATGCAATATCATTGTTCGAATTTTTGGTATGAATAATGACAAAGCTACTATATAATACACCGATCGATATACAAAAGTTTATTCAAGTCATTTTGACATGCTAAGTTGAAATAATAATAATAATAATAATAATGTTTATTTTAAGTCTTAGAATGCAGGTGCAATAATAATGTAGATACATTATTAGGCATGTCATACATAACAAAGCATCAAGTATCTATAAATTGTGAAACTGAATAAAAAGGATTATTCACGAAGAACTGTGACCATTTTCTTTGAAAAACCTTAACGTTAGTTTCATTTTTATATCCGTAGGCAGTTTATTAAAACACAGAGATCTTATATAGTGTGTTCTACGTTGTGATACACACAGTCGCTGAAAAGCCGGTCTTAAAAATCCACTGCCCCTAGTATTGTAGGAATAATAGTCTTTGTTTTTCTTAATATCACTGCTTCTTATGTACATTATCAGTTTATACATGCATAAGGAGTAAATAGTCATTATTTTTAACTTTTTGAACAGGGGCTCACAATGTGTCAGTGGGTGTAGAGCGTCCATAACCCGCAAAATTTGTTTCTGCACTTTGACGCTGATACAGGGTAGTCAAGAGCATAAAGCAAATAACATAAAAAAAAGCAAGTAATGAAAAGACGCTGACTAATGGAACTGGTGGGGTGAATATATGGCATAGTGCGCAAACAGATGCAACAATAAATGTGGTGCAAGAAATTAGTACACACCAGTTGGAGCAGGGTTTAAATATTGCATTGATGCAGAACAAACATAAGCAAATTATGGACAGAGCGGTGGAGTTACATTCATCCTCTGATAGTCCAGTCGAATTAGACATGAAATCAAGTAAGTTCTATTCTGGAATATGGTTTTGTCGCCGATTTTTTTATAGGTACATTAGACCCCCACGAACATTCCCTGAAGAATGCCAAAAGTTTAAGGTCCGGGTTTGGCCGTGAGAAATTGTTAAACAATTGAAAAGTGACATTTTCCGGTTAAACTTTTTTCCTGTAGGTTAAATGTGAAAACTGTACGTACAAAAGTTGTTCGCCCCATCATTCAACAAGCCATTGCACGATCGATTATCATTATTTGTTTAGCTGCAAAATGCATAAAACCATGGCAATTTCGATTTTCTATTTTTTGCATTCAATCGATGAATAATCAACGTATGGCTTTGAACCTCATGGTGCAGGCAATATAAAATGTCCCCCAGTTTTCACATTTAACCTATAGAAAAAAAGTTTAACCGGAAAATGTCACTTTTCAATTGTTTAACAATTTCTCACGGCCAAACTCGGACCTTAAACTTTTGGCATTTTTCAGGGTATGTTCGTGGGGGTCTAATGTACCTATAAAAAAATTGGCGACAAAACCATATTCCAGAATAGAACTTAATTTAATTCGACTGGAATATGATGCCAGCGAGACTTAAACAAGTAATAGAGGAAACAGCCAAGCTGTTAAAACTTTAACAAGGCCGAAAAATGTGGAAGTGACTATCATAGATAACAATATAAATACTGAGACAGTAAAGGAAAATGAGGGATTTATTACGGTGAATCGAAACAAGAAAGTAAGCAAATGGAATAATCCAACAATAAGTGGTACTGCTTTCGATATCTCTATCAAAGGTACTGTAAAGTACCTCCATGTCTTCAGACCGGATCCCTTAATCTCTACTAAAACATTAACCAAGTACCTACCTACAATTAAAAAAAAAATTACAAATCTTAAATACGAGCAGTTGAAATCGAAACATCTATTCCTTCAAGGTGTAAGTGCCTCAGGATTAATTGGAAAATATAATGAAAGAAGAGGTATGGCCAGTTGGCGTACGAATTAACCATTTTTTACAAGGACTTTCCTATCTAAAAGAGAATCGCTAGCACCAAATGAACATTTTGACCAAGGAGTGAACTTAAAGTCAATGTACCTTAATATTCAAAGCCTCTCAAACAGAACAGGATCCCTAGTACAAATTGTCTTGGTTAACTACATCCAGATAATATGCCTGTATGAGCACTGGTTACACGCTGGTGGTATTGCCTTTTATAACTTAGAGAACTACTATCTGGTCAGAAATTTCACTAGAGTGCAACACATCCATGGGGGCACTGCAATATACGCCAGAACTGATATAGTAGCTGAGCCGATACCAAATCTCTGTGCTAAATCTACGGAAATAAATTGTGAAATTTCAGCATGTTTTTTAAGCGGTGTGAAGTTAGCAACGAATTTTAGTGCGGTTCGCTATATCATGAAGGCGGCAAATTATTCGAGCAATGTGTGTTTATCATCGATTCTTCAGCTGTTAGGTATTGTATGGTACAGCAATGTTCACTATGTTCACTGTGAAAGATCTTAAACCATATACACATAACATACTTACACCATACACGAGATCAATCACTCCAACATTCAACTTACTTTTATACCTCTTCATAATTTTCTGTATAAGGTTTAAGATCTTTCACATGCCATCTGCCCACATCTTCATCACGTTCATTACTAAGACGATAAACTAACGGTGACAAAACTTCAGTAATTTTACAGAGAACATATTTCGGAGCTAACTTAGCTGCTATGCCCATTGCATGTTATAACAACAAAAATATTTCTTTTTCATCCCCAAGGCCTCTGATTTTTGAAAATTTCTTTCTGTGGATATGTTCCTTTTGTCGATAGTCTTAAAAAACGTAGGGGTATAAATAAAACAACAACGTAATTTACCTTCATATAATCTGTTAAGACACTAACTTTTATTGGTGTTTAAGATACACAAGCCAACGAACAAACATAGATGGCGCTGGCTGTATTCAAATAATAATTTTATTAATACCAAAACTAACAGATAGAAACCTGCTGTGAAAATTTCATCGTATCACAAAAGCTAGTAACGGAAATGTCGGTGGTGTATATGTTATAATAACGAAAATTTCTTTTTCATCCCCAAGGCCCCTGATTTTGAAAATTTTCATTTTGTCGACAGAAACCAGCTGTAAAATTTTCATCGCGGCAAAAAAGTTAATAACTGACGTGTCGAGGGTGTATACCTATAACAACGAAAATATTTCTTTTTCAATATCTAGACCCCAGAATTTTTTTTCTGCTTCGTGGAGGATCATGTTGTCATTAGCAACCTATAGTGAACATTGCAGTACCATACAATACTTAACAACTGAAGAATCGATGATAAACACACATTGCTCGAACGATTTGCCGCCTTCATGATATAGCGAACCGCACGAAAATTCGTTGCTGGCATTCGTTGCCAACCTCACACAGGTTGTTTTTTAGCAACTAACTAATAAGTCTAATACTGTAATATTGCCAGTCTACAGATCACCGGGGGGGAATTGAAATGAAATGACGTGGGCTGTATCTTTGAGCACTAATTATTATTATTATTATTATTATTATGTTAATGACATATTATGAGTCAAAGGTAAGGGCGACTAAAATGATATTTTAGTAGCATTCTGTTAAATGCAATTTCAAAGAAAAAAAAACGAACGCAATCATAAATTGCCACAGAATATTTAAGATCCTTACGAAATGAGAAAAAATCCGAGAATTGTAGTAAAATTTCAAAACACATATTTTATCATCAGTAAAAATAATGTATTCGTAGCTTTTACCACTTACTTAATTATAGTTCTGTAACAAGTTAAAAGTTAAATGCATTCTGTAAATATTACGTTATTTATGTTTTTAATTATAAATGCTTAAACTCAGTTTTATTTCTAACTTCTAATTGCATGGAGAAAATTTAGAACAAAACAAGAAAAAACAATATTTATTTTTAAAATACCTATTTCCTGTTTTATTTACATTATTAATATCAAATAATTGAAATTTGTAATTTAGAACAGTGAAGGAAAATATCCGTTTTGACTAGGCATATTTAGGAACCAAGAGCCTGGTCCCTAGTTTAATTCACTTAATAATATAATTAATAGCGCATGATGTGCTAACGGACGGTCCAGAAATACCACAAAAGCCCGGTTATCAAGAGCATAGACAAACGGTAAACTTACTCTGGGATGATGGAAAACATCTTTAACCCTAATTTGTTTAAGTTAGTAGGTGAAATAATTTATTTAACGCCTATTTTACATTAACTTTATAGCTAACGTATACATATAGATAACGGAACAAAATTAATTTAGTTAATATACGTATTTAATTAGCTTTTATACGTTTTTATAAATAATGCCATTTTTATTAAATTAAATTTTATTGGGTACTTGAGAAATTGATCCTAAGTAATTTCGCCAAATATAGTAGTTACTTTGATCAAAAATTCACATAATTTTAGGAGACTTCTATTAATGAATATTAATTTTGCTTTTATTACTTCAAATAATTTCTTCACTTTTGAGAATAGAAAAAGTCGTATATATGTAGTTCGCCGAATATGGAGGTTATACATCATAACGGTCATGCTTTTAGTTAAAAATTTACGTACAAACAAATGAACCGTGACCAAGCGCATTAACGGTGTGGATTTGCCATGAATTTCTTCACATAAATTCGATAGATTTCTTACGCCAACGGCGTAGATTTTTAAAGTCTTCATACTGACCATCCTGGTGGCAAAAACTCACCGTACACTATGTCGTGAAAAACATTGAGTAGAACTTTTATATTGGATGGAATTTGACAAACATTTATCGACTTTGCTATTTCGGTACCCGTACACCCATGTTTCCTCGTCAATATTGATCCGCTTAAAAATTCTCGATCGTCGTTGATTTCATTCAGGGACTCCTGAACATTGCTTTTGGTCGAAATTCAATAATTTCGGAAAAAAGTTGGTTACCGCACAACTCATTACAAACCATTCGAAAGAATGATTGATTGACGATTCGGTTGTTGTACAAATATCTGATTGTTCACTCTTTTGATGCTGCTGATTTGCGTCCAGGATGTTTGTCATCTTCAACGTCATTATGAATATATGAACAACTTAAAATGTTGTAAAGGTTGCAAATACCTATTTTTTACAACAAAAAAAAACGCTAAAAGCAACTTTAAACATTTCCAATACCGCTCTGTGCTTTGCCCATTCTTAACGCAAAATATAATGCAAATGTCTACTTTATTTCCATAAATAAGAAAATCCAAGCACCTCTAACCTATTCAACAATAAAAATCAAAGTTAACAGTAAATTTAAATATCTAAGTGAAATGTGTACCAACCCTACAAAAAGAAATTGACAATTAGACTAGTACGCAGAGACCCATTTCAAGTGAAGTGTGGTGGTATATTATAATTCCCTAGATTAGCGTATTTTCTTGTTAGACAGATACCATTTCTGAATTTTTCTAATTATTTCAAACTAGGGATGGCACATCGGTGGGTAAACATCGATATCAAACATCGATGTTAACATCATTGACCAACATCGATGGTTGCAAAATATCGACTACCAAACATCGATAATTTTATTTATAGATTTATTTTTTGGCAGCTTAACATATACTTTAATTAAATTTCGTTCTTAACAAAATGGCATAAAAGATATCATTATTCATAAAATTAATGAAAGAAATAAAAAGACAAAGTAGCAGAAATCGGAAGCTAGATTATGTAAAAACGTACCCTCAAAATAGCAAATCTTTATTCGTGCGCAGACGGCAGAAAAAAATAATAAAGAATTCAATTGGCCTTACGCCAACCCTGGACTAAATATCCACCTGCTTCACTTTCACAATCGGTCCTTTTCAGGACCACCTGTATGATTTTACGCACTACGGAATTCCATTGGTAATGTCCTTGTTTATAAATACTATAGTTATACAACCTAGAGTCGTCTTCTTCGTCTTCTTTTGGTGATGGTCAAGTTAGGCTGTTGCCTTTTACTTTTAATCTGATAAAATGTGGATCTGACGATGAAGTGTTGAATGCTATGTGCTACTCATGGGAGCTGTCTTGTTATGGGTAGTGCCTTGGGCGCTTCTGATGATATTGTTGTTGGGGCTGCTTTCGGTTTTGAAGTTTCTGTAGGATTTAATTCTTCTTGTTAAATAGTGCTACTATCTTTGCTGTTTGGCGGATAAAATCTGTTATTTGGATTTCGGTTGCGTTTGTACTGTGTAACGTAATGAGCATGTTACCCAGCGTGAGTGCCAATTTTTCGTTTTCTGTATTTTTCTGTATGGGGGATGTTTGTGTATCTGTGTTTGTCCTTTCTGTGGCCTGTTGTCTGCGTTGTGTCCATGGATTTTGGGTTGGAAGTGGTGCATCCACATATCTTGGTTTTATGCGGGATCTGTTAGGATTCTTCGGGCAGTTTATCCAAGCAGCCGTGTGGTTTCCAGCGCAGTTTGCGCATTTAGCTGGAGTTTCTTTTGTTTTGTCGCAGAGGTGGGTGGAATGCCCTTCTCCGCACTTCATGCAAGTGAATGGAATGTGGCAGTTTTCCTGGATGTGTCCATAACGCTGGCATTTATGACACTGGATAATGCGTGTTTTTCTCTTCAGCGATTCGACTGTTATTTGGATTCCGCAGCACTCTTTTAGTTTGTAGATATTTTTATGTTCTTGATTCAAGCTGACCAGAACTAGGGGCGCAGGGCGGTTGCCCCTGCCCGTCATTCTGGTAACTCTATGTGTTTGATATCCAATTGTAGCCAGATCTTCTTTGATTGTGTCGATTGTTAGTTCCACCGGAACTCCCCGTAGAACTACTTTCATTGGTTTTACATAGTTCAGTTTAAATGTATAAAAGTCGATGTTATTTGTCTGGAATACTTCCTGTAGTTTGTGGTAGTCTACCTCCGTCGATGGTTCAATTCGGTAACCCGAACGTACTAGTTTCGAATGGGTGATGTTTATGTTGTTCGCCGTGATTAAATGTCGCAGCTGCGGCCATTCGTTCGCAGCGGTAGCTATAATTGGTGTTATGCGTTGCTTGTTTGTGGTATTTTCTTGTTTTGTGCCATCAGTAGTTGATGGATTTGCGGTAGATGTGCTGGTTTCTTCTGTATTGATTGTTGTGTCTTCTGTTTCCATGTTGTCAGTTTGTAGTGGTTCGAAACGATTTTTTATTTCGATTTTCTTGTTTGAATGGTCCGTTTTTGTTCTTTTCAGCGGGTTTTTCGGGGTTCTAAACCCCTCGTTGTCCATTTTTTCTTTGGTTGGTAGACCCTGCACTAACAAATGTTTTAATTTCATTAGTGGAGCTACCGGTGGAGGTGTTATTGGTAGAGGTGGTAGTTGCAGTGTCGGTGATGGTATACTCTGCGTTGATTGTTGAGGCAATACCGTATTAACGCCTTGTTGTTGAAGAGATGCCGTTAATTGCATCATTAGCTCTTTCAATTCTTCTTGGGTGGTGTTTGGATTGTTCATTTTGCTGTATATGTAGCGTAAAGCCGCATTTTTCTTGCTTTCTACTTCGTCGTCGCCGCCGTCGCTGTCGCTGTCGGATAGCATGTCGGATAGCATGTCGCAGTTATGTCTGTACTGTACCGAGGTTGCAGCCAGACTCGACGACAACCTAGAGAAAACTGTAAATATTTCTTATGTAGTAAAGTGTCGTCCTCTGATATCTTTCAAATGGATTAATACGAATGAATGAAAGTGCTCAGCCAATGAAATATTCTCAACGCCACTCCCACAATTTAATCCGGAAGTTTATAAAAAATGTAAATATATTTTGATATTTTCTATTAAATTTTACATACCTAAGAGTATATTTTGTTTGATTTGCTTTTCACATCGTTTGCCCTTGAATTACATATCAACATAACCTATATAGCTTAACTGTGATAAAGTAGATTTAAGTAAATGTTTTATTGAAGAATCGTAGTATTACTATTTTTTTCCGTTATTATACTCACAATTATCCTTTTATAACATAATAAAAAAAAAGACATACAAAGGGCTTTTTAAAAAACGTATTCATGTTTTTTAAAGAAATAAATCTAAACAAGAAAACGGTATTAAAAAGTCAGCATTTTTATTAAAAACTCACCTACATGAAATGTCAGTCTGTTTCGGGTTCAGAGTTTGGGTTATTCTAATTTTTTTCTATGTGTTCAACAGGTATGTCTAAAACAGTCTTCTATATATTCGGTATGACTAGATATATTATGTAAAAGAAGAAAAAGAAATTAAAAGCTATCCGAACCACAACATTTATAAAGTTGCTTTGCATGGTTTCATCAACTGGTTTATGTGAGGCTTTCAAACCAGTAATGTAGTACGTTTTACAAAGAAAATGCATTATAAACACCACATTATTTTAAGGTTTTGGTATCTTCAGAATTTAGAAATTTAAATGGTTCACAGCCAATCATTTATCACTTAACCAGGATAAATGTGAGACAATTTATTTTACTAGTAAACATAGATCAAATATATATTCTACGAATTGAAAATTTCTTGATATTAGACTAGACACAAGATTAATATAGAAGACGCAGATAGTTGAATTAGTCAAACACTTATCTTCTGCTACTTATGCAATTAGACGTATCAGATTTATAACTGATAGTCTACTGGAATAACGACATACTATGGACTATCAAATCACATATCAACAATGTTTAACCAATATGGGGTAAGTAGGCCTATGTAGAAAAGGTGTTCATCCTGCAGAAGAAGGCTGTTCGAGCAATTGTCTGTGTTTCACAAACTATTCGCTGCAAACCTCTCTTCAGAGAACTTATGATCAGTCCATTAGCCTAGACACATATTCTTCAACAACTAAGGAGGGCTTTGAAAAAGCTGTCACACCTCATGACTAGGGGTGAGGTTACAGAAGTCTCCACCCCTCATAACCATTTGCTGCACATCCCGCATTACATAGGACAAAAGCCACTTCAGTACAACACGTCACTGGTAATTATTTAACAAAATCAAAGTTATGTGTAGACATCTTTCTACTTTCGTATCTAAAGAGAAAATAAAGGACATTCTCCTTCAAGAAGCTTCTACAATGTCAATGACATAAATTAGCCCTGTGTTGACGTTATCATTACATTTTTGCTTGATGTGCTATTGTGCTATTAATTATAACACTTCTACAGTAAGAAGGATAGTGTTTCTATAATAATAATAAATTTATTATATCAATAATAAGATATACATCTTATTATTGATATAATAAATTTATTATTATTATAGAAACACTATCCTTCTTACTGTAGAAGTGTTATAATTAATCCTGCTTTTACACCCACAATGCTTCATCTCATCAGGGAAGTCGCAGCAACTTTCATTATACATTTACATTCTTGGTAATTATCAATATAATAAGTACTGCCTACACGTGGTCTGTATATGGACGTTTCTTCAATTTGTATATATTTACCTGCGATTTTAAAAATTGCTTTCAATAATTGTAATTCCTAATAATTGAAGTTACGTTGGGGTTATCAAACAAAACTAGTTTAAAATATATAACACTTTCGGCTGTTACTTTGTGAAGATTCATAATACTGGATATATGTAAAATAAAACACTCAATTAAATTTGAATAACTTCACTTTATTTTAATCACTATGTGACTGCAGTTTCAACATTACATGTCATTATTAAACTAGCTTACCTACTTATATTTCTACTATTTAATATTTCTTTCACCCACGTTTAATTGCAATTGTTTGAAATCTTCATGGATTTTATTGTGTTATATATGTAGAATTTTAGCCTTCATACTGGTTAAAGTGAGGTATATCACTTCATAAAAGTTATTTAGATACACACTTAAATGTACTCGGCTTTGACATTACTTATTTTATTATGGTTCTAGTTATTTTTATTTTATCTAGGCCTGAATCGTAACAACAACTGCCATGATACAAGTCTGAATGAATAATCATCAATTATTGTTGAGGATGGTACATACCCAACAAGTTATACAAACAAACTAATTCATAACCAAGCAAAGATTTTATTAAAGGTTAGTACTTTGAACCTTTTTCAGCTTGAACTGCAATATCATTGTCAATTATAAGTGAAAATATATAGGAAAAATGACATTTCTTCGTTACATCGTCATGCAATATGTATTTTAGAATAACATTTAACATCCACAATCACATCATCACTTATTTTTGGAATTTGAAAAATTAGTGTCAGTAGACTTATCATATCCCTTAAGGGGGCGTTTGAATCATAGAATACAACATACTTTTATAATTATGCAAATGTCGGTTATAATAGTAGTTTATCCACAACTATTAAGTAATATATGTATTAAATACGCGATTTCTATCAAGTAATGCCATGCATTACTAAATACTGTTGAATAATAATGACACTTCGATGGAATAATATTTATTACTCCACCGTTGTGTCAAATTTGACATTTCATAAATATACTTATATTATATATGAATTTAAGCAACTGTAATGTAACGATTAATAATTATTATAAAAATTAATTTTTTGTGTATTAGAAACGTCACTATTAATAAATAATGTTGTTCCTTTATCTCTTTATCTTTTGTATTTTTGAACAAACATATATAGTTGTGAATATGCGGTATACATAAATCGCATTTTTTGTTTGCCGTGTCAAAATGTCATACTTCTGACAGTGTTTGTAGAAAGAAATATTGTTCTTTATCTTTCGTATTTTTTGAACAACATTTAAGTTGTGGATAAAGTATAGTATTTAACTCGCTATTACCCACTCAGATGTTACAACACTCGCCTGACGGCTCGTGTTGCAATTTCATCTTCGTGGGTAATAGCCATCATTACACGCTTGTTGAATAATATACTATTATACAACGAGTCAATAATGACAGTTATTATTCCCGAGAGCTGAATTTACTCCCGAGCCGCGTAAGCGGCGAGGGAGTAACTCAGCTCGAGGGAATAATAGTCATTATTGCGAGTTAGTATACACTACTTTATCGACGACTAACTGAAAATTACTAAAAAAAATCAAAATAAGTAAACGAAAATGTCAGATTACTATATCAATATGACGTTTGATGGTTAGGCAGTCAGTAAAATGGCCGGACTTGTCTATCGTTACTATGACAACGTTAGGAACGTTATGTTCTTATTGGCGGAATGCAGTGAATAATGGTAACGTTATGGCCCATTATATGTTCTTATTGGCGGAATGCAGTGAATAATGGTAACGTTATGGCCCATTATTCACTGGTCGCATTTCATTATTCCCTACGGGTATTATGAGTGTTATTATTAGCCAATATTGATTAATATAATACATACTTTATTGTTTAGTCGTCGATAAAATCATTAATTGTTTATTTTATTGTGTGTAATAAGTCATAATATCCTCCTACGTATGGTATAGGGGTTTAATTTACATAAATTCTTTTTATAAAATTTTTATTTCAATTTTATCAAAAGAACCCCTTAACCCTATGACGCGTGTTTCGTAGAAGAGAAATATAACAGAAATTTCGGCAATGATGTATTAGTTTGGTTTATTTGCATATTTTAAATAATTGTTAAAGAACGGCCATATTTTTATTTTGTACCTTGTAGGATTCCCTAAGAGAGGGCGCGAGATCCGAAAATACTGTAGTGTAACTGGTTATCTAAGGAAATTACAGATAATCATAAATATCTAAGTTATTTAAAATGATTTAATAGTGATCGTATACCTATTTGTTATTTCAAAGAAATTCTGCCAATCCAATTATTTGTATATATGAGATGATGAGTTTTGATACAGCGCGCGACATCTTTAGGAGTAAAATGTTGTTATGTTTTGACAGTAACGAAAGTACTTATGTTTTCTATGATTCAAACGCCCCCTTAATTCAAAATATTTTAACCCTTAACTAGGGAGGTGAAATATTTTTACACTAAACGGGACGTGGGGTCACGAAGACCCCTCATCTTAATGTTTTTTTTTCATTCTAAGTAAAGTAACTACACTAACATGGAATTTTTACATGAGACAAATGAATGTTTTAATCATTCTACTTCGTAAAAAAATAATAAAAATCCCGTTATTTTCAACAAGAGAATTGTTTATACCGCCATGTAGACAAAAATAAGACATATTAGCAAAATGACAAAATATAATTGTTTTCATAATAGTAATCACAATACATTTTTTAGGGTGAGTAACTAATATAATAACATAGAATATGGCATAATACAAAACATGAAAAAAATATAAGAAAAAAAAAAAGACATATGACTAATTATCAACACATTCATTGCACATGGTTTTCGAACAACTAGCACACACTGACTTTTTGCACGAGTAACAACACAAACTTGTCTTTTTATCTTTTTGTCGTGGGCATAAATAACATCTTCTCCGTTTCGGGGTGTTTCCGGCATCGTCAGGAGGTGGGGGTGGGATTTCATCTTCTCCTATTATGCGTTTTATAGTGCTTCTCAACTCTCGGCTAATTCTTGTATTATTCATTCTACGTTTTAGATGAGGTTTTACCAAAGCATCTCCTATTTGCCTTATAAATTCCAAACGTGTAATTTCTTTTGCCGCCTCAGACGATCTGTAGATGACGTGACTATTTGACGCACTAATGTCAAGTATAGTGTAAAAAATAGCCATTGGCCATCGGCGTGTTCTTCTATTGGAAGAATAGTTTGAACACTTTTGGTCTAGGGTGTCCACACCACCCTTTGTAGAATTATAGAACATAATAATGTCCGGTTTACCAGTAACATCATCGCATTTATTATCGTGATGTTGTGACGACACGAGAATAACAGATTTTCCTCTTTTGGGTACGTAAGATACCAAAGTCATGTCTTTTGTGAAACCAAAAGTGGAGGAGCCGGCAGGTCTATTTCGATTGGGGAGGAATTCTTGTGGTATTTCCCGTTTTGATTTTCTAAGAGTGCCAACTAAAGTTAAACCTCTTTTTTTCAATTCTGTCACTAACTGTATAGAGGTAAACCAATTATCAGCTGTAATGTTTCTGTTGGTTTTCTCTATTGGTTTACAAAGACGCAGCACTGATTGGGTAGGTATTTGTAGCTTTTTCTCGGTCTCATTTAACGTAAATCCATCACTGTTTTTGCCACAGTATATATAAGCATTGTATAAGTAGCTCGTACGTGCATCAGTGAGACACATGATTTTCAAGCCGTATTTGCTAGGTTTGTTTGGCATATATACCTTATATTTACATCTTCCTCTAAATGCTATCAACATTTCATCGATTGTAGTATTCTCTCCAATACAATAAACTCGCTGACAATTCTGAATAAATTCAGTAAATATTTCACTAATAGCCGCAGCAGGATCGCTTCTTTTTCGTTCTTCTCTGGAAGTTTTGTCATCAAATCTCATACATAAGAGAGTAATGAAAAATCTTTTTTCGCTCATAGTGCTGCGAAAAATGTCTCTACCGTAGCCGTTTGTTGCAAAAAGCGAGTGAAGAGATTCGTGGCCTGATTTGCTAATGCTGCTCAGTAGTAGAAGGCCTAAAAATGATTCAAGTTCTACAACATCAACATCTTTCAGTTCTGATCTGTTTGGATCTGTCCATTTACTTCTGTATATACCAAGCTGAATGTTGGTATACGTCATAATTGTTTGTATCATTGTATCAGAAAAAAACAGCCGCCATACCTCTAGAGGGTTTGGTGAAGCTCCCAGATTCCTAGCTTCATTACGCAATCCAGGTAGATGCATTACAAGGTTGTGTGCACGTGTTCTTACATTGTTCGATGGGGACTTTTTGGACCATTTGTAGCGATTCTTACTTCTAAAATATCCTGAACAAACAGACGAACTTTGTCCTTCGTTTTCATCATCTGTATCAGATTCGTTAGTTGATTCTTCCGTGTTGAAATGTGTACGACTATTAGAAGGCAACTGATTCAAGTCTAACGCATTTCCCAACTCATCTTCAAAAACTTCTGATTGTTCAGAATCAGTTTCGTGATTGCTCAAAATGCACTCGTCATCTTGCACATTTTCACATTCACTGTCTTCGGCCTCACTGTCCATTAATTCTCTAGTGAGTATTTCCTCGAAATCGGGATCGGTTGGTCTCAACAATCTGCCCGGGCGCCACACACCTGACATTTTCACCACGTGATGTACTACGCGCTATCGAGGATGTGGGGTCAGAGTGACCCAGATGACATCAAATACAAACTATCTGACTGGAATATTACCGCGCACTGATCAGCATTGGGTGAAACAGGTGATTTTAAGAAGGTACTGGAAGGGGCAAGACGTTAGGCCAATTACGTTCAAGATGGCTCTTCTTTCTTTATTCATTTGGGTCAATTTGACCCCACCTCCCTAGTTAAGGGTTAAGATATTTAAATCTAAAGCAAAACGCCTACAAAATTGTAACAAACACGATTGGTGTAATTGGATAATTGCGTCACTTCCTTTAGGCTCCCATTGGCTTCTCTTTACTACTAGGAGAAGACTGCTTTTACTATAACAAATTTAGCGGGAGAGATTAATGAATGGGCACATCCTACTGCCCAACCCCTCTGTTGGCTACCTACCCGAACTAAGCTTCAGTTGTATAACTATAGTATTAATAAACAAGGGTAATGTCTATCTACCTTCTTTTTCTATTAAAATACGTTTACCTCCTTCACTCATTCTGCGTGCATACATAACTTAACTCTTATTCTGCACATTAAAAGTACTATAAATTTATGTATTTAATTATATATTATTTCAATATTTATACTGAGTAATATTTAAAAGAGCCTAAAATGGAATATTCGAATTTATATGATATACCACTGTGAAATTTAAATACTTCTTTTATTCGTAGACAATCTTACATCTATCGGTAGAAAGTAATAAGTCACAACATCCTCTTAAACAGTGTCATCTAATGTTTGTCCGTGAATTTGAATAATACTGTGGCGAGAGTGGCTACGTCCATCACCTTTCGCCTTCCCACTTGGCAAAATCACAATTTTAGAGGAGGATGAAAATACGTATTTGCTAATGTAGAACAAGTGAGCATATAGTGATTTTGCCAAGTGGGTTAAAGCCTATCTCTTGGCAATACGCACACAGTTTGCCATTTGCATTCATATTTTCCGAGATAAAATCGATGCTCTTGGGCTATTTGTTACTTTCTCTGTGACAGAACTTTTCGGTGAGAGAACATGTGAAATTTACCATAAGTACGAAAACACGTCATCAAAACCCAGGCGTGGGCATACCTGGATGATCACCAATTATATAAAACAATTTGTTTGTCAAACGAAATGTAAAGTACCTACGTCAGCGTCCATTAAATTATATGGAAATGTTTGAGGGAGATGCACACCAATGAAACAAAATATTTGGCAAACATTTTAAACACATTTTCGGCAATTAATAATGTGTTAATAAATTTATTTGACATTGATTATAAATGCCTAATGAATGTATAATTTAGTTTTACATATGCTTTGTTTAATTTCTCTATCTCTATCTCTACAATAACAATGATTTATCAAATTTGTCTGCACAATAGCTTCAAATAAATTGTTAAACATGTTGTACCTATATTATTTGAAAACGCATCCTGTTAGAATTCTAACATTTTGTATTATATTGCCACATATTGCATCTTGAAGAAAATTACCCGTCCCTTAATTATTTTTTACTTTATTTAAAACTATTTATACAGTATAATTCTAATATTTACTTCAATGTAAGGAGTGAGATATAGCTATTTAGGTACTATTTTTCAAAAAAAAAAAAGAATTATATTATAAATGTTTGTGTCTACATCTAGTGAGCAAATGACAATACACCGGATGCATAATATAAACATATACTGTGGTTTATATTGTGCCGGTTGGTATGTAGCAGCATACTGTATTTCATAGTAGCGTTAGTTCAATTTAGTTCGACAGAATTACCGAAAGGCAGTGCAGCACCTTCATAGCCTGCAGTGTCCTACACTGCTTATTAACATGACAAACAAAAGAAAATTAGTTGGAGCCAGAATAAAACGTTACTTAGTTTTTTTTTATGAATTTATGATTTTGTATTCCATTTGATTTCAGTTTACTCAGTATATTACTGTTCTGTTCGCTTTAGTTTTCGTGTGCGCATAGTAAATAAAATATGTTCATTCAAACCTTTAAAATTAGGTTATCATTCATTAATTCAGTGTATAATAGTAGGTAGATGTTCTAAGAATATTATTAACAACAATGTATGTGTTAAAATATTCCAGGGCGTTTTTCAGTCTTATCAAGCCAGTTTAATGACACAATTTATGCATTAAGTTCAGGTAATATTTGTTGATATATTTTTAGATTAATATGTTTTTAATTTGAAATTACATATTGATAGGTCATGGCAAAACTGGTGTAGCTGTTATTAGAGTGTCTGGTAAAGATTCTAAATTAGCTATATTCGAATTACTGAATCGTTCCACCTTGTTAAAGCCTAGATATGCATGCTTGACAAAAATTTATCATCCTGAAACAAAAGAACTATTAGACAAGGGTTTAGTACTTTGGTTTCCTGGTATATAACATTTTACTCTAGGTAAGCACTGGAAATAATTCAATTATTTTAGGGCCAAACAGTTTTACTGGTGAAGATGTTTGTGAATTTCAAGTGCATGGTGGCATTGCAATTGTATCTAGTTTACTACAATCTTTGAGTACTTTAAATAATTTTCGTTTGGCTAGACCTGGTGAATTTACAAAGCGAGCTTTTTACAACAAGAAACTTGATTTAGTTGAAGCAGAAGGTCTGGCTGATTTGGTGAATGCAGAAACTGAGTTGCAACGAAAGCAGGTTTTTAAATGTTTTTAAATATCCTAAGATAGGTTAAATATTTTTTTAATATTACAAATAGGCTCTTATACAAAGTCAAGGAACTTTAAGTAAACTGTATAAAAGTTGGAAAGATGAAATTTCTGATGCATTAGTAAACTTTGAGAGTTTGTTTAATTTTGAAGATATTGGGGATGATAAACATGAAGAAATGCAGAAGACTATACATAGGAATATAAAAAAGGTATTTGAAGAAATCATAAACCACTTAAATGATGGAAAACGAGGTCAGTTATTAAGAACAGGCGTAAAAGTAGCAATTATTGGAGAGCCAAATGTTGGGAAAAGTAGTTTGTATAATTTCTTATGTAAGTACTGAAATATTGAGTATTTAGATTAACATAAAAATAGTAGTAATTTAGTTTTTATATTTTTTAATATAGGTAAAAAGAAAGTTGCTATTGTTACTCCTTATCCAGGTACTACCAGAGATACATTAGAACACTATACTGATTTATTTGGGTATCCTGTTATTTTGCATGACACATGTGGTATCCGTTATAGAGATATTAATTTAATAGAAGCTGAAGGTGTTAAAATAACATTGGATACAATACAATCGTCAGAATTACTTATACTAGTAATTGATATAGAAAAGTACAGTGTATGGAGAAATAACACATTAAATGGTGATATATTAAGTTATGTAAAAGAATACATAAATGAATTGCAATTGTCAAGCATCATTAACAAAAATGAAATGAAATTGTCCAAGCTGTTTAAAAAGAATTGTATAGTTGTCATTAATAAAATAGATAAAGTTAATGATCCATTTGAGGAGGGGAACTTGGATGAACTGACATTTCTTTCTGTAAAAACCAATGCAGGACTAGATACACTCTTATGTAAATTAAATGAAAAGTTGAAAGATATGTGAGTAATTTTTACTTTGTCATTGATAATTTGGATTGATTAGATTTACTGTATAATATAACTCATTGTCTTGATCACTACGTGTTCAGTATAGTTATAATCGAAGATGCAAATAAAACAAATCAGTCAAACAATGTAATCATCCAACTTCATGAAGGATTTTTAGTACAAGCTGTTATTAATAATTGGCACGTGCATCAAATGCACACACACATTAATAAATATGTATTACATAATTATAAAATCAACAATCATGATGCATTTAAAGAAATATATTACAATACATTTTCAATGTTCAAAGCCAACTCCTCTTCTTTTTTTAATCTGTGAAGTAATACACTTTTTCAATCCATTTTGGAGAATCGAAGCCTTTTTGGTAATTTGAATTGCGATACCTACATGATTTGGTACTTACATCAATCAGACTCTGAACGTTTTGTCTCACAAGTCTGGGAGTCACATTAACTTGCAATTTATTATAATTTTCATGACGTAACAGGCTGGTACAAACACATACATATAATAGATTGTTCGGATATCTAATATACTGATATCACAAATTCCCTTTATTTTTCTTAAATCTCAAAGGGGACACATCGAACCAAAAATTATAAGTTTAGTTTACATAATATTAAATACTATTTTGTCTAAGTTTAACAAATATGTCAGTTTCTCTACAAATATATGATAATTATAAATTAACTTTTCACATGTTTGCAAGTTCCTATAATTGTACCATTACATTCACTTTATTCTTAGAGGAAGAATCACTTGCTAGACTCAAGAACATGGTAGTCAATGAAGTAATTTCTAAAACAATAAACCACCATTTGAAGAAACTAATGTTTAGTCACATACTTATAGCTGTTTACTTTGGCTATTACAAAATTGATATAATGGGTGTGAATAAAAAATGTAAAAAAAATTAAAAATAGGTTTCACGCCAATACTCTAATAATATCACAAACTAAAATAAAAAAACAAATAGGTACTTGAACGGGAACTACAATTTAAAAACTAACCTAGAACAACTCCAAACTCTGAAGTTCAACATAAATACGATAAACATAACCAGAAAAATGCGAAAGTTGATACGAATGAGAATTACGCATGCTCCGGATATATCAGAATTTCAAATACTAGCCCATCATCGAGAACTGTTAGAACCGTTCCGAACGGTTCTTGAATTACTAGTTCTGAAAGACCGAACACTGAAGTACCAGTTCTCAGAATTTGCAGTTCCAGAACTGCATGGTCCGAACAGTCTTTTTCTTAAATGACATGCGCACTAGTTCTAGAACCGTTCAGAACTGCAGGTTCGAACAAACCTATAATAACGCATCGAAAATGATGCGTTTATAGATTATCAAGTTTAATTTAGTTTTTTGAGGGTGGCTACTTGTAATTTGTAATTCTATTATTGATTATTTCCTTCACCTGTCAAATTTAAATTTTGTCCAATCACAATCAAAACTAAAGTTGAAATTAACCAATGAAAGGTACCGGTTCTTGATATCAGCGACTATTACAAATCGACTATTCAAATGTAGGTAACAAATCAAGTATGTATTTTTTCATTAAGTGGCAAACGTGTCAAATAGATGAAAATGTCCGACAAAAAGAGATTTAGCGATGTTTCGGATGAAATTATTGATAATCACATCGATTTGACAACTCATTTTTTTATTATGAAACTTGGTTTAGGAAATAATCTTAACAAATATAGCTCGAGCTTGATAAGTAGTCGACTATTACATTGTTTCAATTTTTCTCGTGTGCCTCCCAATTTGACTTAACCAAAATTGGCATTAATAATTAAAGACTAAAGCCCTCGAGCTAAAGCTCTCGTGCTCTATACTCCATTCAGTCTAAGAATAAAGTAGATGGCGCTACAATATGAGCACAGTTTACACACGATGAACTTTGTATTTTGAAAACAAGTAAAACATATGTTTACTGTCAGATGGATAGCAGGGATATACATATCTGATATCATTATATTTTGACATTTACGTACATTTTTATACAAGTTGGTAACTCATTCCTCAAGAAAAAGGAATGCACATGTCGTCTAATTGTACTTTTTTGTGCTTCATCCAATTTATTGTAAGTATGACGATAATTTCTTTTTCTTGGAGGAGAAATTGGAACTCCATATAATTCCATTTCTTTAATAATGCAGTACATTGTATTCCTATTAATACCCACTTCCTCTGCTGTTTGATTGACTGCAGCTGTTTTAGACATATTGTCTTTATGCTTAATGTACACATTATAAGCCATTTGCCTTTGTCCAGATCTTATGTGTTTCCCTTTACGATTTTTTGAAGGACCTGGTAAAACTGCTTCCGCCATACTATAGAATATTAGCGATTACGAAAAGAAAGTTAACGAAATTGATAAAATACCTTAACAAATGAATATTTCACTTGCGAGTTCTAAGAAGAACTATTTTTTAAGAATATTAACAACAAATAACTATGTAAAATACGGAAATCGACAAAATCTTTGAACAAAACTGTCAGTAAACAAATTTTTGACAGAACGAGCTGAATGCGATTATTTTGCCGGTGTAAATGCACACTCGATTTCAACCAATCACAAACGTTTATTTTAAGCCCTATCTTTCCCAATGCTTTATTCTTAGACTGAATGGAGTATAGTCAAATTATTAATGCCAATTTTGGTCTCGTCAAATTGACAGTAGCGCACACTCGAAAAATTGATGACAATGAAATAGTCGACTATTTGTCAAGCTCTCGTTACATTACCTTTGAATATAAAAATCGCGATAAATTCAAATTTTGAATTTACGTTATATGTCAACTTATTGCCAACCACAAAAGCCACAAAAATAGAAGTGTCCTAATGCAATTAGACACTCGTGTTTTAATATACTATGAAAGGTTATGTCATTATATGTGCTATAAATTGTAAAACATGACATTCCATGTTGACATAAGAACTTCCGGCACCACAGTTAAATTTTCAGGTTCAGTCGAGTCATTTTGACAACAAGCAAAAATATGACAATTCAATACCACTACAAATTTCAATCGATGACGTTTACATGTTGTCATAACTGTATTAGAGAAACTAAAAAGGTTACTTTGTTAAATTGTACTGTCTCAGAATAAGGAGTGATTCAAATATCCCGCCAAAACATGGAACACACAGCTTAAAATGTAGTTTACAATTTGATATGACATGACAATTGGGGTTAGAAGAACTCTATTATTTTTAAGTAAGGATTTAGCTGTTTTGTGTTTCATTTACTACTTTGGTTAAAATGGATGGATGTGTCGCTTTTCATTCTACCAGTCGAAGCGGCAATAAGATTGCAAGACAATTGGAAATAGGAAGTATAGTGAATATGTTATACCAACATGAAAATTGTGAATCAAGTCTATTTATTATTAAATATTTGTACCAGAGAGCAAGAATGAATCAACACTTTTATCAAGACGTCCTTAAGAACTAGCAGAAGACGAACATATAGTTAATGGACCTTGAAACTTGCCTACGCAAGAACCAATGAGATACCTTAAAACTGTGCACCATTTTGGCGCGATATTTGAATCACTCCTTATTCTGAGACAAGGTAGCTTAAATAGAAAATTTATAAATTGGTCTTATACACGCATTCATGACTAAAAAACATAATTTCCTTTTCAGTTTTAAATTTCTTTGTTACATATTATTAATAGACTAATAGTTCTATTCGATGTTGTCAGATAAATCATATCTATCAACAAAAGCGTGTGTTGTGTATATTTTGCCTGTCAAATTTGCATGTTTATTTTTGCTTTGATATAAATTGTATAAAAACAGTTCTTCTTAGAACTCTACACCCTGCTTATTATCTATTTGCGTCCTTTGATTATAATGCCGAAAGGTTTCTATAAACAGTCGAAGCTTTTTACAAACTTTTCTGTAATCATCTGATTAATGAGAATAGCATAAGCATTGGTTATTTTAAATTTTATTATGGATACGTTATGAAACATTTAAGTTTTTCGACAATCTAAATCATTATTATAAATAGGTTGAGAAAGACTGAAGTCTTAGAGCATTTCAATTACTAAATATATTACGTTATAGTTATTGCATTGTGAATAATTTTTTTTCTTTGGTTATATCAAATGTTACTGACAGAAATAAAATAGATCCGGCAACATATACAAGACGAGTCGTCATGGATCTAGTATGACGTGCAATTGAATGTAACGCGTTTCCTCTATAAATAATAATATTCATAAACCTTTTGACATTTGTCATAATTACCTTTTGACGTTTATTACAATTGTCATCTAAACCACGATACACTTATACCGGTATGCTCACTTTACTTGTCAATGACGTCATTGAGGAGCAAGTCAGATTGACAGTTCTCATATGGGCTACATCATGGCTACATTTTGACGCAGTTTGAAGTTGTTTTATCGTTTTTTTAAGTAATACTCTATTTAATATGCTAGGTTGTGCTGTATACGGATGCCGTAATTACAGTTGAAAAAGTAGAGATAGCCACATTAAATATTACAAGTTTCCCAAAGAAGAGACGGTACGAAATGTAAGGTTAATTGCGTGTAAAAGGCAGGATTTAATAAATTTCAAAAATGGTATTTCCACAAATTAATAATATAAGCAATTATTGAAGTACTCAGGCAAAGTGATATTTTTGAATGCAATCATAAGTACTAAGATGTTTTAACTTTTTTTGTATGTGTTTGAATTACGTTTTCAATACACAATGCAAAACAGTTTAAGTATTTTGTGAGTTCATTCTTAGACTATGTTATCGAGAGGCTATGCATTAATGATCTGTGTAAATATAAACTGAAAATTGTAATTGAAGTATAGGTAAATGTTTCATTTAGTGAATAAAATCATGTCCAAAATGTAAATATAGATATTTATTTAACATATATTTTGAAGCATATAATATTTTCTTTTGCACACATGTAAATACTATTTAGTGAATGGTATAGTTCTGATGTATTCGATATTGGTAATGTACAGCTACATAGAAGGGGCTTGGGTAATGGAAGAGAAGATAAACCAACATTTGAATGAAGCAAATACAACTCGCTGGAGTTGTTATGTTTAATATACATATTTTACGAGTACGTTTTCAGTAATTATAAATTACCCACTGAAATACATAAAACTAACTTCAAGCCATAAATTAATCTTGATTCTAGATTAGACAATTGTAGTTGTCACGTATTTCAAAATTTTACCTAATAATATTAAGTTAAAATAAAATTGTCAAACTTAAATTTTATCATTATCATGGGAAACCTTGGGAAACCTCTAATATTTAATCTGACTATCTCTACATCTTCGATTGCATTCACGACGGTAATATATCGTACAAATTCTGTACACTATGGGGCCTACACCACCAGATGACTTAAAGAAGAATTGAGAGTGTCTTACCAAACAATAATTCCTGACAAATAAATGTTAGTCATTCAGAACCAGATTTCGATTGTACATTGAAAAGAAACTCTTTGAATTATATCTTATTCAAATTCTTCCAAAAATATTCATATTGTTTTTTCTTTTGTAACTAATTCTAATTAATGGATAAACGAAAATTAAACAAACATATTAGTTACCTTGTGCAGCATTCGTTAAATTTATTTTTCGCTGCAATTTTGGAAAAAAGCAAGTATCTTAAGAATGGTAGATTTTATTTATAAGGTACCTTACATAAAATTGTTCAAATGCAATCTATAGAATTGAAATATATCAATAAGTGATATGATATTTATCTCCCTGATTGAACATTGTATAGTTGAAAATAATTTTAGTATCTGCCACAATTACATGAATATTTAAAATTTTTAACCCCTTTCCATACACAGATAGCGTCGTCTGTGGTGAATCACCTGTATGCGTGTAATGTCTGTTTTCTAATAAAACATTTTCACCTAATATAGAATACTTATGTTTTAGTTGTGCAGAACCATCAGAGGAAAATCCAGCAATTACTAAACTTCGGCATAGAGTCTTGTTAGAAACATGTCGAGACAATTTGGAAATGTATTTAAAGATAGTAGAGAATACAAATGATAATTTCGATTATGCAATACTTGGCAATAATTTGAGGAGTGGATTGAGAGCGGTGACAGAAATAATTGATGGAAGACGAGATAATAGACCAGTAGCTGATGTACTGGATGATATATTCCATAATTTTTGTATTGGTAAATAAATATGAGAGCCAGGAAATTGTATTTATTTTACTCGAATTTATCAAGTTAATCAAGTAGTAACATTCTCCTGTTCCATCATTTTTGCATATTCGGTACCCCCATTTAAATTCGTCAATTCTTACTTATTAATTATTGATATACATACAATGTACTTGACCAAAACTTCTAAAGAAAAATATGGTGTTTTAAATTATTTTGCGCAGGTATTTACCGCAGTCTGCCATTGATAGATTATCTATTGATTCCTAACAAAATACTATTCATTCAAATTGTCACCGAATAGAGATAATACATTATAGAGCTACTCAGATTAGCTTTGACGCGCGTCTCCATGACATCTATACCATAAGACCATAACCCTCATTTCTTAAATACTGTTTTGAGGTACCTATATCGATAAGAAAGATAATCTATATAAGCAATTATAGTATATTATGCAATGAGCATTTAATGATAGCTATTAAGACACGAGTAAGAAAATTACAATACGAGGCGAAGCCGAGTATTGTAATGAATACGAGTGTCTTAATAGCCATTAAATGCGAGTTGCATACACTATTTTTTCTACGACCCCATAATAAAACATTATTTTTTGAACATTCCATTTCATAAATTGAGGTTAAAATTTTCCATGCATCTTTGCCAATTTAGCTGGTAATAAATTGTTCGTGGTTACTAAGGCTTGTTCCATAACTTCTGGTGGACTCAAATTTTACATTTCACTGTCATTATCCCTCATTTTTACCGTTTATATTTTCAAAAAAGCACAAATTTTAAGTACTTGTAAATTGCAGAGAACTGTCACATTTATTTAATTTGTATATCTGTCAGATATGCAGTCGCCATATTGAATATTGGAATGTCGCATTCCTATTGGATATAAACTTGTATCGTAATGAAAAATCTGTATTCCGATTGGATATAAACTTGTATCATAATGAAAATCTGTACCGTAATGGACATCATTAAAGTACAGGTTCGGCATTTCTAATAATACAATTAAAGTATGGGAGTAGAAAAAATTCATTATTTAATGTAGCTTACAGCAAACGCGACTGTACTAGCAGCTGTTTAAGGCTGCGTTTGAAAATGTTTTGGCGGCAGAGAAATGTGCCAAAAAGAAATTTTTACTTCATTTTTCGGGCGTTAGAAATCGAACACATAAATGTTATGCTTTAATCAAAAAGGTAAGGATTTATCAAAATGAACGGTTGCACTTTTTTCAAATTACGTTAATATATAAGCAATAAATAAATTGGAAAGTCAGGGGTGTTTGCAAGCGCTACAAAAAATGACTAAATTTAAAAATAACACCGTAAATTTAGATGTAATATAGCTACTACTACACTCAGTATTTATATTTGGAAGATAAAAATAGTAACCGTAACTAAGAATGTGTAATTTTTTAAGTAATGCATGAAATAAGTTTTGTAAAAAATTATGTATGGTCACAGATAAGGGAGATTAAAGATAGCCGGTGTATATGGAGGGATTGGCAACACAAAAAATAACCTTATTGCTTTCCAAAAGATGGGGTATGAATGTAGAATTATTGTATTTTCGTGTTATTTAATGTTAGGTATTGACTTTAGCGGATCTTGCAGATAAATTGCAGAATAAATTTATTGGATAAAAAATGGCAATACTATAGGCTTAACAACACACGCACAACCGAGTTTTTGTTGTTTCAGGTACATCAGATATTCTTTTTTATTTGAAGAGTTATAAAACGGAAATGCTGGCGTAGAAAAAGAATTTTCGGATTATCCACAATTTAAGAGAATAGGTCTATTCTTAAACATTTCATCCAAAAGACCTTAATTTTTCTATATTGTAAAAAGGCAAATACCTCTAGGAAAGGATCAGAAACCTTGTTTTATAAACTACTATTAAATATAATGTTTGTGAATCTGTAGATGTATATCTTCCTTATTTGGTTTAGACAAAAACTATAAATAGGTATTTTTAATTATTGCATTTCTGAAAAATAAATACAGACTGATTCAATTTCCACGGCCAATTTGGTAGATTTTGTGTCTATTATTGATCTGGTCAGAAAACGGAGCTGACACACGACTTTCGAACCGGAAAAGGCTGATTTTTTCTTTTAACATTTGGCCTTGTAGGGATGGACCACAAAGTTTAATCTTGGGGACTCTTTTAGTCTTCTAGCACAGATAAGGGAGATTAGAGATAGCCGATGTAATGATAATTATTGGCAACATATTTTGGAGACGATCGTTCGCCGTTAGTTTGGAGACAAGGCACCAAGATGGAGGGCGCTACTATAAGTTTTGTTACAATATTCGGGGCGCTCTCTCACGGATTATAGTCGAATGTAACAAAATCTGGATTGCTATTTTAATTCTTACTTCAAATAAGGTGACGACATACTTCTTATATATACCTCTCTGTCGAACATACAGAAGAATAGCCTTTGAAATAAAAAATATGCATGTGGACAAAAAACGCGAAATAGAACTGATGCGCCTTTGTTGTGTTTTGTACAAGTCTTTATTGAATTTAAAATATCTGTCAAATATTGTAAATCCCCATTATAGTTAAATTTTATTTAATTTTTATATACAATAGATAATAATGAAACCCTATTTATTGTTGTTTTTAATATTGAATGCTAGTATAATACTTTTGAATAAAATTTATAATACATAATTCATAATATACAGGCTGATTCTATTAAATAGAAGGAAGGTTTAAATTTGACAAAGTTGAGAGATTTTCTACTTGAAGGAAAATGAATGTGAAGTAAATGACACGCAAAATGGTGGGTTTTAATCTTTTATCTCTAGCACTTTTATTTGCACTCACTGACTAAAACTAAAAACACATTATTAGCCCCGATTACTGCGTTTTATCTATTAACGTCCTATAAATTTTTAGATGGCGTTTTAATCCTTCCTTGGCACCATCAAATATGTGATCCTGGAGTTTTAAACTATTGTCACACGTAAGTTATATTAGCCAAAGTAAAAAAAATTAAATCTGTCTTTTAAATCTGTTCACTCGTTTCAAAACGTGGACATATGCAAAAATTTCGAGCTCGAATATTTTCGTCATCATAATACTTTCTTACATTACGTATGAGAAAGTAATAACAGCAACAAGTATTTTGTGTAATGAGATTGCATACTCAAAATTATTGCAAAGCTTTAAAATTCGGACAATATTCTAGAAATAGTCTTCTCTCTCTCTCTCTCATCACGATAGCGGGCAAACGGCTCAAGCTATCAACTCCACATCTTATATTTAGGAGTATAATCTCTCTCTTGAGATCTGATTAGATTTTCGGAGAAATCAGTAGACCGGAAGTAATAGATTTCATTAGTGAAAAAATCAAACTTTACCAGTATTTCGTAAACTACCACGTTTCATCATCATCCCTAAAAGGTGCAGATTAGGGGTCGTGACGACTTGTGTTGTCGTGTCGAATACCACTACAGATACCTTGTTAAAAAAATTCGTCATTTTCTAATTGTCTCCAGATTCTAAACATTGATTTAACGTTCCCTATAGGTGCTCGTGTTTGCGTTAAATTTAAATATGAGGTTTTCCCGTGTATATGTGAAGGATTATTATTTATATTAAAAATACTAGATTTATGTAAACTCCACAAACACAATTTTTTGCCTTTACTATTTTTTCTATGTCTTTAGTAGTTTTTCTTTTTTAAGATATGTAAGGATGCCTTCGATGTATACGGTTACTTGAATAAGACCTCAATTAATACCTATATGTAGCAGTTAAGCAGAATATTAGTATTAAGATAGGATAGGCAAGCATTGCTCTTTTTTTTGGATTCTTTTGATTTTAAGGTTATGGTGGAAGAACAGGGCTGGAGAACTTCTCCAGCCATCTGACTCACGCCTTAAGATTTCAACAGCATATTTTCTTTTGTTTTTAATATATCTATGTATATATCTTTATGTTGAAATAAAGGATATTATTATTTGTAAAATATCCTTTTCACTGTCATTCAAAGTTAACTAAACATTACACGGCACAATTCATACCGGATCAGGATGTTGTTAATATTTAGCAAAATGGTATTTGATATACCGATAGGTCCAGCTCGGAACGGGCCATAGTCAGCAATGAGTGGCAACACCGAAACCCCTCTACCCGCAGCAGCAGCACATTGCAGTTAAGAATTTAGTAAGACTTAAACCGCGCAAGGATATAGTCGTTTGCATATTCGTTCTGTATACGTAATTTGCCCATTTGTTTCAGACATAATAAGGTCCAATTTATTATTATTATTGTATTCTTAGCTGCTACGGAAAAGTAATTTTAAGTAATAAAAAACGATAACGTTTTCTAAAAGATAAAAGTAAAAAAATCAATAATTCTACAAAATAAATTCAAATTTTAAGAAAGTCACTCAAAATAGGAGCACGCGGAGTGGTATCGTACACACGTTGCTACATAGCACGTTCCATACGTATATTGTTGCCTATGTATGGCCCGTCGCGGGCTGGACCTATCGGTATAGGTATGTAAATACTCCACGCTTGCAATTTTTGAATAAGAGAATAAAAACATTTAACAAATTACGTTTTTCTTCGTCGGTGTACCACGTTTGCTATTAATAATGACTCAGTGTATTTTAAAATACATTACCCAATATTAAAAATATTCTTCATGACATTTTATATAAATATTTGAAATTAGTTTTTTTTTCGCTAATGGTGTTGGAATATAACATAGCGGTTATGAGAAATAAGAAAGTGGATAATGTACAGAAAGAACAAAGAACCAGAAGGTCTTATAAAAATGTCGATTACGCCATTAGCTAGAAGACTGAAAGAGTCCCCAAGAATGAACTTTGTGGTCCTTCTCTACAAGGCCAAATTAAAATGGCAATGTTAATGGGAAAAAATCAGCATTTTTCGGTTCGAAAGTTATTTGTCACTAATTCGTTTTCTCACTAGGTCCATAACAGACACAAAATCTACAAGACTAAAAGAGTCCCCAAGAATTAACTTTGTTGTCCTTCCCTACAACGCCAAATTAAAATGGCAATGTTAATAAAAAAAAATCAGCATTTTCAGGTTCGAAAGTCATTTGTCACAGATCCGTTTTCTCACCAGGCCCACATATAATGGACACAAAATCTATCAAATTGACCGAATTTAAATCTACCGTCTATTCCCAAAACGTGAAATCCTTATGGTGAGCGTCGAATTAATTGAATCATCCTGTATTCATTTTTCAGAATCAGAAATGCAATAATAATTAAAAATACCTATTTACAGTTTTTGTCTAAATCAAATAAGGAAGGATATACATTTACAGATTTACAAAGTAGTTTATAAAACTGGGTTTCTGTTCCTTTCCTATACGTATTTGCTCTTTTACAGTAGGTATAGAAAAATTAAGGTCTTTTGGATGAAATGATTAAAAATAGACATATCCTCTTAAATTGTGGATAGTAAAATTATTTTTCTAAGCCAGCATTTTCCTTTTATAACACTTCAAATAAAAAGGAATATCTGGGATATTCCTGAACTGCAATAAAAACTCTTGGCGCCGTCAGAATGTGAGTCTGCTAATTTAATTGTAATCTAAGACGTACGTTAAGCCAATAGTGCCATCTTTTAGCCAATACATTTATTCTGCATATTGTCTGTAATTGTCGCTAAAGTAAATAAAATACCTTGGGAATATAATACGAAAATACAATAATTCCACCGTATTTGACATTCATACGCCATCTTTTGGGATAAATTAAGGTTATTTTTTGTGTTGCCAATCGCCAATCCCTCCATAACCACCGGCTTGTATAATCTCCTCCATATGTGGTTACAATATTCGGGGCGCTCTCTCACGGACTGTAGTTGAATGTAACAAACTAAACTTGGAGTCTGTGGCTTGAAACTACACAAAAACACTAAAACACCTTACCACACTAAGTTTAGTGTGGTAAGGTGTTTTAGTGTTTTTGTGTAGTTGAATGTAACAAAATCTAGGTTGCTATTTTAATTTCTAGTTCAAATAAAGCGACGACATACTTCTTATATACCTGACTGTCGAACGTACAGAAGTATAGTCTTTGAAATAAAAAATATACATGTCCACAAAAAACGTGAAATAGAACTGATGCAGCTTTGTTATGCTTTGTACAAGGGCATTTACAAGCAAGAAGTTGTAAGAGATACATTTTATTATAATATATTATTTGTGCGTCAAGGTTATAGGTATTTATGTCTATTGAATTTAAAATATTTTTCAAATATTGTACATGCTGATTATGGTTAAATTTTATTTAATATTTATTTACAATAGATAACAATGAAACTCTATTTACTGTTGTTTTAAATTTTGAATAAAATTTATAATACATTTTAAAAAGCTGTATGCAAAATATGTCTTGGTAATATACTTATACTTATTTACCTGTCGATAGAGGCTGAGTCATATTGAATATATTTTTTTGATTTTGTGCTTGAGGGAAATAGATCTGGGAAAAATGACGCCTAAAGTGGTGGGTTTTACTCTTTTAACTCTAGCACTTTTATTTGGACTCAATGACTAAAACTAAAAACACATTATTAGCCCCAATTACAGCATTTTCTCTAAATTTTTAAAAGGCGCTTTAATTCTTTCTTGGCACCATCAAACATATATGTCATTAGCCAAAGTAAAATACCGTAAATAAACAGAGAAACGAAATATTAAAGAATTTTCAGTCGTTTCAAAACGTGGACATATGCAAAAATCTGGAGCTCCAATATTTTCGTCATCACAATACTTCTTTACACTACGTATGAAAAAATAAATGAAATTCGATTACGCCATTAGCTAGGAGGCTAAAAGAGTCCCCAAAGATGAACTTTATGGTTCTTCCCTACAAGGCCAAATTAAAATGGCAAAAAAAAAATCAGCATTTTCCGGTTCGAAAGTCATTTATCACTGATCCGTTTTCTCACCAGGTCCATAATAGACACATAATCTATCAAATTGGCCGAATTTAAACTTACCGTCTATTCTCAATATGTGAAATCTCAATGGTGAGCGTCGACTTTGAATCAGCCTGTATTCATTTTTCAGAAATGCAAAAATAATTAAAAATACCTATTTATAGTTTTTGTCTAAATCAAATAAGGAAATATATACTTTTACAGATTTACACATTATATTTAATAGTAGTTTATAAAACAGATTTCTGGTCCTTTCCTATACGTACTTGCCTTTTTACAATTTAGAAAAATTAAGATAAGGTATTTTGGATTAAAAATAGACATATTTTCTTAAATTGTGGAGAATCCGAAATTTTTCCCCGAGAGCCGACAAAACACGTGTCGGTCTAGTCTGAGTGAAACTGAACCGTATTCCCCTCATCTCTCCAATGTATACTGCTATCTCTAATCTCCTTTATCTCTGGTATGGTCCAGTATGCTTTCACAGATATCTGTTACATTTACTTCTCTTTACAGTGTAGCATATACAGTATAGATGGCCTTAATATTTGAAGATAGTAAATTCTTAGAGTGCCTTTATAATCAGAGTGGTGACACCGATTAGTTCTGATAGGTTGACCTAAATTGTATCCACATAATGGAGTTTTGTGCAAAAAATAAATAATTTAGTTACATTCTTATCTTTATTTATCAGGTTTTTCAAACACATATCCATTTCAATAGTGTACTATATCAATTAGAGCTCTTACTAACCGGATATTCGAGTATCCGAGTTACTCATTATAACTCGAAATCCGCATCAAGATCCGGATCCGGGTATCCGGATATTCGGATACTTGTTTAACTTAGATTCGAGTATCCGGATATCCGGTTTCGGATCTTTTATTATGACGCCTCAAATATAAAGCTGTCCTTATTTGTATTCTGATTAACCCTTGTGTCTATGATCGAGGTACCCGGGTATTTTTCGTTAGATTTTTTCAGATTTTATCTAAAGCTCTTCTTTTAAGGATGCACGTTTATGTCATCGACAGCCTCATCAAAATAGTGCGAAATAATACAAATACTTACGTTTATAACACTTTGTTCATATTATTCTCAATGTCAAAGTTTTTTAGAGGTTGTTGTATAACCGTGGTACCCGGCTACTTATATTGTATTTTGTGCATGATACATTCGGGTAACTCTTAAGTAAGATGAAAATAATTTAGAAACATACTATTAGATACGTACTACACTGTTTTTATACACGTGTGTATAGCATTTAGCGTCGTTACAGAATATTCATCAGAAATTGGACGATGCATAATTTGTGTATCAAAACAGCCGTTCTTCTGTAACTGACGCTAGTGTGCACGCTTAAAAAATGATTATTTGTTACTTTCAAAATTGTCAGGCTTCCATTTAAATTTAAAAGCCGTCAACTATCAAAAACGCTTAATTAATCGGTGATTATGCCACCCCTTGCCATCGCTTCGCACTCAAGCAAACAGCATACAAAGAAATAACTAAGAAAAACTTTAAAATCCAGTATTCCAGACAAACAATAAACCAGACCTGGGCGGTAAGGATTACAGGTATAATTGATTGCAACTTCGATTACGATTGTTTTAATCAAATTTTTGAAATTAGGATTACTGTAATCGTTGATCGATGGAACTTAGATTACGATTGCAGTAATCGTAATTTAAACTTTTTCAAAATTACGATTACTGTAATCGTAATCTAAGTTCGTTCGATTAACGATTACAGTAATCCTAATTTCAAAAATTTTTGAATTACGATTTTCTAAGTATTCGTAATCGAAGTTGTTCAAAAAATGTCGGAGAGCTAAACGCGGCTCAATTAATACTGGTACGCGTTATATACGAAGGCAATAATTACCCGAATAAGAATAAGAAAACAAAAAAAAATAACGAGGTGTGATTACCACACGACTTTTTTATACGCATGAGCGTATAGAAAAATTATTCAAAATCCTATTTTGAGTACTTCTATTCTCATAATAAATCTTTATAGAATACATACTTTGCAAGATATTCGAAAAAAAGTGCTACTTGTAGACCGGCTTTTGCGCGTACCGGACCCTCATGACGAAGATATCTCGCGGTCGAAATTATTAGTGCCCGTTCAATGAAGCTCCGCATCAGTATTTCATCAACGTATTATTCAATGCGTGAAACAGACCGGCTTTTGGACGTACTGGACCTTCATGATAAAGATATCTCGCGGTCGAAATTATTAGTGCCCGTTCAATGAAGCTCCGCATCAGTATTCCATAAACGTTTTATTTAATGCGTGAAACAGACCGGCTTTTGGACGTACTGGATCCTCATGATGAGGATGTCTCACGGTCGACAATATTAGTGGTCGTTGAATGAAGCTCCGCATCAGTATTCCTTCAACGTTTTATTCAATGTGTGAAATAGTACAAACTAAACTCAACCCAACCCAACCTGAACAAAACCCAACCTAACTTAAATAAAACCCAATCCAGCTCGATCTAAACAAAACCCAAACCAAACTACCCTTGGGGTTGTGTGGATTACAGAGAGAGTTATTTTTAAAAACCACTTTTCCGGCATCAGTGGACATCTGCAAAAATATCTAGGTCGAAAATTGTTGTCATCACAATACTTCCTTATACTACGTATAAGAAAGTAAAACATCCCAACCACGGCCAGGAATCGATTTTAAATATTTGAACGATGCTGATACTAGTTTAAAAATTTTTGCAAAATATCCGTTGCTGAAAAAAGCTTCCTTGAAGTTTAACACACTCGTATAAGTAAGAGCCTTAGTTTTAATACTATATTAAATACTATTGCGAAAATATATTTTCTAGAATATTCGTATTTTCAAATATTAGGTATTTATAATTGCTTTTTAACAGTGAGGAAAGCACCATATTATTAGAGAAATGAGATAAAATTTAAGTTTTTTTTATAAATATCGTTATCATGGTAAACACATAGCGCGTGCATCTTGTTTTCTAAGAATTCGCGGCATTTGTATCAAAATCAAGGCCCTGTATACATTGAAGCCCTTGTATTTATACTCTTCGTCATATATTGTTGGAAAACAATGTTTTATTTAGGATTTGAATCTTTTTTCTTTACGAACCATTACAATTTACATAATTTTTTTATTAAGATCTTTACCAGAACCCCTAATCCTGAGAAAACAAAATACACAGCTTTTACAATACGTCCTTGAATTGTCTAAACATTATAATGTTTCATTGAATGTATGATATATATTATAGTGTGTTAATGTTGTGTTTAATGTTTGGAAATTTTTGAATTGCATTATAATAAAACATCTGAAAACTAATATAAAGTACATTTTATTTTTTATCCATTGTAAAATACTGTCTCTGTAAAATTTTGGAAAAATTATGCACTCATAAAGTTAATGCATAATTACATCATTTTCGCATATAGTTTCTAACGGTCGTAAAAATACGATGGATGGGAGAACGATCTAATTTGAGCTGTTTGGAGGATGCATTAATATCTAGTACAGAGCCGTTTTTGTTTAAAACTTCTTGCAATCTATTTGGAATAGACTTACAAAAGTTGGTAACTATTTTGATTTACATTCTCCCATGCTGTGTGAACTATTTCTACCAGTTCTTCTTTATTTTGAGGTCTTCTATTCAATTTATTTATTTATTTTATCAACAACCCCACCACATTGATGTTCTTTTCTCTGAACCATGTTTTCACTCTGTCCGATGTATGGATCAATGGATGGGGCAGTTATCCTGTTGAATTATAAAATTGCTATTTGGCAAAAATAGCTCCACTGAACGCAACATCACATTATTTAGAATGTTATATAGGTCTCTGAATTTAAGTTTCCTTCTATTTCCCATAACATACCAGTCCCATGAATTGAAATCCAACACCAAATGTTTACTTTGAAATTTTCTGGATACACATTATTAATAAAGTTTTCGTCAAATCGGGTACCTTTTCGTCGGAATATAAGTGAATCGGTCCATTTTTCTTGCTTTCTAATAATTTTTCATCTGTAAAAATTACAGTTTCCCAAAAGTGTCTGTTATTTACCAGATGTTCATATCCTACACGAGTTTCTTTGTGGGTCGCATTCAAATTAAGTTTTTCGGCAGTTTTATGGCACCGCAAATTAGCTTCTCTAACTCTTCGTCGGGTAGTAAAAACAGAACCTGGAAAGTTACATACATCAGCTGCAATCACTATTGAATAAAATGGTTTTTCAATAAGCACATTTGTGAGATGGCGGTCTTGCTCAACTGTTGATATTCTTTTGCGGCCAGAACCAGAAATTCTATGGTGATCTCGCCAATTTTCAATAATTGTAAAAGCTGTGCTTTTATTTATATTATTTCTTTCCGAAATTTCACCTATTTTGAAACCGTTACTCAAATCTGCAATAACATTGACTTTAATATCTTCATTTATGGAATGCATTTTGTAATAGTTTAATATCATCTGTAAGGTTGTCAGTTTTGATAGATAACCAAATTTTGACAAGTTACATTGAAACCGCTATTACACTAATCATTTTGAGAAAGTCTATGACAGAAACCTGTATTTTTCTCTACTTTTTTTTTGCTTTCGACTGTAGTTGAAATTATTACCACTCAGCCAATAGTACTATTTGCAACAGGTGTCCTGTACTTTATGCAAATGTAAAGTTGAAGTTATTACAACATAAATTGTATAACGAAATTATACATTTTGTCGCAAAAAATACAATAATGTTTTTCAACAATTTTGTAGGAAATTTTAATAAAAGTTGTACTCGTCCGTATATGTCAAACAATTTGTTGTAATAAAGTTTACAATTGTTTGAAAATTTACAACATTTTTTCTCAACTTTACAATTTCTAAGCTATAGTTATTGTTTAATATAATGCATTTTCCACGTATACCCTCAGTATATATATATCACACTAAACTCATAATCTTACACCTTTTCAAGAATTGAAGTAATATAATCTGTATAACTAGTGGAAATGTTCAGTTTGTATGAACTTTTCAATCTTTTGAATTTATCATAAAATATAAGATTATTGGCCGTTTTCTATTTTTCCAAAAATAACGTAAATGATCATTGCACTTGTGTTGCAGTATTTACATTTAAAATAGGTTTTGCTATTTTTGGTTTTGTATATATTGTAGTTGTTAGAAGTAAAGTTTTACTTTCTTATACGTAGTATAAGGAAGTATTGTGATGATGAAAATTTTCGACCTCGAGATTTTTGCAGATGTCCACGTTTTGAGGTCCCCTGATACCAAAAAAGTGGTTTTTAAAAAAATGTCTGTGTGTCTGTCTGTCTGTGTGTCTGTCTGTCTGTCTGTCTGTCTGTCTGTGACCACGATAGCGGTCAAACCGCTGGAGATATCAATTCCAAATTTTGTATTTACGTGTATAATCTCCCTCTTGAGATCTGATTAGTTTTTCAGTAAAATCGGTAGACCGGAAGTAGCAGTTTACTTCAGTATAAAAATCGAATTTTGCCAATATTTCGTCAAATACTAAGTTTATACAAATTTATAAAGAATTCATATGTACTTAGAATTAAAATTGAGAACAATTTTATTTAAAAAGTTTTTCGAAATTCCTACCGGAAGTAGGTCTTTTACTCTTATCGAAAATCGGTTTTTTGCGAATATCTCGCAAGTCATGCTTTCTAGGCAGGTACATTACAAGTATAAAAGTATTTACATGAAAATTTTAAATATCTTTTGTATAAAAAAAATTTCAAAATTCGGACCGGAAGTACCACTTTTACTCTTACCGAATAGCGGTTTTTTGCAAATATGTCGTAAATTATGCATTCTATATATATTTATTAAGAGTACAAAAGTATTTAGAGTTGAATTTGCAATATTTTTTGTATACATGAAATTTCAAAATTCGGACCGGAAGTAGCACTTTTACTCTTAGCGAGTAGCACTTTTTTCGAATATCTTGCAAAGGATGCATTCTATAGCGATTTATTAAGAGAATGAAAGTACTTAGAATAGGATTTTGAATAATTTTTGTATAAAAAAATTCTAAAAATTGTATAGTTTGAAATGCTCATACGTATAAGAAAGTCGTGTGGTGGCCACACCTAATTTTTTTGTTTTCACATATGACTTCCTGTACCTTCACATAATCCTTTCGTCGAATTTCGACGAGTTCAAACTAGATACACAATTGTTTGAAAATTTATGAATTTTTGTCTAGAAAAAATAGAATGGATCTTTCAAAGCACTTTATTGTACGATTGCTGCAAAATTATAAGTAAAAAATAAATTATGCTATATACACCCTCAAGTAATACACCATTATCTAAATAAAACAACTTAAGAAAACGTTAAGAGTATCCAGTTTTCTCCTAATTTAATATCACTCGTTCCAACTGCTACGTACATTGTTAACATATCAATTGTCTGTCTTCCAACCGAATCATGAAACCGTCAGCCCTCTTCAAAATAATATCACCTTGAAGTTGAAAATCTTTTTCTTCCACAGTGGATGTTACTTTATATCTTCTTAAAATAGTGGACAGAAGTACTTTAAGTTTCAACATTGCGTATTTACGTCCTAGAGTGTAAATTCAGAAAAGTATAAATTTATTTAAATTAAAAAATTGAATTGAATCTTACCTACACAACTCCTGGGACCGGCACTAAATGGAATGTAGCTATAAAAATGTCGTTCTTGACATTTTTCTGGCAAGAAATTGTCTGGATTAAAGACTCCCGGATTAGGAAACAGTTTTGGATTTCTGTGTAAAATAAATGGTGCTATAACTACTGTAGATCCTGATGGAATTGTGTAGTCTCCAGAGGCTGAAAATTATCATCATATACAAACGATCTCTCGAAGATATACTTCCTATAAAAGCAGTTACCTAATTTTACATTTTCGTTGAGCTTTCGGGCAATTGCTGGTACTGGAGGATACATTCTAAGCGTCTCCATAATAACTCTTTCTAGAAGTTTCATTTCCAGTGTATCTTGATAAGTTACGTGCCTGTCGGTTTTCTGGAAGATTTCATCCAATTCTTGAACAACTTTGTCTTGGATGTCTTGGTGTATACCCAACATACATAAGACAAAACTGGATCCAGCAGCAGTAGTATCGTGTCCTTCAAACATTATGGTGCTGACTTGGTCTCGTACCTCTTGTTCTGTAAAATTGACTCCTTCCTGTAGAGCGGCTTCCGTTAAAGCATCCAAAAAAGCTAACCTCTTCTTTTCACCTAATAATAGATGCGATTTTATAGAATTTAGTTATATAATTCAATTTATAAGATTACCAATGTCATTTTCATCATTTTCGTCTAAATCGTCTCTGACGGCAGTACCATTGTTATATCCCTGAATTTTATCTTCTACAGCTTTAACTTTGGTTTCCTCTGTAATGTTGTTATTAACTTGCTTGGGCTCATTGACTTCGAATTTCTTTTGCAAGTGGCTTTGTCTTCTACTATCGACGGCCTACATTTCTCTAATTTGATAATTACTTACACACGTTTAAATAACATATTTACCTTATTGGTTAAATCGTGGATTATACTAAGAAGTTTGTCGTGCTCGTTTTGGTATTTAGTTGAACGGAAAATACGTTGAGGTCTCAACCATGGCTTGTATGTTCTTTGATGTATGATGGAGCACATTCTATAAAGATCGATTGGATTATATGATATACCTGAGTAGCTCAGTTGTACTTTGTAACTTACTTCATTACCGCTAATGCGTATTCAAATCCAGAGTCTTCACTTCTTGGTTCCTTATAACCCATTACAGTTTCTACAAAATATAATTATTAATATAAATTATCAAAAATAGTTGAAGTGTACAACTTGTTAAGGTGTGTTTAAAAGGTTACGTATTGTCATGGAAACATGCTATAAATAGCATTTTAAACAATGGTGTAGAAATCTGTTTAATTTTAAGACAAAAATGGAAGAAATTTCAGTAATTTTCACAATAGTTATATTACTTATGTGAATTATATGGCTTTTTGTTGTACTCCTCGAACGTATCTATCTACATTGCTGTGGTTAGAGTCTATGTAATTTGAAGGATAACAGATTAATTCGGAAAAGGCATTTCTCGAAATACATTTTACTTACTACGAAAATATCTTATTGGCCAAGAATATTAAACTTGAAAATATAATGATTTGGAGGGCACGTAAACTCATCAGTATATGTTGGTAGGTAGTCTTTAGTCCATATCGGAGACACTTGCACTATTTAAAAAATGAGGTGTGGCCACCACACGACTTTCTTATACGTATGAAAGTGTTACTTCCGGTCCGAATTTTGAAATTTCATTTATACAAAAAATATTCCAAATCCAACTCTAAATACTTTTGTACTCTTCATAAATATATATAGAATGCATAATTTACGACATATTTGCAAAAAATCGCTATTCGATAAGAGTAAAAGTGGTACTTCCGGTCTGAATTTTGAAATTTTTTTTATACAAAAGATATTGAAAATTATGTTTTAAATACTTTTATACCCTTAACGTACTTGTCTAAAAAGCATGACTTGCGAAATATTCGCAAAAAACTGATTTTCGATAAGAGTAAAAGACCTACTTCCGGTAGGAATTTCGAAAAACTTTTTAAAAAAATTATTCTCAATTTTAAATTTAAGTATATATGAATTCTTTATAAATTTGTTTAAACTTAGTATTTGACGAAATATTGGCAAAATTCGATTTTTTTGCTGAAGTAAACTGCTACTTCCGGTCTACCGATTTTACTGAAAAACTAATCAGATCTCAAGAGGGTGATTATACACGTAAATACAAAATTTGGAATTGATATCTACAGCGGTTTGACCGCTATCGTGGTCACACACACACAGACACACACACAGGGAGAGACACACAGACACACAGACACACAGACATTATCTTATATTTATCTATTGATGGAAACGGACGCATGCTAACTTGCTTAAGATTTCTCAAAATATATCACTAGCACATACAAGAAAAAACGGTCCATATTGAAATTAGTTACGCTACCACTACATGTTAGTCCAATTCTTGTCCGTTGCGATGGAACAACCAAACCTAAAAAAAGGCAATAAAAAAAAGGCATAATACCAATGTTTTTTCCTTTATTTAGCCAGGAAATGAAGCCTATTTAATGTATAGCCCGTAATAACAATAATGCAAATACTCCATTCTGATGTTTTCACTAACTTTTATAAAATATTTTCTTACCAATATTCTTCTTTAATATTTATTGTAATCAATTGTCTCTCCCGTAAAATTAGTTATATACTATGGCTAGTTACGTCTCCACGTGCACAGATCGAAAACATGTTAATTACGCTCTGATTTGAAGGACTATGTTGGATAACTCATGAAAAGTCGTGATAATCCTCAATAATTGTAAATGCTGAGAATGAAAAAACTTCTCGCTAATGAAGCATAATTATTGGAAGTCTTACCAATAGATTGATAAATTTAATAGTCAATGCAACCATTGAACTTGTTCACGATTATAGTACGCAAGAAGCTTGGTAAGTCCCAAGATAACGTGTGTGACTCTAGTGCCAAGTTTGTGAATTTATTGATGATTTACGGAATACTTCCAAGTATGATACTGGAAAATTGGTCATTGCCATTAGCATCAAAAATTATCTAACAAAACATTATTATGCAGAATTCTTAGAAGTCCCATCAATAGATCGATAAAATTAACACAAATCAGATTAGTAGCCATCGTATACATATACATATATGTTAACAGTTACAACGGTCCGTAGTAAAGTGCTTGGCTTCAAGTTCAGAGATAATGAAAATTAGATTAGAAGTCAAAATAATAGGATCTTTGTACGTGTACTACAGTGCCGTTATCTTCCTAGTCTAGGTATCGAGAAGGTTGTGACATAACGTCCTAATTACACCATATGATCAGTCAGCACAATGTTGTATTAATAAGAAGAAATTATGTCATAAAAAATTCATATTGCAGCTTTATAGAAAATTTATTCAAGTGTATTCGGGTTATTACTACTGTATAATTATTTAAGGAAAATTTTGTCAATTAAAAAGGTAAATAATTATGCGACTAGATATTTTAAAATATTCTATTTCTAAATGACATGCGTGTCTATAAAACATTCCACAATAATTCATTGTTCTTATTTAAATCGGAAATATGACGGAGACAATATGTTATTATAATATCATTAACATAAAAGCTCTTATAAACAGTTGTGAAGGGAAGATAATATATTTCTGTATTATTGCATAATAGTACATTAATATAATAAATTGTTGTGGGCATCAGACGACTATCCTATACGTATGTACCGTTTATAATTTTTGTTATTGTAATTATTCGAAATTAGATTCAAAACATATTTGTTGTTCTTGTATTTAATAGATTTACTTAGGTTACATAATTGTAGTAATATTCGAGAAAATTATGTTTTTAGTTAAGAGTAAAGTGTTAGTTCCTTTATATTAACAAGTCTTTATACTTATTAGTGATTTACGAAATATTCGCAGAAAATTATTTCTTGACGTCATGCAAACATTTATTCGACTTACGTTTTAAATACTTTTATACTCTCATGAGTAATAATAGTAAATGAGTGAAAAATGCATTGAGACATATTTACATATAACGGCTTTGCAATAAGAGTAAACACGTTACTTCTGGTCTGAATTTTGAAAAGATTTGTTTATATAAACCGGCCCCTGAGTACTTTTGCATTCTTTATACATTTTAACAAAAATAATGTATCTAAAGAAAGGTGACATATAGTAGTTGGTTGGTTTTTACAAACGACTACTAGGCTACTATTGAGGTGTGTCATTACTACTTTGTATTTTTGACATTTGTTATTGTGAAAACAGTGACAGCTTGATGGAGTAGCTTGTTTACAATGTGCTTTTGAAAAAAGCAATTTTTTGAAAAATAGGAAATTTTACGTGAAGATATTTGTTGAATATTATTAAAGGTCTATCTCAACAACAATAGATAGAATCGCATTGTTCAACTTTTACTAATGAAGCACCATCAAACAAGAACGCTTTACAATTGATTTGCAGAATTTCGAAAAAGGCTTGTGTTAATTGGTGTACGAAGAAGATTAAACAATTTAAACGAGGAGCTGCAAAATCCGAATGTATATAAAATCGTAACCGCTAACTTTTTGGATGGACCAAAATGAGCCGAATTCCACAAAAGTATATAAAAAATCATCGTTTGTTCCTTTGGATGCATGTCGCAACAATATTCTTAGAAGATCGAAAAGCTTACTGAGTAGTATACAACAATTTTTTTACCAGAAGTCATCGACTATATGAAAAAACAAACGAAAATGTCACATCACATTTCATCAAGCCAATACTAGCTCTCACACACTACTCCAAACAATTATTACTTGTTTGAAAAAGAGAAATATCGAATCAATGTCCCACTTTTTGCAGTCACCTAATTTATCGCCTAATGACTTCTTGGTGTTCCTGTATATCATAAAAAACCTGTATGAACAGAGATTTTATTACCCCAAGAAGCTATTGAAGCCTTCAAGAATTATACATTTAGGATACCCACTATAGAGCGTAAAAAATGTATTAAATGGCGAAAAGGGAATATTTTGAAAAGCAATGAACGGTTTGTTCAAAAAAATGCATTTTTTCATAGTTTTTGTAAGAACTTTAACTAATTTTTGATAAGAATAAAAGCATTATATTCGTATTCAAATATCGAATGTTGAAAAATTTTAATGCAAAAGTTGGTCGAAAGTGACATCTCTAGAATTCTTTATAAATTTCTAAACTGATAGTTGGCCAGATATTGTTTTCAGGAAAAAGTAATAAATTTAGCCTTTTTAACCACTTATCTGTAATCAAGGAGTCGGCTACTCTACGACGAATGATTATATCTCAATATTTATAATGCATGTATAGTTACGAGAATATTGTAAAGGGATAGTTGAAATATCATATTTAATCCTCAAAATACCATGGGGTCACTGAGGACTCCATGTATTAGGTTTCACCAAACAAATCCGGTATTATGAGGATTAAACATTAACGTTTAATAAATATTACCTAATAATATATCCACAGTAACTCCGCTCATATAGTCATGAACGTCAAATGCTTTTCCATTTTCTCTTTCCATTTTTTTACACACCTTCCTGCTAATGTCATTGAAGCTGGGGAAGAATGATTTCAAAATGTTCATATGGAAAGTTGGTGCAATCATTTTTCTGTGGTTTTTCCAAATATCACCTTTTTTTCAAAAAATAATGATAATAAGAACAAAATAAATAAATAAGTAAATGTAAATAATGTAATGTAAATAGTCGATGTCTTACCATAACTGATTAACAAACCGTTACCAAACCATGGTTGAAAGTACGTATATTCATGTGATTTTTCTAAATGTACGCTGCTGCCTAGAATCAGCTAAAAGAAGAATTATTTTTGAAAAGTCATTCCAGTTTTTCTATAGTTACTTATATTACCTCTACGTCTTCAGGAGCAAATAAACCAACTAGTAAGTATGGTCCAGCCCATATTCTTAATACAGTATCATATTTTGCCGCTACCTCCATTGCAACTTTGAAAACTATATACAGAATAGTAAGGATGATTATATTAATAATAAAACTCATTAGGAGAATAATAAGATTATTTTTAATTTAACGAATTTTTCTAATAAAAATTTTGATTATTATAAAAAAAATCCCATTCATTAATACGCTTTATACAAGTCTAGTAAAAAGAAGAGTTAAGTATTGTTTCTTACTTTCTTTAGGTGGTTTCGTGGTATCAAAGTATCTCTTAACAGTTTCCCAGTAATGTGGTCCAGGTAACCCACTTCCCATTTTAAAGTAACTTTCATTTTTCTTAAAGTATGCGTATATTAATATTGCTGTTATTGAAATTAACGTTAGGAGCACTCCTAGAACCATCTGTAATATATATATATATATATATATTATATAAAGCAATTATAAATAAAGTATTTAGTAGTATTATCAATTTACCTTGAATAAGTTCACGGACACTGACGGAATGGCAGAAAAATACCTAAATTTCACTTATATAGTTAATACTGACGTAAATTTATATCAACATGAATACAATTGCCTATGAATTTTAATAAGTCTTATGATCGTTTTAATATTAATTTTCTCAAATTGTCAATACAATGGATAAAAATATATTACATACCTTGTAGCTGGGAAATTTAATGTTATGTCGGAATGCCTTTGTTTTAATCTAAACGAATGACTTGTTAATATCATTTATTTATACGTTACTAACGGGTTGATTTCGCTCCTTTTTATTTAACAAATACTGAGATACATTGCTATAGTTAGTAATATTATTAGAAAAGGCTAAAAATCCTATATTATTGTTTAATCCTCAATGTTAAATATTTGCGATTAATAAATAAATACATAACAGAAAATAATACTTATATAGCAGAATAGTATAATAAAATACTATAGCAAATACACAAAGAGGAAAGAAAAAGGAAGTACATATAGAAATTATATAAAATACTAGTTGGATTTTCAATCTCTTTGAACTTGAATTCGCTTCTTTTGCTTCTGCTTACCGTTTTATTACAATATCCTGTAAAACGGGAGTATTGCCATGATGCTTTTTATAATTTTCCGATTTTCGAAACGTTTGACGCTGCCTGTATATATTATACGTTTAATTTAAACTTTTGCACAAACTGTCATTGCGTCAGTAGTTAGTTGACGTTTATTCGTTTCTATAAACTTCAAACATCTATTGAGAGACCTAACTGTCAAATTGAATGTCATTGTTGGCACAAGTAAATGTGGCAATTGTGTGTAATATTTTTCTTTGGCATTAAGGACTATTTTTATAATATAAAATACTTGTTATTGTTCTTATTATCCTTACATGTGATAGTACAATTTAATTCTATTGACAATTTATAGTAATATAGAGTTAAAGATGGGAAATATTTTATAAGATATTAGTGCCACCCGCATAGAACAAATACATATAGAAAAGAACGATACAATAGTAATAATTGTTAGTAACAAAAATACATACCTAATAGGTATATCATTTCAGTAAAGTATCACACTTGAACCAGCATTTTATCATTTCATTGCCATTATGATCTATGCTACGATTGCTTATTCGCGCGCATATAATTGTTTGACAGAAGTAACTAAACTTCATAAATTTGAAGCTTTTATTCACAAAATCTGGAGAATGTCAATCCCATTTGATCCCTTAGATATCGTTTTCTTGTAATCGGTCAAATAAATGCATATATCATTCCCAAACTGTCCAACATTTGTTGCCTTTCTGACGTTCAAACTTGACAATTGGCCGATTAAAGTGCACATCTTTGGATTATTATAGATATCCATCTTTGACACTATCAATAATTAATGTTGTTATTTTTAGCGTTTATGAGTAGAGAATAAAACACGTGTTCAATAGTTCTATCTTTTCGGGAAAGTGTCATCACGAATTGACATTGATTGCTCGTTTTGATGGTCATAAGTGGGAATCCAATTTTCGTAGGACTGTCGTCGAAAATCAAACTTCAGTTGGATGTTTGACACGACTGGCGCCATATGCTATATGCTTTCTGCCAATTTTGACGTTTTCCGGTTTTGATAATTTATAACCTGAAATTGAATTTCTCGTGCGGTTAATTTAACCTTATCTGAACTTTGGGGTGTCATGATCATTTGTGCCAGCCAACCTCCATTTTAAAATCGAACCTATAGTAGAATTGCCGAACAGATGCAGTAGCAACAACGAACGAGAAATGCGTCACTTGAACGTTATACGTAAAATAACGCTTAGTATTGGTTCCTTTGAATGAACGGCCACAAACGAACCAATAGTAATGTATGACGTTCAAGTGACGCATTTCTCGTGCGCTGTTGCTACTGCATCTGTTGGGTAATTCTACTATAGTCCACGATAAATTATTCTACACGTAGGCCCTATGGCAAAATGCTTTGATACACAGTCTTTTTCTACACGTACGAAAATTTTCAAAAATTCCTTTCGGGCCCTCGTTCTCTCTTCGGAGACGTGAAAAATAGCCTAAGGCACATGGGACCGTAGTCCTCGTCACGTGACACTTTCGTTCGGACCGTAGATGGACCAGGTTCTCAGAAAAATGTCTCCCCAATTCGCCACTAGTGCCTGTCTTATGTCTCGTCTTAATTCTAGGAGCGCTTAAAAGAGGTCTGTGCGCTTTTAGTATATACAGCACGTGTCAATTTTCATTAGCCATAGGCGATTAATTCATGCAATACGTGACAACATGGCACCCCCTACTTTTCTCTTCAATGCGAGCGCGACCGCTGCAAGCTCAAGTTAGCAGTAGCTGTTGGACTATTGACTTGGATGTTTGTACTGCGCTTAGAAATAATATTTACGCCTTGCAAGGATTTTTCTTTCTCCTTTCAATAAATGCAGAGAATTATTAAGCATGACACAAACAAAAGCGTAATTCTAATAAAATTAAAAATAAGGTAATTAAAAAAGGATTCTGAAAATAATAATAAACAAGTAGATCGCGCCGGCCATTTGATGATGACGGATTTTATTGCAGACTATATCTCGGAACGTGTTCGCAGCTGAACATTTAATGTAGAAGTGGCAAGATCGGTGAAAGTCGCTGTGATGTCGATTGTTGCCGGGAGACACACGTTGCCACGTATTATTTGTATACGTATAAATCGCATGTAAAGATTGAATCCCTATAGCTAATGAAAATAGACACATACGGTATAATATGAAAACATAGCATACGTACACAATTAATAATGAAATAAAACGCAAAGGTACAATAAAAGCAAAATAAAGTAACAAACAAGTAGCTGTGTAATTAAAAGAATTATTCTAAATTCGCCCGTAAAAGCTGCGTAAGTTAACAATCTAAAATATCGCATTATGAACTAATATCGTTATATATTGAAAAACATTAAAGAATATGAGTTTGGTAATGTGAATTCCATACAAGATTCCATTTTGGAGCTTACTATAGTGAAATAAAAAGTCTTTAGTGTTGACAGACTAGTAAAAACCTGGTATTGCGGAAGACATTCACATTTTACTAGCCGCAGTTATTACATTCTGAACATGATTATTAAATAATAACACTAATACATCTTCACCACACTAAGGCACAAAAAGGCTAAATACGTATTAAAAATCGCGTTGTCTATTCACCGTAGCGTAACAGAATAACACAGTGTTGTCCTGTTACGCTACGGTGGATAGACAACGCGATTTTTAATCAGTGCTACTGAAGATGACAACTTAGTTGTCGAAATATATATTTAGCTTTTTTGTGCTTTAGTGTGGTGAACGTGTTTTAGTGTTTTTGTTTAGTATCAAGCCACAGACTCAAAGTTTAGTTTAATGATTATTAAATATCAAAGAGAAATCAAAATAAACACCTATGTATCAGATACCATCACCTATAGAAATACTAATAGAGTTCACGGTGTAGTAAAAAAATAATGTTGTTTCCGAGTGTATGATACAGCTTTACATTGTGAGACATCCATTTTCAGCACATCAACAATGAATAGCAAGCAAATTAGGCTGAAGCTCGAGATAATCTTCCAGTGTACGTATATATACAGGGTGATTCTTAATATATGCGACAAACTTTAGGAGCTGATTCCTGGGGTTATTTTGATCATAAAAGTTCATAAGAACATATGTCCAAAACCGCTTAGTTCAGAAGTTATACAATGTTTAATAGAAAGTTAAAATAATAAATGGTTTTATTATAAATTCACAAAATAATTAGTAAAACAAAATTAACTTATAGTAACTGTTGAAATTGACCGCCCCCAACTGTACTACAAGCTGCTATCCTCCGTCGTATTGACTGGCGAGTCCGTTCGAAAATACCAGTTACTATAAGTTAATTTTGTTTTACTAATTATTTTGTCAATTTATAATAAAACCATTTATTATTTTAACTTTCTATTAAACATTGTATAACTTCTGAACTTAATTTTGTTTTACTGATTATTTTGTTAATTTATAATAAAACCATTTATTATTTTAACTTTCTATTAAACATTGTATAACTTCTGAACTAAGCGGTTTTGGACATAGGTTCTTATGAACTTTTATGATCAAAATAACTCCAGGAATCAGCTCCTAAAGTTTGTCGCATATATTAAGAATCACCCTGTATATAGAAAAATTAAAATTTACTGTTTTAAAAACAGAATTATGGGTTTATAGTTAAATTAGATGTAATGTGACGTTTCGATTTATTTTTCAAAATCTTCATCAGACCTATTTTGTTAAAAAATGCCAAATGGGTGAAACAAGGAGATTTGATATTACATATGACATCTTTTTTGAAGCAATACTTACATAACATTAGTGTTATGTATAAATCACAGATTTTAACATATTAAAATCAAGTCAGCACATTTAAAAAGGTTATTAAAAGTAGATACATTTAAAAATATAAAATAATAAAATCTTATAACAGGACAGTTTGTATGGTAAATATCTATACATATAAACGATATACACATAGCAGGCATGAAATAAATGTACATTGTTGTATTTTTATTTAATGTGTTTTTAATATTCGAAATAAGACAAGGAAAAATAACGCAATAGGTGTGTTTCCAGGCCTCAGCCAAGAATGTCCTTATCTCCCATTGTAGATGAAGCCCTTTTCTTATTCAGTTGTCTAACGACGTGTTTTTTTTTGAAGTGTAAACTTCTTTGGGCGCGTTGCGCTGATTGTAGGCACTGAACAAGACTGACCCGTCACGCTCGGATATGTAACGCTTGTTCGGGTAATATCGGCTCGAGTCGACTAAGGGAACGAGATAAATATATCATATAGAGGTATTTAATTTCAATTAAATTGAAATTTAAATGAATAAATAAATTCATGTCCCAGAGCAGATGTGAACCGGAGCCGCCTGGGTGAGAGGCCGGCACTTAACCATTAGACCAAGCACGGGAATCGTAAGCCAGTATTCATATCATCTATTTATATATATATACATACGTCCAACCGACCGTTACATGGGAGAGCATGACGCATCAGTCGTATAATACGTTACTGAATATTATACGCGTGTGTACATGTGTAAATGAAATAAATGTGCGAATACGTTTTATTTAATACGTTACTGAATATTATACGCGTGTATTTCGTATTATTAACCTCGCCTTGATGAAGTTTACACTTCTGCTGTCTGGTTTTAAGCACACCCATTTTCTTGTTGTATTTGACTGTGATACTACGCGTCATGTGTGGAATTAACGCTGAATAAATACTGCTAAAGTTGCTGCAGTCGTTTCGGCTTTTAATATTAGGATTGACTGTTCTTATGGCTAGAGTTTCTAAATATAAGAACATATATATATATATATACATATATATATATATATATAGTAAATCTTGATTGGCAAGAAGTAAGCAATTACTGACCTAGATGCCAGAAGTGGGTATTCAAATAAAAAAAAAATTATTCTAGCTTCGTGACGTTTCGGTTCTGTACTTTTGAACCTTCATCAGACATCTGGCATCTAGGTCAGTAATTGCTTACTTCTTGTCAATCAAGATTTACGAAATAGTGTTATACAGAGCTGTCAGTTAAAACCTGAAATTCTTTTATATACAGGGTTAGTTAAACATATTTTGTATTATACAGAGTGTTCCATAACTTTGTGGCGAACCTTAGTTATAGTTTTTAAAATTGGACACCCTATATATTATTGCATTTTTGATTTCCCCGTATGATTTTTAGTCAAAAAGTTATAAGATAGTATAGGCCTAAAGTGTAAAGTTTTTGACTTATTCCCATTTTTCTGAAAAATTCAATGTTTGTATAAAATTATATTTCTCGAAAACGACGTATTAGATGGACAAAATTTGTTGCGGTATTGTTTACAATAAGAGGTCCTACTAGAAGCATGATTTATTTTTTTACAGTTACTAACTGCTTATGCAGGAAACTGGTGTCGTAGATATTGGCGATGTGCTATTTTGGTCACTCTGTCCTTTAGGGCTCTAATTAAATTAATTTTGTATTTTTTCGGGCAATTGGATTGGTAGTTTAGCAGTCTGTTTGACACTGATGGTTTTCTGTACCATCTTAATTTGAGGATGTTTTGTACCCTTGTTATCTCGGTGTCTAGGAAAATATACTAACCCGAATTCTACCATCCGGTAGTAAAATATCTACATATATATCGGGATCGACATATTTTAATTTCTGATACGAAAGTAGAAAGAGGAAAAGAGCGCGACGAAATAAACTAAAGATACACATAAGCGGGGCTGCCAAGAAAGTACACTCGGCAAACGTTGTGTGAGGATCCCCCGACATCGACACTGCGTTGCTCTCCCACCACTGTTAGCAAGCAGGCATCGCTGCATATCATAAGGTCATCTTCTGCATATGATAGAAGTGCAAACCGAAATTAAACTTTGACGACTATGGTCTATAAAATAATCATATACGATACAATCCTTTAAGAAATGAAGATTTTGTTCACTTCAGGCATACGCTGACAGTAGTATATAGCCGAAAATATTTTAGAGATGCAAGACTTCACATATCAGCTTCATTCAAGGTCTACATCGACAATTAAAATAATTATAATTAAATTTTGTTATTAACATGATTTATTTTATCGTAATTATTAACTAACGAGAGGAAATAAGGATGTAAGCTATCTTAATATATTTTCGAAATACGTTTTTTTGCAATATTGTTTCGTAATGTAATTATATGCTAAGTCGCAGTACATTAAATGAATTACCACATAATTTACGTATGTGTACATCTTAATTTCAAATGTGAATATTAGTATATTATATGACAATAATAGCATAATTTTACTTTTCCATTAAAAGCATGACATATAAGTAAACAAATAAAAAATGTAAAAAAAAAATCAAATTGGATTGATAACAATAAATTTCAATACTAGTGCATACAATAATAATAATAATAATAATAACCATTATTGTACAATTGTATAAATCGGACGGGTACCAACTGAGCACTTTATTACCTCCAGGTAAAAAATGTAGATATACCGTTGCCGGACACACCAATTGACCACCAAAGACGAAACGGAGACCGACCAATTGAGCACTTCAGATTAGCACAATTGTGCACTTTATTACTAGTTTGTTAGAGAGCAAACTAACAAGTTATCAGTTGCAGAATTAATGCAAACAGTTATCTTTCTCGGCCAAATAAAAACCAAAAAATTAGAGTAGGCATTGTTTTATTAAAAAAAAAAATAATAGCAATAATAATGTTATTACATCTTAGTGTATACTCACAAATCATATTTAATAAAACACATACAGTGATAAGTAATACTAATCATAATAAATTACAGTAGATAGTACAATAGCTTGTATCTATGAGCAACTAACCTAATAAATCATATTCTAACAATTCCTTATTGTTTAGCTCCAAAATCTTCTGATTTAAAAAACTCTCCTTAACAGGTACTTACAAGATGATGATAATAATTTGAAATTGAAATAAAGAGATTAAACATTAGGGGTCGTCAGAAAGTGAACCCATGTCATACTGCTGAATTTGCCTGTCTCAAAGGGTCGCTTTGAAGAGGTATGTGATCTGCCTGATGCCCAGTTCGCCGGTCTACATTTATTACATCGAGAGCTTGGTGACCAATTGGCGCGGCCTTATAAACCTTTTATAGGTCCTAAAACTAAAAAGTATTGAATACATTTTAATTTGCAATAATATAATAAATAATGCGTATTGACAATCGAAGATCCTTAAGTATTCCAGAATTAATTTAATATTAAACATTGAAAACATAACCCCGAATAATTTATTATAAGCTTCGTTCGTAGAGAAATCACAAACTAGTCAGCGGCGATTCGATTGGTGGGGAGAAATACGGAACTAGTCTTTGACTGATTTTACAACATCTGATTGTCTCTGATTAGTCTGTGATTTCTCTACGAACAAAGCTATAGTTATCTGATATGTGAAAAGCAGGAAACTTAATTAGTAAGTCTGTCTTCGGTGACCATTTAATTTGTATGACAAACATTTTAAGAATATATCTAGTCTCTCCACCGATAAAATGTGGATGTCGTCATTTAGTTCTTATCAAAATAGTATAAGAAAAAATTCTTGGGAAATAGCAATAATTTTGCATTCTTTGCTTAAAATTAGAACATTTTTCAAATTGCAATGGAAACATTTCCGGTTTGAAGTGAAGGTAGACGTTATTTGGTCACGAATATTCACAATAAGACTGAATATGTAAATTCTAAGGTATTTGACCGCAAGTTTAGTATAATTTTAAAAAGAATAGAAAAGAAGTGGGTTTCAACATTGTCAATTTTTGTTGTGTAATTAGACTTGCTGAGTAAATAGAGATGCTATAATAATTATTAAGATGCTGCAATTATTACAAATAATGCACCTTGTTATTAACGTAATGTTGAAAAGTGCCAACAAGAAAGCGGTGAAGTAAATTTTAGTCAGTCTTGAAATGTGTGCATGGGAGTATATTTGTTATAGGCAACACCAAAGAGTGTGCCACTGTAAGTAACAAAATTAGCAAATTGTAATAGTGTTAAAGACGAAAAAAGTACATCAAATATGTATTAAAATACAAAGAAAAAATGAGTTTAGAGAATAGGTATTACATTTTTGTTATTTGGAAAGATTCTATATTTCTTCCAATAAATGTGTAAATACGTACATCAGTTTATTATAAAATTTGAGTAATCTTAACAGGATCATTTAGTTCCTATGCTGTAGAAGAAATATTTCCACACACTAGGCTTAAATAAGGTGCAAATGACGCTACTGATGCCAGAGCATCTGAATATGCTAGGCGAAAAGTATTGCGGTGTGGAATAGTAAAAGCTTCAAAATGTTCCAATAGAGTTGAAAGCGTCGGTTACGTTAGTACCGCCACATTTTTAAAATCCAAGTAAAATTAATGTTATTTTAATGAAAATTGACAAATCATTTTTGGTTTTAGGTTTTTTTTTTTTTAGTAGAATAATAAACCCACGATTATGCTACTAGCAGATGACGTTACTTACTAAGGACTGATATTATGAAGTGATCAAAGTCAACTTCAATAATGTAAATCAAAGTTATGTTATCGCCTTAATATATTTTAAATATGTTTGCAGAATGCCCAAAGTAAAGAGTTATTGTGAAAAACGAAAAGTAGTACATAAATTATAAAACATACCCAACTTGCTTGAGAATACTACCTAGTTATTTTAAAATACCAAGCTTAATGAAACATTTTGATATACACCGCCTACTGGCAATATTTATATTCATTGTATTTTCTTGAAACCATTGCAAAATAAAGTTATCTCTTAGTTCTTAGACATCATACTTTAAATTTCGTTTTTTGAACGACTTTGTTGTCCTAGACTTAAAAGTGAGTTTATACATTACAGAAATAACTCTTCTAATATATTTCATAAGAATTATAATTTTTATATATAATATTTTGGAGTATTTTACATTGTAGGTACCTATTACGTTTAGGACATAGTTAGGGTTGAATGACTTTTATGTAAAATTGCTTTCTTACCAATCAAATTACCAACCATTGGAGCAATTAACTACCGAAAGAGCAATGAGTCCTTTCAAACCTCACCTGCCAGTTGGATGTTGAGTATTGTTCAAAGTTAAAACAAGCGAAGCATGTTAATTTATTCATGCATGTCTGACACGTGCGTTAATTTCTATGTCGAGTGGAGTCGAAAAACATTTTACTACAACTTCATGTCGGTAGTGACAAATATTTTAATTAATTTTTTTGTATGGAAAACTATGAAACACCAAAATTTCAATCACCTGAACAATAGAAAACTTCTGTAAATAATTTATTTCTGGACAGTTTAACATTTAGGATAATTGTGTAGATGCTAACAAAATGAGAATAAGGCTTTAGCCGGGATCGGGATATGTGCACAAGTGTGAACGAATTGTTTCTGTTAGTTTATTCGAATGTTAATTTTTTGTTTTATAAGAGGTAGTGTTGTAGTTAGTTTTTGTGTGAGGTTTCAACACATATTACACATAAATAATAAAATACAACTAACAAATAATACTGTACACTCTTATAACGTCTCTGTTAAATATGTGAATAATGTAAATGTGCTTAAAATATCATATTTTAATAATAACTTAATTATAATTTCTCACAGATATCAAATCAATGTATTTCATGTAATGTGAATTTGCTTTTTGAAAATGGAATATCACAGCTTGCTTAAGTAGTGATAAACTGTACAATATTCCATAAATAGTCAATCTAATATTGTCTGTAGGGATATCCTCTACCGAATATTACACGAAATAGAGTTATGATAAGAAAATTGTGTATATGATATATAACTATATTATAGTTTTGTTTAAATTAACGTCATATATATATGCCGTTTCTGCTTCGGGAATTGATCCGCGTTGTCGAGTCCGTATGTAGACTTCTGTTGTCTCGGGCTTTCGGCAATCTCGCTAGACCCACAGACACAGACACACAGACAGATTTTTTTTAAAAACCACTTTTTCGGTATCAGGCAACTTCAAAACATGGACATCTGCAAAAATCTCGAGGTCGAAACTTTTCATCATCACAATACTTCATTATAGTACGAATAAGAAAGTAAAAGTCAGTGTGTGTGTGACCACGATAACGGTCAAACCGCTATAGATATCAATTCCAAATTTTGTACTTACGAATATAATCTCCCTCTTGAGATCTGTTTTTCAGTAAAATCGGTAGTCGGAAGTAGCAGCTTACTTCAGTCAAGGAATCGAATTTTGCCAATATTTCGTCAACTACTAAGTTTAAACAAATTTATAAAGAATTCATATGTACTTAAAATTAAAATTGAGACTAATTTTATTTAAAAAGTTTTTCGAAATTCCTACCGGAAGTAGGTCTTTTACTCCTATATCGAAAATAAGTTTCTTGCAAATATTTTGCAGTCATGCTTTTTAGGCAGGTACGTTATGGGTATATAAGTATTTAGAACTTAATTTTCAACAGCTTTTCTATAAAAAGATTTTCAAAAATCGGACCGGAAGTACCACTTTCACTCTTACCAAATAGCGATTTTTTGGTAACATGTCGTAAATTATGCTTACTATATATATTTATCAAGAGTACAAAAGTATTTATAGCTGGATTTGCAATATTTTTTGTATACATGAAATTTCAAAATTCGGACCAAAAGTAACACTTTTATTCTTAGGGAAGTACCACGAATATCATAAAGTATGCATTCCATAGCGATTTATTAAGAAAATGGAAGTTCTTAGAATAGGATTTTGAATAATTTTTATGTAAAAAAATTCTAAAAATTGTATAGTTTGAAACGCTCATACGTATAAGAAAGTCGTGTGGTGGCCACACCTCATTTTTTCTTATATTTTTGTTCTATTTACAATAGGCGCTACGTGTTCGTATAAAATAAGGCATATACGTTTTTGTTTTCTTTAATGTAAACAACAAAAATAAAGGAATTGGATTTTTTGCTTTAAAAGGAGATGACATAAGTTAACAAATTTTTTTCACTGAATATGTATCACTTAATAATATTAATAATATTTTTGCATTTAAGTCTACTCAGAAAAATAACTACAATTTTGTGAATCAGAATCGTGTTGTACTCTTGATACCTGTTCAATAAGAGAAATACATAGTATCGGATATTACTATCAAGGCTATAGTAAGGGGTCTTATCGTTTATGAGTGACTGATATCCAAAATTATATTTTCTTCGATTATTCTCTAAAAAAATTGTTCAGTACACACAGTTTCCATGACGTTAAGTGCTCTTTTAAATACACCATGACCAGCTGTAATTTCGTGTGCTTTAGTCACATGGTGAACTTAGCAATGGGCTCTTTAGTTATGAAATGGAGTTAGCTCCAGGTTTATTAATGGAAAAAATCATTGAAACTCAATCAAGTTAGTTGACATTTCTCATCAACTTGTCAAAATATCCCGATTTGAAGCGACAGCAGGCAAGTAATGTTGTATTATTTTGATTATTTGCTGTCGTAAAAAGGTATAGTATTTGTTATTAAACTCGTTAGTCACTCGTTTTATAAAATTTAATGCTTAATATACTATTTCGTACATTTAGTATTGTAATTTGATATTTTTTAGTTTGTATTTTTTTTGGATTTGCAGATTATTCTGTATTTTCCTTTTATTTGTTTTACATATCTTGTCTGACATTAAATATATAAATAAATAAGCAAATACATTACTCTTATTAACCCTATTAATTTTTATTTGAATAACTGTTTCAAATGTCTAGATTACGAAGTCGATCATCAACAGTGTAAGGTAGAACACTTATTACGTTCTATTTTAAATCGACACGTCGTTATTTGAATAGAAGTCACAGGTCATGTTATTCATTATTTATTACAACTGTAACCGCAAATGTATTGTCTTTGATCTGACATTGATAAAACGGTAGGTTACATTGTGTTTTTGGTCATTTTTAAAAGGTATATATTGTTCTATAGGAACTAATCAATTCAAAGTATACAGAGCATAAACGTCTATACTTCTAATGAAGCGATACGTGAAACTATAAATCAATCGGAAAATTAGAATTTACAGTTAGTTGTACATCAATTATATTTTTAGTTAAATAATTGACTAGCTGCCACACGCGTAGTGTTCGTATCTATTAAATGGGTGCTGCATATGTATCTCTATCTGTATATACTACCAAAATATAAACCTCAATTTTCAATTAGGACGCACGAAACTTTTACTATTGAATAATTGATTTATGTGGCTCGTCACAAAGAAAGACCGTTCAACTTCGTAGCTGCAACAAATTTCAGTCTTTTTTAAAGGATCATTAAGAATATTACCGCATAAGAAATACAACAACCACATCTAGCTTAATGGTTGTAAGTAGCATTTGATAATTGTTTGGATATAGTAAATATGCTTTCTTGAAATATACATATTTCTGATTTATGTATGAGGAGTTGGTCTGAACAATTTTAATAAATAATACGCTTCGGACGTAGAGAAAGTACTACTCAAACGACGTCGTTTTTCAAAAATATTAATTGCATAGATATATCAATGAAAAACTTTTGAGATATTTTTAATTTATTGATCGTGAAATATACATTAGAAAATTAACTTTCTGTTTAATTCTCATTACCCTATTTGGTTTTATAGTTCAGCCTAACATAATTCACAATTTACAGCAGATTTAACTGGTTGTCTTAGAAGTGATTTAATACACCTACTAGTTCTGCGTAATTACAGTAATAGTTCCTAGGCCTTGAAAGGTCATGGGATTTTAGCAAGAAATGTCTGTTACGACTGGAATTTTATAGAGCATTTACGCACATTTATATTTAGAGCAAGTACATGAATCTAGCGACATCGTTCTATGATTTGATAACTCCTGTCAATGAACATCAATTTGCACACCAGCGGAAGTAGAAAATATGTCTAACACATCTTCTCATACATACTTTTATAACTTATCGATTAAAGTAGGTTGAGTCTTATAGCATCAAAGAATTTAGTTAATAATATTAAGTTCCACTTCAGACACTTCATTCAATTAGAATAATCAAATGAAAACAGCATTCATACTCATTTCTTTTAAGCAACCATGCTGATTTCTGTAAATAGAATGCGTTGATGTTGAAAGGTATATTAATCATTCCTTCTGTGAGGGTAATAGCTGTATGGTACTATTTATAAGAATTGAATTTTATGATTCCTACGAAAATTGATGAGTATTTCTCTGGGATGCAATCGTAATTTTCCGAACACTAATAATGTGTTGACCCTTCTCTATTTTTACACTTATCGTTAGTTAATTACGCATCTAAAATGTTGTCGGAAAGCGTCTACATTGACTTGGGGTGGTTGCAAATTATTCGTACTCCGTACTGCCATATCTCACATATACTCTTGATTTTCTTGCGAACAAGAAGACCACGGTAGTTCCTTAACATTAGCAATCGTATTAGGAACTTCGAACTAACCCTTGCTGTATATGGAAGCACATTAAGCTGCTAGAAAATTAAATTTACAAGTTATTGAAGATCTGGCATTAACATTGTTTCAGCATTTTATTAATGTAATATATTATTAATGTTTTTGGATTTATTATTAAATGAAATCTAGTTCCATGGCACACCATTAAATCTTGAGAAAAACTGTTGTATTGCTTTCTCTAGGACGGGATTGCCGGTTCAATTGTTCGTTTGAGGTGCTCTCATCGTAAACTTATTTGTTCCTCGCTATTTTTTCTTCCATCTTCGTCAATAATGAGCATTTACGTCCTACATGACCAGCGATTTTATGGCCCTTTTCACATGCGACTGAGAGTTGGCATCCATAATCAGTCCTAACTTACTGGGGCCATTGGTTTACTTGGTATGTCTCATATGCGATGTATATGAAATACGCTACTTAAACCAATGACTTCCGCCTGTCATGACTAAACATGGCATCTGGAACAGACCACTAATAGAAAATACGGCTTCTAGATGGCAAACTCTCCTAACACTCTCCAACTTAATTAAGTTTTGAATATTCAAATACTGTAGACTAGGAGGCGACTTTTACACTCTACTTGGCTTAAATAAGTATGCCTTGTATGTTATTGTTTATTGTCTATACTAACTTGATTAATCCTTTTTATCTTGATGCTGACATTAAATCATCAGTTTTTATACCAACGTATTTGGTGCTCATTTATTTATGACAGTCAGTATATTTATTCATTATGAAGATACTGATTGTAGATGTAATGATTCCAATAATTATTATTAACTAGAATATAGTCAAAGGATAGAAAATACTTAATTAAAATACGAGGATAACTTGGAAAGTAACATCCGTTACTTTAAATAAAAATGCCCTAGATACATCAATTTTTTTTATTTAAATCTGAAGTGTACAGCTGTCCTTTACTTTCAACATAGCCACTATGTACAGCTAAGCACTTATCATAGTATTTTACCAACCTACAAATCCCTTCTGTTTAAAACTCAGGCATCTGCGAATTTAGCCAACTTGTCACAGCATTTTAAAGTCCCTCATCGTCAGCGAAGTGCTGTATTCTAAGCAACTTTCTTATGCGAGTGAATAGAAAAGTGGATAATTAAACACGTCGCATTTGAATTTGCAAAAAAAACCCTGTGCTTGCTGAGAACTGTGGGAGAACTAGCGTAGTAATGCAGAAACACAACTCCAGATGTGACCAGACGTTAACGTTTGTACTACTGAATGGACCTTTTCAGAGTATTACAGTAGACTTCAGAAGTGAATGTTGAAACCACATTCCATGAACTCGACAAGTAAGATACCCCTAGCTTCCCAAAATACGGTGACCATAACGTTCATCGCTGACAAATCTCGACATGCTTTCCTCGGCCTGTTTGGGGACCAGTCTGGATTCCATACCATTGATTGTTGTTAGGCTCAGGATTCACATTCTCTACACAAATCTTGTCACCAATCACTATTCTGTTCAAAAACTCATCTCTGGAAAAGAAAGTTTAAGACAGCGCCCAGTTAATTTGTGGTGTGGAACTCTGTGAGAATTTTTTGTATCCCTTAAGCACAGTACTTTCGAAGGCCTAATTTTTCGGCGACTACTTTGTGCAAAACATTGTATGAGAAATGTTCATAAATAGTTGTGAGAGCTTCGAGACTGTGAGTCGACGATTTTCACCAATTTGTTTGACGGGATCATCGCTCACAAAGGTGGCCTCCCGCTCTCTTAATTCATAATGAATGTTTGTTCTTCCTGCGTTAAAAAATCTGACACACTGACGCACTACACCGTGACTTATAATATTTGGGGTATGCGACATAAATTCATTATGAATTCACTATGAATGTCTGATAAGGTAAAATTTTTTTCCCAAAGAATCTTTTTACTCTGCGTACCTCGCATTTGGAGGAATTTTCAATGACAACGTACATTTTGTGGCGTTATAACTTGCAAATTCGTGGTAGTACGATGCTCTCACTAGAACAGCTGAAAGGATAAGGAATCACAGATTCTTCGATGTAAGAGCGGTTGCACTCCACCCACTTCTACTAGCGCTCCGCCACATTATTTTCTGAATTATCCTCTTATATTATAATGTCCAATATTGTCCTATTTGATTTACTGGGTAGGAACTTTACTTTTACACATTTATGTTATGTGACGTAACAGTATTCAGTTTCGAAGAATGTTTTATACAATAAAGACTGTATTATTATTATCTTCGCGAGATTTGCATCACTAATTCTAACACATCCTGTTTCTACATATATGCACAATACATGTTTCCAAATGTGACCCCTTAAGATCGAACTCCAATACTCTTAAATATTTCGAGGTTTCCAGTTATTTCGTTTGTTGCTCCGAAAACAATCAGCTCTATATCTCTCTCTCTCTAGTTTGTAGATTTCTTACCCACATCACTCTCCATATTTTTCTATATTTCGACAGTGAAAGGACCAGTGACCCTTCTTTTACTATAAGTCATAAATTGCATGTATGCATGATTCTAGTTAATGTAGTTGTTCTAGTTAGAAAATTATATCATTCTTAAATTTTGGATATATTGTTAAGAGGTGAGACTTCCTTTTTCTGACAGTATATAAACAAATGTTATTAAAATTAAATAGAACAAATTACAATAAGAATGTAAAAATAATGTCTGGAATGATTATCTCAATTTTGCATAAGTTATGAAAGAAATATCAGTCAAAAGTAATTATTATTATTGTTATATAATATTAAGTATTTATAATGTAAATCACGTTTAAAAAAATTAAGGGTTTTTAAAAAACGTATTAATATTAAAAGTAATTATTTTCAAAAATCCTTATTAAAAGTCGTGTATACTTAGCTGCATAACCAGTACCTGGGATGTATTTTAAGTTGCATATCTATATGCCTACAACACCCAGTTATTAAATTTAAGATGCATAAGAAAATGTACCTAAAGCACAAGAGCGAATGTTTTAAAAATAAGACACTATTCCCAACCTACGGAGTCGAAGATTTTTTGTTTGTTTGTTTATATTTTCGTTTGTCATATTGTTGATGCACGTTAATTTAAATTAATTTGATATTTTATAATAAATGTGATAATTAGAAACAAAATTACTCAGATGTGACAATAATCTGTAATGTTATCATTATACAAGAGTAAATATATTATTATTATTAAACCAAAGGCATATCTGTTTCGGTAATTTTGCTAATCTTAAAAAGAGAAAACAGTATAAAACTGCGAATAGAAGTAAGTACGTATATAGTTTACAGTAGCTGAAATCTAATTTTGTAATAAATTACTATAAAAGAATATTGTCCATTATTGAATTAGCTGGTTTCTTACCAAAAGTGAATGACGTCAGTTTATTATGAACATTATCAAGGTCGAGCTAAAAGATAAGTATTTGAATAATAGAAGCGAAGAAGGTTAATAATTTGAAATCCGCTTATATCTAGTTCAATTATTGCTGTCAATAGTTTCCAACAGCAAGGCAGCATATCAGAAGAACTTACAAAAGGCTGAACTGCAAAAGGTCTTGGCAGGTCATTTTTCATTAACATCAAAACTTCAATATATATATATATATATGTTCTCTTTCAGGTTTCCGCGGGTAGTAGTATGTGTTGTCACTGGATTCCGGGTTTTCTTCCGCGTTTCCACTGCTTGGTCTTTGGAAAGACCGATGCTGGTTTCTTGACGACGTTTCGGCAAAATCACACTTGCCATCTTCAGGTCTGCGATAACTGTCTGCTTCTGCTTCTTGTTATTCGTAAACAGTTTACGAATAAAAAAATAGGTAGAAACATATATGTCTGTAGCTACAAATACATCTTAACACATACATAGTTGCATCGCTGATTGTTTATGTATTTCAATCAAAATTGTACATGTTTAGGTGAACCTAGGCCATTTTGATAGGATTACATGGATAGTATCGATTGTCCTATGCTTTTTTGCTTTCATTTACATTTATACATGACTATTTTACATTCTATATTGTTATATTATCAACAGTTCTACTCTTAATTTTTCTTTATATAGTTGCGTCGTTGTTATTTGTATATTTGGATTGACTGAACAGTTTGTGGTAGACCTCAAGCCTTTTGATGTGAATATATAAGTAATCTCGACTGTCCTATGCTTATTGATTACATTTTCATTCATACATTTTGATTTACATTTTATATTTGTCATTGTTTTCTAATTGACAACCAGTTGTCATATTGTTATTACTTTTAATTCATTGTATGCCACTACTACCAAGAAGATTTTCAATTTTTCAATACATTTGTATAATTGGCAAAGAATTGTAATATATTTTATTAACTGCCTGGTTGAAATAAGGCATTACACAGTATTAAGTATTTACACAGTTGTTTTACACTTGGACATTTTGGATTGACATTTTAAGGTAATACTATATTTTTTATTCACATATTAATGCTTTAACATACACCTTCTTTGTTATGCTGCACTGACGAAACCAAATTAGGTAGAAACATATATGTCTGTAGCTACAAATACATCTTAACACATACATAGTTGCATCGTTGATTGTTTATGTATTTCAATCAGAATTGTACATGTTTAGGTGAACCTAGGCCATTTTGATAGGATTACATGGATAGTATCGATTGTCCTATGCTTATTTGCTTTCATTTACATTTATACATGACTACTTTACATTCTATATTGTTATATTATCAACAGTTCTACTCTTAATTTTTCTTTACATAGTTGCGTCGTTGTTATTTGTATATTTGGATTGACTGAACAGTTTGTGGTAGACCCCAAGCCTTTTGATGTGAATATATAAGTAATCTCGACTGTCCTATGCTTATTGATTACATTTTCGTTCATACATTTTGATTTACATTTTATATTTGTCATTGTTTTCTAATTGACAACCAGTTGTCATATTGTTATTACTTTTAATTGATTGTATGCCACTACTACCAAGAAGATTTTCAATTTTTCAATACATTTGTATAATTGGCAAAGAATTGTAATATATTTTATATATATATATATATATATATATATATATATATATATATCAATGTGTTATGCTTTCCGGTTCTGTTATCAATCCTTTTCCAAAAATTGAACCAACTTATTCTTAATCTAGATATTGTATATACGTATAATTTATTCTTTGAACTGTGAAGTAACGTCGACCTGGTGTTTACGGGGAGGACAAGCCATCTAACGTCTATTTATTCGATAATTCTAAGTATTACAACCCCATTGGTTACAGTTACGACACAGATAAAATGAAATTGTCATTTCTCGGTATCGGAACCAACTCAATGAATTGAAGCTCCATGTGTAGATATGAAAACAGAAGGTACAGTTAATGTCATTGTCGATTAAAATGCTTTAAGGGGAACTATTTCGTAAGGTTTAATGGCATTAGTTACACATCCACCAGCACGTATGTCTAAACGTAATCCAAAGGTAAATTAAAATATCTTTATTTATATTGACCGCGGCTCACAAATTCAGGGGCGCATTCGTTATATGTAAATTTAGTTATATATATTTTTAGATTAAGTATTTTATACCTGTTTTATATTTTGTGAAAATAATTACAATAATGTGTATTGCTCACAAAAAAATTGATATCGGTTCTTCAATGCATAATCATAAAATGGAATTGGATAGTCAAGCAACTACTTCATAAATTAAAAATTATGATTTGAACTAAATGTGTTTATAAAGTACTGGTGTGCAATTTTCGTAATAAAGTGAATATGAATTAAACATTTCAAAAACTTTGTGAGCTACTAAATATGTCTTAAGAACCCTAAATCCATACAGCAAAAAATTATAATAAATCCTCCAACATCATGCGTCAGATGGTAGTTCGACGTAAGTTAACTTGCTGAATACATAAATTCATAAATCATAAAAAAGCATACCAGGTGGATGTACATGAAATGTAAGTTTATTTCTTCCAAAAATGTTGTAGAATGTTGTACTAACAGTTCCATTAATTCTTCCATTATCTGCTCTTTATTGTATACATAGTGTAGTGTATACCAAATTTACAGGATAATAGTTATCATTATCGCTTTTCTCCAACATTATTAATTTGCTTGACTATAAGAACTATTTCTTGGATCGAAAAAAAAATATGTGGCCTCAAGGCAAAATTGTTTGAATGTATGAGGTAGGCGCCACAAATTCTCGGCCTAATATAGAAAAAAGAAACTAGGAACAATATAAGAATTTTTATTTTTCAATGTAATCTCCCCTAACTTCGATAACCTTGTAAAAATAATCTGAAGTTTTTCCGTCAAAATATTCTATAACAGCTGCTTGCATCTCACTGTCGTCCTTAAAACTACGTCACCTAAGGTCCAATTATTATATGATATTTTGTTCCTCATTCATAATGCAACAGTACACAGAATAATAGTTTCAGAAGCTGTTGTTGCTGATTCTGATTTACACTAAGAACATGCATTATAACTTATTATACACAGTTGATAAGTTTTGTTTTTTGAATGTCAGTAGAATACCTAAGGGCACAACATTTAGGAATGACGATGAACTTTCAGTTGTCTTTAGAAACTATTTCGTAGAGAAAGCAAAGGAATATTTCATAATAAATTAATCATGATGTTACTACCTAGTAAAACACATTGTTGTTGCTGCTTTAGCTTTTGTTTTGATACTTAATCCGATAAGTTAAAATTATGTCATTGTGGTTATTACATTTTTGTACTCACCGCCTGTAAAGTGACATTTGGCGTATGCATCGCTCGACCAGCAAGGAGTATTTCCCAGTCAAGGCGACTGTAAAAATTGAAAAAGACACTGGCTTTTTGGGACATTTAAAAACAATCTAACTTGATCGTAATAAAATTTAGTCTATAAAATACTACTTCCCTCGACAATTCTTCACTAAAAGTTGGGGAAATAGGAGTAATAATTAAAAATTCTTCCAATAAATTTGTGGCGCCATCTATTTGACTATTTCTCAAGTAACATTGAAATTGACAGTTAATTGTAATCAACCTAAAAAGCGACGAATTCACTATAAATATAAGAATAAAAACGTCATAAGTAAGAATATAATAACTTATACTAAATTTAAATGTGAGTAATTGGTACGTACAAGAAATGCTTAAATTAATTAGGTAATCTATTTTAGGTTAGGTATGATACTGATGACATTAATCAATAATATTTTTTTAATTTAATGTTCGTACAAAAAATATTGTACAAACCACGTGCGTGAAGACATCTTCCACGTATTCGCACAATTAAAAGCACTCGCTTCCTGCGGTCACTCGTGCTTTCAAAGTGCGCTCATGCGTCTTAGTCTTCCCACACTTGGTTCGAAAATAACTATGTTTGGCTTTGGTGTTAGTGAAATTATGTTTTCTTTTTGTTTTGGTAATAGGTAAAGGACTACAATGTGGTTGTAAACATGATGGCAGAGTTTATTTCATCAACCATAAAGCCTAGAATGTTTAAAGTGGAATTTGGACGAGATATATATGAATTGTTTTCAAGACACACTCGGTGTAGAAGAATTAATAAAATAATGCGGGATCATATAGAAGTAGTAATATCGATAGAAACATTGCTCTTAATTTAGAGTTCATCTAGTAATTAGTTTAAAAATATCTATGAATTTATGACATAATGTAATTTTGTGTACAGAGTCTCTACAGATTTTGTGTGGAAAACTTGTAATTTTCTCCAATATTATATAGACTTCTAATAAGTTTTTACGCAATTTTGGTTTAAAACTTCTTTTATGTTGGTTGCATTCTGAAATTGAACAATATTTTTTAGTTATGGAAAAAACTGAAACTATATCAGGACAAGAAATGAATTTAATCACTACTTTAGCTAATAATGTGAATATTTGGTGGTTAGACAGATTTATAAAAGTTACTATTACCAGTCTGAGTGCAGTATTGACAATAGGAGAATCAAAAATAATAAAAAAGATCACTGAAGATTTTCTACGAAAATTACCTTGCGATGTCGCACTTGGGTAACAGATGCCGCTGAGAATCTCTCATGGCGTTTGGTACGTAAGTTGACAATATCAGGTTTTCTAAGCTGTTGAGGCATTGTGAACAAACACGTTCGTGCACTGATGAGACCAAAAGGTCGAAACAGCTGTCTGCACGTTGTTTGTTCGCTATGCCGGCTTAGGGTAGATGTGCACTCATATATTTATTCATATCCGAATTTTTTTTTTTTTCGTATATGTATACTTGCGTGATTTAATATAGTTGCCAAAACGGCGCGTTTCCAAAACATGAAGTCTTACTATACAATGCAATTTTTAATTTTTATGCATCAAAGTAAATATAAATTGTTATATATTAAATCAAGTCTTTTTAGAGTAATGTATATGTCATACTTGATTTAGTAATCTAACTAAGATTTTATTTATTTGAATATAATGGTATAATATTTTATATAAAATATGAAACTCAGTAGCACGGCTGGCATTTGTAACTAAAAAGTTCCAATTTTGCAAATCAAATTTATCAAAGTTCTTGCCAATATTGACGTTCCAAAGTTAATGAAAGATAATTCCTTCAATCTTTCAAAACAAAGTAAGACGTAACGATATGACTCAAATTAACGTAAAATGAAAAGAAATGTTTGTAGATTAGCATGTGAATATATGGTTTCTTATATTTCACGAATATATTGAGAAGATTACATCCAAATCTTGAGTACGATCCTGAACAAAATGACATCACAAAATTTAAACAAGTCACTACAGCGTAAACCCTGGACATAGGAAGAAGAGTAGAATGAATTTACGGACATTACCTATTAAAAAGTTGTCTCGTCACCCGTATATGTTAACCGCTCTGACACTTCTCTAAATATCCGAGTATATATAGCCAAATATATCTGAACATGTATAACATTCGATGTGCGCCCTTAGCTCAATTATACGCAACAATAAACTACAGCGTACGTGAAAAAAATGCCTAACCATTGTGTCCATTGCAAGTTCTTCGAAAATAAATTAAAATTGCAGATCGCAAATGTCACCAGCCGCGTTTAATTTGTACACCGGATTAATTGATAACTCGAAATGTTTTCTTATTTGCGTAGTTTGGGGTGTATTTGAAGGAGAGTTCTTTCATGTATGTATTCTTGATCGTTACCGAACACCTGCCAAATTCGATGCGCTTAGTTTTTAATCGTACATTTTATTCTTTTCTGGCATCGAAATCGAAATTGACTGTTGTACTTAATTATGTAAATTGTATAAAATGTAAATGTAAGAGAAAATGAAAAGAAGCGTTTGTCATTCATTGAATACCACTATTAGCAAGAATTAAAAGAGGAAGTATGATGTTCTAATTTAGCTATTAGAGTATAACATTAATTATTCTTGGGTATATCAACGATTTCTAGCTTAAATTTAATATTGGCAAGAACTTTGAAGAAATAAAAAGAAATAAAAGGAACAAAAATTGCTATATTAGAGATAGACAATACCATTACATTAAAATTTCTAGCCACTAAGCTCAGCGAGAGTGACAGTGGAATAACTTATTTGATTCGGTAAAAAAATATTTAGTAAGGAAAATAGATGGAGAGAAATAAATTTTCAATACAAAAAAGGAAAAACAATAAGATATATACTATCTAAAAGTAGAAATATGAAATCTGATCTGATCTAACAGCCATGTCTTCAGTCCACTCTTGAAGAGCTCAACAGATTTTTTCTTCCTCAGGTCAACATTTAAACATCTGAGGCAGTAGAACGTCCTATTAAGCTTCTGGCACCATACTTGTTTTCACGGTTTTCACGTCTGGCAATACATCCTTTTTCTTTAAGCCTTGTAGAATATCCGTTATCCACTGTCGGAGGATTTTGAATGATAATAAATTTATTCGTTACAAGCCTATTCATAAATAGTTCATCCACAGGTAGTATAGGCTGAGATGTTTATGTATTTCATGTGCTGAGTTCATATAAATTTAAAGACTGTTGAGGTTTGCCTCATACATATATACCGTATGATAAATATGACTCAAAGAACGCCATTATTTTAGTTTTAAAATAGGTTGTGCTAGAAATTTTTTCAGCCAAAAGAACTTTCCATGTACCGAAGATCTTTTGTTAGCATATATAAGTGTGTCTTCAACAAAAAATTCTTATCTATCTCAATACCACGAATTTCGTTCTGTTATATTTGTATGCGCTTGTTGCAGCAACAATTGGAAGTTTTGCCATTCAAATATTAATCGGAGTAGAAGATCACTTTTGGGCTTACCTGTCCTGTCTCAAGTTGCGGGAAAAGTATATGAATCAATACTGTTTTCTCCAAGTTAATCATTTTAAACTCTATTATATGTCAATCTCTGGAAATGCTTAAATTTACTTTGTATAATACTATTTGCTGTTTCTAATGTTTATAATTGATGAAAATAATCGTATTATCTACATATAAGTGGTATTGACATATAATAGTAATAATTATATTACTGATGAAGATAATAAACTTTATTTAATGGTATTTTATGTGTGTATATGACGAAATATATATCATAAAGATAAAACGAAAAGCGTCGAAATTATCTAGTCTGTTTTATATCATTTGACATGTTATTATAAATTTTAATACAAGCCATAGCCTAAAATTTGGTCTGGTAAAGTAATCCAGTGAATTGGATAGTTGACATGTAGATATCTTGTTTTATAGCATGCTTGATAATGTGACTAGATATATTCTCTATTAATAAAGAAGAACACTGAACATTCGTATATATAACCTACTCTATAGTTTGAAAATACCGCAAAAGGTTTTCTTTAAATTCATGGTTTTGATAATTCGTAAAATAAAACTTTTTGTATCAGTACTCGTATATTAGTTCCTCAGAAAATAATGCCGTATCTTGCAACAGATTCCAAATTAGTAAGATAAATATTTCTCATAAATTCCTGCTTTGTGTAATTATTAATAAGTTTTATCCCATAACAATAAGAATAGTCTTTGTAATACTGAAGATATATGTGGTGTCTTATGCAAGAATTCTTCAACAGACACATCCAAAAAATTTTATTTGTTTAGTTAATCTTATTCAGGTATTACCTAATTCTATGTTCGCTGATATTTTAAATTTCTTTATTGACAAGTCATTTATTTTTAGAAACCACTTATTTACGAAAATGGCTCCAAAAAGTATACAAGGGTAATAAAAAAAATATGTATGAAGAGTCCACAAAAAATGCAAAAGGTGATTAACACAAATACTTGCTGATCACTTTTCCACATAATCAACAAATCCATTTAGGTATTTATCTGAACATCTGAACGCAGGACCAACCCTGCTTGGTAGAAATCAGTTTCTTGCCCTCTCTCTCTCTCTCTCTCTATCTCGGTAGCAGTTTTCACAGCAATGTCTAAAAGAAAATTTCTCAATTCTTGAGTTTGATGAGCAGTGTGGGGCTAGCTATTGTCATGCACGAGAATAAATAAAAGCATTACTCAACTTGCCAGGATGTTTGCGTCAGATGGGTTCACGTAACCTCGTTAAAGTGGCACAATAACAATTATCAGTAACAGTACGGTCACGTTTCAGACACTCTATCAGGATAACACCACAACTTCTAACGACACAAAACGTTTTGCCGTCTCAGTCTGTCTACAGTACAGACGTACTTATACTATCAACACGGACAACCGCTATAAGACATCTAGTGCCATCTGTCTCCACACTGGAGAAATATTTTTCTTCCACAATAATTACTTTTCAAACGCTACTGCTTGTATCCTTTCTTTTTGGAATTTATTCACAAAATCGTTCACATGCACCACAAAAATAAGGGTACCGGGTATACTGCCCTGTTGTTATCCCACTTTGTTAACCAACGTTTTTGAAACATATATAATTTTCTTCTACGTTTTTTTGTATAGTGGAAAGATAGGATGTAAATAATTTCAACCTATTGCCTCTTATTTCAAAATGCAATCGTTTGCTTCGACTAATGTTGAAACAAGTTAGTGTCCAATTCAACCCGCTCCAAATATTGAGTAGTTTTACTAATAAAATTAAGAATTGCTACTTATATATAAATACCGTTTATATATCCATATTGATGCTTATTGAATGAAGAACAAATGCTTATAAAACCAAGCAATCTTTTGTACTTTACTAATTCAATTAAATCTATTAGATATATAACTTTCCATACATATCCACATTTATATCTCTGTTTAATAATTATAGTTTTTCACCCATCTAGAAATCTCCACTCATCATATAGCTTGTAATAATTATATAAAGAAGATAATTTATTAGTCGTATATAGACATATTCTCAATACTTGCTGGTATACCATCAATGCCACTAGGCCTACCAGTATATTATTTTTTTTGTTTTTTTTGCAAGCTGGTCTAGATCAACAGGTGAAGTACGTTTCAAATATAGTGATGCTATTTGCATACAAACTTTTTCAGGTTTTCTGTTGTAATTGTGGAATTACGTTTAGTAGAAATTTATTAGTATTACAACTAGTTAATATTTACAGGACATTCCTCGCAAAACTTACAATCTTCTTCAACCTAGTCCTGAGCTCACAACAAATACCAGAGGAATGGCACAGTAGCATTACAATACCTATTTTTAAAAAGGGACAAAAGACCTGCCCCGGAAACTATAGGGGAATAACGCTCCTAAATACAACAATGAAATTATTCACAAGCGTCCTCAAGCAGAAACTAGAAGCGCAGATCGAAACCCGAGAAGAACAACAAGGATTTAGAAAAAAATAGATCAACGACTGACGCGCTATTCATCATCAAGCAGCTAAAAGAAAAGTCAATGGAATTCAACAAACCCCTCTACATCTGCTTCGTCGACTTGACAAAAGCCTTTGACAAAGTACGCCTGGAAGATATAGTTAGATTACTAATTAACAAGAGAACGCCATCCAATATCGTAAAAATAATCCGACTACTAAACACGGGCAACACAACAAAAATTAAAGCAGGTGAGCACACAACTGCCAATATCCCAACGCCGGGCGGAATCAGACAGGGGGACAGCCTGAGCCCATTCTTGTTTAACCTATTAATGGACGAAATCATACGGGAGGTCGCGTCGCTGAATTTGGGCTATAGAATGAGCAGGAACAGAGTCAGTATGGTGTGCTACGCGGACGATGCAGCAATCCTAGCGGAAACAGAAGACGATCTACAGAAACAGCTCTTTAAATTTTATCAAACAAGCCAACAGCTGAACTTGAATATATCCACCGACAAAACAAAAGCCATGACAATCGCTAAAGAACCAATTAGATGTAAACTCGTGGTGGAAGATAAACCCATCGAGCAAGTCAACCAGTTCAGGTACCTCGGCCTTGACATCTCCAGTGGTCATGACCCAACCAAAGACCTAAGGAACCAGATTAATAAAGCGACATCGCTATCAGGATGTTTAAGAGAGATAGTTTGGTCGAATCAATACATGCGAACAGACAGCAAGATAAGAATCTACAAAACCTGTATAAGGCCCGTCATGACTTATGGTATAGAAACGCGCGAAGAAACAAGCAAAACCAAGAACATGCTAAGAGTTGCTGAAATGAAAACACTACGAACTATCCTTGGCAAAACCAGAAAAGACCGTATAAGAAACACCGATATCAGAGAACAGTGCGGGATAGTGGACGTGGTGAGATGGGGGAGACAGAGAAGAAGAGGATGGTACGATCACGTTAGGAGAATGGACGAGAGCAGATTGCCACGCGTAGCACTAGAGGGAAAGCCGGCAGGGGATCGAGCACCGGGAAGGCCACATAAGCGATGGAAAGACAGCTGGAAATCAACATCACAGGAAAAACCATAGCTACAAAGTCAGTAATTAACAGACCAATAGGTCTAGAACAAGAAGAAGAAGAAGAAGAAGAATATTTACCTATACGAATTAAATATTCTTCAGCAGTTACTTAAGTATTGTATTATATATTATTATAAATACATTGTTTATATAAGAATATTAGTATATTTTGTTTTATTAAATATACTGTTTAAATTTTCGGATATGCTTGTTTTTAAAGAATGAGGAAGATCGTACAGAGCTTTTGTCCATTGTGAGATTTACGCATTAAAAGGAAGTGTTCTAAAATCTTATTAAAAGGGAAATTATATGAAACACATTGAGATATTTTAAAATTATTAATTTGAAAATGTAAATTAATATTTCGCAATGTAAAAAGGATCACTTCAATAATTAACTAAAATATAGAGTAGATGTAAGTTTATACCACCAAGTTTTTAAAGGAATACGGTTTGTTTTATTGGCTATATATCGTTAATACTAGTGTGAAGATTAGACATTTAATAAACAACATTTTTGCATATTAAACACATATCCCTAATTGTCGGAGCCAATAAAATGAAGGTTTATGTTCAGATATCTGCATGTATTGCCTTTTTATTCAAGATTATTCATAAAAACCTATATTTCTAATATGAAAATGAATTATTATTAATTTATTATTTATTATAACACACAAATATTCGTGATTTATACATAGTTTACTATACGTATAGAAACCATAACATTCGTTTTTACTAACAAGCATGTAGCAGTATTTAGACTAATTGGTGATGCGTGTTCTTGGAAGATAAACTGTCAAAATTCCCGTGATATACATAGTTCTGCAGGCGTTTTAGGATTTTATATTTAGACGTCCGCAAGTTTCATGTGCGGTGTCTACTAGAACGGACATTCTTCGCTGATTTCACGTATGGCAGACAAGTGTCGTTAATGCAGGAAATGTTAGACTAGGTTCCGGATATAGGACACACTTCAGTCGCTTCGAAAATGCACGGCACGCTTCACATTTCTGTAATAATTTCAGCGACATTCACTTAAAACAGGGAAGTTTAAATTAGTTTTGTGGCATTTAATTATGGAAATTTTAAATCGATTTCCTTTGTGAGTAAGCAAATTATACATTTTCAAATAGTAACTGAGTAGTGATGCGTAATTGGGGTTGATATACAAGTCCACGTGTCAAATTTTAACACGTTTCGTCATAAATACATATATAAATACGTATTTTTATGAAAAGAATAAAAGTAATGTATTCAGCTTTATACGGCAAAAAAACAAAAGAAAGAACACTACCTAAACAATAGAATATATACTATCAGTAATCAAATGCTATGTTTAAAACGCGAGGGTTACTAGTAGCAGTATATAATGGTGCTTTTAGATGCGTTAAGAAGAATAAAAGAACTAAACTTTATAATTGAAATGTGAATTCTCAAAAATCCGTTCTGGCCCTCCTAACAGTAGCTACACTAAAACACGGACCGCCGCTATCTCAGCTTAAGATGATTGGGGTTCCGAATTGAGTGAGACGTAAGTAGGCAACAACACTCACACGATTACAATCCGTCAAGGTCAAGCGTGTGTGAGATTGTCATATGAAAAATGAGGTAGGGCGGTAGGGTCAGAAGAAAAACATTTAATAAATAAAACTACACGAAAATGTCACATACTATTCAAATTTCAGATAACAACTACATGTTTTATTTAAAACTCATCAACTATAAAATATAGCTGTATTTAAAAAAACAATTGTTATTCTCGTATCTTAAGAAACTTTAATTAGAGGAAACAAAATAATAAATTGAAAATTATCCTATATTATATTAAATATTAATAAACGGTTAAGTTAAATATAACAATAAAAAAATAAACATATCCTGCACATTTGACACAGACGGTTGTGCCACACAGGAGGCTCCAATTAAAACACGAAAGTTTAAAAGCGTAAGCCACTAGTAGCAGTATATTATGGTGCTTTTAGATGCGTTAAGAAAAATAAAAGAGCTAAACTTTAAAATTGGAATGGAAATTTCTAAAAATCCTTTCTGGTACTCCTGCCAGTAGCCTTATTAAAACGCGGGCTACCGCTATCTTAGCTGGAGATGATCGGGTAAAAAGTCAAAAGTCCAAAAAGTATATACTACAGGAAGGTAACCCCCTATAGTAACACAGCCTGTATATTGAACTATAGGTATGTAAGAATTTAAAAATGAAAATGATATTTAGATATTACAAATCGCGATTCACTAAGGGTATCAAGCCACAGGTAATCAAATAATAATAAAATAAAGAAAATATTTTTGAAAGGATATTACTTTACGAGACTTGAAGAATCGTAATAACTTAACAAACAACGAGATATAATACCTCAAAATTTAAAACTTCGAAGCAGTGCTTAGTGCTTCGAAGTGTAAGATGATCAAGCTTTTCCATTCACATGGATCGTTAACATAAAGCAAGAATTTATTCTACTACTTACATAGATTAAAATTATACGCAAGAAGCAATAAAGTATGTGCAATCGAAATATTGTTGAAGCAATTTCCTGAGAAAGAAGCAATAAAGTATGTGCAATCGAAATATTGTTGAAGCAATTTCCTGAGGGGTACAAATAAATATACTATGTATCGTCAGTTTCCGATGACTGCCTTTCATATTCAAACAACGGTACGAAACCGGACTTGTAAACTAAATTAGCTCGTAAGCTAATAAGGTATAAAATAATAAAACTTATCCTAACACTTAGAACGTGAGCAAACGGGTTCATTTGTATCAGGATGGTAACAAACCAACTGCTTTTGGTATATATCAACTGCCAATTTTAGCTCCAACATGGAAACGAAAACTGATAGTAATAGTTTGTGCCTCTAACCTAGCACAGTGCAATAATATGCTTCTGAGCTGGTTGCCAATTCTCTTAAAATAAAATTAGAAAAATATTACAAAAAGGCAAGGTACGAGTATATAATAAAGACAAACGAAAAGAGCATGTCTAAACTTAAAAATTTTAAAAGTTAAAGATATTTTCCTGACGAATCAGAGATACCTACGTAATTCAGCTCCAACTGGAGTGGATTATGTATTTTATACTCTTCGGGGTATTCAAAACCGCCCTCACGTACCTTGCATTTTCTAAATTCAAACTTTCTGTTCGGAAAAGAATCAATGGTCATCAACAAAGTTCATTAGCTTCTAATGCCAGTATGGTTCCCCCTAACACAAAATGCGATACATGTCATTAAAATATATAATATCACCTAATCTGCTATGTAAAATGCTGTATTGGACCAGCTTCAAATAGCTTGATAATAGATCTTTAAAATTAAGAGCTTCACTTTCAAGTAGATAAAGGAAAAATCCGTGGCAACCACGTGAAGGCGGCGCAAAAAACTATACTTATTGTAATTTAGATTAATACTGTGTATAGTGACGAAACCTATATAGAACATTATCATGCATTCAAATTAAAATTATCAGAAATAAGAACTGAATTAAATGAAACAGATACGCGAAGTTTAAAACGAAGTAATCTAGATTAACTACGCGGTCTACTCACAAGTGAAACCAATTTAAATACTAGTAGCATAAAAAATATAATCAAATGGACCAATAATACTGTTCAAGTATTGCAAATGACTAGCAAAAGTAAATAAATATTCTACTATTAATATGTGATCAAAAACATTTAAAGTTTAGCAATAGCAAGTGCTTTAAGTAATAAGGCAAATTCAGTAACCAACATGGGCCGGTAGATATAAACAGAATTTATAATCAAAACAAATTGAAAGCAGTTTAAAAACTCCTAAGGGGTGTAAGAAAAAGAGATATATACAAGTTAAACTTTTAGACCGTAGCACAAAATACTATCGCAGAATTAATCTATTATATTAAACAATACAGTATCACAGTACACAGACCGAGTGCTGACCGCTGGAAGGAGTCCTGGCTGCGCAACTTATAGGCCAGTGTGAGACAGAGAAAGTATTCGGAAAAAAGAAATGATAACATTTGTTCATCATCGCATACATTAGCCGGACGAAGGAGTAAATGCAGATAAGAAATCATATATATATATAGGAAACATACTGCACTTCGATGTGTAACGCTTGACAATTTTTCCAGACTGCTCGTGCTTATCCTAATATTATAAGAATTCACTGCGCATCTTTTGAGAGAAGCATCTCACCGGTCAGCTCTCAATCTGTGAGCTGTACTTCTCGAATGTATATATAAGCTTACAATGAAAATAAGTGTAATATATTTACTTTTATTCTAGCTCAAGTTAGAATGGAACTGTCAAATGACGAAAATTTGATCAAATTCATATTGCAAGGAACATAACATTAAAAAAGAAAATTGTAAAGACTAATAGCGAACATAATAGCATTGCAATCTCTTACAAAATAATCAACTTTATACTGATTTATGGAATATACTATTTTTTTCTTAATTATTTTATACTGATAATAGATCTTATATCATGTGGAAACTTGATAATGAAACTCATAACGGCGTAACCAAATCTTTTAGTTAGTACTCGTATATACAGTTGCCATTAGACGGTATTGAGATAATCAACAATTTTCTTTGTGTCCACTAGTGTATTAAAATTTGAATCGATGAAGAGCTTTTTCCTTTTATACACAAGCAACAACATTTACATTTAGATCTACCATTTACGGTGTATTCACCTTTTTGTCCTGAATAAATTTGTTATGTCTAAATATCATCTATGAAAGCGGATATGTTATATTTTCTTGAATTGCGGAATCTTTAAAGAATGATCTCAAGAAATAATTCTAACTCGAGCAAAAAAATAACATGGTTACGTAATAAATAAGAAGCAGAATTAATCCAGTTTTCGTTTCTATTTACACGAATATCCCTTTATATCTTTTTCTTGGATACACCTTACTGAAGATTACTAACGAGTCTAAAAGACGTGTCTAGGATTACACGAAACTAGAATTTCTCTATAATTGATAATATAATAAAGAAAACTGGTGTATACCAATAACAAAATATTATTATCAAGCAGTGTATTTAATTGATCATAATTTCAGACTTCCAATAATTTGTAGAAGTAATTTTTTTAATGATTTTTTATAAATCTTTTGATAACCACCCGTCAGTACGGCGAGGAAGGGGGGAGGGTTTACTGTTCTAAAAAGACCGCATTCGCAATATGTCTGTAGTGGTGATAACTGCAATATCATAACTAAGAAAAGTTCTCAAGATTATATATAGTATATCATGGAATTGATGACAAAATATCAGAGGTAGCAAAACCACAGTTCCATCCCAGTAATCACCAAGTGCTTTATTTAATTTTTTGTTTTAACAAAACATACTTAAATCAGGGAACACTAAGTTTTACATCAGAAAAATTGAAAAATTGATATCCGTAAATATAACATTCCAATATTGTAAAGATTTATAATTATTTCAAGGTAATAAATTTTAAGCATACTTATTCATGGTATATTAGTTTAAATAAACTAGATTTACAACGAACATATAATTTAGGTATATGAATGTCATAGATATGTTGTAGAATCTGTAAAGCAGTGCAAATATCACTTATTAAAAATGTGTAAAATTCAACATAAGCAAATTGTGTAGATACAAGATATTCCATTAAAAAAAATATGAGGAGGTTCTGTCTAGATCAAGTAATACATCCTACTTGATTAAAACTAACTAGATTCATTCTATTATAGTTGCTATAATATAGTAACGTCTTAGATGATATGAAAGATGTACATTAAATTTTTATATTACTAGCCTAATTTGAAATACTGTAAATTTCATAACTCAAAAAGCAAAGTGACTAGTGGAATATAAGTTTTCATCAATCAATTCTATCTGTCTTAATGACCAATATTTCGAAATACATTTTATTTATTATTTTAAAGAGTGTTTTATCGTGGTGTCCTAACGCATGTAGATTCAATAAATGTTGGTAAAACTTGTTACAGTTTTATTATTACTTCAATTTACTGAGTGAAATTTTGACATGCATAATGTTCACCTGTGAAGTTTATGAACCATTACAAATTTAAACTGAAACCTGACGTCATTACAGCACGTGTATGTAATAGTTTGATTATCTACTTCCTGTGACGCTAGATAATATTTCTATATAGAATTTTATCATTCAACCCTTATGGTGCTTATCGGACCATGTATTCCTGAACACACACATATATTCATATATATAAATCGAGCGCGTGTTGTGATAAAACAAGTGTCAACGGCATGCTTCCATAAAGGAAATGCAATTAATATTGTTTCTAATTGACATTACCCTTCCTAATACTAGAGGATATATTTCGATATTTTTATTAATAACAAAAATTATAATAATAATAATAAGTATATTTTATCATATTGACCATTACAATAATCGTCACAAATTACAGGAACAACTCGTATAGTACATAAAGAAAATTTACGTATTTGTAGAATACATAGTCAATTTAAACAAACACACATTTAATTAAAATTTAAATTTACATTTACATTTAAAAAATTTAAAAAACCCTGCACAGAATAGATCGCATTGTTTAAGAGGTACTTCTTTAAAACAATTGAGAACCGGTTGGAAGAAAGGCGCCACATGGTTTCAGGGAGTTTATTGATAATTTTGGCACCCCAAAAATCCGCAAATCTCTGCGTCGTCTGAAATCTATGGTATGGTATTTTCTGGGCATTTCTCATTCTTGTGTTGTGACTGTGCGTGTCACCATTCCTCTGCACATGAGATCCACCCCTATGCACATGTTTGGCGATTGTGAGTATGTAACCACACGGAATGTTAAATATATTTTTACTTGATAAATGCCTGCTTACATGTCTGTTCTTGCTTCAGATTGCATAGGACTCTCACTGCCCGTTTTTGAAGGAGAAAAATTCGATCAGCGCCGAAGCAATTCCCCAGAATTGCAGCATGGTGAGTCGAAACATTCTTAGTTCTTCTAATGCTATAAAATGCGATTGACAATTTGTTGCCAGTTCATCCAGATGTGCATCCCAGTTCAACCTGCCATCAACGTAAGTACCCAACACCCTGATGGAATTATTATTTTCTTTTTTGTCTAAACAAAAATCTAGGTGTCTTATCTCCGTTTAGTTTTAGTTTATTCGTTGAAAACCAATCTTCTGCGTTCGTCATTGCAATTTCGGCTTTCCTTGATTTTCCATCTCTAGTTTTGTCTGTGACTACAAAGGATGTATTATAAGCATATAGGCAGATTCCATCCGCCGACAAATTGAACCCCAGATCATTTACATAAATTACAAACAAGAAGGGTCCCAGTATAGATCCTTGTGGATCACCCTTTTCCACAGTCTTCATGCTAGATCTTTTGTTATTGATATCAAAATACCGTTGTCTGTTAGTTAAATACTATGCTATCAAGTTGTATACGTTTCCCCTTATACCATAATAATACAGTTTCTCCATTAGTAGCTTGTGATCGACTGTATCAAAGGCCCTGCTCAAATCGCAATTATTTGGACATATTCCTGCTGGTCCAAAGCCGTCTGAACAACATATGCTAGTTAAGGCAGTTGCTGTGGATTTATTTTTAAGAAATCCGTGCTAAGCTATCGATAAGGAGTTGTTTTTGTCAAGGTTGTTAATTAATCCATTCGCAATGATTTACTCAAACACCTTCGAAAACCTGGATTAAGGTTAAGCTTAAGAGACGTTGTAGACATTAGGAAGGAAGTTGAGAATTACATATTTGATACAGACGCTTATGTTAAAATTATTTAGTTCACTCCGCTTGTTACTTTCTTATACCTACAATAAGAAAGTGTTGTGATAACCATAATTTTTCACCACGAGATAACTGCATATGCCCATGTTTTGAAGTCCCCAATACCGAAAAGCGGCGTGTGTGTGTCTGACCACGATAGCGATTAAACCGCTATAGTTATCAATTCCACATTTTGTATTTACGAGTATAATCTACCTCTTGACACCTGATTAGATTTTCTGTAAAATTGGCAGACCGGATGTATAGTTACTTCAGTACAAAAATCGAATTTTGTCAATATTTCGTCAACTGGTAAGATTAAACAAATTTATAAAGAATTCATATGTACTCAAAAGTAAATTTAAGCAGAATTTTATAATGAAAGTTTTTCGAAATTCCTAACGGAAGTAGGTATTTTACTCATATCAAAAATCAGCTTTTTGCCAATATTTCGAAAATCATGTTTTTTAGACAGGTACGTTACGAGTATAGAAGTATTTAGAACATAATTTTCAATACCTTTTGTTTAAAAAATTTCAAAATATGGACCGGAAGTAACACTTTTACTCTTATCAAATAGCGATTAATTGCAAATATGTCGTAAATTATGCATTCTACATATATTTATCGAGGAGTACAAAAGTATTTTGAGCTGGATATTGAATATTTTTTGTATAAATGAAACTTCAAAATTCGGATCGGAAGTAACACTTTTACTCTTAGCGAGTTCCGCTTTCCTTCGAATATCTCGCCAAGTATGCATTTTATGGAGATTATTTAGAGAATAGAAGTACTTAGAATAGGATTTTAAATATTTTTTTTTTATAAAAAAATTCTCAAAATGTGGTTTATTTTTCTAAGAAACTCACGCTCATACGTATAAGAAAGTCGTGTGGTGGCCACACTACATATTTAGAATTTGTTGTTGCCAATACTCTTGAATATAGAACGTCTGTATTGGTTAATCTTGAACGGCTTTTTTAAATGTTATTATTATTACTGCTACCTGCGTACTTTCTTGTTGGAGTAACTCCTTTGACTTGGGCCTGGATACGGTTTAGGATATTTCTCGATTTAACTCTAGTAATTCGTCTCATATAGATACTCTTGAATATTTGGATATCTTTTAAGCTTCTCTTCTTGAGTATATTCTTCATTAATTGCTTCTTTCTTGGTTAATTATTAACAATATAAATATATCTTTTTGAAACTTAATAAATAAAACTTTATTCCGTATAATATTAATCACTTTTATTATTAAATACATCTCTTTTCTGTTTATCTTTGAGAATATCAATAATATTATACATTCTCTCACAGAAAATTATTATATCCACTTAGATCAAATTTTAGAATTCTTCACCAAAAATAAATTTTGTTTTTTAAACATTTTCATTTTACTATGATAAAAATTTCCATTGTATTCATATTATTTATACCTACCAAACAATATATCCCTTTTTATATCATTACTATAGTAAATTTTAATTATTATGTTCTGAATAATTTTAAATGTCATATTAGTTATATAAATGTCAAAACGACAATTTAAATTATAAATGTTCTGCATATTTTTTTTACTATATATGTTGTACACATGCTTTTAAAAATACACAACATTAAATAATATTGTCTAGCTTTTATTATAGTTCCATCATATTTCAAAATTAATAATATCTTTAATTAATCAATATTTTATACTATCACAATATTTTGTAAAAAAAGTGTAGACACTTAGTATTTGCAACGTTGGTTACACTGACTTTAAGCTTGTGAATTTGAAAGATTAGAAAATCTACGTTAATAAATCACAATGTCATGTATGTTTAAAATTTACAATAATTAATTAATAATTTATTTCCAATAATCATTTAAATGTCTCTGTTATCTTTCCTATAATACTTACTTCTCATTTGTATTAATGTCAAACGTTTGTAATTATCAATTAAAATAAAATCCTTTTTATTATTGAAAACCTTCTTCTTCGCAAATGTACTTACAGCAATTGCTTTGTTAAACTGCTTTACAACATTTAGTTGCCTTTGCAGAGTAGATAGATGATTAAGATTATGCTATTCTAGAATTCTTTATCACGCTTACATCGAACGCTCTACAATATCATAATTTGTTTTTATTCGTAATCTGTTCAAAAGCTTCTTGTAACACAAATATTTTTAGATTGGATTTATGAAAAATGATAGTGGTAAAGAGGTTTGTTTATTACATCTGATTATACTTTTTCGAACTTTAAGAGAAAAGAAATTACTAAAATAATAGGAAGAGTTACTAGTAGCAGGTATTTATATGTTTCGTTTTACTTGAAAAATGCGAACTGTATTGAGAGAGTTTGGTTTTATTTTATATAAATGGACAAACTTTATATATACCGTATCACAGGTATTGGTTTTAATTGATTTGTATTCAACTAGAGTATTAAGTATCAATTTGTGCAAATTCATATACTAAGAATAGTAAGCCATTTGTATTTCATTCTGACACACAACTGCTGTAACGCACGGCTCATGGAACTTTTACAGGTAGTACTGTAATAGTATCAGTGACAATAGCGCCAATTTAAATTAACTTTGCCAACAAATTTATACTTATTAATTAATCCATAATATTCCAGAACTAAATATGGAAAGGAGTGATAATAATCAAAGCTTATGAAAATAAAAGAACAACTTGTTGACTTTCATATGAAATTCGTTTTTATCGACTTTATCATAACTATTACAATTACAATTTAAAATCCAAATGGTCAATTGTATTGCATTATAAATAATATTGCTTGAAATATAAGTTTAATCTGCATATATCACTACATTTTTATATAATCTTTTCCTTTGTACACCTCTAAATAACAAAACAAATGTGCTCAACGATTTGTTCTTAAACACAAACGAGTTCTCATCCCGTATTGTGAAATATGTTATAATACGTACCTTTTCATTTTCTTTCGTATTTTACTTTTTGAGTTAAAGCAATTAATATAATTTTTTTTAATAGCTTACGTAATTTGAACTTCTTACTACCAATAATTTAGTTACAAAATTTGTATAATAAGATAGTACATACAGCTTCGGCATGTTTTTGTCTTTCATGCGGCTGCCCGTGTATAACACGAAAGAAGTTGCCAAACCGTACCCGCCTAACAAATATACATACGAGAGCCGACAATTAGACCTTCAGCAAATGTCATAAGCTGCATGTGTGTGTAACGATGAGATCTAGATTAGTGGTTTGCCGTAGCAGATGTGCTAGACAACGTACTTTAATTTTGCAGTATCTACTCATGTTTGAGAATTGACAAAAGAATATTAATGTATTCCGTAATAGTGATATACTATACAGCTACGCACATGTAAAATATTATTAATTACGACCGCAAGAAAGACATACTTATTTCTAGAATCTTATACGTAGTCATCAAATGCAAGCTCTAAAAAAACAGTAAATGTAAAACACTACCAAAATAATAAGTAGGAGAAATAAAAATATTCTTCTAAAGGCAATAAATTTCAAAACAAAAAAAAATAAAAAAAATTAAGGAAATTCTTGGAAAACAAATGTAAAAAATCAATAAATATAATTTATAGGGAAACAGGTACAGGAAACAGTACGATAAATTAAAAAAATAATTCTAAACAAAGGAAATTAAAATATGCTTCCGAAATAAATTTTCTCGCCCACATGTGTACATATTGGCAACAACGTTCGTTTCAATAATGCATTTTAGCTGGCATGCAAGATAAAAACAGACCGAACCTGTATATTATCAGAAATATAAATTATTGGGAACAATGAAAAGTAATCCGTAGAATGTTATATAAATGATTGATGAAAACCAAAAATAACGGAGCGTACAAAGAAGAATATAACTTTGTTTATATATTTTAAAAGAAAAATGTTTACAAAATACTTATAGATATACTTAGCTAATGTTTGTATATACTCTTATGAAGACACCCCACAACTGGTATACTTGCACCATCAACATTCTTCCTATGATCTCAGGCCAACAATGTTTTTGTCTTGAGCTAGTATCTGACCAAATTAAGCAGCATATACAAAGTACAAATTAATAGAGAAGTGCTAGTTTTGGCTTAGATCTAGTTCTACAGAGAAGAAGCTGGTTGAGACGTCATGCGACTCGTTCACTCAAAATGTGGCAAGTCTGCAATGTTGTTCTAACTTTATCGGTTGTATGTTAAGAGAGGGGATAAGCAGAAAAATGCTATACCGTATGTGTCAATTTTCATTAGGTATAGGGATTCAATTTTACATGCGATTTATACATATACAAGTAATATGTGGCAACGTGCCACCCCACAGCGTCCGTCACCAATCCCGGGAACAATCGACATAAAAACGACTTTCTCCGATCGTCCCACTTCTCCCGACCAGATTTTACAATCAATGTTAGCTGCGAATACGTTGCGATCTAATCTGCAATGCCGTCTTATTACTGGAACGGGAAACATCAAATGGCCGCCGCGATCTCCTGATCTAGTAATTTATTATTATTTTCAGAATCCTTTTTTATTTACCTTATTTTCAATTTTATTAGAATTACGCTTTTGTTTGTGTCATGCAGCGTGAACGCAGCTTAATAATTCTCTGCATTTACTAAAAGGAAAAAGAAAAACAAATCCTTGTAACTCGCGCATTACAAACATCCAACCGGCTAGTCGAAGAGTTACTGCTAACCACGCTAACTTGTATTTACTTACGAGCATGCATCGGTCGCGCTGACATTGGAAAAGAAAGAAGGGGTATACTATGTTGCCACATACTGTATGGATTAATCGCCTATGGCTAATGAAAATTGACACGTGCTGTATAAATGATAGTACGCTGACGGCACAAAACACAGCAGGTTCTCAAAGTGCTTTGTATATTGGAACCGCATCATATCTTTATGTTGAGTTTGGTTATGGTTATATACTGATGTTGAAGCATTGTCAGGTAATGTTTTTGTCTGTATTTATAGAATACAGAATAGAAGAAGCATTTCGTAACTTGCATCACGATTTTAGTAACATACAAACCGAAATTTTAAAGAATTTGCTGAAAGACATTGAAATAGAATTATAGGGAAAAATAGTAGTAGTATGGCTCAAATAGAAGTAGTTGAAGCATATTGTTACTACTTATTCTATCTATCATTCACCTTTGTTAATTGGCGGATATGGAGATGAATAATGTTCGTCTGGTAGTTGGGGTTTTTAAGCTGACATGCATAACCGTATTTGCTTTTCTGACTGCTGTGAAGTTACCGGAGTAAGTAGTAACAGTATGCTTCAACTACTATTATTTGAGGCATACTAATACTACTTTTTCCGATAAATCTATTTCAATGTCTTTCAGCGTGATGCAAGTTACGAAATGCTTCTTCTACACTAGACACCGTTAGTGTAGAAGAAGCATTTCGTAACTTGCATCACGATTTTAGTACAACAATCAAACCAAAATTTTAAAGAATTTACTGAAAAACATTGAAATAGAATTATCGGAAAAAGTAGGAGTTTTATGCTTCAAATAGTAGTAGTTGAAGCATACTGTAAATACATATTCCGGTAACTGCACAGCAGTCAAAAAAGCAAATACGATTATGCATGTCAGTTAAAAAGCCCCAACTACCAGACCAACATCATCCAACTCCTTATTCGCCAATTAACAAAGATGAATGATTGATCAACTTATTCTGATTCCATAGAATCTGCATCAACTGAGCCACATTTATTTACTGAGTCGAAATTAATTAATTTCTGCCGAAATTGAATCTATTAATATAACAAGCAGAATTCCTTGGGGCGCAATTACAGCAAAGAAAAGTCCAGCGAAAGAAACATGAAATAGTATTTGTCGTAACTCATGAGAAATCTGCTTACGGCATACATCAGGTAGTATAAATTATTTATAGATATGCCAAAAATATCAGTCTGAAATTAGTGCTGTTAGATAATCGAAATCTACACTGTTTCATTCCATTCTTCCAATATAATGTAATAGATTTTGATACATCAATCTTCTTTATTGTATGAATTCATCAAGGAATTTTATATCTTCAAACCACAGTAATTTGTATTTTTCGCAGCAAAACTGCTACTACATTTGGAAAGCTTCTAACTTTCTAATGTGTGGAGTTCCTTCAAATTCGCAAACATCACCTAATGAATAGTATTTAATGTATGTATATGTCTCTGTTATACGAATGCTATAACTAAAGTCTAAAATTGTAGCTTCTAGTGTTTCTGTTATTTCTTTCAAGAACATCTTCTTGGTATATATTATCTTTGTAGCTGCGATGTGCCTTGTTATATAAATATGCTTTAGCTCTCGCCAACTGAATAGGAGTTCTATATTTATTTACCCCTTTTCCATCACCTTAATTAAGTTTAATTCCTTACTAGGTAGGTATGTAACTACCACCTACAAATGTTTTCTCATATGGAGCAATTACTACTTACTGCGGTAACTGTTTCACAGTAGATATATTAAATTAAATTTTTTAAAATCGATAATCTTCATATATTTAACATTATAAACTTATCACGCAAAATAGTCACAATTCCAATTGACAGGATTGACGCGCATGTGTTTTTACAGGTTTTTTTTGTTACCTATCGGTTCAGTTGTAGAACTTCAGAAATATTACTTTACTGAATTTTACATAAAACAGATGTAAGGCATATGTAAACATAACATAAAGACAAAGGTCATTGTGAAAAGGCGCACTGGTTTTCCATATAATTTAAAATTTTGAAATATACAACATTTGTTCAAAATTATTACAAAAGTATAACTCTTATTCAAGATATTTATCGTTTAGAATTTTCAAAATTATAACATCTATTCAAAATACTGTCCAAGTAAATTCAAACACAAATTTACTCTTCTTTTCATATTGTCGGGCACATTGTGTAATATTTCTGGTCTAATGTCATTTACAGTTTCTGAAATTGTATGTTGTAATTCCTCCAATGTATCGATACAGTTAGAATGAACTTTATTGTTTAAATAACCAAACATGAAGTAATCCAACGAGGTCAAATCTGGTGACCGAGGAGGCCAGCAGTCTCTACTTATCAATCCGTCCCCATAAAACTGCTGCAGATAGTCTAATGTTCTCTGCGCAGTATGGGCTGTAGCACCAACCTGTTGGAAATAACCACGTTGCAACTCATCATTGTGAAGTTCAATAAAAGGATTTAAAATTAGATTCTGATAGATATTCGCATCAATATTCTGAGGAAAGAAGACACCGGACACCGATCTTTTGAGGATGTAATGGATTCTCTATAAAAATATGAGGATTTTTCGCAGACCAAATTCTATTGTTATGTGAATTTACATATGCACTGAGATGGAACAATGCTTCATCACTGAAGGAAGTAATATCCAATATATCGTCATTGCTTAAAACTTCATTGAACCATTCACAGTACTGTGTACGACGAGGAAAATCCAGAGGTAACAATTCATGAGTTACGGTTATTTTGTATCGATGTAAATGAAGAACTTTCTTGCAAGCCTTTTGACAGGTACCAAGTGATACATTTGTTTGGGCTGATAAGCACCATAAAGATTTTTTAGGACTCACATCCATTCTTTGACTAATATCTGCAACAAGTTGTTCAGTTAGAACAGTAGAACGACCTGTAGATTTTTCTTTCGCAACATTCCCTGTTCTGCGAAATCGGTCTATTACACGACGAACATGCTGTACAAAACAATCATGTGTAAATTCTACGTTCGAAAATTCTTCTTGAAATTGCTGCTGGCAATTTGGATAGGAATAATCCCATATTCCTTGATGATTGCTTATTCCTGAACGAAAATATGCCTCAACGATGAATTTGTTGTGCAGATTTGTGAAAACCATCATTAACCTAAAAGCGAATGTTAATTACATTTGTACGGATCTATTATAACTACTTTGTCGCTTACCGATACTAATATGAGGATGTAAAAAGTGGCAATAAGAAAAGCCTTTTTAGTAATAAATAAGTAAAATAATAAAGTAAGTAGATGAAAACGAAAATCAAAATAAAAACAACATGATCATTACTGGTACTAGAAGCACCAACTTTCCGACATAGAAAAAAGCGCGGGCAATTCAAACGCCTTTCAATCATTAATGAACATATTGTATATGTATGTATATATGTATATACGTTACGTTTTTTATACCCCTAGATCAAAAATAATATTGATAAAGATTTGCCATGGAATGTAAAACGTCTGTTTTAAGTTATATCATTAAGTGTCATACTGATATTTGAACTTAAGACAGACTTTTTACATTCAATTGCAAACCTTTATCAATATAATTTTTGATCTCGCGTCTTATGTTCAAGACCTAAGAGTTGGTCAATGTAACTAACGGAAGAATATTGATGGTTTGGGTTATTACTTTTATTGATGTAGTACTTTTATAAATTTGTGTTTGAAATAATTGCTCCCCAAGTTTAAAATTCCGCCATTATTAAAATCGAAGATTCTTGTAGACAATGTACGCTTATGGTAGGTCGTATATATTGCATTTCAGGGCTGTCCAAGATATTGCTCTTGTGGGAAGCAGTTCTGTTCTTGAACTTCTTTGCCAATAGATTAATATAACCGCCGTCATAGTTATCAAACCGAATCAAAAGAGAATGTTCAATTCGCCAAATAATTACTTTCATGGACATAAATAAGCCAATTTATATAATTGTTTGTTAGAATACTGTTTTTGATAAACAATAGTTGAACTTTATTTGCTCTTCAGTAGTTTTAGGTATGATTTTTAACATTGAAGACATTTGTAATTATATATTTCAAATAGGTATGTGTATCATTTATATTTAGTAAGTTCAAATTTTGTATGCAATTTAAATAAGGCTTCGTATTATTTCATTCCATTAATGGTTGCTGCTCATTGTGATAAAACATACGGTCTTTAGAGACAATTTGAGATGAATACTACAGAAGTAGATTATTAACATATTATTTTTATCTTTGCCCATTTTCCAATAAACACTTGTTTATAAATTGTTATTTTATTTAATTCCATGTATAGTTAAATTCCCTGGATTATAAATGAGCTTTTAAATGTTAAAACTGTATTATATTTACGTAAAACAATAAAAAAAAAGCAGTGAAATGTGGTAGTTTTCAATAAACTCTTAGGGATAATTCTTTTATATGTCAGCTTCCTAGTTTGCTGACTCATTGCCAATTATTTACACAAATAATGATTTTTCTACTATTAGTGGAAATAATCCGATTCATTCATATTGTAGATTATACGCTGCCTGTAAATCTATATTGACAGCGAATCAGGCCACCCTGGTACCGAGAACTTCGATTAACCCCTCACTGAGTCAAGGGTATGCGGGTTGTAAGGGATGTTAATTACTAAATTCACAAAAACACAGTAGGATATTATTTTGAACATTATGATTTATTTTTAAACTCTTTCTGCTAGTACTAGTACTACTGTTCCTACTGCTACCACTAACTGTACAAAACAACTTATAAAATACTTCAGTCCACTTGTATAAAGCACCCTACGAGTTTATTTGAATACTATCGAAGGCACAAATCGTTTCATTTGGATGCATTGAGCAAAGTAATGTCAAGTTATCATAAGCGAGGTACTTAAGATAATACAAAAATACAATCATATTATTTTGTGTTGTCTATAACAATAGTTGTGTCAAAATTAGAAGTGTTACCGTTATGAATATTTTTACCTACATTATTATTACTATTTGATGTAACCATGAATAAATTTTGAGGAAATTTGTTTCATATTTTGTATTAAAATAATAATTTGAGAATATGGTAGTATTTTATGATTAGTTTCCGACATATGGGTTGTACGAATTTGTAATTATTAGTACAAAGCTGTATTTCTTTCATCATTGATCATTGTAATTAAAATGTTTGATAATGGGCCGTACTTTATCAAAATGCTAATTGAATTCGCTTTATTATTGATAAAGCGTTGCAATGAAATTATTATAGACACAATGTTCTTTTGGTTTATGACAGTTACTATGAGTACTATATTTTCAAATACACAGAAAAGGATATTCACTGCATGTACAGTATATTTCATGTAAGTATTTGAAAATAACAACTTTTATATTCATAAAAAAACAAACTAAAAAAACTTAAATTTTATATACAAAAATAGACATACACTTAAAGTGACATTAAATACATAAAACTAGCACCAAGCCAACACAGAAATTCAAAACCTATAGAAGATTTAAAATTATTTCAATTATGAAAAGAAATAAAAAATATTTGGTTTCCACTAATAATATACGAAATTACGATAATATGTAGGAAAAAGTTTCGATTTAAACACCTCTTTAAAAAGATACTTCCTTAGAAGTGACTTTGGTAAGTCCACTATTTTCATTATTTTAAAAAATTAAAATTATTAATACCGCATAATTTTTATCCGTTTACAGATTTTCTTTATTTTTTAAAATTTTAATTTAATCGATAAGTTTTTTCCTTCATATAGAAGTTCAAACAAAACATGGTAAGTTTTCACAAAATATATAAAAATATTAAAACTGAATTATAAAAAATAGTTTTTGTTTTGTTTTTGTTTTACAGTTGTGTTTGGACAACATAGTATGTATTCCGTTTTTTACACTTTTTATAATTTTGAAAAAGACTAAATAAAGCCCAAATGTCAAATTTTTGTTTTAATTAGATTAGATGAGTTAGTAATTTTAATTTTGAGGCCGCTACACCACGAAAATTATAAAAAGAAATTCCAAAGTGATTTCTTTGAATATTTAATATATATACATATCACTTTGAAAAAGACACGAGAACATTTTCGAAACGGGTGTGTTATGCTAAAGAAGAAATAAATCTGTAAATATTTTTTTTGAAAATATACTCGTACTCAAATTCTTTTACTTTCTTAAATTTGGATCCTTTTATCTCTTCTTCTTGATGAACAAACAAACAGGAAAACTTGGTCCCTTGTTCACTAATTTTTCCCCGTTAGTGACATTCATTATTCAGCTTTATGTACTTTTCTACTTTCTTCTTTTCTTTTTCTATTACATGTTCAGGGCTTTCCCTTGATTTTGACTTACGTCATCGGTTTTCCCCTAATTAAACATATCAAATGAGTTTTATAGTTTTATTTTAGGGAAGTCTTTGGATGTACTCTAACCACAACATTCCTTCTATTTTTGTTATATCTATAATATAAAGTTTACTTCATTACATGAATCTTTAGTTCTATCTTTGCCTTTCGTTCAAATATTCCACTCCAAATATTCTTTACCACAATTCTAATTTTTTTACATTCTTTTATTTTGACTCTATATTTTACATGTCTATATCTACGTACAGCCATTTTATGTATAGCATTTACGCTTTATGTATTTCTTGTTTACTTCTTCAAATACTTAAATGTGAAGTATTTCGAAACTCTCTAATTTTGACACAACAAATTTTGTATTTAATCTTATATACACATACGGATATCTATTTGATGTGGGTACAATTATAGAATAAATAAACGACATTTTTGGTTATATATATACCGTAGTAATAGTACTCTGCAGTCGGTAAAAAGAAAATAAGAATGTTTGTTAGGATTTAGTAATTGTGGGACGTAAGAGGTTTGATTAAATAGTAATGAGAATTTACGTGTTTATCAAATTTTCTTTTTATTTATATATCAGTATTACTTCTGGCTTATTAATAGTAATGCCTTACAGATGTGCCAGTGTTTTTTCTAGTTTTTCAACGACTTCTGAAATTTAATTTTCGGTAGGTATGGCGTACAGTTCCATCACCGATTTTGTGTTCATCTCTTCAATATTGGCAAAACGTCATCAATTGCAGAGGGCCATGTTTGGAGAATACACTAGTTGAGCCATCTTAATGGTGTTGTTTTCAGCTAAAATTTCAGGAACAAGCCATAAGGTGCAACAGCGCGCATTATCGTAATCGTTATTGATTGTACGACCATATGGCAGAAACTTATGGTACACTACGCCATTATAATCGAATCGGTTGAATCTTAGTATCGATATCCTACTTTAATACTCATGCTTTATCACGATTTATGATGGGTTTCAGAAGTTCTGGACTGTTGTTAAATTCATTCGGCACCTCTTGAGTAATTTCTACTCGCCCTTAATATTGTTTGAAATAGCGGAACAAATATTAGGTTCCATGCCTTAAATATCCAAAAATCAGCAACCTCTCTGATATTATAGTGACTTGTAAATTATGTGTTACTTTCTTCACTTGCTCGACTATGTTGTGGGTTTTGATATGTTGGAGCGCTCGAGATAGCTGTCATCTTCAACCTTTTTATGGCATTCTTTGAAATACTTGTACAACTTGTAAACTCTTGCATTATTCATAATAAAAGGAAGAATCAATATTTTGAATATGGTGCTTAAGCAAAATTTAACGGAAATTCTTTGGTCCATCTCTTTCGCAAGTAAAAAATCACCCATCAAAATTCGTGCAATTTTCTCGACTGCCAACAATAAACTAAACTTTCAATGTGGTTAGAAATGTCAACATCAGTTAGAAGTAGGTCTACCAATACAACAAAAACAAAATTGTACCAATCGATTTTATACAGCCCGCTATATTTAAATGTGCTCGTTACTTTTTGATCAAACCTCGTATGTTATACGGTTAGAAAATACATTTACATCAATTACATACACTAGCATACTTTGCTTATTTGGGTTGAAATTTTGTTGCTACAGACTTATATATTTGTTTTTTTCTATTATGACTTTTGGTTACAAATTCATAACTGTTTGTGATTGAATACAAATATAATTAAAATAATGTCTGGCAGGTACTTAAATACTGCATTAATTGCTTGCTCATACTTATTTCGATGTGCTTATGTACCATGTTATAGTATACCTATAATAGGGCAGTAAATAGCAAGAAGTAACTAAGCAAATACATCTATTGCATTTATTTATTTAACAACATTTACATTGAAGTTATATTTTTGTATTTTAATTGATCCATTGTTTCAGTTATCACATAAAGCTCATATAGGAGAATAATTCAGTTTGAAAATTCGATATTTTAGCAAAAAATCAATTACAAATTGAATTATTGTCAAATATCATATATTTTTATTTGTTCTGTAATTGTACCGTTATTAATACAATAAATATATGAGATCAACTACATATAAAACTTAAATAAATACTAATTAACTTAAATACGAATTAAGTTAAATATTTTTAAACAGTATTCACGTATAAACAGAATAAGAATCATCAAGTAATACTTATTTATTATTTACAAATATATCAACAACATCTAGATATAATTTATCAATAAAATAGATCGAAAATTACTTTTATAACATAAATACAACTTAATACTTAGTACTTAAATATAGTAAGTAATAAATATCAAAATTAATTTAAATTTTATATACATTAATTGGCACTTTAGATAAAAGAAAAAAATACTGGCAAATTTAACAAGTCTTAAGAAGTTTTCTATCCATAAATATATTCTCAGATATATGAACAAATCACATTTGGCTCCTAGCGAATCTCCTTTCTCGTTTACTGGCACTCGTAGACGGATTTATCTGAAATAGTAGAAAAAATATTATTGAAAAATGATGCTTTGGAAAGCGCGTTAACGAAAAACATATGTTGAACTGAAGTGTTATTGCGAAAAGAAAGGCGTTTTTAGGCGTGACTTTAGATCTTCAGTAGAAGTCCTAATTAAACAAGTCAATGTTAATGAATTTAACAAACACATGTATATTTTAGATGCGATAACAAAATAAATATATTTTTATTGTTTTAGAATGCATAATATTAAAATATACAACAGACAAGTAAAACACCATGTTACCTTAATAAAGATACTACAGTATTCATTTAGAAGAGCGATAAGGATGTAACAATACAAGGGTTGACCATTATTAAGTTATTTTTAATAATAATAATAATAATAATAAGCAACTTTTATTTCACAACCATGTGTACAGATATAGATTTATTTTGATCTAATAATAATATTTATCTATTATCAGATGTAAACACGAATCTGTTTTAAGTTCCTATTTGTATTTTGATAAAAACAGTCAGAAACGTATAGAGAACTTTTTATTTGGAGACATTAAATATCAGATTAATATAAATAATACGTAAGGTAAAGCGAAATTGAACTACTTTGCACTGTTTAAATGTGTTTCTGAACATTTTCAATTAATTTAACTGTAATTATAGATATCTCGATCTCACTTTACTTCAGAATACATCATCTAAAACTACACTTGTTTAATCCAGTGAATATTATTAAAGTATATTTTTGATATTCATAATTTGTTTTAGATTTCCAGGTGTGAATATTAATTTTACAAATAATAATAATAACTTTTATTACTCCAACAACAACATCTTTTTATAGGGTAAAACACTAACATTAGCAATAATTAACAATAATTGACAATACGGTAGAATAATAAAAAAAATAATAATAAATCTTATAGTTATTTATGTACCAAGTCAGTAAAGTGCGCCAAGCGAGCGAGGCGAATAACAGACGAGTTCGATAAAGACACGTTACTGACGTGGTGCAAATATAATTTTATCGCCAACCCTAAAAATTTGTAATTTAAAAAATAAAGATATAATGACTTATGACATTTTATGACAGCGACAAACGATGTATTATTATTAATGTCATACAATCGTGTCTGTGTTGACAGATATTTGCGGTAGGTAAATTACTTTTTCTATTCCGGTGCTATAAAGTTCACTTTACGACACCCGTTTTGGTTGCATAAAGTATTACTTTATCGCACGCTAATTTTATTTCTTTGAAGTTGGTAACAAAAAAAAATGGAACCAAATCGTATTTAAATGTCAAAATATAAGCCTTTAAAGTAACAAAAATGTGCAATAAAATTGTACAAAGAATAAAAAGCACACATGCTAACATTTCACTTACTAATTAGCAATATAAATTGTTAAGCAGAGTTGGATGATAAGTTTTCGGATGCTACTATTGACATTTACTTACCATGTGGAATAGTACAACTGTTATAAAAGTTTGTTTTGATAAATATGTAGAGAGTTTGTGGACGAAAGATTTTGTAAATTGTCTTCTGCTATTTTGCGAATCTCTGGGGGGCGTACAGTTATTTATTTCGTCCTTTTTGTTGATAATTTGAAATAATTTATTGTATAAATCAGTCTGAATTTTAAACACAATTACATATAGCACCAACGATATTCAAATATTTAAAACGTTCTACTTAAAAATCAGAGTAACCAACTTCAAAAAAGCAAAATTTCTAAAATATTCGAACAAAACATGTCTCTTATTTTAAGCTTTTTTGAACTTTTAATAACCGAAATAGAAAAAATAGTATAAAATACACGTTTCATAAGACATTTTGCGCACTTGTTCTTTAGAAAACTCGCCTAGCGGCTCGCTTTCTAAACTTGAACGCGTGCGCAAAAATGGTGTCTTATGAAACTTGTATTTTAATATACTATTATTTTACAGTACGATAAAGTGTTTGTTTACCTCCGTAAAACGCTATGGTAACACATCGCTTTACTGGTTGGCGATAATAGTTATTTATGTACCAAGTCAGTAAAGTGATACTTTATCGAACGAGTCTGATTTACGAGCCAAGCGAGAGAAGCGAGCGCGGCGAGTAACAGATGAGTTCGGTAAAGGTACTTTACTGACGTGGTGCATACAAAATTTTATCGCCAACCCTGAAAATTGTTAATTTAAGAAATAAAGATATAATAACTTATGACAGTGACAAACGATTTATGTTTAAATCCATCAGTCATGGCTACGCTGACAGATATTAGCGGCAGGTAAAGTACTTTTTTTCTGATTGAAACAATATTGCGTAATATTGCCTTAGTTACGACATGTCATAACACACTAATATTTCCCAAGGGAAATATGAAACTTCATATTGTCCCAAGGGAAATATGAAACGTCATATGGTCCCAAAGAAATATGAAGCGTCATGTTTCACCGTAAATGTTTCATTTTTTAATTAAAACAACACAAATAATAAGAAATGTTTTATTTTTTAATTAAAGCAACAAAATTAACAATTAAAATCATTTATGAACTAAAAAAGTTTTTGCATTTGTAACGCTACTTTTTAGAAGCAAAATAAAAATTGCAATTTTCAAAATTTCCCTTGAAGTGATTGCAACCAGATACAAACGATGAAGATTCAGCTGCAAGATGAAGATTCAGCATTCAGTTCAGTTATAGTCTTGGACAATTTTCCAGAAACTAAAGATTGTGATGACTGTGCTACATGCGATGATGCCATCATCGACACACCAGAAATCATAACAGATGCTGCAGATGACTCCACTTCCGCACCAGCTATCATCATCGCTACCTTATTTTTCTGCAGCATACTGTCTGCCAGATAGCCTTCCACAACAGACGAGCTCTTCCAACCACCATGCCTCTTTAGCGTAATCATTGAGGCTCCCGCATCGGCCACTAAAGTCGCGGGTGTTCGTCTTCCACAATGGCCTGTATACGCTTTCGGATTATCTAAACCCAACCATTCAGCAACCTTATTCGGAGTCTTTCCGAAGGTATTTTTGCCGACAGGCTGAAGAGTACACTTCTTATTTCGATAGGCCACGAAGAACCTAAGAACGCCTTGCGGACGCAACGTTGAATATTCTCTCACCAAACGAGTAGCACCCAGATCTTCTTCATCAATAATTGTAAATTTCCTATTTACATCATTCTTCGTCTTTGAAACGTTGATCACGATCACTGACCCACGATCTTCGATATCGGAAGAGAGCATATTCACCAATTCGTTCGTTCTGCAGGCGCCAAAGATTTCCATAATTAGAACGACCTTCAAAATTACGGATGTACCGAGTTATTCAACAGAGGAAAATCATAATAAAATTTTTACCTTATACATCAAAAAAATGTCATTAGGAGTTTCCCGCAAGAATTTTTTGAGCTGTTCTCGGGACAACACCTCTGATTTTTTAGGAACGTATCCCTTATTTTTATTCTTCACGAATGCTTCCACTTCATCGAACATTTTAACATCAGTTTTTTCTTTTAGATGTAACATTGACGATAGTTTTGGCCACAGCGTGTTTGGTGAATATTTCTGCGACCACGGAAATAATAAATTAGTCATACGTCAAAAATAAGAAAAATTATAGCAACATACCAAATCTTCAAAAAACGCTAGCAAAATATTTTCGTCGACACCGTTCACCATATTTTTTCTCCTCCACTCTTGGAAGTCTTCATAAACTTTATTGTAAGAAGCTTTGGATTTTGTCGGAATCAAACATTCACGGGCTTTCGCCGCTTGCTCTAACACGTAGTTTGACATTTCACTAATTTTATTTATGACAGGACGCGAAAATCAACCCAATCAACTATGATATTTACAAACACGGCTAAGAACGTTGCTAGGGACAAAAATTTACAGTCCAATATTTTTCCATTTTGTCAATATTGTTTCAATCAGAAAATAGTTATTTATGTAACAAGTCAGTAAAGTGATACTTTATCGAACGAGTCTGATTTACGAGCCAAGCGAGTGAAGCGAGCGCGGCGAGTAACAGACGAGTTAACTGTTAAACGTTCTGCAGGATCGTATAAGGAAACCCAGAAACTTGGAGACAGAAGAACATAAGTTGCTAATATGCGGACCAAGAGACTATTAAAACGCACACCAAGATCTCTGAACTGAGAAGCTATAGAAGTCGTGCTTTGAGAGACTGCATATTATGAATATAGAACGCTCCGAATCTTTAGAGAAATAGAGTGTTGCATATTTATCTACATTTAAGCAAAATCGGTATTTCACCACTAGTTAGTCAATGTAAGGTTTCTTTGGAACAGTAAGTAATCTGAAAGAGAAGATATGATATCAAAATTGTTTAAGTCATCTGCGTATGCGTGAACCTTAAAATCAAGAAGCATCAGGAGATCATAGATGTACACAGTAAATAATAGTGGGCATAAGTTAGATCCTTGGGGAACACCGTTGGAAGAAGTGATCGCGATGGACACATATCCGTTGTAGGTCACGTAGTACGAGTGATTTAGTAGAAAAGAGTTTAAGAAGGCAAGAGTTGTGGAAGCACTCAAAGATTGCAACTTAGTAGAAAGCAGAGAGTGATTAATCGTGTCGAATGCCCTAGTAAAATCAGTATATATGACGTCCACTTGTTGACGAGCATCCAAAGCCTTACTTATATATCCAGTGATTTCGGCTAAGTTTGTTGTAGTTGACCTTCCACTGATAAATTCATATTGATTAATTGAAAATATGTGGTTTTAGGCTCGGAAGAAAAAACTTGGGCAGACCATCATATTCGAAGGTTATAGTTGACTTCAGTTCCTTGAGAGCACGCAGTACGCCCTCAACAGTAAATTATCCAATATAAATGTTACTAGGTATAGGAAATTGAAAGTGATCAGAAAAAATATCAGAAAAACTTAAACAATATCCTTTGGTTGATCAAGTGTGCATGATTAAGTAGATCCTGGTATTCTGGAGGTAGATCGCTTGCTGTTCACAAAATTCCAGGAAAGCCTTTCAGAAAGTCTAATTTGGTTTTCCTGATATGCCGTTTTAATTTTAGTTTTAAGCAAGCACCGAATTGTAGAACATTCATTTTGGAAGAATATAGATCTTGTACTTTTCCATTTAGTGTCTTCGAGTACTATTTCAAATGAAAGCAATATGCATTAAAAATAATTTAAATGCAACATCTTGAGATTATGTTAATGCATTTCCAAACTGTATATATTATACAAGAATCATAACTTTCAATATCAATAATTTTGAATATAATTATAACTGTCTATTTTCATAAAAATATTTTCTGTCCTGAATAATCATATATATCAGTGTTATTATTCTGGTAGTAACCTGCAACGAGACATAGAGACAGTTTTAAATGCCGACAATCGAGGGAGTGTGTCTTTGAGTATTTTCAGTGATCTTATTATATTTTTGTTTATTTATTACTTGGTTTCATATCGATGCTCCATACAAGACAATATTATTAATCGGGCTATTCAGCACTGTTATTTCACTGCTACTGGGATAGTTTACATCATTTGGCATTATTTTGTTTAGGCTGCCCACTCTTCCAAATCTCCTTGTTTCGTTAATTATAATCCTTAGACTGTTCACTGTTTAACGGGATTAATACTAATGCCTTCCATCGTGAAAGCACCTTTTTAGGTGGCAAAGAAATGGGGCTCAATAGCGAGCTCTTAGCTACATACGTATTTGTCTTCACTACTTGTTTCTCTTTTATTATTTTCCTCTCTGTGAGGTAACTCGATATTAACTTAACTCAATACTCGACAATGTTTCTATCGCGCACTTTATTTACGATCAAATTGACAACTCGATATAAAGGCATTTCTAATATCTGTTATTGTAAGAGCGCCAAGCTTGCCCTTATCTGGTTGTCTCCATCACCGCCTCTATTGCTTGTATAGTTGATCTGTACTTTCCAAATCTGTATTAATGCTCCTGTGTTTCACCTTTCATCTCCAATTCGTTGAGTAATCTATCTCTTGAAAATATCACCAGTAATTTACTTACAGTATTAAGGAAGCCAAGAGTTTAAAAGGTCTCCACAATTCAAGTCATTTTCCATTTTTTTGTGCCAAAAAATGTTTAGTTATTTTCCATTTTTCGGAGAATTCTTTCAAGTTGTGGATAGATATTCATAACATTCCTTTGTAAATAAGGTGGCACCGTCTGCAACAATTCTAATTGCTTCTTGTGGAGTTTAATCTAGGCCATGTGTTTTCAGTTTCTAATGTTTGCGGCTGCTGTATTAACTACAGCCTTAGTGAAAGGCTCAACAAAGTTCACGATAGGTTCTGCTCCCAAGAGGTATATCAGTAGTCGAAAGAAATCGGCAATGATGCCTCTTTCTTGGTCAATACTAATTTTGTACGATATTTAAGAGTTATTCTTTTTTAACACAATCCTGCATCGTTTTCCAATTTTCGGCAGAGCACGTACTGTTTGAGTTGGTGTTTGGGCTATTTACATCGTCGGTTAGATTTTGAATATCCTTACTGAACTTGTGATGGTTGATTCTCACTGGTCATACTTAGATGCTAGAATTTGTATTTATTTTCCTAGTATATCTCTAGCAGCATTTCTTTATTTCTTTTTTTAGACAGCTTAATTTCAGTTTAGGGGCTATATACATTCTACCTTTCGTTTGCGATACTATCTGTACGCCAGTTTCTTATTCGGATCACACAGTTTAGCACTATTTTTACGCGCTTATATAATAAGTGTCGTACATGTTTTGTAATTTTCAACTTCTGTAGTTTTCCCATAATTTCAATGGTGTTTTTAAAGGCTTCCCATTTTAACAGGTTTTTTCAGATATTTGTTCCGTTTCTAGCACCTTTTTGTTTATTACTTCATTTGCTAATTTATTTCTTGAAATCTAACACGACATCATCGCTTTTGAATTGTATTGTGTACCACTTTATCTACTCTATTCTATTATTCCTCTTCCTGAGGCATTTCATATAAAAATTATCTATTCCGAAAGCTAATAATTAAAACTGCTTACTTTTTTTGTTATTATATAAGAGTACAACTAATGGTACATTAAGATCTGCTTGTATTTTATTTTAATTACATTCATTCTAATCTTTTCTCTAGTATCACATTAATTAAGAATTTTCAATGATTTGTAAAACAAAATTCCCACAGAAAAATACAAAATTCCACTCTGACAGGTAACACTTCTCAGTTATTTAAATGAGTAAATTTTAATTGCTCATTCGCATTAGAATTTTTAATTGTACATTTCAAAAACATGTTATCTTTGTGTCCTTTATGCGCTCTTATCTGAAAAATTAACGCAAACGATGCCTTAACGTTCCCGAAAATGCAATAATTTAGACCCCAACATCAGGAAATAAATAAAACCGAACAAGATTAATTCACCATCAGAAATTTTTTTTATCTGCCGTAGACACTCCAATCTACAGACGCATTTAAATTATTTTTCGACTAGAAGAATATATTCCTAATTACAAATTGATACCGCTGTTTTTTGAGATAGATAACGAGCGCCTAAGTGAGATACTGTGTTTATTAACATTTATCTATTTGTTTTCAGTAGGAGTAGCGCAGTTAGTGTGAACCACACCCAAGTTCGTTTATCTAAGCCTTACAAATAACTGTACTTGGTTCTATTGGTATTATAATAGTTTTTCTAACACTTAAAGTGTGCTGACGGTATAAGAAAACTCGAATCTTATCATAATTGTTACAAATGATTTCTTTGTACAGGTAACATCATAAAGTTAAGTGGACCTTCGGAGTGTAGAAAGGGCCAAGATACCTTTTTTTTCCGTTAATTTAAATTCAAATCCATCAGTTTGTAAATTAAACTGACGGAATCTTTTAGTGTTATGTATAATTTATATGAGAGTGAACTGGAGAGTGGGCCTATAATTGATATTTCAAAGTGTCAAAAGTCGTCAATTAAGATATAGGATATCTGTGAACAGAATTTTGTTCTTAAAAAATTAATTTGAAATATGGATTATTCATTGATATATAGTAATTGCTTTTAATTTTAATGTATTACGATGTTAAAGAAGTGGCATCGTTTATTATGAAACTACAAAAGCACTTGATGTTCATCAATAGCCAGTAATAACAGAACAGTAAGCAGAAAATGATTTAAGAAAAGAATATAGAATAATGATTGTTTTTATTTTTAGAAATACAAATACATACCTAACTTGAAATTTATATACAATATTATCTTCTAATATAACTGTGTAAGGTCAACTCGGGGAAGTGCATATTCGGGGGAAGTGCATTTTCTTGCTCTGATAGAAATAACAATTTTTTTTTGCAACATTTGCTATTCTAGTGTGTTCTTTGGATACTTTCTTTTAGTGTGTTTATTAGTTTGATCACACTGCATCTCACGTAAACAAGTTCTGTGCATCTGTCAAAACAGTGTCAATATTGGTCTCATTTTGTGCATGTCGTGCTTCGTTTATAGTAGTTTATTTTCACTCTAAAGTGACTTTTTGTTCTCCAAAATACGGTAAGTAGCTTGATGTTAAATCGAGTTTTCAATTTTTTGTATTTTTTTACAATGTGTAATAATTTTACGCATAAAATTTGCAAGTATGCACTTTTCCCTCCAAAATAGGTTAAGGGGCAAGTGCGTTTTTACAATATGGGGAAAACGCAAACGCGTATGCATTTGCCCCGTTATTTAATTATGGCGCTTTTTTTAAATTAATAATTAATTACTTAATAATTACTTACTTATATTTTTAAAGAATGTGTCTTTTTTTGGTTTTTTAAAGTGGAAATGGTGCGCAATTACCAAAAAAAACCAATAGAGGCCAAAGTTAAACCCTTGAAAACCTTCGAGATGCATGTTGATGCAGTAAAATCTAAAAGACTAACATTGAAAGAGGCTTCAGTGACATTTTCTATCCCGAATCCTACCATAGCTGATCACGTTGAAAACAGAAAAGGTGTGAGATCGAAAACATTTGGAAAACCGACAGCTTTATCTTCAGAAACTGAGGATCAACTGGGTCGATTCATGAAACTAATGGAAAAATACGGCTACGGCTTGTCGAAGAAAAACGTTTTGCAGTTGTTGAGCGATTACATCATTGAAGAAGAGATACCAAACCAGTTCAAAAATAACTTTCCTGGAGAAGAGTGGTGGTTGAGTTTCAAAGAAAGACAACGCTTAAGCATTAAAAACCGCAAAATGTGGAAGTGGCCAGAAAAAAGGCGCAAGATCCGTTTGTAATATTTAGTTATTTTGACCAACTAAAACTAACTTTAGAAGAACTCAATATTGAACCAAAAAAGAAATGAATAATCGCGAAAACAATCTGTTTCCATTCTTAAAACCAAACGAATCCATAACTTTGGAAGTTGCAAAAACTGGTATTGGTTCGTTTGAAAGAATTGATCAAGTTATTCACTTCAATAATAAAAAAAGATCATGCCGATGCTTGAGATTTGCCAAGAAAACCAGATGATTTTGTTTTGGTTAAGTACGAGTCAACTAAAAAAACTGAAAATTTACTTAGGTGCAATAAAGGAAATATATGATTCAGAAGAGTGTTTTGTTAGATATATACGCTCTGTCGATAAAGAGAAGAATACTTTTAAGTTCCATAAGACCGATCAAGACACCGTCCCAATGCATGAGATTATGAATACAGCCGTTCTGGATTTTGACATAGATTCCAAAGGTCGCTATGTGTTTAAGAACTCAGTGCCAGTTGTAGAATAAGCATTTTTTACGTACAAAGTATCTACCAAAGTTGCCTTTTAAGTGTTTTTTAGAAGTTTATGTTTTACTTTTTCAATGAATTTTATAACAAAATCTTATAGTTTTATTGTCAAAATATTAATTTGACTATTTCTTTCTTAATGCTACAGTTCTGTTTTACAGTTGTGTAAAAACTTACTTATTTGAAATCTTATAACTAATTTTGAATAAAAAAACTTTCGGATTATCATTACTTAAGGTTGTAGAAATATTATTATGCTTCAAAAATTACTTGATGCAATAATACCAAATTTTTATCTTGATTTCAAAGTCAACTTTGAAATTGAGGGAATGCATGTCCCCGACTTGACCTTATTTGGTATTAAAAAAAATGTTTTGTATTGACTTAAACGATATTATAAGTATTCACATTATAGCAAGAGCGAATAATTAAATAGCGAAAAAGTGTACCTTATGTATGTATGCATGTTTTTTATCCATTATTATTCTCTATTGTATTATTGACTTTTTGTTAATGTTTATTCGTAAGTCTATTGATGAGTTAGTATTCTAACTTTAACAATATTAATAATAAATGCTTTCGCTTAATGAAAGCTTAAAATAACTCACTAAAATATATAAGAACTGAAAATAACAAGCCAAAGAGTAACATTATTTTAGGAAAAAGAAACAATATACGAGTAGTATAACATAAAATTAAAAATACTATCTTGGAAGACAGAAAAACCTAAAACTGCGGATTTGTTGTTTGCAGATAATATAGCTTCATCAGTTAATTTGAAAGTAGGTTCAAAAATATGATGCTATCTATAATCCATAGAACCCAATATATAAAATGTCCTAAAACAAAGTAACAAACTATAAATATAATTATTGTCAAGATGATCACTATGAGGAAACGAATGTCCAATAGCGTATGACAAGAATAAGTGCTGTAGGTATAAAGTTTTTGAGGAAAATATAAAGTAAGACTACAAAAGATGGAATTAATAATTAGTGGTTCAGGCTATATTTGTATGCATTGGAAGAAACATTAAATTCCAGTGAGAAAAGTACATCGATTACGCTAGAAAGGGAAACCTAGTAAGATGTGAACCAACAATGTAAATAATCCTTGGGGGGAAGAAAAGAATAGCAAGTAGCATTCATCCAAAACCAAAATTATTGAGAAATAAAGGTAATAGCAATAAAGCGAGAAGAAGAATAGTTTGTCGATAATCAACTTGGGAATTTCGCCGCAAGGCCTTGAGACCTGACAATTATGAATTCGTTATTATTTCGCATATGAAGAGAGAAAAGCAGAATCACACGTCACACAATCGGAGAATTATTAAAGACATTTCTGAACACATAACATTAGATTCCAGAAAGAAAAGTGCATTGATTAAGCTACAAAAGCAAAGCGAGTGAGATATGAACCAACAATGCAATTATTTCTTGGAGAAAAAAAGGAAAGAGCAAGGAATTTTCATTCAAAACCTAAATTATTGAGAAATAAAGACAATAGCAATAAAACAAGAAGAGAAATAGTGTTTCAATAATCCACTAGGGAGTTTCGCCGCAAATGGCAGTTTTTTGCAAATATCTCGCATATTTTCCATTCTATACAGATTTATTAAGAACACAAAGATAGTTAGAGTGTTGTATTTGAAATAATATTTGTATAAACAAAATTTCAAAATTCGAACCGCAAGTAACACTTTTACTTTTATCGAATAGCTGTTTTTGCAAATATTTCTCAAATTATGCATTCTATATAGAGATTTATTAAGAGAACCAAATAGTATCAGCTGAATTTGGTATAATTTCAGAGAAAGTTGTGCGGTAACTACACCTCTTTTTTTAGTTTTGTAGGTGGCAATTAAAAATTATATGCTTGTTATTGCGAACATAATGTTACGTTTCTTAAGTATTAGATGAGTGATTAGATACATATATTCAAATGTATTATACATATGTGTGTAAGAGTATCCATATGTAGATACTACGTTTGCAGACTTGATAAGCATTTATCATCTTTTGGATTTTCATAAAGATGAGCATTCTAAGAAGTGTGGGAGATAGTGACAATGATTGCATGTCTCCAGCGGAACCTGCTTTTTTCGTAATCGCACGTAACTGCTTAAAGTGAGATACACTTTACCGTGTAAATAAATACAGATTTTACGACACAAAACATATTAAAAGAGTTTACAAAACGCATAATCGTGTTAATTAGCCTTGTAGTTGCCGCCTGGAGTTTACATTAGCACTTAAGGTAAAGTGTGTTAGGTGGGTGTCTATGCGCGGCATTAGTGAAACAGAAGGAACCAAAGGAACGACAGACCAGCAGACGAAGCGTGCCATATGTCATGTGTTAGACCTGTGGAGCGCACATGTGGTACTTTTCCCCTACGGAAGTACTTGAATAATGGCTCGAGGTGGGCGCTATGCAAGTGTCTTAAGCAGGCTCCCGCTTTTATCTCAAATTTATTGTGCACAAGTGGTTTTCTTTTTAGTAATTCTCAAAACCACTTGCAGGAATTATTTAAATATTATTCCGCTTGATTTTTAAAAATACTAAAGTGCTTTTAATAAAACGCAGCCTTGTACCTATTCGAAGAACACCTTTCAGATTTTTCGCTATAATTCCAAAACCAAATATTATTTTATAAAATAGTAATATATCAAAGTGATAAAATTTCTTTGATATTCAGTACAAAAATAACGTATTCAAATAAAAATCGTAAAGTTGGCAAAATTATATCAAAACAATGAGGTGTGGCCACCACACGACTTTTTTATATGTATGAGCGTTTCAAATTATAGAATTTTAAGAATTTCTTTACAAAAATTATTCAAAATCCTATTCTAAGTACTTCTATTCTCTTAATAAATCTCTATAGAATGCATACTTTGCAAGATATTATCAAAAAAGTGCTCCTCGCTAAGGGTAAAAGTGCTATTTCCGGTCCGAATTTTGAAATTTCATATATACAAAAAATATTGCAAATCCAGTTCGAAATACTTTTGTACTCTTGATAAATTTATATTCAATGCATAACTTACGACATATTTGCAAAAAATCGCTATTCGATAAGAGTAAAAGTGGTACTTCCGGTCTGAATTTTGAAATTTTTTTTATACAAATGATATTGAAAATTATGTTTTAAATACTTTTATACCCGTAACGTACTTGTCTAAAAAGCATGACTTGCGAAATATTCGCAAAAAACTGATTTTCGATAAGGGTAAAAGACCTACTTCCGGTAGGAATTTCGAAAAACTTTTTAAAAAAATTATTCTCAATTTTAAATTTAAGTATATATGAATTCTTTATAAATTTGCTTAAACGCAGTATTTGACGAAATATTGGCAAAATTCGATTCTTTTGCTGAAGTAAACTGCTTTACTGACTGATTTTACTGAAAAACTAATCAGATCTCAAGAGGGTGATTATACACGTAAATACAAAATTTGGAATTGATATCTACAGCGGTTTGACCGCTATCGTGGTCACACACACACACAGAGAGAGAGACACACACACACAAACACACACACACAGAGAGAGACATTTTTTAAAAACCACTTTTTCGGTATCAGGAGACTTCAAAACGTGGACATCTGCAAAAATCTCGAGGTCGAAAATTTTCATCATCACAATACTTCTTTATACTACGTATAAGAAAGTAAAACGACAATAACTCTGTAATGGTCACTTTTGAAATACTAAGGTATGTTTGTGGTGCGGAATTTAGTAAGCACTTCATAAATGAACTAATATACTGAGTGTTCAATTAAAAAAAAATCTTTTAATCAAAAATGTGGCATGTAATTTTGATTCAGTTTTCTGCACAAGATTTATCAAGTGGAAAAGAATTAAAAAATGCTTGTATTAGGACCTTTTATTATGAACAACACTACCAAAAATTGTTTCCATCTAATACGTCGTTTTCGAGAAATATAATTTTATAATAACATTGAATTCTTCAGATAATGATAAGTGGAAAACTTTAAAATTTAGGCCTATATCTTATTACTTTTTGACTGAGAATTATTATATCACATTGTTGCATTATCACATACCAGTAATCAATCAATAAGCCTCTACTTATTAGAATTGGTTTGTAGTAAAATGACAATAAATTATTATTTTCCCCATCACAATATGTAAAGAACTAAATACATTAGACAGAAAAGATTTTTTGAGATAGTCGATATTGCGTCTTTCAAGGGTATGCTTAGTTTTTTTTCTTTTAACACATAATTTTTTGTGTTTGCATTCTAGCATTAGATTATTTTTTTTATTATATCTGATAATCGTGTTCTTGATAAATATTAACATCAGCATAGTTGGTGAATCGTGAATTCTTTTCTTTTTTGACACAATATATATATCTAATATATCCATTAAGCGACTGCCACTGCTTGGTAGGTTCGTTGTAAACTTCAGCGATTTTTCCTAAGTAAATGTTTTGCTTGCATCTCAGCTAACAAGTTTTCCAACCGTTATTGAGATTTACATTCAAACTACAGTCTCAGGGTTGTTTGAATAAATTTGCAATACCGACGCCGACGTAAGGGTCGCCTCTTATAAAAGCCATTAAAAAAGCTTATCGAGCTAATTTGTCAGTTTTTTTTATGACAGTGGTAGGTCTCATGTTATGCCAACATATTTGTACACACTAATCAAAAATTAGAATATCCGTAATTATAATATAATTACATGCAGAAGCATAAAAATTGATGTGAATCCGTAATGAACAAATATCCATAATAATTCAATAATTAATTAAATAAAATCAATTAAGAAGCATTTCAAATTTGTCATCTTGTGTGGTCTTGTAAAGGAGTAAGATCTAAATATGTAAATAAAATAGATTCAATTTACATTTTTTGTGTACGAAATGATTTAACATTTATCGACATTAAGCGACATATTATTAGAGATAAATAGGTATGTAAATGACCATTTTCGAATTAATATGAGATTAATCACATATTAATCCAATCAATAGAGTGTACTAGTATGTAATATTGTCAGGTTTGGCAAAATTGTTTGACAAAAGGAATAATAGATTTCTTTAAATAGGAATTGTTTGGTTACGCCATATCAACTTCGATATGTAAAATCCTATTACACAAATGTCACTTTCATTGTGGGATTATGTGAAATATAAATACCTTCGATTAAGTTAACATACCTAGGCTTGACAAACAATTCTTTAAATGTATTTAGTTATATGATATACAATTCCTTTTATCTGTTTGTATTTTGTACTGGATTATGGATAGAATATTTAAAAGATGTGTTGGTGTTAAAACAAAACATTATATTTAATTGGAATGAACCCCCAAAAAATACTATTTGAAAATTGTATTTATATTACGACTGTTGCTGGACACATTTCTGAAAACAATGTAATAAGTTAATAAGACATATAAAATTTAGTAAATGGCTTTATTGCTTTGCAAATTATTGAGAGCAACATACTCTGCATACTCTCAAAGTAGGTATACTTTGGAAACCATTGTCCAGAAACATTCAGCTGTTGCCTCAGACCACGACAGGACGCATTTTACTTTTGATATTTAAGAACAAATTGTAATCATAAAGTGATGATATCTCATTATAATAATTTTCTGCTTTAGCACTGATAATTATTTATTTAAATTAAGTACATTTTTAATTTTAAATCCACGGGTGACATTCGAACCCCTGGAACAGATGGATATTGTATTGTCGGCAGTTCGACGTATTTACTGAATTTTAAATGATTTTAAAATTAGTTTTTCTCAGTGTTGAAAATTCTTATAATAATTTTTTTAAATTAGGTAAATTTATAATTTTAAAAATTTACTCACGGGTGGTTAAATATTTACCTAATTTAAATTAAATAATTATCAGTGCTAAAGCAGAAAATTATTATATGAAGAACTAATTTGAAAATCATTTAAAATTTAGTGATATTTTGTTGTCGTATTTATCACTAATTCAGGATTTTTTTGTTAATAGTTCAACAGTTTCAAATGCTAAGTGAGAGTTGACGTAGTTTTGATATAGAATATTTCTTTGATTTCATTACTTCTTCTTATTTTATTGATAACTTCAAACATTGTGGTATACCAATAGGGATCCAGGTTCTTTTCTAAATTTATTGTTGTCACATGTTCCAGAAAAACCAAAGAAACAAACGATTATTTCTGTTGAGCACCACGTAAACTAACAATATCCCATGGGTGTTGGCTCACCTTAAAATGCCCTAATGGCAGACTGTTATTTACTTTCACGATCCTACGTCACCATTAGCAATGTCATAGACTAAATATGAACATTTTCTGAATTTCTTTAGCATCTCTTTTCACTATTTTATATATTAAAATTTTGTATATTATTTCCATGCCAATGCCCAAAAGAGACACATAACATGGAAGGCCGGCAGGTGAACATGTGGTATGCTTTCATTATGAATTTGAACTCGCTAACGTAATGCGATTGTCAGTCGAGATATTTTTGTAAAACAGTTTTTTCTAGTGCATTCTAAACTTATTGATAATAACTTCGATCAACGATGTGCTATCAGGTTTTGCTTCAAACTTGGCACAGGGGCCCAGGTTTTGCTGTGGTTTAGGGCATTTTCAGAAGAAAGGGAGTCGATTGAACACTTTCACCAAGAGGTTATTGAAGAACTTCGAAAAAAGATCATGTGGGTAAGACCAAAGAAGAACAATTCGGTGCTGCATCGTGGCAATGCGCCTCGTCACATGGCAATTTCAATAAACGAGTCTTTCGCAAATAAAATCTATTCTGTGGTTGCTCAACTTTCCTCATTCGCCTGACTTACGTCTCCGTAATTTTTCCGCTATTCAGGATTGAAGAATCACCTCAAGGGACGCCATTTTGGAGAGTCGAAAGCATTCAAACGGCTGTAACCGACTAGCTGAAAGCTAAGTATTCCAGTATTCGAGGTCCAGCACTGCTATGATGATTGGTGGAACGGTCTGCAGAACTGTACGACTTCATATAAAACTTATTTTGAGGGAGATAATATTGAATTGTAATTATATTCGAATAGTAAAGTTGAAAAGAATCAATATCAATACCTAATTTACGTGCACACCTATTAGCTTGAAAATTTACGAAACGAGAATTAAATTGAAAACCGCGGAGACCACTTCAACTATTGATTCCAGATATACCAGCAACCCTGGTGCCTAAGGTATTATTAGTGTTTTTGTATGTCTGTATACGAGATTGCATATGCCCTTTGTATAATATTGCAAAATAATAATAATTTATTTATTAACTTCCACAAATTAACAATAATATTCAAAATAATAATATTGTCATAAAGGCTAAAATAGTGTTACATTTGAAAACTAAAATAATGTAAGTTTATGTAATAATTTTTGAAACGGTTTGGTGTTGAACCGATGGAGTTAGATTTTAGTCTTCACGAAGAAAGTTAGAAAATAAAGTCTGTAACATGACGGTTAAAAGATGTTTTCTTAATATTTTAAACATGCAAAAGGTACGCCGTTCTTTTAAATTTTTGCTTTAAAAAAAACTTGTTCCATTCGTGTTAACAATAGTTCTTTGTGTTCATGTGAAAAAATCTGGTTTCCTCAAACAGTGTTAGCGACCTTTTGATTATTGATCGCTCAGAAGACAAGTCTGTAGTAGTTTTGAAATACTGTTCTACTGAAATATAAAACGAGTGTCTACATATGTATTAATTTGCTGAATTACAGATAAAAACATATTACAGAAGTTATATCTTTTTCTTTGAGACTTAAACGCCTCCAAATACGTGTATATATATATATATATATATATATATATATATATATATATATATATATGTATATATTGATTAAACAATAACTATTGGTATTTGAGTGATATATTTGTTCTACAATGTACTCTTCTGCTAGATTTCAATATCAATTATTATCAAAGCTAATTATTATTAATTATAAATAATTTTAAATTAAAGTTAGCAAATAGTCGTCATTAACCGTAGTTTGAGATATCCTACACTTACATTCTCATTTTTAGTTCTAGTTTGTTGTTAATTATATTTCAACTTAGTGTAATGATTTGTATTTTTTGATCATTTTATGGTTAGCAGTTTTATCATAAAATATAGAGCAAACTGCACTTCAAAAGATGGCAAATAGTTGCCAAGAAATATAAATGTTCTCATTCCTAAATACCTATACCACTGCTTTCTTGCAGTGGTAGGTAATCTTTATTCGCAGTGATTTTATGATGCACTATATACCGCTTGCAGCTTTATCTTTTTCTTACTATATTCCGACAAAGCGATGAAAAGCGTGTCACTGTTTCTTCGATGGGCAAAGCAGTCGTGGTTATCTGCACGGTCGTCTGGTTGGACGAGATGTCGTCTGAATAACAATTTTTTATTCTCTCAAATACATAAACAGGAATTTAAAATTAAAAACAGGACACAAAAGGCAGAGAGCAAAACGATAAATGCTTTCTCATGTATAATTTTATTTATAATATACCGATAGGTCCAGCCCGCGACGGGCCATACATAGGCAACAATATACGTATGGAACGTGCTATGTGGCAATGTGTGTACGATACCACTCCGCGTGCTCCTATTTTGAGTGACTTTCTTAAAATTTGAATTTATTTTGTAAAATTATTGATTTTTTTATTTTTATCTTTTAGAAAACGTTATTGTTTTTTATTACTTAAAATTACTTTTCCGTAGCAGCTAAGAATACAATAATAATAATAAATTGGACCTTATTTTGTCTGAAACAAATGGGCAAATTACGTATACAGAACGAATATGCAAACGACTATATCCTTGCGCGGTTTAAGTCTTACTAAACTCTTAACTGCAATGTGCTGCTGCTGCGGGTAGAGGGGTTTCGGTGGGGGTTTCGGTGTTGCCACTCATTGCTGACTATGGCCCGTTCCGAGCTGGACCTATCGGTATACGTTTTTACTTAGATAAGATATATAAAATTTATATAATAGATGATTTTGTTAGTACTAAATAAAGTGTGAGGCGATTAAGGGTAACAGGTAATCTATAAAAGAACACCATATGATTTGAAAGATATTACCTAAGATGTTTCATAAACGAAGGCATCTCTTTTAAATTGTTTTATGATGTCAACTGCTTTGACACAAACAATTACTTTTTCGAGTTTAAGAAACGAACACTGTGCCCCCTATTCATCATTATAAATGTAGAAATATAATGCTTTTATAATTCTAACTAATTAAAATTTAAAATTATTACAACAATATGTTTTGTATATTTTAACGTTTGCCCACGTATCATATGTGCAATATTACCGGAAGTTCTTGCATTGTAAATAGAAATACGTTTCCTGGGTGCACTTGGAAGTTGTTTGTCTTATTTCGTTTTATTTGTTTATATATAATATAGAAAGTAATGACTTTTATATCTTACTTCAATCATAGCTTCCGTTTCGATTTAAAGAAAAATATTATCGGTTTGCACAGTATAATATTGTGTTGAAAATAAAAGTATTTACCTATAGTGAATATATTGTAAGAGATCTATTTTTTTTTAAAAAACCATAAAAAGTAATAAGATTTATCTATCTTACTTCGATCATAACTTCCGTTTTGATTAAAAAAAAAAACATTATCGGTTTACGCAGTAAAGTTGATGATATTGTGTTGAAAATTAGATATTTACCTATAGTGAATATATTGTAAGAGATCTAAATTATTAGAAAATAATAGAAAGTAATAAGACTTTTATATCTTACTTCGATCATAACTTCCGTTTTGATTTAAAAAAAGAAAACATTAGCGGTTTACACAGTAAACCTGATGATATTGTGTTGAAAATTAAAATATTTAGCCATAGTGAATATATTGTAAGAGATCTAATTTTTTAGAAATTCATAAAAAATAATGAGATTTATCTATCTTACTTCGATCATAGCTTCCGTTTTGATTAAAAAAAAACACTATTGGTTTACGCAGTAAACTTGATATTGTGTTGAAAATTCGAAGATTTACCTACAGTGAATATATTGTAAGAGATCTAAATTTTTAGAAAATAATAGAAAGTAATAAGTCTTTTATATCTTACTTCGATCATAACTTCCGTTTTGATTAAAAAAAAAAGAAAACATTAGCGATTTACACAGTAGGCCTGATGATATTATGTTCAAAATTAAAATATTTAGCCATAGTGAATATATTGTAAGATATCTAAAGATTGTTTTATGCGACACTTTAGACAAACATGTCTTGTGACGTATTATAAAAAAACTTTTTTTTTATCTGCTTATAGAATTGTGTTTTCAAAAGTATTTTTAAAAATAGCTCTATTATTATTATGCAAACGAATCGAAGGTCCTGGAAATACAGATTCACGTCATATTAATCGAAATACCTCCTGTATACATAATACAATGCGGCATATGAATAAGACGTACTTCAATAGTGTAGGAGGGCTATGAATATCGTATATATCATGCGCTTAACGTCCACAATTGTCCGTTGAACACAATTGCGACAAAATAACCGTGTCACAACATTTTGACTAATACATCAGACTTAGTCGGGTCCAAAGTTCCAGGAGAGTTAACACTTTCGATAACTTCATTCCACTATATCAAAAGGTACTGCATTCCTTATTGTGTTGGTGTTGGTTGGCTCCTATACACAGAAGAAGATTCCCTTAATGCATATTACATTGTCGGAGATGAGGGAATGAAACAACAACAACGAGGAAAGAAAAAAGACGAGAAGAAAACGAAACGCATATAAAAGTATATTTGATACCCATTCTTAACTAAATTTTGGTGATTCATTCATACTCAACGATCGGGTTACTTTTATGTTATATAACTTTATTAAAAGGGATTTGATATGGATGGAGAGACTTCCATTCATTCCTTGAATTTATGTTCTTGATCTTGTCACTTTCATTAGCTCTTTACGTTTTCATCCAAGGTCAATGGATATTATTTAATACTTTCGGTCTTTAATGTAACAATGTTTTTTTCTTAATAAAAAAGTATTCAGCTTTTAATATTCCTATTTTATTGCATATTCCCCCGTTTAATCGTTTTGTTAAAATTATTTTGAAATTAATAGAAACTTGACTTATATGTTTGTGATAAATCAATTAAAGGTATAGCAGTAATCATGAAATATATTATTATATAAGTAAAAAGGTTGTATATATATCTTTTTTTATATGTAAATATTAGACTATCAATGGTTTTTAAAAATGTTAATATCACAAAGCCTTAACTTTATTTTAGACTAGAATCTCCATATTGAAAACACTAATTCGAGTATTTTATACAATATAATTAATATTTTATACATGTACACATCGTAAATATAATGTAAACTTAACCTTGAATTTTTTTTTTGGTAGGTAAAAACCGATATTCAAAATTTATATCATTATTGTATAAAAATAAAAATAATTATTAGAAGGTCATATGCACAATATTGATTTTGCTAAATCAAATAAGTATTATGACTGAATTTCCGTATATATAAAAACATTATACATGATCATAATAAAATATAAGAAAAAGAAAAATATCGAATTCTAGCTGAAGCTATAAATTGCGGTTTGTCATCTGATGGTCTGCCGTGTATGCTTTCATCTCCAAAGTTATTCGACCTTATTCCTTGGCTGCACCGTACTGGTGACCAACGAGTCAGCAACACTGCCTACGGTTGCTCTACAGCGGAATTTTCCCGATATTTTTGCTGTGTCTTACATATACCGTAAGCGTCAAATTTTAATTTCGGTTTGCACTTCTATCATATGCAGAAGATGATCTTATCATATACAGCGATGCCTGCTTGCTAACAGTGGAGGGAGAGCAACGGAGTGGCGGGCGACCCCCACGCCTTACAAATGTCCAGTGTGGCAGCCTCGCTTATGTCTATCTTTAGTTTAATTCGTCGCGCTCTTTTCCTCTTACCACTTTCCTATCAGAAATTAAAATATGTCGACCTCGGTATACTTAAATGTATTATATTTGGAGCAAAATTTTAATAATGATTTAATTAGGCATATTTAGAGAATTGACTGATTTAGAGATTAAGGATACAGAAAAAAGCATTTTATCAAAAATATACTAAGTCAGCATTTTCAAGCAAATTTCTGCTGTACCTGTTGGAAATACACGTAATGAATATGTAGAAATAATAAAATAATTACAAAATATGTACTCGTGTAATCAACTGGTTTAGTCACAAATACTCTTTTGCTTCTTCCTATTTTTTGTACTTATTACTCTTTAATAAGATCAGATTCTCATGATCCTCAATATTTTGTGGTCATTTATTGTCTAAATGCATTGATGATGATGTAAATAAATAGCAAGCTATTACAACACATTCATAATTTCAATAAGATAATCTCGCTTCTCATATTGAAGAGTTGAGATCCACCAATTACAACAAACGAAAAACTCTGTAATTTTCTGTTTTGATATTGTCCGCAGTTTACAATAATAAATTCAATTATCCTATATTTCATCAGTTTTATAAAAATTACGTATATTAAAAAAGAGATTGCTTAAGTTTCATATGTACTTTTCTACGGTTTTGTTGAATTTTGAAATGAAACATATATAAATTATTTTACAAAAGTAGAAATATATTTAGAAGGACCATAACTCCAGAGGTCCTTTAAAACACTGTACCATTTGGTCTAGGATATAGGACAAAACCTACAGAATAAAAAACCTCCATTACAGCGCCACAAAATTAAAGGTCTTTAGTTGTTAAGATCCAAGCAACAGCCTCTGGAGTTAAATTAGGTAAATCCGTGTATCCAAATTCAAACGTAGCTAGAGGACATTCTTCAACAATATACAGGGTGAGTTTTTTATCTTGAGACAACGGAATATCTCTAAAACACTGCGTAAAATCAAAAAAAGGATCTTAATAAGATTTGTTATAATGTATTGGGCTCACTGAATGGTGCCGAACTCGATCCCCCACCTCACCCCCCAGAGTGGGAGGGGGGGGGCAACTTTGAAATCTTAAATAGGAACCCCCATTTTTTATTGCAGATTCGGATTCTCCGCCATCAAGTATGTATGTTTTGTTTGAAATTTTTTTTCTATTCGTTACGGATTGCGCTGTAATCGCAAAAAACATGATTGTGAACGTCTAGAGAAAATACACAAAAAAGAGAAACAAGCAAACATGATTTTGTGTTTTTTTATTTTAACGTAAACTAACATTTCAAAACCATGTGTTCGAAACTGTGCCCCCCCCCCCTTGTACTTCGATACAATTATTTATTCGCAATTAGAATGCTATTCAACGATACAAAACTGTACTTTATTCAGTATTTGACAAGCTGTAAATACTTACACACTGTCCGATCCCCATTTAGATTAATAATTATTAATCCTATACAAATTAGTTAGTGTTGAATATTTGAACAGTAATAGAGGCTATAACATTACAAGAGAGAATTGAAATGATTTAAATCTATGGAGAAAGTGGTAGGAATATCAATGATGCTGTTAATCTATATTCACAACTTTTTCCCGACAATGTGCGATCGCGCGCTTCTTTTTACCGAGTCGTTCAACAGTTCTCTAGCGAAAAAACTGTGCAGCCAAGAAAACGTAATCTGCGAAAAACAATTGCTGGAGAAAATAATGAAATCGCGGTATTAGCTGCAATAGCTAGCTAATAATCCGCACATTAGTACTCGAGAAATAGCTCGCGCTTCTCAGTTCACTATCTGCCAAATATTCAAGCGTAGGCAATCTCATTCATTTAGAGTTTCCTTGCATCAAGAAATTCATGGCGATGATTTTCAAAATAGAGTACGATTTTGTCAATGGGCGCTTCAACGGATACAAGAGAATCCCAATTTTTTTGCTCGAGTATTATTTTTTGACGATGCGACATTCACAAATCACGGTACGGTAAATCTGCACAACAGGCATTACTGGAGTATCGAAAATCCCCATTGGTTGCGCCAAGTTGAACATCAACATCCTAGGAACGTAAATGTTTGGTATGGAATAATTGGCAATAAGCTTATTGGTCCATATTTTATCGATGGAAACTTAAATGGTGAAAAATATCAAAACATCTTGCAGAAAGAACTTCAAGTGTTACTTGAAGACCTTCCTTTGGACGTACGACAAACAATGTGGTTGCAAAATGACGGTTGTCCAGCACATTGTTCAAGAATAGCACGAGAAGTATTAGATCGAGCCTACAATAGTCGATGGATCGGACGAGGTGGTCCAGTGTCTTGGCCTGCAAGACCGCCAGATCTTACTTCATCTGACTTCTTTTTGTTGGGCCACTTAAAGTCTGAAGTTTATACAGAAGTGCCAACCACGAAGGAAAGCATGATTGAGCGAATCACCAACGCTTGTTCAAGGATCACGCCGGAAACACTTCTCAGTTGAGTGCAATAATTCCAATTGCGAATAAATAAATGTATCGAAGTGGAAGGTCAAATTTTCGAACACATTTTCTGAAATGAGTATGACAAAGTAAGGTTCTTCGATGTTGAATGGCGTTTTGAAATGTTATTTAATGTTAAAATAAAAACACAAAAGCATATTTTCTCTTTTTTGAGTATTTTTTCTAGACGTTTACAACCATGTTTTTTGGGATTACAGCGCAATCTGTTACGAATCGAAAAAAAAGTTTCAAACAAAACATACATACTTGATGGCGGAGAATCCGAATCTGCAATAAAAAATGGGAGTTCCCATTTAAAATTTCAAAGTTGCCCCCTCCCACTCTGGGGGGTGAGGTGAGGGATCGAGGTCGGCACCACTCAGTGAGCCCCCTACATTATAACAAATCTTATTAAGATCTTTTTTTGATTTTATGCAGTGTTTTAGAAATATTCCGTTGTCTCAAGATAAAAAACTCACCCTGTATTTAACTGTTTCAATCTCAGCTCCGCAATCACATTCCACTTGAATAACATACTATTGCACCTTCCATGACCCGTCCTAAGACGAAACAACTTACACCAAATTTTTCTTGGTTGTGTAAAGGCAGTCTATTAATTGTTTATTAAGCACTTCACATTCTAACCAAATTGATTTCCAGAGGTTATTAATCGAAAATTGTTGATTTAGGAAATATTTCTTCCAAATTGGACAATGTGATTTCAATCTATAAGGTCGTAAGTTCTGAAGATCTTGAGTAATTATATATAAATTAGGAACACTTTGATATTTATCCCAACAACGTTTTAAAGCCAATTTTCTTCTTAACTGAAGAGGATAAATGCTAGCCAGGACATTGAGCCAAGCAAGTGGAGTAGATTTTACTGTGCCCGTAATAATTCGAAGTGTACAATTTTACTGAATATCTACTTTACCAACATGTAGGCTGCTATTCATCTAAACTGCACTACAATATTCAGCAGCAGAATACACCAATGCAAGAGCGGACGTACGTAAAATGTTTGTATGAGTTCCCCAATTTGAACCAGACAACTTTTGTAAGATATTATTTCTTGTTTTAATCTTCATACGCAATTTATCAATATGTTGTTTATATGTATCCAAAGGTATGTTGGATTAAACTTGTTATAGAACAGTACCATTAAAAGATACTACAAGTTTTTTATGTTTTTTTGTAATTCTTAAGATGGAAACAGAAAACTTCTGACTTAGTTGGATTTGGACATAATCTCCATTTTCTAAAATAATCACTCAGTATCAATAAATCTTCTAGAAGTCGTACCTGGCAAATCACTTGTATATAGATTAAAGAGAAAATAATAATATTAATAGTAATACTAATAGTAATAATAATAGTGTTCTATCATGCAAGTAACATTAGCAAAAGGGAATTTTAGAAACACAAAGTTTCTATAGAAATGTTCTTCTAAAAAACAGCAAGTAATATAATCATCATTATTCATTGTAAATATCAACTATTTCATTCTACACAATTTTTAGATTCTGAATTACTATAATGCAAATTAGCCAATGAGATGAATTGCTTTTCATATATTTTCAGGAGCTAGTAATATCACTTCTTAAAATTTTTTATTATGTAATTTATATTAATTAACTTAATTATTCTCACTATTTTCTTTCTCCTTACTATAGATTTACTAAGAAGTAATTTACTTATATATTTGGATGGAAAATAAAATTATTACAATTGTTAGAAATATAATTATAAATATAATTAGAAATAATAATATACGAAATTTAGTATCAAGCTAGTAGAATACTTAAAGATTAGAACACTTTCAAAATAGTTTCTGTGACGCACGTGTTCATTCCCTCGACACTAAAAAAAGCTTTCAGGATGTACAAAAAAGTCTTTCGTAACACAAAATCAAATTTATTTCCGTTTATCAGGAAGCTACAGAAAAAATGTTCCCCTTATTCACATAAAAAATGTGTCTAAATTCACTGAGCTTGAATAATTGCCTGGAGTTATAACGGTCTGAAGATTTTTTTTGCTATTAAAACACAACTTTTAACAGATTTTTGGCGCTAGTTTTTGGGGTGAGTTCAAGAACCTGATTTCAATGCGCACCTAACTTGATGATGCCGTCCGTGGTCCCGTACGAGAATCTATTTCCCACGTTTACTAAACTTGTTTTTCGTTTAACAGGTAAAATATGCATCCCTTACTTATTTTCGCTCTATTTTTCTTACATACATAATGGGATCTTTAACGGACGAAGACCCCGACTTTTCTAAGAAATCATGTTTATGGAGATCGTTGTTCATCACAGGACGGTTCTCGGTGTCAACTAATTTAAAATAACTTTTCCTATATTAAAACTTTATTCAGTGGTCTTTGATGTGAATGTCCTTTTCAAACACCGAATAGTACGTACTATTATGAATAAATGGTAACTGCAGGTATATGTCTTTTATGAATTTAAAAATATGACAACTCTATTTGATGAATAAATTTTTATTATTCTGTAAAATAAAGATGTATATGTTACTGGACCCGATTTTAGGCCAAACTAGTTCGACCTAGGCCGAACTGATTGAATTTATTAGATGAACAATATTTATTCAAACGTAGCCTACTTAATTTAAAAAAACAGTATTGATTAGAAGTGACATAACACTTGTACCAAACTATAAAATAAAAATAAGCTATTCAGTACTTCTCAGTTTTTATTTTTTTTATTAAGCCATGCACTTTTAAAGGTAATATCTTTCGAAAATATTTACGAAAATTCCAATGAAATAATAAAAATAATATTTATAGTCAAACTAATATTAAAAATGAACTTATTTGTGCTTCTTAATGTAAGATATAAAATATTATATCTTTTATTTATTTTTACAGGGTGCACCTATTTGTGGCACAGTTTTTGCTACAGGTGCATCTTATAAAACCTTGACCTGTCCCAACTGAATGTTTGGTAGCTGCAGTCCTTAGTGAGATTTGAACATCTTCGAATTCAGTTCTGTAATAAACAAATATTCTATTTGGACCAAATTACATAACATACGTAATAATTCTTAAAGTCATAAAATATGGAAACCTCTTCCAAATATCAGTTCAGATTTGACAGTGAAATAGAGTAACATGATCATTAAAAAGAATTTCTGTTTTCGAAGTACTTTAAGAAAAAGTAAATATGCAATAGAGTGCCTGCAATATTCCATGTTTAGTTCCAATTTTGTACAAGCCATCATTGTTTATTTCCAGAACAACGCCAATAACATTCTTAAGGTCGCCCCTTCCTCTATCTACATCAGGAATCAGCACCACATTGCCTCCCACTTTAACTGGCGGATGCGATTTGTCAGAAGCAGATTTCAATTTATTAGCCTGTTCCTGAAGATTTTCAGCAGCTGTTTGTCTTGCCTTTTGGATATCATCACCAATTTTAGAGGTCTCGGCATAATTATTATTACTAACATTTCCAGTCTGTCCATGGGTTAAACCAGTTTCAATACATTTTTAAAGGTCATCTTCATCTTGAATATCATTTATCATTTCTGGTAGGAGTGATGACGTTGAAAAACCAGCTTTGGGTTTTATGCCCGAATGATAGGCTCTGTTTTTCATAAATTGTACATACCTCAAGCCCTCTGACCATTTAGTCGATTGATTAACTTTTAGCCAACAACAAATCAAGTCCTCGACGTCTTTTCCTTGAGATCTTACACACATAGATAAATACAGATTAATCATTTGTTTTGTGACATTAGCCTCAGCCGGAATATAGTATTTTATGTTATCTTTACTATGGGCAACAAGTTTTCTAACAGAACCAATGTTTAAATTAGCAAACTCTTTTAATCGCCTTTGATGAAGTGATGTTTTGATTTCAGCTTTTTCAGCCTCTTCCACTTGCAGGACAAGATCTAAGTATATATCTTTTGTTAAAAATTAAAATGAGAAGATATATACACATAAGTACCAAACGTATACTTATAATCTTGAAGACCCTTAAAATGAAAATATGAGGTGTGATAATAAAATATGGTAGATAGTGGTAGAGTGGGTTCAGTAAAGGCAGAAGTGCACAAGACCAAATTTTCACAATTAAGCAACTAATAGAGAAAGCAAGGGATAAAAACGAACCAATATACACGGCATTCATAGACCTTGAGAAAGTCTTTGACCGAGTACCAAAAACCATTAGTATGGGACAGTTTAAAAGAAAGAGGCATCCAGGAACATCTAAGATCATCAATAAAAAATCTGTATCATAAAAACACTAGTTACGTCAGGAAAAATAATGTGGAATCCGATGAATTCAAAATCCGGGATAGCTTGAGACAGGGTGGACTTCTTAGTCCTTTGCTCTTCGTAATAGTGATGAACGACGTAATAAAAGTCACCAAAGACAAAACAAGGAAAGCAATTGTAGGTTACAAACGACTAAGTCCAATTACGATTTCAAATTGTGCTTTTGCCGACGACCTAATGTTATGTTCACCAAGCGAAAAAGACCTGAAGAAGGACATTGCTATATGGCAGGAGGAGTTATCCAAATAGAATATGAAAATCAACAAAAAAAATTAAACACTGGTAATCAGCAAAGATAACGAAGAAACCAAAATAGAAATTCAACAATAAAAAATAGAATAAGTGAACATATTCAAGTACTTGGGAGTACAATAGAAAGGTATGGAGACATGGAACAGGAAGTAAACGAAAGAACATCTAGTGCAGCAAGAGTCTACTTCTGACATTCTGGGTGGATTTTAAGTAACAAGGAGATCAGTCGCAAAACAAAAATGTCAGTGTACAAGGCAGTATTCCGTCCAATGCTAACATACGGCAGCGAGAGCTGGGTGAGTGAATAGATATGAAATGCCTGAGAAAGGTAAAAGGGGTAACACGCAGAGACCGAATAAGGAATGATATTATCAGAGAAGAACTTCTCAATGTGTCAAAACGTCTTTCTTTTAGCACAGCTTTTATTTTTAAGAAAAGCCGGAAGTCGCATGGTGCTAAAGCTGCAGAGTTAAGCTTAGGTGCACCGGCGGTATGGCATGACACGTTGTCGGGATGAAGGCAGAGGCCATTGGTTCATTTTTATTGTCTCTTTCTCCGTACATCGTTTCGAACGTGCAGTACGCCTTTGTAATATTATAAGTTTGCAGTTTTTCCCCTTGGAACGAAGTCTGTTGGCATACTATGTCATCACTATAAAAAAAAAGCATTGAGCATGACTTTAACGTTCGACTATGACTGACATTCCTTCTTAGGGCAACAAAAGGAACTCGTTTCCCACGGGTAACTCTGAATTTGAGTCTAAGGGCATAGCCATACACCCATCATTCATTTCCAGTTATAATTTTTGCCGCGATGTTCGGATTTGCATCTGCACTCCTTTCATTTAGAAATCATCGATTATTGCTTTGGAAGAATATTCTCCAATAGTCAATCGCCTGTTTGAACGAACTATTTTTTTGCCACTTTTAGCAAGTTTTCCTGTGTTTTTAAGGCCGAGGGACATCCCGACCGTTGCTTTTCTTCAACCGACCCACATGTAAACAGTCTTCAGTCACCATATTATCACCAAACACAGATTTTAACATATCATGCGCTTTTTTGTAAATTTTTTGCAACTTAAAACAAAACTTAATGTAAATTCGAAATTTATGACGCGTAACAGATACGACACGACGACACGAAACACGACCCCATTCTTCCGGCTCTAAAAGCCGGCCGACAAGTCACACCTTGTTCTAAAGGGACCCACACACTGCGTTTTTGTTCGACAGATTTGTTCGACGAACAAGTCTGTTCGAACAAAAACGTCGCAAAACCGAAGTGTGTGGGTCGAAAACCGTCGTTGATGTTGGCGTACAAATCTGCTGTAAATAATCTGATTCGGCCTGTTTATGTCCGTCGAACAAAACCGTCGAACAAATCTGAAGTGTGTGGGGTAAACAGTTTTAAAAGACGACGATATTTTGCAGTGGTGTAGTTCTATGTAGTATTATATATTCATATTTATTTAAGTCGTGTTATTATAACTCTAAAATCTTTACGATTTCAAGATTAGTTAATCTACGTAATTTCAAGATCTGTACACGAACTTATTGTATTCAAATAATGTAATTTAAAACATACAAATATTTTACAAGATTTAAATTACTGCACCTATAACACAATTCTCCGAAGGTAATTATTCCCCACATTAGAGATTTTGTAAACATCTATTAACAACTTTCCGAAAATCCAAACTGTTTATCACCCTGATGTTATAATCCTTTGTAATGGTATTGCAATTCCTTCTTTCGCCCATTTTGCCCGTTTCTTTTTTTCTCTTTTGATTTTATGGCAAATGCCGCCGCCACTGCACACACATATATTGTCTTCATATTATTAAACTGCCGAACAAAACCGCTGAACAAAACTTTAGTCTGTGGGCAACTGACGTTCGTCGTTTTTGATCGAACAGACTGTCGAACAAAAACACAGTGTGTGGGTAAATCTGATAAAGAAAACAGGAACATTGAGGTGGTACTACACGAACATTTCCAAAAAAAATATTTGACCAAATACATTCAAAATGTAGTGTTCTTTTTCATTTGTGAGTATAATCTCTAGTCTCTAATCTAGATCTGATTAGATTTTTTTAGTGAAATCGGTAGATCGGAAGTAGTAGTTTACTTAAGTGAAAAAATCAAATTTAACCATAACTACATATATCTGGAGAATACAAATTTTCTCAAAAGCGAATTTAAGGAACATTTTATGATATACGTTTTTCAAAATGGCTATAGGAAGTAGGTCATCTACTCTAGAGTAAATTCGGGCCGCAGCGCAGGTAGTACTTTCCGTCTTATTTTATAGTAGTGTTTTGCAAATATCTGGCAAATTATACCGTTCTATACATTTTTATTAAGAGTACAAACGTATTTAGAGTTTGATTTACAATTTTTGTATATAAAAAAAAATACCATTCGGACCGAATTAACACTCGCAAATTACATATTTATTAGTTTAAAAGTATTTACAGCTGGATTTAAAGTTTTAATTGCTATAAAAGTTATTCAAATACTACATATGCCGCATGCTTTAAAAGACCCATGAGAATATATGTCAGTGTTTTTGCAAATTTAAAAGAGTAGAACAGAGTACAGTAATGATATTCTTTCATTTAAAAAGCCATAATCTGTCTCAAATTAGAGACAAGTCACTCAGCAAGTCTCCGCTTCATCAAGTGCCAACATGAACTGACGGACAGCAGGATTTAAGATATGCTCATACCAGCTGGATTGATGATGATCACAGAATTTCGACCACTACTCGAATATCGAAAAAGTTTATGAAATGATACTGAATCAGTTATAGCTAGAGGTAAGACAGAAACTGTAAGCATATCGCAGGAATACATACATACATCATATTTTATATGAAGAATTAAGCACACTACACCTATTTGCATGGTCGTTCGATTAGCATTTGCGTGTTGGCGGGGCGACCGCTGTCTGCGTTTCGCGTGAGGAAACCCCGGGGCATCTCTTGGCACTTGCTGCTGTGAGATGTCCTGGATTTAGGTTTGATTATTATCACTTAATCCGCCCATATATAGTTGCAACATTTTTTTCTGAAATCTGTATCAGTTAGATGTGTCACAGCTTTTACTTATTCGTTGGAAATGTAGGTATAAAGAGATATTACAGACCAATTTTAAAAATAACTAATATCTTTAATAATTATTAAGTATTAAATCATACAGTAAAATAATGTTAAATATGTTTAATTTTTCATATAGTAGTTTCATACTTAGCTTATTCTCGAAAATAATTATATGAATTGTGATAATTGTTTTAATTTCACATAACAAAACCAACGAAATAATTGTAATAGCAATCGTAATTTCGATAACATACACATTGATGTATAAATTGTAAATTACCACATGAAATATTCGAAAACATTTACCGTTAGTAAAGTGGTTCTAATTTTATGACCTTTAATATTACCTACTCTATATAGCTGATGGTTCTACATACATATATGCATATTAACTTAACATCACTAAATAGATGACGAAATCTTTTCATTCAGCTAAAACTAGGAGAAAAAAAGGATCGAGGCATATATGCATGGTCACGACAGCGTAAAAAATTTGTGTGCATGAGATGAACTAAACAATGGTCGGGGATTTTGAGGAAGATGTTAGACAATAATATATTTCGTGTCTCTTTTGATGTGTGAATCTTATGGTGAATTGATCTCGCACTGCGTGGACCCCGTATCTATTAGCATAATTTCCACATTAAATAACATGTTGTCAGTTAGGCCTTTTCATTATAGTTTAGGTACAGATACATGTGTTGGGTAATATATCTTGAAATTACTATACACATTTCAAGTTCTACGATCCAAACCACCAGAAATAATTTTCTGGTGAGTACGTACAATGATTTATATATTGTCCTTCCTTTATTGAAGTAATTTATTGCAAGCCTTACGCAAAGATATCGTACCTACTAGATGTATGGCACATATATATCTCGCCGACAACGACAAATCGCCATATTAAAAAATAGAAGAGTCTTTATATTAAAATGTAAGAAACTAGAGTTAATACCTAAATTTTGTAATTTTAAGATTTCTCATCTACAATTTGAAAACCAAAAAATGTACACAAGATTTTTAAATAAAATAAACACAGTTAAACATACAATATTAAACTACATAATTACAGACTGTACACTCACATTAAAACATAAAAATCAAAAAAACACCAAATTACACTACACACTCGAGAAACATTTGTGTTCGGCAGCACTGTTACCCCTAAATAAAAAAATCACACACACCACACAGCAATTTTTTATTAACTTAAAGGATAAACAACAACAAAAAATTAAATCATTAATAAAACAATCTTCATCTCAAAATACCCAAATAAATAACACACACATGAATCATGTTTGGCTATGCAATATTTCAGATACCAAAATACCAAATGACGTAGCCGAAACATTAAGTTTAGGAAAAATTTTTGCAGTCCATAACCATTCCAATAAAAAAAAACCCAACCCATAACATTATGGCCAATATTGAAGCAAATATTGAACTTTTAAATAATCAAGACAAAAATTCGATTAGATCAAAACTCTGTAACGTCATAACAAATTATCAACATAAACCTCAATTAAATAAAACTAAATACCATGAAGAACTTAATAAAAAAATAATAATCACAAAAAAATTTATTAAAAATAATCCCCAACCTGACAAAAGCAACAAAACATTAATTATGAATAAAAGAGACTACGATACCAAAATGAATAACTTACTAAACGACACCAATATTTAGAATAAAATAAAAAACGATCCAACCACTAAATATCAGAAATTGAACAATAACCTTATAAAACATTGGACTAATAGTAATCTAATTTCTAAAAAAAACAGAACAACAACTTAAAATCAATAATGCACAACCCCCGAAAATATATGGTCTCCCAAAACTCCATAAAAAAATATCCCATTACGACCAATAATATCCTCCATACAAAGCCCACTATATAAATTGTCAAAATTCTTAGCGAGCCCCATTTCTAACATCACAGGTCAAAATCAATATTTTCTAAAAAACTCTTTCGAACTAAAATCCTTTTTAAACACTATTAACGTACCAGAAAATAACATCCTAATATCTCTCGACGTCATATCAATGTATACAAATATACCCAACCCTTTAGCAATAAAAGCAGTAAAAAAAAACAGTGGGACAACTTTAAAAATTACACGACTCTAACACTACAAGAATTTGTAAAAGGACTAGAATTAACACTTGATGGTACATATTTTCAATATTAACGATAATTTTTTTAAATAAATCCATGGCTGTGCGATGGGATCTCTCATATCTAGTGTAATTGCACAACTTGTAATGGAACAAGTAGAACAAGAAATAATATCAAATCTTGATTTCGTGCCAGTATTTTACAAGAGATGTGGATGATTGCATACCCATGGATAAAGCAGAATACACATGAAAGAAAATCAATTCAATACACCCAAGGTTACAATTTGAACTAGAAAAAGAAACAAATAATACAATTAATTTTTTAGATTTGACATTAATACATGCCAATAGTAGTATACACACAAAATTATATCACAAACCGACTTCTTCAGATAGATACCTTAACTAAAATTCTTGCCAACCAACATCATTCAAAAAAAAATATAATATCAAATTTAATTAATAGAGCAAGAACTTTAACCACCCCAAATATAGACCGGAAATTCTAACAAAAATAAAAACATTACTAATGAAAAACAATTACCCACTTACACAAATAAAGAAAATTCTCAAACAACAGCTACACAAACATTATAATCATGATACACCTACAGATAAAAATAAAAACACGAATTACAAATTTACCCCATTGCCATACATCAGGAACCTCTCAGAAAGGTTAAATAATATAATGTTGCCATATAATATAAAAGTGGCATATAAAAATTATAATAACCTTATCAACTTATACACCCCACTAAAAACAAAAATACCCACCCAAAAAAAACATGTAATATACAAAATTCCATGCAACAACTGTAAAGGAGTATACATAGACCAAACCACACAATATTTAAAAGACAGAATAAACGGACATAAATATTCAAATAATAGTACCGCGCTTAAAAAACATATTCATACAACAAATCACACGTTCAATTATACAAATACTACAATTTTAGCAACAGAAACAATCAATAAGGCCAGAAACATACTAGAAAGCATCCACATTCAAAAACACAAAACCTATATTAATGACAGGACTGATATCAACAATTTATCAAATATTTATTTCTCAATTTTATAATAATCAAGGGGACAGCACTGGCTTATAACACGATGTTTCCTCGAACATAAATAAAAGTATAAGCAAAAAAGTAACCAGGAAAAACATTCACACATAAATTTAAAATACAGGCATATGTTAGATACACATATACCGTAGTCGACAATGTTTAATTTCTGTTTATACTTCTATACTAGCTATCCATCCCATGCATTGTAAATGCAGCTATGCCTGCTTTCCAACAGTGGTGGGAGAAGCACAAACAGTCGGGGGGTATTCATATTTCATAGGAAACGTTTGCCGGGTGTACTTGGCAGCCTCGCTATATGTTTGTCTTTACTTTATTTCGCTGTGCTCTTTTCCTCTTCTATTTTCGTATACTACGGTATACTAAGAATAGCAATAGATTCGCAAGCAATTGTTTGAAACATTTGGATATTAGAAGATTGAAAATTAATAAACATGAAAAGTATATGTATATTGTTAATCTCAAGCAAAAAAAAAACCAAAATTAGGCCAGAAATCGTAAAAAGAAAAACTGTTTTAAGCAGAAACAACAATAATAGATATAAGTTTTATTCGAAAATATATAACGTAAGTGTATTTATTTTATATTTTAATTAATCATTTTGTATGACTGTTCCTTTTTTACACATTACAGTTCTTTTGATAAAGATGCTATAAATAGCGCCGAAACGTTAAGAGGAAAAAAGAAAATGTGTTGTATTTCATCCTTATACAATTAAGCTCAACAATTTTTAATAAAAAAAAGGCCGCTACACCCAAGAATTTATCTACGTCAATATTACGTCCAAGAAAATTAAAAAGAAAGGAAAAAATTTTTTTATGAAAAAAATTTCCTTTTTTACAAATACTATATATATATATATAAATATGAACATCTACGTGAGAAATTTCTTGAATTAGCGGCATATTAAATTAATTGATGACAATTGCTTGCATTATTCAAATGTTAATGATTTTAAGGAAAAGAAACACACCACCCCGAGTACTAACACATATGCATTAGTTTCGTTTAACCACTACAACGTGAACACTCGTCAGCTCGGCCTCTGTAATGTGTTCATTTTCCTATCTACCGAAATTTGTATATATAGTTTCGGTGACGGTCTTTGCAAGCTTGAGAGATAATTTCCTATCTTTCTCATTTAACGAAGGAACCATATTAATTACTATGTTTTCCTTCTACGATATATTTTTAGAGGCCGAGCTGACGAGTGTTCACGTTGTAGTGGTTAAACGAAACTAATGCATATGTGTTAGTACTCGGGCTGGTGTGTTTCTTTTCCTTAAAATCATTAACATTTGAATAATGCAAGTAATTGTCATCAATTAATTTAATATGCTGCTAATTCAAGAAATTTCTCACGTAGATGTTCATATTTAGATATATACGGCAAAGAAACGGATTATATGTGTTTAATATATACATTAAACACATATAAAATATTAATTGTAATTATCCAGAATGAAATTTGGATTTCTGTGTTCCAACACAGCGTGCACTGAATGTGCTTTAATATCGTAGAAGGAAAACATAGTAATTAATATGATTCCTTCGTTAAATGAGAAAGATAGGAAATTATCTCTCAAGCTTGCAAAGACCGTCTCCGAAACTATATATACAAATTTCGGTAGATAGGAAGATGAACACATTACAGAGGCCGAGCTGACGAGTGTTCACGTTGTAGTGGTTAAACGAAACTAATGCATATATGTTAGTCTCGGGGTGGTGTGTTTCTTTTCCTTAAAATCATTAACATTTGAATAATGCAAGTAATTGTCATCAATTAATTTAATATGCCGCTAATTCAAGAAATTTCTCACGTAGATGTTCATATTTAGATATATACGGCAAAGAAACGGATTATATGTGTTTAATATATACATTAACCACATATAAAATATTAATTATATATATAAATATATTAAAATTCTTAGCCAAATATACAAATGCATTGTGAAAAATGAACATTCAATATATATGTACAAGTTAACGTTATGTTAAAATAATGCTTACAATAAACACATTATTCCTTAGAATAGTAATATAAAAAAAACATAACATTATAAGATGTACCAAAATAACCAATATGTTTAAAAGGTACGTGTATATACAGAAAAAATAGTGGCATTCTGCTAACATGTAACTCCAGATACGATGTTCTGTCTTGTGAGTTATTGCCAGTGCAGTGTAGTTAAGGCAAGAGGCGGGAGATCAAAAGCTTCAATTGGAAATCATCGAACTACAATCAGTTGGGGTTTTACACAGTACATCCTGGAGACTTGAGAATATAATCAGAGCAGTGCAGTCAAGGAATAGAGCGGGATACCCTTGGAGATGAAAAGCAACTATCGGAGACATATACAGGAGACAGACTACCAATTAAGCCTTCATCCAGAATGTGCTCGATAATGAGGATGCATATAAATGTCACCGTGAGATCAAACATAGTCCATCTGTGTGGCATATGAACCCATAGAATATAAAATAAGGAAAAAGATAATGGTGATTTTAGTATAATACAAGAAACGAATTTCATGGGGTAATTCTGCTGACAATGCCACTGCAGACACGTGTTTCGAACTCATAGGTCTTCGTTAGTGTAGTATAGCCAAGAAATAAAGCGGGATAACTTTGTAGACGAAAACCAACAATCAGAGACATATACGTGAGACGGACTACCAACTGAAGCTTCAACAAGAATATTTTCAATATAGACAAGGTATAAATGTTATAGGTAGAATAGAAATAAAAAACTATCGCAGTGATACAATCTATGAGATAAGGTTGCTTAAATTTAATTTAGGTAGTAATTGATAAGAGTAAAAATTTTTGTATTAATTTCAATTGACCAAAATCTGATACATTATAAAATGTAATTATGTACTATAAGAAACTTGTCGAGGTTTCCAGAGTTATAGATATGATAATAAATCGAAAACTGTCTGCAAAAGATGCCTAAGTATTTATTAGAATCAAAGGTTTAATAAATGAATGTAAGTGTATTTTCAGTAGTTTATTTACCGGCGTTTAAAGTTATACTAATTTACTTATTTTACTGACGCCGAGGTAATTTAATATATAGATCTTTTAAAATGCAATAGGATACATAAGAAACAAATTAGAATTTTTGATAAATGCTTACTTCATTAATTTATCATGTCTGAATGTACATATATGAATAAATTGTGTTCTATAATGGATACTGACTATTGTTATGCTTATGAGAGCTAAATCTATAATTTTCTCGGATTTATTAAAGTAAGTTCAAATTTTGGTTATATTATCAAATTATAAATATAGTTTTAAACAATGTTTCATATATGCATCCGCCTTTCATTAAAGGGAAAAGACATTCAACTTTAGAGTTTAAACATCATATAAAAAATCCAACTTTAAATCGTCCGCCGCAGTCCTAATCAAATAGAATTAGAACTACAAAGATACTAACAAAAAAGAAACCCAAATAAAAAGAAACAGTTTGTCAACTTCGACAAACATTTATACATTAATGCCGGTAAATATTTACTTCCTGAAAATGTATTCACTACTGGTTTTAGGTTGCCTTTATTTGCACGGGATATGTCTTCCGTGAATCATGGGACCCTACGAAAGTAAATTGATTTATATCTAACCGAAGCAGTAATACTAATAGAATCTGTATACTTTCTCCACTAATACTAAAGCGTGAATTAGTATGTATAGTAAGCGGAGTACGTACAGTTTAATATTAATTAAAATAAATTCGGGATCTTGGCTCTTCAGTTTTATTGAAGATAGGAAGATTAGGATGATTTAAGATTTCCTGATAATTTATGATAAATTGCCGTACACCATCGGGCAATTTAAAACGAGGATATGAATTTTAATTAAATCATTTAAGAATACAATTAAGAAATGATATATTTTTGTTATAGCGGCACGTCAATGATTTATTAAGTGTATGTGTTGCAATTCATTTTCGAGTAAATAGGTATGAATTTCATGTGTATACATATATACATAGCCAATGTTATTAACCAGAACAGTTAAAAGATTAAAAAAAAATCATGTACATAATTAAGGTGATATTTATCAAATTAACTGTAATCACTGTTGTAAATGTTACATAGGACAGTATCGGTATCAGTTATCAGTAATTCGAGAAGCACATCAGAGGCAACAGTAATTATATTAATATAATAATCGACTTTCTGTTGACCTTTGTTATTTTTCTAGTAGAACGAGCAATTTAGATTTTTATAATACTTATATAAATCTTATATTCGTGATATCAAAAATTCAATTAATTTTAGAAGAAATATAGAAAATTCTATATTGTTTTAAAGAAGCACATATATAAAGAGATTACGCACATGAAAAAAAATATATAAGACTATGCTAGAACACATATCACATATATAATAAATAAAGAAATGAATAAAACCTAAGTGAAACTAAGAGGAAAATAATAATAATAAAGAAATAGGATATGAATAAGGTGAATATGTTATTGCAAGCTATTGCTATGATTCTCAATGAAATGAACACCTATCAAAGTAATTAGATGAATAAACTAGTTGGTTTTACTATGACAACGACACAAGAGTGAACTAAGAAGAAGGTGTTGAGATCAAATGAAGTATTCTAGGAATAAGGAAATGGAAAATTATAGAAACTTGATGAATCTATAACAGGTTTAGCAACATAATACTTCAATATAAGGAGGAGTAATCCACTTCAACAACTGGAATTCTAGCGTCTTAACACTAGCCAATATAATAACATCCAACCGTTTTATAGTGCTAATTTATGGAGTATTAATTCTTCTAAAGAAATTTTTATTGGCCCTTTCATCATTTTCTAGTTTATTTCACCATTTACCAGCACATCCTTTTATACTTTGCCAAACAATACTATTTTTGGCATTCTTTTCCTTGTAAGCCTTCAGTATCTATGGCGTGGGTAATCTTAATTCTCACGCTTTGCATTCTTTCAATTGACCTGACCCTGTTGCCCTTAAAGATTTATATCTAATCTCTATATCACTAGATAATTTCTTGATTTCTGGACATGTTCTCCTTAACAATATTTTTCCTTTATTCTTTACCGAAAGAATCATTGCTCAAATTTTTCTGTTTTAAAGTTCATCTATTTTGCTTATTGTCTAGGTGCCGCTAGCAACCGCCACTGTTAGTAGTATAGCTGATTTATAGAGACCTATTTTAATACACTTGAAGATGTTTCTTGATAGTAATATTCTATTTGACTAAGCTATGTGTTATCGCTTTTAATTAGTGCATCTGTTATGTTTTTTATGCCATTCTGAACAGATTATACTGTAATTTAATATTCTTTCTTTTCTTTGTCCAGTCTTTCTTTGAGGTATTTACATTTTCATCCAGATATGTATAAAGTTAATTCTTTTAGATACTCACGTTTTAATTATTATATACATTGAATTATTATAAATGTTATTCTTTTTTTAATTTTTATGCTGGTCATAATATTGTCGGATTATCGGTTATCAACTGTCTATTTTGATTTTCAGTTTCCAGTCCTATGTATGTTCGCCTTCGGTATATATTATTTAGTATACTATTTGATATTTACATTGGAGAACATGCGAACGGAATTCGGACGATATATTTTCAATTCATACGTTCAATATTTTTCTAATAAAATTTATTAGTACAGAAAAAATATCTATTCAACTAATATAAACTTTAATATAGTTACTGTTTTCAACTATTTAGTTCCGAATTTTTGTTAATTTGTACACTATCAATTTCTCAGACATGCTGCGACATCCATATTGTTTAATTACCGTTCTGTCTATTTAGCATAGGTATATATTTTTGTTTACTAGCTTGGTGTCTATAATTGTTTCCGTTATGACTGAATCGCACTAGTGTTTGTAGTCACCTGTTCCAATATTGTTGCAACTGTTTCATTTGGTTCTGGTTGTTGGAAAAATAAGTAACATATTTTAGAAGTTTTTCCAGTTTATGCTTATTTACAGTCCTCGCAATCTTGGCAAACGGTGGGAGTGAGTTCGCGCAGATAGAGGAAGGGTAGATTTCGTTTCATTCGTTCTTAAATATAACGGTGTCGTATCAGTGGCGTACCTGAAAATTCTTATTTAAATATATATTTAAAAAGCTTACTCACGTTGTGAGTACGACACTGGTAACTGCTATGCAGTAACTGTATCAAACAGGTGGGTGGTACGTTTCCTAAATACGTTTACGGCGCATCCCCACCGCTCGACAACTTACACTGCGGCAGCTATAATCTTAGTTAAGGTATTATTAGTTAGCTCGGATATCTTCTTTTGTAATAATTAATATACAATTTTGAATTTTACTAAAACTAGTTGTTTTAAAACAATTGACCCTAACTGCCTCTCGGTTTAGAGACACCATTGTAAGGCTTGACATTTACTCTTTAGTAAGGTGGCGTTCAGTTAAACCACTACTTCCGAACTTTCCTGTCATCGCTCAAGGGCGTAGCGACATCGAGTTCTTCTGTGCTTGAGATATAGTCTGGTGTCAACATTGTCTAGATAAGATAATAAGTCAGTTAACGTATTCTAAAACTTCAATTAAGTTTAAGTTTTAATTAGAATCTTATTTTCGTGTTTGTGTCATATTCCATAACTTTAACCACAAGAATTTGACGCCTTGTATATAAATAGTGTAATTTTACTATAATTTATGTAATTTATGAATCTATAGAAGAATAATTTAATTTAATAAAACAGTCTAAAATTTAAACTTCTTCTTAATATAGGTTACACTTCATCGTCAGTGGTGCAAATCTCGTGTTAACATTCTAGGTATTTCATAGAAAGTTTCTTAAATCTTTCAAGATAGAAATTGGGTTAAATTACACGTTGACCTATCTCTTTAATATTCAAACACATCGTCCTCATTTATCTCGTTAAAAATCTTTCACATCTGGGCTCATAATTTGTGTATCAATAATACAACGTCACTGTAATTTGAATTTTGTATTTTTTTTTCTAGATAATATGCCGCTTAAAATTTTCTTTTTATTACACGTGGATCAAGCAAGATAGACAAAATACCTAACGGGCCATGTCATAAAAGTGAACGCATATAAAATTGACAGGGGCAGGGACAAAATAAAATATCTAAAGTATATACACTTTCCCCGTTTAGATACTAGTTTTCAGTGAAAAGTGATACTAACTAAATATTCGTTATTTTGAGGTCGAATTTGACAGGTTAAAAGGAATTAGTTGGGTATAATCTGCGTATATTATGTAATCATATACAAATAATAACTCAAACATTCAGATTGTCCTGTTGAATACACAAAAATAACGTATGGCAATATTAACTTAACCTTAATTGATAATTCAACGCATTAACAATGACCTGTAAAACTTTTTTTTTTAATAGAAATTTGTTTCGATTATTATTTTTTTTTTTAATTATCTAAAAGAAAATATGAAATATTTATCAAGGAAATAGGTAGGAAATAACTATTTTAATTATAATATTATTGACTATAACTTTAATTTAAATAAGGAAATCAAAAAAAAAAACGGAAATATTTAGGCTAGCGAGCTAGGAAGGTTTTCAGAATAATGTGTCAAAAATATTTTAGAATGATTCTTCACTTAAGGTTATACGGAGCTTGGAAAATGATCGAATATATTATAATTATGAGCTTAAACAATGGAAGAAATGCTCTCTACAAATACCTTGGCAATGCAAACCCTGCAGGAACTGTTAAATATGAATTCACAGTTAAAAAGACACCAGTTTAGTGACAGAGAGTCTGCCAAAGAAATGTTGTTACTGACTAGTTTTACAATCATTATCTATTTACAGATGTAACGTTCAAGAAAATATGAAATTTCGAAACCAATAATAAACCTTTTCAAAAAAACAACCATCTGAGGATTTTAGTTATCAAAATACAAAATCCTTCTATTTTGTACTATTTTCTAAACAGATGAGGCCTAAACAATTCAGAATTTTACAAAGAATTATCAAATTTCAAATATATAGACTTAATTACCTCTATTACTTTATGGGGCGTATTGAATTTTTTATAATATATAAGATATTTCTAAATTATGTGTACACCTGATATAAAATCATTTCGTCTTGTGCCTAATTGTCTTTCGGTTCGGCCATTCCTTTGAGGCTAGGTGAAGGCAGTTTATTTCGCCTACTGGTGAATCGTGGGAGCTTTTCGGAAGTCACCATCGCAAATTACGTTGTTTTACTGTATAGCTAAAATTAGCGTATATTGGCTCTTTCAATATCTGCTATACTATAAAAATTCTTCTGAATAGGTGCTAAGATAGACAACGCATCCATAAAGTTTGGTAACCTTAAAAATGTTATTCAGCAGAGGAAGGTTTTTGAACAAATATTAAGGTAGCCTAGGCATTCACAATCTCTCTTTTTTGTATGGTAACCGCGTATTGTTAATAGTTCTCATAGTGCACTTATAAAAGTTAACTTGGTTAGCTAACTATTTTCCATGTACTCAAAAATTAATTGCGAACAATGTAAAAATAGAGAGGCCTCACATTTTCTCATATGTTTTCTTGGAAAGTGATTGAAATAAATAGTTGCAGTAAAATCTACTGAAATTAGAAAGGATAATGTACGTTAGATTCCACTCCATCTATGAGAATAATCAAGCCTGAGACTGAGAACCCCCTCTCCACATAAATTAGTGCTTCTTCCCATAAGTTTTCGGCATTAAAAATGTCGACCAATACGGGATTAATTATAAATATACCAAATATTATAGAAAAGACAAGGGTTTTACTTTTTGAAGGAATGAATTTTAACAAACAAATTATTGAAATGCGGAATATACGAAAAAAACTGTAATTTTCTAATGTTGACAAAAAAAGAATTAATCAAAAGTATAGATTTTTCTTTATCAAAATAAAGTGGATGCTTTTGAATATGCCTTATAAGCAACAATACATATTTTCTGTAATATATTATTTGAACTAAATTACCAGAAGAAAAAATCGAAAAATGAATTTAAAAATATTAAGTGGACGAAAGATTTTCTACAATATCAAGGTCACCAACAGCCAAATACCTAGGAATTACGCTAGACAACCGTTTAACTTTTACCCTCCACCTGAAAAATACAGCCAAGATGGCCATTAATGGAAAGACACAGCACCCTATCCTCTACAGTAAAATTAAGAATCTATAAACAGGCCCATAATGACATACGCTGCTCCAATATGGATTAACGCCGCTCCCACCCTCATAAAATCTCTCCATGGTACATGAGGAATAAACAAACTCATTCAGACTGCAACATTTCAACAATTGACATCTACATTACAGAACTCACGAATAATTTCTTCGATAGGATGATAGACCACCCAAATGCAGACTTGGAAAATGCATTGAACCACGATCCTCATGTACCATGCAAAAATAAACGCCCCAGGCAGGCGATCGCACCAAATGTGTAAAAAGTCTTTGAACTAGTAACCAATACTCAACATCAGATGCATCACATTCAGATTATAAGTAAAAGGCAATAGCCTGACTGGCAACCAACTAAAAGAAGAAGAAGAAGACAATATCGTCTCAATTTTGCCGAATTTTATTGCAATTAGTTTCTGAGGAAATAAGTGAGAAAATAGGTATGAGATAGTTTGTATATATAAACCATATTTCAAGTATGCACCACATCAAAAAACACTAATAAAAGAATTTCGCAATTTGGTTCGATGAATTTGGAAAATTAGTGACAAAATTAAACTCAATTCATTAATTTTGTGAAAAAAAAAATATTTCTATTTATTTACCTGAAAAAAAAACAGCGTATTCGCTTATGTAACTTCAAAGCCATTCGCTAGGTACTTCTCAATACTCAGAATGAATGGCTTCAAGTTTAATCAATAGTCAATTAGATAAGCGGAGAACCAAAAACAGTATTTCGAAAGATAAATCGTATTTCCAATTTAGTTAATACTTCTTTTGTACTCGTTTATTTTCCTTATTAATTGATCAAACGTATTTCGATTTTTGTGACCTTCTACTTATGCAGTTTATTGTAACCGCACTTTATATTTTAGGGCAGGTATTGGATTTGGAAATAAATGTTGGGTAATTTTTTTCTATTATATTTAATCTAAACCGTCACGTGAATTAAATATACCCCGTTGAATTTCTTTGGAGACTTCACATGCGTGCAAATTGCATCAGCCCCCAATAAATCAATTATTTGTATTAGATATTGTACTGAAAGGCTAGGCGAATATCGTTCTAGAAAAGAAACGCAGGTAGTCCTATATATAAACAAGTACATATATATACTTGTTTATATATAGATATATGTATATTGTATATAGTTCAACGGTACATGCTTAAATATTTTCATTAATATAAAATTACCAAAAGTATTTAGGGAAATGGACTTTTATTGATATCCTGATATTGTATTGAAGTTCACATCTTTCCCAAACGATTAAAAATGACTGCCTGTTAATTATAAATTTACTTAATTGACGTTCGGTGAAACGGATATCGTTTTACTGAAATTTAATATTTAAATGATATGTTTTCTCTCTTCTCTTTTTTTCTTGTCCATCATAGAGCAGCTCTAACCCTGACATTGAACCATAAAGTTTCTGACCTTAATAGGTAGGTAAGATTTGAATGAAGCTTATTCAGACTACTTTAGCTAACTGCTTACTTGTCCTTTTATTTGATGTTCTCGAGACCAGACGAACTTGAGAAGCGAGATCTTAAGACGCAAGCCAACCTTTTCTCCTTTCATTGTGCATGAATAAGAAACGCAAAGCCAAGTCCGGAAGAAAAGAACGTGTTTTTAGTCTTTGCGTATGCTCACAATTAAATTGAATTGTGAGACAGCTTCGGCTGCCTAACCTATCCTAACCTCTCTTCGTTTTTTAAGGTAGATTACGTTACTGTTGACCCAAGACCATGGTAAGTAAGAAGTTTCCGTTATTAATCTTTAAGCGCGACCGTTAATAATTGCACTTTTTAATCAATTATTCGGGTGATTTAACATTATTTTTAAGTTCCGAGATATGATCAGGTAGCTGTAATACATCTTAAAACATATATGAGTTCTTTCCTAAGAATTGCAACGCTTTACATAATACGTTTAATAAAGCTGCTGTAATATTTTAAATTGAAACAGTACACAATCAAATGAAAGATAATGTACATAGTTTTAAGCGTTTTCTTAACAAACTCAAGATAATTTATTGTATATGAAATGTATTCTAATTTTTTTTAAAATAGGATACATTGTTCTATATATAAATGAAAGACGTAATTTTAGAACTTTTTATTATGTCTGCATAATTTTCTATTTATAAAACAAAATATAGGTTTATATATCATATTTAGTTTCTTAGGAACAAGAAATGTTATATTTCTGTATTACTTGTATTACTTTTTGATACGCTGTGGGACGTAATTCTTACTTTGTTTTAATAATATTATTTATAAACTATTAATTGATGTACATACCTAGTCTTTTTTATATTGGAGTTAATCTTTACATACATACAAGAACATTGTTTATGGTTTGAGTAATACGTTTTATATGTTGAAATGCCACGTCAATACAATGATTTATTTATACCATAATGATATTATTAGCATTAAAATCAATAAAGATAATGTTAAATTAAAGAGAGAAATTAATGAGTAAGTGGTAGTCATGTTGAAAATGTACGAAGGATATTTTACAGTTTTGTAGTGAGGTTAAATTCGTATGTTGCTCAAACAGAGTGAATCATTAAAAATATTAATCATTGATCATCAAAAACCAAAACAAGCTTTATTAGAGTATTCTGACTGATAAATTGATGTTTTGCTTAAATTCCTCAGAAAAGCGTAAGGTTTGTGACAAAGGGCTTGTGAGAATTTGTAATGTGCAATATATACTCAAGACACTTTGGTGCTGATTCGACTACGTTGTGCCGAAGATAGCAGATTATTTGTAGATAGTCGGCTATTCTAAAATAATAGGTCTCAATTTCTCCTCATCTATCGAAAATACATTGATAATAATTGCTGGATAATAGTGTTTGCAGTTATATAGCTCCAGTGTCGTCATATGACTTGCAAAGAGTCAGTTACCTGAATACAATTGAACAAGTCTAGCGTATATTTAAGATAACAAATTAAATTCCGAATGACTGTTCGTGCAACCCTCGAAGAAGCAAGAACAGCAGCGGTATGGACATGGGACTAAATTATTAAAGAAACCGTTCGACATTTATTCAGAGGATACCAAGAAAAAGCCAAGTAATTCGAAAGTTAGAACAAAATTGTTTTGCCATTTTTCTAAATTATTCTATATATTTTAATTTAAGATGAAATTGCTATAAAAGTCTTCTAACTTTCTTACTTAACGCCTAACAAAACATATTAATAGTTTTAGATGAAGTTCATATTAGCAAAAAATTAAATAATAATTTATAGTTCTAATTTTATACACATCAGTAAACCACATCGCAAAATAAAGAACGTCTTGTTGTGCCAAAGTAAATAGGAAAAATCCTATGACTATAACATTTCCACATTCACAAGAAAAAGTTAGTATTTAAGGGTTTATTTTTAAAAGATAATTATTATTTTATCAAGTTATGAGTATCAGATTTTATTTGGTTTAGTATTATTAAACCGGTTTTCTTTAGATTTTTTGTTTATAGATTAGGCCAAAAATTTTTAGCACATACTTCGTATATAAGTCTTGTATTTGTTCAGGTTCTCAAACTGTCCAAGTTACCTAATCAATTTAGAATGGTCGGAAATGGAACTTAAAAATCGCTTTAAAATGGCGTGAAGTAGTAAATATTACAGACGTCTGCTGGTTTGTTTATACTGTGTTAAAGAAAAGAACACGCGATGCGGTGGCATAAAGCACTTGTAAAATTATTTAGGGTCATATTTCTTAAGAAACACCGTAATAATATAGAACACCGATAGCACAGTCATAGAGAAATAAGTTATTTTTTTAATAAGTACTCATGTTGATTTTGTTATATTTTTAAAAATTATATTCCTTTCACACAACAAATTAAATACCGGTTATATCCAAATGTTTTAAAACGTTGAACATAGTACAAATATTACTGAATTTCGTGAAAATTCATAGTATTTGAGGCAATATATTTAAATAAAATAGTGTTTTTAAACAGATACATCATTAATTTCCTGGTTTAAGCTCTGATGTTAAGATATATATTTGTACCAGAAATTATTTGCAAAAAAGAACACTATTATTATTTTAATTGATATCCTTGCCATAAAATTAAGGATAGCAATACCACGAACAAGCAAAATAAATAGTGGTATGGGTGTGAATAAATATCATTCATTAGTGACTCGAATACGGAAAGAATTATTCATTAAAATAAGTTAGAATATACATTTTATGAATTAAATTAGAAGAAACTGATGTAGCGTAAATGTAGATGTATTTTCCTTAAAATAAATAGGTACTTATTCGAGCACATGTCTGCATAAAATCCATTTTCATATAATTCGTTGGTGTACACCGAATATTTTTAAAACGTATTATGTATATTAACAATCAATCAAATATGTACTAATACTTACTTTTGCAACATTAATTGGAGGCTAACTAGACTGCGAATGTTGCTGTTGCTGCTGCTGCTGCTGTTCCCACCACGCCATCATGTGCAGCATGTTCTCTTTGTGCTCTTCAGGTATATCATCCTCTTCATGTATTGTAATCGATGGAGGTTCCACTTTGAATTTAATATCTAACTGGTGAGGACTAACAGATCTCGAATTATATATTGATATGTATGAAGTGTCATTTTTATCGGTGATGGAATTTGGCGACATGGAGGTGTCGCTATACACTTCGGGTGATAAGGAAGCATTTGTGTGAATTGAATTTAAAATCGATAGCTCCTGTACGTCACTAAATTCTAAATCAGCGTCCATAATTGCCGTGTCCTCCAAGAGATTATCGTTGAGAGAGTCTAAATTTGTAACTAGGGCAGGTATAAGCTGATATGAATTGTTGATTTTGATGTATTGCTGTTGAGGAGGTGGCGTGGAATTCGTTGATATTTCATCATCATCTATTCCAGGTGACATAATTGGATAAACATAAGTCGTTCTTGTTTGTGTCGCGGTTGTTGATGATGTAGTCATGGATTGATCACCTGTAGACGAAATAGACGTCGTTCTCGTTATATTACTGCCAAATTCATCAGCTGCTAATATGTCTTCAAGACTTCTTATATATTCCACAGCCATCCTCAAGGTCTCCACTTTGCTTAATTTCTTATTTCCCCCTCTACCATTGCTCGATTCAAATGCTGCAGCTATGGAGTGTGGAATGTGCTGTCTTAAAGTGGCGAATCCATTATTAACTTGTTTGACTCTATTTCTTTCACGAGCGTTTCTCCTAGCAACCGCAATAGGTGGAGGACTCGTAATATATTTACCATCGCGAACAGTCTTCGCCTTTTTTCGTGCGGTGTTTGTCAATAGGATGTCGTCCTTGCAATTTCTATTCTCCGACAATAACTGTGGTTTGCGTATAATAACGATGTCTCGTCGTTCACCCGTGCTAGCATTATTAGCTTGTTGTAAAACGTTCATTTTGTACAAATTGGCACCGAATTGTACAACACTTAATCCTGTCATTTAAGAATTGTATCTGTTTCGTGATATTCTATAATTGTTTTGTGTGAGATTATGTACGACGTCACTTTGGAACTGAGTCCGTGCGACGACACTAAAAGTAAAAGTCACTGTTGCCTTCGCAATTAAAACTGTTAATCTTCGATTCCCCAATTAACACCAGTTAAGTTCGTCGGACGTCGGGGATCACTAATGTCTTCTTGTTCATGTGTTGTTGTTGTTGATAAACGTCATGTAGTGAGTAAACGGCCTAAACTGTTTTACTCTGTTGCGGGAGACACTTAATACGGATGACGTACTACCGGACATATAATTATGATGGCGCGCTTTCAATTGAACTTATTATGTTTGTCGCGTGCTAGAGTTTCTAAGGAACAAAATGAACTACCAATTTTAACGTAACTTTTGCACACACGGCACGAGACCAGTACAAATAAACCCCTCCCCCTTAGAGCGGGGTAGTTTTTCGATCACAGCTGTTACTTACTACACGGTTAAAGGTACATATACGGCATATAAGGGTCTTCCGATAAAATACTTATATGTATATGTATATATAGAAAACATACATATGTATATGTGTGTGTGTGTGTGTGTGTAATGTGACTGTTCGAGCTTCGGGAAATGTGTGCGTACATGTAGAAGTGTGGATGTATGTATGTAGGGATTTAAAATAAGTAGAAGGGAGGGGTTTATAATCGTGGAAATAGCGGTACCTATTTTGATTTTTACACATGCGCGATATTTCAAAAAAGGGCTATCCAAAGTTAAGCAAATGTTTATGTTAGGTACTTCCAAAAAATATATGTACTCCAATAAGATTAGCATATATGAATATTTACGACAAGCTTTCCGGATTCTTATTTAGAATTTCGTTTTTATGCTTAATAGCAGAAACGTGTTCCTACCTGCGTATTATAATAATGAAAGTAAAGAGGAAAATGATATTTTCCTATTTTTCTAAATACGATGTAAATTTTTATTCAGAGAAAATGGGGGGCTTAAATAAAAATTTACCATTGAAGGTTCCTTAACTAAAATATTTACAATATTTATTTATTTCAGGGTACTTCGGAAATATGTGTCAACTCTATTAAGTAGAACACCCAATATTTGGCAAATTTAATTATTATACTGGACTTACTTTACCGCTTTTGAGATATAAAAAAGTAGAGTTACAATACTACTGCACTTTCTTAATAGATTATAAATTAGGAAATATCTAAAAAAGGGCCTGATACTATTATTTTAGAATAAATTATCGGACTGTAAGTTTATATTTTGAAAATGTTATGGAGCCATTTGTTTCACATGTAAACCTATAAATAAGAATATCTTTTGTATTCTATTTAAACATTATTATAATTGTATAATAGTTTTTTTGTAAAAATGACGAGATAAATAGTATCAACGAAACATCTTACCGGCATTGTAAAACAAATTAAATTTAAAGGAATTAGACAAAAAAGCTGAGAAGTAATGGAAATAACACAAGCTAAAATGACTAAATAACATAATCATTTTACTTTAGATATATATATAAGTTATATACCTAGGTCAAATATATTAAATACTCTTACGAAATATGAAAACAGAACATTTTCACAAGCTGCTCAATCAAGTAAACCAGGATTTGGAAAGATATATATATATATATATATATATATTGCTTAGCTGTGTTAGTCTTACTTAACCAAGAGATACTACTTTGTTGAACATCACAACGAAATTTCAGAGGTACATTCAATATTGTCTGGGAAGCCCCAAGGTATTGTCTACGGTCCCACTTTATATTTAATAAATACAGCTGACATTCCTAAGACTAAAATAACAAGTTTAGCTGCTTTTGCTGATGATACAGCCCTATTATCTTTTCACCAAAGGCCAGATACGGCCTTTGCACATTTACAACGGCATATTAATGCACTCCAAAAATGGTTGGAAGCTGGAGAATAAAAGCTAATGAAAATAAATCAATCCACGTACCATTCACAACAAAACCGAAAGACTGTCCAGCAGTAACATTAAATAGCCAACAATTAAAACATGCTGCCTCTGTCAAATACCTGGGCATGCACTTGGGCAGGAAGTTATATTTCCAAAAAGAAAACAAATAGGAATACAACTCAGTAAGTATTACTATATATTAGGTGGAATATCAAAGTTATCAATTAGCAACAAACTACTAGTGTACAAAGCCATACTAAAGCCTATATAGACGTAAGATATACAACTTTGGGGAACAGGAAGCAATTCTAATATTGAAATACTCCAGCGCACTCAAAACAAGTGCTACACTTAATAGTTAGTGCGCCGTAGTATGTCCCAAACTTAGTTATTCAACGAGATCTACAAGTACCATCAGTAAAGAGTGTAATTTCAAAAGTATAGTCAGAAATACCGTGAGAGGGTCAAAACGCATCCCAACGTTCTTTCTATGGAAGAAAATAAGACGTTTAAAACTGTTCAAATTAAAAACTTGGCATCTAGGTTTAGTTAGTAAATATAGCTTAATTGTCATGTTAGAATTATTTTTATTATTTTTGATCACAGTCCGATAGGATATTTGTCTAGTTGATAAACAGGGAGAAATTCATTGGAATTGCATCACTCCATGACCATTGAAATAAAAAAAACTTAATGTTTGATATTGGAACAGATTGTATGTAAGTAGGGGATAAATAAAAAAATGGATTTAAAATAATTAGATACCATAAAACTGTGTGATGAGAGTTTGGCGCGGAAAATGAGTAAAATGGAAACAAAACGATAATTTATGTAAACATTTTCTTTTCAGATATTGATTTTTAGTTCTACACTAATATTTTATGTTTATGATATTATGCATTGTAACGAGAACTAAAATAAAGCATAGTATTATTATTATTATTATTATTATATTATGCCTCTGCTGTATGGACTGTTTATCCACAAGTGGGATAAACAGTTTATCACACTTGTGGTCATGGGAGAAAATCATATCAACCATTCCAATGCATGCCCATCTTTGAATGAATTATGTAAGAGAATTAGTGTATCGTTTTACAAAAATGCAGATAAAAGATGACAAGATATGTTTATTTTAAAGCAGTGTGTCTTAAAACAACCAAAAATATGTAGAAAATGAGCATAAACCGGAAATAAGTCAAAGTATTGTACCTTACGTTATTCGATTAAAAGACATGATTGCCAGATAGTTCCAGTATGCAGAAGGGAGTTTTAAGGCATTTTAGACGTTAAAACACATTGAATTTTGAATACGTTAATACTGCTAGTTCCAGCGAACTCTTTAATTAAATATCAACCCGAAATAATAAATATTTCATGGTAGCATCCAAATTCTATTATATAATTCTGTTAAAAATAAAATTTACTTACCTTTTTATTAGATTTAAACACAGCGCATCTGAATAGATTGGATGCTCCATCTCTAGCTATGTAACTCAATATTTTCAGATCTTGCGAGTCGTGTTACACATAGAAGATCCTATATACGAGATGCGAAAGTAAAACTGACTTTCCCTCTTCTAACCATTGTTTTCTCTGTGAAGGAAGAGTTAACAGTAAGCAATAATGTAATAATCTCAAAATGCGCAAAGTAAAATTATTGATGTAATAAATTTCAAACGCAAAAAATGTAAGAAAAGCTTTCGATTTGTGATTTTAATAAAAAGAAGCTCAGTTACATATGAAACCTCTAAAGGCATATAAAACTAAAATTACCATTTTCTTTTTCCTGAGTGTGACTAAATCCATCTACCGACATTTCTATTGTCACCTTCTTTTTCTTAACACTTTTCGCTTTAAATTTGTACTTAAAAGGAATAATAAGTCGCTTGATTAAGCTGGGAATTAGAGTCTTTTCAAAAAGGAAGCTCCATGGCGGTCACGTTTCAATAATCGGTGTATGCGGAGCACAGAGGGGAGGGAGTTTTAAGGCATTTAACACGTTAAGACACATTGAATTTTGAATACTTTAAATAAATACACGGAAAAATTGCTAGTACCCATTGAAAGTAGAAGTGGAGGTCGAGTTGGAAATAAGAATGAAAATAAAAGAGAAGCTATAACAAATAAATGTCACTTTCAAAATTTAATCAGGAATAGCTCCTCTTAAAAAATATTACTATTTTATTGTAAAATCCAAATTAGTTTTTTTTTTATTACATTCAGCATTAAAGAGTAACTTTACTTTGAATCACTCGGTATATACTTAATGTACAGGCGTAACTCTTTAAAGCGTATATAATAATAGTCCTGAATAGAAACCTCAGCTTCAGCAGAAGTTCAACTCATAAAAATTAAATTCTACGATTATATAAGACACAATGCCGATAATATGACCTTGATTAAGCTGGGAATTAGAGTCTCTTTACAAAAGAAGCTCCATGACGGTCACGTTTCAATAATCGCTGTACGCGAAGCACAGAGCGGTGTCGGTATTGTCATTGATATTTGAGAAACGCAAATGGGAACAGTATTTAATATAGGGCGATGGTGAACTATTGTTATTACTGCTGGGAAATTGGGAAATAGAACCCTTGGTATCTCAAACGATGTAATGTGTTGTTTATAAAACCGCGAGGGTTAACTAATTTCAAATAATTAATTGAAAAAGTTGTGCCAATATATTTATATTTGGAATAGCAGTGCAACGCATCGATTGTTAGAGCGCTGTGCTGAGTTCTTGATTCACAAATTAGAGGCCTGCAGGAAGGATTCACTCAATAAATAAAACGCACATTCTTATGAATCATGGAATTACATTTAAAAAAAAATACACGGTAACTGAACAGCACTCCATACTTAGAGTAAGTAAGATATATAGTGCATACTGTTAGTTTATAGACAAATAAAGTGAAGCCTAGTGGGCTACGGGGAGGGTAAAAATGTTGCAACCTTGGCGGGTTGCATACCGTTAAGTATCACATGTAATAAATAGACAGCGAACATGCCAGGTTTAAATTACGACGGAGCAAAGAAATAATGTAAACAACACGCAGTTACTGAATAGCACTATTCATATGGTGAACAGCAACATTTGTTCACACCCGAGAATGCGAGCAAAAAAAGTCCATTTAACTGGTAAATTTCCTATCTTCATCGGCGTAGATACGAGCGTGAGGGGTTTTTAAAATATACTATATTTACCTTATATTTTGCAAGAGAAATAAAGTTATATATGTATATACCTATTTATACTTACGTTAGTCTCGTTTTTTCATTGTTTTGACTGTTAATTGCGTACTTCGTAATTTTTGTAATAGTTCCTGTTTAATACCGTTTTATTGAATCTATTTCTCCCAATTTTCTCGAAGTAAGTGTGCATTGGATTTTGTTAAGTTTAATAACATACGCATACATTATTAGTTATCAATTATTTAGATCTAGAACATTATGTTACTATGATATGGAAGAACGTCGAGAATGGCATCGTAAAACAATGGCAAGTTGGATTAAGGGTCATGCTGATTGTATGTCCGTCATTGTCAGTGATTCCGAAATTTATTGCATAGTCTGTAAAATATCGTTACAGAATGCCCAAAAAGGCCACGTACAACGTCACTTAGCATCGCTAAAACATACACAGAAATTGGACCCGTTGAAAGCTGACCATTTTAACGAAGAACTTTGTGAAGCTTTAATGGCGGCTAATATCCCATTAAAGAAACTTGGCTATCCCACTTTCAAAACATTTCTTCAAAAGTATGCTGGTCGAAATGTTCCTGATGAATCCACCTTACACAAATATTATGTTTCTAAGTGCTTCATGAAAACAGTAGAATGCATCAGAAGACATTTTTCAATTCAGTACCTATGGATAAGTGCCGACAAAACTGTCGATATATTAGGACGCTGTGTGCTAAATGTTGTAGCTGGTGTACTACATCCAACTATTCCATATAACGCATATGTTATAGTATATAAAGTTATAAATATAGTTGATACGAAAACAGTTGCTAAAACCATTGACGTGAGTTTGCACAAAATGCTTCATTCGGACGTCAGGTACAGAAAAAAATATTTTTATTTGTTAGTAACAGTGCCGAATGTATGTTAAAAGCAGACAGAAAGGAAACAAATCCTTATATGTTGCATATTACTTGTGTAGCACATGCTCTCCACAGAATCTGTGAATATATCACAGACAGGTATCCGGCAATTGATAGACTTGTATCCGCTTTTAAAAAAGTTTTCAGAAAAGCACCATCGAGAGTAGTTCTTTATAGGGAAAAACTTCCATCTTTGTTACTGCCTCCCTCGACCAGTAATAAGTAGATGGGGAACATGGTTGGAAGCTACTAGTTTTTATGCAGAGATTTTCGATAATTTACAAAATTTCGTTACATGTTTAATGACGATGCTCGAAGTATTTCTGAGTGCAAGGAACTAAGACAAATCCCAAATTTAAAAAATCAGTTGTTATTCCTTGAGGAACACTTTGGAAATTTGCCTAAACTAATAACATATTTTGAAAATCGAAATCTCAAAATAAAAGATGGAATAACCACATTAGATGTGGCTATTAATAATGTCAAAAGTATTCCAAGTGACTTAGGATGTGGCCTTCGGCAATAGTTGGACGCAGTTTTTCATAGAAATCCAGATTTAATAACATTGCGGCAATTGTGTATGGGGACAATGACACAAAATCTAACTGCTAAATATGCTGAAATAATAGAATATTTTCAGTACGCACCTATAACCAGTTGCGATGTAGAAAGGACGTTTTCTATCTACAAGGATGTACTTACTTCAAAGAGAACAAATCTTACAGAAGAGAACTTTGAGAAAGTATTGCTAGAAAATATTAATACTCCTTTACTCGACTTGAACTACAATATGAACCAATAATAAGGTATTTTATATTTTATAGATCACCAGCCACTTGTTATCCAATTATATAAATAAAATTTAAACCTCAATATTTCAATAGTGCGTCCATGGGCGATGAGTCATCAACCTTTCGTGTCCGTTCCCTAGTAATAAAATTTATTATTATTAAATAATATAAATTCGAATAGTACTCTTTTTAAATTGTTTTTAAATAAAAGCTTCTTCTCTATTTAATATACTTAAAAATTACAGATTTATCTAAGAATAAATATTTGTAGTGCCCATAAATTACTCGTAAACTTTCAATACATACTTAACTGAAATAAAAATGTTATATTCAAAGATGACTTTCGGAACATAGTTCTGTAAGCAAAGAAATGTGTATTATTTAACTGTATATTCACTCAGTATTTACTCTATGTTAAACTGAAATATAATAATTAAGAATGTGTGTACACACTTAGATTAGCAATAATGTAAATAACTTACACAACAGCAAATTTATATACATATATATTTATTACTATTATATCCAAATACTTCAACATTTAACTAGTTGCTTGAATTTACACCCACAAGGTTGTATTTTAGAATATTTATTTATAATATAACAATATTCCAAAGCTTTCCGTTAAGTTCCTATGAATCTCTTGATGGAACGTTTGATTTACTCTCACTCGTCGATACAAATATTTAATAAACAATTTCACTGCAACCAAAGAAAATGATAGACTTGCTTCACATTTTATGTTTGTATAGAACTTCACTAAGTTATATAGTAATTATAGTATATTGGCAATTCTCCCCAAAATGCTTAGACTAAAGTATACTATTTTGTGTGGAACCCAGTTTAGGCTATGTATTTTCTTAATCCACATATTCCTTCTAATGGGCTCTTTTGGTATCCAATAATCAACAGTTTTCGATGCTGAAATAAAAGAGTTAGATTCACTAAATTATGAATGAAATTAATAACCGTATGTACCTACTAGCGAAGTCATAATTCTCCTCTTCTCCGTCTCTATTTGCCTTGCACTCTTCTGGCTACACTAATTTGTTCAATGAAAAGTGGCTCATCAAACCATATTAAACACTAAACACTAAAGGAAAGACAAAACAGCTAAGTCCTTATTAAAAAATAAAACGGAAAATAATTCTTCAATTCTTAACCTTAAACTAACTAACAACTAATGATTGCATTAAAGGTATTACATAAAAAATAAATTATAATTGAACATAAGAAGTTTGTAATTCAGGATAATAAGAATAAAATGCAAAATATATATTAGACAAATAAGAAGGTAATGACCGACCAATGGCAAATGTAAACATACCTCTCTCGGCTTCACTTTTGTCGAAAATGCTCTATCCTTATTCTCTACCCACCTTGACTCTATACAGGAGTCTGAAAGAAAATTATATAATAAAGAATTGACATATCCAAACTTAATCATAAATACATTATTCGCAATTGAAAATATAATCTGCAATTTGGAAATAAAAAACATTTCAGACTTATTATCATTTTAATAAGAACTTTTTAAACAAAATAACGATGTACCTACGGTGAAATAACAAGAAGAAACAAGAAAATGTACTTATATATAGAATAAGTAAAATTGTATCCAAAGATATAAAAATGGTAAAGTTAAAAAATGAGTATAATAAAGTAGTAAGAAATGTCAATAAACCAAGTGAAGTGTCTGCTTCAATAACACATTTGATTGCACGCCTCTTATTAAATAAATTATACTTGCTTTCATTCCGAACTTTATCCAAAAATAACGTTCATCAACTTCTCTCAGAATATAAATGTAAGAAGTAATGAAACATATTTGTTTGTATAATTACTTTGTGAAGAAACTCAGGTTATTTGATCAAGTGTTTATTAGATTTAATAATGTGTGTTAGTGTTAATTAAAAGTTAAATTTAAATTGATTGAAATAATGTATGTATTCGTATTTACATATGCATATTATAATATATGTTTTTACATAGTTTATATCGTATACACCTACATACAAAGTGAACAAAACATAATATGATGAATATGATGCTAACGCCTTCGCTATTAATATTATTAAATATGATTTTAACAAATTTCATTAAGTTAATTAATTAAATTGTTCACAGTTTTCTTAAACATTTAATTAATATTAATTATAAAACATTACTTTTTGCTTACGGTGTATGTATAATATAAATTACTTATCGATAGTGTCATTCTGAAGTATGTATATAGGGGTGTCCCAATATGAATGGCATATTAGAAGTAAGGCAAGATCTAATTACAAGGGCGATCCCATAAATACCCGAACTAACAAAGAACACCCAAAATATTTGAAAAACGATATCTTTCTTGTTTGAAGATAATCAATGAAAATTATCGCCAATACATTGCCTGCAAATAAAACTTTCTTCGCCTTCTTTGGAGGCGATTCCTTTTTTCCTAGCCATTGTTTTGACTCTTGGTTCATCTCAGGCGTGAAGTGGTGGACTCAAGTTTCATCCATGTTTATGAATCAATGTAAAAACTCGGCTTCATTGCTGTGTAACAGGCGCCAAACACTCGTCTGACACATCCTCACGACCTTGTTTTTCCAATTGAGAAAAAATGTTACACATCTTGGAGATAGCTTTCTCATGTCCAAATGTACAGTAAATATGAGGTTTTTGAAATGTTTTCCATGTTTTCTAATTCGCGCACTTTCAGTCGGTGGTCATCCAGTACCATTTTGTGGATTTTCTTCACCGTTTCTGTCTTGGTTACCTTATTTGGTCGGCATTAATTATAAAAAGATGATACATATTTCTTATTTTTTGCTAATGGTGTATGTATAGTATAATTTATACTATACATACACCATTAGCAAAAAATACATTCAGAATAATACTATCGGTAAGTCATTGACTTACCGATAGTATTATTCTGAAGTATGTTTGTAGGGGTGCCCCAAGGTAAATGGTGTATTAGAAGTAAGGCAAGATCTAATTACGAGGGCAATCCCAGATATATCCGAACTAATAAAGAACACGCAAAATATTTGGAAAATGATGTCTCTCTTTTTTGAAGATAATCATTAAAAATTATCGTCAATACCTCGTCTGTAAATGAAATTCTCTTCGCCTTCTTTGGAGCCGATTCCTTTTTTCCTAACCATTGTTTTGACTCTTGCTTCATCTCAGGTGTGAAGTAATTGATTCAAGTTTCATCCATGTTTATGAATCAATGTAAATACTCGGCTATATTGCTGTGAATCAGGCGCCAAACACTCGTCTGACACATCCTCACAACGCTGTTTTTTTTCATTGAGAACAAATGTTACCTATCTTGGGGATAGTGTCCAAATGTTCAATGAATATCAGATTTTTGAAATGTTTTCCATGGTGCTAATTCGCGCGCTTTCAGTCGGCGGTCATCCAATACCATTTTGTAGGTTTTCTTCACCTTTTCTGGCTTGGCTACTTCATTTGGTCGACCACGACGAAGTTCGTCTTGGCGAGGCAGAACGACATGGCCTCCGTTAAACTCTGTCAGACAATATTTTATTGTTGTAAATGAAGGGGCAGACTCTAGATTAGCTTTGATATTGGATGGACTTCTAGCTCGGCTTTGATATTGGATGGACTGTGACCTTTCAAATGAAAGTATTGTATCACATAACGATGACCAATTTCTTTCGATGTTTACAAATTCACTGACAGCGTTCACTATTGATGGCTGCCAAACAAATACTAACCTCAAACTTAAGCTTTATGAGGTTAGCATTTTCCAACATAGTAATTTTTATTTCAAGCAAGAATCACCATCTATCCGTCAGGTCGGGTACTTCGGGGACCACTCTCGTATCAGAATGAATTCAAATTGCAGTGATTATAATTCGAGGTAATATACGTTTGTAAAACATTTCATGCATACAGTGTTGCGGCTGCTACCCCAACTAGGTGTCTACTTTTGTATTTTAAATGAAACATTCGATATTTATTATCATAATTGGCCTCTTTAGTAAATTTATATAACTTCTCTAGTAGTCCTTATACTAATTTTAAACCGTTTTTGAGATATAAATTGATTTTTTTTTTTAGAAAATTCCACCTTAAAGAGGTACAGACTTGCTATTGAAAACAACTGAAAGTCAAGATTTTGAATATAGTAAGGACGCCTTGGACTAACTTACATGGTCTTAGAATTTACTTACATTATACATGCTATTTCATAAGTTACTTTTCTAATTGTGTAGGTAATTAAAATACCTTCAAATCACTTATTTTTAAATAGGATATATTTATATTAATCATTATTTGAAAAGTTAATTAAATCTTCTATTCAAAAATATAGAGGTTCGCTATACCTATATCGTTGCTACATTTAGCTATAATTACATTTCACGAAATAGTCCTATTATCATTCACTGGGAAAGTGGACAGTGTTCAATATACCTGCATTTCACTAATTTATTGCTCCTTGCTAAATAGTAATTGCTTAAAACGGAAGAAATATCGTACATAAGTACCATTAATATGAATTTATTCATTATTTATGATAAATATCAAAAACCATCAGAAAAATATATGGAAAATAAAATAACATGTATTTAGACAACTTATGAACAACAGGAAAATTTTAAGACAACAAACACATTGAGTATTAAATATGTGAAAATTTGAGCAACAAAAACAATACCCAATTAATATAACAGTATAAATATTGTTAGACTCATAAAGACTGGCTGAACTGCGGTTGTGACGCTAACTTTACTTCATGTCCGAATTCTCAAGCACATGGATAACCTCATTTTGCAGTTCTTAGGGTATTGAGCCTTGAACATAGGATACTCCCAACTTTTGTTGGGTACAACGTACCGAAGATCCAGAATGAACTTCAAAATACGGCAATATGTGAATTTTATTACCACATGACGATGGAGAGTTTTGTTCAAACCTGTAAATGGTGTGGGTAAAACTATCCGTTCTTTTAATGGTGATCTTTGTAATCCAGACAATTTTTTGATGTTGAGTCGTAAATTTGGGTAAATTTCATGTTTCTATGTTCTGGTCATGGTCTTATCACGTTTGTCATACATATTGAATGAATTCTTAATAACGCCTTTTGTGTACGATATTTCTTCCATATTTAGCAATAAATTAGTGATATGTAGTGATATAGAGTCACTGTCTAGCTTCTATGGCCTACAGCATAAAATAAATAAGAATAGGACTATTTGGAAGTGAACGCTTATACTTGGAAGAGCTTATAAGTATGCGGAATGGGGAGAATAGGGCACAAAGTCAAAATAAGAAATTATACTTACACCTGCAAGCCTAATACATTTCTCAGATTTTTCAATTAGCTTGTGTATGCCTTCATGAAAAAATGTTGTATCTTTGGTAGATACCCGAAACTGTGCCTTTTACTTCTTAATCATTTTTAAATTTTGTTCTCACGCAGTTGTCATCTTCAGTAGCACTGATTAAAAAAACTTAGTTGTCGAAATACGTATTTAGCCTTTTTGTGCCTTAGTGTGGTGAAGGTATTTTAGTGTTTTTGTTTAGTGACGCCAAGATAATCATAATTTTAAAAATAGTTGTATCCGAAAACTTATTCTATATTTCTACTTATTTATATAAGTAACTTTAGCTATGATGGATAAGCTAAAGAGAACATAATTTCGAGAGAGAAAGAAGTTGTTACATGCTTTTAAAACTCAACACTTATAGACTATTTACGTGCTCATAATTGCAGACCATGTTTTTTTTATTTCCGTCTATCAAGGTGTGTTTTATATACATTATAGTGGCCGTTAAAAGTGTTTTTCTTTTACAATCCTAATTTTATTTATGTGGAAGATAATTTTCTATAAATGGAATGAATGTTTGCTTAACTGTGTTAATTGAGAGCGATCTTGTCAGTCATTTTTAATATATATTCCGATATATTGTCACATAACTAGTTAATTGATTACTCATTTATGAATATGAAAGCTAATTCATTGAATGAGATTGAAATTAGTAGGGTGAAGTTGGTAAAACATGAATATTATTCGCGGAACTGTTGAAATAATGCTTATAGCGACTGGCTTTGCACTAATGAATTTATTTGCGTAAGATTTAATTAAATAAAAGCCAGAGAATAACGATCAATGAGAAGCTACAAATACGTTAAAATCTTGTCCCTGTGTCTTGGGTGGGCGAAGTGAATGTGGTTGTTTAATCGCTGTTGCCACCTCTGCCACTTGGTCTCTGGTCTACCGTGCTGTTTCATATCCAATACTGTACTTGAGTGTAGTGTACATAAATTCCACGGGGCAATAGTAGGACACGAAATAACTAAGATCCCACTATAGTGTCGCTTCTCGTTGAACGTTATTATCTCTTATAGCATTGTGTATATAGATAATATGCCCTTAAAAATGTTAGTAGCAAATTTATAACTGAACAACTAAGGTGCGCATTTTTTGATTACCCATTACAGGAATATTCACATATATTTATTATTTGTTTACGTCTTTTAGAATCTAATTTTATTTGCTTTGAAGGTGACTTGTTATAAATGGAACCATAGTTAGTTGACGTAATTGAGTGTGAGAAATAATATTAATAGTGGCTTGTACTAATGAATTCAGATATTTGGTAATCCTTTTTTACAAACTTTCTCTTGACAGAAATGTTACCTAGCCACAGAATAAACGAAATATTTTATTGAAGAAAGCAATTTCCCATTAACTTGAAAAGCTCAATTTTTATGGTTCTTAAACATAAGTTCCTTCTATTGTCACTTAAATTTACCAAAAAATTGTTATTAGTGGCTCTATAAATAATAGAATAAATAAAGAATCCGATCGTCTTGTGAAACGTTGACAATTCTTAAACTATTCTTATATTGTTAGTGATCTATGTGCTTGACATATTCTCTACTTTCTTCATGTACAAATCACATATTACTTAACCAACTTATACTCTAGTATGACTCTTTCATATTTCAATAAAATAAGAAACGATCGTTTTGTAACTGGGATAGCTTGTCTAATTTTCAAAAATTTGTCAAAAGTTAAATGTTATGTCCAGTTACCTTTCTCGATAATTCAATTTTTTAATGAGAGCTTTCAATGCAGAAAAGAAAACTACACATGCAGCCAACATCTCGTCCAAGTACCGACAGTTTATACAAGTTCTACAAATTAGCGATTAGCAACATTTTTAACAAGTAATGCCCCTTTTCAGTATAGCTTCAGCAATGTATTTACACTGTTAACACTGCCTATAGTCTGTTAAACTCGCATATTTGCGGCAAAATTCTCTACGCGCCACGTAAATTGGATTGCAGAGATTTTATATATTTATTTCTCAGAAAGCAGCAAAACGTAGCCGCTGAAATTTGATTTAAGATACCTTAAAGTACCAGAGATTCAGCAGTAGAAACTGTACGTACATTTGATTGATGAATATATTTTCCAGAGTATGTTTATAAAATTTGAAATTTAAAATAATTCCAGAAAAGATTGAAGTCATTTTTGGTATTCGTATTCCACAATGTTCATATAAGTATTTACACACTATATATATTATGCTCGGCCTTTAAATGTAGGTATTGTACTGTTATATGCACTATTACCAACATAATTTTGGTAACTAAATACAAGATTACTTCACTAAATTTGTATCGAAAAAATTATGACCGTATAATATTTGTCATAAATTTTACAATTTCGCGGAATAATGTAGCAGAAAATTTTAGAACATTCCGTGAATTTCCTACACATGCGGCAGCCAGTAAACACAAAACGAGACGCTTAAATTAGGCCAAGAAGCCAGGAGGGTGATTCCAGTTTACCAATGAAATATTGCACGCATCTTATGCATGACCTGAAGCTTGACCCTGCGGCTGATGGGAATTTATATCCGGATTGTGAGAAAATGTTAAAGTAATGCAAGGATGCTGGTACCATGTGGTGTTGTTAAACTTACAAGTAAATTATAAATGTTCAAACTTCACATGATTGGCGTATTATTTATTTCCTACTAATGAAAAATATTCTTAATTTCTGTATAATTAGATGTGTAGGAGGAAGGCATTTAAATAGGATTATCGTAGTTACAGTTTATATTTTTCTAAGCAAACATTAAAACTTAGTAGAATCTAAATATAGGCGGAAAGTTTTAATGAGGTAAATAGAAAAGATAAGACAAATTGTTATTGTTGTTACGTAATGGTTAAACGAATTGCTTACAAAATCTTTAGAAAAACTTGTACAAAAAATAAAACAGCTCGAGTTATTGACTGTTTTATTTTTGGTACAAGTTTTTCTAGGTATTTTGTAAGCGGTCGTCTTGACTAAGAAAGAATTAATTGAAACAGTACAATTTAATGCACAGTATCTCGAAATGCATAATTTATTAATGTAAATGCTAATTTTCCTCATGATAAATGAGGAACTAGATCCTTAAATACAGACACACCTTTTTGAACTACTGTGTAGAATTATTTATTACATGGAAGTTTACACGCTAAGATAAATTTTCTACGATTTCTATAAAAAACTTTTCTTATTTGTGGAGTTACTTTAAAATTGTGTAAGTCAAAATTTATCATATTGAATGTTTTTAATGAAATTCATAGTAAGTCATGATAGCAATAAAACCTGCACTTTGATCGAAAATTAGTAAATTAATAACTTATTAAGTACAATTTAAATTATTTCCAGACCATATATTGTCATAAAAATACACAACATTATTGATGAAATGGAAAATTCATTCACTTTACTTTTTCCACTATGTGGCAATATATTTTGTTGCGGAGATTTCAACATTGATTGTTTACAAGTGCATAGCGCATCCACAAGCTCCTAGATGGAAGTCTTAGATTTTGTGGGGTTCAAACAAATAATCGAGCAACCGACAAGATTGACTGCAATTACTGCCACTCTTATTGATATACTGTTCTCGACAAGGGGGTATGGTCTTGTGACATTTCTTCTCATAATCTTGTCTTCTTTACATTCAATGCCCGTGGGCCACCTGCTACTCCCACCTTTCGCACATATCGAGATTTTAGAAATATTGATTGCAACTACTTTGAGTCTGACTTGCTGTGTGTTCTTCTTTGGCATATGTTTCATCTGTCTGATATAAATAGTAAAATTGATTTTTTACTATTTAACTCATGTTTGCTCGATTTGTTAGATAAGCATGCACCGTTCATTACACGGAGATTTACCAAGCCCTATGCTTCCTGGCTGACTCACAATTTGAAATTCCTAGTGTCATTAAGAGATAGAGCCAAGGCTAAGTTCCGAGGGTCACGTGAGCCAAGTGATTGGGGGTATTATAAATCACTGAGAAATCTCACTACAAACACTACTCGATTGGAGAAAAAAGCATAGTCGAAATATGCTTTTTTCTCCAATCGAGTAGTGTTGTAGCTCGTCGTCTGCTTTCGAATCACCTGAGCCAACTGGGAGTGGGAGGCAGGCGTACAGTCGATCTGCCCACCCAATTACACGATGTCAATGGCATAAATGATAATAACTATAATAACTAATAATAAATAATCAGATACCTCCTTCAAATGCTAATGTTTCTCGTATTAAATTGAGTCAGGAATCTGTCATAATACCGGAGCTGAATGATGGATATATCAACTTTACGCGAGTCACTTTTCATTTTTGTATCAATGAGTTTAAACTTACAAAAGCTGCCTAGTAAAAGTGTGTAAAATTGTAGAAACTGTTGACAGTTTGAGTGGGTAAGTATAAATTATCTTAATCAAAAAGTTGCGTATGCAAAGACATGCAACTTTCTAAATGACATTTGACTGTTTCGCAATATTTAACTTTTAAATTCGCATGATATTTCCTGACGATAAATGACAGCATTCTTTGTCAGATTGTATTACAACACAGCATGCAGCTTGACGGTGTCTAAGTTAGCGTTTAGAATGAGTGATGGTACCTATCACCAGGGATATATCTTTGAGGGGGAGGGGGTCACGGTGAGTGGCTATAAGGATATTCAGCCAACTATCTCAGAGCCTCAAGAACAGTTCGAGTGTCACGATTTAGAGTGGAACAAAATTGTTTGTGAAGGGAGCCCTTTAGACTAGGCATATAACTCCTGTCTGTCACAAGAAACGTTAGTTCTATATTTGCTGTATCTGTACTGTATGCATGCAATTTTAAGGCAATAACGTGTTATTTTTATTATTATTATTATATAAAATGTAGACTATGACCATTACTCAATAAAACTGTTAGAACTATTTTAAAGCTTAAGTAGTTCAGTACATATACATGACCATATTTCAGAGGTAATACGACCATTAGGAAATTATTACTCAGTTTAGACTACTTTGCTGATAGAAGCGTTTGGCAAGTTGGAACTTTGAAAACTAAAGGACTTCAAGATATCTAGACATTTTGAAGTTTTCATTTGCTTTTGGTTAAGCCATTTGTTTTAAGAACACATTCACTCCACCAACAATTATAAACATTTGTCTTATAATATTGTCAAACACCAATATATATCAGAAAAAAAAGATAGACTCCAGTATCCTAGAGCTATAGTAGTTCAATACATAGACATGACCATATTTCAGAGGTAATAGAGCGACCCTTTACAAACGCCTCCAATAGTACGACTACTAGGGAATGATTACTCAGTTGAGTTTATTTTGCTAATAGAAGCGTTTGGCAAGTTGGAATTTTGAAAACCAAAGAACTTCAAGATGTCTAGATATCTTGAAGTCTTCATTTGCTTTTGGTTGAGCCATTTCTTTTAAGAACTCATTCACTCCACCAAGAATGATAAATATTCTTCTTATAACATTGTCCAACACCAAATTATATCTGAAAAAGTTATAGTATCCAAAAGTTAAAGTAGTATCCAAAAGCTAAAGTAGTTCAATACATAGACTTGACTATATTTCAGAGATAATAGAGTGGCCCTTTACAAACGCCTCCACTAGTGCGACTATTGGTGAATGATTACTCAGTTAAGTCTATTTTGCAGATAGAAGAGTTTGGCAGGTTGACAGTTTGAAAACCAAAGAACTTCAAGATGTCTAGACATCTTGAAGTCTTCATTTGCTTTCGATTAAGCCACTATTCTTAAGAACACATTTACTCCACCAATAATGATAAATATTTGTTTTATAATACTGTCCAACACTAGATTGTATCTGAAAAAGAGATAGACTCCAGTATCCAAAAGCTAAACTAGTTCAATACATAGACATGACTATATTTCAGAGGTAACAGGTAACCCTTGACAAACGCCTTAATTTTAGTTTCATTATTTTACTGTTATTTTACTATCTAGAATAATTCGGTATCTTTTTGCCACACTTGCTACCTTGCAACAATATCAAATGCAAAAAAATCTAATCAGTTCTGTGGTTGCTGTTGATAATATTTACTAAGAAATTATTTGATTTCTGTGATAATATACATTCTATAGATTGTGCACAATTAAACTTACAATGAACAATATTTTCCGTACAATAAATACAGTAATATTTTCTTCCTCTTGTGACAAAATTATAGAATTATTTTCTATTATCTACGCTAATATATTTCAAAGTACTTTGAACTAAAAAGGTCGTTTGTATTCAGAGGGAACAAGGTAGACATAGAAAAACATTCTTTATAATACGACATCGGTAAGTATGCATGTACTTGGAGAATTGTGTCCCGTGATTAATATCATATATCTTTGTTATTATCGTGCGACTGTTAATGAGTTTAAAATTCATAGCTTTGGATCATATAAAGTACGTTTACATTTTTATCAGTGGGAGACTGTTCATTATATTTTCATCGTACATATAAATTTCTTGATATGTTAACTAATTAAGCATCTAATCCGTGATGTTGAGAATCGGCCGAAGCTATATACTACACAGAGTTGTCAAATTTTTATGTAGAATAATTGTCGCCGTCACATATATTTGTAAGAGTGTATGTGACTTGTTAGTAGTCCATAAATAACAAATTGAATGTAACCGTTTGCCTTTAGTTGTACTTTTTTTATGTACCTACAATCATGTTCTCTCGTATTTATTAACTCGAAATACCTCCACAGTGTTGTTGTTAATTGTTATTCGATAACGGTATACACTTGTGTGTTATTTATGCATCACTATATAAGAAATAATTGCACCCAAGTGCTATTTATCTACTATATTTAATAAAACATTTTTGTTCAGTCAAATGTATACAATAATTTAATTAATCTGTACAATAAATGTGCCGACTGAACAGCAGACTATGAAAAGGTATTAGGCTTGAATGAGAAATTAAAAAAGTACATCTTAATTAACAGTCATTTTTTAAATTTATGTACGCTATGATTATGGTAGGGTTTCGGTATGAGTCGCATGTTCGTCTGGAATCGTAAATGGTGAGACTACAATTAAGTATAATTCAAAACTCTATATAGGTGAGGGTGTCACATCAAAAATTCCATTCCAGATTCGTATTGTTTTTAATAATGAGGGATGTACGTCTATTTGAGTTTATTATATCAACATCCAAATGATATAAATATTTGAAAGTCATTAAACTCTATCAATTCAGTCCAATTAGAACACTGTCGGTTTTACCGCATGAATATGTTACTGCAGGCTTCTTGAAGCATCACACTCAAATTAACAGTCGTGTTTTCGGAATTCTCTCTTAAATATGCTAGTGCCTTTCGCTATAATTGGAGCTTAAAATGAGTGAGCTATTGAGCAGAACAATCATATGTACGACAGCAGTGTTAATAGGACTAAACGCTTGAAATAAAGCAAATAAAGTGAGATTATTTTATTTTAATTCCATCATTGCGTTTAATGCATTTGGTAAAGCCTCTTTTAAAATCTCTTGATCAGTAGTTTAATTCTGCTTGTATGATCTTTTTATCGCATAGCGTTTGTGAAATTACATATACACATTAAACTCTAATACTGGTAGTAAAGCGAACTTCGTCATGGTTATTACAAATATTGTCAGTCTCAGCCAGTTATTAACGGGAAAAAGAAATGTTCCGGGCTCCCGAAAACCAGAATTGTCGATACAGTGCATTAAATTGGGATATATCACATGAAGGGGTGTACAAGCTTTGAAGTTTGCATAAAAAGAATCCGGCCGAATTTTTGCGACGAACGATAATCGTCGATGAAAATACCACCTGAGACCAAACAGCAGTCAATGCAGTGGATTGATCTTCGGAAACCAGCGTCGGAGAAGGCGTTCTCTATATATTGGATGGCGTCAGTTTTTATAATAGCCCTGGAATAATTCTTATCATTACCTTGGAAAGGATAAAACCATCAATGGTGGATGTACTGAAAGTGACAATTAAGAAAAAAGGCATTTGGCCCAGAAAAAGCTGTGTTTCACTAAGATAACACTGGGATTCATACTTTCATGGTATCGAAATTCATATCAAAATTAAAGTGAAGCTTAAATTGCATCTGCAACGACTCTATTCGCCAGAAGTAGCTCTCAGCGATTTTTTCCGTTTCCAAATTTAAAAAAATGTGGGTCAAATGAAGATGTGGAAGAAGCAGTAACTAGTTTGTTCGGGTTTGGAAAATCAATTTTTTTTCAAAGTTTAAGGGGCTCGTATAAGTTTTACCAAAGGAATTGACTTTTAGGGAGACCACACTGTGAAATAAATTATGTTTTGTTTCAAAATATGTGTTAATCTTAAAAATAGTTTTCAAATTGCTCTGTTATTAATCAATAATTACTTGACATCTTGTCATTTATTAATTTAGTATCTAAAGTTTTTAATATATTTATTTTTATAAATAGTATATATAGTGTGTAAATAAAGTAAGGAATAATATTCATATTTTGTTTATTATCGCTGTTTGGGAGAAAAGCTCGGACAGGTCAATTTTATTTTGTACCTCCGGATTTTATGGATTTCAATTTTTTTTCTTAGGTTTACTACTCTGGGACCTATGACGTCATCGCCTTCTTTTTCAAATGGAACCTCCTTATTTTTTTGCTAGAAATAAAAAGTATGTTTTTTTCTGAATTCAGCAATACCCCATATGTGGTATTTAATATGTCACCTGATGGTCTTCCGTGTTGCTTACATCTCCAAGGTTATCCCACCTTATTCCTTGGCTACACCGTACTGATGACGACCAGTTAGTCAGAAACACGTGTCTACGGTTGCACTACAGCGGATTTTACCCAATATTCTCTTTTTCTTGTTTTATTTTATGTATCCGCGATAATTTCTCTCTTTATTATCTTTCCTGGGTTCGGATGGCACGCAGGTTGACAATGTCTTCCTTGTGGCGATGTTAGTTGCTGTCTTCAAAACCGTAGATCTTCTAACTGAAGCTGCAAATGGCGGTCTGTCACCTGATGGTCTTCCGTGTTGCTTACATCTCCAAGGTTATCCCACCTTATTCCTTGGCTACATCGTACTGATGACGACTAATTAGTCAGAAACACGTGTCTACGGTTGCATTATAGCGGATTTTATCCAATATTCTCTTTTTCTTGTTTTATTTTATGTATCTGATAATTTCTCTTTTATTTATATATATATATATATAATACAATCTCTACAGAGTAAACAAAAATGAACTGTAAAGATACAAATTTCAAATCTCTCCCTCTGATCTAGCAAATTTTATATTTACGAGTATAACCTCCTTCTTGGGAGTCGATTAGATTTTCAGTAAAGTTGGTAAACCGGAAGTAGTAGTTTACTTCAGTGAAAAAATTGAATTTTACCTATATTTCCTCAACTATTAAGTTTAAACAAATTTATAAAGAAATGAAATGTACTCATAAGAGAATTTGAGAAAATGTTTATGAAAAAAGGTTTTCAACATCCTACCGGAATTTACTGTTTTACTATTATCGAAAATCATTTTTTTGGGAATACTTCGCAAGTCATGGTTTTTAGGCAGGTATATTACGAGTATAAAAGTAGTTAACGCTTATTTTCCCGGAAATAATACTTTGACTCTTATCGAATAGCGATTTTTTGCATCTCATAAATTATGCATTTTATATAGATTTCTCAAGAGCAAAAACGTATTCAGAGCTGAATTTCGAATAATGTTTGTATAAAATACAAATGCAAATATCTCGTAAAGTATGCGTTTTTCTATTGAGATTTATTAAGAGAACGGAAGTACTTCGAATAGAATTTTGAATAATTTCTGTATAAAAAGATTCTTAAAATTCGAACACGAAGTAACACAAGTTTACTTTTTAAGAAGATTAAAGTGTTTAAAACTTAATTTAGAACAACTTTTGTATAATTTAAAACGTACATACGTATAAAAAAGTAGTGTGATGATCGCACCTTATTCTTTTTAAAGATGTGTGCTTATTCAAACCAAATTAAACCAATCAGAATATAATTCTCGAAATGTTTAAAAATGTTTTTTTTTTTTAATTATTATTTTAATTATTAACGATTATATGGAATAAACAAATGCCGGTAGTACCAAGAATTACTTACATTTTATTATTATAAACAGCCAAGAATTAAATTTATTTATTATAAATATATATTATTATTATAAAATGATATATAAAATTTCGTTATACATGTGAATGTAGTTCTTCCAAATGACGCCGCTTATCCGAAAACAAATAACGTATTCTGGTCGACTGTGCCTTCTGAGGACCATATGGAACGGTGGTTTCGCCAAAGAAATATCCTGTTGATTGAAAGAGCCCTTGGATGCCAAATGTTGGATCAAATGCCGTGTAAAAATAGATATCTCTTAAGTATCACATGTGTTAGTAATTGCACGTTTTACGTATACATTTTGGTGCGACATGTGGTCGCTTACAATGTAAAACGTCGCATATTTTCCTTTTTAATATCAAATTCAAGACGGAGAGTTCCCCATATGCGTTAAATACAGGTAAATATTATGCATATAATTATACCTAGAACAGAGTATGTATTTTTATTATTTTGCGAAGTAGAACTTAATAGATCCTGTTGAAGTGTGTGAAAACCTTAAAGACACGTTGTATGTAATTTTTAATAAATAAGTACATACCTTACAGTTGCTAAGTCTAAATTACTAACACAAAAAGTATGAGAATCTTCGATGAAGAAAATCGATAATTAAAACTGTAAGACAAAAAATATAAAGTAGGCCTTGACTTATTTATTGTATTCGAAGATATATGAACACATTAATAATAATAATAATAATAATAATGCTTATTTCCATCAATTTCACAACGTACGAACAAACAAAAAAGAAACTTACAGTAAATTGAAAAAAGGATTGATGAAAAAAGGACACAATTCAAGCTAAACTTTTTCTACTATTGCATCCCTCATCAAATAAACAAAGCACACACTATATCCTTCAATAAATTACACATCGAGTGTATATAATTAAATCTACATACCGTATGTGTCAATAATGCTTATTCCCATCAATTTCACAACGTACGAACAAACAAAAAAGAAACTTACAGTAAATTGAAAAAAGGATTGATGAAAAAAGGACACAATTCAAGCTAAACTTTTTCTACTATTGCATCCCTCATCAAATAAACAAAGCACACACTATATCCTTCAATAAATTACACATCGAGTGTATATAATTAAATCTACATACCGTATGTGTCAATTTTCATTAGGTATAGGGATTCAATGTTTACGTGCGATTTATACGTATACAAGTAATACGTGGCAACGTGGCACCCCTACTGTCCATCACCAATCCCGGCAACAATCGACATCACAACGATTTTCTCCGATCTTCCCACTTCTCTCCACCAGATTTTACATTCAATGTTTAGCTGCGAACACGTTGCGATCTAGTCTGCAATAAAAGCCGTCTTATTACTGGAACGGGAAACATCAAATGGCCGCCGCGATCTTCTGATCTAGTAGTTTATTATTATTTTCAGAATCCTTTTTTATTTACCTTATTTTTAATTTTATTAGAATTACGCTTTTGTTTGTGTCATGCAGCGTGAACGCAGCTTAATAACTCTCTGCATTTACTGAAAGGAAAAAGAAAAACAAATCCTTGCAAATCGTAAATATTACTTCTGAACGCATTACAAACACCCAAGCCGGTGGTCGAATAGTTACTGCTAACCACGCTAACATGTATTTACGAGCATGCATCGGTCGTGCTGGCATCGGAAAGGAAAGAAGGGGTACTATGTTGCCACGTACTGTATGGATTAATCGCCTATGGCTAATGAAAATTGACACATGCTGTATGTAAGTAAATCTATAATATAAATTACAAAAATGTATTATAGGTCGGCCAGACTTAAATGATTAAGCAAATACAAAAAAGGCTAAATATGTATGATACACTAAAACTGTGCTAATGCGCTCGAATGCAGTTCCACGACCAAGCAAAGTCAATTCATAACTGCTCCGAATATAAATATATAAAGATGCTTCGTCTAAACGCATAGGCTTCAACTTCTTCACCTCACGAGGAATGGAGTTATTCAGTTTGGAAATCGTGTAGGAAAAGCTTCTTTCAGAATAAGCAATTCTGTGGGGTGGAATGGAAAAAATGAAAATAATGTTTTTTGAATCTGACATTGATATTGTGAACATCAGTTCTATAGTTAATTTTAAAGGCTAAGTATACTGGTCGTATACATCAAAAAACTTATGCGATATGGGAAAAAACTTTGGAATTCCAAATTTACAACGCAGGCAAGAATTCTGTCCAAGGGCGGCAAAATTAATGGTAAACAAAAAGATAACTGAAACAAAACCAAGGACTGACAGAGCGAGGTCTTGGTACTGTAGCCCAAGTATGATCTATGTGGATACATTATTCACAATTCCGCATACGCTTTCTATGCCAAATATGTGATATATATGAGAGTAATCTGCATGCATGGGATATTTACAGGTACGCAAACAGCTCATTAAATTGCAGATGTAAATACTGGATAGTAACTGACTGAGCCCTGCGGAACACTACCCTCCAAACCCCTAAACTCCGAAACTTGATCTCGCACTGTAACACACTGATGTCAGCCACCCAAATAATCTCTAAAGAATTTTAAGGTTGTATCCTCTAAACCAATATGCTGGAGAACTTAGAACAACTTGCTGTAGCCAAGCAAAACCAATTACACAGATACCCTGATCAACGGCTGATCGTATAATATTATCGGCCACCGTAGTCAAAGCAGTGGCACAACTATGATTATGTCTGAAACCTGACTGATACTGGGCAAAATATTATTAGCTTCCAAATGCTGATTGTCGAGAGGTATTACCATTTTAGGATTTTCATTATTATAATAATGAAACCCATCTTTATGAAATGTGGCTTCGTCAGTAAATAACACGTTATTAAGGAAATTCGGCTCCTGATAATTCTTGTTTAATGCCCAGTTACAGAAATTGCGTCTGGTAATAGGATCTTGTTGGATTAATTCTTGTACCATTTGTAGATGGTATGGGCAAAATTTATGTTTTCGAGTAATTCTGTTCGCCGAAGTTCTCCATATTCCAACTTGGCCATCTAACATACGTGCTGATGTATGAGATTTTCCACTACAGCCTCCAATACTATGTGTTCATCTTCTTCAGTGACCAACCGTTTTTGCCATTGCAATTTCATTTCATAATGTACGCTTCCTGTTCTTTCCAAACGTTCGTCTAGCAAATGCATAAGTATTAGGATGCCGCTCAGCGTTCGGAAACATTTGCGCGTAAATGCGACTTGCAAGGAAGCAATTCTTATTGGTTTATACTAAAGCGTAAACCATGTTGATAAGTTCTTGTTGTGAAAAAATCATTTTAAAACCATGAGTAAACACACACGTAATCGACTTAAAGAACAAATACTGCATTAAGCAATTTGACAGTTTAGAATTTTGATGTGAGGTATTTGTTATGCATTGCCGTCTTAGTTTTAACAACTTATTGCCATGGAGTGGACAGCCTTTTGCAAAGCGATTTTGAAAATAAAAAAATCTCGAAATCTATTACAGACAGGTATAGGATATGTTTAAGTAAAAATAAAGTGCTTTACTTTACGAGCAAAATAACATAAAAACACTATGCATTCCATTTAAAAAAAAAATAGTTTTTTCCATCTAAAGTTTGTGATTTTGCTTTCCCTTTCCTGAACACTCTGTATCAAAAAAATTAAATAAGGTAGAAACACCAAAAAGTTCGGAAGTTTTTTGGTAGATGTTTTTAAAAGGCAGCAGATGGGATCTAGTGAGTCCACAGGATTGATAGTGACAGAATAGTAATTAATAGATTTGCAATGTCTTTGCAAAGTTATCTCTTACTTCTGCCATATTTTGACTGATATCTTAACATTTCTCATACAATGTAAACACAGAGATTAATTCGAAATTTACAATATTCGTAAAATTCGTATAATATTTTACTATAAGTATTATGTTTATGATATTTTCAAAGGTTTGCCTATAGAAATATGTGATTTGCTACAAAAGTTCTTGAAAAATAAAATTTGGATTTATTAATAGTATTTATTTGTGTTTTCGGTATCTAGATATCCGTATGACAGTAGTTTATATTTGAGTTGTAGCTATTTTTCGTTCAGTAAAAGTTCGCATTTACAGATAGGTACCTAGTATTTACTATAGTTCTTAAACCTAGTTCCGCCAAAATTGATTTGATACAAGTTTCTTCGCATTACGCAAGGCCAGTACCCTTACATCCAACCAGTCAAACACACAGTCGTATCTATAACGATGAAAAAGTATCCTCCGAATACTTACCTGGACAATTTTATCACTGGCAGTTATATTAAAGAATAGAAAATCCAAGCAATTGTTGTGCAAATCCATCCCGAATAGTCGCGTGTCGGGAAGTGTGGCTACCAGACAGACCCAAACCATCAATTTGCTTATTCACTCGTTCGCATTGAGAGTGCATTCAAAGCTAGGTGCTTAAAATGAGACGCACAATCAACTCACGTATGAGCATAAAAGCCGAACAGTTGAACATCTGGCGTTGGTCCCCTTCTTTAGGTTACTCTGATCCCTCTACCTCCTTTTAATATTGCCCTTCGGGTTATAGGTGAATATTGCAACTCCCATTTCTTTAATTTATGATAGACATCAAAATTACTGTTATAGTAGTATGTTCAAGGATAAATAGACTTAAAAAAATACGGTGGTAAGGAGTGATTAAACTCCGTCTGTGTTCTCGTAAAAATACAATAGGAAGAGGTTGTCTGAACATAAAATTTAAGATGGGTTTTTAATCATTCGTATATTACAAATACTGTCAAATATATAAATGAATGAAATAATAATAGAAATAATAATAATCACTTTATTTGTAATTGAAGTACCTATTATATATTTCGAAAATATATTAGAGTATAATCATATTAGTCAGTATAGCAAATAATAATAATAAAGCAAGTATGCTTTAAACTGCTTGATTTTAACAATCAGCCACTTTCACTCATGTGATCTTATTTTGAAATATTGATTTATTACTGTATATATAACATAGAATTTAGCGTTTTTTCTTCAACTAAAAATTCGTTTTAAAAATGAAACACAATTTATCTTTGTGACATTTCGGACATTTATTTAGTCCTTCCTCAGACCTGTGTAGACAACAACATACTAATATTAACGACTCAAACATTTATAGTTAACATTTAAGAAAAAAATTTTTTTTTTTAAACTGATAATTAACAGTTTATCCAAGTAAAATATTGTATATATAAAAATTAAAAACTTACGTTTGGATTCTATGTTTGTTATTGAGAATAACATTCATATTGTCAAAGATTGTAAAACATTTTACTTTCTAAGTAGCGAAATAAGTATATTTAAACACAAAAAACAAATTCCGTTTGTGGTCATGTCGGATATAGGCACTCTTTGGTATATGAAAAGTCAGGAACACTATATTTTTTCTGTGAATGAAAACACTGAAGGAATAGATACGAACAAATATGCTTTTTACAAAAAGGAACATTGTTTTGTGGGGCCAACGATCACGACGGTTGATGTATAGGTCCGTCCAACTAAATTTTAAGAATAAAATAAATTATTTTATAAATGTATATTGTTAATTTAGTGTGGTGGATTAGTTTTCATGTACCCAATCAACCCGAGATTATCGAAAAAGCTTTTGATGGCTACGGCTTCTTTTGTTGTAATTATTTTCCTTAAATACTGCCGTTACCCCATTGAAGTTAACATTGTGTTTTTTTGAATTAATATGAGTAGCCAAAAGGCATTTGTTTGGGTTAACTAAGAGGTATCAGAGAGGTGTTGGTTGGGTGCTCCTTTCGCGCCATCTCTGGGTTGTTTGCCCCATATACATGTGTTTTTAACATTGAGAAGGAATAGGTAGGGAGCCGACGTCAACTATATTGGTCAACAATTAATTTTTGAACTCAATTTCCGCACAACTTTTGATAGTGTAAGCGTTCTTTACAATTTCATATGGAACACTTATTCAAACTCAAGAAACTCATTAGAGAGGGATCACTAATGACAGCCAATCGCCCACTTCGTTTCTTATTATGCTCGTTTATACGATCATCTATAAATACTCTAACTGATTTCGTTAACTCTCTCAAGGCCATAACGTTTTTTCCATACAGTGTATTTAAGAATAAACCACTACGAACAAGCGTTTCCATAATGGCGCCGGGGCTAGTCAATAGACAATTGTACTTAGCGCGCTTGCGTAAAATGTTGATCGCAACACTGTAGTGATTATATTTAAAAACAGTATTTACTTAAATAGCACGCCATGTAAAACTCGTAATGTAATTAGTATATTAGGCTTGTAAAGTTTGGCTAAGCTAAACCAAAAATTTTTCTTTAAATGAACTGAAAATATTAGCACAGCCCAGTTTTATTTTCTTGTGAGGATAAAAATTAATATTACTAACAGGTATTTAATATTAATAAAAAAAAATCCTTTCAAAATTACTTGGACGTGTGGAAGAGCAGTAACATAAAATAACTATTTCCTGAGGCCAATATATCAGAAATTACGTTTCAAGATTGGATTTAACAGTCTGTCTATTCTTATATTAACTACTTTAATATTGTAACGAAACCAGCAGACATTCGAGCGACAATAAAAAAAAGGTTGTAAATCATCTCGACGCGACTGGTAAACATCATAAAGCAATAAATCACAAGTACTGCGAAGACATAATGTCTATGGAATGTTCTACAAACATCGAGTGGGAGATGGAGTTTACGCGAATGCTCCAGATGTTTCGTATGTGTATATGAGGCGGCTGGGTCACCGATGGAGGGATAATTCGGGATTAAGAAAGTCGTAGGTAGTCGACGCGCGTAGAAATAAATATAAGAAAGAAATAAATAGTTCTTAAGTGGTAGTGCAATAAAGACATAAATAAATACCGTGTCATATAAATAGAAGTGATATAAATATACGGACATTAAATATTATTAATAGAAATAAATACAAGTGTTAATTTAAATCGTAGTTGTTTAAGTGTGATACATTAGTTTTACATTTTTATATTGTAATTAATTTTAAGTGACAGACTGTTTTAAATAAATAATTGCACGAGTTGTTTATTGCGAACCCGAAAACGTTACAATATATTTATTTTGTTGGGTATCAGTGATATGAAGTACACAGTAATGTACTGTTTGTTGTACAGAGGATTCATAACGATCTTTTTATTTTAAAAGGGCGTATAAAAGATAATATTTAATATCAGTAAAAAAAATTCTTTCTAAATTACCCTGGCATTAACTGCACGCTGAAAATTAAATTAATATTAAAATTCAGTTTAACAATATCTATTTTAGGAACTAAGCTTAATGCTATCGTTTCTATACGGACTATTTTAATATGTTTGTTGAGTATTAGCGTTATAGAGGACGCTTTGTTGATGTTCTTTTATATGTACATTCATAGCGAACTTTTTCTATTTTAAGGGCGTGGTAAATAGAATTCTAATACGCTATTTATTTATACAGTTGTCCGTATAACGGACGCAATATTATCCACTCAACAAGTTAAATGCACATGTCTTTATCATACCACCGACCAAAACAACTGCTCGCGTGAGCAGCGATTGTAGGTATTAAAAAATCCAGAGGGTGGAACCCCATATCTCTGCCATAGATAAATTAATCAAACTGATTTATCAGACACATGTGTCGCAATTACGAAAAATTCCGTTAAAATCCTAAATGTGGTTGTTCACAAATGACAGTTGTATATATGTATGTATGTACAGCACTTGACAATTGAATTTTATTACTGTCACTTTTATAACTTTGTTCCAACTTTGAATCGTTTGAAATAAAGCAATCTGTAAAATATATCTGTAATAATTAAAAAATAAAACACTTGTTTACGTTTCACTAAAACAGAATTTAATCCTCTTACTTATGTTTCGACTTCTCAGTCATTATCAAAGAATTGGGCTTAAACTAAACTGAACATTTATATATGTGTAGGCTAATGATTTTATTACAGTATATATATATATATATATATATATATATTTTCTTCAACGAAATAAGAGACAAGAAGACTTTTTCTTTCTTCTCCTCTTCAAATTTCTTTTTTTCTTGGCCGTTGTTAAATATAATTATACTTACTATCATGGGAAGTAGCGGCCTTTATTTAATTATAGGTAGTTTAGTGTGTAAAAATAAAAAACAAATTTCTTCTTACGTTTCAATATTATATATAATATCTTTTTCAAAAAATTTTATAAGGTCATGTGTTATTAAAATTGATCCTACATTTATTTACAATTTAATTTAATTTAATTTTGGAGATTTTAATATATATTTTTTAAATTGTAAATAAATGTAGGATCAATTTTAATAACACACCCCAGTATATATATATAATATATATATATTGTTGTAGTTCGGTTATGGTCGATAATAGTGATGTATATAAAATTAGATACAAGAAAATAAAGTATAGTATTAAAAAATTGAATAGCAATGTTATAGCATGATTTATTGACGTTTAAAAGGGTTAATAATTATTTATCTACTAGTGATACTTGTTGGGTATAATGTTCTTAAGGTATTGAGGAACGCCCTGTATATGGAGATGTGGATGGTTTCATTGTCTATTGAAATTTACCATAATCTGTAAAGGAGAAAGGCAAATGTTAATTATTGTAATATAATTTGTATTATTATTTTGTTAAAGACTCGTTTAAATGACGTTTATGGGATGAAAAATAATAAGAATTGAATATCAGAAATTGAATAAATAAGAATTAGTTGAAAAGTATATTTTGAATTTCGTAAAACCGGAATTGTAAAAATTAGTTGTCATTTTGACATCTGGTTATTGAATTGGGATGAGTGAGTTTTTAGATTACTTAAAGCGTATAAAGACTTAATTATAATATAAAAAGAATAATAATAATGAAATTTTTTAAGCCTTGAAAGTATAAAAGGTAACAAGACAGATTTTAATTTTATTTTGATTAGGCATATTATGTTATAATATATCCATTGGTTGATATTTAAAAAATCTAAAGGGATTGCCAGGGAGATGAAAAATAAATAAAAAAGAACAATTTTTCTTCTTAAATGAAAAAGAGGTATTTGTGTAAAATTGTTAATATTTGCAAATATCTGTTCTATAAGTATCCGAAAATAAGTGGAAAAGGTGTATATTTATAATACTACAAAGAGAGAAAATTATGAATCAAAACTACTTACCAGAATAAAGCATAAGTTACATTAGTTGAAAAATTCATCGAAGAGCCATTGTGGTGTATAAGATTCCAGTTACCAAATCTAATATTTCAAGTGCCAGTAGCAGTTACAATATTTATTATTCCTGAAGGAAGATTTTTATCAAGAGTCCAGTGTTGTAAAGTACCATTTGCAGAATTGATGTATGAAGATATAAAATAAACTATCCGAAAATATAAGATCCAGGAGTCCGAGGAGTATTGTGAATAAACAAGGCGAAGGTTCCTGTTAAGTAGCAAGTATTCCATTGTAAGGTAGTTGTGGAGATCCTGAGCGGTATTGAGGCTGATATTAATCCGAAGAAGTTGTTTGAACACCATCATATCTTCAAGAAGGACTACTACGAATAAGAAATCCAGACAGTATGTAAAAATTCTAAAAACGAACGGATTATAATTACTATTGGAAATTCTACCAATTATAATGGGATATTTTGTGACAGGTCGTATAAACAATTATTATAATTGTGATATTCACTAACAATCACGAAAATAGTAATTGATATTGACTAGTAAAGATTATTAGATTGTAACTTAGAACATATTCAGTGATATTATAAATAGTTTATATTTTCTTATGTTGACAGATGGGATAAATATCAATTGACCTTGAATTACCAATAAAATATTACATATTTCTTAAAATCATAATAATATACCATTAATACGGTATTAATAATTCAATATTATCTTCATATTAATAATTAATGATTTATATGCAGAGGTATCATTAGCATATTTAAAGATACTAGTACATGTAAAATTAGAAATTTACCTTGACAACGTTAAATAGTATACATCCAAGATAAACGTCAATTAATTCTGTTTGAATTATTACAGTTCAAGTTTATAGTATTGTTGACCATAAATAGAATTTCTATACTTCGATTTATCAATTTATTAAATTTGGTTGTATATAAACATTGTTCTTTATTTTATTATATAAGTATACAGCATACGATAAATAAAAGTGATTCATAACCTGTAAAATAACGAAAGAAAATATTTAGTATAAAGAATAGGTATAGCTGATTGATTACTTACCTGATTTTATGTTTGTGGGATAATGTTTAGAGATTGGTGATAGTACTATTCAAATATCATAATGAACCTTAACACAACCCGAGATTTAATATAAAAGTAATAACGTAAGTATTAATTGGATTATTATAGGTATTAGACATTCATACCAACCTGAATATAGTTAAATACCGAGAGTGCATAAATTTTGAATTTAAAATATACAGAGTAATCAAGAAACTATTAAGGGTAAGATTGATAGGGTAATCAAATAGTAAATGTGTTATAAGGAGTTATAATTAATATAACTGTAGCAGAATTATTTAAACATTTTTTGGCTGGCTGAACATGGGCATTTATAATAAAATAACTAGAAAATTATAATACAAACGATTATTAACAATATATATATATATATAAATTTGACGAAATTCAGTTTTTAACTGAAGCTGTATTTCACTATGTACTATAAGTAAATTAGTTTACCATTCCTAGGGAAATGGAATAAGGGTTTGTAAAAAACTTGTAATAAAAAAACAACTCTTCTTAGCTTTGTGACGTTTCGGCTGCTCTTTTCAGCCTTCTTCAGACCTGTTTAATAGGAAAGACGTATGTGTTACATTTTTGTGGATTTACAAATCGTTTAACAAGATTTAGGTATCAATACTATGACAGAAAAACAACATTTTTTTAAGACTTAATAATTGACACTCAATTAAAGAATAAACAAAAAAAAAAAAAACACTTACTCTCGCTAACGTTGTGCAGGTTTTGCTAATACCACACATTGTGTGATAGGGACTGCTTTACAGATACATTTTAAAAAATCACAATTTTAAGACTAACACAGAAATACAGAAAAAAAAAAAAACAAAACGAGCGAAACTCTAAAAACTATTTATATTGATTACTGCATTGTTATATGCTACTATCGTATATGTCCAAAAAATAAACGCTATTCGTTTCAGTTTAGAAATCTCAAGTTAGTATTATCTATTGCAATTGCTTTAATAATGTGCCAGGAAATATATTCTTCGCCCGCTTGTCTGTGTCGGTCGCCAAACATCTGTTTCTTATCCGTTTTTGTTTTTCGCAAAATACTTGTTATTTTTATATTATCGATAACTTTTTTAATATTATATATATATAGGGCAATCCAAATTAAGTGTTCACCATTGGTAACTTTGTTATTATTAAAGATACAAGATTGTTTAAATTAGCAAACTTGTAGTACTTTTAACGCTCTTTAAGATGGAAGAATAAAAAAAACAAATGAGCAACGCGTTTTCGACTTTTGCCGAAAAATATTTTTTTTCAAATAGAAACCCCTGTATATTATATCATTTTCTGCTAGAACCTTAATTTTTAAACAAAAAATCTTATAAGAAATTTTTTACTGGGATTAAAAATACTTGAGTTATAATGAATACACAAAAACAGCTAAGTCAAGTGCATTTCTATGTATCTATGAAAACGACGATAAGTCTTTCTACCAAACGTCAAATATTAGTACAGTTTTATTAGTTTTTCACTCATAAGTTTCATTGTGCTAGTTATTAATTTGACAAAAAAATGATTTTTACCCATTCAGAAAAGTGTGATATGTTAGAATCTTATTTAGTGTGCAGAAAGTCCTCTAGGAGGGCAAAAGAACACTACGCTGAATTATATCCACTCCGAACACAACCACATGAGCAATATTTTCTGAGACTTTACCGAAAATTTAGAGGCAATGAGAGTGTTTTTGCCAAAACAAGGACAAAAAGGACTTTTATAAAAAGCGAGGCCACGGAAATTGCAGTTATCGCATATTTTGAGGCCAACCGTGAGAATTCCATACTAGATATTGTCAATGAATCTGATTTGAGTCACGGTACTGTGCATAGGATTTTGAAGAAACACAAATTCATTCCTTATAAGTACAAACCAGTTCAGGTTTTTTTTGCCAGGGGATCCAGAGAGAAGAATGTTTTTTTGCCACTGGTATCTTAACTTTTGTCGCCAAAATGTAAACAACTTTCGTTATATTTTATGGACCGATGAATCGAATTTCTCAAATTCTGGAATGTACAATAAAAAAAATCATCATTACTGGTCAAAGGAAAATCTTCTTTTAGTAAATCCAAGACGTCCACTAGTCCGTTTCAGTTTTAATGTTTGGTGCGGTTTAATCGGTTCATGGATTGTTGGTCCTTTCTTTTATGAGGGCACTCTAACTGGTGAAAGATACATAGAATTTTTGACTGAAATTTTGAATAATTTCTTAGACGATCTGGATCTCATAAGTAGACAGAATTTGCATTTTCAGCAGGATGGCGCACCTGCGCACAACTACAGATGTACTCATCAACTTCTAAATACTATTTTTAACACTTCTTATTTAAAGAACCAGATTCATAAGCAAAGGTACGAAAACGTAAACGACCTAAAGATTGCAGTTAGTGAAAAGATAAACCAAATAGATGGTAGGACCATACTGAAGGCAGTTCGAGAAGTTCGGAAGCGTGTACAAAAATGTATTGAACTACAAGGTGGTATTTTTGAACATCTTCTATGAAAAAATCAGTGATTTTTATTTTCTTTTAATGATAAGTTTATGTATAAAATAAAGTTTATAAAACTAATTTAGCTGTTTTCGTTTATTCATTATAACTCAAGTATTTTTAATCACAGTAAAAAAATTCTTATAAGATTTTTTGTTTAAAAATTAACAAGCAAAAAGTGTGTGCAAAAATCGTGCCTAAATTCTCACGGTTGAACAAAAGGAAGCTCGCGAAAATTGTAACGGTAGGCCCTGTATATAATGAATAAAATATAAATATAATATAACATCCAAAGTATTTATATTAAGGTAATGTATATTATGAAATTAAGATAGATAATAAATCAACACAGATCAGGAAACATGTATTATTCATTTATTTGTATTAAATTATTATATTCCTGTTTAAAATGTTTCTATATAAATTCTGTATATGTAAGAAAGAAATAGTGCGTAGGTGTATCTGTGTGCAAGAAACTCAAGTGGCGCCAATGTTATCAAATTCAGACAATAGTTTAGGCGGCATTAACAAGAAACGGTTTGTGTACAATCAACACGTGGGCAACCTTGAACGCTACATATTTTGCGAGTGCATGTTCTCACAAACAGAGTTTGAATAGAAGTAAAGTACATAAGTGGCTCGGGGAATTCCCTAAAAGAATACGGTGTGACGTGCCTTAAGTAAGGAGGAAGAGTCAGACGCTCCCTAGCCCGTGAGCAAGTAGGTTCGCAGGTCCCGTTAAGTAAAATAATACTGGACCGCACCCAAGAAAAAGGGAACGATCTCACAGGCTAACAGTGCGAATACAAATATAGTAATTATAAGCATTAAGTAAAAAGTGAGATAAAAGCCTGGTGAGAAAAGAGATATATTTTTATTAAAATAAGTGTGTGCCGTATCTCGGGACAAAGAAGACGACGATTTCAGTCTACCCTGGGAAAGCTGCCCGTGAAAACACCGTTCCAGCGTCACAGCATCGTATAAAGGTACCCAACGTTGTTTGAATTAAAGGCCTCTATCATGCATGCAAATTTTGTGAATAATGAATTAGAATCTAGTAAAATTCACGAGATATGATTTATATAAGGCAACATTGTTGAATCAATTTATTATATTTGCCCATGTTATAATTGATGCGTAATTTGTATTGTGTTGTACCATTTGAATTGTGTTTCGTTCTATGACCTTTGTTTGTAACCTGATCTGTGTTGATGGTGTTATAATCAATATATTAATAATATTTAAACATTCTTTTGCGTATTATTTGTCTACCTTAATATAAGAAATTTGGATTTTAAAAAAGAAGTAATAGTACGTTCAGATAAATAATCTTAGTGTCTAAATACCCGAACCGTCTTGAAATTGAGAGTCTTATGCAAAACCGAACTATTTACCTGAGCTAATTACGCGGAGCGTTCAATAAGTCATTTTATTTAGTTGAGTCATTTTAATTATATTATTTAAATCTGTATTATTACATATGAACACCCCACTTTGGGGCATTTTAGTCATTTTTATGTAACTTTAAACACCGTACTATTACATATGTCGACCAACTAAGGGCCGTACTATTACAAAATGTTTGTAAACACTTTGAAGCTTGGAAGGAGTGATAACATGTGACGAATCTTGGTATTTTACTTATGATCCTGAAACTAAGCGCCAATCCATGCATTGGAAGGGCCCAACTTCACTGAGAGCTAAATAAACTCGAATGAGAAAATGAAGATTCAAAGCGATGATGATTGTTTTTTCTATATTCATGGAATTGTATCCCTTCACTGTGTTTCAGAAGGTCAAACTATTAATCAACAGTACTTGTGGTTATTGCCCAACTCCGTGAAGGAATAAGGAGAAAACGACTCGAATTGTGGAAGAAAAAGTCATGGGTTGTCCATCTAGACAACGCGCCCGGCTTATTCTGCATTGTCATTCAAGTACAACAACCTAATATTAGATCAACAGTCTTATTTTTCGGACTTTGCAACATAGGACTTTTAATTCTTTCCCAATGTCAAATCTGCATTAATAGGAATAAGATTTCAGTCCATTGAAGCTATGAAAGAAAAAGCGACACGCGTCATGAACGAGCTCACAGAAGACTTCCAGCACTGTTTCGAGCAATAGAAAATTTGCATGGAGCATTGCTGGATAGAGGAGGTTGTATATTGAAGGTGATAATAACCAAAAATGTATTGATTCTAAATAAAATGTTTTCCAGCCATACTCTTTATTTTAGAACCACACCTCGTATAGACATTATGAACATTTTTGGATTTGGACAAAAATTGTCTTTGCTAATGATATCTGTTTAGATAAGGTAGTCAACACCATCTTCTAAACATAAGATAGTAATAATTGTATAAACGTTCTCCAAACTTAACTTGAGTACTTTCATATAAAAAAATTCGAAATTCAGCCAAACACAAAAGTAAATATTTTATTCCTATCGAAAAGATTTTTCTTAATATCTGTGATATAATGCAATTAAAGTAATATTAGACTGCTATATAGCATGTTACTAAATATTAAGAATATTGTAACAATATTTACTTCAAAACATAACTATTATGATTGTTTGTACAAATATATTTATTGTGTATATGAAGTTGCCTGTATTCTATAGCTATCTTAGAAAGTTCGTAGTATGTATTATAAATCGTCAAAATTATTCGTTGTTTCTTTTGAGTAAGTTTAATAACCATAAATTAGTGGCTAATAAATAAGTTATTATAAAAAAAATATTTGAAAGTGATTAAGTATATAACATAAATTACAGTTTACTTTATAAGAATTTTAGAAGTTTAAATTTTCATTAAAGAATCTCAGAATTATTAATTTATACATCTATATAATTAGTTTAAGAAATTCTTAAGAAAGGCAATTTATTGTTCAATGTATTAACTTATTCTTTTAAGAATATATATTATCCCCGCGAAATTTTAGATTAAAGGAATATGTATTTAATTTAATTTTTGATAAGAGATTTTTTTATTTTAGGAATAATTTTCTCTGTCTTCTATATTATTATAATACAAAATTATGAAATAAAGTTGTTATAAGTAAATAAACAAAAAATAATAATGGTTGTATTGGTATGACCTAAAATGGTTAATGACGTGGATCAGAGGTCATCCAATAATCTCATTGCCCATTGATAACTATGGCATTTATCAAGGACGTCTTTTAGAAGCTTTAAATTCTCACTAACATTTGCTTTGTTGAAACTTGTAGCCGATTTCCTCAATGTCAAGTTGTCGGGTGCTGTTTTGACATCCATTTTAACAATTCAAACTGCCTGAACGGCTGCTTTAATTTTCTCTTCACTGATTAATTTATTTATAGGTACATGCACTATCCATTCGATTTTTTAATTTTAATTTTTAATAACATTTTGAATGATTGATTGGAATAACAATGACGAATTCACATATTTTTTATTTTGGTAGTGTTAAGTAACTTTTGTGATGACTTTACCCTGCATGTTGAGTGATGACAATGCTCCACGCAACGTTTTTGTACCCAAACATAAATCATACATCAAAATTCAATATAAATGTGACAACCAGTGCCGTTGTTGAGTTTGACAATCTTTTTTGAATAAAAGCATCTTACCTCGATTGCTTGCAAGCTGAAATACTAACAGTAGACGAAAACTTCTTCGAGCGCCAAGATTACTTTACGTTAGAAACAACGGAACATAACCTAGAATTCCACTAAACTCCGTCGGTAGTTACGAGGAAAGAATAGAACAGGAGAGATAATAAACTGATGGGGAAGTAGGTATTATTTAGACGTAAGTTACCAGTTTAAGGCAGGTCAGTCATGGCAATTTTGACCAATCATAATTTATAAAATGAATATTTTGAATAACTTGTCATATATCTGACATGTTTGATTACGTGTTCAGTGACGTAACATACATATTCTAGGCATGTTTTTTTAATGTTTTCTTTAATAGAGTTAGAATAAATGTTACTATATTAAAAAGAATAAAAGGTTTAAATGATTTTCGAGAACATACGAATATTTATGCACGCACAGACCGAGCTGATGAGCATTCACGTATATTTGAGTAAGCGAAACTAATGTATATATGTTAGTCCTCGCAGTAATGTGTTTCTTTTCCTTAAAAATCATTAACATTGGTCGTTTAAAGAGTTGTATGGTATTCCAAATGTGTAGATTACATTATATACTCCAAACAATATGGTTGGTCTCAGTAGCATAATTTCCGTTTTATTTATTCAAATGTAGATACTAATTATTGGTTTCCAGAATCTACAGTACTCCCTTTAGAATATACTGTAAGTTACTTCTTAGCTGTATTTATTTAATCAGTACCAATTTGAAATAATATATGAGATTTATATTTTTCTATTTCTACTTTATATTTTAGAAGCGATACTTTCTGACTTACTTGCTACTTTAAATGTCTTTTCGAAATTTGTTGTACTGATATTTATGCTGTGCGTATCTTTAATAGACATCGTAATTTATAATTTTTTAAACTAAACGCATTTCAAGTATTTAATTAACATCAGCGACAGCGACTATCTTAATTGGTATTAGAACTAATATTAATCTGGATTGGGTAATAAATGGAAAAGAATTTTTTTCAGATTTCTCTCAATAATATTATCTATTTCCAATTAGAATAGGAAACATAAAGTATTTCTATCTTACCTTATAGTGCCACTTAAAATAACACCATATTATCAATATCAAACGATTTGGTTCGTAATAAAAATATATCGGTTATGGACATAATTAATCCCTCATTTTTATTTATTACCATTCCGGAATGCACCTGCAAAATTTCGGTTTTATATACGCCGGTCTTTATACATGGAGAGCGCGTGCATTTCATGAATATTCATATACAAGAAAGTTCTTCCCGAATAATGTCTTATCGAGAGCAACACGCGTCACATGTTTGGTCTTCTTCGACAGGTGGAACACCATTTTCTCTCCTTTTATCGTATATCATCGACGGCTGTTATCTACCGTCTTTGTACATCTTGCGCTCTCCTCAACTTCTGTTATTTATCAGTTATTCGAAGCACATGAATGTTGGTGAAGTAAAAGGCGCTACCTATTTATTAGACCTATTTTATATTTGAAATGTACAAATATATGTACATCGTTTTTATATTCGTGTAAGTATACTAGTGGTAAACAAATGATATGCAATTTTTTAAAGGAATAATTCTTTAAATTGCAAAATATATTACGTATTACTTTTTTGAAATGTCTTAGATTACATATTTTTATAGTTCTTCGCATATGAATATATTAGCAAAGGCAATAATTAAGTTAAATACATTTATATTTTAAAATTTTTCTATGGCATAAGATATTTATCAATAAATATCTTATGACATGACAGGTTCGATACTAATCTGATTTGACACTAATAAATTAGACATATTACGTATATGTTGTTCAAATAGATATTGAGAAATTGAGAATGAGATGTTAAATTTAAATTATATGATGAAAACATGTTGTAAGTTAATTTGTGTGAAGATTACATAAAGTATCGAAAGGTATATATTAACATCTGTTTTAACAAATATTGATATGAAATATCAATAAGTACCTATATATAATTATGGTAACTATATAGAGATATTTAAAGTGAAAAGATCAGAATAATGAGAGAATAATTTCCTTTTTGTTGATTTCTGGTGTTCTTGAGTATTCAGGAAGATAATTCTATCATCAGGAATCATTAGTGTTATTTTAGGTGCTGGCCCGGCAGAAGTTGTTCTGCCCTTTCCGGTAGGTGGCGCCATGAGTTTGATTTTGTTAAAGTCTTTGTATAAGAAAGTCTGGTCAGAAGAGGTCGTTAGTGCGATTGCAGGATAGTCATGGGAAAGGAAACATTATGTTTATATGTTAAAATTAAATTCTGCAAAAAAAAATGACGCCATCATCGAACGGCAGCATATATCCAAACGGATTTTGGTAACTACGCAAACATATTGCGTAGATACACACAAATAATTTCTATTTACAAATATAAAATTTATTAATAACCTGCCCACAGCACAACGTGTCCGATTTTGTGATTTTATTCTTTGTCATTAAACCAACATTTATTGTGAATATGAGCCATGTTGGTTGATTTCGAATATAATAATAAAGAAGCAGTTATTATTTATTGTTAGAGCTACCTGCAGCCGATATTTTAGTTAAGTTAGTTTCCATTACATTTGGCCAGTTGCTAGAGGGGCCCATCAAGAGGACTATTCATTAAGAGAAGAATATAATTGGATTGTTAAAACGAGAAATTTCTATAATTGATTTGTTTCCGTGACTACAATAACTAGAATATATCATATTCAATTGTAATTGATAACATTACATTCTCAAATTTACAAACAGTAATTCAAAATTTTCACTTATAATTACACGAGAGCTTTCTTTTTTCTGGATAAATTTTCAGTTTTTAAAGAAACTTTTTGTTGCTGGATAACTGTACGAAAGTCGTTTTATCGAAGACACAATTTGTTGAATTCAGTTACCATTTAGCAACAAAATTTGAATTTGGCAATTTTTCCAAATTCGTTTTCAGGAGTATAATTCGCTCACTCTGTATTAATAATTGTAACAATTTTATACAAATAGTATTTAATTAGACCATCTATTTGAGAGAATTTACTTCAAATTAAATAATAAATACATCTTTATATGGAAAAAGTGCTATTGATTTTCAGCCTACAAACGTCTACTTTAACATAAGAATTTCAATAAGTCAAAAAGGGTTACACTTAGATATATGACATTATACATGAAATATATTTAGAATTTCACGTAGAATCTAAAAACCTGAAAATATACAAGGTATTCTATTTAAAATTAGGAAGTTGGTGCCTACTTTCGGCATAGCCCGAAGTGCCGCCATCTTGAACATATTTTAAGCAAATGACCCCCATCGACTAGTATAAAGTCAAAATTTCAGATAATTCCTAGCTATAGTTTTTTCACAATCGATCGATTCAGTTCCCGGTGAACCACCCTGTATATTAAGACGTAATATTAAAAAGTAAAATATATAGAATATCAAGAGGGAATATTAATATAAAATAACATATATGATGTAATAGCGAAATGACGACGGATATTTCTTACCGATCAAGAACGTTTCAATGCCATAACAGACATTGGACCTCAGTGTTGTTTTAATTACATTTTTAAACGGAAAACAAATTTCAATTTCTCTAGTCACCAAATTAAGATGATTACAGAGACGTCTACAGGCGTTGCAATGCATGTATGTTTTTTTAACAGGTGCGTTCCGTGTTGATCAGGTTCGTATCATGCGTTCTTTTTGTTTTGTTTCATTACAATGCTCAAGAGTTTGGGGAGCGCACTTACTTTTGCACGCGAAAAGCAGAAGTTTATAAATATACTGGATCGGGACCGTCATTATTTTCAAGCACCGAAAAATTTCTCTACAGAAATCAATATTGACGATGTCTGTATTTGAGCGTTTTTGCGTAACAAAAAAAGAGCGCTTAATTAATAATCCTCCATTTACTTCGTTAATGAAGATCGCCATGTTACAGTACCTGGTTAAAATGTATTGAAACCCTCACGCTATTAAAATGTTGATAATATGCTAAACTTGTATCTACTGTCAGATCTTCCAATTTGTACCTCATCAGCTAAATTATGTCGCTTTCTGCACATACGATATAAAAATGAGGACTGATATTAATTGGTAGGTTAGTTTGTATAATTAATTGCAAAAATGTCTGCCGTTACACTTCCACAGTGACCAGAACTTTGATTTAGAAGTGTTATTAACACAATGTTATTTAAAGAACAAATCCCTGCGAAAAGTCAGCCTCAATAGTTAAATCACCAGGCACAGCTTTGTAAACACTTACGAACCTTCATCGTTCCTTCTTTCAAGATGTCGCATTTATTTAACAAGATCTTATGAGTAACACTGCCGAAAATATTGCCAAATCTATACACATGAAAAGTGGTACTGACAACTTTGATTATTCATTAGCTTTGCATGGTGAATGTATAAAGTTTGTGATCAATTAAGCACTCAATCAGTCTTCATTTAACAATGCTTTGTATGTCTCAGAAGCCAGGTAATGCGGTCCACAGAATGTGTACTTCACTAAAATTTCATTTTCGAGAAGAATCGGTATAGTGGTCAGCTATAGTACTTTTAGATTACCTATAGGCTTTTTGAAGTGTTTTATATAGTCAGTCATTGTTAGATCATTTGTTGGGGTACTGCAATGGAGCAACAACAGAAAGCCTCACACAATGTATATGTTATATCGTGGAATCAATAATTATATGTATTTGATAACTAATAACCTAACAATTTCCTCGTTCAAAAACATAGGATTGAAGAATTCCGTATTCGTGAAAATTTTCAATATAATACAGTTTATTGCGCACGTCTACTTCTACAAAAACCGATGTATTACATATTTTAACGGTTGATTCCATTGATTATTCAATTTGTCATACACTTTGTTTTATATTGGGTATCCTTAAATCCAGTCCCTCCCAAATCACTGATAAATGATAATGATTTAAACTACTGCTTGATTCATTATCCAACTTTGTTTTACTACAATTTTATTGTAAACACGCCCTCTATTTTCATGACTTGCCTGAGATCAATAAAATAGATATGAAATATATCAGGAACTTATCAGTGCATATTCTTGTGTTCAAGTGTTGACTAGCGTATATTGATCCAATAAATTTAGTACAAATATTACAGAAACAATTGACTAAATATATTTACAATCAAGAAAGGCCGTTTTAATTTTTCCTATCAAAACATAAAACTCAAACACTAAAATAACAAAATCAATATAAAATATTATTCCGTTGTAGAAAGTTCGTTTGGGTTTCCAAAAAATTTCTCTGAAAATCTAAATAAAATATCACCGCAATATTCGTTAAGATTCTGAAACAATTGTTAGTCGCCTGAAACATAGTTGGATTATGTTTGACAGATGTTTAATTTCGTTGAAACTACAATAAGTAATAGGAGCGTTTGCAAGCATAAACCAGCTAAATTTCTATTGTCAGTTTTTGTAATTGTTTCATTTGCCTTAAACATGCATATTACTCTCCTGTTACTGTATCACCACTTCTCATGTCATAAAATAATGGTTATAGAAAATGGATGAACTTTCCTTGGAGAAAGGTAAATTCGAATCTCTTTAAATGGCTGAAGTCAATTGATTTTGTTTTCAATAGAGGAACAAGGATTCTGAAAGGTAAAGGAATTATCAGACACCTCTACATGCAAAACCTAGCTTGCTATCCTGTACCAGTTGCTAATAGGTACTTTGTTAGAAAGACAATTATTCATGTAGGGTAATTCCGGGTTAGATGGTGAACAAAATTTTAAAAGGCTGTATTTTATCACTAATGTGTATTTAACATACATAAATTAGGCGTTCTTTCCTAAAATATATAAGGAACATAAACGTAACTTCTAAAGTACAAAAAAATGTAAAAAACAAATTAAAAAAAATAAAACTTCTTTTTTCCCAATTCACCATCACACCTTCAACCTATGGATGTGATGGTGACACCTTAACGGGACAGATGGTGGATTGGAAATTGGAAAAGTCACTTTGTTGGCCTTTTCTTTTTGTCCTCGTTTTTGCCACAGAGGTCGCACATGTTGCAAAATTTGGTGCAATCTTCATGTAACCATAAACTGCAAATGGTACACTGAATCCAATCTACTTGTTTTTTGGTGAGTAGGTAGGATTCACCACAACCAACACAGCAATATTCTTCTTCTTCGATCTCTTCTTCGTCGTTTAGTTCAATCTCAATAGATGATTCTGAATCCGAGTCTTTGTAATTTTTTACGGAATTTACTTTTTTAATTGCTTTTGTTTTTTTTGTTTTGGTATTTTTCTTTGTTTCTCCAGAATTTTTCATTTTCTTCTTGTTTTGTTTAGATTTCAAGGATGCAATTGAATCAGGGGAATTAAGAACCGCTGCCAATTGTCTGGAATTTTTCCTTACTTTTTCGACTTTCTCAACAACTGGAACTGGTGATATTTGGTCCAACATTTTTCCTGGTGTTATTAGCTGATCACCTAATCCTTCCTGATCTGTTGAGTTTCTTCGTGCAACTGAAGCAACAGATGTTGAAGTACTGGGTTGAAGCGGCATTTCCTCATCTTCACTTGATCTTTTTCGTCCAACTGAAGCAGAAGACTTCGATGTAGTAGGTTGAGGCGTTACATCTCTTGTTAATCGTTCTTGATTTTCCTCTCTTGTTTGGTGAGTGTTAGCTTCTGCTGAAGGATCTTGTGTGGCTAAATAGGCGTATTCGGGAATAGCTCGAAGATTAAAGGGGTAAATGCCCGTCGCCCTAAAACCGGACGTAGCATTATCACGCGTAGTGGCTTTCTCCCACGCCTCAGACAGTAGTTTACCAAAAGACAACCTGTTTATTCTTCTGCTTGGGTTCAGTTTCATGTAGGTATTGCAAGCATTGTAGTAAAAACTTTTCAAGGCCTTGAAAAATGATTTATCAAGTGGTTGAAGGTAATGGGTAGTATGACTTGGTAAACATAGTAATGTGATGTTTTTCGACTCTGCATATTCCAGGGTCTCTACTGAACTACAATGAGAGCTGTGACCGTCGAGTATAAGCAAAACATTGCCTTCTGGCTTTCTTGGTACAAAATGGTTTTTCAGCCAAAGTAAAAAATATCGGTATTCACATATGGTGATTTTTGTGACATATAAACAGTAGAACCCGTTGGCATGCCGTCTTTATATTCAGCCTTTTCATTTTTACCTTTGAATATACAAGCCGGTGGAAGAAAGTTTCCTTCAGCATTGCAGCAAGAAATGACTGATATCGTTTCGCCTTTTTCACCAGAAGTTATGCTTGAAACATTTCGGGATCCCTTTCCAGCTATCACGTAGCCTGGTTTGTTATTGAGCTGTAATCCGGTTTCATCAACATTGAAGATATTAGCTGGCTTGTTCACCAAGTCATTGTTGACCAAAATGTCTTGAAGTAAGTCAAAATATTGTGAAACAGCCTCTTTGTTTAAGTTTCTCACGCGAGCTAGTGAAATGCCTTCAGACTTCCGTACACTAAGCTCAGGGTTTCGGCTCAAAAAAAGACGAAGCCAATCAAAACCAGCCATTTCTTTATCACGGTTAAAAGTGTGCCGTACTCCCAACTGTTCTGCCAATTTGAATGCCATAGAACGCACTTCATTCCGTGTTGGTGAAAATCCAAATCGTTGAAGCTTCAGAATGTGCTTTACAAGCTTCTTTTCAGCTGCTTCGCCTAGATGAGACGATGGACCCATTGATGTTTTCTTAAAACTGCCTTTAACAAGTCTGCGTTTTAACGTTGACCATGGAATGGAGTACGTTTTTGCCGCTTGAAGTATGTTTTGACCCTCCTGAACGGTACGGGCTGCTCTGTTGAGTTGATCTTCACTCCACTGACCCCTTGAAGATCTTGTTTGTCTTTTGTAGAACGTCGGCATTCTTCACAAAACTGAAATAATTTAAGTTTACTATTCACCATCTCTACCAAAATTGAGTTCCCCAACTCTACCAATTGATATGGGTGAGACGGTGAACGCATCTGCGAATGAACAGATATTTGCCGACGATTGTTTTGAGGTTAAGTAATTTTACAAGACATGAAAAAAGGTAGAAAAGCCAAAACAAGCTGTTGTTTTACTGAAATACATCGGCAATTCCGACATTGAATCAGGCGTATAGAAAAGTATTGGTGCTACAAAAACTTACCTTCCAAATTATTCACGTATTTCGACACCGACCGTTATTTTCCTAGACTCAATCACAATAGCTGATCACAAACAACACGCTTATAGGTTACAAGCGCCCTCTGTTAAAAATTAGTAAAACTACAACGATTCACCATCTGACCCAGCTCACCATCTATCCCGGAATTACCCTATATCTATAGCAAACATTTTTCAATGACAATCAACATCGTTCAACATTTTGCCAGTTATATTATTCATTAAGATTCTGAGCGGATGTTTGGTTTATTCGAAACCATTATCTGGTATATCACTTTTGGCAAGCTATGTGTAGTATTATGAATCATGTCTTGTCCGTTTCAGGAATTGTTTATTTTGTTATTTTGTCTTAACTATTCATATTACTTTGCCGTTACTGTATCCCATTCTTCATCTGATCAAATAGTAGTCTCAGAAAATGGATGCTTTTTTTGGAAAAAAGTAAACTTGAAGTTTTTTTAGACAGCTGGAATTAACTGATTTTGTTTCGATGGAGGATCATGATGATATACCACGTTTCTTTAGTGATATGCATGTGAATAACTGAACGGATTCGTCTTCAGAAAGGTAGCGAAATAAAACATCTCTACAGGCAAAACATATCTAGCGCTAACTTTGCTTCTTCCTTCCTGTGTACATCGGTTCACAGACAATGGGCTGGACTGAAGTAGAGTACTTTGCGTAGTATTTGCTCAGTGATTCTCTACCATATTTAAATAACTTTTGCCAGTTGCTAACTTGGTTACAGAGACAATTATTTTCGTGTGCCTATAGTAAACATCTTTTAATGTAAGTAAACATTTGTCTCTAAACGTTGTTAGTTAAATAGCAGCTAGTTAGACTAATAAGGCCGATGTTCCATTCTTTAAAACAGCAATTAGCAGTAGCAGCTTTTGCAAGCCGTGTGCAGTAATAAGAGGCAACAGAGGCATACCTCTTGTCAGTTTTACGAATTCGTTCATTTACCTTAATGCACATTACTCGCCTGTTACTCTATTTTTAATGTAAACAAGAGTAGTCCCAGAAAATGGATGCCTTTAATTTTCTTGGAAAAAGGTGAAATTGAACATCTTTTGAAAGCTGGAGTCATCTGATATTGTTTAGATGGAGGAACATGATGAGAAAACCTGGTGATATGTTGGTCAATAAATAAATAGGATTTCTCTTCAGAAAGGTAGAGGAATTATCAGATATATAATGATAGTAAACATTATCCCTTAATTTTTACCAGTTAAGATTTTATTAAGATTCTGAAACAAAAATTAGTTGCATGGAACCAGATGTTCAATTTCTTCGAAACCATAATATACAATAGCATCTTTGTAACCCGTTTGTATTATCATGAAGCATCATCATGCCAGTTTTAGAAAGTGTTTCATTATGCATATTACTTGCCTTTTATTTTATTTTTCATGTGATACAAAATAGCTCCCGAAAATGATTGCTTTTTTTCTCGAAGCAAGGTGAACTTGAATTTTTTAAATGACTGATCTTTTTTCGATGAAGGATCATGATGATAAAACCACGTTTTTTCAGTGATGTCTTGGTCAATAAGTAAATAGCATTTATTTTCGGAAAGGTAAGGAATTATCAGACGTCTCTTCCTGTGAAACATATTGTAACGAAACCAGCAGACATTCGAGCGACAATAAAAAAAAGGTTGTAAATCATCTCGACGCGACATCATAAAGCAGTGAATCACGTGTGCTGCGGCGACGGAATGTCTGACGAATGTTCTACAGGCATCGAGAGAGAGATACGCGAATGCTCCAGATGTTTCGTATGTGTATATAAGGCGACTGGGTCACCGATGGAGAATTCATTGCGGGATGAATAATTGCGGAGTAATTCGGGATTAAGAAAGTCCGTAAGAAGTAGCCGACGCGCGTAGAGATAAATATAAGTCGTACGGTAGAAATAAATATAGTGGTGCGTGTTATATAAATAGAAGTGTGATATAAATATACGGACATATTAGTAATAGAAATAAATACCTGTGTTAATTTATTAATAGTAGTTTAAGTGTGATACGTTAGTTTTATGTTTTTATATTGTTATATAATTTTACGTGTATCAATATACAGACTGTTTTAAATAAATAAATTGCAAGAGTTGTTTATTGGAACCCGAAAACGTTACAATATCTTGAAATGAACATTGATTATTCATTCCTGTCTCATCCGCTATCAGACACCTTTTAATTAACGACATGATAAGTTATTAATTGCGTATTTTTGGATTATCGCCAAATGATAATCGACCTTATTTAAATAACCTATTCAAGTTACTAATATTTTGTTAGAAAAAGAATTATTCCCTTGAGCCGGTAGTGAAAATTCTTAGATGATACCTTTTCATGTCTTTCTGATTTTGCGAGGCATTTTCTAGTAATTTACAAATGTTTTGCATTCGATTTGATTTATTAAGTTAATAATGCCTGACAATACAGAGTGAGAGTTAACAAAATTAATAATATTGCATTTTTTTGCAGATTAGCATGCACGTTACAGACATATATATAATTAAAGAAACATAGAGAAGAAATGTAAAAATTGAAATCTGCGCAGTCTGAAAATATGAAGGAGGGTAGGCATCAGGTACTTAGGTATTCGTGTAGAGGTATTAATTATATTCTCATTAACAAGTAGCTGAAATTTGGCTTAAACGTTGTTAAGGTAAAATTAAAAATATTTTAATTTAACGGTTAGAATGAATATTTTATGCAATAATTCATTATGGAACCACGCATATGTATGTATATATATATGGCTGAAATGTATGGTTTCCTTTCGAAGTAAGTTTTTACTAAAAACGTAAGTAATTTGTTCTCAGACCACCATCGAAGAGAAGCGCTTTAGACCACGTAAATGAAACTCATAAAGGACCATAAGCAACCAGTAATTGATTGCGTACAACAATTTACCTGCTAATTTTCGTGATGATCTTGTGCCAAGAGTAATTAATAAAAAAAATGAAAAATGAAGTAGAACTTCGGAAATTACGCCAATTAAGATTTAAACGCACAACTTTATGGCACTTTTAATCACGCATATTAAGAATATATAAAAGAAAACATTTACTTTCGGATATTTATTAATTTGAAAAAGATTAAAATTATTATATTAATTGCAGCATGTCTCTGTAAAATATTAGGAGATAGAGGATAAATTCCAAAGTCTTTCAATTTAAGAATGATGGCTCAAAGATTTTATTTTATTAAAATATGTATTAGGCTCCCATATTTTCAATATTTTCACCTTAGCAATTAGTGCTGAGAAAATAAATAATTGTACGGATCTTAAAAATGTTAACAATTTTTCTCCAATTGTTCTAATTAGAAGAGCATTACTCCCTGGCCGCTTTATATAAAGCGGCCATAATATATATTATGTACATTTACAGAACACAGTCTCACATACGGATGTAGCACAAGACTGCACAATTTACAACTTAATGTTATTTATCTTAAATATGCATTGTGATTGTTAGAACGTTAGCTCATTTAACGAATTATGTTCTTTGATTGTTAAAGGTTCTAATGTATACCTGTACATATGGGTAGATAGGTGGATAAATATTTGTTTTAGTGGTGTTGCAAATGTGTCTATCCGTTACTAAAGTATTCGTTACTCGATAAGATACGAAGTAACGCATATTGGTTGCAAATAATCGTTACTCTTCCAAACAGTTACTCTCATAATATATAACTTTTAGAATGCATTCTTGTCTGAAATATTTTATTAAGAAATATAATTTTGAGTAAATAACTTTGTACAATATATTTGAATTTAACCAATTATTAGTATTACTTGTAATTGCGTAGGTCGATTTTATTATAAAAGTTTTGTTTGAACTTATTTTATTGACGCAAAGTAAAATAAATTTTGTGCCGTGTACTACATTCTACATTTGTTTGTGTGATTTAATATCGGAGTCGGGAACTTTTATCTTATGATACAATATCTCGCTTATCGTAAATAAAATTGTTCCTTAAAAATACTTTAGACTTTGGCATTTTACTTTTAATTTTGAATAGAAATGTTTTGTGTGATACTTTTAACAAATTTAATTTATTTAACGTAATATATATCGCGAGATCAAAAATTATATTGATAAAGGTTTGCCATGGAATGTAAAACGTCTGTCTTAAGTTATATCATTAACTGTCATACTGACATTTGACTGACATAAAATGACACTTATTGATATAACTTAAGACATACGTTTTACATTCCATATCAAACCATTATCAATATAATTTTTGATCTCGCAGTATTAAAATTAGTACAATGATATCAAAAATTAAATTGGTCAATGTTGGACATGGAATGTAAAACGCTTGTCTTAGTTTTAATCATTCTTTTGAAATAATTCAATCATTGTCAAGCTACACTGACATTATCAATAACCTACAGATGTGTTACCTACTTAGTTCAGCTGTAAAATAATAATGAACTACAAGTTATGAAATAAATAACGTTTTTAATAACCAAAAAAACTAAATTACAATAATTGTTGGAAATGTCCCCCGTTTTGTTCAATGCCCAAGTTTACGCGCCTCCTTATGATGTGAAAAGCGTTTTGCAGCATTTCTGGCGTTATGGTTGCACATTGCTGAACAATTCTTTGTTGCAGTTCTTGCAAATTATGTATCAGTATGCGAAAATCTTATTTTTTAAATAAGGAAGATAAAATAGTCCATAATTGTCAAACAAGGTGGTCTCGGAGGAAACTCAACTTCCGTATGCAAACTTATCAGCCGGTCATCAAAAAACTCGCGGAGAAAAGCAAGACTTCTCGTGCTGGAAATAACCGTATTGAAGTTCATCATCGTCTAACTGTTGCACAAATTCAGTCAAAAAAATATTTCTGTACCTTTCTGCGTTGACGGTGGAATTGAAAAAAATTGGCTGAATTATTCTTCTGCGAGAAACTACCATCCAAACACCAATTTTCTGAGCATGTAGTGGCGTTTCAATAAAAATATGCGGGTTATTAGTGTTCTACATTCGCATATTCTGAGAATTGATGTATCCCGAAAGGTGGAACCAAGCTTCGTCAGAAAAAAAAGTTAAGTTCAGCAGATCGTCATTCATTAAATTATTAACGAACCAATGGCAGTACGCAAGGCGTTTGGGGTGGTCTGTAGGCAGAAGAACTTGATGTGATTGCATCTTATAGGGATGCATGTTCAGGTCCTTCTTTACAATCGTTTGGCATGTTCCATAAGAAAGCCGAATTTCTTGAGAGAGAAGTTTTAAAGGTTTTGTAGGCTGTTCTTCCATACGTTGACGAACGTCATTTATAACTTCTTCTGTACGAACTCTTGGTCTACCAGCACCTTTTTTATGCGTCACAGAACCAGTTTCGCGAAACACTTCAACACAATTTGTAAGGCATGCATAAAAATTGCCCGGTAATACTGCTACGGCTGGGAAGTACTCTCGAAAATTGTCCAAACACAAACGTTGACTGTATTCCCAAGTTCCATTAACTAGCACACTCGTTCGAAAATAGGCTTCAATCATGTAAATTTTGTGCTCTGATGTGGACATTTCAAAAATTATGACATACCTAAATGTACGATGCACGCTAAGACAATAATTTTAAAATCCATGACCACCATTGCCCAATTTAATTGTTGATTCGGTAACGACTAAAAAGTAACGGATATTGAATTCGAAAGTAACGGATAGTTACAAGTACTGAAAAGTAACTGAATTCAACATCACTAATTTATTTAGTTCAGTAGTCTAATACAGTTTTGAGAACGTTTGCATATACTACGGTAAATACAATTGTATGAAAGTTGCATTTGTAACAAACTGAAAATATTTTTATTTGTTATTATAAATATATAAATAAATTTTATTTATTACTACTTATGTGAAACTAATCTAAAACTCATGCAGGGAGAAAAGGGCATTTGCAATTAAAATCTGAAACAATTAGTATGTGAATTGATTAGGTTGTAGTTGTTTTAAATTTCAAGACAATTTTTAATATACTTTCAAAGCGAGTACCAAAGGAGAGATCTGATGTAATCAAAGTCTCTGTAACATTTTTGCAAAATCATCCCTCGATTGTGTACTGATATCCTGCAAATCAATGTCAGATTTGCACGATATCAGTAAAAAATCGAGGGATGATTTTGCGAAAATGTTAGAGACTCTTGCAGGATATCATATATAACTGTGTTCATTATTATGTATGTCAGGTCAATAAAAAAGGTGTGGCAGAGTCTGAAGACTCTATATCAGCTATAGACCGTGCAATATTTTTTTGACATATAAAAATATCACTAGCTAATACAGAAATAACCCAAAACCTGTCACCGTTCCTTAGCCAATATAAGCATGATATAAACGTTAACTGCTGTTAAGTCAAAATTGTTTTTAAGGATTTAAACAAGTAACCAAACGAGTTTAGGTTTGCTAATATAAGGTCTTGAATTTTTCTTTTTTAGTAGCTTCTTCTTTTAAAACTCCTTATCCGCTTGAAATTAGTAAGGATGAAATCTTATGATGGTTCTTTTGGTATTATTAAGTAACACCTTATTGTTCGAAAACGAGTTCAGTGCAATAAAAGCCTCTTTAAAATTTTGCGAAAGATCGCTTATAAAAAGCAGAAATATTACTGTTGCTATAGCATTAAGCCCTGAAGTACCCTTATGTTATTTTTAGCTTCTCTGCTATACCGTATGTGTCAATTTTCATTAGGTATAGGGATTCAATGTTTACGTGCGATTTATACGTATACAAGTAATACGTGGCAACGTGGCACCCCTACTATCCGTCATCAATCCCGGCAACAATCGACATCACAACGATTTTCTCCGATCTTCCCACTTCTCTCCAACAGATTTTACATTCAATGTTTAGCTGCGAACACGTTGCGATCTAGTCTGCAATAAAAGCCGTCTTATTACTGGAACGGGAAACATCAAATGGCCGCCGCGATCTGCTGATCTAGTAGTTTATTATTATTTTCAGAATCCTTTTTTATTTACTTTATTTTTAATTTTATTAGAATTACGCTTTTGTTTGTGTCATGCAGCGTGAACGCAGCTTAATAATTCTCTGCATTTACTGAACATGTTATTTCTGAACGCATTACAAACACCCAAGCCCGTGGTCGAATAGTTACTGCTAACCACGCTAATTTGTATTTACGAACATGCATCGGTCGTGCTGGCATTGGAAAGGAAAGAATGGGTACGATGTTGCCACATACTATATGGATTAATCGCCTATGGCTAATGAAAATTGACACATGCTGTATGTTAGTTATTCTACTAGAATAATGAAAGGTAATATTAACGTATTGCTTCCTATCCATGTATCAATACACAGACAAAATTACGGCATTGAAACCTACTGAATTAATAATATTTACTGTTCAGATGGATTTGGTGTGAAACATTAAAATGCATAAGTAAATATTTACAAAATCAATTCATGTCTTCATTTATAGATTTGAAGATCACTTTACAGGTAGCAAATAATATATATGGGACTTATGTGTGTTATTTAGTTCGTGTGAAAAGATTAATTGTATTATTATTAGTTTTATATCCGTCAATAAAAATGGTTGGAAACGGTTTCTGATCAAATTTATTTATTTGCCGTCAAATATTATACAGTGTTATTAATAATTAATTAATATTTTAATGTTCTAATTAATTGAAAAAGACATTGACATAATTTGATGGTGATTTTTTTTCAGACAAGTATTCCATTAAAATAATTATTAGTGACAGTAGTTAAATAGTAGAAATTGTATCAATTCAAATACGTAATCACGGAAGGTAGATTACACTATTAAATATAGATTTGGTATTGACAGCTTTAATAATTTGGCTGCTATCATGATCATAGACAGGCAGATACAGAGACTCACAAACACCAACAAATCACTTTCTTTTTATCAGAGGACTTTAAAACGTAAATATTTTAAGAATTTCGAGGTCGAGTGTTTCCATCACAATTCTGCGTTGTTTCAACTGTAGTTAAATATCTTTATCCATATCAGTAAATCTTTGCGGAATATACAATTTGCGTTATATTAGAACTTTCCGATTACTTAAGTTTTAAATCTTGAAAAGTTTTTATACAAAAATTGTTCCCACTCATATCTACCTAAATATTTTTGAATATTAATAAATTTTTATAGAATGTTCAATTAGCCAGATATTTGGAAAGAAATGCTTTTTGATATGAGTAGAAGTTCTACTTCCAGTTCTAATTTCTGAATTTTTCTTTACATAAGTCGTTCTAAGTCCAACCTTAAATACTTTTATACTCTTAATGTACCTATACGAATAGAAGGCTTCTTAATACTGAAATGCTCTACCGTTGGATATAAATTAAAACTATTTAATCATAAATTGTTATTACTTTTATTGCCACAGTAATAATTATTATAATATTAGAAATTCTTGGATTATTTACTTAGGTACATATACAATAAATTTACAACTAATTTGACTTAACTCGATCCTAAAAGGTACAGAAGAAATAAAACGATTGAAATAACGTGTAATTATATAGCCATATAAGGTCCCGAGTTAACTTATAAACATTGCAGATTGGTGTCAATAATTTTAATTTACCATCAGTGCTAACTTAAAAAATCCCTTTAAACGCTTCAAATCGATTACTGCGCAATGTTTAGCTAATTATTTTATTTAATTGCGGACTAGCGTTTAAATGCCCATCGACATCTTGTACGGCAACCGACTAACTTCTTATAGTTGTTCATGAAAACGTAATGACTGTAATTGTTATTGGCGCATCAATGAAACGTAAAATTTTATATGCGAGTAGAAAGAAGATAAGTGTAATTAAACTTGGGCAGTTTTCAGTTTTCCCAGGAATATGACTAAACTCGGGTTTTTGGTTTTGCTTTTGTTTCCTTATAATACTTATTCGTGACATCAGTATTAATGAATGTTTACAAGTGTCTTTAACTGTAACGACTACAATGTAATACTCTAATTGCTAATTGCACTTTAAAGATTACCTTTGAATATGTTAAATTGTGCTAAACAAATTAAGGAATTTAAATGGTACAAGTATTACCAACTACTAAAAAGACTAATTTAAAAGAAGGAGAATAAAAATATTATATATTTTTTTACTTTGTGTAAGTGATAAGTAGAATATATATATTGTATTGGTTATATAGATGAGTGTTATTTTCAACACATAATTTTCTAATAATGCCCCATGTTCGGGAGCTAAAATGTATTGGTTATGTGTGTAGATATATTTTTAATAACATTTATAATCAATTATATAAATATCCACACATTTTGGATAAGCAAAATGTAATATTGAGCTATAATATTTGTATATGCTTAATTACACTCTGTATACCAATATTTAATGATTTTATATTCTGCTCAATATCAATTTCATACTACTATTATTATTAAATATAAATCCTCTGGCTAATACTCAAATTAAATAGATATTAATTTTTATTTCTCCTTGATTATTTTATTGAACTGGTCGGACTATATTATTTGAGACCTATACCTATATATTATGAAAATGGAAGGGATATTTCACATTAAATGTCAAGAATTTATAACCTAACTTATGAATCGTTTATCATCGATTAATTTTCAAAATGTTCTTTATAAAATACTTTTATTTATCATCAGGGGTGTTTTTGAAGTTCGCTGTGACTGATTATTCGTTTGTAAATTGTAGAATTACGACTATACATGTAAGTATTCCTTATTTTATTTGGTCTTTTTCAAGGTAAATTAATTTGATATTGTTATGTTTTTAGGGTTACACAACTCTTGTGAATCAGTTGTTATATTTAAGAAAGTACGTAGATAATGCTACCAATGAAAGAAAACAACAATCTCAGGCTAATAATGGTATAATAATGTGTTGATCAGATTCACAAATATAAACAAAGGTTATTGAAAATTGTTTAATAACGATAAACTTTCGTATGTTAGAAAATATAAAAATAAACCATTATGGACAATGATACAATTATAGCGAGTAGGTTTGATGAACGACAACTGGTATATTTTCTACAACTGGCAAATAATGCTTTTCAATTCTAGTTGTGAATATTTGATTTTTGATGAGATTTCTAATGGATAAAATTCGTAATACTTCTACAAATAAGGTATTGCCTTTCATACATCATTACATAATTTGTATTTAAATTCAAATAGCTATAACTTATTCTGCTTATAGATTCCAATATAAATTTTATATAAACAAACTGAATTTGCAAATAAATCGGTTATTGTATTAATAAATAAGTGTCTTATACAACCTTGAATTAGTTCTAAACAAATGTTTCACACGATCTTCCCATCTGACAATCCTTTTATGTTTTGTAGTTTGTACGTGCCTCGATAGAACCAATATCTACGGTTTACTGTCTCGTCCTGGAGTTATACACTTTTCTTCGTGTGTACAGATGATGGGTATCTCCAAACTGGCCTGCTACTAATACCTGTGGATCTTGAATATTGAAATTCAGCTGTACCTTAAAATAAAGAAACACTTCCTCGAGACTGGATTGTATCTCTCAGCACATCTAATGGTTAATCTGGATTATATTTCTCAGCACGTTTTATGGATAATCTTGAATTAATTCGAATTTCCTAACCTGGATTTAATTCTTCAGTACATCTAATAGTTAATCTGGATTATATTTCTCAACACGTCTAATGGATAATCTTGAATTAATTCGAATTTCCTAACCTGGATTTAATTCTTCAGTACATCTAAGAGTTAATCATGAGATAATACGGATTCTTGAACCTGGACGATATCTTCAAGTACATCTAAGAATTCCTCTTGTAATTATATGGATTCTGGAACCTGGACTATATCTTCAAATACATCTAAGAGTTCCTCTTGTGATATCTTCAGACACTTTATTGGTTTGAAACCGGATTTTATAAATTAATGGTAAGTGATCTTATAATTTTTATAATTAAATTATTATTCTTATAAATCGTAGAATAGCAATCACTTACTGTTTCTTTGAATTTATTATTCACAAAAATACTAATGCGTATAGTTTTTTATGCGTTTTTTTCTCACATAAAAATATACGTCCGCACTCAATTACTTTCTCAAAAATTCTTTTTTTATTTATTGTTTATTTAAAACCAATTCCCTTGACAACCTTTTAAACTTTTTTAAATTCTCCAATCAGAAATCTACACCTACCTTTATAATTCAATATATCTCTTTACTATTTACTTTCGAATATTTACATCCCTTTAATTTATTACTACGTATATTAATTATTCTTCTTACATTTTAAAAAACCTAATCGCAAAGCATTTTACACAATTGTCATTCAATTTAAAAATTTCCACTGCAGGAACTGTCAAAATTATTCTTTCATTTACACCTGTTCAAATAATGGCGGGATATTTAATTCAAATTAGTTTATACTCTAAATCAATTATTTACGTCTACAATACTTGTCATATCATCGTTAATTAAACAATTTTGTACATAAAACATAATACATCATATTTGACAACAATAATAATATTTTTTAATTTCTTCTCAACAGATTCTAAAAATACAAACATAGAAGAAAGAAAACCTTATTTTTCCTCTACGACAACCAGAACATCAAGAAAATCTCATCAAATAATGAATATTTAAGTATCATTTAAATAATTAATTCTTTATCCATTGATAAAAATATAATTTTAATAATTGAAAAATCGTATGTTTTAACACAATTACAAACCAATATACAGCATGGATATTTAAACCATATCATTATATATATATACAGGGTGCCCAGAAACTCTCCTGACAAACGAAGACCGGAGATTGCTCAGATAATTTTAAGATAATTTAACCCAATTCACCCTAGTCCGAATATGCTTCCTAAGGGAGCTAGAGCTCTTTGAAGATGGCGCCTTGTAATTAGTTTTTTTTTAATATCTCCCGAACGCTTCTATTTAGAAGAACAAAAACTGGTATGCTTATTTATCCTCCAGAGATGAATCGATTCCATCAATTGCGAATTTCCAGTACCGGTCATAGGCGTCCGTTTTGGGGGGTAGGTAAACGGCTATTTTAACGCATAACTTTTTTGTCTTTAACTTTTAAGCATTTGTGACACTAGATTATTAAATTTTCAGGTATTCTAGTACTAAAAGGTACTCTTACTTTAAGTCGGTAGGATACACCGTTTTCTAGAAAAATCGATTTGAAAATTTTTCGTTTTTCGTCATTTCATCTTTCGTCATTTCAACTTCGCGAACTGACAACAATTTGAAAATTAAAAATGTAGGTTTTATTTTTGTTGGCAATTCAGAGCGAACTAGTGCAAAAAATAATAAATTGAATTTTAATGACGAAAAAACGAAAAATTTTCAAATCGATTTTTCTAGAAAACCGTGTATTCTACCGACTTAAAGTAAGAGTACCTTTTAGTACTAGAATACCTGAAAATTTAATAATCTAGTGTCACAAATGCTTAAAAGTTAAAGACAAAAAAGTTATGCGTTAAAATAACCGTTTACCTACCCAAAACGGACTCCTATGACCTTAGGAAGCATTTTCGGACTAGGGTGAATTGGGTTAAATTGTCTTAAAATCTCCGGTCTTCGTTTGTCCGGAGAGTTTCTGGACACCCTTTATATATAGGCATGTTGTCACTGGAATCCGGGTTTTCTTCCGCATTTCCACTGCTTGGTCTTTGAAAAGACCGGTGCTGGTTTCTTGACGACGTTTCGTCAAAATCACGCTTGCCATATTCAGGTCTGCGATAACTCGAATGTCGATTTTATAGCTGCAGACGTTACAGGAAGATATAGCAACCAAATGAAGAACGAAATGCTCCGAATTTAGATGTTTTACAAGAAACACGTCTAGAAAATCCTATTGCAGGTCATGATCGCGTTTAGATAACGTCGTAGAAGAAAAACGTTAAGAAAGTCCTATTCCAGGTTCAAGTTTGCGCCCAGATACCATCATTTTGGACCCCAAATCACAACAGCACAATAATAATTCTCCATTTACTATTACTATTCCTTCCGTTTGTCATCCTTTTCCAAAAATTAACAAGAAAAGAAGTAGGAATAAACGCAAGTCAACTGGTACTGTAATTTTCACGAGCACTCCATACAGGGAAAAACTCGGAAAAGAAAAGAGGGAAAAAGATGAAGCCGAGAAAAGGAAGAAGGGGAAAAACCAAGCAAGACTGAGTAAAACTAATGCAGTTATGACTTCCAAAAGAACAAAGAATAGCAAAGAAAAGAAAAGGCTCTGGGAGAGTAGTGGTAGTAGTGACGATTCACTGAATGCACATTGCGCGGTGGAAGTTTTAAAGTGCCTGTCAGTGGAGAAGGTTGGATCCAATGCACTACGTGTCGCGGATGGGCACATGATGAATGTGGCGGAGTTAGCGACGATAATGAGGATTATTCATGTACCAGATGTGTATTTCGTACTCAAATAGCGCCTGTTAAACTACAAATTAAAATTTAGTTTAATCATTATTTTATGCCAAAGCTTTTGAGTTCCTAAAGAATATTTTGTTGTTTTTTTGTGAGAAAATTTATTATTTTTGCATTTGCAAAAAACACAACTTCATTAATAGTATATTACATACCGAGGTGGAAAGTGTTTCATTACTGTCGAGAGATTAGGTAGTTAACCGAGACGCGAAGCGTCGAGGTTAACTTTATCTCGAGACAGGAATGAAACTTTTCACCGAGGTTTGTATACTATTTTATTTACAACCATAATTATATTTATTTGTGATAAAAATTCCGGTAAAAGTTTTGACATATTGAGTTGTCAGATTTGTGATGATCTAGCGTAAACGTCAAATAAATATACGCCACTTTTTTTCGGTGAATAGATTATAAAAGAAATGTTGAGTAGTAAGCCTTCAAGGTCTGCACTCCACTTGAACTGAGGGAAGCTGTCCTCCCGTAGCAATCCAGATATCTTGGTTCGAATGGAGCAGGACATGAAATCACTATTTCATCATATCAGCAATAGCAGGGCGACCTATCTACATGTATTCAAGCTTCCAATAATTCTAATGTAACAATTAATTTTATTTACAACCATACAATTAATAATTATTTGTGATAAAAATTCCGATAAGGTTTTGACATATCGAGTTGACAGTTTTAAATTGTGATTGACATTGAGGTTAAGAAACGAGGGCAGTAATAGAGGGCGGGAAGTAAATGAGGGCAGTAATAAGAGGGCGGGAAGTAAACGTGAACAAAGTCACACTTCCCAACTTTTAAAACGTCAGAAATGCCAACATTACGGATATGGTTGTAAATAAAAATCTTTACCTAATCTGTTACTATACTTATAGTAAGTGTATCAATCAAAAATGCTATTACTGAGTGTGGGATCGTTTTACCCGCCTCATGGGGCATTTTATATCCACCCTTGGGGCAAAATGAATACATTGTATCCATTTCTATTAATGTTTTTAAATGATTCAACTTTGAGGACCATACCAAAGTGCTAAGAAAAGTATGTTCTCTTTCTTAGAATAAATTCATTTTCTTTGCTCGTACCGTACTTTCCCTTAATTAATACCATTCAAAATTATCAATTTTTTTTAAATAAGTATTACACCAAAATAATTATCGGTGGTAATAACTACATAGTAGACAGAATTAATACATAATCACACACAAAGAAAAAAAATGTATGTGCGGTATGTTTGAGTATATTTTTAAAACAGCTTTTGCATTAAATTCTGAATAAGTACATATTAAATATAAAAGTAATAGTACTAATGGCGGATTTATTAAAAAGCTCCATGTCATTCTATTATTGGCGTTTATAATATTCTTTAATATAATTGCAATTTTCTCTTTGAAAATATTGTACCAAGTTCCTCAATTCTTATCTACTTTTACTTTTTTTGTATTTGGGACTTTTAGCCAATTTATAAAAACTAACGTGTTTGTTTGTTGTTGCTTTTATTTTCGTATCACCTTTTATTTTTATTGTTTTAAAACTAATTTTTCGAATAAAGTCTTCTCTCCGTGGTGTTCCTTTACTCTACACCCATAATTTCCTTAATAACGCTAAATAAACTACGGAACTTAAGTGCCATTTTTGAGTAAGTGAATCTTTGTATACTTTCTACTCAGAATTTCTAGGAATTAGAGAACATTACATGATTAAAATACCGAAATGGTCATTAACTATGATAATAATAACTATTTTACAATAGGTACTAATAAAAATAATAACAGTTTGTTGTTCTTGATCACATACATGATATAGATATTGTCAGTAAGGTGGGTGTAGAATTATAATAGGTACATTTATGTAAATATAACATTTCGCAGAAAAATAAAAAAGTAATTATGACAAACCAAGACATAGATGTATTGATTAAAAATAGCAAACTAATAACATAGTGCCAAATAAGATAGCAAGCCACCACCATTGTGCAGTTCGCATTAGAATATTCTTGACTTGTCAAAGACGATATCTAATTTCACTACGTGGTGGTGAAATTTCTGTGTGTTTAATGACAAACAAGTGACAAAACAGAGAAAGATTAAAAATGTATAATTTTGTAACAAAAAGTGAAAATACAAAGTTTTAGATGATAAAGTAGAGGGCAGTAGAGGCTACTCTCCACCTAAATGTCTACATTTTCACGTTTAAGTACAAAATTTCACATTTATAATCTCTTAATGTTTTGTCACTAAGCACGTAGGTCAGCACTGTCTACCATGTAGTAAAGTTGGATGTCGGCTTTCATAAATCTAGGATCTTATAATGTAAGCTGCATAATGGCGGTTTGCCTTCCTGTTTGTCATTTTGTTATTAATTTGTTCTTTTTAATAAATGAAGACTATACGCCATGTTTTGTCATAATGAGATATTTGTTTCATTTATTACATTGGAATATATTCGCCACGAATAATTTTACCGGTTTTTCGCATATGCCTGGCAGACATTTGGCATTTCACAATACAGAATACATTACTGCCTATTACTGCTGAACACTGTAGACATAAATGGATTTTTGGAATTGATAATATTAAGGTAAGACTTTATACTACATATATTATTACAGCAACATTCTCTTTCTAGGCAATATTATACTGACGAAGACTAATAAAATAGAAACACGTGTCATAGCAACGGCCGCGAAACTGTATTTCGAGGACTGTGTTGCGTTCGCTAATTGGTAACTTCGCGGACGGTTAACCAAAAAATTTGTTGTGTGTGTATGGGACATTATCTCTATAATAATATTATATAATATTTCGCGCGATATGGATGACTCGGAAACTGATTAGTATATTCCGGGTGTTAAATAACGTCCACACGCATTTACTATAATTTGTATACCAATGCAAAACAGAAACGTTAATAATAGAGCATTGCTTTAATTGCTCATTATATACGAATTTATGAGCATTTAATTCTTTTCTGTTACACAGGATGGATGAAGAAAATCAAATCGATGACCAATTAAAACAAAAAAGGGAATTGTCTAATGCGCGCGTGAAGAAATATCGTCAAAAGAAGCACACTAAATCTCAGCAACTGAATTCGTCGATGCAGGATGACCCTAATGTAATATAGAACGAAAAAAAAAAGTTGGATTTCGTATTATTAACCTCGCCTTGATGAAGTTTTCATTTCTGCCGTGTGGTTTTAAGCACACCCATTTTCTTGTTTAACTCTATATACCTTACACGGAATAAAATTAAGTAGTCGGCTTGTATTATCTAAAAAGTTTACAGTAGAGTAAATCTTAATATAATCCGCAAACATCAGCCTTTTATTAGAAACGACATCAACAATATCATTAACAAATAATAAAAATAAAAATAGATATATTTTGAAACTAAATACGAGACATCAATTTATTATATTAAATTAGAGGTTATGCCAGTTAAAAGAAGAAATACAAAGAGTTTAACAATAAAATAAATAACAAGAATTTTCTTACGTAGATCCTATAATTACTCTGCATGCATTATTATATTAATAATATGAACGTGGAATAATAACGTAAACTGTTATGGGTACATTCCAGTGTACTCAAATATTTGTTTTTGTGACGATATACGTCAAATATGATGTCTGCACCAAATTCATCCATTTTGTACTTTCAAATTTAAAACTTAAGATCAAATCCGCAAAATATCACCGTAAATTTACCGATGAATATGTTACATGTTCAGCAGCAACCACCTTTGAGAAATGACTTAAGCACCGAACTCGTTCATTTAAAATTTAATTATCTCAAGGCAAACTTTTGACTAGTTTACTGCATGCCACGGCCAAGCGGACATTTATTTGCGTTCGTTCCCTTGTTTTTTACCGAAATGTATCAGTGTGTAAGCCCACTCAGACCGCTACCTCAACAAAGTTGATGGACCATTTCCCGCTGGGTTAAGATTACTATCTCATTACACGCTCTTTACTTGCATAAACACTAAATAAACGGTATTGTTAGTGAGAAAATTAAATGTATAATGCTTAGGCGCAGTACTTGCGTTTTGGAAACTCTTCGAGAAAGTCCGAGGTATGATATGAAACTTATTACAAGAAAATTAATCTCCTGCTGTTAAGCAATTAGTAATGCATCTACCTATTACTTTGACCTATTAGTGCAACAGCTATTTTTTTTAAAGAATTCTTCTACCGATTTTTGTGCAATTAAGGCATCCGAAATACGTTAAAATAAAGTTATCGAAGCTAATGGAACGATATCTTTTATAATCAGTCTTCGTCAAATAAAATTGCGCCTGTCAAATTTAATTGAATGATCAGAAAATATCGTGACCCCGAATTTTTATTTAAAAATAGTTAAATTAACCTGTAATGTGTACCTACGGAGATACTGACAGAAAATTAACCCCAATGGGTGTGTTACATGAGAAAGCGATAATTAAGGAGTATTGTCTGCTATGTTTAAATAAATGTAAATCAAATTTTCCCATTTGGGTGTCTAAAGATTAATTTCTAAATTTTTGTCTATAGGAAAAACGCAACACTGAAATACATGTCACAATATATTACACGAATACAAATAATAATGACCAATTCTTCATTAATATTCTGCAATCCGAAATAGCAAAGCATTTATATTCTAATATACACAATGTAGAGGATGTACTCTGTCTTAGGAAGTATTTTTTAAATATAAAGAATAAACATAATGATAATGGCAAAAATATTCACAATTATAACCCTCCGTCTTAAGGCGAGATTTAGTTTTTCTGTTCTGACCACCATTACTACCCAACACAGAAAAAAATATATGGTGTTATTGTATAACATCCTTTAGTGTGAATCATAATCAAGTATACTTTCATTTAACATTCATTAGACGTAAAATAAATGTATTTACATGTATTTATTGACTTATGTATTAAAGACTTCTGTTTTATTTATTGCGGATCATAGAATAATCAAGTAACTCCGCTGAAAATGCAACTACAGACACGTGTTTCAAACTACTTGGTTCTCGTCAGTGTAGTGTAGCCAAGGAATAGGATGGGATAACCTTGGAGTTGGAAAACATCAATCATAGACATACACAGGGGACAGCCCGTCAATTGACGCTTCAGCCAGAATGCCCTCGATACTGAGGATGAATCTAACGTCGCTGCGAGGTAGACATTGTCCACCTGCGACATTCTTGCTGAAGCCTCAATTAGTGGGCAATTTTGCACATGGTGCATACAACATGTTTCAAAATTCGCGGAACAGTTCTACATTACGGTTTGAAGTAGCGATAAAGGAACAAGGAAAAAATATAAAAAAAAAGCAACACATTGAACATTCTAGAAGATATTGGCCTTTTGTAAAGGTAAATTTAGCAACACGTTTGATTTATCTTAATAATGGATAAGGTACTAGAGTTGCCCGTATCCATGGAAATAAGAGAGAATAATGAATTAAAAATTTTAATGTCAATGACAAATACGATAAATGTCAAACGAGTCAACGGGATGAAATTATAATAATAAATTTATAATAAATGTTCAAAATTATGTCTGTAAGTTTCCGCTCTTCTAATTATATTCCCTTGCACTTGTTCTAGCATTTCTCTATCTGTTGAACAGCTGCTTTAAATATACGGTTAGTTAAATCTGCAGCTTTTAAACCTGGTGTTCTGTACACCAATTGTTTAATGTGACCCCAAAACAAAAAGTCCAAAGGGATGAAATCGGGAGATCCAGCTGGCCAACGGATCGGTCCACCTCTTCCTATCTACCTTTCAGCAAATTGTTCATTTAACCAGTTTATTACCGGTGCCGCATGATGAGCAGGAGCACCATCCATTTGTAGCCACATATTATTGATTACGGCTAATGAAAGTTCATCTACTGAATTTTGAAAACCATTTACCAGAAATTCTAAAAAGTTGTCCTCGGCCAGCCTGTTAGGAATAATGACTGGCCCGATTAACCGATCCCCGATAATACCTGACCATACATTTACGTTAAACCTATGCTGGTCTAAATACCTGAGGATTTTCCAAAGCATAAGCACAAGATATTTCTGCAAAATTGAGAATTTCTTTGTATTTGTTCTAAAAAAAATCACTTACAAAAATTCTCACGACATGGAAAATCGTCTAGCAATAAAACTTGAACTTTTCTATAGTGACAAGGGTGAAACCGCTCATCCTTAATAATTTCGCCAACTGAAATGTGTGATATGTCTAGTATATTATCGAGTTCAGGTGTTGTTTATTGTCTGCTAATAAATTTAAAACGGCATCCTCAACTCCGAAAATTCTTGTAGTTTTTGGACGACCTCTATCCCGTTAACCTTTGCCTTACTAAAAATGGCTCATAATTGACCCAAAATCTTGCTTTTTCTTGTCACTTTTTAAATAATTTTTTCTTTTCGAGAATTCTCCTAAAATTCTGTATTGGACCATAAGCAATAATAACCAAATCTAAAATTAACAAAGTTTGAGAATAATTCGCATTTTGTTGCTTTGGGTCAGTTGAGACCCGGTTTTGGGATGTTATGTTTTAATTCGAACGAACATATTTTCATACAAGTTGAGACGTGTTCATCTCTGCTCACGGCTGGAATTTTGATGTTTTTCAATTCAGTTTACTTTTATACGTGATAGTGTACAATTGCATCTAAAAGGGCTTTACCTGATGAAGAACTTTTTTCTATACTGATGAACGATTCAGAAGACGAAAATGACACGATTGAGAAAACATTTAATGATGGGTCTGAAGAAGTAGTAGATATTATAGAAGAAAATGAAGTAAATTTTGATAACATTAGTTACTCTAATGAGGAAAATGATAACAGTGGTGAATTTGAGGAAGAATTGGGCCGTAATATTGAAGTTGCTGGTCGCACATGGAAATATTTAGCTCATAAAAAAGGTAAAACAAGGACATCAAATTTCATTCGTAAAGAAAAAGGTTTGACAGAGAAAAGTAAGGATATCGGATCGATCCTGGATTGTTTTTCTTTATTTATAACTGAGAAAATTTTTGAAATGATTGTGAAATTTACTAATCAAAGAGCAAAAGAAATTATAAGTAAATATAATGACAATCATGAAGACAATTTATTCAAATCATGGAAAGAAGTAGATGTTATCGAAATACGTGCTTTCTGTGCAATATTTATTTTATCAGGAAGATTTAGAGAAGCAAAAGAAAGCCTAGTTAATTTGTGATCATCAACATATAAATCTTTGACAAGGCCAATATATCAAGCTTGTATGAGCCGAAATAGGTTTTGCGATATTTTACGCTTCCTACGTTTAGACGATATTTGCACAAGAATAGAAAGAAAAATTCTAGATAAACTTGCACCTATTCGCGACGTAATTGATATTTTCACAAAAAACTGCAGAGAATCTTATTTCCCATCAGCTTATGGAACAATAGACGAACAGCTGGTAAGTTAAAGAGGCCGATGTCCATTTAACGTTTATATACCAAGCAAGCCCGGCAAATATGGGATTGAAATTTGGGTATTATGTGATGCAACAATATTTTACTGTTGTAATTTTGAAGTATACCTAGGGAAAGAAGGAGAAACAGCTGAAAAAAATCAAGGACCTCGCGTAGTTAAAACTTTATCAAACCATTGGTACGGAAGTGGCCGCATTATAACGACTGATAATTTTTTTACCGATTTAACTCTTGCGGAAGATCTTCTAAAAGAAACACTAACATTAATTGCAACTGTGCGCAAAAATAAGGACTTATCCAAGCAGCTTTTGGATATAAAATGACGTGCAGTATATTCTTCTCATTTTCTCTTTACTAGAGACTTAACATTAGTGTTACTAAACCCAAAAAATTCGTTATTTTACTTTCCTCTACACATCACGAACATGACATTGCTGATGAGACCGAAAAATTTAAACCTAATATCATTTTGGAATATAATAAACCAAAAAAGTGGCGTTGATATTTTAGACAAACATGTGCGTGAGTATTCATGAGACTGTTTTTTTTAATTTGATTGACATAGCATGTTATATTGCTTTTATTTTGTGGATTATAAAAAAACTGAATGGCGGTGATTCATCCATATCATATCGAAGAGAAATATTTCTTCAAGATATGCGGATGGAACTTGTTAAGCCAAATCTTGACAGAAGAGCAAAGAAAACTGAAGAAGATGGTCGGGGTTTTCCAAAGGTGGTGACTGCAGCTATAGAAAATACTGGAAGAGAAATAAGGAAAGATTGTGAGGATGACACCGTTACTCAAGGTACTAAAAGAGGACGTTGTCGGATATGTCGTGGAAATGATAATAAATATTCTAAACGATGCGACAAATGCAATAAATTTGTGTGCGCTCAACATAGCAAATCTATTACCATAAAAGAAACGACATGCACCTACTGCTCAAAAAATGAAGATGGGGAACCATCTTAAAGGTACATAATCAATATAATAATTATAGCTACACACCTAACGAAGAATAATGTTTTTTTTTAATTAAGAAGAATATATTTGCTTGTATTTTTATATGTGTTTTTATATAAACAATAAAAAGTATTGAATTGAATTACTAAATTCAGTGTTTTATTTAAAAATTCATAAGAAATTACAATAATACCAAAATTTGTATATTTTGTGATATATTATATAAGAATAAAATCAGTGGTTCAATATTGACCTTATTTTGGTAAACAGAGTTTTGTAGATATTATGGTCACGTAAAGGTTAAAAGGCATCTGTTGGTGATGATACGCTTCCTGTTTTTTCGGTCTAAACGTCTAAAGACATTACTACCAGAACGTCTTCTCAGAGGATACCTTTCGCGATCGACTCTAGCAGTAGCAGCAGAATTGTTTCCGCATTCCCCCAGCATTAAATGCATGCCTGCATATTCGTCGTTTGAAAACATCAAAAAAACACCAACACAAGATAGCAAAACTCGAACATTAGCACGCAAACACGAAAGAGCTAATCAACGGCAAAAACAGCTAAGAATTTGAACATTCAAAATGCAACGAAAATTAATAAGGTAGTAATAGGCTTGAAATAAGAACGACAATTTGACAACGTCAATATGACATTAATAACCAATTTTGATTTCGATATTTTTTTAGGTTAAAGAGGTTTCAGTGTAAATTCAGGACAACGCTACCACATGTTTTTTCAGGTAAAATTAGCGTAAAATGATTTTCTGAAAATGGTATAATTAGAAGAGTGGTTAATTATAAACCTGATTATAGTTGTTCAAAATTGTTATCCTATTAACCGTATTAAAACCAATCTTTAAAATGTTTTACAGTAATTTAGACAAATGACATCTAAAGTGTTAATTTTGAATATTAATTTCTTTGAAATTAACAGCGATGGAATTTTTTCAATATTTTTCTCATGACCTTGGTTCTCACATAACAACGTACCATCCAGGTGATCCAAGAATTTTGGGACACGTCGTATAGTTTAATAAGTATTTTTACGTCTTCTATGGAAAGTAAATAAACATTGTTTGGATGATGAATTGAACTACATGAAAATATTAAAGACAATTTCCTCTCTCTAAATTCCGCTGGTATCTAGTAATGATGCGAGTGTTGTAAGGAATCCAAGCACTTGAACATCATGAACAGGACGTGAGAATATTCCATCCTTCATTAGCTTAAACAGCTTCAACTCTAAATTACACGATTGATATCACTTTTGAAAGAAGAATCATTCTTTCTTCTTTAAAAGTATCATTTATTCGATCAATATGTAATGTGGTGGTTGCAATTCTATTAGAAATTATTGACTTATAAGTTTTTGCAATTATAATTTTATAGCTGTATCATATATGTGTTTATGGTCTATTTACATAATTATATATTTTTAGAATATAAAATAATTATAATGATAGAGTTTGTAAAATATTTTTTATTTATTAATTTAATTTTAAATAGACAATAGAGATATTGTAATATGGAACGGCACATTTTGCATTAGGTTGCTAAAGAGAAGTATATGTTATTACGCCTTTGATGTATTTTACTATATTTTGTAATTACTACTATACTGCTCAATACTTAAGAAAGTGTAAAAGTGACTCGTGTAGATAACGACTACCTTTTTCGGAAATTTAAAAATATCACAAACAACGAGTCTTGTTAAACAGGTGCAAAAAGCATTGCGCTTATTATTTTGCAAAAATATATGTGGGCAATTATAGGTAATACCAATGTAGGTATGTATGTATGTAAGATATTATGGCCACAGTAACTGCTTTTCATTATTTATGTGCGTATCGTGACATCGGTTATCGGCATGCACACATTTTTGAGCCACAAATATATGAACTTACTATATGTGTATGCAGATCTGTGCATGCACTGATCATCTCCAAATTATTGTTAAAAATGACTGCCATATATGAATTTATTTTAATTGCGTCCAAAAATATATCTTATGTGATTCGACCAAATACAGAAACTTACCGGACGAAGAACGAACTACCTGATATTCCGGCGACGATGCGGTTACGCGAAGAGCCTATCGGTTGCGACCAATTGCGTTGGTATTATTTAATTAAAGTTTATTACCCATCGTTTTACTAAAGCTAATGAAGTATTCATACAATAAAACCATGGCAAAAAGTACGTATTTTGGTAATGTAGGACAAAAGTTCATTAATATAGTATATACGGCTCCATATATATATAAGATGTACTCGTAATGTATGCATTGTAATGTTATATAATTCTATAAAAAAATAATTCAATTATTATTTCAATTAATAATTCAATTAACCAGTATCAAATATAAATAATCTTTTTCTATATGTGGACAGTCAAAAAAAGACATAAATTTATGAGTTATGTCCTGTTAGTCTTTTGAAACATGAACAACATGTTTCTTAGTACTCACAGGTCATGCATATGTTTTATTCTTTAATCACTGTTTATTAGGAACCTGTGACGCTTTTAATATGTTTCTAAATTTCTCATAATTTATATTAGAAAATGATAGTTTCTTGGTAAGCAAATTCAGTGACATACAATAATAATGATAATAATAATAATCCGTATTGCCGTAAATCTCAAAAGAAGCTTTGTTAGTGTAAAAAAATATGTACGGTAAATGCGACACATTTCGAAAATGAATGGTATTTCCTTGACTTTTTCTTTTTAAAACTCCAAATTTTCTTATATATTGATGATTATGCCTCTATTTCATACTATTCAATACTTAATTATCTTAAAAAATTACTTCTTTTGATCACACAAAACGGCATTTCTCTTTGACTGCCCGATACGATACCGCATGGAAGTAGAAGCATTGCCGGCGGATTTACACTCTAACTCTGAAACACATGGTACAGATTTTTGCGTCCATTGTACATGGTTGGTGCAGCCATTCCAAACATTTTAGATGCTGCAACCAATCATCTTTACATCTTTATACATCTATATGTATATATATATATATATATGTGTGTATGTGTATATATATTTATATATCAAAAAAAAGGAAATAACGCGGATACATGAAATAACAAGAAAGAGAATAATAAAGGGTAAAGTCCGCTGTAGAGCAACCGTAGACACGTGTTTCTGACTATTGGTCGTCATCAGTACGGTGTAGCCAAGGAATAAGGTGGGATAACCTTGGAGATGTCAGCTATACGGAAGACCATCAGGTGACAGACTCCCATTTGTAGCTTCAGCTAGAAGATCCTCAAATTTGAAGACAACAACTAACGTCGCCACGAGGAAGACTAATTGCTACCCTCTTGTATTTAAATTATAAATGGCCAAGGCCCTAAACAAATTCGGTACCCAAATTCCAAGAAGGTAGTAAGTCAGACACTACCACGGTAATTAACCTTCTATTAAACTTTAGGAAGACGCTTGTCTATTAAATAATCACCAACTTATAACACTCAGTCTTACCTCTTACTTCCCCAAGGGTCGATGTTAAATATGGGAGTCAGCACTGCCTCCAGCTACAGTCAGAGAAGGGTGAGTTCGAACACCGTACTAAGTCGAAGGTTAAGTTGTCAGGGCGCCTATCCGTAAAAATATGCTAAGCCCAACAGATATTCAGACCCCGGACAAGATCCAATGTAAAACTCCCCGGGTGATAAGAAAATAAGACCAACACACGCTCATTCAAACTTAACAAACAGTTTATTGAAATTTAATCACAGATCTCAACAGCGCATTCCAATTACTGTACATATCCGGCTATATTATATAATCTTTGATTTTCAAGAGATATATAGAACAAAGGGAAAAAAACAGTGAAAAGTAAATCACAAGCGCAACTCAGTTGCCAGTATTAAATTCTGAAGGATTAATTAAAATTTAAATGGTCACCCAAGGTGATCCACAACTCAAAATTATCAATGACGTACAATTACATAATTTAAGAAATTCGAAATGGTGAACACAAGAAACAATCTTAAAATTAAAATTAATTAACCAACAATATTCTTACAAGCACACAGTTATAAGGCAACTTGCCGGAAGTCCCTCCAAAGTCGAACAGTTTGATCGTGATTTGCAACACGTCAACACAAAAATAAAACACTCTGTATACCAGAGGCAACCGACAATCTATTCGACATCAGAGTGCAGACTCTAAGTTATAAGTATCTAATTCTATTAAAAAAATTAGCGCTAGTTAACTATGCTTTACATAAGGAAATGTGATTCGATTAAATTCAAAAATTTCTTACGAGATTGTACAAAAATAAGTTACAATGGTTGATTAAATGCACTAAATAACAACTAAGAAGTTACACAAGACAGATGTGAGGCTACACTGCTCATACACATCCAAAATTTAGTTCAAATTCTGAGTCCAAAAATAAAAAGGCTACGTAACGTCTCCAAAAATGTCAAAGTAACCTCCAAATTGAGGTCACTATGATTAATAAAACTACGTTAATTTAATTAATTCAAAACATAAGGCTCATATGCCACAAGAAGTTAAAATAGGAAATTACGATGACTTATTTAATTAGTTAGGCCGGAAAATTGAAATTTACTGTTCAAAGTACACGATATTGACATACATTTTACCAACACTGTTTAGTCAATAAACTCTACACTCTGGATAATATCAGAGAAATTTACACAGACATAGTACCTTAAAGAAAGTCACATCCACAGCTACCAAACATGATACCTTCTACGGATCCACACGTTACAAGAAATCTACTCGCCTATCTTCGGCTAACGACATCTCAAGAAAATAGCGTATGAAGGCTACAGAATTCCAATAATCTGTACCTTAAATATGTCTTCACCGCAAGATACAGCAATAAATTTCCTGGCACCGTAAGATTATCATAGCACGTGGTTCTTAAATCTTAACCACAACAAAAGTGCTCATATGAGGTTTAGGCCATGCACCACACTAACCGCTATATTTGAAGATAGAAACAACACAAATTAAAATCGATTAAACACGTGGAAAAAATACTTACAGCAATTAAACAATTCCTAGCCAAGAAGAAAATATCCTCGCAAGATTCAATCAAAAACGCCAAAATCCAATAATAACACTTGAGAAGTACTATAACATCCGCTTTTGTAAGCGATTACAGACGATAAACCTCCAAACTCTCCAACATTCTCAAGTAAAGCTAAGGAAATTGCTTCTGCTCTTGTGGTATTTAACCCTTCCTCGACGACCGTTAAAGTGCAAGAGAAAGACTCTAACATGTCAAAGCCCGACCATCAAACGGAACACGACAATTGCTCTAAAAGACCGAACGACCCAATCTGATATTTTAAACGTACGACAAAATGCAGGTTCAAATGACAATAGAAAAATGGAAAATAATTATAAATAATTTGTTACAGAACTCTAGGCCCAAAAGAAGCACTAAAACTAAATTAGCAACAAATAAAGAAAACAAATTTATTAAATAAAACAACGTACGCCATCTACCCGTCAATGCATGTATACGCCACACACACCTGCGATAAGGCAGGACGCGTGCAATAGGAATCTTAAGCAAATCTACACCAGATGGCAGTAGTAGTAGGAAGATGACATAAATTTAATCCAAAATAAATTACGTATTCCACGACAACCTAAAATAATCCATTAAAGGATAAAATACAACAAAAAAATTGTAACATAATGTCAACCTGCGTGCCATCCGAGACCCAGGAAAGATAAATCAAAAACAGAAAATAATGCGGTTACATGAAATAACAAGAAAGAGAATAATAACGGGTAAATTCCGCTGTAGAGCAACCGTAGAGACGTGTTTTTGACTATTGGTCGTCAACAGTACGGTGTAGCCAAGGAATAAGGTGGGATAACCTTGGAGATGTAAGCTATACGATGGTCTTCCAGCAGGTTGACATTAGTCTTCCTCGTGGCGGTAGAAAAAAAATATTAAGGTCGCTATCATCTGCTGCTTTAAACAAATCTATATCAGTGCTTTGCGATGTACGACCATTAAGAATTAAAAGACATCCTTCAGATGGCTTATGTTTAATCAATTGTTTTTAGCTATTGACGAAAAAGTTCTGCATTGATGAAGGACGATTTCTTATTCATATAAACTTTAGATCCACCTAGCAATCCGACAAAAATTTCTGGCTTTGGATTAGCCTGCCAACATAAGCATAAGCGGCAAAAATATACCATTGATATTGCAGCATATTATCACTGCAACATTCTCTCCATCCTCCTTTGAAATTAAAAGATGCAGTTCCTTCAACCCTTTCTTTGTTATCATATTTCTTGCTTCGTCCATATTAAAGGTATAGGAAGACTTCTCTAATATATCATTTTTAGCCTTAACTTATTGCAACAAGTTAAAGAAATTGCTTCCATCATCATTATTCATACCTTGACCTCTTAGCAGTGAGAGACCTTCAGCTTGTGTTATAGACAATTAGGAATTTCTTTCCAGAAATGATGTATACCAAGCGAATCCGTCAATTTCTTTCTTTTTTCTAGAAAACTTTGAAGGGTGTTTTCTCGAAACACAAAAGAGAAGATCTGTGAAGGGCACAGCTGTTACTGCTAACTCTGCAGAAACAAAGAGCATTAAAAATATTTTATATGTTCTGTATGTAATAATGAAAGCAATAAATGATGACCAATGCAGCAAGCTTTATAAAAAATACAAAAGGGCATATAATAAAATTGTTTGATTTAAAAATGAAGAAAACGAAAAACTCTTGCATAATGTAGACAATAAACAAAATATTTTGTAGAAATTAATTAATCATGAAGTTAAATATGGAAAAAAAGCTGGATGAAACTTCAGATTTAACTCCAAATGAACTTTTTTTTTGTAATGGAGCTGCATAGTTTTCGTAAAACAAAATCAGTAACCACAGCCATTTTCGAAGTTATAAATTACATTACAGATGCACTAGATGACCAACATATGGTGCAAATAAAGATGATAGATTTAAGCAAGGTTTTCAATACTGTCGACCATGGGATCCTGATTGAAAACTGCAGTTTTACGGGGTTCGGGGTGTGCAGCTTGCGCTGTTTAACTCGGACCTATCTAATTGCAAGCAATTTGTAGAATGGCAAGGAACAAGATCCGCCATTGTAAAGATGCGACATGGTGCTCCGCAAGGATCACTTTTGGTCCTTTACTATTTATTATTTATCTTAATGACTTAACATCCGCTATTAGTGGAGAATTATGTTTATATGCTGACGATACCACGATTCTGGGCATGAGCTATGACGAAAATACATTGTCCAATGAATCTGTGCGGATAATGCAGGAAGCTCAAAATTGATTTCATGGAAATAAATTATTACAGAATGAGTGAAAACTAATAAAGTAACATTACATAATAAACATGAGTCAGAATCCACTCAAGCAAACTTCCTAGGCTTTTATATGGAGGGTACTCTTACGTGTGCGAGTCATCTGGAGCAACTGTGTGGTAGGCTGGCGATGGCAATATACGCGACCAGGCGTATCATGCGTGTGTCAACTCAGGAAGTGGCTAGGTTGACAAATGTCTTAGTTACAAGTCATACTTTCAATATATAATAAAACCCAAGTGTATAGTTTCAAAATTATTATAATGTTTAACACACTACATATGTTTCGCCACACTGTGGCTTCATCAGGTGGATGACTTACATACTTTCAAGTCATATTTTCAATAATGCCTATACTCATACAGATATACCATGGAATAAGATAGATTCAAATAAAGGCACCGCATATTATTTTTAAAATATGTCTTGACAAAAACTCTTTCTGCCAAAAGAACCTGCCACTCAAATAAAGCAGTTTTGCTAACAAATGGGTGTGAGTTTTCCACAAAGAAATGTTGTCAATGGTTTCAATATATCTTAAATATAATTGAACTGCAAGGTATAATCATAGGGATAAAGTTACAAGTCATAGCTATGATGTTATTGGAAGATGTTAAGAAATGGATTATTATTATTATTACTATTTCTTTAAATTATCATTTAAAATAAACTGCATGCCAGCGGCAGAGAAAAAAATATTTATCTGGAAGCTAATAATTAGCAATTTGCTAAAAGCTAATGCTTGTTGGTAGCTTTTACTACTGTATAATTATATATGCTGATCATCAAATAAAACCACAGAACGAGATAGCGTGTGATAAGAAAATAAAAAAAAGGATTTGTAATGAAATGTGTGTAATTAAGTCAATTTACATTAACAGTTGCTTGATTGTGATGACGACGTTTAAAATTGAATTATTTTCGTGATGTGCTAAATATATTTTAATTGTTGTAGTTTTTAAAATATTAATGTGATCTCTTACTGAATTTTATTATTTTTTTATTTATTATTTAGAATCATTTTTTCTAGAAACAAATATGTATAAGATATTCCTTTCCTCATTGTTGATTTATGTTTCACTTTAAAGCAAACATATACTTCTACCTAAACATTGGAAATATTTTCTTTGCGGTTTTTGCCGACATATAAATCATGTCACCAATAAAAGCAAGAGCCACTTGCTTTGCAACATTGTCATTTACGCTACCATAGAAATAACTCGCGTTCAACTTCTGTATTTTATGCAGCGGTAGTGTCATTATATTACAAGAAAAGGGTTTTATAGCGTCGAGAGATATTTGATATGTTTTTAGTATCGGGAAATAAAGCGAGGGAGTAGTTTACAACCTGTTAAGAGTATGCGAGACCAAACAAAATCTTGCACACCCAATAGTTTATGTACAGCGTTTACATTTTGACTGTCCGACTACAATTATCGATAAATTCTGGTCGTTGTTTATGTCAGTGTTAATAGTGCGGGTGTAGCATTCCGTAATCATGTAAACGTCTTTTACGATCGTAGATCTAGTAGCTTGTGAGGGATTTATGCGTTGTTAAATGTCTGAGGACAGGTTAAAACGTTATTTGATATGCAGTCTTAAAGGTAGATGAGTTTCGCTTAGGAAATGGGTGATTTTAGTGGCTCTTACTTAAAGTATATGTTTCCGGTTCTCATGTCAAGGTATGGGAGAATCATAAATTATTTCTTATAAATAGAAAATCATCACTAGTCACACCATAACAATTCATTTTTAAATCGGTTTTAAACGTGTTTGTTCCATTTAGCATTTTGTTCATCTTACTACGTACATACGTGGGTAGAGTATCAATTTAATTTGACAAATAAGTAAGAAATGGGAGTAATTGCTAAAAATTATTCCAGCAAATTTGTTGGCGCCATCTATTTCACGATCTCGCAAGCAACATTCACATTGACAGTTAATTGTAATCAAAACAAAAAATGAGATGTGGCCACCACACGACTTTCTTATACGTATGAGCCGTCAAATTATACACATATTGTTCTGAATTGTTTTAAATACTTTTATCTTAGAAAAATAAACCTGTAAGTGTGTTACTTCAAGTCCAAATTTTAAGAATTTTTTTTTTACAAAAAATATTCAAAATCCTATTCTAAATACTTTATTCTCTTAATAAATCGCTCTTGAATGCATACTTTGCGAGATATTTGAAAAAAGGCTACTCGCTAAGAGTAGGAGTGTTACTACTGGTCCGAATTTTGAAAATAAGAGAGAAGTGTCAAGCGGACGACGTGGTCAGATGGTCGAGGAAGAGAAGAAGAAAATTGAACCACCATGTTAGCCGAATGATCCCCGACAGAATGGTCAGGATAGTACGAAATAAAACACCTCATGGTAGAAGACCATTAGGACCACCACCAAAGCGATGGCGTGATAGCTGGCAATCACACTCACAAGGATCGCCATTGCAAAGAAACCGGAACTAAACAGGCAATACGTCTATTAAAAGAAGAAGAAGAAGAAGGAAACCTAAAGAATTGGTAAAAATTAGTGTGATCTGTGAAAAAATCGTAAGTTATGGTAATCAGTACCCAAAAGGATATTAAAAAGATAATTGCTTTTTAAACAAGATATACCTAGCAGATCTATGGAATTCATATACAGGGTGGGTTACCGGGAATTGAATCGATCGATTGTGGAAAAACTATAGCTAGGAATAATCTAAAATTTTTACACTATACTAAAGTCGATAGGGGCCATTCGCCTAAAATATTTTCAAGATGGCGACACGTCGGGCTATGCCGGAAGTAGACACCAACTTCCTAATTTTAAATAGAATACCCTGTATATTGTCAGGTTTTTAGATTCTACGTGAAATTATACATATATTTTATGTATAAAGTCATATATCTAAGTGTAACCCTTTTTGACTTATTGAAATTCTTATGTTAAATTTGACGTTCGCAGGCAGAAAATCAATAGCACTTTTTCCATATAAAGATGAATTTATTATTTAATTTGAAGTAAATTCCCTCAAATAGATGGTCTAATTAAATACTATTTGTATAAAATTGTTACAATTATTAATACAGAGTGTGCGAATTATACGCCTGAAGACGAATTTGGAAAATTGCCAAAAGACAATTTTTTTAAATGGGAAGCGGCAACTTTAAAATTTCATCTTATTCTGCGTTAAAAATAACGATCACTTTGTATAAATATGTTTATTATAAAAATTGCCAAAAGAAAATTTTTTTAAATGGGAAGCGGCAACTTTAAAATTTTATCTTATTCTGCATTAAAAATAAGTATCACTTTGTATCAATGTGTCTATTATAAAAATTGGCAGTTTTCGAAATACTGGTAAGTTCGTGTTTTTATCTTCTACAATACTTACTGTTTGCATTAGTCCTTTTTTTTATTAGTTAGCCATGACAGTGTTTACAAAATTATAAATTGTCAGTCCTTGAAGAAAAGTTATGCCAGGGCGCTTAAATTATACAAACGATGATTATTTAAATTTATTTATTATTTATGGGGAATGTAATAAAGTTACGTCAAGAACATGTGATACATTTGCATTACATTATTATCGTTTGTATAATTTAAGCGCCCCGGCATAACTTTTCTTCAACGAATGACAATTTATAATTTTGTAAACACAGTCATTGCTAACTATTGAAAAAAGAACTAATGCAAACAGTATGTATAGTAGAAGATTAAAACACTAACTTGCCAATATTTCGAAAACTACCAATTTTTATAATAGACACAATAATACAAAGTGATCCTTATTTTTAATGAAGAATAATGTATCGAAACAAGCCCATAAAGAAGCAGACATCCGGGCGACGACAAAAGGAGAGTAAACATTGGCGCGACGCATCGTAAATCATCCACATGTGTATAATGTGTGGGCGACGGAGGGTCTGTCGTATGTTCTACAAACATCGAGAGAAAGTTGGAGTTTTCGCGAATATTTCTAGATGTTTCGTATGCGTATATAAAAGCAGTTGAACCGATGGATGAGTCATTCCGGAATAAGAGATTCATTCAATAGTCTCGTGCGGAACAGGCAGATAAATAAATAAACATAAATAAATAGTTCCTTGAGTGGTACTCGAAGAGTAAGCATAAATAAGTGAGTGTAGTTGTTACATAAATATTACGGAATATAAATAGAGGTGATATAAATACGGTACAGTGTTACACAAATAACAGTAGTGAAATAAATACATGTGTTAATTCATTTATAGTAGTTTTAAGTGCGTTACATTTATTTTACATTTTTATATTTTGATTAGTTTTATATTTTTATATTGTAATTAATTTTACGTGTGTGAGTAAACAGACTGTTTTAAATAAATAAATTGCACGAGTTGTTTATTGCGAACGCGAAAACGCTACAATAAGATAAAATTATAAAAGTTGCCGCTTCCCATTTAAAAAAATTGTCTTTTGGCAATTTTTCCAAATTCGTTGTCAAGCGTATAATTCGCACACTCTGTATTAATAATTGTAATAATTTTATACAAATAGTATTTAATTAGGCCATCTATTTGAGAGAATTTACTTCAAATTAAATGATAAATTCATCTTTATATGGAAAAAGTGCTATTGATTTTCTGCCTACAAACGTCAAATTTAACATCAGAATTTCAATAAGTCAAAAAGGGTTACACTTAGATGTATGACATTATACATAAAATATATTTATAATTTCACGTAGAATCTAAAAACCTGACAATATACAGGTTGTTCTATTTAAAATTAGGAAGTTGGTGCCTACTTCCGGCATAGCCCGACGTGTCGCTATCTTGACAATATTTTAGGCGAATGGCCCCCATCAACTTTAGTATAATGTCAAAATTTCAGATCATTCCTAGCTATAGTCTTTCTACAATCGATCGATTCAGTTCCCGGTGAACCACCCTCTGTACATGTGCAACATTTTTATATTATAAAAATAACTGTGTAAAATTAAAAAAAAACATATTCATTATAAGAAATAAATATATTAGTGTTATTATTATATGTGTGGTGCAATAAATTATTAAATTCAATTAAATAACACAAACGGCTTCTAAATCTGATATAAAGTTTCATATGACAACCGTAGTTTTAGGTAAGTTTCTGGGTCGTAATAAGCTATTTTTCCAGTATTAGTTCCGCAATGCTAAGATTTTCTTTAGTCTAGAGTGACGGTTTATTTGAATATTGATTATGGAACTTGAGTATTTCTAATTTTTAATTTTTTATGTTTTTGATTATATGACTACAGAATTTATTAACGTTGTTTAAATAGATTTATTTTATAGTTTCTTTTTAATCTGTAAAATCAACTGAAAAAGGGCTATAACGCCCGAAACATGTATAGCAGAAATAAATTAATTACGAGAGTTTAACAAGAAATTGTCTCAATTCAGACATTTAAATCGCCTAATTAAACAAACATCAAACAGTACAATAAACAGGTTAAAAAAAATCATATACATATATATATATTGAATCTTGAAATTTCCATACATAAATTCAACTCATTTTGAAAAATGAGAAATTTAAATGGCAAAGAGGCATATTTTAAACTCGCATAAACTAAAACTTACACGAAAAGATACTCGACATATTTCAGATACTTCTTCCCATATAAGAAAAATTTATTGTTACTGTTGGTGACCGAATAACAATAGCTGTCTTATTAAAGCCATAACTGACACACTAACAAAGCATCATTTAATTTAAACGATTTCTATACGAATACTCGAAATTTCAATAGCTTTGTGATCGAAACCGTGTTTCCATCAAATGAATAAACGGCTAGAATCCCGCTACCGAAACGTCTTATCTTCACTTTAATATCAATAAAGTTTTTACCTAATTTCTACCAAATTATAGGTGAACCTCTATTGAAAAAAATCAAAAAAATCCGAAACATGCCCTTTGCGTTGTACGCCTTTTTCATCGGGTCGAGGTTACGAGAGACTAGGAGAAGTAACAAAAGAATTTTATGCAGTCGACTCGCATTACAAAGCCGATGGTATAAATGGTAACAGATATTTAAGATCGGTATCGTCACTTTGATGGGTCGATCAGATATACTGGCGAAACGTTGTAAGTTTAAATATCATCCCTTTACGACGGTCGATCTTTTGGTGTCCCTTGACATGGGATGAGCTGAAGAAATTCGTGTTAAACATTACGAGAGCCAGATAACTTATATTGGCAAGAAGAATATATTTAAAGTAGAGGAGATGAAATGGACATTGTAAAAGTCTTGGGAGCAATCATTTCAATATTAACAAACATTATGTTTACCCTGTCAGTCCTTATGTAATTTTTACTACATAGATATGTTCAAGCTGTATAATTGTGACAGTGAAAATATGCAACTCAGAACAGATTTATATAGGCTATGTATTAATTAATTATGAATAAATAATGTATTATGTTATATGTGTATTTCCAAAATTATTTAACATTAGTTTTTATTTTAAAATTTTAAAGCATTTAGAGCAGTTATAACGTGGTATAAGCTTTATTTATTTGCCTCTTAACATTTAAAGGGTGCTAACTAGTACAAGTGCCAAATAATTTAATGGTTTTGTAAAACGTAAAAACAGACGTAGTCTGAACCTCGCCCTGCAGGTTTGCTTTTAATTAATTTTATCTTTTCAAGATGACTATTTGTTTTTCACTATACGCATAAAATTTAGTTCATTTTTATTTCTTATCTTCTTTCATTATATTTATTTTGTCAATATTCTTGTTGTATGGTAGAAAATAAATGCTATTATTATTATTATTATATAAATAGATTTAAGAGACAACTGTCATTATATATTTTAGATAAATTTATATAAATAATGTAAGTGTATGTAAATAGCGTATTGCTAATAAAGATATATTATTATTATTATTATTATTATTATTATCTTTCCAATCTCTACGTAGAATTACTGTTACGGCTCCTAGCGTGTTTTACCACGTTTAAAATATATCGAATTATGTTGTAATTATAAGTTGACCAAATGTAAATAGTACATTGAAACTAATAATAATTTTTGTAATAAACTATAGGTTACCATAATGGTGCCTATTTAAATTAAAGATCTCACATCTAAAGTACCAGATTGAAAAATAAATAAAACTTAACATTTTGGGTTTTAAAGGTATCATTTCCGTCTTATTTCAGAGAAGATTAATAACACCTTGGACCCATAAGAATCTCATGTAAACAAACCAAATAGTTATCAATAGTAGTTACGAATATGTATGGTTATAAGTTTTTTTACTAATTATTCTCCATCTTAGCCTACTCCTTGTTTTTGTATGTAAACGCAATTTCATGGTAACGATTTTTTTTTAAATGGCAAGCAAGCAGTTTTTTGCTGACTTTTATTCGTTTTCTTTTTCTTGAAATGACTTGATATTTTTTTCATACACTTGAATAAGAAAATTTGAGATAAAATGTTCATAATTCTTTATTTACACTACTAATAATAAATAGTATATTACATACCAAGGTTGAGAAGATGACTATTATTGCCCGAGTGGCGAGATTAAATTCCGAGGCGCACAGCGCCGAGGAATTTAAGCCACAAGGGCAATAATAGTCTTCTCAACCGTAGTATGTATACTATTTTTTGTACCAGTAGTCTAATTGGATCTTGAAACCTTAATAATTATGAATAAATTTACTCATATATGTAAAAATGCTCTTGTAATAAAACTTCATATAAAGAAATAAGTAGGCTATATTTTGATGTTGACAAATAAGTTTTGACATAAATACTGAAACTAAAAGTCAAGTATTTATTAAATTATTTTTCATTCCGTTTATAATGTCTGAAGTATTTAGATGTACACCACCTGAAATGCGCGAGATTGCAGAACAGGCAGTTGAGAACTTGCTTCCGCATAAATCTAAACATTTATATATGAAAACGTATACAGAATTTAAAAAATGGTGTAATAGCAAAAATACAGTAGTAACTTCTGAAAATGTACTTCTGGCTTATTTTCAAGAATATTCAAAAAATAAAAAAGCCTCAACTTTATGGGCGCATTATTCGATGTTGAAAGCTACACTTGGCCTAAAAGAGGATATTAACGTATCAAAATATTTTAAATTAGTTGCCTTTTTAAAAAGAAAAAATGAAAATTATAAGCCCAAAAAATCATTAGTATGTACTCAAGAGGAAATTATAAAATTCCTTACTGAGGCACCCGACACATGTTACATTGCAACTAAGGTAGTATGTTTATATATTAATACTTTGAAATTATTGACAATATATAACCTTGTAGACTGCTCTTGTAATTGGTGTTGCTGGTGCATGCCGAAGTGATGAGCTGTGTAATTTATTAATTGCTGATGTCATCATGAAAGATGATTTAATTATTATTCACATCCGCAATAGCAAAAATGGTTCGTCTCGAAAGTTTGTAATAATGGAGCCACTTTGGATCAGAATAATTAAAAACTATTTAAAAATTAGACCAATTCCAGATATAGCAAAATTCTTTATTAGTGTACGTAACGGTAAATGTACTAGACAACACATTGGACATAACACAGTAGGACAGATGTAAAAAAAAATTGCTCTTTACTTAAATTTACAAAATCCACAGTTATATACAGGTCATAGTTTCCGTAGAACCTCGGCTACACTTTTAGCTGTCAATGGTGGTAATATCCTTCAGTTAAAACAACATGGTGGTTGGAAATCTTCTAGTGTAGCTGAAGGTTATATCGAAGATTCCCTAGTAAATAAAAAAAATATAGCATGTATGTTACAAGGTCTACCTACATCTACTTACGCACCCACACCTGCAATATATACAGGAATTTTCGATATGAATCAAATTCCATCAACATCAGCAGTACAATCAGGATCTACTTCGACTGAAGATATCGTAAATACTCATGAAATTAACTCAATTAATAATACTATCATTAATGTGCCCACAGATCTGCAAAATCCTGGTTTTTCAAATAGAATTGAACCATCAATAAATTTGACATGCCACAATTGCACTATCAATTTTTATAAATAAAGTAAATAATTCTTCACATCTGTAATAGTTACGTGTTATATTATTTCCATATTATACATATTTTGTTATTGTTACATAACCTAAAATAAAAGTTATTTATTTACTTACCTTCTTTACATCTATAATAGTTACGGGTTAGGATATTGTTTCCAATTATACTATGAAACATATTCTGCTTTTGTTAACCTAAAATACAGTTAATTATTTTAACTTAAAGGTCGAGCATTTAAAAGTTTTAGATTTTAGGTATGTATGATTTGTGGTATAGATCTAAATAAAAATAAACTAGAATGAATTTTGACGGTGGACAACTTAACATACATACTACTGCGATTGCATGGTTGCGGCATTCGTTTTATTTGTTTTCATTATTTCCCTAGGTCAATAATGGCCTCATTATTTACCTCTTATTAGTTCCAGGTCGTGAAATGTCATTTCGTGGCGCTTTGTTATGTGTAAAAATGCTATGATTTTTTACTACTGGTACAAAAATAAAATTAAATGTTCAAACTGTTCGGGGAGTTTGGATTTATATTTTCAAATTCATGTCTAATTCTGGCTCCCAGCAATTTTGTGGTTCCTGTTTGTAAATTTTATTTTTTAAATGTCCCCAGAGGAAAGAATCTAGGGGAGTCAAATCAGGCGACCTACACACTTCTACGTAATGTGACGTTTCGACTGAACATCTCAGTCTTCATCAGACCTGTTTATTAAAAACACAAAAAAAACATTTCAGGAGAAAACCCAAGCTAATTAAGTACAATGTGTCAAAATGATACTTACACTAACATAAAAGGGGGACACGTACATTTTAAAAATAGTGTATATAAATAAATAAGTTCTATATTAAAATTTCCCAAAGTATGGAATCAAATATTCTATGTATTTGTTAGTCTTCAAATAAAATATAAATGTTTTTAGAAATTCTGTTGTTATTATTTAAGTGAAAAAGAACAGGATAAAGAAATCATTCCATTGATATTTTTCTATGAGAAAAACAGAAACGCATGACATGGCTCTAAAATAACATGAAACAGGTCCGGACTCTGCGTAGCTTATAGATATATCCCTAAGAAACATTCCTATTTCATCCTAGTTTTAATTCTTTGTGTAATCTGGGGAATTAGAGCAGAATATATATTACTGAAATTGCTACAATCATTTCTGTTATTAATATTTGGTTTTATTGTCTTAATCGCCAGGGTTTCTAGGTATAGTCTTTTGACTAAGTTGCTCTCTCTGAATAACACCTGTATATTGTCAAATATTATATCGTGATTAGTGCTATTCAAATGCGTAGCCAAAGTGCACCTTTCAGGGTGTCTTCTGATGTCACTTGCATGCAATGTGTTTCTTTCCTTTAGGCGCTGTTTAGTCTGCCCTATATAAGGTGTCCCAGCTAAGACTTTCGGGTCATATATCTCCATTATAATTCAACGAATATTTTTGAAATTTAAAATGTAGATACTTTATTGAATGAGGATTGTTCTGTTACTTTTGAAATTAGTGAAAGTTAAAAAATGTAATTTTCACTCATCGTTTTTTTTTAAATTCCACGAAAATAGCACCAAAAATCAAGACTCTACAGCAAAAATGAAGTAAAACACCCTACTACTACTTCCTATGGGGATACGTCAAAACAAAAGTTTATTCAACACCGCCTACAACTCATGAAGATTTGCAGAACAGAATCCGAGAAGCATTTGCATCAATAAATGCTAAAATGATGCGAAACGAAATTGATGATTTTAGGATTCGTTTAGAGAGATGTATTGAAGCGGATGGTGGTACATTCGAACATCTACTATGACATTTACATCTGATTTTTGTTTTAGTGATATCGTTTTTTGGTCGTTCTTTGTTATCAATTTTTGTTATTAAATTGACGTTTTAAATACTATTGTTGTTTCGGTATAGGGCAACGGTTCTTCACTTAATAAATTGTCTGTATTCCATATTTTATAAAAATTCGTTCAATAATAGTGGAGATATATGGTCCGAAAGTCTTAGCTTCTGGGACATCCGGTATAGTACTGGTTACAAGCACATTTTAGTAAGTATACCACATTGCACTTTGGCTGCGTATTTGAATAGCACTAATCACGATATAATATTTGACAATATACAGGTGTTATTCAGAGAGAGCAACTTAGTCAAAAGACTATTCCTAGAAACCCCGGCGATTATGACAATAAAACCAAATATTAATAACAGAATTGATTGCAGCAATTTCAGCAATATATATTCTGCTCAAATTCCCCAGGATGAAATAGGAATTTTTCTTAGGGATATATCTATAAGCTACGCGGAGTCCGGGCCTGTTTCATATTATTTTAGAGCCGTGTCATGCGTTTCTGTTTTTCTCATAGTAAAATATCATTGGAATGCTTTCTTTATCCTTTTCTTTTTCACTTAAATAATAACAACAGAATTTCTAAAGACATTTATATTTTATTTGAAGACTAACAAATACATAGAATATTGGATTCCATACTTTGGGAAATTTTAAATTAAAATGTAATATACAACTTATTTATTTATATACACTATTTTTAGAACGTACGTGCCCCTTTTTTATTTCTGAAAACAAGTTTTTAATGTGTTTCATGTCAGTTTCGTTCTCTCGTGATGTACATACAAGTAATTATGTTAGTGTAAGTACCATTTTGACACATTGTACTTAATTAGCTTGGGTTTTCTCCTAAAATTGTTTTTTTTTTGTGTTTTTAATGAACAGGTCTGATGAAGACAGATATTCAGTCGAAACGTCACATTACGTAGAAGTGTGTTTTTATTCAATTTACCTCTCTCTACCTGTAATTCTACCTTGAGTAGTAAGAAGTTTTTTCTACAACATATTAATTAGTGTCAGAGATTTATATCAATACTTTACCTATATATAATATATATAAAGTGAGCATTTTGAATTATCCTAAGTTGGCCATACTGATTTTAATATAGGAACACAGTGTAATTGGCAAGCCTTTTTTATTTATTTTTGTGGTTAGGTATACTATTTAAAATTTTCCTGTGATAAATGTCAATGAAATAGGGTTAGTTTTAAGTTGAATTATATGGAAGAATTTTTTAGAAACATAGTAATTTCACTTAATTTTTTATCATAAACAATAATAAATATGATACAACTTCATTACTGTAAAACATAATCCCATAGCTATGTCACCAATGAATACATTTTATAAATGTTGTTCGAAATGTCCACTGTTACTCTCAATGCATAGATTGACACACCTTCTTATGTTATTGAACACATTGTGGAGTTTTTCCGGTGTAATATTTTGCAATTCTGTTGTAATTGCGTCTTCAAATTCATCGAGATTATGCAGCCTGTTCTGAAACACTTTATTTTTTACATGGCAAAAGAGAAAAAAGTTCAGTGAGGTTAAATCAAGAGAATTGGCGGGCCATCGATTTCGACTAATCAATCGGTCACAACAGTATTCTTGGAAATAATTAATATTTTGTTGTGCAGTATGTGCAGTTGTCCCATCTTGTTAGAAGTACCACAGGTTTAATTAATCTTTGTGAAAGCTCTAAAGCAGTGGTTCCCAAACTTATTTTGCCTACTGCCCACTTTGAGAATAAATTATTTTTTAGCGCCCCCATTTTTTCACCTACTCAAAAACCACTATAACTTCAAATTAAATTAATTATTGTGAGCTTTATAAGCGGAGATTAAACATTCATTCTAAACGAGACTTTTACTATGGGTTATAGTAAAAGTCTCGTTTAGAATGAATGAGTTAACTTGAGACCTGAGCGTAGTAGGTAGTACACAACGGCGCTCAGGTCTCAAGTTAACTTTTACGGGCTACACCTGCCAATGAGAATGATTATTGAAACGCAACTTTATAGTATTCAGACAAAGTATCTTTTATTCAAAATTCAAAATAAAACAAACATAATCGATTCTAATATAAAAACTAATGTGAAGGATGAATCTGATGCTGTTTAATAAGTTTGTTGATATCAGGTTCCAATTTACTCAAGAACAGCCGCAAGTCACCACGTTCGGTAACATGCAAACGATTTCTCTTTTTAGTAAGCAGCGTTGCTACAGCACTAAATCCACGTTCACACAAATATGACGATGGGAATGCTATCAAGAATCGTTGAATGATTGACCACAATCCAGGGTACAATTGCGGGATCGGTTTTTGTAGCCAAAATTCTTGGTAGCCATTTTTGAACTTGATTTTTATTTCCTCGTTCGTTGTCAATTCTATAAGTTCTTCTTCCAGATGTGGTGATATTGCTGTGTTGACATTTGAAAACGGATCCAACACCCAGTCTGGTATTTCCAAGTTCAAAATATCCTGGTATCGTTCGGTGAAGTCAATGTGGAGCTTTTCCAAATGTTGGCAGTAGGCAAACAAGTCGTCGTTACTGCAGGATACTGATAAATTCGGAAAATTATGAAACTCACGTCTGCCCATATTCTTTTTGTGTAGAAGCAGTTTGGCTGCGAAAGCAGCAACGACATTTTTTGTTTTAATTAAATTTAGTTCATCGCCTTGCAGTTGGAGATTCATGTTGTTGAACAATTTATACAGGTCTGTCATGTAAGCTATATCATTTTTTGATGTAATGAGCTTGTTGCGCAATTCTGTATCTTTAGTTTCCAAAAACTCTATCACAGAGTCAAACAGGTTGTAAAATCGAGTCAGACAATTGCCTCTTGATAGCCAACGAACTTCGGTATGAAACAACAAACGGTTGAAATCTTCGTCATTAGTAACACAAAGCTGATGAAATAATCTATCATTCAAAGAGCAGTTACGGATTTTATTGACTGCTTTGATGACATATTGCAGTGATTGAAATAGTCGTTCACTTAAATTTCTAGCAACCAAATGTTGTCTATGAATAACGCAATGTACAGCAAGGACATCTGGAATTTTATTTTTTACGTACGCTATGAAGCCTTTATGGCACCCTGTCATAGCCGGAGCGCCATCCGTAGCAACTGATATAATATTTTTCAAGGGAATCTCTTTCTCATCACAAAACTTTTCCAATGTATTGAATATGGTTTCGCCTTTTGTATCGGTCTCTAAATTTCTAGCAAACAATAGTTCTTCACATATTTTCTCATGTTTAATAAACCTCACGTAAGACAGCAACAATGCTTCATTAGTTGGTAAAGTGGACTCATCGAGCTGAATTGAGAATTGACTAGTCCTCAGATGTTTGCACAATGATTCTTCTATGTTTCCGGCCATTTCATCAATTCGTCTTTGCACAGAATTATTACTCAAAGGAATTTTTCCGATAATATCTGCGGCCGGTTTATGAAGCACAGTAGTTATTACTTCCTTTATTGCTGGCAAAATTAACACTTCTCCGATGTTGTGTGGTTTGCCTTTTTGAGCAATTAACAAAGAGATGTTGTACGAAGCTCGAAGTCCGTCGTCATCTTGCTTAGCAGCCGCCGAAAAGAGTTTTGCTACACTTGGCCGAGTATTATGCTTCTTCTCTAGGTCTTGAAAATATGCTACATTCTTGTCTTTCTTATCTGGATGCATTTTATTCAAATGATCTTGAAGTCTTGAAGGCTTCATTGCTTCATTCGAAAATGTTTTTAGGCATAGAAGGCACAAAGGCGACGATGGGTTTGTAGGATTTTCAATGAATCCGAATTTAATATATTCCGCACAGTATTGCCGTCTCTTCTTTTTTACTTCCGACATTGTTTTGTTTTGAGAAATACGTAAGTATAAGTGTTGAACTTAAGTACTGCTTATCTATTACGCGCGAAACCGCAAATGAAAATAAAATAAATATTACGTTGTTTATATAGGATTGCATAAGCAGCACGCACCGACAGGAATAAGACAAACATGCATAAACTCGTTTATCTCATTCGACGCTCAATCGTACTCAACAAGTAAGAACAAGTATTCTATGAACCAGCCGATTGATACAGTTGCCTTTTTATTTGTTTTTTTGTGTCTCTTTTCGTTTCGAAACGGAGCGACCGATTAATATGTTTTTTATTTTATTTATTCAATAAAACAGGACAGATATATGAACTACTCGGAGAGAAATATCGAACCGAGTTGGTTTGAGCAATCTCTTAATTAATATTAGTTGATGTTCACAAGCTGTAGTCGAGAGTAGGGATGGGACATCGGTGGGTAAACATCGATATCAAACATCGATGTTAACATCGTTGATCAACATCGATGGTTGCAAAATATCGACTACCAAACATCGATGTTTTTAAACATCGATAATTATATTTATAGATTTATTTTTTGGCAGTTTAACAAAAACTTTATTATAACTTAATTAATTTACGTCCTTAACAAAATGATATAAAAGATATCACTATTCAAAAAAAATAATAAAAGAAATATATACATTTATAATATGTAGTTAACTTTAGAAACTACTCAAAAAAAACTATATAAAAAAACAATATTATGCAATTACGCATGAAACAACCACATGACTTAAATCGTCTGATACTTAAAAAATATATACATTTACGTGTATCAAAGCTTTTTAAGAGAACGATTTTTATTTGGGATTTTATAGTCTTGCATTTTTTTTTGACTACGCTGGCAAATACCGAGATACATATGGATATGGTTTTATATTTCTGATGTGTCATCTTGCATTTAATACGTGTATCGTCGTGTATGATTGTACGCACTAGGGAATTTCCCGAAGAAGTATACATCGGTAATGTCTATCTCCCTTCTTTTTCTATGAAAATACGTTTACCTCCTTCACTTATTCTGCATGCATACATAATTTAACTTTTATTCTGCACATTAAAAGTACTATAAATTTATGTATTTAATTATATATTATTTAAATATTTATACTGAGTAATATTTAAAAGAGCCTAAAATGAAATATTCGAATTTATATGATATAGCACTGTGAAATTTAAATACTTCTTTTATTCGTAGACAATTTTACATCCTCGTAGCCTGTATGTGAGCTGTTAATTTGGAAACATTTTTGTATTTGTCAACAGAGGACGCTGTTTTATTTTGTGATTAGTGCAAATACATTTTGTCAAGCTTAAAAGTTCGATGTTCACTATATTTCTTCTAACATCGATAGTTTATCGATAAATCTAAATTGCAAACATCGATGCAAAAACATCGAACATCGATCCTAAAATATCGATGTTCAATGAACATCGATGTTTATCGCCCATCCCTAGTCGAGAGTCGAGAGCTCAGTCGGTGTCTAAGAGTCCTCCTAGATTCTAGATGAAATTACAAATCGCCCCCTAAGCCTTTACACAACGCCCCCATTTTTTTTCTGGGTCTCTTACCGCCCCCTTTAGACCTGCAGCGCCCACAAGGGGGCGTTATCGCCCACTTTGGGAACCTATGCTCTAAAGGGTTGCAATATTTGTTCTCGGTATCGTATTATGAAAAAAAATCGGCCAATAATCCGTCTTTTCGACATTGCAAACCAAACACCAACTTTGATAGGATGGAGACTACTTTCAACAAAAATATGTGGATTCTCTGTTGCCCAGGTACGGTAATTTTGAGAGTTGATATACCGCCACAAATGGCTCCAAGCTTCATCCGAAAAGAAAGTGCGATTCAAGTCTTCTTCATGTAATATTTCATTAAACCAGTTGCAATAATTCAATCTCTGCTCAAAGTGATGTTGTCAAAGTCAATGTTGTAGTACAGAAACTTTATATGGGTGCTCATGCAAGTTTTTTTTCAATGCCTTATGAGTACTTCCATAGGAAAAACCTACAATTTAAATACATAATGCTGTATAATATCTTCGGTTAAAACTGTTGGTGCTTTTTCGAGTTTACGTTTACAAACACTTCCCGTCTCCTTAAACTTTTCAATCACTCTATTGCAATGACGAGTGAATGTATGAATCATATTCTGTTATGATTTGTCAATTAACATTTTACATTTGATTATATAGCAATACTCACTATACATATAGTGGGTTAATTTCTTAAAAATATAACACATTTGTTGGAAATATCCCATAGAATTTTAAGAACAGAAACAAATAGGGCTTGCTATGTTCTTTGTCTACCAACATCAACATGGACAAATTTTAATTAAAACATACTCGATTACTAGGAGAGAAACGCAATTTCATAATAATTTACCAGTGCTTATTGTAATAACAATAATGTCAGGTCATTTAAAAGAGTAACTTAATTATCATTAACTTCAATACGTGAATACATTAATCGAAGGCAACGAATTTCCTTCCGTTGAATATTGCACAGAAACGCAAATTGGCGCTCTCATGACTTTATTTCTGACATAATTGTCTGTAATATCAGATATTCTTCTTATTATTTTGTTTTCTGAGGTAAAACGCTGAAAATTACACACATTAATTTATCTGATATATTCTTAAAAAACATCGGACATTATTAGTTGACGTCTATTTTCTCGTACAGTGTTTAATTCTTTTCTTAATTTTTTTTTGAATGTTTAAAACTTTAGGCGCACAATTAATTACCGAACTAACGAAAGCGAAGACAGGTGAATGTGAACAACCGGTGCAGACCAATCTATATAAAATACCAACTGTTAGTATCGAATGCTTTGGAGCCTAATCATATCATTAGAATAATTAAATGTTCCAAAGCCCGATACGAGCGCGTGCTAATCATACCTGTTAGATTTTTGGGAGTGTTGCAGAATATATGTACACCGTTTTTTTTTTTAATAAGAATTTAATATTATACATACTAAAAGCGCACAGGACCCTTTACCGCTCTCACGGATTTAGTAGAGGAGGGGAAATGCGGGTAAAATGCGAAAACGACCTTTGAGTGTTTGACGAATTGAGGCTTTTGAGGGGAAATTTCAGAGTTTCATGTGCTAGGGTGTATAATTCTACTTTGTATAGGCGTATTTTTATCGCTTCGAACGGTCATTAAGGCGGCGAAAGGAATTTTTGAAAATTTTAGAACGTGAAGGAAATCACGCTGCATCAATTTTTTCGCCCATAAGGAGGACGTGGGAAACAAAAATTACTCTGGAGCCTTTTATACTGAAAATCCCGAGAAACGTCAAAGTGACAGGCGGTCTCATACGCATTCACATTTTCACTTTTAAGCTTGAAATTCCAAATTTTGAAAGTTTCGAGGACACAACAAGATTCAGAAAAGTAAAGAAGTGACATTTCGGAAACGTTCACTTGCGCATTCCCAGTTTACAGAGGTACCTAGACGAAGGTACGAGTAATTCCAAGTCCGTTTGCAGAGGTATTTGGTCAGAAAAATGGCCGATTCAATCTGCACTGATACCAATGCATTCCGGACGGGCGAAAAATAAAATCAGATTATCATGTGCACTGCCGGTCAATACATTATGGTCCGGCGAACGTTTGGCATGTCCACATAATACGTAACGGTCCCGCTTGATTTAATATTTTCATCTATACAGGCGTTGTCGATTAATATTTTAATAATGATTTGAATTAAAATACGATAATTTCAGAACGCGTATTTCCTCAAAGGGGAAAAAGAAGAGGATTGCTTTCGACATTTATGTGCCCCTACTACGAAATAATTTTACTTAAACGATTACGCAAACGTGCACGGTGGGCGGAGTTGGCTGAAATCAATTTCTCTCTATTCTGATTAAAAGTAAAAGTGGGAGTTTTTACGGTCGCCCGTCACTAATTCTAAATTGACGTAGGAATGTGAAACTTTAGATACGGGGGCGTGTATACGGACGCCGATCACAAATCCAAAGTTAAAATGTAAAAAAAAAAATGGCGGAAGATTTTTTGAAAATTGACGTACGAATGCGAAATTTTAGATACGGGGGTGTGTGCGGACGCCAATCACAAATCCAAAGTCAAAATGTCAAAAAAAAACAAGATGGCGGAAGATTTTTAGAAAATTGACGTACGAAGGCGAAATTTTAGATACGGCGCTGTGTGCGGATGCCGATCACAAATCCAAAGTCAAAATGTCAAAAAAAACAAAATGGCGGAAGATTTTTTGAAAATTGACGTACGAATGTGAAATTTTAGATACGGCGCTGTGTGCGGATGCCGATCACAAATCCAAAGTCAAAATGTCAAAAAAAAACAAAATGGCGGAAGTTTTTTTGAAAATTGGCGTATGAATGTGAAATTTTAGATACGGGGGTGTCTCAGGTCGCCGATTACGAATCCAAAGTCAAAATGTCAAAAAAAACAAAATGGCGGAAGTTTTTTTGAAAATTGACGTATGAATGTGAAATTTTAGATACGGGGGTGTCTCAGGTCGCCGATCACGAATCCAAAGTCAAAATGTCAAAAAAAACAAAATGGCGGAAGTTTTTTTGAAAATTGACGTATGAATGTGAAATTTTAGATATGGGGGTGTCTCGGGTCGCCGATCACGAATACAAAGTCGAAATGTCAAAAAAAAAAAAAAAATGGCGGAAGTTTTTTGGAAAATTGACGTATGAATGTGAAATTTTAGATACGGGGGTGTCTCAGGTTGCCGATCACGAATCCAAAGTCAAAATGTCAAAAAAACAACATGGCAAATGTAATATATCGTCGAAAAGTGCTTGGATCTGAGCACATTCTTCCTTGGTAACTTTAACATGATTTATGTTTAACATTAAATTATCCTTCTCGCTCTTCAGTGTTCAGTGTAACGGTTTGTGTAAGGAAGTAAAGAAAAGTTCTAAATAATATATACGATTGACATCACTAAATTTATGTATATACAGGACTGGTTCAAAAGTTTATAAAATCGGACTTTCTAAAAAACGTCATGACAGTGATCGCGTTCTACGGGAAACGGTAATTGCAGGCAAATTTGTGTTGCTTGGATGACAAACTTCAAAAGGTTATTATGATTAATGTCAAAAGGTGTATTTATAAGTCTCGAAATGGCATGTGTAGGTAGGATACTTGACAGGTACAAGTTTGCAATATCTCAAATTTAATGTCCTCAAAATTATTGGCGCATGTTTGTTTAAAGTTGACATAATATTTGAATGTAACCTTCCACATTAAAACGCCCTAACAACTACAACGGCAAATTTAGACGTATTTTTAATTATTTATATTATTGCACTGTATTAGTTGATTAAGTTCAATTAAGGGCCGGTTTTTCCAATTCCGATTAAAATGCCGATTAGCGTACTCATTAAATAAAATACGGGATAGTATGTTTTTGCAAAAACCGGTTGGCGCTAATCATTGATTAAGAACGTTATTACATGAAGATATTTTAACCGGTGTTTTACCAAGCCTGATAAAATATTAAACAGTAATTGGGATTACTTACACGTGCGCATAACCTAGGAGATTTGGATTTTTATTAGTATTGACTGCGATTATGTTTTCTTGTGCATTTGTAAATAATAATTATTTTTATTAGTGATTTAGTAATTGTATTGCTTCGTCTATACATGAAATTAACAGTATACTTAAAATAAAAACATAATATTGAATATGAGCAACTTTTAGCTTGCTTGGGAAATATTTGTGTTTTGGAAGCTTTTTAATTCTGTTACATTTCCGGGACTTTATCTCAGTTGTTAAAAATTCTAAGTATTTTTAAAAATTTATAATTTTAGATGAATATATTTTAGACTCACCCTGATATGTCATTAACATATTAAAACTACATTTAAAAGTTACATGTGAAATTGAAAACATTGAAGAAATTCTACAGAAGCTAGCAGGTGCTTATGCAGACACTGTATAAAGTACTCTCGATTTAATTGGGTTCGGATGAATAGTGTGTACGTTAACGTGTAGTTAAATTTTAAAATAATAATTATAATTGGCACTACAAAGATCGCACCGATTCCTCCAGAACATAACATTTTGTAAGTCAAAATTATGGAAACACGATTTTCTCAATCAACCCTCATTGATTTAGGAAATTTAGAGAAAGAACCTGTTAAAACGTATAGTTTTTAGTACACAGTTGGGATATGATTTGTCAATTAAAGTGTCTGGCCTTATTCATCCTACAGAAATTTGGTGCAAATTAAATTGTCTGAAATATGGCAGTTGAAATTGCAATATCTTATACTGTTAGAATATAATTGATAATACAGTTTATGACCGCAGATGCAAGTCTTTTCTTTTTCAACAAACTGTTTTTATAGTTCAGTCGCTCTCTCAACCGACATGCGCTACTAAATTAAAATAACGTCAAATTTTAGATGTTGCAAAATTTTACCTGTCATGTAATATAACCTACAAAATACATTTCAGGACTGTCATAAATAATAATATTTGTACACCTTTTGACATTTGTTATAATTATTTGTTGACGTTTATTATAATTGTCATCTAAACATTTTAAAACAGTACAGCCAAATATTAGGTAAAATATAGGTGTAGGAAAGTAATATTTAATACCTTTATTTATAATATTTAATTTGTAACTGGCTTTCATGTAGTAGTATTTTACTATGGGAAGGTATACATCCAGAAATATTAAATAAAAAGTTTAATTTTATTGTATTGAAATTGTTCCGGCCAATCGAAATTTGTTGTGGTATTGAATCGTCGTCTTTAGTTCGTACTTTTGCCGAGTCCGTTGCCAAGACGATTCGAATGTATTTTTATAACTTTTTTTCTTTCTTAACAGGCAACAAAATGTCACTTTATAAGCCGAGAAAAAAGTGCTCATTTTTTTCCACATGAAAAAAATTAGTACTTCTTTCCGGATATGTAAGAACACGGACATTTAATTTTAATATATTTTATTATACGAAAAGTTGCATTTACTTATGTATGCCAATAGCACCGTCTCCGAGAAAGAACTGCATTTCTTTTTCACCTTCCAATCAAAATAACTAAAAATCAACCTAAGTTCGCAACCAAACACAAAATTAAATTGACAAATATTTGAATACTTTACAGGTTTCCTTAGCAACGCAGGTGTAATGCTGCTATAAGTACAACAGCCTACCAATTTAAAACTTCAAATGTCACATCGATTGATTTTCTGAGTGGTTTTTATCATTATTAAATCGTCGTTTTTCCTGTCACAGAAAAAAATAGTGTATTATACACGGGAAAAGACATTAGATTTTAGCTCTCGGTATTTTGTCATTATCTCGAGCTAAAATCTAATACTTCTTTCCCTTGTATAATAAATAACTTTTTTTACATGTCATATGTAATAATAGAAAATATAAGGAACGTATATAAATGCAATGTTATGAGACTCAAATTAACGTTTGCCGTTTAATGTGTCATAGTACGACCACCAATATAAACTCTTTACATGCCATTCAAGCGGGTTCAATCTACCCCTAAGGCACTAAAAAAATTATTACTGTTAAACTGCTTTATTTATCGAATTATAGCCACAGATTAGTTGAGAAACATTTATATCTCACATCAAAAACCCAAAATAATCTCTTGCACGCTGTTCAACAGGGTGCAATCTACCCGTAAGCACTAAAAATTCGATTGGTGCTAAATAAAAAAGTTTATCAATTTTTAACTATATATAACGTATAACATATAACATATTAATATCTCACATCACAGTCACCAACATAATCGCCTACACACTCCCAAAAAGGGATGAACTGAACCACCTTATTTCACTAAAACTTATATTAGGGGTTAATCAAAATGCTTATCTACTACTAACCATAGCAGATGTAGAGAAACATTTATATTTCACATTACAACCACCAAAATAATCGCCTGCACGCCGTTCAAGGAGGTGCAATTTACCCCTAAGCACTACAAAAATTATTATCGATAAACTAATATGTTTATTGTATTTTAACCATAGCTGAAATAGTCATATGGGAAGTTGCTGAAGTCGCTGATCACAAATTTAAAGTCAACATTTCAAAAACCAAAATGGCGGATCTCTTTGGCGGCAAGGTTCTTCAAAACGTCCTCAGATTTGGGTAAAATTTGGTTGGTATAAGGAGGGTTTTGGGGTCGCTGTACACAAATCCGAAGTCGAAATTACAAAAAGAAATGTTGGGTTAAATATGGACAACATCTATAGAAATATAAATTCATTCCGATTGACAATACTAACACTGATCTGTTTACATCTTAATAACGGGTGACTGCTATGCACACATCGAAACATCTAATAGTAACTATCGTTTGCTAAAAATACTACAGGGTCTAGGAAGTATGCATCCATTAGGTAATTTAACGGGCATTGCATACAGGTATTTTACTAACTAGAATTACTACTAGCATATACTACGTCAATTTTATTTTGCTAATCATTACTGCATTTAGGAATTCAAACAAACACAATGGACAACCCGTAGCAAGCAGAGCAACTGAAACTCTGACTTCGCTGACAAGCATAAAATATATCTGAATAGGCTTGCATGTTAAATTTCATTCAATTTGCAATAAATTATATATTGTAATATCTACCACTAATATTATTGACTGGTCACCTTCTTCATAAATTGCTATAAAAACTGTGCGTATTTTTTTTTATTACTGCAATTAAAAAAGCAAACTACTGTTGGTATTTCACAATCACTTATCTACGACGCTATAATTTAAATAAAATATACAATTGACTTCCCAAAATTTATGTATGTACAGATTTGTTTCAAAAGCTTATAAAAGTGGACATTCTCAAAAGCGTCATACCAGTGATAGCCTTTTACAGGAGAGGCTCTTTAATAGGGCTTACATTTAAAACTTGGGCTTTCTACTTTTATTATTGTTTTGTGCTCTTTTATTAACGATAGTGGATTTCGAGAAGATTGACAGGCTTTTATACTTTCGCATCAAAATAGTATTGTAAACTGTCTTAATAAAAATGTTGACCTTTTTGATCTTATTCTGTCTTTGAATACTTTAACATTAAATTACCTTTCTCGCTCTTGAGTGTGTATCCGTTTGTGTCAAAAGCAGTTCGAGGAGAATTTTAAATAAAATATCCTATTGGCTTAACAAAATATATGTATATACAGGAGTGTTTCAAAAGTTTATAAAAGTGGATATTTTAAAAAGCGTCATGCCAGCGATCGCCTTTTACAGGAAAGGCGCTTTAATAGGGCTTACATTTAAAACTTGGACTTTCTATTTTTATTATTATTTTGTGCTCTTTCATTAACGATAGTGGATTTCGAAAAGGTTGACAGACTTTTACACTTTCGCATCAAAATAGTATTGTAAACTGTCTTGATGAAAATGTTGCGCTTTGTGTGCTTATTGTGTCTTGGGATACTTTAACATTAAATTACCTCTCTCGCTCTTGAGTGTGTACCGGTTTGTGTAAAAAACAGTTCGAGAAGAATTTTAAATAAAATATCCTATTGGCTTCACAATATTTATGCATGTACTGATGTGCTTCAAAAGTTTATAAAAGTAGATATTTTAAAAAGCGTCATACCAGTGATAGCCTTTTACAGGAGAGGCGCTTTAATAGGGCTTACATTTAAAACTTGGGCTTTCTACTTTTATTATTATTTTGTGCTCTTTTATTAACGATAGTGGATTTCGAAAAGGTTGTGAGGCTTTTACACTTTCACATCAAAATCGTATTGTAAACTGTCTTAAGAAAAATGTTGCGCTTTTTGATCTTATTGTGTCTTTGGATATTTTAACATAAACTACCTTTCTTGCTCTTGAGTGTGTACCGGTTTGTGTAAAAAGCAATTCGAAAAGAAATTTAAATAAAATATACAATTGGCTTCACAAAATTAATGTATGTTCAGGGGTGCTTCAAAAGTTTATAAAAGTGGACATTCTAAAAATCGTCATGCCAGTGATCGCTTTTTACAGGAAAAGCGCTTCAATTGGGCTTAAATTTAAAACTTGGGCTTTCTACCTTTATTATTGTTTTGTGCTCTTTTATTTACTATAGTGGATTTCGAAAAGGTTGACAGGATTTTACACTTTCGGATCAAAATAGTATTGTAAACTGTCTTAATAAAAATGTTGAGCTTTTTGATCTTATTCTGTCTTTGGATATTTTAACATTAAATTACCTTTCTCGCTCTTGAGCGTGTACCGGTTTGTGTCAAGAACAGTTCGAGAAGAATTTTAAATAAAATATCCTATTGGCCTAACAAAATATATGTATTCACAGGAGTATTTCAAATGTTTATAAAAGTGGATATTCTAAAAAGCGTCCTGCCAGTGATCGCCTTTTACAGGAAAGGCGCTTCAATAGGGCTTCAATTTAAAACTTGGGCTTTGTACTTTTATTATTATTTTGTGCTCTTTTATTGACGACAGTGGATTTCGAAAAGATTGAAAGGCACTTTCGCATCAAAATAGTATTGTGAACTGTCTTAATAAAAATGTTGGGCTTTTTGATCTCATTGTGCTTTTGAATACCTTAACATGGCTTGTTTAAAATTAAATTATCTTTCTCGCTCTTGAGTGTGTACCGGTTTGTGTTAAAAACAGTTCGAGAAGAATTTTAAATAAAATATACAATTGGCTTCACAAAATATATGTATATACAGAGGTGCTTCAAAGGTGTATAAAACTGGACATTCTAAAATGCGTCATGCCAGTGATCGCTTTTTACTGGAAAGGCGCTTCAATTTAAAACTTGGGCTTTTTACTTTTATTATTATTTTGTGCTCCCTTATTAACGATAGTGGATTGTGAAAAGGTTGACAGGCTTTACACTTTCACATCAAAATAGTATTGCACACTCTCTTAATAAAAATGTTGCGCTTTTTTATGTCATTGTGTCCATGCATACTTTAACACGACTTATGTTTAGCATTAAATTACCTTTCTTGCTCTTAAGTGTGTACCGATTTATGTCAAAAACAGTTCGAGAAGGATTCTAAATAAAATATCCTATTGGCTTAACAAAATATATGTATATACAGGGGTGCTTCAAAAGTTTATAAAAGTGGACATACTAAAAAGTGCTTTTTACAGGAAAGGCGCTTCAATAGGGCTTAAATTTGAAACTTGGGCTTTCTACTTTTATTATTGTTTTGTGCTCTTTTATTAACGGTAGTGGATTTCGAAAAGGTTGTGAGGCTTTTACACTTTCGCATCACAATAGTATTGTAAACTGTCTTAATAAAAATGTTGCGCTTTTTGATCTTATTGTGTCTTTGGATATTATAGCATAAACTATAATTCTCGCTCTTGAGTGTGTACCGGTTTGTGTAAAAAGAAATTCGAGAAGAATTTTAAATAAAATATACAATTGGCTTCACAAAATTAATGTATATTCAGGGGTGCTTCATAAGTTTATAAAATTGGAGATTCTAAAAATCGTCATGCCAGTGATTGCTTTTTACAGGAAAGGCGTTTCAATAGGGCTTCAAATTTAAAACTTGGGCTTTCTACTTTTATTATTTTTTTTGTGCCCTTTTATTAACGATAGTGGATTTCGAAAAGGTTGACAGGATTTTACACTTTCGAATCAAAATAGTATTGTAAACTGTCTTAATAAAAATGTTGAGCTTTTTGCTCTTATTGTGTCTTTGGATACTTTAACATTAAATTACCTCTCTCGCTTTTGAGTGTGTACCGGTTTGTGTCAAAAACAGTTCGAGAAGAATTTTAAATAAAATATCCTATTGGCTTCACAAAATTTATGCATGTACAGAGGTGCTTCAAAAGTTTGTAAAAATTGGACATTCTAAAAAGCGTCATGAGAGTGATCGCTGTTTACAGCCTAGGCGCTTCAATAGGGTTTTTACATTTAAAACTTGGGCTTTTTACTTTAATTATTGTTTTGTGCTCTTTCATTAACGATAGTGGATTTCGAAAAGGGTGACAGACTTTTAAACTTTCGCATCAAAATAGTATTGTAAACTGTCTTGATGAAAATGTTGCGCTTTTTGTGCTCATTGTGTCTTTGGATACTTTAACATTAAATTACCTTTCTCGCCCTTGAGTGTGTACCGGTTTGTGTCAAAAACAGTTCGAGAAGAATTTTAAGTCAAATATCCTATTGGCTTAACAAAATATATGTGTATACAGAGGGGTTTCAAAAGTTTATAAAAGTGGACATTCTAAAAAGCGTCATGCCAGTGATCGCCTTTTACAGGAAAGGCGCTTCATAGGGCTTACATTTAAAAATTGGGCTTTTTACTTTTACTATTATTTTGTGCTTCTATATTAACGATAGTGGATTTTGAAAAGGATGACAGGCTTTTATACTTTCACATCAAAATAGTATTGTTAACTGTCTTAATGAACATGTTGGGCTTTTTGATCTCATTGTGTCTTTGGATACCTTAACATGACTTATGTTTAAAATTAAATTACTTTTCTCGCTCTTGAGTGTGTACAGGTTTGTGTTAAAAACAGTTCGAGAAGAATTTTAAATAAAACGTTCTATTGGCTTAACAAAATATATGAATATGCAGGGGTACTTCAAAGGTGTATAAAAGTGGACATTCTAACAAGCGTCATGCCAGTGATCGCTTTTTACAGGAGAGTTTATAAAAGTAGACATTCTAAAAAGCCTCTTTTTACAGGAAAGGCGCTTCAATAGGGCTTAAATTTAAAACTTGGGCTTTTTACTTTTATTATTATTTTGTGCTCCTTTATTAACGATAGTGGATTTCGAAAAGGTTGACAGGCTCTAACACTTTCACATCAAAATAGTATTGTAAACTATCTTAATAAAAATGTTGCGTTTTTTGAGCTCATTCTGTCTTTGGATACTTTAACATGACTTATGTTTAACATTAAATTTCTTTTCTTGCTCTTGAGTGTGTACCGGTTTATGTCAAAAACAGTTCGAGAAGAATTTTAAATAAAATATCCTATTGTCTTAACAAAATATATGTGTATACAGAGGTGTTTCAAAAGCTTATAAAAGTGGACATTCTAAAAAGCGTCATGCCAGTGATCGCCTTTTACAGAAAAGGCGCTTCAATAGGGTTTACATTTAAAACTTGGGCGTTATACTTTCATTATTATTTTGTGCTTCTTTATTAACGATAGTGGATTTTGAAAAGGTTGACAGGCTTTTATACTTTCACATCAAAATAGTATAGTAAACTGTCATAATGAACATGTTGGGCTTTTTGATCCCATAGTGTCTTTGGATACCTTAACATGACTTATGTTTAAAATTAAATTACTTTTCTCGCTCTTGAGTGTGTACCGGCTTGTGTTAAAAACAGTTCGAGAAGAATTTTAAATAAAACGTCCTATTGGCTTAACAAAATATATGAGTATACAGGGGTACTTCAAAGGTGTATAAAAGTGGGCATTCTAACAAGCGTCATGACAGTGATCGCTTTTTACAGCACAGACACTTCAATTTAAAACTTGGGCTTTTTACTTTCATTATTATTTTGTGCTCCATTATTAACGATAGTGGATTTCAAACAGATTGACAGGCTTTTAGACTATCACATCAAAATAGTATTGTACACTGTCTTAATAAAAATGTTACGCTTTTTGATCTCATTGTGTCTTTGGATACTTTAACATGACTTAAGTTTAACATTAAATTACCTTTCTCGCTCTTGAGTGTGTACCGGTTTATGTCAAAAATAGTTCGAGAAGAATTTTAAATAAAATATACAATTGGCTTAACACAATATATGTATATACAGGGGTGCTTCAAAAGTTTATAAAAGCAGACATTCTAAAAAGCCTCTTTTTATAGGAAAGGCGCTTCGATAGGGCTTAAATTTAAAACTTGGGCTTTTTACTTTTATTATTATTTCGTGCTCCTTTATTAACGATAGTGGATTTTGAAAAGGTTGACAGGCTTTACACTTTCACATCAAAATAGTATTGTAAACTGTCTTAATGAAAATGTTGGGCTTTTTGATCTCATTGTGCTTTTGGATACCTTAACATGACTTATGTTTAAAATTAAATTACTTTTCTCGCTCTTGAGTGTGTACCGGTTTGTGTTAAAAACAGTTCGAGAAGAATTTTAAATAAAATATACAATTGGCTTCACAAAATATATGTATATACAGGGGTGCTTCAAAGGTGTATAAAACTGGACATTCTAAAAAGGGTCATGCCAGTGATCGCTTTTTACTGGAAAGGCGCTTCAATTAAAAACTTGGGCTTTTTACTTTTATTATTATTTTGTGCTCCTTTATTAACGATAGTGGATTTCAAAACAGTTGACAGGCTTTTACACATTCACATCAAAAAAGTATTTTACACTGTCGTAATAAAAATTTTGCGCTTTTTGATCTCATTGTGTTTTTGGATACTTTAAGATAACTTATGTTTAACATTAAATTACCTTTCTCGCTCTCGAGTGTGTACCAATTTATGGCAAAAACAGTTCGAGAAGAATTTTAAATAAAATATCCTATTGGCTTAACAAAATATATGTATACACAGGGGTGTTTCTAAAGTTTATAAAAGTGGACATTCTAAAAAGCCTTTTTTTACAGGAAAGGCGCTTCAAAAGGGCTTAAATTTAAAACTTGGGCTTTTTACTTTTATTATTATTTCGTGCTCCTTTATTAACGATAGTGGATTTTGAAAAGGTTGACAGGCTTTACACTTTCACATCAAGATAGTATTGTAAACTGTCTTAATGACATGTTGGGCTTTTTGATCTCATTGTGCTTTTGGATACCTTAATATGACATGTTTAAAATTAAATTACTTTCCTCGCACTTGAGTGTGTACCGGTTTCTATTAAAAACAGTTCGAGAAGAATTTTAAATAAAATATACAATTGGCTTCACAAAATATATGTATGTACAGGGGTGCTTCAAAGGTGTATAAAACTGGACATTCTAAAAAGCATCATGCCAGTGATCGCTCATTGTGTCTTTGGATACTTTAAGATGACTTATGTTTAACATTAAATTACCTTTCTCGCTCTTGAGTGTGTACCAATTTATGGCAAAAACAGTTCGAGAAGAATTTTAAATAAAATATCCTATTGGCTTAACAAAATATATGTATACACAGGGGTGCTTCAAAAGTTTATAAAAGTGGACATTCTAAAAAGCGTTTTTTACAGGAAAGGCGCTTCAATAAGGCTTAAATTTAAAACTTGAGCTGCTTACTTTTATTATTATTTTGTGGTTTTTTCTTAACGACAGTAGACTTCGAAAATTTTGACAATGCTTTTCCACTATCACATCAAAATAGTATTGTAAACTGTCTCGATGAAAATGTTGTGCTCTTTGAGCTCATTGTTTCTTTGGATACATTAACATGACTTATGTTTAACATAAATTTACATTTCTCGCTCTTGAGTGTGTTCCGGTTTGTGTAAAAAACCGTCCAAGAAGAATTTTAAAGAAATTATACTATTGCCTTCACGAAATATATGTATATACAGGGGTGCGTCAAAAGTTAATAAAACCGGACATTCTAAAAGGCGTCATGACAGTGATTGCTTTTTACAGGAAACAATGAAAAAGCTGTAAGCGGACGCGAAAAAAGCGATTCCAACTAAAAGAGATTGACGGACCCGCTGTAAGCGGAGGACCCGCTGTAAGCGGAGGACTCGTTGTAAGCGGAGGACCCGCTGTAAGCGGACGTTAGAGCTATTATACATACTAAAAGCGAGCAGGACCCTTTACCGCTCTCACGGATTTAGTAGAGGAGGGGAAATGCGGGTAAAATGCGAAAACGACCTTTGAGTGTTTGACGAATTGAGGCTTTTGAGGGGAAATTTTAGAGTTTCGTGTGGTCGGGTGTATAATTCTACTTTGTATAGGCGTATTTTTATCGCTTCGAACGGTCATTAAGGCGGCGAAAGGAATTTTTGAAAATTTTAGAACGTGAAGGAAATCACGCTGCATCAATTTTTTCGCCCATAAGGAGGACGTGGGAAACAAAAATTCCTCTGGAGCCTTTTATACTGAAAATCCCGACAAACGTCAAAGTGACAGGTGATTCGAAATGTATGCAAACTTTCACTTTTAGGCCTGAAATTCCAAATTTTAAAGCTTTCGGGGGCGCAACAAGATTCAAAATTTTAAAGTACTGACATTTCAGGACCCTTTAGTTGCATATTCCCAGTTTATAGTGGTACAGATACAAAGTGACAAACACTTTAAAGTCCGTCTGCAGACGGATACGGTTTAGCGAAATGGATGAAAATTCCCGGCAAACGTCAAACTGACAGCCGGTTTCATACGCATTCACATTTTCACTTTTAAGCTTGAAATTCCAAATTTTGAAAGTTTCGGGGGCACAACAAGATTCAGAAATGTAAAGAAGTGCCATTTCGGAAACGTTCACTTGCGCGTTCCCAGTTTACAGAGGTACCTAGACGAAGGTACGAGTAATTCCAAGTCCGTTTGCAGAGGTATTTGGTCAGAAAAATGGCCGATTCAATCTGCACTGATACCAATGCATTCCGGACGGGCGAAAAATAAAATCAGATTATCATGTGCACTGCCGGTCAATACATTACGGTCCGGCGAACGTTCGGCATGTCCTCATAATATGTAACGGTCCCGCTAGATTTAATATTTTCATCTATACAGGTGTTGTCGATTAATATTTTAATAATGATTTGAATTAAAATACGATAATTTTGAAACGCGTATTTCCTCAAAGGGGAAAAAGAAGAGGATTGCTTTCGACATTTATGCGCCCCTACGAAATAATTTTATGTTAACGATTACGTAAACGTGCACGGTGGGCGGAGTTGGCTGAAATCAATTTCTATCTATTCTGATTAAAAGCAAAATTAGGCACTCGAGAGTTTTTACGGTCGCCCGTCACTAATTCTAAATTGACGACCGAATGTGAAATTTTAGATACGGGGGTGTGTGTACGGACGCCGATCACAAATCCAAAGTCAAAATGACAAAAGAAATTAAATGGCCGAAGAGTTTTTTGAAAATTGACGTATGAATGCAAAATTTTAGATACGGGGGTGTGTGCGGACGCTGATCACAAATCCAAAGTCAAAATGTCAAAAAAAACAAAATGGCGGAAGATTTTTTGAAAATTGACGTACGAATGCGAAATTTTAGATACGGGGGTGTGTGTGGACGCCGATCACAAATCCAAAGTCAAAATGTCAAAAAAAAAACAAAATGGCGGAAGATTTTTTGAAAATTGAAGTACAAATGTGAAATTTTAGATACGGGGGTGTCTTAGGTAGCCGATCAAGAATCCAAAGTCAAAATGTCAAAAAAAAACAAAATGGCGGAAGTTTTTTTGAAAATTGGCGTATGAATGTGAAATTTTAGATACGGGGGTGTCTCAGGTCACCGATTACGAATCCAAAGTCAAAATGTCAAAAAAAAACAAAATGGCGGAAGTTTTTTTGAAAATTAACGTATGAATGTGAAATTTTAGATACGGGGGTGTCTCAGGTCGCCGATCACGAATCCAAAGTCAAAATGTCAAAAAAAAAAAAAAATGGCGGAAGAATTTTTGAAAATTGACGTATGAATGTGAAATTTTAGATACGGGGGTGTCTCAGGTCGCCGATCACGAATCCAAAATCAAAATGTCAAAAAAAAACAAAATGGCGGAAGTTTTTTGAAAAATTGACGTATGAATGTGAAATTTCAGATACGGGGTGTCTCAGGTCGCCGATCACGAATCCAAAGTCAAAATGTCAAAAAAAAAACGAAATGGCGGAAGTTTTTTGAAAATTGACGTACGAATGTGAAATTTTAGATACGGGGGTGTCTCAGGTCGCTGATCACGAATACAAAGTCAAAATGTCAAAAAAAAGAAAATGGCGGAAGTTTTTTTGAAAATTGACGTACGAATGTGAAATTTTAGATAGGGTAGTGTCTCATGTCGCCGATCACGAATCCAAAGTCAAAATGTCAAAAAAAAACAACACGACAGATGTAATATGGCGGAAAGGTTCGTCGAAAAGTGCTTAGATCTGAGCACATTCTTCCTTGGTAACTTTAACATGATTTATGTTTAACATTAAATTATCCTTCTCGCTCTTCAGTGTTCACTGTAACGGTTTGTGTAAAGAAGTCAAGAAAAGTTCTAAATAATATATACGATTGGCATCACAAAATTTATGTATATACAGGAGTGGTTCAAAAGTTAATAAAATCGGCCTTTCTAAAAAGCCTCATGGCAGTGATCGCGTTCTACGGGAAACGGTAATTGCAGACAAATTTGTGTTGCTTGGATGACAAACTTGAAAAGGTTATTATGATTTATGTCAAAAGGTGTATTTATAAGTCTCGAAATGGCATGTGTAGGTAGGATACTTGACAGGTAAAATTTTGCAATATCTCAAATTTAATGTCCTTAAATTATTGGCGCATGTTTATTTAAAGTTGACATAATATTTGAATGTAACCTTCAACATTAAAACGCCCTAACAACTACAACGGCAAACTTAGACGTATTTTTAATTATCCATATTATTGCACTGTATTAGTTGATTAAGTTCAATAAAGGGCCGGTTTTCCCAATTCCGATTAAAATGCCGATGAGCGTATTCATTAGATAAAATACGTAATAGTACGTTTTTGCAAAAACCGGTTGGCACTAATCATTGATTAAAATACCGGTTGGTATGTTTTTCCAACACCGGTTAGCGCTAATCATTGATTAAGAACGTTATTAAATGCAGATATTTTAACCGCTGTTTTACCAAACCTGATAAAATATTAAACAGTAATTGGGATTACTTACACGTGCGCATAACCTAGGATATTTGGATTTTTATTAGTATTGACTGCGATTATGTTTTCTTATCCATTTGTAATTAATAATTATTTTTATTAGTGTTTTAGTAATTGTATTGCTTCTTCTATACATGAAATTAACAGTATAATTAAAAATAAAATATAATATTGAATATGTGTAACTTTTAGCTTACTAGGGAAATATTTGTGTTTTGGAAGCTTTTTAATTCTGTTACATTTCTGGGACTTTATCTCAGTTACTAAAAATCCTAAATATTTGTGAAAATTTATGCCTGCGCTTGGTCTTTTCTTCTTTGTAATTGCTTTTAACAGCATCTTATTAAAACTAATCATTTATATATTTGTGAGCTGTATGTTTGAAGTTCATCATTTTTAATTGACTTGCGAACTAATTTTGAGTATGTGACAGACGAATATTTCAAATCTGCTGACCAAAATTTCATAATGAAAGCGCTGTTCCACTTCAAATAATTGAGGTGAAAAATATCTCAGTGTCAAACTGATTTTTAGGTTATTTTTTATTAATATTGTGCGTGCCTATTTTAAATTGTTTCTGAGCAATTGACATACTTTTGTTAATATACTAAATGTTTCTACTGTTATTTCAAAAGCGTATTATCCCGATTGTCTCAATGAAAATGATGCGCTTATTGAGCATATTGTTTCTTCGGATACTTTAACATCTTTCTTATATTTAATATTAAATTATCTTTCTCGCTCTTGAGTGTGAAAAATTTTAAATAAAATATACAATTGGCTTCACAAAATTTATGTATGTACAGGGGTGCTTCAAAAGTTTATTAAAGTGGACATTCTAAAAAGCGTCATGCCAGTGATCGCTTTTTACAGGAAAGGCGCTTCAATAGGGCTTTAGATTTAAAACTTGGGCTTTCTACGTTTATTATTATTTTGTGCTCTTTTATTGACGATAGTGGATTTTGAAAAGGTTGAAAAGCTTTTACACTTTCACATCACAATAGTATTGTAAACTGTCTTAATAAAAATGTTGCGCTTTTTGATTTTATTGTCTTTAGATACTTTAAAATTAAACTACCTTTCTCGCTCTTGAGTGTGTACCGGTTTGTGTAAAAAGCAATTCGAGAAGAATTTTAAATAAAACATACAATTGGCTTCACAAAATTTATCTATGTACAGCCGTGCTTCAAAAGTTTATAAAAGTGGACATTCTAAAAATCGTCATGCCAGTGATCGCTTTTTCCAGGAAAGGCGCTTCAATTGGGCTTCAAATTAAAAACTTGGGTTTTCTACTTTTATTAATTTGTGCTCTTTTATTAACGATAGTGGATTTCTAAAAGGTTGACAGGCTTTTACTCTTTCGGATCAAAACAGTATTGTAAACTATCTTAATAAAAATGTTATGCTTTTTACAGGACACTGAAAAAGCTGTAAGCGGACGCGAAAAAAGCGATTCCAACTAAAAGAGATTGACGGACCCGCTGTAAGCGGAGGACCCGCTGTAAGCGGAGGACCCGTTGTAAGCGGAGGACCCGCTGTAAGCGGACGTTAGAGCTAGTTATACATACTAAAAGCGCACAGGACCCTTTACCGCTCTCACGGATTTAGTAGAGGAGGGAAAATGGGGGTGTAAATGGGAAAACGACCTTTGAGTGTTTGACGAATTGAGGCATTTTAGGGGAGATTTTAGAGTTTTATATCGTCGGATGTACAATTCTACTTTGTATAGGCGTATTTTTATCGCTTCGAACGGTCATTAAGGCGGCGAAAGGAATTTTTAAAAATTTTAGAACGTGAAGGAAATCACGCTGCATCAATTTTTTCGCCCATAAGGAGGACGTGGGAAACAAAAATTGCTCTGGAGCCTTTTATACTGAAAATCCCGACAAACGTCAAAGTGACAGGAGATTCGAAATGTATCCAAACTTTTACTTTTAGGCTTGAAATTGCAAATTTTGAAGGTTTCGAGAGCACAACAAGATTCAAAATCGTAAAGTACTGACACTTCAGGACCCTTTAGTTGCATATTCCCAGTTTAAAGTGGTACAGATACAAAGGTACGGGCGATTAAAAGTGCGGTTGCAGACGGATATGTTAGAAAAATGCTTGTCAGATTAAATTCATGTGGCAAATATATACACATGATATATTTAGTTTTACGACAAACATAAGGCACTAAATGAATTATCGGGGCGCAATTAATACATTTATTTATATTCTTTTTACGATTACACGTACATATATTTTCACGCGAATATTAAAAAATTCCTGATCTCCCAGTGTAGCCCGAAAGCATATATATAAATACCCAAAACAAGAATTTATTTGTAAATACCTCGGTGGTCTAACGGTAAAGTCACCGCTTCCCAATACAGCAACTCTAATTGCTCGGGTTCAAATTTAGGCAGGAACAAGTACTTTTTTTTTTCTGAATACGATTGATTTCATATATATTTATCGGCATTTGATACGACAAAACGTGGATTTCTCAATGTAATGGTCCCGGTCGCTCGAATTAAATTCTTATATACAGACTGGTTTTTCTTTTAAGTATTATAAATGTTAAAGGTTGCTCGAAAATTGACGTACGTTTGTAAAATTTTGCTTTCGGAGCTCTGCAAAGTCGCCCATCACTAATCCAAATGTCAAAAAAAAAACAAAATGACGGAAAAGTTTTTTGAAAATTGACGTATAAATGCGAAATTTTAGATACGGGGGTGTCTGCGGACGCCGATCACCAATCCGTAGTCAAAATGTCAAAAAAAAACAAAATGGCGGGCGGTTTTTTGAAAATTGACGTATGAATGTGAAATTTTAGATACGGGGGTGTGTGCGGACGCCGAATACAAATCCAAAGTCAAAATGTCAAAAAAAAAAAACAAAATGACGGACGGGTTTTTTGACAATATAAATGCGAAATTTTAGATACGGGGGTGTCTGCGGACGCCGATCACCAATCCGTAGTCAAAATGTCAAAAAAAAAAAAATGGCGGCAGAATTTTTTGAAAATTGACGTATAAATGTGAAATTTTAGATACGGAGGTGTGTGCGGACGCCGATCACAAATCCAAAGTCAAAATGTCAAAAAAAAAATGGCGGAGGAATTTTTTAAAAATTGACATATGAATGTGAAATTTTAGATACGGGGGTGTGTGCGGACGCCGATTACAAATCCAAACTCAAAATGTAAAAAAAAACAAAATGGCGGACGAGTTTTTTGAAAATTGACGTATAAATGCGAAATTTTAGATACGGGGGTGTGTATACGGACGCCGATCACAAATCCAAAGTCAAAATGACAAAAGAAATTAAATGGCCGAAGAGTTTTTTGAAAATTGACGTATGAATGCAAAATTTTAGATACGGGGGTGTGTGCGGACGCCGATCACAAATCCAAAGTCAAAATGTCAAAAAAAACAAAATGGCGGAAGATTTTTTGAAAATTGACGTACGAATGCGAAATTTTAGATACGGGGGTGTGTGCGGACGCCGATCACAAATCCAAAGTCAAAATGTCAAGAAAAAAACAAAATGGCGGAAGATTTTTTGAACATTGAAGTACGAATGTGAAATTTTAGATACGGGGGTGTCTTAGGTAGCCGATCAAGAATCCAAAGTCAAAATGTCAAAAAAAAACAAAATGGCGGATTTTTTTTGAAAATTGGCGTATGAATGTGAGATTTTAGATACGGGGGTGTCTCAGGTCGCCGATTACGAATCCAAAGTCAAAATGTCAAAAAAAACAAAATGGCGGAAGTTTTTTTGAAAATTGACGTATGAATGTGAAATTTTAGATACGGGGGTGTCTCAGGTCGCCGATCACGAATCCAAAGTCAAAATGTCAAAAAAAAACAAAATGGCGGAAGTTTTTTTGAAAATTGACGTATGAATGTGAAATTTTAGATACGGGGGTGTGTGCGAACGCCGATCACAAATCCAAAGTCAAAATGTCAAAAAAAACAAAATGGCGGAAGAATTTATTGAAAATTGACGTATGAATGTGAAATTTTAGATACGGGGGTCTCTTAGGTCACCGATCACGAATCTATAGTCAACATGTCAAAAAAAACAAAATGGCGGATCTAATATGGCGGAAAGTTTCTTCAAAATATCTTTAATCTTGGTGACATCTACAAATGTCGGTTTTTGAGGTCGCTGATCACGAGTTCGAAATAAAAGTTTTAAAAAACAATGTGGCAGAAAGGTTCTTCGAAATGTGCTTGGATCTGAGTACATACTTCCTTCGTAAACTTTAACATGATTTATGTTTAACATTTAATTATCCTTCTCGCTCTTCAGTGTTCAGTGTAACGGTTTGTGTAAAAGGGAAAGAAAAGTTCTAAATAATATACCGGGTGTCCCGTAAAAAATGCTACAAAAAAGCAGTGTTTTGTTTGTTTTCAGTTGTTTTTATTAATGTCAAACGATAGTCAACTTTTTTATTTTAAATGGAAACAGATATATTTTGGCTATATTCGGATTGGATTTTTTTTCGGAATTCAACAATGTATAAAATGTCTATTTTTGATAAACAATTATTGAAAAAAAATATAAAACACTTAATAAATTTCATCTTTGTATTCCATTATTTATAAATTTTGGAATGTGCCATGAAAAAACAAAAATGCGATAAACGTCAATAAACGTCAGTGTGAGTGTCTATTAAGCCTTATTTATTGTTCTGCTTGAACGTTTTGCCACAAAAAAAAAGTATATTCGTAAAAATGAATAACAATGAGTTAACAGACATGTTGCAAGTGTTTTTTGAATGTAATAAAAATCGTCTTCAAGCAGTTCGGCGTTACAGCTTTCGTTTTCCGGACAGAGAAGTTCCAGATTCGAAAATATTTCAGAGAATTGAAACGAATTTGAGGAATTATGGATCATTTCAAAAACCTAAAACACAGCGACGTAGATTCGCCGAAGATACGGAATATGATGTGCTTCTTGCACTACAAGAAAATTCACGAACTTCGACTCGCGAAATTGCACATAATATTGGGGTATCAAAAACTACAGTCCATAGTATTTTAAGAAAACACAAATTTAAACCGTACATAGCTCGAAAAGTTAATGCATTAGAACAAAATGATCAACGCCGAAGAATACAGTTTTGTCGACTTTTTTAAAATGCATTAGAACAAGACCGGAGTTTTTACAGAATGATAATTTGGTCTGATGAATGCACTTTTGGCAACAATGGGGTATTTTTAATAGAAACATACATCGACAATGGAGCCAAGACAATCCGAGATTTGTCATTATTTTAGGCGATCAATTAATTGGGCCGTTTTTCATAGATGGTTGCTTAAATCAAGAAAAGTATCACACTTTATTAAACGAAAATCTCCAAAACTTTTTAGATGAATTACCTTTGGCAAATTTAAATAGAATATTTTATCAACAAGATGGGGCCCCCGCTCACAACGCCAGAGTAAATACTGATTGGTTGAACACCCACTTTGGAAATAGGTAGATAGGAACATCCCGTCCTATCGAGTGGCCTGCGTGTTCACCCGATCTTTCGCCCCTAGATTTTTGGTTGTGGGCTTACCTACAAGATCGACTTTATTTGACACCTCCAGAAAATGTTGACATTTTAAGACAAAGAATTATTAACACTTGTCAAGAAATACCTGCCGTTTGTGTTTTAAATGCGACTCGTGGAGTAATTAGGAGATGTGCGTTATGTATTGAACAAGGTGTCGGGCTATTTTGAACAATTATTGTGAAGTGTTTTGTTTTGTTTTTTAGAATAATACTTATAATACTTACGTTTTCAATGTTTCATAGCACATTCGAAATGTTATACATAATTTATTAAAAACATGGTCAATTTTAATAAATGGTTTTCTTTCAATAATCGTTTATAAAAAAATAGACGTTATACATCGATGAATTCAGAAAATAAAATCCAATCCGAATATTGCCAAAAATATATCTGTTTCCATTTAAAATAAAAAAGTTGACTATCGTTTGACATTAATGAAAACAAGTGAAAACAACTAAAACACTACTTTCTTGTAGTATTTTTGATGCTAATTAACTGACTTTTTGTTTCAATAAAATCGGACAATAAATAACGGAGTTATTATTGTTGGCGTTTTTTACGGAACACCCGGTATACGATTGGCATAAGAAAATTTATATGTGCACAGGGATGCGTCAAAAGTTCATAAAATCGACATTCTCTCTCTCTCTCTCTCTCTCTCTCTCTCTCTCCCTCTCTCTCTCTCTCTCTCTCTCTCTCTCTCTCTCTCTCTCTCTCTCTCTCTCTTGAAACAGCTTGTGTAGGTAGAATACTTGATAGGTAAAATTTTGCAATATCTCAAATTTAATGTACTTAAATTATTGGCGCATGTTTCATTAATGTTGACATAATATTTGAATGTAACCTTCAACATTAAAACGCCCTAACACCTACAATGGCAAATTTAAACGTATTTTTAGTCATTTACATTATTGCATTGTATTAGTTGATTAAGTTCAATAAAGGGCCGGTTTTCCCAATTCCGATTAAAATGCCGATCAGTGTATTCATTAGATAAAATACGGGATAGTACGTTTTTGCAAAAACCGGTTGGCGCTAATCATTGATTAAAATACCGGTTGGTATGTTTTTCCAACACCGGTTAGCGCTAATCATTGATTAAGAACGTTATTAAATGAAAATATTTTAACCGCTGTTTTACCAAACCTGATAAAATATTAAACAGTAATTACGATTACTTACACATGCGCATAACCTAGGAGATTTGGATTTTTAATAGTATTGACTGCGATTATGTTTTCTTATCCATTTGTAATTAATAATTATTTTTATTAGTGTTTTAGTAATTGTATTGCTTCTTCTATACATGAAATTTACAGTATAATTAAAAATAAAACATAATATTGAATATGTGTAACTTTTAGCTTGCTATTGAAATATTTGTGTTTTGGAAGCTTTTTAATTCTGTTACATTTCTGGGACTTTATCTCAGTTGCTAAAAATCCTAAATATTTGTGAAAATTTATGCCTGCGCTTGGTCTTTTCTTCTTTGTAATTGCTTTTAACAGCATCTTATTAAAACTAATCATTTATATGTTTGCGAACTATGTTTGAAGTTCATCAGCATTCATTAGCATTCTATAAGAATGTTTGAAAGCGACGCCCATTTACCAAACAAAATTTGTTATAAACATTTTAAACACTACACAGATACTATATATATTTGAGCATGTCCATTAAAATGAGTAATAAAGTAATTCGGTGAAAATTTAAAATGTTCTGCAATACAAGTCCTTCATTTTTAATTGACTTGCGAACTAATTTTGAGTATGTGACAGACGAATATTTCAAATTTGCTGACCAAAATTTCGTAATGAAAGCGCTGTTCCACTTCAAATAATTGGGGTGAAAAATATCTCAAACTGATTTTTAGGTTATTTTTTATTAATATTGTGCGTGCCTATTTTAAATTGTTTCTGAGCAATTGACATACTTTTTGCTAATATACTAAATGTTTCCACTGTTATTTCAAGAGCGTATTATCCTGAATGTCTCAATGAAAATGATGTGTTTATTAAGCATATTGTTTCTTCGGATACTTATTCTTATATTTAATATTAAATTATCTTTCTCGCTCTTGAGTGTGTGCCGCATTGTGTACAAGGCAATTCGAGAAAAATTTTAAATAAAATATACAATTGGCTTCACGTAATTTATGTATGTACAGGGGTGCTTCAAAAGTTTATAAAAGTGAACATTCTAAAAAGAGTCATGCCAGTGATTGCTTTTTACAGGAAAGGCACTTCAATAGGGCTTCACATTTAAAACTTGGGCTTTTTACTTTTATTATTATTTTGTGCTCTTTTATTAACGATAGTGGATTTCGAAAAGGTTGACAGGCTTTTACACTTTCACATCAAAATAGTATTGTAAACTGTCTTAATGAACATGTTGACCTTTTTGATCTTATTGTGTCTTTGGATACTTTAACATTAGATTACCTTTCTCTCTCTTGAATGTGTAACGATTTGTGTCAAGAACAGTTCGAGAAGAATTTTAAATAAAATATTCTATTGGCTTAACAAAATTTATGTATGTACAGGGGCACTTCAAAAGTTTATAAACTTGGACATTCAAAAAAGCGTCATGAGATTGATCGCTTTTTAGAGAAAAGGAGCTTCAATAGGGCTCCAGGGCTTCAATTTAAAACTTGAGCTTTTTACTTTTATTATTATTTTGTGCTCCTTTATTAACGATAGTGGATTTTGAAAAGGTTGACAGATTCTTACATTTTCACATCAAAACAGAATTGTAAACTGTCTTAATGAACATGTTGACCTTTTTGATCTTATTGAGTCTTTGGATACTTTAACATTAAATTACCTTTCTCGGTTTTGAGTGTATACCGGTTTGTGCCAAAAACAGTTCAAGAAGAATTTTAAATAAAATATCCTATTGGCTTAACAAAGTATATGTATATACAGGGGTGCTTCAAAAGTTTATAAAAGTGGACATTTTAAAAAGCGTTTTTTACAGGAAAGTCGCTTCAATAGGGCTTCAAATTAAAACTTCGGCTTTTTACTTTTATTATTATTTTGTGCTTTTTTCTTAACGATAGTGGACTTCGAAAAGATTGAAAGGCTTTTACACTTTCGCATCAAAATAGTATTGTAAACAGTCTTGATAAAAATGTTGACCTTTTTGATCTTATTGTGTCATTGGATACTTTAACATTAAATTACCTTTCTCGCTCTTGAGTGTGTACCGGTTTGTGTCAAAAGCAGTTCGAGAAGAATTTTAAATAAAATATACAATTGGCTTCACAAAACTAATGTATGTTCAGGGGTGCTTCAAAAGTTTACAAAAGTGGACATTCTAAAAATCATCATGCCAGTGATCGCTTTTTACAGGAAAAGCGCTTCAATAAGGCTTCAAATTGAAACCTTGGGCTTTCTACTTTTATTATTGTTTTGTGCTCTTTTATTAACGATAGTGGATTTCGAAAAGGTTGACAGGATTTTACACTTTCGGATCAAAATAGTATTGTAAACTATCTTAATAAAAATGTTGCGCTTTTTTATCTTATTGTGTCGTTGTAACATTAAATTACTTTTCTCGCTCTTGAGTGTGTACCGGTTAGTGTCAAAAACAGTTCGAGGAGAATTTTAAATAAAATATCCTATTGGCTTAACAAAATATATGTATATACAGGGGTGTTTCAAAAGTTTATAAAAGTGGATATTTTAAAAAGCGTCATACCTGTGATCGCCTTTTACAGGAAAGGCGCTTCAATAGGGCTTCAATTTAAAACTTGGACTTTCTACTTTTATTATTGTTTTGTGCTCTTGTATTAACGATAGTGGATTTCGAAAAGGTTGTGAGGCTTTTACACTTTCACATCAAAATAGTATTGTAAACTGTCTTAATAAAAATGTTGCGCTTTTTTATCTTATTGTGTCGTTGTAACATTAAATTCCCTTTCTCGCTCTTGAGTGTGTACCGGTTTGTGTAAAAAACAATTCGAGAAGAATTTTAAATAAAATATTCAATTGGTTTCACAAAATTTATGTATGTACAGGGGTGTTTCAAAAGTTTATAAAAGTGGACATTCTAAAAAGCGTCATGCCATCACCTTTTACAGGCGAGGCGCTTTAATAGGGCTTACATTTAAAACTTGGGCTTTCTACTTTTATTATTGTTTTGTGCTTTGTATTAACGATAGTGGATTTCGAAAAGGTTGTAAAGCTTTTACACTTTCGCATCACAATAGTATTGTAAACTGTCTTAATAAAAATGTTGCGCTTTTTGATCTTATTGTGTCTTTGGATATTTTAACATAAACTAACTTTCTCGCTCTTGAGTGTGTACCGATTTGTGTCAAAAGCAGTTCGAGAAGAATTTTAAATAAAATATACAATTGGCTTCACAAAACTAATGTATGTTCAGGGGTGCTTCAAAAGTTTACAAAAGTGGACATTCTAAAAATCGTCATGTCAGTGATCGCTTTTTACAGGAAAGGCGCTTCAATAGTGCTTCAAATTTAAAACTTGGGCTTTCTACTTTCATTTTTGTTTTGTGCTCTTTTATTAACGATAGTGGATTTCGAAAACGTTGACAGGATTTTACACTTTCGAATCAAAATAGTGTTATAAACTATCTTAATAAAAATGTTGCGCTTTTTGTGCTCATTGTGTCTTTGGATACTTTAACATTAAATTATCTTTCTCGCTCTCGAGTGTGTACCGGTTTGTGTCAAAAACAGTTCGAGAAGAATTTGAAATAAAATACAAAATATATGTGTATACAGCGGTGTTTCAAAAGTTTATAAAAGTGGACATTCTAAAAAGCGTCATGCCAGTGATCGCCTTTTACAGGAAAGGCGCTTCAATAGGGCTTACATTTAAAACTTGGGCTTTTTACTTTCATTATTATTTTGTGCTCCTTTATTAACGATAGTGGATTTTGAAAAGGTTGACAGGCATTTATATTTTGACATCAAAATAGTATTGTAAACTGTCTTAATGAACATGTTAGGCTTTTTGATCTCATTGTGTCTTTGGATACCCTAACATGGCTTATGTTTTACATTAAATTACTTTTCTCGCTCTTGAGTGTGTACCGGTTTGTGTTAAAAACAGTTCGAGAAGAATTTTAAATAAAACGTCCTATTGGCTTAACAAAATATATGAATATAGAGGGGTACTTCAAAGGTGTATAAAAGTGGACATTCTAACAAGCGTCATGCCAGTGATGGCTTTTTACAGGACAGGCGCTTCAATTTAATACTTGGGCTTTTTACTTTTATTATTATTTTGTACTCCTTTATTAACGATAGTGGATTTCAAACAGATTGACAGGCTTTTAGACTATCACATCAAAATAGTATTGTACACTGTCTTAATAAAAATGTTACGCTTTTTGAACTCATTGTGTCTTTGGATACTTTAACATGACATATGTTTAACATTAAATTACCATTCTCGCTCTTGAGTGTGTACCGGTTTATGTCAAAAACAGTTCGAGAAGAATTTTAAATTAAATATCCTATTGGCTTAACAAAATATATGTATATATAGGGGTGCTTCAAAAGTTTATAGAAGTAGACATTCTACAAAGCCTCTTTTTACAGGAAAGTGCTTCAATAGGGCTTAAATTTAAAACTTGGGCTTTTACTTTTATTATTATTTTGTGCTCCTTTATTAAGGATAGTGGATTTCAAAAAGGTTGACAGGCTTTCACACTTTCACATCAAAATAGTATTGTACACTGTCTTAATAAAGATGTTGCGCTTTTTGATCTCAATGTAGCTTTGGATACTTTAACATGACTTATGTTTAACATTAAATTACCTTTCTCGCTCTTGAGTGTGTACCGATTTGTGTCAAAAACAGTTCGAGAAGAATTTTAAATGAAATATCCTATTGGCTTAACAAAATATATGTATATACAGGGGTGCTTCAAAAGTTTATAAAAGTGGACATTCTAAAAAACGTTTTTTACAGGAAAGGCGCTTCAATAGGTCTTAAATTTAAAACTTGGGATTCTTACTTTTATTATTATTTTGTGTTTTTTCTTAACGACAGTAGACTTCGAAAAGGTTGACATGCTTTTCCACTATCACATCAAAATAGTATTGTAAACTGTCTCGATGAAAATGTTGTGCTCTTTGAGTTCATTGTTTCTTTGGATACATTAACATGACTTATGTTTAACATAAATTTACCTTTCTCGCTCTTGAGTGTGTACCGGTTTGTGTAAAAAACCGTTCGAGAAGAATTTTAAAGAAAATGTACTATTGGCTTCACGAAATATATGTATATACAGGGGTGCGTCAAAAGTTAATAAAATCGTACATTCTAAAAGGCGTCATGACAGTGATTGCTTTTTACAGGAAACTATGAAAAAGCTGTAAGCGGACGCGAAAAAAGCGATTCCAACTAAAAGAGATTGACGGACCCGCTGTAAGCGGAGGACCCGCGTGTAAGCGGAGGACCCGTTGTAAGCGGAGGACCCGCTGTAAGCGGACGTTAGAGCTAGTTATACTCTATAAAAGCGCACAGGAGCCTTTACCGCTCTCACGGATTTAGTAGAGGAGGGAAAATGGGGGTGAAAATGGGAAAACGACCTTTGAGTGTTTGACGAATTGAGGCATTTTAGGGGAGATTTTAGAGTTTTATATCGTCGGATGTACAATTCTACTTTGTATAGGCGTATTTTTATCGCTTCGAAACGGTGGTAAGGCGGCGAAAAGAATTTTTTTAAAATTTTAGCACTTGTAGAGAAAAGCGCTGCATCAATTTTTTCGCCCATAAGGAGGACGTGGGAAACAAAAATTGCTCTGGAGCCTTTTATACTGAAAATCCCGACAAACGTCAAAGTGACAGGAGATTCGAAATGTATGCAAACTTTCACTTTTAAGCCTGAAATTCCAAATTTTAAAGTTTTCGAGGGCGCAACAAGATTAAAAATTTTAAAGTACTGACATTTCAGGACCCTTTAGTTGGATATTCCCAGTTTACAGTGGTACAGATACAAAGGTACGAACATTTTAAAGTCCGCCTGCAGACGGATACAATTTAGCGAAATGGATGAAATATCCCGGCAAACGTCAAACTGACAGCCGGTCTCATACGCATTCACATTTTCACTTTTAAGCTTGAAATTACAATTTTTGAAAGTTTCGAGGACACAACAAGATTCAGAAACGTAAAGAAGTGACATTTCGGAAACGTTGACTTGCGCATTCCCAGTTTACAGAGGTACCTAGACGAAGGTACGAGTAATTCCAAGTTCGTTTTCAGAGGGATTTGGTCAGAAAAATGGCCGATTCAATTTGCACTGATACCAATGCATTCCGGACGGGCGAAAAATAAAATCAGATTATCATGTGCACTGCCGGTCAATACATTACGGTCCGGCGAATGTTCATCATGTCCACATAATACGTAACGGTCCCGCTTGATTTCATATTTTCATCTAAACAGGCGTTGTCGATTAATATATTAATAATGATTTGAATTAAAATACGATAATTTCGGAACGCGTATTTCCTCAAAGGGGAAAAAGAAGAGGATTGCTTTCGACATTTATGTGCCCCTACGAAATAATTTTACTTAAACGACTACGCAAACGTGCACGGTGGGCGGAGTTGGCTGAAATCAATTTCTATCTATTCTGATTAAAAGCAAAATTAGGCACTCGAAAGTTTTTACGGTCGCCCGTCACTAATTCTAAATTGACGTACGAATGTGAAATTTTAGATACGGGGGTGTGTATACGGACGCCGATCACAAATCCAAAGTCAAAATGACAAAGGAAATTAAATGGCCGAAGAGTTTTTTGAAAATTGACGTATGAATGCAAAATTTTAGATACGGGGGTGTGTGCGGACGCCGATCACAAATCCAAAGTGAAAATGTCAAAAAAAACAAAATGGCGAAAGATTTTTTGAAAATTGACGTACGAATGCGAAATTTTAGATACGGGGGTGTGTGCGGACGCCGATCACAAATCCAAAGTCAAAATGTCAAAAAAAAAAAATGGCGGAAGATTTTTTGAAAATTGAAGTACGAATGTGAAATTTTAGATACGGGGGTGTCTTAGGTAGCCGATCAAGAATCCAAAGTCAAAATGTCAAAAAAAAACAAAATGGCGGAAGTTTTTTTGAAAATTGGCGTATGAATGTGAAATTTTAGATACGGGGGTGTCTCAGGTCGCCGATTACGAATCCAAAGTCAAAATGTCAAAAAAAAACAAAATGGCGGAAGTTTTTTTGAAAATTGACGTATGAATGTGAAATTTTAAATACGGGGGTGTCTCAGGTCGCCGATCACGAATCCAAAATCAAAATGTCAAAAAAAAACAAAATGGCGGAAGTTTTTTTGAAAATTGACGTATGAATGTGAAATTTTAGATACGGGGGTGTTTTAGGTCGCCGATCACGAATCCAAAGTCGAAATGTCAAAAAAAACAAAATGGCGGAAGTTTTTTGAAAAATTGACGTATTAATGTGAAATTTTAGATACGGGGGTGTCTCAGGTCGCCGATCACGAATCCAAAGTCAAAATGTCAAAAAAAAACATGGCAAATGTAATATGTCGGAAAGGTTCGTCGAAAAGTACTTGGATCTGAGCACATTCTTCCTTGCTAACTTTAACATGATTTATGTTTAACATTAAATTATACTTCTCGCTCTTCAGTGTTCAGTGTAACGGTTTGTGTAAAGAAGTAAAGAAAAGTTCTAAATAATATATACGATTGGCATCACTAAATTTATGAATATACAGGACTGGTTCAAAAGTTTGTAAAATCGGACTTTCTAAAAAGCGTCGTGACAGTGATCGCGTTCTACGGGAAACGGTAATTGCAGACAAATTTGTGTTGCTTGGATGACAAACTTCAAAAGGTTATTATGATTAATATCAAAAGGTGTATTTATAAGTCTCGAAATGGCATGTGTAGGTAGGATACTTGACAGGTAAAATTTTGCAATATCTCAAATTTAATGTCCTTAAATTATTGGCGCATGTTTCTTTAAAGTTGACATAATATTTGAATGTAACCTTCAACATTAAAACGCGCTAACAACTACAACGGCAAATTTAGACGTATTTTTAATTATTCATATTATTGCACTGTATTAGTTGATTAAGTTCAATAAAGGGCCGGTTTTCCCAATTCCGATTAAAATGCCGATCAGCGTACTCATTAAATAAAATACGGGATAGTACGTTTTTGCAAAAACCGGTTGGCGCTAACCATTGATTAAAATACCGGTTAGTATGTGTTACCAACACCGGTTAGCGCTAATCATTGATTAAGAACGTTATTAAATGATGATATATTAACCGGTGTTTTACCAAACCTGATAAAATATTAAACAGTAATTGGGATTACTTACACGTGCGCATAACCTAGAAGAGTTGGATTTTTATTAGTATTGACTGCGATTATGTTTTCTTATGCATTTTCAATTAATAATTATTTTTATTAGTCATTTAGTAATTGTATTGCTTCTTCTATACATGAAATTAACAGTATACTTAAAAATAAAAACATAATATTGAATATGTGTAACTTTTAGCTTACTACGGAAATATTTGTGTTTTGGAAGCTATTTAATTCTGTTACATTTCCGGGACTTTATCTTAGTTGCTAAAAATTCTAAGTGTTTGTAAAAATTTATGATTGCGCTTGCTCTTTTCTTCTTTGTAATTGCTTTTAACAGCACCTTATTAAAACTTAATTTTAGATGAATATATTTTAGACTCACTCTGATATGTCATTAACATATTAAAACTACATTTAAAAGTTACATGTGAAATTGAAAACATTGAAGAAATTCTACAAAAGCTGGCAGGTGCTTATGCAAACACTGTATAAAGTACTCTTGATTTAATTGGGTTTGGATGAATTGTGTGTTCGTTAACGTGTAGTTAAATTTTAAAATAATAATTATAATTGGCACTACAAAGATCGCGCCGATTCCTCCAGAACATAACATTTTGTAAGTCAAAATTATGGAAACACGGTTTTCTCAATCAACCCTCTTTGATTTAGGAAATTTAGACAAAGAACCTGTTAAAACGTATAGTTTTTAGTAAACAGTTGGGATATGATTTGTCAATCAAAGTTTCTGGCCTTATTCATCCTACAGAAACTTGGTGCAAGTTAAATTGTCTGAAATATGGCAGTTGAAATTGCAATATCTTATATTGTTAGAATATAATTGATAATACAGTTTATGACCGCAGATGCAAGGCTTTTCTTTTTCAACAAACTGTTCCTATAGTTGAGTCGCTCTCGCAACCGACATGCGCCACTAAATTAAAATGACGTCAAATATTAGATGTTGCAAAATTTTACCTGTCATGTAATATAACCTACAAAATACAGGAAATAGTAATATTTGTACACGTTTTGACATGTGTTATAATTATATTATAATTATTTGTTGACGTTTGTTATAATTGTCATTTAAACATTTTAAAACAGTGATGCCAAATGGTACGTAAGATATAGGTGTAGGAAAGTAATATTTAATACCTTTATTTATAATATTTAATTTGTAACTGGCTTTCATGTAATAGTATTTTACTATGGGACAGTATACATCCAGAAATATTGATTAATTACCTTAAATTTTTCATTTTGAAATTGTTCCGGCCATTCGAAATTTGTAGTGGTATTGAATCGTCGTCTTTAGTTCGTACTTTTGCCGAGTCCGTTGCCAAGACGACTCGAATGTATTTTTATAACTTTTTCTCTGTGACGGGAAAAGTTTGACATTTTATTTTTCTTAATAGGTAACAAAATGTCACTTTAAAAGCCGAGAAAAAAGTACTCATTTTTCCCCGGGAAAAAAATGAGTACTTTCTTTCCGGATATGTACACATAAGTAAGAACACGGACATTTAATTTTAATATATTTTATTATACAAAAAGTGGCATTTACTTATGTATGCCAATAGCACCGTCTCCGAGAAAAAACTGCATTTCTTTTTCAACTTCCAATCAAAATAACTAAAAATCAACTTAAGTTCGCAAATTTTTAAAACCAAACACAAAATTAAATTGACAAATATTTGAATAATTTACAGGTTTCCTTAGCAACGCAGGTGTAATGCTGCTATTATAAGTACAACAGCCTACCAATTTAAAACTTTAAATGTCACATCGATTGATTTTCTGAGTCTTTTTTATCATTATTAAATCATCGTTTTTCCTGTCACAGAAAAAAATAGTGTATTATACACGGGAAAAAACATTAGATTTTAGCTCTCGGTATTTTGTCATTATCTCGAGCTAAAATCTATACTTCTTTCCCTTGTATAATAAATAACTTTTTTTACAGGTCATATGTAATAATAGAAAACATAAGGAACGTATATAAATTCAATCTTATGAGACTCAAAGTAACTTTTGCCGTTTACACGTCCTTGCTTGAATTTCTTCAGGTTGACATTTTCGAATTTTGGAGTTGAGATACCAATAATTTAGAAAATATAAAAGTAGCATGTGTACGAGCATATATAAATATTAATCTAATTGTAACGTATATAAAAGACTATAGATAAAATAACTAAAAATTGGTTTTAAAAAATGAGGTGTGCCCACCACACGACTTTCTTAGACGTATGAGCGTTTCAAATTTTAGAATCTTAAGAATTTTTTTATACAAAAATTATTCAAAATCCTATTCTAAGTACTTCTATTCTCTTAATAAATCTCTATAGAATGCATACTTTGCTAGATATTAGCAAAAAAGTCCTACTGGCTAAAAGTAAAAGTGCTACTTCCGGTCCGAATTTTGGAATTTCATATATACAAAAAATATTGCAAATCCAGTTCCAAATACTTTTGTATTCTTGATAAATATATATAGAATGCATAACTTACGACATATTTGCAAAAAATCGTTATTCGATAAGAGTAAAATTGGTACTTCCGGTCTGAATTTTGAAATTTCTTTTATACAAAAGATATTGAAAATTATGTTTTAAATACTTTTATACCCGTAACGTACTTGTCTAAAAGGCATGACTTGCGAAATATTCGCAAAAAACTGATTTTCGATAAGAGTAAAAGACCTACTTCCGGTAGGAATTTCAAAAAACTTTTTAAAAAAAATTATTTTCAATTTCAATTCTAAGTATATATGAATTCTTTATAAATTTGTTTAAACTTAGTAGTTGACGAAATATTGTCAAAATTCGATTTTTTCGCTGAAGTAAACTGCTACTTCCGGTCTACCGATTTTACTGAAAAACTAATCACATCTCAAGAGGGAGATTATACACGTAAATACAAAATTTGGAATTGATATCTACAGCGGTTTGACCGCTATCGTGGTCACACACACACAGACAGACACACAGACACACACACACACACACACACAAACACACAGACATTTTTTAAAAACCACTTTTTTGGTATCAGGCGACTTCAAAACGTGGACATCTGCAAAAACCTCGAGGTGGAAAATTTTCATCATCACAATACTTCCTTATACTACGTATAAGAAAGTAAAAAAGGTAAAAAGTAGGTACATTAAATTTATGGTGAAAAGGGGATTCATTAGGAGGTGAATGATTTGCACGTGGTCATTAAAAACGCACAATTTCGTTATATATCATGCAGCCACCCTTGATCACTAATGCTACACGCTCACTTACAATATGTCTTAATTTTAATGTGTCAATCAGTGACTTGATTTCTAATCACAGCAGAACTAGACACGTTAATATCTCACGTCACGAACAGTACAGCCAAATGTTATGTAAAATATAGGTGTAGGAAAGTAATATTTAATACCTTTATTTATAATATTTAATTTGTAACTGGCTTTCATGTAATAGTATTTTACTATGGGACGGTATACATCCAGAAATATTGATTAATTACCTTAAATTTATCATTTTGGAATTGTTCCGGCCAATCGAAATTTGTAGTGGTATTGAATCGTCGTCTTTAGTTCGTACTTTTGCCGACTCCGTTGCCAAGACGACTCGAATGTATTTTTATAACTTTTTTTCTGTGACTGGAAAAGTTTGACATTTTATCTTTCTTAACAGGTAACAAAATGTCACTTTATAAGCCGAGAAAAAAAGTACTCGTTATATATACTAAAAGCCAATTGTCTCGCTCTTTTTAACACGAACGATTAAAACGGCAAAGCTATACCCCAAAATTGACGAATTGGGGAGACAGTTTTCTGAGAACCTGGCGCATCTACGGTGGGAACGAAAGTGTCACGCGACGGGGACCACGGTCCCACGTGCCTTAGGCCATTTTTCACGTCTCCGAAGAGAGAACGAGGGCCCGAAAGGAGTTTTTGAAAATTTTAGAACGTGCAGAAAAAGAGTATGAATCATAGTATTTTGCCATAAGGCCTACGTGTAAAATAAAAAATATGGACTAGGTTCGATTTTAAAATGGCGGTGGATCGATACAGATGACCGTGACACATCAAACTTCGGATAAGGTTAAGTTAAACGCACGAAAAATTCAATTTCAGGTTATAAATTATCAAAACCGTCAAATCAGTTTGAGTTCGCGATATGGCATTTGCCGGGAAACGTCAAAATTGGCGGAAAGCACCAGTCGTGTAATACACAACACATAATGACTATCTATTCACGTTTATCGATCGGTTGTCAAGTTTAAATGTCAGAAGGCCGACAAATAAAGGGATTATGAAGAAAAAGTGGTACCTTTCAGATACGTATTAGTGTTATTATTATCAATTGTTACTATTTCTTTTCTATTTATGAATATATGAACAATGCCGACGGATATGATAAAATAAACTTAAAGTGTATTATCGCACGTAAGTACAGTGACAAATATAACGATCTTTCTATATTTTATTAAGATATATTAAACACAAATTATATATGTCAACGAAATGTCGTCACTTCTCGCGAAAGAAGTACCGAAGCAAGCCTAAATAAAGAATCATCTGAGTTTTCTTTATTTGTCAGATGTGTCCGAAACACTTCGAAATAACATAAATACATCAAATATGTAAAATTCCCATAAGCATTTATGTAATTTCGTTTATCAATTCAGTTATAAAAGAAAGCATTTAAAGTACGCGACTATGCGGGTTGGCACAAACTAATCAGAAGTACATTTTCGGTTAAATGGTATTAGGAGCCAGCAAGATTTTTGATTGGGTTTTACAAAGTATACTATTAAATCGTAATATGAAAATTAATTAATTCTCTGAATGACCTGTAAGTTTAAAACATGTTTTCTTAAAGTTCATCATGTTATGTTGTTAATTTCATTTGACAATTGGAAAGACAATTTGGTTAAGCACTGTCCGTCTGACATTTCGTTCTCACAAGTTTATGTGTGAACGAATACACTACAACGAAGTATTGTCACGATGACAGGTGGATCGACAATTTGGTTAAACATCAACTTTTCATTGCCGTATAAGTGTCACGATGACAGTCTCTCAAAAAATTTGAAGTATACACTATTTTTATCGTAAACTTGACACAAGGCATGGTATTACCAATTTTATAGAACGAATAACATGAAACAACATTTAATTGCCGAACCGTCTTGGTTTTTTTTTTGTCTGTCGACGTTCACCTTGGGCTAGATGCACACAATTAGACAATTAGACTTAGCAATCAGTAAAAACATTAACAAAACCATAAAGATAGAAACTGAAAGTGTCATGAGCTCTGATCACAATCCAATTATAATAACTTGGAACGAAGACATAACCGAAAGAACATATCACACCTTCAAGACAGACTGGGCCGGCTACAAAACAGAACTAGAACAAACCATCACTGCAGTTCCTAAAATACAAAACACTACAGAATTAGAACAGAACATAAAATCACGACAAGATAAAATAACAAACGCTGTTGAAAATAACACGATCAAAATAGAAAGGATATATAAATCAGGTAGTCTACCACATCATATTAAAGAACTAATAAAGGAAAAGAACAGAGCTAGGAGAAGACAAAACTATACTAAACAACATTCAACATCAAGTACATAAGGAATTACTGGAACCGAAAAATGTAGAATGACAAAGAACACTCGAAGAAATAGGTGCAGAGCCCTCTAAGACATGGAAAATAATCAAGGCAATCAAAAGAGAACAAATACAAATCCCACCACTTCAATTCAATAACTCCACACAAGTCACAGCAGAAGAAAAAGCAGAAGCTCTAGCGGAATCACTAGAAGAGCAATTCACTCCGAATTTGGATGAAGTAGACATGCAACACGTAATGCAGATTCACAAAGTAGTAAGCAGAGAAATACGTGAACCCCACTCCCCTAGCAACGACGCAGTCACAGCCGAGAACCTAAAAGCAATCCTTAAAGCATGAAATCCCAAAAAAGCTCCTGGTATAGACAACATCACCAACAGATCACTACAAAACCTCCCCCCAAAAGCAATAATGTCAATTCTAGCAATAGCAAACTCCGTTATCAGACTCCAAACATTCCCAAAGATATGGAAACATGCCAAAGTAATAGTTATACCTAAACCAGGAAAACCAAAAACAATACCAAGCAGCTACAGGCCCATAAGCCTGTTACCATCCATTAGCAAAGTGATAGAAAAAATAATCCTACAGAAGATAAAGTACCACTCTGACAATCAAGACATAATACCAGAAGATCAACATGGGTTTTTAGAGAAGAACATTCAACGATAACACAACTTTTACAGAACATCCAACAGCGGGAGTCTCCCAGGGCTCATGCCTGTCACCTCACCTATATACAATATTTACAGCAGACATACCAGTATCAAATCCTACAAGATACTTAAATACGGCCACCTTTGCAGATGATTCGGCACTGCTCTCAACATCAAGATGTCCGATGAACGCGGTACAGGAACTCCAAACGCACCTAGACAACACGATAAAATGGTTCAAACAATGGAGGACAACAATAAACGAAGACAAATCTCAAGCAATAATCTTTCAAAGGAATCTGAAAACAACAGGCAACAAAATAACCATCAACAACAACACTATACCATGGAGTAGAGAAATTAAATACCTGGGAATATACCTGGATATAAAGCTCAATTATAACACACACATAGCAAAAACGATAACCAAAACCAAACAAACAAGATGTCAACTATGGCCTCTTATAGGCAGAAAAAGCCAGCTGAACACGAACAACAAAATTCTACTTTACAAACAAGTATTAGGTCCAATATTCACATATGCATGGGTGCATATGTGCAAGATCAACATCAAAAAACACCAGTCTTAGAATGATACTAAATGCTCCATGGTATATGAGAAATAATCAAATAATGAATGAAACAAATACCCCAACCATTATTGACTACATCAAGGAAAGAGCGCTCAGTTTCTATAACCAGATGGAAAACCACTCAAATCAAAATCTTAAAAGAGCACTTGCTCATCAATTATCATCAATTATTATTATTATTACTATTGTATCGGTCATTTATCGTATCTTTAATGTCTTGGACAGATCTCTGTCATCTTTCTACATACAAATATACATACTGCGTCTTTAATTTAAATTTAGAGTAGCTTATGATATCAATATTAATTTGGGAATACAGTGCTATAGTAATGTTTTTCATTTTGACTACTGTCATAGTTAAGTCAATTTATTGAAAAGTTCCACAGTGTTTTCAAATTAATATTGAAATCGTAGGTTATTCCAAAAAAAATTAATTGAAGGCACGGTATGTCTACAGTGACATTCAATTTGACAATTCATTCTCGCAATAGATCGAACTGTCACCACCATGACAGTTTGCAAGAAAATTTAACGTATGGGCAACGTTTATCATAAAACTTGAGACAAATAAAGTTAGAGTACTACCAAATTTAAAAAACAAAGAAATTTATGTATGATACAACAAATCTTGATCATACAACCATCTTAGGTTTACCTGTTCGGCCTACTTACATTCAACTTAGACTAGGTGCACACGCATTATATCAAACTTGAATGTCAACGAAATGTTCCAAGTAATCAGCTTTCAGTAAATTCTATAGAAATGTTAAACATTTTATGGGAAATTTTTTAGTTAATAAATCCATTTGTCTATAATTATAGATGCCACAATAATGTATAATTAATTTCTAGAGATATTTCATTTAATTTGCATCTTCATTCATAAACTAATTAAAAGAAAATTTATAACTGTTAAAATTCAAGTGCCTCTGCGACTGGCAGTAGTCACGTTCCAAAGAAGCAATTCAAACTCGAAGAGTTTCATGGAATAACAAAAAGAGCAAGTATTCTATTAAATTAATGTGTCCTAAATAAAAAAAAAAAAAGGGGGAAAGAGTAAATTGAATAATCAGCACTTGATGACTTATATCGACATTTTATGACAAACTTTATAAACGTCATATAAATTTCTTTCTATTGACTATTGTCCCGGAAGCCCTACATTAATTGTAATTCAAAGAAACGAATACATCATGCTGATCAAAATTGGTGAACATAGTATATTATTAAAATAAAATTAAGTAACAGTTAAAGGGTGTAGCCATCTTTACTCATCTATTATTATTTTAACACCGATATATTTAACTAGAGCATACGCGAAATGTTGGTCACCTCAATATTCACGTTATGTGGCTTAAATGTTACAGGAAACGTCAGAATTGTCTGAAAAAGTCCATCTGACTTTTGATTAATGTTGGCAATTTCACAAAAATTTAATTGCAGGTTATAAAACGTCAAAACGATCAATTGATTTCAGTTCGTGATGAAATCTGAACTGCTTTCATGATGACAATTATTTCAAGAAAAAGGTTAAACACCCTAACGTCTGTCTGATATTTCATGGTTCATGTTTTTAAGCTTCATCGATATTTATTGTAGACCTTGACACAAAAAGATATGAAATTACAAATTTTACACAGCGAAATGACTAAAATATTAATGAGAAAAGTGCTATCAGATCCATTTTAGTTTGGCCTATATACCGTGCCTTCAAATACTTTCCGCATTAGAGACGGCCATGCTTTTTTTTTAATGGTTGGTGACAGTGCATAATTTTAATAGTTTGGTTATGTCATATAAATAATAATAGGCGTCTATAATTTGAATTTAAGTATGACAACTGTCAGAATTTGAAGTTTTCAAAAAATTAGCATGTACACCAACATTGACTACCTAAAAACTTCAAAAACAGCCTACTCTAATGCGGAAAGTATTTGACGGCACGGTATTAGACAATTACCTTAAAATATGATTTATATTATTATTACTAGGTGACAGACGAATCAAATTCCAATGTAATGACAATTGTTTTGTAACTATTCAATTTACTAAAGTAAATATTCCAGTCTAATTCAACAATTACTTCTACTAAATAGTTTGATTGTCAGTAGAAAGTTTGAAGTATGGGCAGCGTTCAATCATTTAATGCGATATGTTTGAAAATACACCATTAAATCAAATTGTTAATCAAACATTCTGATGATGGTTGATGATGATCGCGTCCCAGGCTGGTGGCTCTTATTTCGATGGATTGGTTCTAATCATGAACTACCTTTTTGTGTTATTTTTCCTTAAATACTAAATAAAAATCACAAAATGTAAAATACACCATTAAATCAAATTGTTAATCAAACATTCTGATGATGGTTGATGATGATCGCGTCCCAGGCTGGTGGCTCTTATTTCGATGGATTGGTTCTAATCATGAACTACCTTTTTGTGTTATTTTTCCTTAAATACTAAATAAAAATCACAAAATGATCCAACAATTACAAATTATATTCTTTTTACAGTGTGTGTAAGCAAAATGTTTACACAGATATTCCAACGTCGGTCAATATTATTTTTGGTTATTGTTTTTAGTTCAACTACCAGCGTCACTACTAAATATTTAAATTATAATAGGATAGTCTCAGCAACCGACATAGCCAGAGCACGATCTACAGGCGACGACTCAATGCCACTGCAAACTCACTTTGACAGGAACAATTTCAGAGCAGACAAATGAAACTAATTATTAATATGGAAGCCAGTTATAAATTCACTATTATAAATAAAAGTAATAAGTCTAACTTATTCTATACCAACATTTTATTTAAAACTTGATTCTTCTGTGTAATGGGCATGCATTGTTCACAAATTTGCATTATAACAAAGCTCAAAAGGTATGTCAAAAGTATGTTTGCGGGCCATGATAATTGGCAGGTTAAATTATGCAAAATTAAAATAAATCTGATATTACATTTTCAATAATGATTTAGTCCTTTCATTGTGTAAAACTAATAAAACTATGAATCTTTTAGTGTCAAGTCTTAGTATTACGCTAAATAGCATCTAAATTTCAAACTCCAACAACGAAAAGTCAGACTGACGTTAAGATTCTTTAAATTGTCGTTCCACCTGTCACCGTGACAGTACTTCGTGGACAAAAATATACGTCTATACAAGGTGTTCCAAAAGTTTAGAAAATCAAAAATGATTTCTTTTTGGCGTTTTACAGCGAACTGTAATAAAACTGTAAGCGGACGCGAGAGGCGATTCAAGCTCGAAGAGATTGATGGACAGCTAGTTTATATATAATAAAAGCGAGCGGGACCCTTTACCGCTCTCACGGATTTAGTAGAGGAGGGAAAATGCGGGTGAAAATGCGAAAACGACCTTTGAATGTTTGAGGAATTGAGGCATTTTAGGGGAGATTTTAGAGTTTTATATCGTCGGGTGTACAATTCTACTTTGTATAGGCCTATTTTTATCGCTTCGAAACGGTGGTAAGGCGGCGAAAAGAATTTTTTGAAAATTTTAGCACTTTTAGATAAAAACCTGTGCATCACGACATTTTCCCATAAGGAGGACGTGTGAATTATTTTATGCCGAAATAGATATCCCGACAAACGTCAATGTGACAGGCACTCGAATACGTATGCAAAGTTTCACTTTTAAACGTGAAATTCCAAATTTTCAAAGTTTCGAGGACACAACAAGATTCAGAATAGTAAAGTACTGTCCTTTGGGGACCTTTTAAGTGCCCATTCCCAGTTTATAGTGGTATAGAGACAAAGGTACGGGCGATTAAAAGTGCGGTTGCAGGCGGATATGTTAGAAAAATGCTTGCGATAACCGGCCATCTTTATTTATATAAAAGTCAGATTAAATTCATGTGGCAAATATATACACATGATATATTTAGTTTTGCGACAAACATAAGGCACTAAATGAATTATCGGGACGCAATTAATAAATTTTTTATATTCTTTTTACGATTGCACGTAGGTACATATATTTTCTGGCGAATATTAAAAAATTTATCATCTCCCAGTGTAGCCCGCAAGCATATATATAAATACCCAAAACAACATGTTCTATGTAAATACCTTGGTGGTCTAATGGTAAAGCCAACGCTTCTCAATACAGCAACTCTGATTGCTCGGGTTCAAATTTAGGCAGGGACAAGTACTTTTTTTTTTCGAATACGACTGATTTCAAATATGAATATTTACGGACATTTAATACGACAAAACGACGGTTTCTCAACATGATGGTCCCGGTCGCTCGAAATAAATTCTTATATACAGACTGGGTTTTCTTTTAAGTATTATAAATGTTAAAGGTTGCTCGAAAATTGATGTGCGTTTGTAAAATGTTGTTTTCGGGGCTTTTCGAAGTCGCCTATCACTAATCTAAATGTCAAAAAAAAATGGCGGAAGAATCTTTTTAAAATTGACGTATGAATGTGAAATTTTAGATATGGGGGTGCTCGGACGCCGATCACAAATCCAAACTCAAAATGTCAAAAAAAATAGAATGACGGACGGGTTTTTTGAGAATTGACGTATGAATGTAAAATTTTAGATACGGGGGTATATGTGGACGCCGATTACAAATCCATAGTCAAAATGTCAAAAAAAAACAAAATGGCAGACGAATTTTTTGAAAATTGACGTATGAATGTGAAATTTTAGATACGGGGGTCTCTTTGGTCGCCGATCACGAATCCATACTCAAAATGTCAAAAAACCAAAATGGCGGAAGAGTTTTTTGAAAATTGACGTAGGAATGTCAAATTTTAGATACGGGGGTATATGTGGACGCCGATGACAAATCCAACGTCAAAATGTCAAAAAAAACAAAATGGCGGAAGAATTTTTTGAACATTGACGTATGAATGCGAAATTTTAGATACGGGGGTGTCTTATGTCGCCGATCACAAATCCAAACTCAAAATGTCAAAAAAAATAGAATGACGGACGGGTTTTTTGAGAATTGACGTATGAATGTAAAATTTTAGATGCGGGGGTATATGTGGACGCCGATTACAAATCCATAGTCAAAATGTCAAAAAAAAAAACAAAATGGCAGACGAATTTTTTGAAAATTGACGTATGAATGTGAAATTTTAGATACGGGGGTCTCTTTGGTCGCCGATCACGAATCCATAGTCAAAGTGTCAAAAAACCAAAATGGCGGAAGAGTTTTTTGAAAATTGACGTAGGAATGTCAAATTTTAGATACGGGGGTATATGTGGACGCCGATGACAAATCCAACGTCAAAATGTCAAAAAAAACAAAATGGCGGAAGAATTTTTTGAACATTGACGTATGAATGTGAAATTTTAGCTACGGGGGTGTCTCAGGTCGCCGATCACGAATCCAAAATCAAAATGTCAAAAAAAAAATGGCGGAAGAATTTTTTGAACATTAACGTATGAATGTGAAATTTTAGATACGGGGGTGTCTTAGGTCGCCGATCACGACTCCAAAGTCAAAATGTCAAAAAAGAGAAAATGGAGGAAGAGTTTTTGAAAATTTATGAATGTTAGTGATATTTTGTATACCAGGGTGTTTGTGGTCGCTTATTACGTCTTCAATTTGACGATTCTACGAAACGTGATTGAACAGGGTTTCAATTTAACACTTCATTTTTTCTTAACGATGTAGATCCGAAAACATCAGAATAGTATTGTACACTGTCTGGATGAAAATGTTGCGCTCATTGAGCTCATTGTTTCTTTCGATACTTTAACATGACTTATGTTTAACTTTAAATTACCTTTCTCGCTCTTGGGTGTCTACCAGTTTCTGTAAAAAACAGTTCGAGAAGAATTTTAAATAAAATATACTATTGGCTTAACAAAATATATATAGGGGTGCTTCAAAAGTTTATAAAAGTGGATATTCTAAAAAGCGTCATGCCAGTGACATCTTTTTACAGAAAAGGCGTTTCAATAGGGTTTCACTTTAAAACTTGGGCTTTCTACTTTTATTAATGTTTTGTGCTCTTTTATTAACGATAGTGGATTTCGAAAAGATTGACAGACTTTTACACTTTCACATCAAAATAGTATTGTAAACTGTCTTGATACAAATGTTGGCCTTTTTGATTTTATTGTGTCTTTCAATACTTTAACATTAAATTACCTTTCACGCTCTTGAGTGTGTACTGGTTTGTGTTAAAAACAGTTCGAGAAGAATTTTAAATAAAATATTGGCTTAACAAAATATATGTATATACAGTGGTGCTTCAAAAGTTTATAAATGGTGGAAGAGTTCTTTGAAAATTGATGAGTGTTTGTTAAATTTTGGATACGGGGGTGTTTGTGGTCGCTTATTACGTCTTCAATTTGGCGATTCTGCAAAACGTGATTGAATAGGGCTTAAATTCAATACTTCATTTTTTCTTAACGATAGTAGTTTCGAAAACATGAGAATAGTATTGTACACTGTCTCAATGAAAATGCTGCGCTCTTTGAGATCATTGTTTCTTTCGATACTTTAACATGACTTATATTTAACATTAAATTACCTTTCTCGCTCTTGAGTGCGTACCGGTTTGTGCCAAAAACAGTTCTAGAAGAATTTTAAATAAAACGTCCTATTGGCTTAACAAAATATGTGTATATAGGGGGGTGCTTCAAAAGTTTATAAAAGTGGACATTCTAAAAAGCGTTTTTTACAGGAAAGGCGCTTCAATAGGGCTTAGCATTAAAACTTGGGCTTTTTACATTTATTATTATTTTGTTCTCTTTTATTAACGATAGTGGATTTCAAAAAGGTTGACAGGCTTTTACACTTTCACATCAAAATAGTATTGTAAACTGTGTGTTGGGATTTTTGATCTCATTGTGCCATTGGATACCTTAACATCACTTATATTTAAAATTAAATTACCTTTCTCGCTCTTGAATTTGTGTTAAAAACAGTTCGAGAAGAATTTTAAATAAAATATCCAATTGGCTTAACAAAATATATGTATATACAGCGGTGCTTCAAAAGTTTACAAATAGCGGAAGAGTTATTCGAAAATTGATGAATTTCTGTTAAATTTTGGATACGGGGGTGTTTGTGGTCGTTTATTACGTCTTTAATTTGGCGATTCTTCGAAAGGTGATTGAACAGTGCTTAAATTTAATACGTCATTTTTTCTTAACGATCTATATTCGAAAACATCGGAATAGTATTGTACACTGTCTCAATGAAAATGTTGCACTCTGAGCTCATTGCATCTTTCGATACTTTAACATGACTTATGTTTAACATTAAATTACCTTTCTCGCTCTTGAGTGTGTACCGGTTTATGTTAAAAACACTTCGAGAAGAATTTTAAATAAAATATCCAATTGATGAATGTTTGTTAAATTTTGGATACGGGGGTGTTTGTGGTCGCTTATTACGTCTTCAATTTGGCGATTCTTCTAAACCTAATTGAACAGGGCTTAAATCATTACTTCAATTTTTCTTAACGATATTAGATTCGAAAACATCAAAATAGTATTGTATGAAAATGTTGCGCTCTTTGAGCTCATTGTTTCTTTCGATACTTTAACATGATTTATGTTTAACATTAAATTACCTTTCTCGCTCTTGAGTGTGTACCGGTTAGTGTCAAAAGCAATTCGAGAAGAATTTTAACTTAAATATCCTATTTCTTTAACGAAATATGTGTATATACAGGGGTGTTACAAAAGTTTATAAAAGTAGAAATTCTAAAAAGCGTCATGCCAGTGATCGCCTTTTACAGGAAAGGCGCTTTAATATAGCTTACATTTAAAACTTGGGCTTTCTACTTTTATTATTGTTTTGTGCTTTTTTATTAACGATAGTGGATTTCGAAAAGGTTGACAGACTTTTACACTTTCACATCAAAATAGTATTGTAAAGTGTCTTAATGAACATTTTGGGCTTTATGATCTCATTGTGTCTTTGGATACCTTCACATGACTTATATTTAAAATTAAATTACCTTTCTCGCTCTTGAGTGTGTACCGGTTTGTGTTAAAAACAGTTCGAGAAGAATTTTAAATAAAATATCCAATTGGCTTAACAAAATATATGTATATACAATGGTGCTTCAAAAGTTTATAAATAACGGAAGAGTTTTTTGAAAATTGATGATTGTTTGTTAAATTTTGGATACGGGTGTGTTTGTGGTCGCTTATTACGTCTTCAATTTGGCGATTCTGCGAAACGTGATTGAACAGGGCTTAAATTCAATACTTAATTTTTTCTTAACGATAGTAGATTCGAAAACATGAGAATAGTATTGTACACTGTCTCAGTGAAAATGTTGCGCTCTTTGAGATCATTGTTTCTTTCGATACTTTAACATGATTTATATTTAACATTAAATTACCTTTCTCGCTCTTGAGTGTGTACCGGTTTGTGTTAAAAACAGTTCGAGAAGAATTTTAAATAAAACGTCCTATTGGCTTAACAAAATATATGTATATACAGGGGTGCTTCAAAGGTGTATAAAAGTAGACATTCTAAAAAGCGTCATGACAGTGATTGCATTTTACAGAAAAGGCTCCTCAATAGGGCTTCAATTTAAAACTTGGGCTTCTTACTTTTATTATTATTTTGTGCTCCTTTATTAACGATAGTGGATTTCGAAAAGGTTGACAGGCTTTTACACTTTCACATCAAAATGGTATTGTAAACTGTCTTAATAAAAATGTTGCGCTTTTTGAGCTCACTCAGTCTTTGGATAGTTTAACATGACTTATGTTTAAAATTAAATTACCTTTCTCGCTCTTGGGTGTGTAGCGGTTTGTGTTAAAAACAGTTCGAAAAAAATTTTAAATAAAACGTCCTATTGGCTTAGCAAAATATATGTATATAAAGGGGTGCTCCAAAGGTGTATAAAAGTAGACATTCTAAAAAGCGTCATCACAGTGATTGCTTTTTACAGAAAAGGCTCTTCAGTAGGGCTTCATTCAACCCTTGGGCTTCTGACTTTTATTATTATTCCGTGCTCATTTATTAACGATAGTGGATTTCGAAGAGATTGACAGACGCTTGCAATTTCACATCAAAATAGTATTGTAAATTGTCTTGATACAAATGTTGACCTTTTTGATCTTATTGTGTCTTTCAATACTTTAACATTAAATTACCTTTCTCGCTCTTGTGTGTGTACCGGTTTGTGGCAAAAACAGTTCGAGAAGAATTTTAATATACTATTGTCTTCACAAAATTTATGTATGTACAGGGGTGTTTCTAAAGTTTATAAAAGTGGACATTTTAAAAAGCGTCATGCCAGTGATCGCTTTTTACAGGAAAGGTGCTTCAATGGGGCTTCACTTTTAAACTTGGGCTTTTTACTCTTATTATTATTTTGTGCTCCTTTATTAACGATACTGGATTTCGAAAAGGTTGACAGGCTTTTACACTTTCATATCAAAATAGTATTGTAACCTCTCTTTATGAACATGTTGGGCTTTTTGATCTTATTGTGTCTTTGGATAACTTAACATGACTTATGTTTAAAATTAAATTACCTTTCTTGCTCTTGAGTGTGTACCGGTATATGTTGAAAACAGTTCGAGAAGAATTTTAAATAAAATATCCAATTGGCTTAACAAAATATATGTATGTACAGTGGTGCTTCAAAAGTTTATAAATGGCGGAAGAGTTTTTTGAAAATTGATGAATGTTTGTTGAATTTTGCATACGGGGGTGTTTGTGGTCGCTTATTACGTCTTCAATTTGGCGATTCTTCGAAACGTGATTGAACAGGGCTTAAATTCAATACTTCATTTTTTCTTAACGATAGTAGATTCGAATACATCAGAATAGTATTGTACAGTGTCTCAATGAAAATGTTGCGCTTTTTGATATCGTTTCTTTCGATACTTTAACATGACATATAACTCTAAATTACCTTTCTCGCTCTTGAGTGTGTACCGCTTTGTTCCAAAAACAGTTCGAGAAGAATTTTAAATAAAATATCCCATTGGCTTAACAAAATATATCTATATACAGGGGTGTTTCAAATGTTTATAAAAGTGGATATTCTAAAAAGCGTCATCCCAGTGATCGCCTTTTACAGCTTTGCCTTACATTTAAAACTTGGACTTTCTACTTTTATTAATGTTTTGTGCTCTTTTATTAACGATAGTGGATTTCGAAAAGATTGCCAGACTTTCACACTTTCGCATCAAAATACTATTGTAAACTGTCTTAATGAACATGTTGGGCTTTTTGATCTCATTGCGTCTTTGGATACCTTAACATTAAATTACCTTTCTCGCTCTTGAGTGTGTACCGGTTTGTGTCAAAAACAGTTCGAGAAGAATTTTAAATAAAATATTCAATTGGCCTAACAAAATATATGTATATACAGCGGTGCTTCAAAAGTTTATAAATGGCGGAAGAGTTTTTTGAAAATTGATGAATGTTTGATAAATTTTGGATACGGTGGTATTTGTGGTCGCTTATTACGTCTTCAATTTGGCGATTTTTCGAAACGTGATTGAACATGGCTTAAATTTAGTACTTCATCTTTTCTTAACGATAGTATATTCCAAAGCATCGGAATAGTATTGTACACTGTCTCAATGAAAATGTTGCGCTCTTTGAGCTCATTGTTTCTTTCGATACTTTAACATGACATATGTTAAACATTAAATTATCTTTATCGCTCTTGAGTGTGTACCAGTTTGTGTAAAAAAAACAGTTCGAGAAGAATTTTTAATAAAACGTCCTATTAGCTTAACAAAATATTTGTAGGGTGCTTCAAAAGTTTATAAAAGTGGACATTCTAAAAAGCGTCATGCCAGTGATCGCCTTTTACAGGAAAGGCGTTTTAATATGGCTTACATTTAAAACTTGGGTTTTCTACTTTATTATTGTTTTGTGCTCTTTTATTAACGATAGTGGATTTCGAAAAAGTTGACAGACTTTTACACTCTCACATCAAAATAGTATTGTAAACTGTCTTAATGAATATGTTGGACTTTTTGATCTCATTGTGTCTTTGGATACCTTAACATGGCTTATGTTTAAAATTAAATTACCTTTCTCATTCTTGAGTGTGTACCGGTTTGTGTTAAAAACACTTCGAGACGATTTTTAAATAAAATATCCAATTGGCTTAACAAAATATATTTATATACAGGGGTGCTTCAAAAACTTATAAATGGCGGAAGAGTTTTTCGAAAATTGATGAATGTTTGTTAAATTTTGGATACTGGGGTGTTTGTGGTCGCTTATTACGTCTTCAATTTGGCGATTCTTCTAAACCTAATTGAACAGGGCTTAAATTACTTCATTTTTTCTCAACGATATTAGATTCGAAAACATCAGAATAGTATTAAAAAAGAAAGGTTTGACAGACGTTTAAACTTTCACATCAAAATAGTATTGTAAACTGTCTTGATACAAATGTTGACCTTTTTAATCTTATTGTGTCTTTCAATACTTTAACATTAAATTACCTTTCTCGCTCTTGAGTATGTACCGGTTTGTATCAAAAACAGTTCGAGAAGAATTTTAATATACTATTGGCTTCACAAAATTTATGTATGTACAGGGTTGTTTCAAAAGTTTATAAAAGTGGACATTCTAAAAAGCGTCATGCCAGTGATCGCTTTTTACAGGAAAGTCGTTTCAATAGGGCTTCACTTTAAAACTTGGGCTTTCTACTTTTATTAATGTTTTGTGCTCTTTTATTAACGATAGTGGATTTCGAAAAGATTGACACACGTTTAAACTTTCGCATCAAAATAGTATTGTAAACTGTCTTGGTACGAATGTTGACCTTTTTACTTTCTTATACGTAGTATAAGGAAGTAGTGTGATGATGAAAATTTTCGACCTCGAGATTGTTGCAGATGTCCACGTTTTGAAGTCCCCTGATACCAAGAAAGTGGTTTTTAAAAAATGTCTGTGTCTCTCTCTGAGTGTGTGTGTGTGTGTGTGTCTGTCTCTGTGTGTGTGACCACGATAGCGGTCAAACCGCTGCAGATATCAATTCCAAATTTTGTATTTACGAATATAATCTCCCTCTTGAGAACTGATTAGATTTTGAGCAAAATCAGCAGACCGGAAGTAGTAATTTACTTCAGTGAAAAAATCGAATTTTGCAAATATTTCGTGAATTACTAAGTTTAAACAAATTTATAAAGAATTCATATGTACTTAAAATTGAAATTGTGAACAATTTTATTAAAAAGGTTTTTCGAAATTCCTATCGGAAGTAGGTCTTTTACTCTTATCGAAAATCAGTTTCTTGCAAATATTTTGCAAGTCATGCTTTTTAGACAGGTACTCTACGAATATAAAAGTATTTAGAACTTAATTTCTAATATCTTTTGTATAAAAAAATTTTCAAAATTCGGACCGGAAGTATCACTTTTACTCTTACCGAATAACGATTTTTTGCAAATATGTCGTAAATTATGCATTCTATAAATATTTATGAAGAGTACAGAAGTATTTAGAGTTGGATTTGGAATATTTTTTGTATAAATGAAATTTCAAAATTCGGACCGGAAGTAACACTTTCATACGTATAAGAAAGTCGTGTGGTGGCCACACCTCATTTTTTATCTTATTGTGTCTTTCAATACTTTAACATTAAATTACCTTTCTCCCTCTTGAGTGTGTACCGGTTTGTGTTAAAAACAATTCGAGAAGAATTTTAAATAAAATATCTAATTGGCTTAACAAAATATATGTATATACAGCGATGCTCAAAAGTTTATAAATAGCGCAAGAGATTCTCGAAAATTGATGAATGTTTGTTAAATTTTGGATACGGGGGTGTTTGTAGTCGCTTATTACGTCTTTAATTTGGCGATTCTTCTAAACCTAATTGAACAGGGCTTAAATTCATTACTACATTTTTTCCTAACGATATTAGATTCGAAAACATAGAATAGTATTGTACACTGTCTCAATGAAAATGTTGCGCTCTTTGAGCTCATTGTTTCTTTCGATACTTTAACATGACTTATGTTTAACATTAAATTACCTTTCTCGCTCTTAAGTGTGTACCGGTTAGTGTCAAAAGCAATTCGAGAAGAATTTTAAATAAAATATCCTATTGGCTTAACAAAATATATGTATATACAGGGGTGTTTCAAAAGTTTGTAAAAGTGGATATTCTAAAATGCGTCATCCCATTGATCGCCCTTTACAGGAAAGGCGCTTCGGCTTATATTAGAACTTGGTCTTTCTACTTTTATTAATGTTTTGTGCTCTTTTATTAACGATAGTAGATTTCGAAAAGTTTGACAGACGTTTACACTTTCACATCAAAATAGTATTGTAAACTGTCTTGATACAAATGTTGACCTTTTTGATCTTATTTTGTCTTTCAATACTTTAACATTAAATTACCTTTCTCGCACTTGAGTGTGTACCGGTTTGTGTCAAAAACAGTTCGAGAAGAATTTTAATATACTATTGGCTTCACAAAATTTATTTATATACAGGGTTGTTTCAAAAGTTTATAAAATTGGACATTTTAAAAAGCGTCATGCCAGTGATCGCTTTTTACAGGAAAGACGTTTCAATAGGGCTTCACTTTAAAACTTGGGCTTTCTACTTCTATTAATGTTTCGTGCTCTTTTATTAACGACAGTGAATTTCGAAAAGATTGACAGACGTTTATACTTTCACATCAAAATGGTATTGTAAACTGTCTTGAGACGAATGTTGACCTTTTTTATCTTATTCTGTTTTTCAATACTTTAACATTAAATTACCTTTCTCGCTCTTGAGTGTGTACCGATTTGTGTCAAAAACACTTCGAAAAGAATTTTAATATACTATTGGCTCCACAAAATTTATGTATGTACAGGGGTGTTTCAAAAGTTTATAAAAGTGGAAATTCTAAAAAGCGTCATGCCAGTGATCGCATTTTACAGGAAAGGCGCTTCAATTTAAAACTTGTGCTTTTTAATTTTATTATTATTTTGTTCTCCTTTATTAATGATAGTGGATTTCAAAAAGGTTGACCGGCTTTTACAATTTCACATCAAAATAAGTATTGTACACTTTCTTAATAAAAATGCGCTTTTTGATCTCATTGTGTCTTTGGATATTTTAAAATGACTTATATTTAACATTAAATTACCTTTCTCGCTCTCGAGTGTGTACCGGTTTATGTCAAAAACATTTCGAGGAGAATTTTAAATAAAGTATCCTATTGGCTTAACAAAATATGTGTATATACGGGAGTGCTTCACAAGTTTATAAAAGTGGACATTCTAAAAAGCGTTTTTTACAGGAAAGGCGCTTCAATAGGGCTTAGCATTAAAACTTGGGCTTTTTACTTTTATTATTATTTTGTTCTCCTTTATTAACGATAGTGGATTTCAAAAAGGTTAACAGGCTTTTACACTTTCACATCAAAATATTATTGTAAACTGTCTTAATAAAAATGTTGCGCTTTTTGATCTCATTGTCTTAGGATATTTTAAAATGACTTATGTTTAACATAAATTACCTTTCTCGCTCTTGAGTGTGTACCGGTTTATGTCAAAAACATTTCGACAAGAATTTTAAATAAAATATCCTATTGGCTTAACAAAACATGTGTATATACGGCGGTGCTTCAAAAGTTTATAAAAGTGGACATTCTAAAAACGTTTTTTACAGGAAAGGCGGTGCAATAGGGATTAGCATTAAAACTTGGGCTTTTTGCTTTTATTATTATTTTGTGCTTTTTTCTTATCGAGAGTAGACTTCAAAAAGGTTGACATGCTTTTCCACTATCACATCAAAATAATATTGCAAGCTGTATCGATGAAAATGTTGTGCTCTTTAAGCTCATTGTTGATACTTTAACATTACTTATGTTTAACATTAATTTACCTTTCTCGCTCTTGAGTATATACCGGTTTGTGTAAAAAACCGTTCCAGAAGAATTTTACATAATATATACTATTGGCTTCACGAAATATATTTATATACAGGGGTGCGTCAAAAGTTAATAAAAGCGGACATTCTAAAAGGCGTCATGACAGTGATTGCTTTTTACACGAAACTGTGAAGAAGCTGTAAACGGACGCGATAAAAGCGATTCAAACTAAAAGAGATTGACGAACCCGCTGGAAGCGGAGGACCCGCTGTAAGCGGAGGACCCGCTGTAAGCTGAGGACCCGCTGTAAGCGGAGGACCCGCTGTAAGCGGACGTTAGAGCTAGTTATATCCGCTAATTACGAGGTGTAAATCAATTGCTATAGATTTGATCAAGCGTGTACAAAGACGTGTTGCGTTGATAGATTAGTACACATGTTCCATTTTAATTGTTTTATTATATATTTCTTATGCAAAATATCTTACAATTTTTATTAAAATAACATTTGACAAATACTATATGCATTTTATTTCTCTTTTTAAGTAAAGAATTTTTGTGTTTTATATGGCAATATTGAGTGTGTGATGTAAACACAAGAATTTCTTGTACGTAGGTGTGTTTCGAAATGTATACAAAAGTTGTTCCACATAAGTTTTAAATTTTGTATTTTCTGAATAAAATAAACTTCTAATCTATTGTTTACAAAGGTTTTTCCAATTGAAAACTAAATACTTTTGTAATCTAAATAAATTAGATAATAAATGTACGAGGGCGACCTCAAATGTTTTCGGAATCGACATGAAAAACACTGTATTGGTATGGTTTTTTATTTTTATTTTTCGATGTAGTCTCCTCGAAGATCAATACACTTTTTTAAACGGTGTCAGTTCTTCAAGCCGTCGGAAAAGTAGGATGTTTCCAGGTCTGCAAAATAGCCATCTATAGTGGCGATGACCTCCTCATTTGGGGCAAATCTCTTTCCTGCCACCGATTTTCTCAGGTTTGGTAATAGGAAAAAGTCGCTGGGGGCTAGGTTCGGTGAATATGGAGGATGAGAAACTAATTCGTACCGCAACTCATTCAATTTGGACAAGACGATGCGGGATGAATGAGCTGGTACATTGTCGTGGTGAAAAAGCACATTTTTTCCACTGCAAACGAGGCCGTTTCTCCTTCAATACTGCATCGAATCGGGTCAATAAATTGCTGTAGTATTGCCCCGTCATCGTCTTTCCCTTCTGCAAATAGTCGATGAGGATCATACCTTGGGAATCTCAGACAAGGTCGCCATGGCCTTTCCGGCCGATGGAACCGTCTTTGCTTTCTTTGGAGCTGATTCGCCCACAAAATTTCACTGCTTCGATTATTCCTTGGTCTCCGGTATGTAGTGGTGGATCCAAGTCTCATCCACGGTTACGAAACGCATGAAGAAATCTCTTGGGGTGCGTTCAATTCTGGCCAGATACTCCTCCGAAACGGTCATACAATTTCGTTTTTGCTCTAGTGTGAGAAAACGCGGTACCCATTGCACCGAAAGCTTAATCATTCCCAAAATTTCGTGTAAAATATGGCCAACGCGTTCTTCTGAGAAGAGACCTGTTGTCTCTGCCATCTCCTTCAGCATCAATCGGCGATCGGCTAACACGACATGATGCATCTTGTCGATCATTTCATCGTTGGTAGCGGTTTTTGGGCGTCCATTGCGTGGTTCATCACTCGTGCTTTTGCGGCCACGTTTGAACTCGCTCATCCAGAAGCTGATGGTCGAAAATGATGGAGTAGACCCACCATGAACCTCTAGCAAAATATTTCGAATTTTCGTGGCCGTTTTCCCAGCCATCCAGAAGTGTTTCGATTTTATCCATTTTTGCGAAACCGCCTCACTTGCTACACAAAACACACTCTTAAATAACAACTATTGACAGTAGACGTCTGAAATTTTGACAGTTGCTATAAAAACGGTTGCCCTTGCCGACCAATGAATTCACTTTAACCTTCGTGCGCCATCTCTTGCCGATTCCGGAAACATTTCAGGTCGCCGTCGTATGAAAACAAAATACACATTTTGGTGCTGGATTGCTAAAGGGCGCTCTACATGTTTAATATTATGATGCACGATCTGAAGGTTTCTTGGCTGCGTGCTTGCTTTAGTTAATTGTTCATGTTCATGTTTCGGTACCGTATGCCATCGACGGTATCAGTACCCTTCTATATGTCTTTGTTCTTTTCATTTGATATTTTGTGTTTCCTAAAAATATATGCTTCGTGTACCTTACCACTGATTTCTATAATTGTCCATAAGTATTTGAGGTTTTTGACTTGTTCGTCTTTCTTTGCCTTAAATGTATTTTGAGTTTTCATAAATTCGTATTAATTATCATGGCTTTTGTTCTTATTTCTTGTTGCTACCTACGAGGTGAGATTAATAAAAGACCGTGCTGGTGTGATAACTCTTTATGGGGATAAATACATCTTGTTCAAATTTGTCTCGTTCAAAGTACTTTCCTTCACCAGTAACACACGATTTCCAAAGTTTCTGCCAACATTGGAATGCTTCCTTCGTAATTGAAACTATTGTCGAATTGTTCTAGATTTCGTCAAATGTACTACAATGGCGTCTTTTCTGGGTACATTTCAACAATGAAAGGGATAGATGTATGTTGCTACAAAATTTAAAGTTATAGTCGCCTTTTTAATTGTTTTTAGTAAGAGAATTGCAAACAAGGATGTACGTGTGATCTGGTGTATTATCGTGGTGCAACAGCCAGCTCTAGTTTATTCACAAGGTTACTGTAATAAGTTTCATTTTTATAATCTATTGTAACGTTTTCGGGTTCGCAATAAAGAACTCATGCAATTTATTTATTTAAAACAGTCTGTATATTCACACACGTAAAATTAATTACAATATAAAAATATAAAACTAATGTATCACACTTAAAACTACTACAATTTAAATTAACACAGGTATTTATTTACTACTACTATTTATATGTCTCTAATATTTATGTCTTTATTGCACTATAAAAACTGCACCGCTCACTATTTATGTTTATGTTTACTCTTCGACTACCACTCAAGGAACTATTTATTTATTTATTATATTTATTTTTACTTTGGTCTGTTCCGCGCAATGACTACTTAAGGACTTTCTTATTCCGGAATGAATCATCCATCGGTTCAACTGCTTTTATATACGCATACTAAACATCTGGAACACACCAGAAAAACGTTAGTGTTCTTCTCGATGTTTGTAAAACATACGCAGACATTCTGTCTCTTCGTAGTCATTCTGTCTCTTCGCAGTACATATAAAATGGATGATTTATTGCTTTACGACTTGTTTACCAGTCGCGCCAAATATTTGCCTTTCTTTTTAATGTCGACTGGTTTCGTTACACTATATTTATATCACCCATCATTAAAAGAGTCCCATTGAAATTAAATATAGGATATTCATATTCATTGCAATGTCTTAATTCGTTTCCCTAATTAGACTCTATTTGCAACCGTTCTATATTCGTATTTCTAAATGTCTCTAGCTTATGCTACATCAGTTTCTTCATGTTTATTCTTACATACACATATTGATTCATATACATATACAGAAGTTATATGTATACTGTGTACCTCTGAAGTTTTAAAACATAAATTGGTATTACTTTGATAGACATTCTGTATTTAGGTAAACGTGTTGTTAATTTAAACAAATGATTTCATATTAAGCATAATAATATATTATTCTAGCAAGATCGTTCTTTATTTATATCATAATTTAATTTAATATTTTCTAATTATATTATATTACTCGTTTATAGAAGTGCAACATGCTGGGAAAAAATGTTAAACAGACGTGGATTATGTAAATCGTTTCCTCTTTAATGCCACTTTTGTCTAACAAATATTTAAGTAAATCTAATTAAGGGGTAATTTACTTTAATTTACATACGATATTGATGTGATCGGAATTTTATGTGGTAGTAAAAATATATTAGTTATATTACCGCCCAGTAGATGATTCTAATTGTCCAGTATGAACGTCGGCAGACCCTTAAAATTCCGAGAATTCTCAAATTTCCTGGCAACTGTGAAATTTAAAGAAGAATTTTTATATAAATTCTATAAGTACGGTGATTTAACAATATTCCATTCTTAACACGTCGTAAATATTATTTGGTATTTGAAATCTAGGCGTAAGGAAGAAAATCCATTTTGTTTAATTAGTATTTGTAACCGAATTTAAGAAATTTTCCAATAAACGCCTACAACATGTATGTAATTTGTTTAGAAGCCTTTAGTTCCTTGGAAATATTGACATGTGCTCTACACACAGAGAAAGTGTGAATAAATTAATTCCATATGCATATAATTTAATATTAATACCATTTGTAATTAAATCGGTATTAAATGAGTACAAAGTGCTTTTAAGTATATATTAATACTTATTTTATTAATTTAACAATAACGGTTTAAGTGTATAACGGATAATTTAAAGCAGTTTCCAACTGGCTCTACTAAATCATAATAAACTTGTTTTCTCTATATGTAATATATCGATTATTAATAATAATCTTAACAGATCAAAATAAAATATTTAAATAAAGTAACACACGCAAGGTCTGTTGTTCTGACCAAATGAACAATATTCTAAGATAGTGATTGTGTTATACAGGTACTGCAAGAAATAAGCAGAAGAAGTCATCAAATTGATTTAAAAAATAGTACGTTCCCGGTATTTTTTCCGAATCTAAAATTTCAATTACGACTTAGTAATTAAAGCTACCTAAAACTCTTCTCTTATGTTTTTGATAAAATATACTAATCAAAAAGTTTCTGAATTATCTTAACATCCTGAAAATTATATCAACAAAAGAGAACATTTTTATATAGAAATGACAATATCTTAATTATCAGAAGTTATAAGGTTAAACACTATGCTTAGCTTAATTGATTAGATCGCTATTTAAAATATTTTGAAGGGTTTCAAGTTGCAAATTCTATTTGTAATACATCCAACTTGAATCAATTTACGCATAGAAAATTTGAACATATTTTTTATGTTTATAGAATGGCCCATGACAAGTCAATAGTTGCAGAGCGCATTTATCCATGGAGAAACAAGAATTTTTACGAACACATGAAATTTTCTCTGTTTCATGCTCTTGTAATTGGATTCTCTGTAAAGGTAGGAGTAGTGGATCTACAGCTAACAGTTCTACATAAAATTAGCAACACTTCTAAGATATGTAAAATTGCAATCTAGTCACTACTATAGTCTATTTTTTAATTAGGAGGAGTGTTTTTAAATTGAAGCGCCAAAAAGGAGGCTTGCTATTTGTCAGTTTTCGGGAAGAATTACAGTATGGAAATTTTACATGTTTACGGCCGCCATACTGTTACAACAGCTGTTGTTGTATACATCGTTAATTTTGTCAATGCGTTTCTGTTCAATTTTTTACGTTCAATCTGCGTTATAATAGTAAAATAGTTCTTTTAACAACTGAATCAACTGATATACTCTCCGTGTAAAACATTTTCAGCAAGCAATTCTTGATCGCAAATATCCCTGTTGAGAAGGCGAAAATTTGTGATCTTAGGACATCTATCTGTTGTTGTGAAGCTGAATATAGTAAATATATTCAAAAAATTATGTGCTGATAACCCCAGAATGAGGATTACTGCTATTAAAATAATTAATGCTGTAAGCCGTTACTTTGTGATAATCCATATTAAAACAATAAAAACACATTTACAACAACGTGATACAACAAAGTAAATGTGTTTTTATTGTATTACTGCTATTGTCGCACGAATATCGAGTATGATAGGTTAGTATTATAATACATTACCATCATTAGGTATATATTATTATGTTATCTTGTTTTTAGGAGTGGCACGGTCTACTGTCTATCGTACTATAGAAGAATATAAGCAGAAAAGACAAGTTATCCCACCCAAGCAAACTTCTGGAAGACACTCTTTAATAGCTGATTATGGTGAAACCGTCAAGAATTCTATAAGGCAAATAATTCACACTTTTTTATAAAAATGACCTTCCTACACTTGATAAAGTGCTGAATGAAATCAAACAGTGTGATGATTTGCCACAGATGAGTTGTTCAACATTATACAAATTGATGAAAATGATAAACTTTAGGTCAGTGCCAATGTTCTAATTAATATGCAAAAAAAATTGAGTATATAAGTACTCAAATTTATATTTTACATACTTTGACATGTTAGAATAAATATGATATATTATTGTAGGTTTATGAAGAGAAATCGAAAAAGTGTTTTGATAGAACGTGATGATATAATTAGGTGGAGAAGAAGATATTTGACGACAATTAAAGATTATCGTCGTCAAAATCGGCCAATTTATTATTTAGATGAAACATGGCTAAACGAAGGTCATACCAAACAATGAGTTTGGGTAGATGGCAATATAAGAAGTCGAAGATACTTTTACTAAAAGCAATCCAGAATATCACTACGGACAATTGGAAGAAATGTGTAGGCCATGTGATTAATGAAGAAAGAAGAATGTGTGAGTTAGATGGGTTGGTCGATGATATAATCGAGCCATTTATTATATCAGTGGGTGAAGATAGTTCAAGTGAAATGGAAAGTGATAGTGAATAATTATAAATTGTTACTGTTTCATATATATATGCTATAATTAACATTTGTCTAAATTGTTGTTCACTTGTATATAATAATAAAAAATAGTGAATAATTATATAGTTGTTTTATATGTATATGCTATAATTAATATTCATCTACATTTTTGTGTGCTTGTAAATAATCATATAAGAATAAGAACCATCTGTGTTTCTTTTTAAATTTAAAAATATACAAATCACCTTTAAAACTTTTGATTTAAGCATTTCACTTACTATGATGATTCCTTTTTATTTCAAATTTAAATTATCTAATTTTTTAAATGAATTTTTAATTAATTACTTGACTACAATTTATATAAAATCGTCGCTAGTTTCTAAACTGCCGCCAAAAAGGAATTTTCCAAAATTCCATTGTGTAAACGCGCCTTTTTATTTTACTCCTCCGAATTAAAAAATAGACTATAGCTACTAGTGAGAACGAAAAGTTAATATACCCCATACCGATTTAAATGATATTATTTACAAATTCTATCTGAAAAATTACATCTAATGGAAAGTAAAGAACCAGTAATTTAAGAAAAGAATATTACAAAAAAAGTTAGTCGCCTTCAGTCAACACAATGTTTGAATAAAATTGAATGCGTGAATGTGAGTTTTTCAAATAAAATTATTACATTCGTATATATGGCGGAATGTTTTTTTTTGTAATTTCAACTCATTTACGGAGTAAAATCAGTAAAATACGAATTTGCTTTCAAAATTTTTTTCTGAGGAGAGAAGTGCGATATTTGGTGATTTTTCATTAGGAAAAGAAAAATTACTGCTTGTGGCAGTTGTAGAGTGAATTGAGTAGCTCTAGAGCTGTTACTGCCAGTCCGTAGCCCGGACCAAGGAGAAGGGTTTGTGGGCCCGATTAGAAATATATCCACCGTAAAAGGAAACACAAGCCCAAAGATCTCTGCGTAGCCTAAGAAACAGGATGGACACATGGATGACCTGGAAATGAATTAGGACAGAGAGATGGAAAAACGAAAGCGCGCTTCGAGTTGCAACATAGAACATTAAATCTTGGAATGGCAAATCAAAAGACAATAGAGCCAAAGCAGGCGTAGACATGGTTAAATTCCTACCGCTTATCGAAAATGTGGACTATATTGTGATTCGCTACTGAAAGTGGATAAAAAAAAATTACATATCAACATCTATACACCAGGCTCCTCGAGAACAAGGTAAGACAGACGAAAGGTGTATTAGGAACTGCAAAATCATATTGATGCAATACCTACCGATCAAAAGATTATATTAATGGGTGGTTTTAACGTACGAATCGGAAACGTTCCTCGACAAGGCATAGTGCAACGCTTCAACGATGACATCATTAACAATAATAGCGACCTGTTGGTTGAGCTGTGTGCCCAAAATAACTTAAGAATTAATAACACATTCTTCAACAATACAAGTTTGAGAGAGCCCAAGGCCATCAATCGATGATAGTTTATATCACCACACGCCCACACTTCACCGCTTCTGAGATATTAGTGGCCAGAACATTAAATTCGGGAAAAACATTAGTAGCGATCGCTCACTAGTATTTGGTATAATAAGAACAAAAACTGTATTGGAAAGGAAAACCAATCCTAAATATATCGAATAACTAAATGTAGACTCATGAAATGCCGGGAGCACAAAGAAGCTATACGCAACACGACTGAAGGACAAGATTAACAGAACACCAACACCAGAAAACGACAGCTCGGATGAAGCATGGGGACAAAATGGAACAAATCTTAGAAGCATCAGATGAAGCTATAGGAACACGGAAAGATAGATTGTAGTCATCACTAAATAATAAAACACCATTTTATACCAGAGAGGCAAAGGAAATAAAAGCTAAAAAGAAAAAATGAAGTGTGGCCACCACACGACTTTCTTATACGTATGAGTGTTTCAAATTACACACAAATTGTTCTGAATTGTTTAAAATAATTTTATCTTAGAAACATAAACCTGTAAGTGTGTTACCCCAAGTCTGAATGTTAAAAATCTTTTTTATACAAAAAATATTCCAAATCGAGTTCTAAATACTTTTGTACTCTTGACAAATATATATAGAATGCATAATTTACAACATATTTGCAAAAAATATTTTATTAAAATCTATACAAAAGGTATTGAAAATTAAGTTCCAAATACTTTTATACTCGTAAAGTACCTGTCTAAAAAGCATGGCTTGCGAAATATTCGCACAAAACTGAGAGTAAATGACTTATTTCCGGTAGGACTTTCGAAAAACTTTTTTAATAAAATTCTTCTCAAAATTAATTTTGAGTACATATGAATTCTTTATAAATTCGTTTAAACTTAGTAGTTGACGAAATATTGACAAAATTCAATTTTTTCACTGAAGGAAACTAATACTTCCGGTCTGCCGATTTTACTGAAAATCTAGTAAAATGTCAAAAGGAAGATTATACTCGTAAATACAAAATTTGGAAATGATACCTATAGCGGATTGACCGCTATCGTGGTAAGAAAGTTAAAAGCATTTCTACGATAAAAAATAACGAAAACCGAAGGTAGAACTAGAAAGTAAGAGAACTGAAATAAATGTATTGGGAGGAATATATGAAAAACAGATCTCAAAAGAAAGTATGCAGCATGCTAAGAAACAGAAAGGTAGAAGCCATGAAATCATGAAAATAGATCCAATGAACAACAAAAAATGGAAAGAATATTTTCCAAACATATATAACGGGAAAGAACATCACAGTCTACAATAAGAAACTGGAATGAAAAGGAGTTGGATGTACAATAGACGATGTCCAAAAAACTATAAGAACAGAGAAGCTCCCAGAGATGATAATATAAGAAATGAATGGTTAAAGTACGGTGGAGAATATCTCATCGAAGAACTAACAAAGTGCTTTAACATTATAATAGAAAGCAGAAAGTGCCTCCCAAAATTCAAAAGGCAATGAAAGCTACAGAGGAATCACTTTGTTAAACACGGCAAATAAGTTGCTAACAAAAGTAATATTAGGAAAGAGCCTATTGTGTTTAACTATTAAAAAAAAAACAACAAGGATTTCGCTCAAATAGATCTGCTACTGACGCCATATTTCTTATCTCTCAACTTGTCAAAATTACGATCGAATTTAGCGTGTCAGCCTTTACGTGAGCTGCAGACTTGCAAACGGCATTTGATCGGGTGAAACTACATGACATGATAATAATACCAAAAGGAAATACAACCTACCAAAACAATTGACAACTATAGTAGAAGACAAACTCAAAAACAAAGAGTAAACCTAAATCAAAGAATGGGTTACCTCAAGAAATAAAAAACAGCACAAGTATCCTACAAGGCGATTTTCTATCCCCAATACTTTTTAATCTTATTATAAAGAAACTTATAGACAGCGTGAAAAACATGACAAAATGGGGGACTATTTTATGTTATTCTGACGATGAGGTGCTAATCGCAGATACTGAGGACATCTTACAGATACTTGCCGATCGATTCACACAAACGCATTAAATATTCAATATGCAAATATCCACAGAAAAGACAAAATCGCTAGTGGTCGAAAAAAGCCTATATTTTTTAAATTAGAAATATGCAACGAAATCATCGAACAAGCGATGTACTCTATGTTCTTGGCGGTAGGAGTATTGAGTGAACGGAGCAACTACAGAGAAGGCAGACAAGCGACCACGAAACCAGCTCGTGTGTCTGGATATCAAAGAGACGCCACATTGAAAAATAAATACCTCACAACAAAGAGCAAAGTAAAAATATATAAAACCATGGTATGGACCAATAATGACATATGCAGCTGAAACCCAAATCGGCACAATCAGGATTAAACAATTGATGCGAACAACCGAAATGAATACATTAAGGACGCTAGCGAGAAAAACAACGAGGTATAGAGTTAGGAACAAAGCTATAAGAGAAGAATGTGGAATCGAGTCGTCGTTGATTCGTTAAAGGAAGATGGAAATCATAAAACTAGCACGTTCAGAGGGCACATGACATCAGACTGAAACCAACGACCGACAGGAAAAAGAGATGCTTGGAAACAGGTTTTGATGTAAAATAAAAGAAGAAGAAGACGAAGAAGAAGAAGGGAAAATTATTGCGATAATCTATCTATTTGTATGCCTTCCTACATTGTATGTGAAGTAATACCATATATTAAGGAGAATATATTCAGTCTAACAAAGATTTCAGCGTGCGTCGACCCATTGATCGATATTGCAAGCATTTTTATTTCATTTTACATTCTTATTACTACGTATAAAAACCCGGAAATAGTAGTTTGCTTGAGAGAACAAGCGAAATTCCACCAATATTTACTCACCTACTAACTTTAGACGAATTTCTAAAAACTACAAGTGTATTCAGAAGTGAATTTTAGAAGAAATTTTTACTAAACTAGATTTCATACTCTCATCAAAAAAGGGTTTGCGAATATCTCACAGCTTGAAAGTAAAAAAATTTCAAAATATGGACCGAAAGTAGAGTTTCACTCATATCTAATAGCAGTTTTATCACTAATATCTCTCAAATAATGCATTCTATAGAGATTGATTATTATTTATTATAGTATAAAAGTATGGAAGTAAGACGTTTACTCACACGTTTATTAAGACGATAAAAGTATTTGGAACAACTTTTATATACAAAATTCGGAAGTCGCATATACAGGGTGAGTCATTAGTAGCCGATTCTTCGATTGCTCTTTTGTGTTTTAAATAAAAGAAAAAACAATGAGTAGAAGATGCATGGTTGCTTGTGGCGCATATTGTAAATATACTTTAAGCTCTGGAGCACTTCCGGTTTCACCGGAAATGCACGGAACTAATTTTTTTAAATGACACCATATATATTTTTGGATTTTCTTGTATTGCTTTAAATTGTCTGTTCGACTGTTTTTTCTTTTTCAAAATTGAGCCAATAGTTTTTGAGTTATTAATTTTTTTTGAAAATATTTGACCAAAACACGCGTTCAAAAAAAAATCATTTTCACATTGTTTTCAAAAGCAAAAACATTAACTTTGATGGTGCTCATAGCCAAGAAAATTCTGCATCATTTGGTAAAGTTGCACTCGACAATACCTCAAAAAACTTTGTTTTTTCAAAGTCTACTTCCTGAAATTTTCACATACCGAAAACTTATTTTTTTTTAAATGGAACACCCAGTATTTTATTGAGTCATTTTGTTCCTTTTTTAATTCTCTTTCATTTTTGTTAACAATGTCCTATACCTATCTTTTGTAATTTTTGAGATAATCATTATAGGAGAGTTAGCGGTCAATTAAAGAACTACGGGCGCTGTTCTATGCACCCAAATATTCGTCCAATAAAGGCTTGAATGTGACTGACTGCCTGAGTCAACTGTTGAAGTCTGTATACATTTATTTCAAACTTATAAAAGCATCGCTATTAGTTATCATCCAAATGAATTATTCTTATGAAGAGTTAATAGATATGACTGACGTTTTAGATGAATCTGAAAGAAACTCTTTGTTAGCATCCAGACTTTATGCATAGCGATCCCTGCTAGAAGTCAACCGAAGCCAGAAACCTTCGAAAATATAAAGTGGACGGTTGGAGTGAACAGAAAGCATTGAATATGAAAGAAAGAGCGGAAAAAGCAATAACTAAGTACCAGTACTAAGAAAATTAGTCGTCAGTTAGATGTAAGTCAAATTTGAGAATCCAGAATAATTAGGAAATATGAAATTCACCCGTAGCATATTTATACACAGGGTTAGATGAAAGAAATTTTCAGAATCGCTTACATTTTTGTCAATTGGCAGCAGATAAATTATCCTGGCTTTCTCAAGTTTTTGTTGTTTACCAACGAAGCCATCTTCTATTAAAGTGAATACGTTCATCGTCACAATTTCCGTTATTATAACACATAAAATCCCCCACTTTATCACACTTGTAAACTTTCAAAATCATTGGTCATTAAAACAGTGGGGAGGAATAATGGGTAGTTACATAATTGGACCTTATTTCTTTGATGAAAATGTTAATGGAGAAGAGTATCTTCGCTATCTACGGATGGATTTTCAAAACTTTTTGAAAACATCTTCGAATATATCAGTAAACATAACCTTTATTTAATTTCGATGTTAACCAACAGTGTCAAAAATGAAATTTTGCAACTGGACATTGCCGGAATTAAAAAAATTAAATGCGAAGCTCTTCATTCTATAAAATTATAACATTTACTTTGTTTGACAGTTGACTAAGGAAGTCGGGCGCCATCCCTGCCTTCCATTGGTTGAACGAATATTTTGGTGCATAGAACAACAGCGCCCGTAGTTCTTTAATTGACCCCTAGTAGCTCCTATAGTGATTATCTCAGAAATTACAAAAGATAGGTATAGGACATTGTTAACAAAAATGAAAGAGAATAAAAAAAGGAACAAAATGCCTCAATAAAATACTGGGTATTCCATTAAAAAAAAAAAGTTTTTGGTATGTGAAAATCTCAGGAAGTAGGCTTTGAAAAAACAAAGTTTTTTGAGGTATTGTCGAGTGCAACTTTACCAAATGATGCAGAATTTTCTTAGCTACAAGCACCACCAACGTTAATATTTTTGCTTTTAAAAACAAAGTGAAAATGATTTTTTCCTGAACACGTGTTTTGGTCAAATATTTTCAAAAAAAATTAATAACTCAAAAACTATTGGCTCAATTTTGAAAAAGAAAAAACAATCGAATAGACAATTTAAAGCAGTACAAGAAAATCCAAAAATATACAGGGTGAGTCATTTAAAAAAATTAAGTTACGTGCATTTCCGGTGAAACCGGAAGTTCGCCAGAGCTTAAAGTATTTTTACAATATGCGCCACAAGCAACCATGGATCTCCCACTAGTTGGTTTTTCTTTTATTGAAAACACAAAAGAGCAATCGAAGAAGCGGCTACTAATGACTCATCCTGTATATAGGAAAATCTTGTGGTGCTTACACTTCATTTTTCTTTTGAGATGATGTTGCGTCTGTATTTATATATGTACATGCATTAAATTACACTTTAGTATGAAAATTTGCATGTTAAACCGACTAATATATTATTGTTAATTATCACGTTTTCTCCTAAAACAGACTTTGTAAGTACCTATTAAATTAATTTTTCATTTTAAATTAGTTATTTACATGTACGCTTAATCGCAGAGTTGATGGATTCTGGCAAAAATAATCATTGTGATTGATTCAAACTTGATAAGTCAGGATAAGATACACCTAACTTGAATTCGACTCGTGCTTAATAATTGATGAAAAATGGTAATTTTATAATTACGAGAAATACACGCGCAGTGCACGAACAGGTGCCTCGATCAACTAATTTCTCCCTTCTGTTTGATTCATATGCTCTTTTTTATACAGCTCGACAAGCGTATATTATTTCGAGTATCTTGGTCTTCTGGACAAAATAAACAAGTGTACGAGCGTATTTCGTAATCACAAATTAATAATAAATTCCATTTGGGTTATTTTTATATGTTCTTAGGATCGACGTCTAATTTAAATGAAACGGAATACACACCAGTGCATTCTTTAAATTAAAAAATATACGCGGTACTTGATTATCAACATTTTACTTTATTTATAATATTCCAGAAATGCGTTAAACTTATTATAGAATATTTTCGAACATATCCACGGTATTTCTGAAAGCTCTGAAGAACTTCACTTTGCATGAATTCAACCCAGATAAGTATCAGGTTTCCTTCAAAATGTTTATTATAGACCGCGTATCGACTGCACACTGTTCTTCACTATATAGGTGGCGCGAAAGTTGTCGATTCCTTATCATTTATTTATGTGTAGTAGTTCTGTGTTAATTCGAATATATAGTATTTTTTTGTTACATTACGGAAAGAATTTAATATATAACACAGTTACTTTTTTTCTCCGTGCTAGGTATGTTTTCAATTTTCTTGAAAATGTTAATGCACCAGGCTACGATTAAGCGGTCTTAAACAAACGTGAATAATTTCTAAACTTTTTTTTCTTGCCACCCGAATGGAATTCGTTGTTACAACAAGATATACATGCATACATGCTATATATAGATTGAATAGAGTTGAAAGTGTTACAAGCAGGTGACTTTGAAACTAGAGAGGCTTTGATTATTAGGTCACTAAAGCTGTTCGTACGAACAGGGAAAGGGACATGCTCTTCATTAATTTTCTTTATCGAATGTAGTATTCCTAAATTATTAGTAAACAGCATAGACAGCATTTAATTTCCAGTTTATTATAGAAATTAGTTTACTGATTTTAAAGCATGATTTTATTTACATTAGTAGTTAGTATATTTGCGTTCATAACATTAATTAAAATATTAATAGAAACAATTGAAATAAATTAGGCAATAATTGAATTAATTATAATTTGTGGTATGATACTACTCATAGATTTTTAATAAAATATATTTTACAAATTGAAATGTTTGCATTTTAAGCAGAACTTAGTGAACCTATTAATTTCTTTAGAAACGATAAGATTTATGTTAAATTTAGTATACGACTAACAGCAAGAGTATGTGTTTAAATTTTGCTGCTGTTTCTATTATTATTAAAATAATTTATTAATGAATTTAATATATCTGGGTTAGTATAATATTGTAATTACAATAAAAAGCTTGGAATTTTTTTATCAAAGTAATTATGCATGAAAGGATAGCGTATTTTAATGTAAATTTCATCATTTAATCTGAAATTGATATAGGAGATATCAAGATTATTAATCATCGATAGCTATCATACTTCTATATTCGTAGACTTCTGATGATATTGGCGTTTACCATCTTATACGTAGTATGATGAAAATGGGGCAGTAGCGAGATTATTGCATGCTCGTTTAAAGATCCTCCCCTCTCTCTTCCCCCCTCGCCCTTCTCTCTCCTTCTCTGACTACGATAGCAGCCAAGAGGCCAAGCCTATCAATAACAAGCCTTATAAATAGGAACATAATCTTTCTCGTAAGATCTGGTTGGATTTTCAGTGAAATTAGTAGACGGCAAATACCAGTTTACTTATGAATCAGGTAGAGTATTCAAAATGAAAAAGAATACTGTTCCTGTGATGAATCGTTTAACTGTCACTGCAAGTTATTGATATGTGGATTAAGCCATTGCTTTGTAGATATATATTTCAATTGTTATTACATATACGCTAAAAGTATTGCACAAATTGGTCACTGCTGGAAGTACCGAGCACAATTTGGTTCTCCATGAAATTGCTTTAATTATTACGATCTTCATCTCTATATTCGTCAATTCTGCTTGAATCGAGTTCACTTGCTTTTTGTCTTTTTTTCAAGCCTTCTTATTATTTGTTTATTATGTTCGTTCATTTATATTTGGATAATGTTAATCACGTTTCTCAATTTTCTACTAGGTTTTTCATCATTGCTTTTGTTTCTTTCGTTTACCCCAAAAATGGTAATGCTTTCCTTTCTTGTCTCACGCTTTAACTGTTCCAGTCGCTGCTCCTGCTGTTCTACTATCTTGACCGTTGGTTATCATCTTGTTTCTAAAATTTTTAGGTTTGGTAGTAACTTATTTTTCAAAACATCAAATTAGTGTATATAAAATTAAATACGACTTAATTTTATTGTATTATTATGTTTCTCTTTTATTATTTAAAATATCAAGTTATCTAAAAAGAATAACTTGACACTTGCAAACAGTGGCGGCCCGTGTTTTTTAGGGACGGGAGAGCACGGAGGGGGGGGGGTGTCTGAGTGTTTAATATCAAAAATTAAGTACAGACAAAAAATAAACTCAATATGTTATTTAATTAATTTGTTTGGAAATAAAATCCATTCGCCGTTCCTTATACGATTACCAAAATGATTAATAACTAATTCATTGAAGTTTGGTGTTCATGTCCAGGTAAATATACAATACAATTTGACAATTTTACAGCAAACAAAACATTTCTAGATGAATTTTATAATAAAGATAAACCTATTATAAAATTCATCTAGAAATGTTTTGTTTGCTGTAAAATTGTCAAATTGTATTGTATATTTAAAAAATGTGTTCCTAGTTGCTTTAACAAGTTGTGGTACATCAAAAAAATAAAATATTTTATGTTCTAAGTAAAAGTATGGTGATTCTGGAGTAACTCCTTTTTATTTTGAATACTTACAAAAATTTGATCCGACATCAGATACTAGTGCTTGGACAGAAAGCCCAACTGCAAATAACTTTAGTATTGTATTATCCACAGTCTCCTCTAATGCTTTACCACTACATGTGCTGCTGACTAATACATAACCCACTGGCTATTTCCAATTCATATGAATGCCTTTAGCAAAAAAAACCACAGCAAATTTTGCTGGTTTATATGTTGTTTGACCATTTATTTTATGAAATCCTACAATTTCGTCTTTAGTTATATTATAAAATAAATTAGCTTTTAGTCACATTTCATCAATGCGTAGAATGCATTCACGTACTTCTGGTGTAAAATGATCAGTTATCATTTCAATTGCAGAATACACAAAATCAACACTCGTGCAGTTATATTCCAATTCTGTGTTAATCTTTGCAATGTTCTTACGCTTGCCAATTGAAGTATTTTACTTAAGTATTTATAAACTCTTGATCCCAAAAAATAGATATTTAAAGCAAATTGCTTGTACTGTATGCTGTATCTTGCAATATTCTTATTTTTATTAACTGCATTAAATTTAACAACAGTTGCCAGGTCATTTGATAAATATCTGTCACAAAGCCCTAAAAAATATTGTAAATTCTCCTGTTTAGGATAGGATTTCATTTTAGATTTAGTTGCTATAACTCGATGCTGTTTTAGAGATTTTCTCAGTCTTTCCCTTCTGGGTGTACGGGCAGAGAGATTTTTTTCTGTTTGAACTGCAACATATGGTAGGAATTTCCATAACTGCTAAAATACAATTAAAAAATTATACATTTCGTTAAAACAAATTAATTGTATGTTTGTAACTGAAAAGTTCTAAATTATTCTACGTTATACTAGGTTAAATACATATGTGTTGAATTTTTGTTCAAAAATGACTTCGAATTCTTCGGTTAACAACTAAACGTATTTTATGTTTTGCTCATAATATAATTTTGTATTGTAAATATCACTTGTGCTAGGAACATTCATAGTTTCCACACATTCTAAAATACATTTTGAAAGTAGCATGCTTCTAAATTTTAAATAATACTTAGTTCATATAAAACAATATTTTATAATAAACATTTACCTTTCATAGTTCCTTAACCAGTGAGGTTTGAATTGGTTTCTTTTCATTATGGTCATGGCTGTGAGATATAACAATGTTCTCTCTTTAAAATTCTTATTTTCGAAGGAGGTTCCTTCACTATATAAAAAGTTTCATTCAAAGTGTTTACTACAACGATGAATTATTACAAATTATCTGTTACCCAATAGCTATAACTTACCGGTTTCTTCTTTAGGAAACGAAAAGAAATTGTAGAATATACTGTGTTACTGAACATTTTTAAAAGTAAAAATACAACATCTAGGTACGCCAGATTTCTTCTTTTGTACAGTTTCCATTATTTATACCAACAACAATTTAACTGGCACCTTTACTTATTATTTTTTCGTAAATTATAAGTTATAAAATTAAGACAGGTTATATTTATACAAGTAGGTACACAACAAAAACAAAACACGCCATTTTGTTTGATTTTGCGCACAAATATCGGAATTATGCAAGTGAGGCTTTTGTCACTTCTGTTATTCTGTGATATTACGTACTGGATTGCCAGGCGGCATCACAGTCTAGTGCCCTTCGCTGACATATACCGCTCTCGCCCCGCGCCACTTTTTATCCACGCGATTTCTAATAAAAACGCTGCACTCGCGTGAGATGCCCCGGAGCCTACGTCAGACTGTGATTTTTAAACGCGCTGAAGAGACGGACTGTTACCTCTGAAAAAATCCCAAGCAGCAAAATCACAATTTTAGAGAAGGATAAAAATATATATTTGCTAATATAGGACAAGTGATTTTGCTACAAATTACGTATTTATAATTAATTTATCTGTTAAAAGAAATTTTTCACGGCGGGGGGGGGGCAGTGCCCCGTTGCCCTCCCTGCAGCAGCCGCCACTGCTTGCAAACTCCATGTATGATTTTACCTAATTCTAATATAATCAAAACATTCTTCTTGAAAGTACAAATTGTAATCAATTATTTTTAAGATGTGACATTTACTTTCATTGTCTCCAGGATACTATAAATAAGAATTTAAGTGAAGGCATAAGTGAATAAAAGATTGCTTTATAAGATTTTAGTTAGGCTTCCTCGATATACTATAGTATATCGTGAAAAACGAAAGTCAAATAGTTTGTGAGCCCGGTCTCCTTACTAATGTGACAGATAAATCTATTTATTTATAAAGCTTTACAAAAGGTGTAAATACAAAATAAAGGTAACTACAATGCTTTACATAATGGTAACAATAACAGTAACATTAGCAATAATAACTCAATTATAGCCTATTAGCTACTAAGCTTTAAGCTTGTCAGTAGCCTAGGTGAAACCAATGCGATGAGATTCCTCCAAGTCAATACTCATTCCCCTTTTCTGCCCCCCCCCCCCCATCATTTATCCTGAAGGAAGGAAAGAAAACTAGTAAAAAATGGAAAAGAAAAAGAAATTGAAACGTAAATCATAAACTCAAAAGATAAAGTACACATTATTACAAAAAAGAACATAAAAAAAAGATGTGAAATTAAATGCTGATACGCTATTTCAATGTAAGAAAGTTGTCTAATTTATTGTTTTGAATAAACATGCAAGTCATCTAGTGAATCTAGTCAATAAAATAACTTTAGTTGCTGAACTGATTAATTTTTGAAATGTTTCTTTCTCCACATTTTTATATAAAGAACAACATTATATTAAAGCAAACGTATTTCTGTTCTCGCGATTAAATATTTACGAATTTCTAGTTTCTGGAAAATACACATTTACTGCAAGCTGGAACCTCCAGGAAGTTTTTTACTTATTTTCTTTTAATTTGAGTATAAAACAGAACCATGCAACGACTTAAAGATGTGGATGTAAAATTACTTCGCTTAAGGATCCTGTGTTATCCCCATTAAAAAACAATTTCGTATTTTGTAATTATATTTATTATCATAAATTCAATATTACAGTGAAATTATCTCAATATGAGCCGACAAAATAAACAGGCCAACACGAAAATTATATTAAAATAATTTTCTACAGGAAAAGGATGCGTAGACATTTTATATGGTATACAAGATGTATAGCATGTACCTACTTGGTATATAGCATGTACTAGATAATTCGTTACCATTCAAATTTTATCTGTCAGCCCTAATAACAATAATTTAATGTGATAATAACACGTCGTGTGTACAGTTAGTGGAACCGTATTTTCTCCATACCAATTTTAAATTATTACGCTAGTGGGTGTCATGTGATGTTCTAAGTGTTGGTAAGTAGCGATACCTTTTAACACGTTATGATAACATTATATTCAGATTTTGTAATGGCCCTTCTTCGGGAAGACGAAAATATTTCGTCTTCATATAATTATCGGTTCCAATAATTCCAGGGTGTTGAATAAAATGTGATAAATAAGGAACCGCCTTATTTATCTCATAGTTTTACTTAGTCTCGTCTGTTATTACATCTGTTTGATACGTATAAATTACACCAATTTGATTGATATAATTAAGTGTAGCAATCGAATTTGTCAGCAATTATTATACCAGGCGTACGTTCCAAGAGTCACTTCTTACTTCTTTATTTTACTCATTTTGATACTGTATGCCTACATTTCTTTCAGTGGAACGTTGACGGATTAAAACAATTAGTATTGCTTATTATATCTTCCAAATTTTAGTTACATAATTTACATAATAATATCGAAGAATTCCTATCGAAAATTCTTGTGAAGTTTCTTCCATAAATAGACATACCATAAACGTATGCTAAAATAATGAGTGATTATATATGTACAAAGAACTATAATTAACTTATATTTGCGGCATGATTATTACTGAATGAACAAGCGATGTATGCATTTAGGTGTGTATATACAACTGCTCTTTTAATGCCAAGAGCTTGTTTATCGATCTCATTAATTAAACTTTAATAGCTAATTATATTTTTATTAATGCTTAATGAAGAATTAGGTGAGCATGTATTTTGAGAAGCCGGTTTTGAAATAACGTGCTTGCATGAATTTCGTACTGCATAGTTTTAATGATATGGATTATTGTTAACCTAAACTGATTTGCTAGTGTCAATTTGCATATATTATCTTTTTAATTAAATTACAAAAATAGTCACGCATACACCAAATATACGAGGTTGTTTTGATGGAAGGTGAGATTTAAAATGATTCACTTGATTTACGGCAATTATATCTTTTTAAATGTAAGTAGTTCATGGAACAAGGTTCTAGTAAATAATTAAAATAAAAAAAACACTTTTCTCTTCTATACTATTTTTTATTTACTCATTGTTAGTTTCGATTTCTAATAAACCATTTTCAACTGAATAGTGAAAACTTATAAAAGCTTAAATACATATGAATGTAATACACTCTTAAATTTATTTGTGAGGTGTAAAAATGTAAAAAATATCATACGGGTAAAAATATCTTAATGTTAGGTATAAATGTGAATTGATAGATTAAAAAAGTTATGTTAATTCTGTTAAGGGGATATTAAAGTCGATTTGTATTTGGGAATTGACTATAATTGCTTTTGGAGGTGTTGTGCCGTAGGAGGAGCCAAATGCAAGCCATCTCATTCTGATATATTTGAAATGAATGTGTTGCTTTCCGTCACCCGAATACAGAGAAAAAATACAGCTGAAGGCGCTGCTAAAATACAAATAATTCAGTACCGCGCCATTCCGGAATTTCTTAATTTATTTACTCAAATTAAACTTTTTTCCGCAATTCAAAAAGCTATATCTCACAAGGAAACATTGGTCTACACGGGAATTACATCCGTTTTGATCAATTTCATTTAATTATTTCAGATTTTGACTGAGAAACACACGTACATTTTGCTCTAATTTGGAATAAAAAAAATAGATGGTTGTGACAAAAAATTACATAATCTGACAACCTTTCCGTGTACTCATATCTGTATTGGAGTTGTACAGAAAATTTCACATTTCTATCTTGAACAATAGTAAAAAAAAAACTGATAAATTCAATATCTTGCTTTCTCGACCGCTTTAAAATCCCCTTAATGGGAATTATATAACGGAAATATGTGAATGTGAATATCAAGGAACATGAAACCTAAACGAACAAGGAGCAACAGTTTATTCTTGTTCGTCAAGGTTGAATAATAGTCAATTTTCCAATCCTTTCTTCCATCTATTATTCACATCCTCTAATTTATTAAGATATTTACAAATCAAAATTTCCTTCTCCCACTAATAAACATAAAAGTATTATTCCCCACTAACACATTAACAATATACCTTTTCCACATTTTTACTTAATACAAATAAATTCGAAATATTCATATTCCTTGATATTCACATTAACGTAATTCGCATTAACAGAATTAACTCCACTTCTTTAATTTTTCAATTCACATTTATAACTAACACTGATATATTTTTTTACCTCTATGACATTTTACATTTTTCAATCTCATTTAATATTAAATTAATTGAAGGGTGCACTGCCATTAAGATGTATTTAAGGTTCTCAAAATTTGGCTATTTAACTGAATATTGTTCATTAATAACCAAAACTAGTATTGAGTCAGTAAAAATAAATAACGAGGATTTTATTTCGTCGTTTTTATATTTTTTCAAGATATTTTTTTTTAAAATTAGTACTACAAAACCGGGGATGCTGGAATGCCATTATACAAGCTTTATAATCATCAGGATCAAGGTCTTCAAGATACCCTCTACTATAGCATTAACTTCCTGGAAGTCTGGTAAATAGAGTATTTGGTGCGCAACCTAGAATGTAATGTGTCTTTTTTTCTCGAACAATCTGGCGGCTTGTTGTCATTAGCGACATTATTTCGATATATTGGAGGTCTAATTTCGGTAATGGCAAAATTCATTTTTTGCAGAAAAGTAGGTTAATATATACTGTATTAATTTGACTCTAAGCGAGGTAGTGAATAAGAACTATTTGCATCCCATACCTAAATATCGTCACGATCTTCTTTGGCGGAAAACTGACCCAATGGTTTCTCTTGCTGGTTCTTTGTATTGGTGAATCATGTCGCCACATTTAAAGAGAACAACCCGGCGGCAACTTATAGTTTTTGAAGGAGCATCGTTGCTTGATGTTTGCTGCATATCCACATTCTATTTCTACATTCAAAATGGTTACAGTACTTTTTACTGGACATATATACAAGGCCTGTCTAAAAGTATCCGACTTTAGGTCAGAAAATAGTTATTTACGAACAAAGTGCGTGAAATCATATTTCGCGAATGAGTGACCAGTTTAAAGCGCGAGCCGAAAGGCGAGCGCTTTATGGACACGAATTCGCGAAATGTTTCACGCACGAAGTTTGTACAATATTTTTTGTACGAGAACTATAATAATAATACATATTGTTAAATACGTTATCGTTTATGACACGCTACTAATCTCTTGATATTAATTAAAAAAAATTGAGTTGGCAGCATTGATTATTTGAAGTGACATTTAATTTAAAATTATCAAATTCAAAAAATTCCATACAAAAAAATAAAAACCTCACCAACAACATGAATTCTGATAATGAAATGCAATGTACACTGTACACCGCCTGAAATTCGCGAAGCTGCCCTTATTGCAGTGAATAATTTATTACCCATAAGATCAAAAAACGTATACAAAAACACTTATACTAAATTCGTAACTTGGGCTAGATCTAAAAATATACAAAAATACTCCGAAAATTGTTTATTAGTATATTTTCAAAATTTACAATCAAATAAATCATTATGGTCCACTTATTCTATGTTAAAATCATGCTTAATATTTATGATAATACAGATATATCTAAATATGCAAAACTCATAGCGTATTTAAAACAGATAACGAAGCAACATCAGCCTAAAAAATCGGCAGTATTAACCGAAGAACAAATTACTAAATTTATTGTTGAAGCACCAAATTCTTTGTTCCTACTAATGAAGGTAAAGTCATTTCCGTATATTTAAATTCCATACAACACTATATGTATTTATAGGCTGTATTAATATTGGGTATTTCTGGAGCGTGTCGACGTGAAGAACTTTGCAAAATGTCATTGCGAGACATAGAATTTAAATCGAATTTAATTATCGTAACAATTCTAGAAACTAAAACAGGTAACAGCCGTACATTTGCAATCATTAAGCCCGAATGGATTGCATTAATTCGGCAATATGCAAATTTAAGACCGGACAGCCAGCAGCGATTCTTTTTAACATATCGCAATGGCAAGTGTGTTTGTTCACCTGTTGGTCTTAATACAATTGGCAAAATTCCAATGCGAATAGCTGAGTACCTTCAGCTTGATAGCGCAAGTAACTTCACAGGTCACTGTTTCCGAAGGAGTTCAGCGACATTGTTGGCAAACCAAGGAGGTGACTTGCTTTCAATTAAAAGGCATGGTGGATGGAAATCATCTACGGTTGCAGAAGGATATATCGAAAATTCTCTGCATAGTAGAATTCAATTGGCTAAAACAATGACCCCGTTAGAGATATCGACTCCGCCTGCCACATGTTCGACATCTGAAATACAAGATATATGTAATAATACAATCAACGTTACTCTACCTACGCAATCAAGATCAATTCAAACAAACCAGTTAATCCCTGGGGTATCAATCTCTGGTTGTCAAAATTGCCCAATCAAAATTTTTGATAATTGTTCCGTTTCAATTTCTGAAAAGAATGAATAATGGTAATTTATATAATATTTGTTGCTGTTGTGACATTGAATTACATACCTTCCAAATATAACAATTTCTATTTCATTTCCTTTTATTTTCATAAAAAAACAACGAACTGTGTAGCATATTATTAAGGTTAGGGATTTATGATTTTAAAATGTCAGTAAATTAATCAAGTTCTAGGAAGTACCAACTTTACTTTTACGCACTCGTGTTTAAAGTGACTTTTTACGCACGCAAATCGAATCGTGAAATGACAGGTTTTGATAAGCGAGTACAAAAAATATATTACTATGTGACCGAATTGTAACCCTACTCGCCTTCCAAGTAGGACTCTTGCCACCTCCACACTCTTATTCCGTAGATCTTTTCACTGCCGAAGGCACGTTACTAAAGCTTCTTTGTAATGGTGATCCTCTTCGCAATCGCATTCGGCATTGTCTCCTCTCTACTATCAAAACGGGATTCTTTCAATTTTGGAAACAACCAAACACTGTATGAAGCCATATAAAGGTAGGGAGGTGTGAAAGTCTGGAATTTCATTTTTCGTCAAGCTTTGGCATATTCTGGATCAGGTGCGATAAACCGATGTGCTACCATTTTAGAATCAGTTGAGGAACTCTTTAATTTGTGTTATTCTCATAGCACATTCTCCAAACAACTGCTGAATTTACGAATACGAATTGTTTCGCTTTGAAAATCACCAAACTTTTGAGAAAATTTGATGTAGTAATTTGCTCAACAAGTTCAGTTATATTGAAAGAAATAAAAAATCTGACAAACATTCAATCCAAGTATTAAGCTGTCTTCTTCCACTGTACAGGGAAGCGCTACCTCAGCATTACTAGTGTACGGGGAAAAACTCAAGGTCGGATAGTTTTTAGATAGATCTCGTTTATTTTCCTGTAATTGAAGCAAAGTATATAAGCTGGCTTTTTGATTTGCACTCGTTAGTTAATTATTATCACTGCAAAGCAGAAAATCATAATTAGAATTTTCAAACACTTAGAAAAACTGATTTGAAAATTATTTAAAAATTTGTATATAAAAAGAAGATATTAAAATGGTGTGTGTATTTCTGTAATACTGAGAATTTTCTGAATTTTATAGCTGCTTTAGAACATTGCTTATATTAGTTTTAGTAAAGAGAATAAATGCTATTGCTAAATCAGAAAAGATGAATACGTAAGCATTTCTTATATGACTAATTAAACTATAACCTAAAAATCCATATTACTGTTGCAATTTGTGGAACTACTGACAATGATAATAATAAACTCATATTTATTCAATAAATAAATGTAATTTTTTGGAAGAACTGAACCTTTGAACTTCATTTAAGTCACTAACAAGTGTATTTTTAAAAATATATTTTTTGGGTTACTAAAACGGCAATGATATTACAATTTACGTTATTATTATTTACAACACAGTATTGCTCTTCTCTTCAGTGCATCAAAGTAGTTAAAAAACAACAATGAAATAGAGTACATTACCCATGAATTGGATTGATTTTAAGTATTAAAAGAGTGAACTATGTGTAAATAATTCTATCAAATTCGACGTAAAACATATAAAAGTAATAACCTGTTTTCCATTGACCTCACTATATCAATTATTTAAACGCTGTGATTAAACGCCCGCCGGCGGTCTTACTAATATAAACTGATAGTTCCGCCGGCCGGCGGAATCTTTCCGATTGTAGTAACGTGTCTGCTGACTAAGGCAGTGTTTTGTGTAGAATCGCAAAACGGGCGTACTTGTTTCGTCTATTTCCGCTTATCGGCGCTTTTTATTACGCAACATAAAACTTTCGCCGTTGTCGTAACGGACATGATCAAAACCTAATTTTATTTATTAATGTGCGCATAAATATGCATCACAGACTATATGGAGACAAAGAAATTTATTAATGGGGTGAAGAAATGAAAGGGAAACTATTAGGCGACTTTTTAGCGATATCTAACTTTGATGTATTATATAAATAGAATACCGTGTTAGGTTACTTTGAGCATATTTCTTGTAAACAGAAATATAGAAAATATCATTTCATTTATGCTTTCATTATTGAATGTAAATTCTATTCTCATTTATGAGATAATTTTACAATAGTTTTACTATAGACCCCTCGTAATCTATCATTTTAAAACTATTATTACTTACATTAATTTGAAAGTTACAAGGATCGTATATCAAGTAAAGTAAAAGGTGTTTCAATTTTTCCTAACTTCCATAAATCGAAGTACTTCTTTACTTTAAGTTAAAAGTGACACCTTACTCACAGATTTACTTAGAAGATAGAACTATATAAAAAATAAAATTGGACAATTTTTATATAAAAAACCGAAACGCGCATACATATAAGAACGTCGTTTTAACAGCTCATCTTTGTCCCTGCTTTTGAAAAGGAATGAGATACTATACACACGTGTTTGTATATATTTTACATAATAATTATATGTGACATACCCTGTTTGTAATACTTCTTTTCTATTAAGAAATAACCGTTTGATTACTTTACAAACAATATATACTATCTATAACTGACTAAATATTGATTGGTTTCATTCTACAAATTACATAAAAATTATTATTCAATTAGATTTTAATAAATATATGTCCTATTAATTACAGCAACGATAAACTTGATAATAAAGAATATATCGGATAATTAAAATATAAATAAACATATTTCTTAGAAGCCAGTTACTAATATAACTAGAAAAAGTATAAGTTTTGTAAGGGTATCCTAATAAATCGTTCTTCTACAATTACAGCATTTATTTTGACAATTTGAAACATAAATACTACTACAAATATCAAGAACACATATTTCGTAGTTGGTTTGGTGGTTTGGTCAGTGTTTATTTGCTCTTATTTAACTGAATTGAAATTATAACAATAATAATTCAAGTACAATTAAAACGTACAGGAGAGAATTACTCATAAAATATAAAGTACAATTTATGTCATCTAAATTTGCCAATTCGAATAAATACGCAGATTTACACACATATTAATAAGTAAAACTAGGTTATGACGACATTTACTATAACGGCGGAATTATCACGTAGTATAGTAACATGCCGCCAGCTGACGGAAATCGACATAAGAAATACGCCCATTCCGCCATGTCTACACAGAACACTGTCTTTGCCGTCGGACACGTTACTACAATCATAAAAATTCCGCCGGTCGGCATTATTTAAGAGTATATTTACTACCAGAACCAAAGCTTTTACACATACCGATTTGGAAGTGCAAGTATTTTTGTTTTCTGAGAAGAAATAATTTTTAAATTATAATTTAATGAGGCGTGTATTATTTATAACTTACAAACTTCCAAGAAATATTTGTCTCTTTGTTTTTACTTTATAATAATAATGTACATCATAATGAATGATTAAAAATTTAAATTTATACCTTATATGTAAACAACTCATTCATGCATATGTATGTATACTAACTAATGTATATGTACATACAAAATATTATATATAAACCTACCTTCCTAAAATCAGAGAACTTTTAGGTTTACAATGTTGGATTTTGTTTTTGATTAGTAAAGGAAATGTGCGATTACGACACTGAAATATTTACATTTAAATTGTCTATTAGCATGCGAAATTATCGGTAGTACTGCTTTGAGTCTTTTATCGAAAAGTATTTTAATACGTGTATCAGCATCTTTTATCGTTAATGCTTGCAAACTATCGTCTTCAGTAGTTATTAACACTTGCGCTAAAAAGACTTCGGCTTTTCGAAGAAGTTACTTGTTTATAATTATAAGAATTATATAGAAAAGCCGACATTACTTATTCTTTTAAAACTAATAATAAGTAAGTTTCTCCCGAGATTAAAATTACTCGATGTTGTTCAGCTTCGATTATATTTAATGTCCAATCAAAGGCTGAGGACGTGAGATATGGTAACTACCGTGAATTATAAGCTACGCACTCACAGTCATGTTCATAATACGTGAATTAATAGAGAAGTGCATGTTGGTATAATCGATGCACAATAAGAACGGCGTAATTGAGAAAATTAGCTTATCAAAGGACAATAAACATTGTGCTTCAGACAGGTTCTCTTTCTATACTTTTACGCATGCACACGAGAGTAGTTTGATTAGTATAGTAAAAATAATTTAAAAACGACTTTTTTAATAAGACAATAAACTCATGGACAAATTAACACACCACTCAAATTAAACTTGTATAATTACAATACTGAATTTAATATTCCAAACAAAAGAAAAGTCATGAAAGCTTATTGTTAAATACTGTCTAGTAGCTTATAAATGAAATAAGTGAACATGGCGTTATTTCTAATCATTTTTCTAAAACTTTTTTTTTTTGAAAACAACGTCAAAAATACCCAAAGAAAAGCAATAGAATTTATGGACTTAGAGCTATTCTAATATCGTGTATGACCTCCTCTATTTCTAATTACTGCTTCCATGCGTATTGGCTTGATTGTGGTTGGCAGTTGGAGGTGTACAATGTCGATTCCTTTTTTTAATATCGTCCCATAAATACTCTATTGACTTCATGTCAGGACTATTGGCTGGTTATTCCATGAACGAAATAGCATCAGCATTTAGATAGTGAATATCTTGTCCAACCACATGAGGACGAACATTATTCTGCATAAACAAGAAATTCGGCCCCTCAAAAGGAGCAAATGACACTACATAGACAACAAGGATGTGTTCAAGATAATAATCTGCATTTATGGACTTAACACATATAGGGACCAACTCTGTGCGGCCATCGAAACATATGCCTCCCCAAAACATTACAAAGCCACCACCAAACGGGACTCTTGGAGAGATATTGCAACTAGCACATCTCTCTCCTGGCCTTCGTCAGACACACTCACGTAGGTCAGGAGATTTAAGTCTAATCATCGTTTCTTCTGAAAATAAAGCTATCTTTCAATCATTAAGAGTCCAATCTTGATGATTTCTCGCAAAACGCAATCTTTAAATTTTGTGCTCTCTGATGAGCAGGGGTTTCTTGGCCGGTTTTCTGTTATCCAATCCAGCTTCATTTAAGTGCCTTCTAATCGTTCGGGACGATACAAGAAGACTACTACGAGCTCATTTTTTAGGATGGCACTAGTCATTTTCCTGTTTCTGAGAGCGGATTGAAAACGCTCATCTATTGCATTGGTGAACTGTTTTCGCCCTTGTCCCGGCCTTCGTAATTAAGAACCTGTCTCGTTAAATCGTCTAACCACGCGACTTAAACTGGAATGGTTTCTTCCTATCACATTAGCGATATGAAGCATGGAATATCCCTCATCTAGCAAAGTTGATGCTCTTACTTCTTCCTCCACTGACAAATTTGTTCTGAGACCCATTACTAAAATATATTACACTCACACTGACACTATCAATAACAACAAAATATGGTGGCTAAAGACAACTTATCTTAATAAGCAAAAATCTCCGATGAGATTTTGGATCAAGTTTTGCCAAAAATGCTTTTATTTGCAATAACACTTTTAAAAGAAAACCCTTGTTGACAGCATTTCCTTGAACTGTCCCAGTAGGCCACAGCCTCCTAGTAAGATAACTAGAAAACTAAAAATCATCATTATTTTGGAATAACACAGAATATATTCGGTGGTGCGTTAATTTAGTTTAGTAGTGTTTATAAGAGCATTATTGAATATAATGCCACACGTCTATAGAAAAACTAAGTAAAAAATGAGGTGTGGCCACCACACGACTTTCTTATACGTATGAGCGTTTCAAACTATACAATTTTAAGAATTTTTTTATACAAAACTTATTCAAAATCCTATTCTAAGTACTTTCATTCTTTTAATAAATCGCTATAGAATGCATACTTTGCAAGATATTCGAAAAAAAGTGCTACTCGCTAAGAGTAAAAGTGCCACTTCCGAACCGAATTTTGAAATTTCATGTACACAAAAAATATTGCAAATTCAACTCTAAATACTTTTGTACTCTTAATAAATATATATAGAATGCATAATTTACGACATATATGCAAAAAATCGATATTCGGTAAGAGTAAAAGTGGTAGTTCCGGTCCGAATTTTGAAATTTTTTTTATACAAAAGATATTCAAAATTATAATTTAAATACTTTTATACTCGTAATGTACCTGCCTAGAAAGCATGACTTGCGAGATATTCGCAAAAAACTGATTTTCGATAAGAGTAAAAGACCTACTTCCGGTTGGAATTTCGAAAAACTTTGTTAAGATGATTTGTCTCAAATTAAATTCTGAGTACATTTCAATTCTTTATAAATTTGTTTAAACTTAGTAATTGACGAAATATTGGCAAAATTGGATTTTTTCACTGAAGTAAACTGCTACTTCCGGTCTACCGATTTTACTGAAAAACTAATCAGATCTCAAGAGGGAGATTGTACACGTAAATACAAAATTTGGAATTGATATCTACAGCGGTTTGACCGCTATCGTGGTCACACACAGACACACAGACACACAGACACACAGACACACAGACACACAGACAGACAGACACACAGACAGACATTTTTTAAAAACCACTTTTTCGGTATCAGGGGACTTCAAAACGTGGACATCTGCAAAAATCTCGAGGTCGAAAATTTTCATCATCACAATACTTCCTTATACTACGTATAAGAAAGTAAAACTCGTCAAACAGTGGCAGGGTATTTCAGCGCCAGTAGTAAATTAAATGAAATAGTATAAATTATCTATTCGTTTAGCTATGAATTAAGCGTTCCAAACTAACTATGACTCACCTAGCTTTGGTTTGCCTATCATACAGACCGCCGCCGCTCAGATGGAGGTGGTCGGGGTTTAGAAACAGGTGAACTAGATTAACATGGGCACCACTGTTACTTTATGTCAAAGTCAGCGTGTAAGAGACCGCAAGATGACTAAATAAATAAATGGCAAGTGATAAGATAAGTCACTAACATTCAATTCAAAACTTTCTTAATCTTGCGGTATCGTCGATGAACAACACAAAAAAAAACTCGAATAGGAAAAGTACAACCTGTATTTATTTACCAAAAAAAAAAAAAAGAAATAAAACCACAGGCTATACAAATACATTAAATATTAATTAAATTCTTGAATATCATCGAAAGTTATAACAAAAAAATTTAAAGAAAGTTAAGTAGATAAGGAACAACCTGTAAATTTGAGCAATACTGATTAAATGCTATTTTTTACAGCTGTAAATATATTGACTTATTGCTCTGACGGGTTAAATTATTTTTAATAATATTAATAATAATTTATTCAGTAACACATACAGTGTTGAATATGTCAAAAAATGTATCCACGCATATAACACAGTAAAAAAGATCCACATTCATACGCGTCAAAATCTATAATCTATTCTATGCTATAGAAAGCTTCTTTGATGAGTATCTCAAACAAAATAGTTCATTGCCTTTTTTGAAGTAAACATTTTATGTGTGAAGGTAAATCATTATACACAATTATTATTTGGGTGATACAACTCTTTTCCACAATACTTTTTGATGTTTGCAGAGGCACAAAATGTGAACAGACTATACATCTGGTCTCGTAATGATGTTGTAATTTTGCTCTTTGAAAAACCCATAGCCTTCACAAACTCCACACACTTAAGAACATATAAGCCTCAACTTCAGTATTTTTTGTCCCAAAAAAATTGCTTTGCAGGAGCAAGTCCTTCTCACACCAAAGACACTACGCAGACACGACTTCTGGAGGATAAACAAACACTCTGGATGCATGAACCGATGTTCCTCACAACATTATGCCATAAGTAAGTCTTGATTGCACATAAGCATAATATGCAGATAGACTTGCTGACTGATTTACAGATCCTGCTATGATACGTAATGCATAACTAAATGATGATATATTTGCCGAAAAGGGGTCAATATGCTTCTTCCAGTTCAATCGAGGATCCATCCACAATTACAGGAACTTAACTGCCATGTGTTCCATATTTCGCTGTTGATCTGCATAAATAATTTTTATTGGGTACTTCTTGAAACAGCCAAAGTTCAACATATTGGTTTTTTCACTATTCAGCTTCAGCCTATTTCTGTCAAACTGTGTACCACAGTCCTCAATAGTAGACAGTATTTTATTGTATGCTGCATCTTTTTTGGTTCTTACAATTACCGAAGTATCATCAGTGTACAGTATCGTTTTATGTTTAGTCTTGCTTCTTCTTATTCTTCTTGCTGGTCTTGCTTAGTTAGGCTTATTGCCTTTTACTATATGTCTGAATTTGAGTGGTCTTGATTAAGTGTGAGCGTGAGAATATGCTCTTTCAGAGGAATCTTATTTTAAGCTATAGCGAGCCTAGGTCTTTTGTTTGGCAGATAATCCAGCGCATCGTAATTCAGAGCTGCGGAGAGGGAGGTGTTTTCGTGGGCTTCATATTTCTGGTAGAGTTCCTTGGTGGCATTTTGGATGAACGTGGCGATGTCTTCAATGTTAGCGTCCTTGTGAATTTGAGCATTTCTTACGTACCAGGGCGGGCGGAATGCCATTCTTAATGATATGTTTTGGAAGATTTGGAGTTGACGAACAACGGAGGGTGGTGCATATAACCAGATTTGACATGCGTATGTTAACATTGGTCACAAAATTTGCTTGTAGATACGGAGCTTGAGTGATGGTGATAGTTTACTGGCTGCTCCCAGTAGTGGCCATAGGGCTCCTCTTGCCTTCTTTGCTTTAGAGCAAGTTTGCTTAACGTGATATGAGTAGGTCAGTGTCTAGATTCACTCCAAGGTATTTCACGCAAGGTAGCTAGGGAATTTCGGAGTGATCAATGTATAAATTGCCAATGAATGGCTTTGGATTTCTGCGGAATATGATGGCTTGAGATTTATCACTATTTATGGCTATTCGCCAAGTGTGGCACCAAGCAATGATGTTAACTGCTTCTTGAAGATTCTGTATAGCTATGGAGGGGTTTATATAGGAAGATAGTATGACGGTGTCATCTGCATATGTTGCTAGTAGCGTTTTAGGGGTTTTAGGGATATTTGCGGTGAAAATAGCATAGGGATAAGGGGATAGAGCGGAGCCTTGGGGTACTCCTGCTGTTAGGATTCTGGTGGAGGAATGAGTATTATTGATTTTGATGGAGAAGGTTCTGCGATATAGGTAGGAATGGATGATTCTAATGAGGTAGGAGGGGTAGTCTTTAGCGTACATTTTGTAGATAAGTGCCTGGTGCCACACTCGATCGAATGCCTTAGATACGTCCAAGACGACGGCGGCTGTGTTGTTGTGTTTAAAGAAAGAGTCATGAATGGATTCGGTTACCCTGGATAATTGGGTGATAGTTGAGTGACTTTTGCGAAATCCGTGTTGGTCTTCTGGAATTATTTCGTTATGATCGGAGAAGTCTTCTATTTTGTTTGAAATGGCTCTGTCTGCTACTTTACTGATTGCTGATAGGAGACTGATAGGTCTGAAATTTGACGGGGTATTATGGTTTTTCCCTGGCTTGGGGTCATGATGACCGAAGCGTGCTTCCAAATTTTCGGGTATGTTTGGAGTTTGTATATAAAATTTATTATGGTGAGAAGAAATATGGTCGCTTTGAACGGTAGGTTTTTTAACATGTGGTTTGAAATATTGTCTGGCCCTGGTGCTTTACGTGCCTTGGTGTTTTTGATGATTGTTGTTAGTACAGCCGGTTTGATGAAATCTGGTGTTGGGAGTTTAGTTTTGCAAGGGAGCTCATTCACATATATTGAAAACAAGTGCCCCAGGGACGGAGCCTTGGGGCACTCCCCTTTTTAGCGTCCCCCAATCAGAAGCAGCACCCTCACCACTATCGACAACGCACTGCTTTCTATTATCTGGATAGGATCGTATCAATTGCAACAATGTCCCCTTATTGCAACTCTTTCCAATTTTTGAAACAACACACAGTACTCAACACAGTCAAAGGCCTTACTAAGGTCCACAAAGATACCAATTGTACACTCATCATGATTCAGACTGTCAATAATCTGATGTATGGCTTGATAAGCAGCTCTAATCGTAGATCTGCGTGTGATGTAGTCATTCTGGTATTCACTGTACCTATATATCATGTTCCAAAAGGAAATCTATATATTATACCTCTAAAAATAAATTTTTTAAATATTTTTGAAAAATGTGTCAATTTAGATATCAGTCTGTAGTTTTCTAGTTTTGTAATTTCACCTTTCTTGTATATTAATTTAATAAGAAATGTTTTCAATTCATATTCCTGATTCTATACATTTATTGACTCTTGGTTCTAGTATAGTTGCAAGTTCAGGCGCACATTCTTTTATTATTTTTACAGGTATTTCACCTCACCCCTCGCAAGAGCTATCCCTTAACTGTGCAATAATGCTACATATTTCTCCTATATCAGTAGGATGCAACACCAATGATTGGTTATTATAAGGAATATTGCCCACATCTACTTCATCTTGGTTATATTATTACACATTTCAGTTGTTTGTTGATTGTAGACAATCTTTCTTCATTTGTTGTTCCTGTTACTTCAATGCCATCAGCTATCAACATCATGTTATGAAAAAAACACTAAGTTTCGCTGTAACCTTAAGTAATATCCATAGAACCCTAGGCTTCCGGGGAACACATTTTAAAAAACGCTGGTCGAACGTGTATCATACATGTTTCCGTATGCTCGAATCGGTCACTGCAGTAAATTTTCATCAGTCTGATTTTAAATTATTTTTTATGGGCTTGGCACCTAAGTCTGTATGTATATACATTATTGTACATATCTATATATTAACGAATATTAACAGACGTAATATACTGTTTTAAAAGGCATTGAAATATTGATTTCTGTAGCAGTTTTTATACTTACATACATAAATATATTACAGTAGGTATTACAGAAGTATTTATGATCTAGTACAGATAGTCCGGTTATTTAATTATGCTTATAATATATATACCTAATTAATTATGGCGTGATTTTAAGAAATGTGTTTCGGACTTGAAGTTTCTTTTAACGGCTATTACATCAACAAGAAGCACGAGCTTTATATCACGTGAATATAAATTATCTTTCAATATAGCTGTAGCAGGATTTCATTGGTATAAAAAATACGAAATAAGAATGGAAAAAACATGTTTAATATTTTTTTTTCGATTTTTTATTTTTGAGTAGTAAATACGATATAATTTATTATGTTAAACAACTCTATATGTATCTGTTTAATGTATATTATATATAATATTAAGAGATAATTATCACCATAAATTATTTTACCATAATATAATAATAATATCTTTGGGGCGAGACAAGTTTGATACCTTCGTCTATGTTGAAAATAATCTTCACATTTGATGCGAACAAAATACGAGTTTTAATTTTAAATTGGCGAGTTATGAACCCATGTTACAGCAATAATTCTTAATGAATAAAATTAAGAGTTGTAGTAATTTAATTAAGTAATTAAGTAATTTATAATTGCTATCCACTATAACTTCTTTGTATCGAATATATTGAATACATATGATATTGAGGTCTCGAAAAGATTTATTACTCGAAATATGAGATCGGACGACACATTGACTACCTACTGTATACATACATGCATGTATGAAAGAGACTATGTTAATTAATTATTAATTATTTCTTTCACTTACACAAGTATGTACGTATATGTGGTCAAGTCAGTGTACAGCATGTTTTATCGAATGTCTAATACAACCAGCATAAATAATATAGAAATGAGTTGTATGAACATTGACGTCTTGTACAAGAAATTCCGGGCTCTGTTCGTAGTACATACACACCCAATAATACAGTTAGGTTTATTCCTTATTTCTTATGCTGTATGAAAAGTATTTATATCAACAATTATTTCACTTAAACGGTGCTGAAATACAAGCAATAAATTTTGCATTTTAATGAAACTCTTGACACTGGCTAACAATACGAAAAACTTATTTAAGCATTATTTATTGCTTTACTGTCGTGGAGAATATATCTTTTGGTGATCCGGAAAAAAGTAGGTCTAGTTAAAGTCGTTTCTTGTATGCTCGAAGTAGCAATTCTTAAATTATAAAATATTATTATTTAATATCCGCCATCTCGATGGTTCAAAAATGTTTAGGTTAATCAATTTTTATTATTGCAGGAGTTAAGGTATCAGAATTATATCCTATTATAACAGCAAACACAATGAAATTGACAATTTAAATTGTTTGTCAATCGCCTGATTCGTTTTTTTTTGCGTTTAATACAGTATAGTGTAAACATCTATTTGATTACGGTAATTTTAGATTTATTGAACAACAGTTTTTGTAAAACCAGTAGTTAAGTTAAGCATAATAATATAGAAGCAATTGTTTAACATGTATACAGGGTGAGTCAACTACGCGGGTAAGGCCGATTGTGCCTTTACGAGTAAAGATATTTCGAAGCGGTTTTTTTCTTGTGGTAGCTGTTCATTAGGGGCACATTTTAAAAATATTTTGTATTATACAGAGTGTTCCATAACTTGGTGACTAACCATAGTTGTAGTTTTTTAAATGGACCACCCTATATATTATTGCATTTTTGAATTCCCCGTATAATTTTTGGTCAAAAAGTTATAAGATAGTGTAGGTCTAAAGTGTAAAGTTTTTGACTTATTCCCATTTTTCTGAAAAATTCAATGTTTGTATAAAATTATGTTTCCGTAAAACGACGTATTAGATGAACAAAATCTTTTTGCAGTATTGTTTATAATAAGAGGTCCTAATAGAAGCATGTTTTATTTTTTTACAGTTAGTAACTGCATGTGCAGGAAACTGGATTAAAATTAGATGACACGTTTTTGTATAAAAGTCAATTTTTTTAAATGGAACAGCCTGTATATGAGTTTATTTTTGAATTGTTTATTAAATTTCATGTCAGAAACATATAAAAACGTTAATACTTTAAAAGTGACTATTACAGAGTTATTGTCGTTTTTTGATATGCTTTTGTTAGTTTTTGCAAAAAAGTCAATTTTTTCAAATGGAACACCTGTATATTATTTCATTTTTGAATTTCTTAATAAATTTCACATCAAAAACATGTCACTATAGTCACTATAAAAGTGACTATTACTGAGCTATTGTCTCTTTTTGATATAATTTTGTCAGTACTATACTAGGTATATTAATTAAACCACAAAACTGACAAAATTATATTAAAAAGAGACAATAGCTCAGTAATAGTCACTTTTAAAGTATTAACGTCTTAGATGTTTTTGATGTGAAATTTAATAAGAAATTCAAAAATTAAATAACATACAAGGTGTTCCATTTGAAAAAATTGATTTTTTTGCAAAAACTAACAAAAGCATATCAAAAAACGAAAATAACTCTGTAATAGTCACTTTTAAAGTATTAACGTCTTACATGTTTCTGACACGAAATTTAATAAACAATTCAAAAATTAACTGATATACAGGCTGTTCCATTAAAAAAAAATTGACTTTTATACGAAAACGTGTCATCTAATTTTAATCCAGTTTCCTGCACATGCAGTTAGTAACTGTAAAAAAATAAAACATGCTTCTATTAGGACCTCTTATTGTAAACAATATGGAAAATTGTCCATCTAATACGTCGTTTTCGAGAAATATAATTTTATACAAACATTGAATTTTTCAGAAAAATGGGAATAAGTCAAAATCTTTACACTTTAGGCCTATACTATCTTATAACTTTTTGACTAAAAATTATACGGGGAATTCATAAATGCAATAATATATAGGGTGTTCCATTTGAGAAACTATAACTATGGTTAGCCACCAAGTTATGGAACACTCTGTATAATACAAAATACTTTTAAAATGTGCCCCTAATGAACAGCTACCACAAGAAAAAACCGCTTCGAAATATCTTTACTCGTAAAGGCACAATCGGCCTTACCCGCGTAGTTGACTCACCCTGTATATTCTGTAAAAATAAAAAAACTGCAATTTCTTTTGTATTATTGAGCCACGTATAAAATTCAAGAGCCTAAGTGACAGTATGTGTAGGAGCCGAGTTGTGAAATCAAAATTAAATATCCACAATACCAAAAATTTATTGTAAAACCTAAATCCACGTACCTGTGATTAGACTTCTCATTTGGGCTGCCACGCCCGGAGTCGAAACAGATATTAAATTAAATAGATGGTGTCCTATTTAATTTACCTAAATAATCATATATATTAAGCATAAAGTTAATTATGTATATAAGAAAAAATCACATTAATTTTATCGAATAGTTTGATCAAACAGGTCGATTTAACATCAATCTATACATTTTTTTCTAAAAATAAAAATATGGTGGACACTTTGTCCATAAAGTTCAACTAATTATGTGATTTCAATAATAAAATTAATGAAATTACAGAGTAGCGACAATACTAGATGAAACCAGGCGAGATCCTAAATTTGCCTGCGAAACTGTAATTGACACATGAATACTAATTAATATGTCAAAGATTAATGACCTTTAAAAATCGAAATTAACAAGAAAAAAAAGAATCAGTAAACCTTATAACACTGATAAAGCAACATAAAGCTCGATCTTCAGATGATCCACTTGCGATGCCTTAAAACAATAGGGTACTCCAAAAATATAAAAGAAGGAACTGCTCTTGCATCAAATACGAAAGTACTAAAAGACGTATAGCGGGTTGCTTAATCCATCATCATTATTTCTATATGCCTTGTACGTACACCTGATAAAGTTCCACTAGTTCCTCCTAAAATAATAAAAAGAAAAACTATTACCATGATATAAAGAATATTTAAGGTTAACGACGAGACATCCTCCATTTTGTCTGACATTTTGCTCATAAAATTTATTTAAAAAAATTAAAAGAAAATTACCTCAATTTGCCCAGGAAGCTTTAACAATTAAACACAGATATGGATTTATATTGGCAAACATTATTTCTTCGCTGCTCAATAAGTCAAATCTCTACCATGTGTTCTGCTAATCCATAGTGAATCATCCGGTATTTAAGATTTGTAGAAGCAATACCTCTTGATTTTTGTTTTTTTTTGTTTTGTTTAACTTGTAACCCTGGTGTTAGTTGGCTAACGTTCAAGTGACTGCTATCTTTAAATTTTTGAATAGATATGGGCTTGGAATTAATCCAAATGTAACAGTCGCTTCACCGGTTGCCGACGTGACTCACTAGTATTTATTTTCAAATAGCTTTCTTCTTCTTTATATTAACAGATTTAGTTTAAGTATTTCATCAAAATAGTACATCAACTTAATGCGTTTACATTACAATTTTCTTGAGAGTTTCTTTCACTAAGGCATAACAATTCAGACTTCAAGAATATTTAGTATCATTTAATTGATAAAGTACTCCAGTTATGAAATTTTCGAAGCGGACATTTTCATGTTATGTACCTTATGAAGAGGTTAGAGATATGTTCAATTAATAGATATAATATTGATTATATTGCATATTATTTATGTTTCAATATATGACCCATTCATAGCCAAAACATTATGTCAACGTTTCTTCAATAAGACTATGACTAAAAAAAAAATCTTTTGATCATTTATCTAGAACACCTGTATGTAAAATACATTTGAATATTGTTGTATATTCTGTTTCGATAACTCTCAATTATATATAAAATATTATGATTTTGTTTTAATTTGTTTTCGCCTATTAATTAAGTTACAACTCAACAAGATTGTTAGCAATAAATAACAACTAATCTCCATATATAATACAAATACGTACAGATTTAAAATTCCTGGCATATAAGATACATCGACAGAAAAATTCATTAATATTTATGTTTGCACTCAGGTTTGCATTGTATAGTTCAAAGTAGCTATAACAAATAAGCACCTTCGAAATTAAACTGCTTATTATAAATTACGGAAATTAACTTAAATCTAGCAATAAAGAAAGATCAACAGACTCTATCAGTTCTGTTTTTTTTCAATGCACTTAATTTTCTGTACATACGTGTCTACATTCATCGTGAAAGGCTTAGGTGTGTGTTTAGTAAAGACAATAATTGTATTTGGTGTGCCTTCAAGCTATCTATCATTGTTAACAACTAATTTAAAGTGTCTTGAAGCTGGCTCTTATCAGCGATTGCGTAATTTTTAATGTAAACATAAAAATTCATTTAATTTATAGAATGAGCTCATTTTTCTCGACATTCTACACATTAAGATGTGCTATCGCCCATTTGTATTGTCAAGTTGGGCCGTTAAAATTGATTAGCGATTCTAACTCTTTGATTAATTAAAAGATACTAAAATATATATCACACCAGCAGGAATTTAAGATTATTTAAAGCTGCTGTATACACTGATATATTTTATGAAAAATATAAAAAGACTCGATCAGATACTTATTGTATTTATTGATGGCATCCTGAACCTTTTATATATTGATGCGATGAATAATTCGTAAATTCCACGGATTTACGTTGTTAGTTGTAAACTATTATTTATCGGATATCGTACTACCATTCCAATATATTATTTTTCCTCGAAAATTTACTAAAAAATTATGAATAAAAAGTCTATTAACTTTTTAAAAATTGTTTGTGCTTCAATGTTCGGTTTTGAAACCAACTTTCATTGATCTGCTCCTAAAAGGAATTTTCTTTTCACGTTTTACGATTTTATCGGAAGTACTTTGTTTTGAATAAATTCGTATTTTCCGTAAGTAATATTAATTATATACATGTTAATGATTATTTGTTGACTTTTGGTCAATTCATTAACTAACGATGAAATCTTTTTTGGATATACACGTTTTAAGCTCAGAAAATAGCAACCGCCATTGTGTGAGTAGTGGGGATAGAAACAAGTTCTAACTTACAAACGGCAATTTTGAGTATATCGTCTTAGCATTCAAAGTTTTATTCTTCTCAGCACCGTCTTTGACGAACAGCGTCATTTATCATTCGTTTGGTATCTGAGATGCGTACAATGCAACGATCCGTAATAAATTTTTAACGCAAAAAGTTTCGTGTTCGTCGAAATTTTTAGACGTTCGAAAGCTGTTTATGACAAAAATTGTATGGATGTGAAGAATGGTCGCCAGTGAGTTCAACGTGCAAAACTCCGTAATAGAGGCGAACTGAAGGTGTTTGAAGAAAAGCTTGTAGGTCGATCACGCTGAGAAGAATCAAAGACAACTGAATGCATTCAAAGACATTGTCGGATTACGCAACAACAAATTGCTCAGGTCTGCTTACGTCTAGGTTTGCAATATTTGGCTGAGTAGTGTACCCCTCTTCTGTAACCTTTCTTCAGGACTACCGAATTTACATTTGTCTTCGGAGCTGCTCAGCATTTCAGCGTTTTTACAGGAACCTCCCTCAAGCACTTTAAACCGTTTTTTTTTGCAGCCGTATTTTGAGAAGCATTCTTTTTTGCATTTACAGTACAGGATTTGAGGAGTCCTTCAGGAGCAGGAGCTTTAGTTTTTCTGATTGGAGCAGGTACAATTCCCATTCTTCCGAATTTCTGAAAATACTGTACCAAGTCTAACTTGATGGTAGATTCGGAGTGAAAGTGGCATGGTGCTGCGGTTGTGGATGTGAGTGAAGCAATGTGCAACTTAGGTTTTGTGGCCGATCTGGAAAAACGCATTATGTTTTTTTGAAAAGCACCGTAGAGTGCAATTAAGAATTATTATCGTAGAGTAGCAATAGTGTCGGAATTTATACTTTCTTGCTTGAAAACTTGCACAGTCTGATTTGATTCCTCAGAATTTTTAAGCATCTTCAGGAACTTCTTCTTTTCTTGGCCGAAGATTACAGATGTAGTGTCACAACAGCTAAAAGCGTGTGAAAACAATATGTTATTTGCAACTGCTTGTTCGGCCTGCAAACTTTGCAGAGGGTAAACTTGTTTTGCAGTTTTTGCTTTACTGGATTTATGTGGTTTAGCCATCCTGGGGACACCAAAATTAAAAAAAAACTGCGTCGTCTACTACTCCTCATGGTGGCGTGGAAATGAGTATAAATGACAACTGATAACAACTAAATCGATAATAAGTACAATTTCGGGTCATAGCATTTATTTTTATATGTATATTTAACAAAAACATGTTTCAGACAAAAATCAGAAAATTTACTGATCATCAATTTTTGTAATAATATAATGTAATATTATTGGATGTTATAGAAGGGCGATATTGTTAAAAACCCTATTTTGAGCGCCATCTTCCAATACGGCCGAGCCAGTACCAGCCTGTCAAGATCGCAAATGTATTACATTGTTTAGGTTACCAAACTGAGTAAAATTGCCAATTTAAAAACTCATGTACGTTTTTCCAGTTAAAGCCTGGTTAGTTCCCTGTTGCTTGGCGTAGAGCGATTACATAGATTGGCGGAACATGGATATTAGGAAGACGCAGTTCGATTTTATCTTGCATGTTATCACTATCTTGCATGTTATCACGATAGAACACATGACACCTAACTAATTTCGTAACATTTTAAAACGTTATACTTTAAGATCTTATACATTCTCTCCATTAGCCAATAAATTTCAGATGAAGAATTATTGTTACCGCTTTACATTAAATGAATTAACTTAATTTAATCCTTTGGTCAGAAAATGGAAGCGCGACTATAGCGATAATAAACGAAAACGTAATAGGCCATAGTCAAGGAAATACAATTTTTAAGTTATTGCAAATACAGGTCAAATGTATAAAGTTCGGGCCTTTAAGTTCTTACGTAATAGAGCACCAGTCTACCAAATCAAAGATTACAGCTTAAAATCATGTCTTTGACAAGAAAATATTGTTAATATTATTAAAAGAAAAATATTAGACGGCATTTAATATTTTCATAACAGGAACCAATAGAGTTGAGAAGAAGATTTTTCGAAGACTGGTAGTGGTATCTGATTGTATTATTTTTGGTCATTGGCGTCTTATCCAAACTGACTTCTAACCAAGTACGATAAGAAATATACGTTCCTATTTTCATATTACTATTAACTTAATTTTACTACTTATTAAAACATTTCATAATTTAATAATAATAATGTAATTAATAATATTACATTAACAGTGAAGTCTATAATGCATGAAAGGCAAACATAAGTATGTTAATAATAATAATCTATACCAAAATAATTGAACATGATTCAATTATTCAGTAATAGGGGATATTTACTATATTTATTTAAAGTAACAATTAATAAGAAAATCTAAGAATAAATAATATCTGTTCGCATTTTAGAATAAATTTACTCGTATTTATTTATATATTCATATCTCGTTTGACATAAATGTCATATTTAGAAATCGATACTACTAAAATCAGCTTGTTTTAATTCGTTTTCTTTCAGCTTCAATGACATCTTCTGGTTAAACTATTGGTCGACTTATGGATTTTAATTTGGTCAAAATAATTCTCATATAAAGGACAACGCATGATATCAAAAATATGACCATTCAGCGTCCTTCCTTGCGCAAAAATGCCCCTAAAACATTTTAAAACAAATGCAATCAATAGTGAAAATAAAAGTACTGGGGAAATAGGTAAACTCGAGAATTACAGAAACTATAGTTATTTTGACAGATTTTAAATATAGCAGCCCTTAAAATCTGAAATACTCCGAAAACTACGGCGGTAAATTCAAATATACCCCAGCCTTCTTGTAATGTGATCAGATGAAGAAAAAGAAACACCATTTTAAGAAAAAATGGCCAAAATGGGATATATAATTGAACCTGGAAAAATCAGCCCAGGATTTTTAGTGCGTATGCAAAAATATTTGTCACTTTACGTAATTTATATCGCCCATCACTGTAATACATTTTTAAAATCTATGTGCCCGCAAAATATTAAATTCTATTTATAGATATAGCTGTCGATTTTTGGTGAAACATAATTTATATGTATTTTAAAGCAGATAAAATTAAAAAAAAACACTTGATTTGGTTTCACTTAATTTATTAGAAATTATTATTATTATTAGAAAGCGGTATGTTGAACATACCGAAACAATTGTTAGAATTATTCTAATAAATTAAGTGAAACCAAATCAAGTGCTTTTTTAATTCTATCTACGTTAAAAAAAAATTTAAATGTATTGAATTATCAATTATCTACGAAACTTTCTCGGAGGACGAAAAAGCCCACTTCAGTTATTGAGTTGATGTAAACATTCATATCTACATCAACATATTTTATTTTTAATACTAATTATATTACTGATTTTAATATGTGTCGTAATTGAGTTGATTATATATTATTATGGTACGACAAAGATACTTAATGAGGACAAGAGAGAAAAGGAAATATTAAATCTCTCAAAAGTTAAATCATCTGTTTTATATAATATTAGCAGCAAATATATGTCACCGAATTGATACATATACTACTTGAACGATGACATATTCCCGAAACATAAAATTAATAAGATGCCAAAAACCTAAAGTGCTTAAATATACAAATATGCAACATACTTTTCAGATATTTAAACAACATTCGGAACAAGAAAAATATTGTGTTAACATTTATCTCAATAATGTATCAAATAATATAGGCTTATAATTATAAAATAAATTAGGATTATTAACTGACTTAAATTCTTTCTATTATTTAAACGATTGATGTTTTCATTTTTCTTATAAAAGAGTTATTACTCAAATTTATTATAATCATTATTAAACGAATTATGGTAATTAATGTCTATACGTAGTATAAGGAAGTATTGTGGGAACGAAAATGTATGGAATCACCTGATTGCAAAAAATTGGTTTTTGCAGTTATGCCTGTGTTTGACTGTGAGTGATAACGATAGCGGCGAAAAAGGCGAAGCTATCAATACGAAATTTTATATTTAAAGGTATAATATTCCTCTAAGAGTAATCGGCTAAATCGTTAAAACGATAGTAGTAGTAGGTATAAAATCAAATTTTACCAATAAAAAAGTTACTTAAAAGTGAATTTGAGTAAAAAAATATAAAACCTAATTTGGAGCAACAAAAAAATTTAATTTATATTGGCATTAACAGTTTTAGTCTTATTGAAAAGCAACTCTATACAGATTTATTAAGGAGCAAGAATTTTTGTGATTTAGTGATGTGGTGTCCATACTTTCGTATTGGAACCTAATATTATTAGCTTTCATATTCATTATAATTATTATTAAACAAATAAATCCTGGTCATTTTCGTTTAGGTACATTACTATACCAATATTTTGTAATCTATAAGCTTAGAAAATATTTAATGTTTTTAAATTCGATAAATCAGTTAAACAAATACCATATTCAGATATCTAATTCTTTGAATTATTCGATAGTCTTATACAAAATTATTTGAATAATGGATATTCTTTTTCAAATACCTGAATCAAGATCACGTTCAAAGCGGGCACACATTGTACCAATTATACGTGAATACCATAATAATAAATATAATTAAGTCAATTATAATAATGATATATTCATCATTGTAGTAGGTACATATCGGAACCAATCTTTACCGGTTGGTAGTTACTTATTGATTAATTTCATGCCGTTTTTAAATTAATAGGCGAGGAAAATACGTTTACTGAAAGAACCAGGTGAAAGTTCAATTAAAAATAGCTCCTGCTGCGGTAGTGCGGTAGTGCACACTAATCTTTCGAAAAGATCTTAACGATGTAATTGGGCTACCAAGTACGAGTAATTGTTCCAATATATGCCTTTAATACGATTATCACTATCCAACATTTATCATTTATAGATTTTGACGTATATTTACTCTTATTACTTATATATTAAGCGTCTAATTATATCTGGATTCATATATTATAAATGTAGACCAAATACTCTGGCATAATGTTTTGAAATAATAATATGAGAAATACTTATAATTAATTTTATACTCACCTACCAATAAACTTGATTAAAACCAAATATATTATGAATTAGTATTAAAAAATTAAATTACAGTCAGCGGTCACTAGGTAGTAGATTTGATGCAATACGTCATATTAGCGTAACGTAACATTTCCAGAATTGCCAAAAATATCAGCGCTATGTTATGATACTAACCCGCTGTTATCATAATATATTCAATGTCCACTGAATTATGTTTATGTAATTTGTTTCACGGCTCGTCGTATATATACAAACTAAATATTTAAATTTATTTAAATTTAAATAAATAACAAAGGGGATTAACTTTTCTTATTGAAATCTCAAAATGATATTTAGAATTTAATAAATCATCTACCCAAACTACCAACATTTTGATATCGTCGGTTTTTGTGTCATTTTCAACAATTAGATGCAAATAAGTACTAGTAAGTATGGCTGAATACTAACTAATCAAAGTTGAATAAAATATTTTTGTAATTATCACGGAAGAGATTTATTGGTAATAGCCAGTTGCATGCACTATTTAATAAGGCAGTTTTCTGAGAGAACTTAGTAGTTTGAGTCATTAGTGATCAATATTGCTTTATCACTTAATTGTATTAGTGCTTTCTATGATACTTTGAAACCCTTCACGCTTAATATTGAGCACCCATATACTGCAAATATTAGCCTCTTAGAAATATCGTTCATTATTTTATTAGAATTATGATAAATATTACTTACCTATAGTTCTATATGTATGAGGATAGGTTTAATTTATTTGAGAAAGATATCTCTAATATTACAATTTTTTTCTAAAATAGTGTATTACAATGCGTTTGTAATAATTCCCGCTGCGGCCATCAGCATATTTTAGGTTTTCAAGTTTTATAATTTCTACTCCTGTGTGTATTCAAATTGTCAAATTTGACATTAGAATCCTATAATCGCAGTTTAAAGGGTTTTCTAGCAGTTATTTATAAAATTATGGTCAACTATTTTACTTTAACATAATATCGTTTTAAAATTACAAGTTAATAATGCTGTTTCATCATATTGGCAATGCTATAGTTGCACATAAGCGTGCTCATATGATTATAAAGTGTTATTTAATTTAAAAATTAAATATTTAGACAAGATATTAGCGATAGAATAACTGAAGGAGGACATTCCATGTTCGCGATTTAATAACATGATAATTTCTAAATCGCAGAGCGTAGGTCAATTACAAACACCTATTACATCCTGTCAAATTAAATCCAAACATATTTCAAAGGACAAATAATATTGACTATTCCGGAAAAAGTGCGCGCGATAATGGATGGCTGCGTAAATGGATCATTGAGAATTCAATTGAAGGCAACACGGAGCAGGTAGACGATGAGCTACCATAGATGAAGAGGACAGAACCTTATCATAATATGTGCGGGAGGGTGGTTTTTCTGCTAGTACAAGCACTGCACTAAGAAGACTGCTCTCTACCGGCTTAAAAAGTTATACTGCGGTGGTGAAACCTTCACTAACGGAAAGATATCGATATGATAGGTTAATATTTGCGCAAACCTTCTACCGCATGGACAGACATTTTTGGCGGTTGGTAATTATCTCCGATGAATCAATTTTTCAATCGTCTTCTTACACAAAAAAAAAACGGTTAATCGTGAGAAAGGGCAAAGATATAAGCCAAGATATATTTATGAACAGTCGATTAGTGACCGGTTTTCTGTAGGCGTTTGATGTTGGATGCTATTTGAAGGGTCAGGAGTTATATGGAAAACAGAGGGCCATTTAAACGGTACGCAATATAAGGATATACTAGCTAATGTCATGTAGCCTATTGTTACTCTACTGTGTGACAACTTACTGTTTCAATCAGATTTATTCATCGATACATAAATCCTGAGTGGTTCAGCAGTGAATCGAAACTGCATATATTGAAACTCTATCCTGGCCCCTAAAAGTCCAGATTTAAATCCTCTGAAAAATCTCTGGGGATTTATGAAAAAGAGAATCTGATAATGTATACTACAATTCAAAATAATTATGGAGTGATATTGAAACTACCTGGGAAAGCTTGTCTACAGCATGCCGTCTCGTTTAGCAGAAGTAGTAGAAAATAACCGAGGGTGGACATAATATTAATTAATTTATGCATTTTAAACTTAAACTTTATTATGCCTTTACATTATTTTTTATTACTTTTTATCACGTTTTTTTTGATATATGAAGTTTTGGGTAAATATCTCATATCCCAATAATTGCCAAAAATATAAAATGCTCTAAATATGCAAAAATATCAGCTAAACATTAAATCAATAAAAGGAAATATAAATTCTCTTATACATGTGTATAATCTCAACGCTAGAAATCCATATGAAACTAAACACATTATTCAATATGTATAGAGGTATTATTCCTAAAAATTAAAGATAGGTACGCTTTTGTGGAAATCTTTTATTGCAACTAAATGTACATAAGAAGTTCAATTAGTTACTACTGAATTAATTAGATTTTTAAAATAAAATACATGAGGTTGTTATGAAAAAGATACGATGCTTATTACAGTTGTAAAAGTATTTATAGTACAAATAGAATCATCTTAGTTTAAATCGTATGTTAAAAAATTTTAATACTTCAAATACCATAAATTTATCAGAATATTGACGTTATTTTTGGATCTCACAAATAATTACTTTGGAAAGTTAGTTATTGAGGAAAAAATACAACAAACGTTATATAAATACTAAGCTATATTGTCCACATGTATGGCATTTTATACATGTACACAATATTTTTATGTTTCCAAAAATTTTGACTTCTTTTGAAATTTGAGGTGAATCAAAATACAAAACAATAATCTTCGTTATCTAAGTTTTTCTACGATGTACGGAAATAATAAGGATTTTTTGAAGAAATATACCTTCCAGAATTTTAGATTGTCGTAACATTCCAAATAATGTCAAAAACCTTAGATGGTCAACGATTATTAAGTCCTCTCAATGTTGTTCGTTGATGGATGCTTCGACTATCGACAATATTGGCAGCTGATCTCTGTCTACATGACTTGAATCAACCAGCAATGATAGTTTAGTATACGCCTCCTATTTTGTACTATTTAAAAATTCGCTTTCACTTATTTTACTGACTCTGTCTGGTGTTTTATATTTAAAAAGGCTGCTTAATTTTCCCCCTTGGTGTGCATGATTAAATTCGCTACCTTCATGAATGTGAAACGAATAGCTTTTAAATTAATATTTTCTGCTTAATATTTTTTTAAACAATGTGTTAAATATTTTGAAAAAAATTATTTATTAGCTTTTTTAAAATTATGTGTTTCCAAATAACATTTGGAACAAAAATGTACCTCTATAATATTTTCGACCTTGCTAAAATCGTATTAAATTTGATCAAAGTCTGACAATGGAATTGCCCATGATCCGCTTATTAAATTATTATTTTATTGTTATAAACCCAGGAGTTACTAGATATATTTTCATTAAGTTTCTGCTTATCTAATATATCTATCAGTAGCGATTTTTCGCCGAAATTCGCTACCTTCATGAATGTGATCCGAATAACTTTTAAATCAATATTTTCTACACAATTTTATCTTAAACGTTGTGTTAAATATTTTGAAAAAAATAATTTATTATCTTTTCTAAAATTGTTGATGTGCCTCAAAATAATAAACTGCGTACCATCCCTGAATAAAAATGAACTAAGTTTTTACTTAATAAATATAATAACATTATTTGTTAAACTTTCTTCTGCACAGTATTTTTGATTTGTATGCATCTGTTTCCTAATAACATTTGAAACATAAATCTACCTCTATAATATTTTCGACCTTGCTAAAATCCTATCAGATTTGATCAAAGTCTGACTGAATGAAATTGCCGATGATCCGCAATTAAATTATTATTTTATTGGTATGAACCCAGGAGCTATTAGATATGTTTTCATTAAGTTTTTGCTTATCTCGAATATCTATCAGTAGCGATTTTTCGCCGAAGTGTTTTGTGTTTTGTATAAAGACAATGTAAACAATAGACATAATTGTCAATGAAATGCTTCGGCAGCAGATGTCAGCTGTATTATTCGTACAACAAATTGATAATTAAGAACAAAATATAACACATGAATTGAAACGGTGGAAATAGCTTCTGACATTTGTTTTTAAAATTTTGCATGTTTTAACTATAAAATGAATACATTTATATTATAATATTGGATTGTTCGTACAAAATAAAGAAATGAACGAAATGAAAAAAGACGATCTTCAGTCGGTGTGATATCATTCAAGGTATTTTAATTAAGTTATAATATTAACCTGAATATAAAGCAATTCTATTTCTTTTACTCCTTTTTCTAAAGACTGACTGTAACGTATTAACACAAAAACCATTGAGTTTAGGATTTTATTGCGTTTTTATAGACATTAATCGGGCGATTAAAAGAATAATAAAATGATAAATTGATACCTGAATGGTCTTTAATACTTAATTACGTTAGGTTTCATTATGTAATATTGTACAGTAAAATTAATGGACAACATTATACTGGAATAAGTATATTTTATAGTTTCTTATACTTGAACTTGGGGTAAGCGCTCAAATATTTATAATCGATAATGTGATAGAAATATTAGAATTAACATTGAACAGACAATAAATCACTATTATTTCTAATTGTGTCTATTGTAACTAGAAATGGAAGCTAATAAAGTAAACTACTGATTGTAGTAACGGTCAAGTTCATATATCTATAAATTTTATATTTTCTTAGTTCATCGAGCAATTAAGGCTTTTGGCTGTGAAACTAAGTATTTCTATGTAGAATTTCTTCTAATTTTGAATAATTTATAGGTGTCTACGAAATACATAGGAAAAACGACTTTTTATTTGTATTGTTGCCTTGTTTTCTAGAAGCAATAGCTATTCAGCAACTGTTCTAAAACTAGAATGAATTGACTAAGAGTTATTGCTAAAAGTTATAGTTATACTAAAAATTAAATATTAGTTTTTACATTTGACACTTTACTATTTGTGTAATTTCACCACGAAATGTTGTTCATTCTTATTAGGTTTTGTATATAAATACGCTAACAGAATGATAAAATTAACAATATATCTTGTCAATTTTATCATTGAGTTAGCATCTTTGCCTTAAATTACATAAGATAAAGATAACACACCAGGTAAATATTTTGCAAAAAGTGTGTAGGTATGCACGGAATGATATCTCACACAACATATATTTTTACTTTACTTTAGTTTTGGTAAAGAAATTTTATTCTATATTTGTGTAATATAGTATATAAGAAAATTTCCAATGTATTCTGTGTTATTTCATACACTCTTCATTTGATTTCAATTAATAGCAAAAACAAGACAATTTGCAGAATCTGCAAATATTGTCCAAATGTAGTTCTACTTCAGATATTGTACAAAAGGATGGTGCTTGTAATTCCTAAGAAGAAGAATAACTGTAATTTTCGTGAAATAAATTTAATTAAAACAATCAATTGTAATAATTCTTTTCACAACCATTTAAAAAAGTGTTATTAGCTTTAGTGTTGATTATTAATTTGTATTTCACATTAGGCGTTAGCTGTTGATACATTAGATACAATGCACTTAAGTAGAAAATAACTATTTAATACGTATGGTAACCTAAAGAATATAATTAAACAGCACGCCAATGAGCAATTTGTAGTTTACTGTATGGCACGATTTAAAACTTATGGCAAAATTATAGAAGCGGTCATTATAATCAATACGTTAACTGTTTGCTTTGAATAAAATATTTAACATTGTCATGACATGATTGTTTCGAGTCTCCAAAATGTAATATATTTCTCTACATGTCCTATCTTTGGCTATTTGGCGCCTCTGTGAATTAGAAGTTGTTGGTGCCATTAACATTTTGTAATTATTTGACTTTAACATAATATTTACCAATAATCATCATCGGACATCGTCATTCTTTTCGGGAATTAATGAAGTATTTGAATCAGTATGCTATCAAATAGTAAATTAAGTCAGGGCCTTACTGTGGTAAATTATATTCTGGGAACTTACCTTAGGTACTCCGAGAGAAGTATATTTTTAGAAACCCGAACAAATCATATTGTCTCAACCTGTGCAGTTTTAATAGATAACAGACCCGACAGTTTTGTCATCATTAATTTGCCTTTTTAAGCCGATAATACATTTCTCTATGCCAACATGTATACGAGGGTAATCTGAAATATTTTGAGACTCAACATGAAGATGGTGTTACTCGTCAAAACTATTTTAGTAATGTAATTGCGCATATGTTAACAATGCCTCTAAAAACTTCAGCCATTTTGGACTTTCAGTAGTTGTTCGACAGTCCTTTGTGTCAGTCAATGCCAGTGTTTTTGTAAAAATAAAAAGAAGAACATCGTGCCATTATTAAATTCTTGCTTTTGAAAGGCAATGCGCCTATACAAATTAAAACTGAGTTGGACACTGTATGGGGACTCAGCCCCAACATTTGCCACCGTTAAAAGATAGCCAGCTGAATTTAAATGTGATCGTAGCAGCTTGAATGATAATGATCGTTTGGGATGGCCAAAAACTGCGACCATCACCGATAACATCAAAAATGTTCACCCAATGGGATCTAGGCGATATATGCATAGCCTCTGCATCTCTCTGCAGTAACGAAAGAGAGCGTTTGTTGTATATTGCTATAAGCGCGTTGAGTGCCGCGCTTGCTTACCAAAAACGAATTCGAATGAACATTTCCAAGGTCCTGTTGGGGAGGTTTAACCGAAACGAGTCAAATTTTTTGTGTCAATTCATAACTGTGGATAAACCTGGGATCCACCACTATACTTCCGAGACAAAAGAAAGACAGTGGATTGCAAAGGGTGAACCTGCTCTGAAAAAGGCGAAGACGGTTCCATCGGCTGAGAAGATAACGGGAACTGTTTGTTGGGTAGTCACAGGATTGTGTTCATCGACTATCTCGAAAAAGTTAAAACAATAACGGGAATGTATTATACATCATTACTTTATAGACTAAGGGCAGAAATTGATAAGAAATGACCGAAATTCCACCAAGACAATGCACCTGCTCACACTTGGGTGGTCACCATAGCCAAAATTAAGGAATTGCGCTTCGAATTGATTGAATATCCACAGTGTTCACCAGATCTGGTCCACAGCAACTTTTTCCTATTTCCTAAGCATAAAGTTTCGCTTGGAGAACAGGTATTTTCATCGAACGAGGAAGGGTTAAAGAAGTTAGGACATTGCTGGGAAAAGTGTATAGACTTAAATGAAGGCTATGTTGAAAAATAACACAACATTTGATTGTAAAATACTTGCTTCTATATTAGGCTCAAAGCATTTCAGACTACCCTCGTATCTATTCACACAGTAAGTTAAACTATGTCCATACGTGAATTTTATATTTGTAAAATATCATATTTACAAAATAGTCGTTTCGATTTGTTATATTTTATTCTACAAAGTCGAACAAAACTTATTGTCTCAATGTATACACTAGTCAGAAACTACAGCATTGACAGCCGTGAGAATATAATAAAAAACGTGTGTATCTATTTCTGTAAATGTTATGTAACAAATAAGGAAAGAGAATTATTATTACTATTACTATTATGATATCTTAAATTGCAGAGAGAATATGTGTATATTATCTCAGCAAGATTGTCGTTAGAGCAATAAAATTTGTATAAACGTGTTAAATTAAATTCTAATAAATTAAACTAATAACTCCATGCAAAATAAAATTTAACGATATTCAAATAGCAGATATTATTTATGAAAGAACCATTTTGAAAATAAACATAACTTGTAAAAGTAATTTATCGATAAACATTTTTTACCTAAATTTTGTGTCACAAATTAATTAATTCAAAGTTATTGTTCATTCAAGTATTCTATTGCTTACTGTTTCGAATTTCTCTGAAGATAAAATAATGTAATTTTATTTTCTGTATTTGCATTATTAAACATATTCTCGTAAAGAAGTTTGAACATACATCGAAAGCATTTGGTAATTTCAGTTTTTATAATAAAGACATATATTCCTAAAACGATCGTTTAGATACGACAGAAATCTCTTCTTCTGCTTATATTTAAAATTAGTATTTTCATAATTTTAGGGACCTACGGCTAAGTCTTTTCTAATCCTTTATTTATAGCCAAGTGAAATATATTCCCATACTGCAACCGAATAGGAGAGTTCAGTCCAATCACTTTGACATCACCTACCGATGTTATCTCTTAATTAAATGAAGACAGTGTCATTAACGTCTATTCGTAGCAGGTATTTTGACCGATGAAATATATTCTTTATATATTAATTTCGGCGGCTTTCCTGCATAATTTGTGTCAGCTCGACAGATACGAGATATGCAAAATACATAACTTATGGAAAGAAAATACAATACGTATATTGGTACGAAAGTAACTATTTCTCCTGTTGCTTCTTCATATTAAGATTTAATCTTATAATGCGAAATGTATAATTTGAATATTTAGCATTTTCTCAATGGAGTAAACTTCCATTCGGAATTGAAATTGTTGTTTAAGCAAATTAACAGCTTACATTCTTCACATAGTTCGTTTATGAATAAGTGTCTGAAATTAAACCACAGCAAATAATAAAGTTTCCATTTATATAAATACAACCTGCTAGAAAAGGACGAACAGAAGTTCAGTTTTCTTGGCCAATTATTTTTGAGAATTAAGAATAACACGATATAAATTGTATCTGATACGTACGTCACAGACTGGAAAGATAAAAGAAAGTTTTTTTTTATCTTATTTAGTAGACAAAATATTATATTTAGTAGACTAAATACGGACAATCATGAACAAAAGGTGTAGTAGATTACAACAAAAGCAAAGTATTAACTGATTTGTCTAACCAAATTGTGTATAGTCAAATCTTCATAGGAAAAATTGAAAGTTTAGACCTCGAATTAGACTTTGGCTAGGATCTACGATCAACTTTCTTGTTTTATATAAACTTATCATTGGAGACAATAGATTTCAAACAGATTATTTTGCAGAAAAACGCTCGGACAGGTCGATTAGTATTTTTAGTTTTGAATTTTTTGACATAAGAAAATTATATACAGGGTGTCTAAAGAAGAACATATGCAGCAGTCATTGGTTTTTTTAAATGGAACAGCCTGTATATTATGCCATTTTTGAATTATAGGGTAAATTCTAAACGCATTAAACAAATTTTTGTGTAAAATACCATATCCTCAAAATCAGCGGTTTTTGGAATAATGAGTTTTGTGATAAATTAAAATACACATAGGTAATGAAATAAAATGTTTAAATTGAACAAGGACACCTTGAAAATTTTTTTAAAAGCCAACAAAAACAACCTGGTATTGCAAATTTTATCTTCAACAAAAAACTCTACTTCAAATTAATCGATTTTCATGTATTTTTTTTTATTCATCACATTACAAACGTCATTATTCCGAAAACCGCTGATTTTGGGGATATGGTATGTTACACAAAAAGTGTTGAGAATTTACCATACAATTCAAATATGGCATAATATACAGTATGTTCTATTAAAAAAAAAAACAATGATTGCTGCATATGTTCTTCTTTAGACACCCTGTATATAATTTTCTTATGTCAAAAAATTCACAACTAAAAATACTAATCGACCTGTCCGTGCGTTTTTCTGCAAAATGATTACTTGAATTTTAAACGAATTTGTTCCTTTCATCATGAACGCACTGTATATGTATATAAATAATTTATAGTTAGATAGGATTATACAATATGAATCCCTTTTAACTTTTTTTGCAAAGAAATGTTGAATGGTGCATTCCAAATATGGTGAGACATAATATGCTAGTAGTTCCTGTCAAATTTCATATTGACAGAATTAAACTTATGTAACATATTCGCCTGTGACCATTTCGAACATTTATTAAGAAATTTTTTTGATTACAACACAATGTGAATTCAATCGAAATAATAACAAATGTTCAAAATGGACCCCTGCAGACCCATACCAGCTTCATAATGTTGTAATAATTTCCGTACACAGGCCTAGTCAGTTCAACTGTCATGTTTTGACACATTGTATGAATTCGATCTTTTATGTTATCTAATTCAAATTTACGACTTAGCTTTAAAGTATTGTAGTCAAAAAGTTTTCTCAATAAAGGTTTACGAAATTGTCATAAACAATTATGTTATACAAAATTAAATATGTCGATGTCAAATTTGACTAGAACTCCAGCATATTTACGTATCACCGTGTTTGGAATCTTACCTGAAATCGTTTTTGGCAAAATAGAGCGATTTTTGGAAAGGAAAAGAGGTGAGGATGTTGATACAAGGAGCTGTTGACATATTTGCGCTTCAAATATCGAAATCTGATACAGCTTCCGATGTTGTCGTTTGAACCAGGTTATGTTTCATAATGGTATCCGCTCAAATATCGGACATATGGGAATGATTAGGATATTCTAGGACACTCAGGACATGTATTATCTCCAATATAATATATATTACGAGCAGCTGTTATTACTATTTTTTTAAAATTTAACACGAAGTGCCAGCATATTATAAAGTATCATCGCATTTGTAATGTTAAATGCAATTGATTTCAATCGAAAACAAGTTAGGGTGTAATTTGAGAAAAAGTAGAGTGGGGGAGATGCTATAAGGATTCTTCATACTTTTGCCCTTCAATTGATGAAACCTGAAAGGGTTTTTGATGTAGTTTAAAATAGTTTTTGTTTATTTATTTTATTTACTCAAATAAAGGAGATATTAGCTCCATGGGAAGTTCTGAGAGACGAGGTATACTTTATGACGTATTCACATATAGAACAGAATAGTGGATGTTTTCTGCTCTTCAATGGACGAAACCTGAAAGAGGTTTTGATGTCGTTTAAAATAGTTTTTGTTTATTTATTTTATCTACTCAAATAAAGGAGATATTAGCTCCATGGGAATTTCTGAGACACGAGGTATACTTTATTAACGTATTCACATATAGAACAGGAAACGGGTTGTTACAGGATAAACAAGAGTAACAAATTTTGGCAGCCAAATTGAAATAACTGGGAAAGGTGAAGAATGTGAAGAGATTGTACAAGAAAAGATGGGAAGGCATAATTTAAAGTTAATACCCTCAAAACCAAGACAAAAGAAAAAACTAAAACAAAAGAGTTAAATGAAGCAAGGCAAATGGCTAAGGTAAAAAGAAACTTGGAAAATTGAACCATGGAATAAAGTAAACATTAAAAAAACATAAATATAGTGATGATACCATCCAGTTTTAATAAGACAGTAAACATGCTTAACAATTCTGTTTTCCTTAGATAATTACACGTAATAAGCATTCAGATTTTATACTAAATTTTTTGGGAACTATGTTTAAAACGTAGTAAACTAATTCATCACAAATAACACTTTGCGGTAATAAATTTAACTAGAAGTAATTGAATACTATCGGTTATAAGAATATACACGATGCTATATTAAGCTAAAAGCGCAGATACGTTGACGCCTATCGAAGTGGAATTAACTTTTTTTTGAATGTAGACTGCCAACATGTATATTACGTCAATCATTTGAAATTAGAGTGCGAATGTCATGAAACGTGAGACGCCCATAGGGATGGAATTGACGCTAATCATACTAATTGAGAGAGTCCAGTAAGTAGGTACAGTCGGTAAAAACGACTACCCACGATATGATTTATATTCATCGATGTTTCTTTCTTTATGCGTATCAATTTAGAACTCATTTTTTCATTTTTTATCTCTTTACACAGAAAATAAAATATCTATCTCAGGAACAAAGCTGGTTTAAGTGCGATTTAAGGTAGTTAGACTGGTTTCAGTAAATTCATATAGTGTATTATCAGAAATAATGTCTCATTAAAGATTTTTAAAGAGTCATCTTTACAAACAAGTGCTGCAATAAAATATTTTTACTATTATTATGAAATAAATCCTAATTTATCGTATGTATGACGTAAATAATAATTGCAGGGATTCATATCAGAAGAAATCATTGGCAAGGTAATATATATATATATAAGAAATGTATTGAAAATAATCAATAATCTTGGCGTAGCGGCAATGATTCAAAATTACTTCATAACAAAATGACAATTGGAAAGCAACCTGCCATCTTAAAAGATTCATTGACTAACATATGCAGAACGTAAATACAAACGTGTGAACGTGAAAATGCGAACAATTAAGTTTAGAAGAGTCGCTACTATTTATGCAGTTTTATTAAAAGGTCCAGATCAATCAGAGACACGCATTTAATTCCACTACACAAATAATATCGGGGCAAATTGCGTAATTTAAGGAGGAAATGTAAAATTAATTATTAGGAGTAGAGCTGACGTATAGCATTCGTGTAGGCCAATTAGAAGTCCTAAATCAATCTTAGACGAACATCTAATTTCAACACACAAAGAATACTGATTATGTGCTGAAGGTATATAGAAATACGTAAACCAAACATCAAAGTGTTAAATATGTATTTGTATCTACACACGTATATGTTATATAATAAACAACGACATCTATTTTTTAATCTATTTTATATATGTATTGATGATCATATATATAAAATAGATCACAATGAAAAGATACAAATAGAGAGTCTTTTGACTTTTGACCTATTTTGTTGTTTGTGTTTTCGTAGTAGTTTTGACTAATAATAAAAATAGGCAAAATATAATAACAATGAAGTTACAAATAATCTTAATTTTGGGTTGAGTTTACTTCTCAATTATCGTCCCTGTCTAAAATTGTAGGTTGTCAGAAGAATATATGCAACAAAATGTCGAAACATTACTAAAAATTCAGGTAGTTTTTTATTTATATAATTATCGGTCGCTATTCCTAATAAAAAAAATTATATATACAGGGTGCCTCAGCTTTTGCGTTACAGGCATTATCTACTTTCCCTGTATAGTTATCAAAAAACTTTTCAAATAAAAGTTACTTGATATTATGATGTGTCGAAAATGACAAATAGAGGATTTTATTTGTTCGTGACCTTGAAGGAGATTTTAAGGTGAACTTTGTTTTTTTTAATGGATATATGTATTTTTTAATATTGCATCTTATTTTTCAAAAGCTAATAAATAACTTTTATTTGATGCATTTTTTATTTTGCCGTGTCAGTTTTGACATAATGCGCATTATTGGTCCAACCAAAATCCGCGGTGGATGGAGGAAGCACGCTTTCAAACAGTGTGGGGAACCAATGTATGGTGTGGAATGTTTAATGGGCATTTAATTGGACCCCACTTTTACGAAGGAACCCTGACAGGACAACGTTATTTACATTTTTTACAAAATGTGCTTCCCGATTTAATGGAAGATATTCCTCTTAATGAAAGACGAGACATAATTTGGCAACAAGATGGTGCTCCGCCCCATAATGCGCAAATTGTGACGAATTATTTAAATGCGCTGTACCCCAATGGATGGATTGGAAATAGAGGTTCTATCCCTTGGCCTGCTCGTTCCCCGGATTTATCGCCTGTTGATTTTTTCATGTGGTGTTATTTAAAGGAATTTGTATATCAAGTTCGGTCGGCAGATCTTGATGATCTGAAAAATCGAATTCGCATGGGATGCCGGATTATGACTCACGGAAAGATACTTTCATCTTGCAACAGAGGATTAAGACGTCGTTTGGCAGCTTGTGTCCACGCTGATGGAGCCCAATTTGAACATTTATTAAATTAATGCCTCTTGTTTTGTTTTCTTATCCAACTACATACACTAATTTGAGATATTTATTATTGAAATACTTACTCTTTATTTTTTTAATTTTTTTTGCACTGAATTACTTACTTATAATTATCGTATTCCTTTAAGTTAATAAAAATTGCTTTTGACAAGTTTATCTGAATTGTGTCAAAACTGACAAGGCAAAATAAAAAATGGATTAAATAAAAGTTATTTATTAGTTTTTGATAAATAAGATGCAACATTAAAAAATGCATATATCCATTAAAAAAAACAAAGTTGACCTTGAAATCTCCTTCAAGGTCACGAGCAAATAAAATTCTCTGTTTGTCATTTTCGACACATCATAATATCAAGTAACTTTTATTTGAAAAGTTTTCTGATATCTATACAGGGAAAGTAGATAATACCTGTAACGCAAAAGCTGAGACACCCTGTATATACTGGCCCAAAATTTTGAAAAGTTTGAAATTTGGAACGCACACCCCCTAATTTTTTTCATTAGGGCCTAAAAACATTGTATAAAAAATTCTGGCAAATTCGAGGACATTAACCCATGCCGATGTGGACTTAAACATTTACCATTCCGAACATTTCACGTGATTTTGCGGTTTCGGACTTTAAACAATACTATAAGCGAATATTACTATTCTAAAAATGTTTAACCCGTTGTGCATATTATCATAAAGTCGGATGTTACCCTTGCCACGAGTACTCCGCTTGTTAGTAACACGTTTAAATATGTAATTTTGAGACGCGCGCGCGCGCGCGCGCTTATCGTCGAATCTTTACAATACCCACCTACATACCCCTTCAGTCGACGTTAAGGTTACGTTCGAATAGAACGGAAATTCATTTCCGTAATAATTTTATAATACGCTTCCAGGTACGTGCTGTATATCTTGCTTAAAGATATTTCGAAAATTGAGAAGTGATGAGAATATTTTCTCATCACTTCTCATCAAATTCTTGCCGCAAGATTGCCAGCAACAAGTTCTAAGTGTTATTTTAGAATTCGCGTCAAGTTAAGTTGAAAATTAGTGAAGGCGTCAATTTAGCAATTCGGGAATGCTTACTTTTTTGGGAGAAAGCTCGATTTCCCACTAGAGCTGTTCCGTATTGCGTAAAGAAATTAATTGACTTGCATACAGTATGGAGAGAACTTCAAGGAAATTCGACAAAGAACGTGGATAGTATCGGAAACGGGAGAGGGACTTCAGAAATTGTTAAATCGTTTTGACATCGCGCATGCAGTCGCAATGAAAATTATCAAGATCGAAGAAGATAATTTAATTTGTTTAATTAATCAAAGATAACCAGGTCGTGTGAAATGATATTGAACAATTTTATCTTGCATTCATTATGTTGCAAATACTAATAATTTCTTTGTCTTTTACTCTTCTTGTTGATAAAACAATACGCGATTTCGTGGGTCCAGAAGGTATCAATTTATTGATGCTTTTGGGAATTGGTACAGGGTTTCCTCTAATAGGTCTCTCAAAATGGGAAGAAAATCAAGAGTTCTTCAAGACTAAAAAGATTGTGGGAACAATGGTTTGTGTTAACGACACTGCTGAGAGAGCAATTAAATTGATGGAAGGGTATAATGGACTACTTACTTAAAATAAAGAACAAAAACAATTTATTTTACAATGCGTAATGGAGCACAGGAAGATGTCCTCCGATTGCAATCAAAGAAAACCAGGTCGTGTGAAATGATATTGACCAATTTTATCTTGCATTCATTTGGTTGCAAATACTAATAATTTCTTTGTCTTTTACTCTTCTTGTTGATAAAACAATACGCGATTTCGTGGGTCCAGAAGGTATCAATTTATTGATGCTTTTGGGAATTGGTACAGGGTTTCCTCTAATAGATCTCTCAAAATGGGAAGAAAATCAAGAGTTCATCAAGACCAAAAAGATTGTGGGAACAATGGTTTGTGTTAACGACACTGCTGAGAGAGCAATTAAATTGATGGAAGGGTATAATGGACTACTTACTTAAAATAAAGAACAAAAACAATTTATTTTACAATGCGTAATGGAGCAAAGGAAGATGTCCTCCGATTGCAATAAAAAGACATTGAGAAGAAGATACCAAAAATAATTTATTTATTAGTAATTAATAAGTACCAAAAAATTGTTTTCCTAAATATGTTGACCACTTACTTTCTAAAACCTAGAAAGAAATATAATAAAATTAGGTGCATTTGCTTCACCCATCATGTAAGATTAGTAAAAAAATAATTCGATAAAAATCGGTACGTAAATTTTTACGCAAAAACAAGTTAAATTTGGTGTTATTTGTAATGGTAAATGTTTCAATCCATATCGGCATGAGTTAATGTCTTCGAATTTGTCTGAAATTTATTGTAGGATGTTTTTAGGTCCTAAGGAAAAAAATAGGGGTATGCGTTTTAAATTCCGAAATTTTCAAAATTTTTGGGCCACCCTAATATGTATATATGTAAAATAATAAATAATTATAATGTGTAAAAAGCAATGAGTTACCTTGACGCACGACAAATATAATTACATGTATTTGCATGTGTTATTCTACGAACATATTGCTATCAATAAACAGAAATTTTACAGAAATATACAAATAAAAAACAACTTGAAAGCAACAAAACATATTCTAAAAATAAAATATATAAACACACAATATAAAGTAATACACAAATGTTTAAAAGGCAAATTGAATTGTACACAGTACAGAGTGTACGCACACCTACAATTAAAGCAAGACATTAGCATTGATAAAAACAAAAAAAACTTATTAATTAGAAATGTCAATCTGCTTTTTGAAAACAAATTATTAGTTATTTAAGGACTTTAAGATGTTGCAGTAAATGGAACTTAAAGAGTTAACGTCAGATCTAAAATTGATTGCCCTATCATCCGCATTAATGTCCACCATCTCCAAAAATAGTCTCTTATGATAGTTACTAACCCTCTCTAGTATCTTTACCCCTTCATAATTAAACGCATGGGCGTTGTCTTGGCAATGAATCGCCAACGCACATGATCTCTTGCCCAGGCGCGCGTCACTTTTATGTTGTGTAATTCTGTTTTTTAAAATTTGTGAAGTTTGCCCAATATATACGCCTTCGCAGTCAGAACAAGAAATCCTGTAGACCACATCACTCATAGACAGTTGAGGAATCTTATCTTTTGTTTGTGTAAACAATTTACCTACGCTTAACGTATTGTACTTAGCTACCTTTAAAGTTTTTAGCGGTTGGAAATGCTTGATGACGACAATGGTAAGGTCATCCACGAATGGCAACTTTTTGTACTTAATACCCGAAGGAGTAGCACCATCATCCAACTGACCATCATAGATATTGGACTGGTAAATCAATTTCCTCAAGAGGGTAACCGTTATTAAGAAAAATGTTAAATAACCTATTTAAGTTATCATTGAGATATAAATCATCACTAATATGTGACACCCTGTTCTTCAAGGCTATGACAGTATTAATTTTTTGCTTATAAGGATGGTTAGAGAAAAAGTTGATATACCTACCCGATGCGGTGGGCTTCTGGTACCAATTTAAAGATATTCTATTATTATTAGATCTAATTAACAGGGTATCCAAGAAGGGCAAGCTGTTGTCTATTTCCGTCTCCACTGTGAATTGCAATTTAGGGTGAAACGAATTAAATCTGACCAGCGTAAATTCAACCATGTCGGAAGGAACAGCACAAACAATGTCATCGACGTATTTAAACAAAAGAGGCAAAGTATACGGCAAATCCTCGGTAACCACATCAAGAAGGTGATCCAAAACTATTTGTGCCAATATGGGGCTTAATTAGATCTAATAATAATAGAATATCTTTAAATGGGTACCAGAAGCCCACCGCATCGGGTAGGTATATCAACTTTTTCTCTAACCACCCTTATAAGCAAAAAATTAATACTGTCATAGCCTTGAAGAACAGGGTGTCACATAATAGTGATGATTTATATCTCAATGATAACTTAAATGGGTTATTTAACATTTTTCTTAATAACGGTTACCCTGGACACCTCCTGAGGAAATTGATTTACCAGTCCAATATCTATGATGGTCAGTTGGATGATGGTGCCACTCCTTCGGGTATTAAGTACAAAAAGTTGCCATTCGTGGATGACCTTACCAATGTCGTCATCAAGCATTTCCAACCGCTAAAAACTTTAAAGGTAGCTAAGTACAATACTTTAAGCGTAGGTAAATTGTTTACACAAACAAAAGATAAGATTCCTCAACTGTCTATGAGTGATGTGGTCTACAGGATTTCTTGTTCTGACTGCGAAGGCGTATATATTGGGCAAACTTCACAAATTTTAAAAAACAGAATTACACAACATAAAAGTGACGCGTGCCTGGGCAAGGATCATGTGCGTTGGCGATTCATTGCCAAGACAACGCCCATGCGTTTAATTATGAAGGGGTAAAGATACTAGAGAGGGTTAGTAACTATCATAAGAGACTATTTTTGGAGATGGTGGACATTAATGCGGATGATAGGGCAATCAATTTTAGATCTGACGTTAACTCTTTAAGTTCCATTTACTGCAACATCTTAAAGTCCTTAAATAACTAATAATTTGTTTTTAAAAAGTAGATTGACATTTCTAATTAATAAGTTTTTTTTGGTTTTTATCAATGCTAATGTCTTGCTTTAATTGTAGGTGTGCGTACACTCTGTACTGTGTACAATTCAATTTGTCTTTTAAACATTTGTGTATTACTTGATATGGTGTGTTTATATATTTTATTTTCAGAATATGTTTTGTTGCTTTCAAGTTGTTTTTTATTTGTATATTTCTGTAAAATTTCTGTTTATTGATAGCAATATGTTCGTAGAATAACACATGCAAATACATGTGATTTTATTTTAAGTTAGACAAGCCGTTTAGTACCATTATGTTGATTTGTTGTAATTATTAACGATTTGGTTGTAAGTTTGTTTGTTGCCTGGATGTTGTTTGTTCTCTACAGTTCACATTTTTTGTAGTATCTCCTGAAGAAGCAATTAATATATTGCGAAATATAGAGATGTAGACTAAAAAAGTCGTTTTTGTTTCAATACAGACCGCTACCCGATATATATTCACTGCTTTATATCTATATATATACAAATGTATTGAAAAATTGAAAATCTTCTTGGTAGTAGTGGCATACAATTAATTAAAAGTAATAACAATATGACAACTGGTTGTCAATTAGAAAACAATGACAAATATAAAATGTAAATCAAAATGTATGTATGTATGTTTTTTTTTATATATATACATATATATCCTTAATATTAAATATATTGAAATTTTTCCAAATTTGAAAATTTATTGAGAAGAATTTGATGACTTCAGTTGTAAATATCATGAAAACTTGACTGAGTGCAATAAGTAACTTAAATACACCACAACAGCATTAGCCTTTATGAAAGATACAGAGTAGGTACATAAAGTATTACAGTTTATTATATAGTTTTGCGAATTCAAATTCCCACACGTCAAACTGTTTCTAAGTAAATTCCTTGTAGGTACATTCTGAATGATATTTAAATTGACTCATTTATATATTTTAATACATAATTAAGTTGCACATTGTTTATAATTATATAAATACTAACGTTTATCTAATTTAAAATCATCGGTATAAAAGACTCTTAACTATTTACTCAAAATAAATAAACGTCTTATTTAATTGTATCTTTATATATACTACAGTAGAGATAACTTTAAAAAAATCATTTTATGATGACACTAAACAAGGGACAGCGATTAATTTAATGGAAATTCCCAAATGACACAAATTACATTTTATAATGGAGACCATGTCGGACCTGGTCACTGTTAGAGTCACCCCTAATATCCGGCATTCGAAAACGCGCCTTTACGCATTCTGGTTGATTATTTTATGTTTTTGTAATATTAAGTAAAATTTCCACAACACAGTAGGTGATTTCTATGTGTGTGGCATTTGACCACTGTATTATACAGAAAGTTAGTTAGGGAAAGATATATAAAACAACAAAATATAGTAAATCTGATGTACGAGAAGTATATAGGGTGCGTTTGCATAAACTGAAAGTGTTTCAGGAAAATATTATGTGTCACTAACTGATATTTCTATTATTTCAAGACAGCATTAACGTATCACATTTTACAAAATTTAAACAATTATTTATTTGTAAAAATCAAAATTCTTGATTTAACATTATGTATTGGACTAAAATATATTGTTTATGTTTCTGTTAAAATATGTTTCATTAAATTAATCTAAAATGTTATCTTGACGTAATGGTTTATTATAGTAAACTAATAACAAAAATAGGAAGCCGGCCTGCCATTTATAGCTCTGTCTGATCTTTAATTTATTGAAAACAAAAACTAACTTCACAACATGGTAGAATGATAATGAATTATTGGAAGCTTCTATGTGTAGTACAACAGCAGATACCTGTTTCAGACTCACTAGTCCTCCTCAGTACAGTATAGCTAAGGGAGTGAGTGCTTATTGAATATTACGTGTAGTATAAAGTCTTACATACTCTTACTAATTATTATTGTTGAATTCTGTGGACATACATATTGCTGTGACTCTTTCAAATTTATATATAAATAAAATGAATTTAGTTTACTTAATTAATGCGTAACCGAGAGTCAAGCACGCATCCTAGTGCTAGGCCTTATGCTAGACTACGATACGGTGAACTTTCTGCTGAAAAGTAGGTTAAGCAAAACATTCTACATGTAACTAGCTCAGCTTGAAAATAAATAGTTCACTCAGGGGCAGAAAATATGACTTGATTCTCCTTCTCTTTAATCATCTCCAGGTCAGGTAAAGAAATAAAATACAAAATAAATCTTAACATCTAATTTATTAAAATAAAATAATCTTAAATGAATTCAAAAGTTTTAATCTACAAATATTTACACATCAGAAATCAATATTCAGTCGTAATCCCAAATTTATACATCATAATCAATAAAATACTACAAGAAATAAAGAATAAATGAAATCATCATGTCGTGCAAGCTTATATCTAAAATGTGAACGTGATTATTATTATTAATATTTGTCATAGATACATGTAAACAATCAAAAATTTTAAAATAAATTAACCATGATGAATTGTACTGGAATATAAATAAAATAAAATTTGTACGGTCTACTGTTTGCTAACAAAAATATAGACATTAAGGAAATGGCTTTGCCCTAATTAGTCCTGTCCGGCGCCTTTTCTCGCTCCCAACACAGTACCATCAGATAACAAATTCACACAGATGAGTATCCCAAAGTTCCACCCTACGAGCATGTCATTTTCAGCTCGTCGGACGCAACCCGAACATACATCACCATGCGCACATTCCTTAAGGAATATATATAAATTTTAAATTAAATAAATAAAATGAAATAAAATAATGTCTCTGCGTATTCAATAAATTAACTCAGCCCTGATTAGTTCTGCCTGGTGCCTTTTCTCGCTCCCAAACGCAGTACCACCAAGACCAATTCGTGTATTTCAAATTCACCAGGACTCCATGCTATGAATTAAATAATGACATAATTCATTTCACACATCCCTGATGTATTATCCAACACGTTAGTATTGAACACCCAAATACAACAAAACATACTTAATTCTCATATCAAAAGGAAATAATATATATACATTAAAAGAAAATAAACTTTACCTTTTTCACGAAATTCCAATACAAAACACCACTACAAATAAAGAACTTTGAGACGCCACTATACACACATTTATAACAAATATTGTTTAATCACCTTAACTCTTCATACATCGTATTAAACTCTTCCATAATTCTCAATGAAAATTTTATTCACTTAATATATAACCTATATACACATAAAACAAAATTATTAATTTCAAATATCCTTTGTAGGATGAATAAATTTAAAAGAAAAATAAATTATACGGAAAAGAAAATGACTATGCTATTCAAAGTTATCATTACAAATGCTAGAAGGTTTTGTCATAACGTACGGCATAGTACCCTACATGCAAAACAAAACTCTCTAGAAAGAAGAAAATAAAATGAAATTAAGTAAATTCAAAAACCGAGTTCATAAAATAAAAGTATTTCATACATAGGTGGTTATTCAAATACATCTAGACATTTTAATGTAATACGCGCTGCATGTTTAAAATAAAATTACTATAAGTGTAGAATCTTGTAAAAATTTTATAAGTATTGAAAATCTCAAAAATTATTCTAAGTCCGGATTTTAAAATAATCCTATTAAAGAAGAGGGAGGAAGTGGTTTTCACCTACTTTTAGACTTGCTAATATTGCGGTTTTCACCAGCAATCCCGGAAATTTTATCCGTCCGCGCTTTTATGCTTAAATTTTCGGCAAACACGAATCCACTTCCAAAATTGTATATCGACGGTGCTGCCCTTATCGGTCACATGGGGAAACAGTGTATTAATAATCCTTGAAAAAGGTAAACAAACATGCGAATATAAATTCGTCTATACGTTTATGACTCAGGCGTGCACCTGATAAACAATACTTTTTTCGCCGGTCTACACAGTCGATCCTTGCCAATGTCAGAAATCCTTGTGCCGGAAACACCTGCTCGCTCCTTTTCACGTAACATTTGATACGTCTTAATATTATAACCTTATAAAAATTTACTAAGATCCTTTTATTGTTTTACTTAAATAAAAATAAAGTTTTCGTAAATTATCGATATAGTGAATATTTATATACACATCATAGTAAAAATGAATAAAGTAAAAATTAATTTAAATAAAATCTTAAAGTGATCTTGATTATACTTATTTATTTACATATTATTATTTATTCAAGATCACTGCATAAATATCCCTATGGGAATATCTGCGATTTATAAGCGAGAATCGCTAATGCCAATGGTATAAATTCAAGATTTCCCATAAATACCAGTTAATATACTTATACATTATTTACAATATTATTGATATGAAGCATAGAGACATGAAATTTCCCTATAATATGCTCATTCTATATTTATATACAAATCAGGAGTAAATATGCAAAACTCTTGGAGTTTATTTTAAACTTTACTCCTTTCATGACGAGAAAGTTTAAACAAATGACATTTAAAACACCTAAATTAATTAAACTACTTATAACTATATATACAAAAGTGTACTTAAATTCTTTAAATTTTACACCTTTCATAGGTATTACAAATATTGTAATTGCATCATCGAGTTCCCTTAAAATGAAGTGGCAATTGTAGTCCACTATTTTGGGAAAACTTCTTAACATTTTTAAGTATCTGGGCTGTGGGTACTTTTCAACTGCATCCAAAACCTCTATTCTCGCATGGGTCCATATAAATTTCACACCCTCTTGTAAAATCATTTTATCATTCACATGATGTGACACATTTTCATCATGTGGGTTTAATATATGCTGTACGGGCTTTACATACCCATAATGTAAAATATTTTGTTCTTTATGAACAATTTTATTTAAACTCACTAATAAATTTACCACTATTGGATATAATTTCATGAAACATTTATATAGCTGTACCAACCAAAGAGAATTAACGTTTACAAACCACTTTGCATTAGTACTTATTAACAATAATGTTTCTATTAATTTGGGGAGTTGTAGCTGTTGTTTTATTGATTGAGATAAACATAAACTTAATTTATTATTCTCAATGTTTTCTAAATAATCTAAATATTCCTTAATTACTACTGTGATGGGGTTCATTAAATTATATACTAAATTTTCAATAATTTCATCTTTTAACAAACTTTTAATTTTAAATTGAACACTTAATTTCTGCTTATGGGAAGATGGATGAGTCGTTTCTGTTTTAAAACAATTATCATAGTCTACTGCTAAATCTATATTACCATTAAATAATTTAACATCTTTTGTCAAAGGATCACTCACATTATCATTATTAATCTGTTTGTTGCAAATCAAATTTTTGTCACCCATATTTATTTCCCGGTGTGAACATTTATTTATTATGTCACCCATATATTTCGTGGCGTCTTTCTTTTGAAGACCCTCCACATGGTGTGTACATTTATTATTTATGTCACCCGTGGCAAACATGGACTCTTCCCTTTGAAGATCATCCACATGGTGTGAACCTTTATCCTTGTCAATCAAACTATCATTATTTATTTTTAAAGTGAGGTCCCTATCAAAATTATCAATGATTGAATTATTAACTAATATTTTATCATCTTGAGCACTTTTGTCCCAAGACATGTTTACTTTACTATTGTGGAGGGTTCTATTTTCCCTTTCCAATTTCGATGTATATAGACTCAAAAAATCCATCCCAAGTACGCAGCAATATTTTAATCTTGGTGTAACAATAAATTGTGTTACAAGTTCTACATCCCCCATCTCTATATTTATACAAAATACATTATCTCGCTTGTAAAAACCTAATTTTTCAAACCTTTTATCAAATAATCCCCCATCTAAAAGTGACAATTCTAATTCACTATCTATTACAGCTACACCATATACATCCCCTACTTTAACATCTACCAGTGGAAATTTAGTGGTTATATTACTTAAATCTACGACGTTTCTCTTGCCTCGTTGTTTCTTCTTTCTCCCTTTGGTTGGACCTACCAAAAATCCAGGTCCTTCTTTATTGCTCCTCTTGACGCATCTTTCATCACAGCTTCTGTTTTATTTTCTTTATTTTCTATAACTACGTTATTAAATCCTCGGGTATCTTCTGTTTCATTTTTTTCGTATTTCCTTCCTACATGACCCTCCTGTCTCCAATTATTATTATTACCATTACTACTATTACTCATATTCTTGTTGTTACCATTCTCCACCCTTCCTCCCTGGTAACTATTATTCTGATACCGATTACCATTGTATCTTTGTTGGTTATTGTGGTTATTACCATTATATCTTTGCTGGGGATTATAATAGTTACCATTGTTACCTGTTTTATACCCATTCTTATTCTGAGGTACACTCCTATCTTCCACGTCGTCCAGACGCTTTACCAACTCCAAGAGTTGCTCAACGGTGTCTATACCCTGTAAAGCAACTGCTTGTACTACCTCATGCTCGAAGTGATTAGCCAATTGGGTAACAATGTCACACTCCTGGATCATAGGTTGTATATGTTTCAAGAAAGAGTATTTCCGAATGACATAATTCTCTCTAGACGTAATAGAACGATATTTTCCAAAGGTAAGGTCATGTCTAATGCGTCTTTGCTGAGTTTGTCCCCAGTACTGCCTAATAAACATATTCTCTAATTCTTCGTACGTCTGTACCTCATCAATTACCATATCATACCATAATAATGCATAATCTCTAAGACACCCCCTCATGAAATGTAATTTTGACATATCATCATAGATACCACGAATATATGTCTTAATGGTTTTAAGAAATGCCATTGGGTTGTCTTTATTATACCCAGAAAATTTTGGTATATTTTCCGTACCAATTGATATCTGTTGTGGTACAACACAAGGTGTAATTGTACCTTGTTCAACTCTCGTTTTCAAATTCTTAATTGTATCTTGACAATTTAATGTCATATCCTGTAGCTTTAAAAGAGAGTCTGTGCATGCACCATATTTAACCCTACAGTCCTCAAATTTATTTGTTAAATTCAGATCCAAGGATTGTATTTTTTCATCTTGTCCTCCAATCCTTTCTTCTATCAGTCTAAAATTTTCTCTTGCTACACCGGCCCTCTGATTCATTTCATCTATTAAAAAATTACTGCTATCCTTGCACTTCTTTTCATTTGCTTCAATTTTTTCATTGATCTGTGTCATGCTTTGTTTCACATCTTCTTTTAATTTCTCATTCATTGCTGACATCTCCATTCTACAGGCTTTAATCCTTTCATCAATCTTCTCATTCATCGACTTTACCACAGTTTGTATCTCTATTTTATTTCTATTCATCTCTTCTTTCATCTCAGCTTTGTTTTCGTCTAATTTCTTATCCATTTCCCTTTTGTTCCTTTTCATCTCTTCTTTATTTTCTTTAAACTTCTCATCAAACTTCTTATTCATTTCAGTTTTATTCTCATCAAACTTCTTATTCATTTCAGTTTTATTCTCATCAAACTTTTTATTCATCTCTATCTTGTCACATTCCAACTTACAGAAAAGTTTTTCAAATAGAAAATCAAATCTGTCTCCACCTGGCATTTCTTTCGTTTCAATTTTTACATTTTCAGTTACATTTTCATCCTCATCAAGAGGTAGCGTCTTCTCTGAATCTGTCACAGAGGAAATGCCTTGTGGTTCCTTGTACGTTTCAAATAAATATTTGGTATCCATACCACTTTCAGGATTTTCACCCTCACCTTTATACTCAGACATATTTACTTTATCTGTCCTGGCACTTAAAGAGACTTATTTGTGGAGAAAAATAAATCAAAACTTGACAAAATTTTATTTGTGAATTATATTTATTAATTATTCAAATGCACTTAAAGGTGAAAATACCTCCCTTTAATTACACAGCTACTCGAATATTAAATAATCAATTAATTTTTATCTAAATAGTTTAAAATGTAGAAGCTTTGCCCCACTACGTTGGTCGCCATATATACATTATAGAAAGTGTTAATAAATGATATATATAAATGTAAATGTATCATGGCCCCACGTTGGCTAGCGTCCATATATATGCTGTGACTCTTTCAAATTTATATATAAATAAAATGAATTTAGTTTACTTAATTAATGCGTAACCGAGAGTCAAGCACGCATCCTAGTGCTAGGCCTTATGCTAGACTACGATACGGTGAACTTTCTGCTGAAAAGTAGGTTAAGCAAAACATTCTACATGTAACTAGCTCAGCTTGAAAATAAATAGTTCACTCAGGGGCAGAAAATATGACTTGATTCTCCTTCTCTTTAATCATCTCCAGGTCAGGTAAAGAAATAAAATACAAAATAAATCTTAACATCTAATTTATTAAAATAAAATAATCTTAAATGAATTCAAAAGTTTTAATCTACAAATATTTACACATCAGAAATCAATATTCAGTCATAATCCCAAATTTATACATCATAATCAATAAAATACTACAAGAAATAAAGAATAAATGAAATCATCATGTCGTGCAAGCTTATATCTAAAATGTGAACGTGATTATTATTATTAATATTTGTCATAGATACATGTAAACAATCAAAAATTTTAAAATAAATTAACCATGATGAATTGTACTGGAATATAAATAAAATAAAATTTGTACGGTCTACTGTTTGCTAACAAAAATATAGACATTAAGGAAATGGCTTTGCCCTAATTAGTCCTGTCCGGCGCCTTTTCTCGCTCCCAACACAGTACCATCAGATAACAAATTCACACAGATGAGTATCCCAAAGTTCCACCCTACGAGCATGTCATTTTCAGCTCGTCGGACGCAACCCGAACATACATCACCATGCGCACATTCCTTAAGGAATATATATAAATTTTAAATTAAATAAATAAAATGAAATAAAATAATGTCTCTGCGTATTCAATAAATTAACTCAGCCCTGATTAGTTCTGCCTGGTGCCTTTTCTCGCTCCCAAACGCAGTACCACCAAGACCAATTCGTGTATTTCAAATTCACCAGGACTCCATGCTATGAATTAAATAATGACATAATTCATTTCACACATCCCTGATGTATTATCCAACACGTTAGTATTGAACACCCAAATACAACAAAACATACTTAATTCTCATATCAAAAAGAAATAATATATATACATTAAAAGAAAATAAACTTTACCTTTTTCACGAAATTCCAATACAAAACACCACTACAAATAAAGAACTTTGAGACGCCACTATACACACATTTATAACAAATATTGTTTAATCACCTTAACTCTTCATACATCGTATTAAACTCTTCCATAATTCTCAATGAAAATTTTATTCACTTAATATATAACCTATATACACATAAAACAAAATTATTAATTTCAAATATCCTTTGTAGGATGAATAAATTTAAAAGAAAAATAAATTATACGGAAAAGAAAATGACTATGCTATTCAAAGTTATCATTACAAATGCTAGAAGGTTTTGTCATAACGTACGGCATAGTACCCTACATGCAAAACAAAACTCTCTAGAAAGAAGAAAATAAAATGAAATTAAGTAAATTCAAAAACCGAGTTCATAAAATAAAAGTATTTCATACATAGGTGGTTATTCAAATACATCTAGACATTTTAATGTAATACGCGCTGCATGTTTAAAATAAAATTACTATAAGTGTAGAATCTTGTAAAAATTTTATAAGTATTGAAAATCTCAAAAATTATTCTAAGTCCGGATTTTAAAATAATCCTATTAAAGAAGAGGGAGGAAGTGGTTTTCACCTACTTTTAGACTTGCTAATATTGCGGTTTTCACCAGCAATCCCGGAAATTTTATCCGTCCGCGCTTTTATGCTTAAATTTCTTTATAAAAACATCCGGCAACTTTCGGCAAACACGAATCCACTTCCAAAATTGTATATCGACGGTGCTGCCCTTATCGGTCACATGGGGAAACAGTGTATTAATAATCCTTGAAAAAGGTAAACAAACATGCGAATATAAATTCGTCTATACGTTTATGACTCAGGCGTGCACCTGATAAACAATACTTTTTTCGCCGGTCTACACAGTCGATCCTTGCCAATGTCAGAAATCCTTGTGCCGGAAACACCTGCTCGCTCCTTTTCACGTAACATTTGATACGTCTTAATATTATAACCTTATAAAAATTTACTAAGATCCTTTTATTGTTTTACTTAAATAAAAATAAAGTTTTCGTAAATTATCGATATAGTGAATATTTATATACACATCATAGTAAAAATGAATAAAGTAAAAATTAATTTAAATAAAATCTTAAAGTGATCTTGATTATACTTATTTATTTACATATTATTATTTATTCAAGATCACTGCAATATGTTTTTGGAGTATGCGATTCTTAAGAAAACACTTTATACTACTCATATTATTCAATTAACACTTTTTTTATCTGCATTGTACTGAAGAAGACTAATAAGTCTTAAGCACGTATTTGCTGTTGAATTACACCTAGAAGTTTTTAATAATCCATTTTTAATTTACTCATTTCTGCATTTTCATCCTTCTATATACTTTTTTCTCATGGGTTACTTAAAGCATAGGTCGACATTGCATACCATGTGGTGAAGTTAGTTCCTAATTGTTGGTGCCAATCAATTGATGATCCTCTGAGAGGAACTACGAACGGCAGACTATTCTACGATTATACGACTAATCTTTCGACTATTCTATTTTAGATATTAGTTTACAATATTGTAAATGAATCGTCCCGGTAAAGTTTTAATTTAGTTTTATACGTTCGTTTAATATATTTGTTACGAATGTTGATATGTAATTGAGGGCGCTTGTGTGTGCATTGCAAATTATTTTTAGATGTAAATTAGTACGTTCTTTGTATTATTTCTGCAATATTTAAGTGTTTATCATTAAGTAAATTTGTGACACTGAATACTTATGAAATGAGTAATTTGGGAACTTAATTATTATCGTATAAGAAGAAAGTAATGTAGAAGATGTTCTTGACAAAACGTATTTATACTATTTTTTCGTATATTAATTAATTAATGATTAAAATCTATTACAAATTTATAATCATACACTTTTGCGGCCATTCTCTCAGTGCTAAATCTTGTAAACTTTAGAATATTGTTGAAGTTAATTCAATCATTATACCTTACGTGCATTAACTGTCGCCAAGTTACCTGATGATATACTGTTAAATATTATATAAGCTTAATTACTGAATAGGTGTGTAAGTGTATAAAATACTTAATAAGCTTATTTGCTGGCATAAAATAATTAAAGATAATACAAAATATGATTTTGAATTAAAGAATAATTTGGTATCTAGAAATAATTAAAGTATTTTTATGGAATGATTAATATATATTTTACGATACAAATTGTTGCAGTTTACCGACATTGACTACATAAAAATTATTTTTTAAGTTGTTGATATCAAATGCTTGTGAACTGTCACAGAATCTGCATTTTTCTAGCTTTTACAGGTTGATAACAGTTTCTATTTCTACTTTAATTTTTATATGTTTTAATGAGATTGGTGCCACATTATAGTGCAGTGCATTTGCATCATATTATGTAACAAAGGAGATAAGAAATGGATTATCCCTATATAAATACTAGCAATTAATTAATATCTGCATTGTCAACAAAACACCTCTCAAGAGAAGGTTAAATTTCAGAATAAAAGGTGGCAATATATTAAGTAATGGTGTTGCAAATGTCACTATCCGTTACTGAAGTATTCGTATTACTTGTATTTGCGTAGGTCGATTTCATTATAAAAGCTCTGTTTGAACTTATTGTATTGATGCAATATAAAATAAATTTTGTGCCATGTACTACATTCTACATTTATTTGTGTGTTTTAATATCGGTGTTGGGGATTTTTTTGGTTTTATGATAGAATATTTCGCATATGGTAAATAAAATGGAGACTCCTTAAAAAATACTTTAGGCTTTGTTATTTTACTTTTAATTTTGAGTTGGAATGTTTTGTGTGATACTTTCAACGAATTTTATTTATTTAACGTAATATATATTAAAATTAGTATATGTATAAGTGAACATTTTGTTTGTACCGTATATTAACTATAGATATTCTCGCACCGCACATTAGGACGAGTACTCGGTAACGAATAAAAAGTAACGGATAGTTACAAATACTGAAAAGTAACCAAATCCAACATCATTGATATTAAGTATTTTTGGAATTACTACCTGCGTTTACAATTATTATTATCAAATATACTACTTAATACCGACTAAATACAGTAATAACACCGCCCTACAAAATTTAAAAAAAATTTTGTTGCCAAGTATTTTGGAACGAATTTAGGGTAATTCAGGTCTGCTGAATTCAAAAATAAAAGCAGTTTTTCCAAATTGGCTCTAGTTTTTGAGGTAATGGATACATAATTTTTTAAGGAATTCAGCTATAACATATGCTTTTTATTTTTTAAGAATAATTTACAAACAAGAAATTTACGCAGAAACGAGAGTTCGACCCTGTTTAGTGAGCGTACCACGTGCCGACTGCTGATCACGTGATCAGTGCGTGCACTTGTTTGTGTTGTGTCTCTTGATTTTAACTGTCAGTTCAGCGTAAGCAGTTGTTCTACTAAGACATAGCGTCGCGGTTATTGTGCTTTTCTTACGTATTTTGTGTATTTAGTTCTTATTGTCTACCTAGTGAAGTTATTTAAATTTAATAGACGTCAAGTGGAAGGTAGGAGTACATGTGACGAATATTTGTACCTATATTTTTAACTAAAGTTACTCTTTTTTCAGAGGAATGAGTTCTTCACGCAGAAGCTGTTTGTAATGTCTTCTGCTACATTTGTGGCGAATATACTGTAGCGAAACAAAGAAAAAATATCACAGATTTTGTTAGACAAGCTTATCAAGCTTATTTCGGCGTACAGCTTGGAGACCAAGACAAGTCCTGGGCTCCCCATATAGTGTGCAAAACGTGTGTCGAATGTTTACGAAAGTGGTCAAACGAAAAAAGAAAAAGTTTGAAATTTGGTGTGCCCATGGTGTGGAGAGAACCTAAAAACCACCATGATGATTGTTATTTTTGTTTAGTTAATGTAAAAGGTTTTAACAAATACAAGAAAGGCAAATGGGATTATCCTGATTTAGAATCAGCACGAAGACCTGTGCCACATAGCGAAGAGATTCCCGTACCAGTATATACAACACTGCCAGATGTTCTGATGGCGGAAGAAGAAGAAGAAATTAAGGACCAGTACAGTAGCAGTGGAAGTGAATATAAGCAGGAAATACAATCAACACCACAGCAGTTCTCTCAAGAAGAACTGAATGACCTGATACGGGATCTCGGTCTATCAAAGCAAGCATCTGAACTTCTGGCATCCAGATTAAAAGAAAAAAACTGTCTACAACCAGATATAAAAATAACCATTTATAGAACACGAGAGGTGAAACTTGTTCCTTACTTTAGCAATTTGTTGCAGGTGATTGGCGACTATTCATAGACAGTTCCAGTAGAAGCTTAAAGTGTGTTTTGCTACATAATGGCAACCGATATGCGTCAATTCCTATCGCCCACTCAACAAAACTTAAGGAAGAATATCAAAACATCAAGTTGGTATTACAGAAACTATCATATGAAGAACATCAGTTTTCCATTTGTGTTGATCTAAAAATGGTCAACTTCTTGCTTGGGCAGCAAGGTGGGTACACAAAATACCCTTGTTTTATCTGCTTGTGGGATAGTAGGGCGAAGCAAGATCATTGGAATATGGTTAATTGGCCAATAAGACAAAATATGACTGTAGGAACAGCAAATGTCATAAACGAACCATTGGTTGACCCTGAAAAAATCATTCTCCCACCGCTCCACATCAAGTTAGGACTAATGAAACAATTTGTTAAGGCTTTGAGTAAAGATGGCGAGTGCTTCAAATACATTTGTAGATCGTTTCCTAGGCTAAGTATGGAAAAGCTAAAAGCGGGTATTTTTGATGGCCCTCAAATTCGCAAACTTATTAAGGACTCTAATTTTACAAATCACATGCCGACACTTGAAGCTGCTGCTTGGTGTAGCTTTGTTATGGTAGTTAAAAATTTCTTGGGTAATCACAAAGCGGACAATTACGAGGAATTAGTGCAACAGATGTTATTAAACTTTAAAAACTTGGGTACTAATATGAGTATTAAAGTACACTTTCTTCACAGCCACTTGGATAAATTTCCCGACAATCTTGGCAATTTCAGTGAGGAACAAGGGGAACGGTTCCACCAGGATATAAAGGAGATGGAGGTAAGGTATCAGGGCAGATGGGATCATCATATGATGGCAGACTATTGTTGGAGTCTCCAACGTGATGTACCTGACGGTCCTCATAAAAGAAAATCCTACAAAAAGAGCTTCTTTCCTACGAATTAGATGTCATTTTTTAAATTAAATTATTTCTTTGCTGTTATACCTAATCAATAAATGAATTTTATTATTTTTTCGTTTCTCTTTTTTGAAACCACTTTAATATTTTTTACTAAAAGTTGCTTATAAGGGCCATTGATCTATTAAATTGATATTTTTCTCTATTTTATCATATTTTGATAATATATCTCTAAAATTAGAGCCAATTCACCTAAATGGACTTCAAATTCGTGATCAGCACCACGAAATTACCTAGAAATCGCCCAAATATTGTTGACAATAAAATTAGTGTTGATCAGTGTAATATAGGTCTCGTTAATCTATGAATGTTCAAACTGGTTCTAATAAAATCGATAACCGCTTAGGCAGATAAATAAAAGTAAAATACTGAACAAAAGTATAACTTCTTCAATGTTGATTGCTCATTGGTAAAATAAGTAAGCATATGATATAGAGTTATTAATATTTTCGCAGTAAATGTAGGTACCTTCAAAAATTGAACTTTATTTATGATAATATGGTAAGCTTAATTAACTCCTTAAGATAATATTAAAGTATAATTATTGTAATTGTCGCTGTAATTACGTACGTGAAGTCATTCATGTATAAAATTACCTTGTTCGAGTAGTCAAAATTTTTGTGCAACAAATGATTATATCATTCCATTGATCATAATTATTGCATAATTTATTGAAAAGAATGTCATTTTGTATTCAACATAATCAGTATTTATTGGTGTTTGCATTAATTAAAGTAATTATTTTTATTGAGTAATCGTGTGCATGTTCTAAATATGTTGAAACATCCGTTACGATATATAGAGCAATTATTCTCGAAATTGTAAAACAAAATAAGTACAGAAACGTCTTATTAACAAATTAGTTGGATTAAAAAAGATATCGCATTATAACAGTTTATATTTATTGTGTTTGTGAATTTGGCTATCTTTTCTGATTTTTTATTAAAAAATTAATATTTGATTTGCTTATTTTGTACTATATGCTAAATACATATACTATTTTAATAAACAATGGTAAAACAGACATCTGCTCAAAATCGGCATTATAGGCAACTTTAATACTTTACATACACTTTTATTTATTGACTGCAATGATTGCAATTTTGATGATTGTCAGTAAAGTAAACAACAGTTTAATATCCATGAAGAGTTCAGTTGTTTAATGAAACTAATAATGTATACGTTTTTTCTAAAAACAAACAGTTATATAAATAAACAAATATTAAAGCAATGGATGTAATAACAACGAATTCTTTCTTAAATAATCAACATAACTGGAAAAAATAAACAGTTTTATATGTAATAATTTTTACAATATCAAGTTTGTAAAAGTAAATGTCATCCTGGTTATACAAATTTCGTTGTTGTCTTTTCTTACAATCAATATTAATTTTATGTTTCTAATTAAATCACCTTTACAAAATTACTAAACACTGAGGAGCATCTCACAAATTTATTATATTCCATCAGTAACGACAAAAACAAGGTCCAATTAGAATTCATGGATTTTCAAATACTTCGAATGTGTGCTTAGGATAACACAAGAACGTTGTAATGGATGCTGGGCTCGGCAATGAGACCCTTAGCTGTTTTCTGAACTCAGAGGCGAGTGAGACAAGATGGGAACACTGATATTGAGAGCATGTACTATGATTGCAAATTGAAATACAAAGTTCTGAGTGCTTTAAGTGTAATCATTAAATATTTATCTTTTGGTAGATGTATTTATATATTTTCAATTGGTACTTTTGATGGTTTTGAGGAAATTATAAAGAGGAATAAGTAAATGAACTAATTCGGCCCTGCAATGGAGTAATATGTAATGAAATAGAAGATATTCTTCACAAATTACAAGAACTCAACAAAAACTTAAAACAAAAGTATTTAAAATAAAAAAATCGTAATAACAATAACTGTATTAATTTTATTCACAATTAAGATAGTAATAGAATAGCTCATCTACATTATCCGTACAACATTCGTGTCCATATTTGCTTTTTGGTATCTTCACCGTACTTTCTGAGGATATACAATTTAGTGCTACATCTTCCTCATCAGAGGGACTTTATTTTTCAGTAACGTTTTCCAAAAATCTGTGTTTTTCCTTTTTGGAATTTTGTTTTCTTTCTTTTGTGCTCTCCCGGCATTCATAGTTGCCTTAAGAGATCTTCTGGTTTCCTTTTGTACTTCTCGAGCTGCCATTTATGTCAGTATCTTTTTGTATCCGATTTCTGTAAGGATTAGGATTCTTGTCTTTTCTTTTTTATGTTGTAAACGAACCTCTACTTTATCTATTTTTTGATGTTTTTATGTGAGAACACTGGGGCGTAGTGCGCAGTCATCGAGGGCTTTCCGAATCAGTCACAAAATATATACTTTTTCATTAAAAAAAACATAGGTTTGATAAGCCACTGGAATACGGCGGGGCACTTATGACCAAAAATATTTTACGGAAATGGTGATTGTAATTATGGACAATTTTTCTCTTAGACTTTTTTCAATATATTATATGATAGAGAAGCTACGGTCCAAGGCATCTTAGGTGCTACACCCTGTATGTTATCAAAGCTGACCAAGTATGTCCTCTTAGCAATATCTCTCCAGTACTCATTGGATCGACTGATACCACAATCACAAAAAAAACAATCTCTAATTTAATACAATTCAATTCGAAGGTTATTAAAAACCGATACTTAATTTAGGCATAGAAAAATGCAAAACTAGTGGATAATATATTCGGGGTAATTGATGTAACACAAGAATTATTAAAAATCTTTTGCTTCCTTTAGGAAAGACTTCTATAGAGGTGTATTTAACAACTACCAAATTTTTTATTTATATATAAAAATTTTAACAAGATCTCTTACATTTATCTTAAATATTTAAAGAAAAACCATTGGGAGTGCGTGATTTATTCCTAATTAGGTTAATTTACGTCTAGAACAATCTGATATCGACATAACAACCAAGGAACGCAACGGAAAGCGAAAAACAAAAGGAATCATCGGATCTCCTCGTATTAAAAAAGACCCAATTACTATGTAGGATAAGTTTTACCGCATTCAGAAAATGTTTAAATGTAGTAGATTAGTATGAGATAGGCAAGATTGCGAACACAAGTTTTGTCTTATCTTCGAAATCTCAGTGCGTGGAATGTATAAAAATGTTACCGAAGTTTCTTCCAGTTTGTTAACGATTTCAGGGCAGAATGCTGTAAAACAGACAGTTTAAACACTAAGACAAGTCATCATTCATGATTGTGGACCACCTTTGCGGTTTGACAAATACAAAAACTCGCTCGAATATTTACAATCTCTTGTAATGAAATTTCAAGAGACTTAATAGGATTTATGTGAATACATTGAATATTTGAATCTTCAAAATGTTTGAAAAGTACAACCAAATATTAACGATAATTTTAGTTTTAGAATTCAATATATACATAGATACATACCCTTTAATTATTAACGGCAACTTGTTTATGAAAGTTTCGACATTTTCTTGATTTGCGCTTCGCCAGATATCATGCGGTAATGAATGTATTCAAATACATATCGGTCCGTTTAATGGAAACTTTGTGGTCAAAAAGCAGCTAAATAACTGTCCACGCCCGTTTAAGGGAGTGTCCGCATAAGAGAAACCAATCTATTAGGCGTTCCCTACTTATAAATTCGGAACCGGATAAAATGCCCGTTTAACGGAAGTGCCCGTATACGTTTTGTAAGTGTAAATATGAACACTTAGTAGGAAAGAAAGTCCGCTAAAATTTCAAATATCACTGCTCCAATGTAGTTAGTAGAAACTTATTTTTGCAACTAAGTGTACATACATATAATTAATGTGGAACTAATATACAGTGTGTCAATAAAGTAAGGAACACCCTAAATATCAGCTTTAAAACATATCTCTAGCAAAAACGCTCAGGCACGTATTTTTTATTTTTGAAGGCGCATTTTCTTAGATTAAATTGAAGTATACAGGGTTATCGAAAAAGAAGATATGACGTTATCATGTGTTTTTTTAAATGGAATACCCTGTATATTTTTAAGAAAATCAAAAGAGCTTCTCATGAAGATTTCAACGATATATGAGTTGTTGGGGATATCTTTAATATTTACTTGTAGAAATTGAAAAAACACTTTTGGTGGAACAACGTCATAAAATAATTACAATAGAGTTTAACTTGTTTATTTTTAAATCTAAAACAAAAATTTACTTAAGTAAATGTTCAAATTGCTGCCCATTCACAATCTGACAGTAGCCTAGGCGAGAAATAAACTCATTCTGAACATTGCTGATTACATCTGGCGTGATTCTTCGGATCTCTTGGCGTGTGCGTTCTTTTAAATCATTGACATTTTGAGGTCTATTTACATAAACTTTGCTTTTTAGGTAACACCACAGGAATAAATCTAGTGGTGTTAAGTCAGGGGAGCGAGCTGGCCACTCAACAACCCCACGTCTGCCAATCCATCGATTATTAAAAATCAAAATTAGGTAGTCACGCACAGGTCGAGAATAATGAGGAGGTGCCCCATCTTGTTGGAACCAGATTTCATTACTAGGACTGTCAGGGGTATTTGGATCAGGATAAAGTTCCACACGCTCAGGAAGAAGCTCTAACTGTAAAAAATCCAAATAGATATCCCCATTTAAATTTCCATCAAAAAAGAAAGGTCCAAAATTCCTATTTTTTAGTATTCCAGCCCAGACGTTCACCTTCTGAGGGTGATGACTTCGAGCTTCCTGCATCCAGTGAGGATTATGTTCTGTCCAATATCTACAATTTTGTCGGTTAACTGTTCCGTTTAAAGAAAAAGTTGCCTCATCTGAAAATAAAATGTTTCTAGCAAACATTTCATCACGTTCACAAAGTATTTGCAAGTTTTCTGAAAACTCCAAACTGCGATCAAAATCATCTTCCGACAATTCATGGACAAGATGCACTTTATAAGGATGATATTTCTGCTTATGCCAAATTTTTCTAACAGTCTCATGGCTGCAATTAAAGTTTAAAGCTGCTTGACGAGTAGCACAATTCGGATTATCTTGCACTGTCAAAAGAACATTTAACTTGGTTTCATCATCCACTTTTGGTCGCCCAGTTTTAGGTAGATCCCTAACATTTCCGTACTCCTCATACTTTAGAAGTATTTTACTTACAGTGGAGCGAGTTATTGGTTGCCGATTAGGATGCGCTGCATTAAATAGTTCGCAAACTTCCACTGTACTCCTTCGGTCACCATAACCAATCATCATAAGAATCTTAATCCGTTCTCTCTCACTTAGACCCATTTTTATCAAAAGAAATGGCAATTATAAAACAAGCAAGGCCAAACAAACTAGCGGTGGTTAGTCACTGTCTAATTAGATAAGACGTCACCTTCCATACTGACAATTCTGTCATGACAACGTTCAAAGATTAAAATTACCAAAAATTATCGTGTAGTTCCACCAAAAGTGTTTTTTCAATTTCTACAAGTAAATATTAAAGATATCCCCAACAACTCATATACAGGCTGTCCCAGATAGTGTGCTCACCATTGGGATCTCGTGAACGGTAAGAGATAGAGAGTTGGTTAAATGAGACAAAATGTACGTGACACCTGGGTTTATTTTTTTAAGCAAAAAAACTTTTAAAAAAATGAACTATACGTGCGCTATAGGGGAAAAACTAAAAATCGGCAATTTTAATTTCGTCGTTTAACTTATTTCATGTAAAAGATACCGAAATACTATTTTGACATTATGAAGGTACTTTTTTACGCAGAATTCAAATTTGGTATTGCAACCTCTGAAGCTTTTATACGTTTCGAGATTTTTATACAAACTTTCTTATTTTAAATACAAATCGTAGGCGGCTTTGACTGTATCAAAAAGAGAATAATTTGCTGATTTCAATGATGTATAACACTTTGGGTTTATTTGTAGAAATAACAAAGTTATAATGATATTTGTGCAATTTTTGGTATCCTTATGAATGCATAGGCTATACATCAGAGGCAGCATTGAATTATTAAGACAATAAGTAGTATCTGTCAAATTTATTTACAAGCAAGTTACGTATCCGTTTATTTTTGTGTTATTTAGTCTGCTATTTTGTTCGTTTATTTAAAAATCACCGCATTTGTTGTTTTGGTTCGTTTTATTACTTGTTTATTGTTGTTCACGTTATGGAGAAATTTAATAATGAAGAGAAATATGATATGCTTCAAAGTTACATATTGGCTCACAAAAATTCAAGGAATGCAGCTAATCATTATTTGGAGTTGTACCCAGATCGACGGCAACCACACGAAACTTTATTTCGAAGATTAGAAGTAAATCTAAAAACATACGGTGCCTTTAGTAAACCGAAAAGAAATAGAAAAAGATTAGATGAGGAAACCCAAGTTATTGTATTAAATCAGGTGCGTGAAAATCCAAAAGTTTCCACAAGAGAAATAGAAAACAACACCGGAATCCCTAGAACATCAGCCCATAGAATATTCAAAAAGCATCGATATCATCCTTACAAAGTCCACATTAGCCAAGGACTCCAACCAGGAGACGCAGAGAGGCGGACTCGTTTCTGTCATTGGTATATTAATCAGAATAACAACAATGTTACATTTCTGTTTAATGTGTTGTGGTCAGATGAATCTCGATTTACGAACAATGGGTTATTTAACAGAAATAATATTCACTATTGGGGGACAGAAAATCCCCATGCTCTACATGAAGCTCGACATCAAGAACGTTTTGGGTTCAATGTGTGGTGCGGTATTATCGGCAGAAGAATAGTTGGACCTATTATCTTCAATAACAATTTAACGAGTGAACGCTATTTGAACTTATTTCAAGGTGAAATAGAAGATCTTCTAGACGATATTCCGCTTAATCTAACTGCGAATATGTATTTCCAACAGGATGGGGCACCAGCACATAATGCTCACATTATTACGAATTACCTAAATAATAGATTTGGTAATCGGTGGATTGGTAATCGAGGACCCATTTCATGGCCTGCACGTTCCCCAGACTTAACCGCAATGGATTTTTTCCTTTGGGGTTACATAAAAAATAAGGTGTATAAAACACAATTTAATAATGTGGAGGAACTGCAAGCTTGTGTTTTAAGAGAGTTTCATCGGATAAATGGACGTATTTTAGAAAAAGTGATTAATTCCACACTAAGAAGAGCTCAATTATGTATCAAGAACAATGGAGGACTTTTTGAGCATTTAATGTAATTTATCTATTTACTAGTAGTAAATAAATAGTTAGGTATGTGAAGTTAGTGTTTTATTTACTTTTCAGTCATTTTTGTATTTTGTTTCCAGGAATAGGTAAGTATAAAACAAAAAAATATGCTAATTATTCTTGTAACTTTGTTATTTCTACAAATAAACCCAAAGTGTTATACATCATTGAAATCAGCAAATTATTCTCTTTTTGATACAGTCAAAGCCGCCTACGATTTGTATTTAAAATAAGAAAGTTTGTATAAAAATCTCGAAACGTATAAAAGCTTCAGAGGTTGCAATACCAAATTTGAATTCTGCGTAAAAAAGTACCTTCATAATGTCAAAATAGTATTTCGGTATCTTTTACATGAAATAAGTTAAACGACGAAATTAAAATTGCCGATTTTTAGTTTTTCCCCTATAGCGCACGTATCGTTCATTTTTTTAAAAGTTTTTTATTTATAAAAGTAAACCCAGATGTCACGTACATTTTGTCTCATTTAACCAACTCTCTATCTCTTACCGTTTACGAGATCCCAATGGTGAGCACACTATCTGGGACACCCTGTATAGTTGAAATCTTCATGAGAAGCTCTTTTGATTTTCTTAAAAATATACAGGGTATTCCATTTAAAAACACACATGATAACGTCATATCTTCTTTTTTGATAACCCTGTATACTTCAATTTAATCTAAGAAAATGCGCCTTCAAAAATAAAAAAATACATGTCTGAGCGTTTTTGCTAGAGATATGTTTTAAAGCTGATATTTAGGGTGTTCCTTACTTTATTGACACACTGTATATAGAATAGATAAATCTTTAAAATCGGTGTACATTTAAACGATGCAAGTTATAAGCCTAGATATTTATATTGAATATGCAAAATAAATGCCATTCAAATATAGAATCTATAATTGACTTCCTACCAGGAAAAGTATATTGTATTGATTACTTTATTATCCACAACTTTGAAATTATTATATTTTGCATTTGACATTCATGTTATGTATATAGGCATACAGTATATCTTTCATACGATAATTTAAATGATCAAAAATTGGTGGTATCAAACCGTTCTTGCTATTTATCCGCAAATGATATTTAAAGTTTCATATTCTAAATAAAATATTTTTGACTTCCTAAATAAATTTATTTTTTAGGTATATCATTATATAAGGGCTAATATATTTAATAGCCATATTCTTGTAATTTTTATTGTTATTTTATTATATACATTATATTCAGTAAGCCTGAAAATTACATAGTATTACGGGATCTAATCTGTCACAATTATCTTTCTAAATATTCAAAATGACTGGGCTAACGTAAAAAGATCAACTGAAAATGTTTGTTTGGTATTGTTCATAAATAACATAGGAATTCACTAAAAAGTGATATGATATATAGTGTAATAAATATGTATAAAAGTTAGCATTCCTATATTGGGCACTGCTGATACAACTACGGCACATTGATATTAATGAAATTATTGCCTGGGACGTCGTTAAATAAGAGGTGAGCATTTTATGTTATCTATTTAGCTATGAATGAAACGAGTTAGAAAATGAAAATAAGACTATGCTTTCGAAGAAGCATTCTTTTGGTAAATCCGCAAAATATGTTCCTACAGCGTCTTTCACGTCTTCATTCGATAAAAATCGATGCCCTCTCAAGTGTTTTTTGTTGGAAAAAGATAATAGTCACAGAGGGCGAGGTCGGTAGGGTGGATGTTGTAATTCTTTAAAGCCGTATTCAATGATTACTGTTTGGCATTTTGTGCCTTATGCACTCTGCAGTTGTCGTGCAGAAGCAGTCTTCTGAACAAACTTGTGGAGCCTTATAGCCGTCTTCAGTTTCTTAATTGTGTCTTGGTACACATTGCACGTTATTGTAGTCCCTTTGGCAAATACTCAATTAAGAGAATCCTCTCCGCGTCCCACAAAACTGTGGCCATCACTTTTCCGCAAAAAATTGAGTTTTTGTCTCCTTGGGCGGTGGAGAGCACTTATATGAACCCATTGCATCAACTCTTGTTTCGTCTTCATCTTGAGACAAAAGAGTTAAATTCTCTTCACAAATTTGTTGTCAATCAAATTTTTGCTCGTGACTGAGCAGCCTCGGAAATCCATCGGCCGACCTTTGCTCATTCCCAAATTTTTTTGTAGAATTTTAGAAATACTCGTTCCTGATATTCCTATTTCTTTAGCAATAAATCTGAAACTCTTACTCAGCGGTCATTCAACACCAAATCTTTGTTGATGATATATACAGTCCGTGCTTCTAAAGGTTTTCCACGCTTTGGGTCATCAGGAATGGATTCTCTGCTCGATTTGAACTGCTTACACCAAAATTTCCAGACACTCTCACAATTCTCTCATGGATACTCTTCGGACTGCTACCGTCTTTTAATTTGATGACACTTCTGTGTTCCCGTATTCGCCCAAGGGTGAGGAATATCAGACTATGAAGCAGAAATAACATATCACTAGCCTACTAATATAAGTATGCGTATATACCACCATATTAGCATTATATACATTGAGGACGCGCGCGTTGGAACAAATTTATTTAAAATTTTTGGTTTTGTTTTATGGAAAAACGCTCGAATAAATCGATTTTTATTTTTAGCTGCGGTTTTTCTAATGGTAAATTAATGTACAAAGGCTGGTCCAGAAATAAGTTACGACTATCAATTTTATTTTTCAATTGGAAACATATGTTTTTATTCAATTTGTTAATTCTGCATCGAATTCTACGTATGTTTCATGTACCATGTCCTATACCCAAACTCAACATTTATCGAGAAATTTACAATTGAACATATCAATAACTGAGACCGTATCCTACAAAATTTATTTCACTCTGTTGTCTGAAAAGGACCGATTTATTAAAAAAACAGAAAAACAAATCAAATTAAATGTTCAAACTCTTGACCACTAACTTCCTGACAATAGGCAAGCCGAAGATCATTTTCTCGTAACACTGCAGTTAACGTTTTGGCGGCTTAATTTGTTGTATTTCGGTTATAATTCTATTCTTCAATTTATTAATATTTACCGGTTTATTGAAGTACACTTTGGATTTTAGATAACCCCATAGATAAAAATCTAATGGGGTTAGATCTGGAGACTAGCTGGCCATTCGATAAAACTTCTCGCACCGATCCATCTATTTGGGAAAATATTATGAAGGTATTCTCGTATTGTTCTCGAATAGTAGCGCTCCATCCTGTTGGAACTATATCGAATCTGCTGGTATATTTGGGTTCTCATTATTGGGGTTAAGTGCATTTACGTACACTGGGTACTATGTAATTTTGTAGTAGGTATAAATATTTTTCAGAATTAAGTATTCCCTCAATAAAGAAGGGACCCACAATTACTGTACCCATAATTTCGGTCCAAACGTTTACTTTCTGGGGGAATTGTGTTTGACTCCATTCCTCAGTGTGAGTTTGCTGATGCCCAATATCGAAAATTTTGCCTGTTCACCAAACAATTCAAATAAAATGTTGCCTCGTCGGAAAAAACTATATCACTTAAAAATTGTGGGTTTGCATTGCATCTATCCATCATTATTTCGCAAAATTTTAATCTGCTGTCGAGATCGTCTTCAACAAGTTCCTGAACTAAATGCACTTTGTATGGGTGCCATTTGTTCTTGTGTAAGTATTTTAAAATAGAAGACATACTTACTGACAGTACTGCAGCTACTTGTCGACTTGATTTGTGAGGATTTTCTTGTAAATCGAACAAAACATTCAATTGTGTGTTTTCTGGAACTGTAACATTGTTGGTATTGTAATTGTCTCTTACGTGACCAAAGATTTTCTATCTTACTAACTACTTATCGTTTAATAGGACTCTTCTGGTACTTACTATTAGGGAGCGGAATCGAGCGAGTCATGACGCATCGCCCATGGGCGCGCTATTGAAATGTTGTATTTTTAAAGAGGTTTTAATTTTATTTATATAATTGAATAACAAGTGGCTGGTGATTATAAAATACAAAATACCCTGAGTAGTTTTTCAGTAAAATCGGTAGACCGGAAGTAGCAGTTTACTTCAGTGAAAAAATTAAATTTTGCCAATATTTCGTCAACTACTAAATTTAAACAAATTTATAAAGAATTCATATGTACTTGAAATTAAAATTGAGAACAATTTTATTTAAAAAGTTTTTCGAAGCTGCTACCGGAAGTAGGTCTTTTACTCCTATCGAAAATCAGTTTTTTGCGAATATTTCGCATGTCATGGCTTTTTAGACAGGTATGTTACGGGTATAAAAGTAATTAAAACGTAATTTTCAATATCTTTTGCATAAAAACAATTTCAAAATACAGACCGGAATTACCACTTTTACTCTTATCGAATAGCGACTTTTTGCGAATATGTCGTAAATTATGCATTCTATATGTATTTATCAAGAATACAAAAGTATTTAGTGCTAGATTTGCAATATTTTTTGAATATATGAAATTTCAAAATTCGGACCGAAGTAACACTTGTACTCTTAGGGAGTAGTCCTTTTTTCGAATATCTTGCTAAGTATGCATTCTATAGCGATTTATTAAGAGAACAGAAGTACTTAGAATAGGATTTTGAATAATTTTTGTGTAAAAGAAATATAGTATAGTTTGAAACGCTCATACGTATAAGAAAGTCGTGTGGTGGCCACACCTCATTTTTTAATTTGAGATTCGATTTTAAAAATATGTCATTAGTTTAGGCAAATTTCCAAAGTGTTCCTGAAGGAATAACTGATTTTTTAAATTTGGGATTTGTGTTAGTTCCTTGCACTCAGAAATACTTCGAGCATCGTCATTTAAACATGTAACGAAATTTTGTAAACTATTGAAATTCTCTGCATGAAAACTATTTCTGTGTATGTTTTAGCAAAGCTAAGTGACGATATTTTACAGACTTTGCAATAAATTTCGGAATCACTGACAATTAATTTTTATCTCAGAAAAAGTAACATAAACAACGTTCTAGATCTAAATAAATGATAACTAAAAATGTACGCGTATGTTATTGAAACATACATATTATTTTGCGAAATATAAGGTAAATATAATAAATTTTAAAAACTCGTCACCCTTGTACCTACGCCGATGAAGAAAGGATTTTATTCATAAAATTCCTTATTTTATGGCAGTTTTTTCTCTGATTCTCCGGAGTAAACAGATGTTACAGTTCGCCCTATGAATTAGTGCTATTCAGATATAATGTAAACAACACGCAGTTGTTTACATTATTTCTTTTCACGGTTGTGGCTCCGTGGTAGTTTAGCTCGCTCGATTCCGCTCCCTGCTTATTATAAAACAATTCACAAACTTCAGCTTGTGTCCGAGTCCTGTCGGCATATTCTACCATCATCAAAATTTCTATACGTTGTTTCTCAGTTAAACGCGGCATTCTGTCAAACTTTGTAACTGCACTTGACAAGTACTTATTTTAAGTGACATTGTCATATAGTTTCCATGTGACTAGACGGTGATAAGTCAACAATCAAATAAAAAGCAAACAAACACAGATTGCTAGATTTACAAAAAAAAAAAATAAAAAACAAGTCGATAATAGCTAAAAATAAAAATCGACCTATCCGAGCGTTTTTCCATAAAACAAAACCAAAAATAATAAATGAATTTGTTCCAACCCGCGCGTCCTCACTGTATGTACCTATGTGACATGCATTTTCCTGTACTCAAAAATTGCAAATTTACCATGAATATATTTACTTAACAGATAATTATAAACTTTGGTAAAATATGAATATATTATGCAGTAATATTATGTCCACTTTCTTATACAATAACATGAAGAAACACGCCCCAGAGACTGTTTGAAATAATTCACCGTTTAGAACGTCGTTATATAAATGGACACAGTGCATTAGATAATAAATATCCTCTCATGCATTTAAGAATTAACATAATTCAGATCAGTTTTAGTTGTTACTAACAAAATATAATTGGTGTTGTTTATTCATAGGTCTTCAGGACTTCTATGAATTTACTATTAAAACTTTCTGAAACATCTAAATTGAAACACACCCGAGGTAAACCGAACAATTTAAAAAAAATTGCTACCGAATTATGAATTTGGAACTTGGAACTGACAATAAGTCTCCTGTTGAAAAATGAGATGCTTTCTGTTCGAATTCGGTTTTTTAAACGTTCTCTTAATCATATAACTGACATAACAGGAACCGACTGCGTTGCTCTGAGACATTGTAATTTTTTCCACGTGCATATTTTAATAAAAGGCAATTTCGAAATTTTCCAATCTTTACGAGAAACACCGGCGGCTACGTTCATATATGTATATTCGTATTCACATTACGTACCTACATGAATATAGCTGCGCATGCATATGTATGTACAAGATATTCCCTCTGTGTCCTTTCTGCAAAAAGCACCAAAATAATATGCAGGCGTTCAATATTTATAAATATTCAATTCAATAATATTCAATGAAATGAGGATGACATGCCATTATAAACCATGCGTTGAAATGGTCAATTAAAAATTTTCCACGTCACATGTACTTTCTTGTAGGTTGGTTGCCTTGTTGATGCTCGAGATGAAATATAGGCCAACTGGATCACGACTTAATGTTAAAGGAATGCTTATAGCCGCGCACGAAGACAATATTTATGGCTAGAATTATTTCAATTTAAATTTAACGAATTACTGTTATTTACCTGAGAAAATTGTACCTGCACTCGATTTCAGGTATTTTATTCCTGTTTAGTAATGAAATATTATTACAATAAAACATATGTGTGGGTAGTGATAAGCAGAATGAGGATCGTTTTAATTACAAACTTAACGACTGCATATTAATTATTAAATAAAAATTTAGGTTAACTTCATCATGATTATTGATACGTCAGTTGTTAATTATACTTATTATGTATGTAATGTTACATTACCTAAATCTATATTAGTAAGTCCGTGGCCGTAATTAAGTTTTCAATTGTCATGTTGGTAGGAAATTTTAGGAAAGTGCTTCATTATTTGATTTAAATATTTAATGGAATATACGCGGGCAAGTTCATATGCTCCACTTGTGAAATTATATGTTTTAAACTTGAATAGACGAAATCAATAGAATAAAGAGATTAGGTTCTTCATGCAATATACTATTATTTTTAGTATTAATAATAACATTAAAGAAAAATTGCCTTTAAATATTCGTATTCACTTGATGGCAGATATCAGATAGATGGGTACTTTCAAAAGAGATAAAATAGATTTGGATCGATAACTGGCTATATCGGGCATGTCGCCATTTTTAAACATTGGACATATCCTAGCCTATTCCTCTATTTGGCGGAAAGTAGGTGTTTTTAGTATTAAATTAAAAATTATTAACAACGGTGATACTGCAGTAGTACTGTTGCACAAACCTTCAGGAAAGTAGGTACCTGATCACAACCAGAACCCACAGTGTTTCTAAGCGCCTTAATACTCGAAAGAACATTGGACTCAGAAAATGAATCCACGTGTATGAATTATGTAGCACCGTACATCATATTGGCAGAGGAAAACGAAGTCGAAGAGATATAAACTTCAAGAAAATGCATTTACTATTGATCCCGGGTCTGTCAAAAGAGCAATAACCATCCCAGTGCATCTGGACCTAAACTTCTTTGGCGTGAATTTACAAAAACCAAAATTTGCTTTCGTTGAGGCTATAAATAGAACACTCAACGCTATTGATATACCACAGATACGCTGTCTTTACCTGGTACTTACAGCTCACGCAAGTGTTTGAAATTCCGAAGATTACTTGGAAGAAGGTATATACAGGGCGAGATATCTCCGCGGGTAAGACCGATTATGCCTTTATGACTAAAGATATTTCGAAGCCGTTTTTCCTTTGTGCTAGCTGCTGATTAGGAGCACATTTTAAAAATATTTTGTATTATACAGAGTGTTCCATAACTTGGTGGCTGACCATAGTTATAGTTTTTTCAACGGAACACCCTATATATTATTACATTTTTGTATTTTCTGTATAATTTTTAATCAAAAAGTAATAAGATAGTATAGGCCTAAAATTTAAAGTTTTTCACTTATTACCATTTTTCTGAAAAATTCAATGTTTGTATAAAATTATATTTCTCGAAAACGACGTATTAGATGGACACAAGTTTTTCCAGTATTGTTCACAATAAGAAGTCCTAATAGAAGCATGTTTTATTTTTTTACAGTTACTAACTGCATGTGCAGAAAACTGGATTAAAATTACATGACACTTTTTGCATAAAAGTCAGTTTTTTCAAATGGAACAACCTTTATATAGGTTAATTTTTGAATTGTTTATTACATTTCATATCAAAAACATGTAAGAAATTAATACTTTAAAAGTGACTATTACTGGCTATTGTCGGTTTTTGATATGATTTAGTCAGTTTTTATATTAATATAGCAAAGCATGCCGTGAAATTAGCTCTGATGATGGATAACGTTTAATAAGTTGACAAGTGTAATTTGTTGATGCTATTCATCTTAAAATAATTGGACTGATTTTATAATGAGGTTTTCTAAAGAAAAGCTTACAGATATGATTTTTGTAATGGGGGAAAGTCAAAGAAATTATTTATTAGCTCAGAGAGTTTATCAGCAGCGTTACCTTGGAAGAAGATGTCCCAGAACATATGCCTTTAGAAGAGTAATGGACACTTTCATTACTACTGGTAATTATTGAAAGATGTTCCACTAAATTTAAGAAGAGACATGTGGATGCAACAAAACGGCGTACTGCCACATTGTTCAGTACAGGCACGGAATATTTTAAATGAAAGATTTCCAGGTCGTGGAGGTCCTATTCACCGGCCTGCTAGATCTCCGGATTTTACAAAATTAGTTTTTTTTTAATGGGGCACGTAAAAGAGCAACTGTACAGAATACCTGTAACAACAAAAGAAGCAATGCGGGAATATATTCCAGGAATATTTAGAAATATAACTCCTCAAGTTCTTCTTAATATCCATGCATATATCATTTCAGAAGCGTATTGAAAATGTTTAGAAGTGAATGGAAACTCATTTGAATACTTGTTGAAATAATTTTTGCTCATTTTAGAATACATATTTTTAGTTATTTTGTAGTTTCTTTTTCACTAATTACAGATCCGTTGATACCTCCTAATTCCTATTTCTGCACTTATATAATTAAGGTATTAATTTGTTTTGTTTTAAAATTTGTTTATGTACCATATTCTATATATTTTATGAAATATATTGCTGGCATAGAGTTGTAAGTTCAATATATCCTCTTTTTGTATAAATATGTATATATAAAAATGAGACACTTACCAAGATTTATAAATAAAAGAAGAAAGAAGAGTAATGATATATTATGTATTCTTGGAACGCAGTTTTACAAACAACTCAAAATCTTATATAGTAAAAATTTTTTTTGTTATTCCTCCAATAAGCATAAAAATCATATCTCTAAGCTAATATTTAGAAAACTGCATTATAAAATCATGCTTGTCAACTGAGTAACAACTTATTAAATGGCATCCATTCAATTATCAATGTTGCCACAAATATCATGGCTCACTATACTGTATTCAAATTAAAAATCGTAAAATTGTCAAAATTATATCCAAAAACGACAATAGCTCAGCAATAGTCACTTTTAAATTATTAAGGTCTTAGATGTTTTTGATGTGAAATTTAATAAGCAATTCAAAAATGATCTGATATATAGGGTGTCACGTAATTTTAATCCAGTTTTCTGCACATGCAATTAGCAACTGAAAAAAATACAATACGGTTGTATTAAGACCTCTTATTATGAACAATACTGCAAAAAATTGTGCCCATCTAAGACGTCTTTTCGAGAAATATAATTTTATAAAAACTCTGAATTTTTCAGAAAAATGCGAATAAGTTAAAAACTTTAGATTGTAGGCCTATCCTATCTTATAACTTTTTGCTTAAAAAATATACTGGGAATAGAAAAATGAAATAATATATAGGATGTTCCATTTTAAAAATATAACTTTGTCAGTCACTAAGTTATGGAACACTCTGTATAATACAAAATATTTTTGAAATGTGCTCCTAATGAGCAGCTATCACAAGAATAAATGGGTTTTAACTTGATATGTTGGATAATTTATGTAAAAATCTGAAGCGTGAGTATTCAGCACAAATTTTCAAATTAATCAAAAAGCACATTCATTACTTTGCCATTTTAATAAAAATTTAATAGAAATGAGGAATTAGGACTGACTAACTGCCAGGCGCAAGTGTCGTACGGTTTAGTGTTCGAGATTATTTACCTTAGCACAGACATAATCGGTATAAGTTTTTAAAATACTATAGTGTGTTAGTAGTACCTCACGTTTTAAACAAAAAATATGTCTAAGGAAGTTAGTTATAGATAGATTTTTATATAATGAGTGTCATATAATATCTTCATCAATTTTTATTGGAAGTTTATTTACAATTACTTAATTTAAAATATTAGCAGTTTAAATAATTATTCCATTATATCTTGGACAAAAAAAAATTAAAAATATGGAGATCGTAATCGATAATGGTCAATATAATTAGACGGCAATTATATTTAATAAAAGCTACTTAATTACCTACACTTAAAATACCACTGGATGCTTGTTATAAAAAAGAGTATATTTAAGAACCTATCAGCAGTGAATGCGTTTAGGATTGGCGTTGCACTGTTTATAACCTAACGCTTAGGCATCTATCGAAAAGCGGTTCGTAGAAGGAATTAATAATAAAACTTTATGTCTTTAATACGAAGCTATTAAAAGTGATTGGAACGATATTGTGTCATCGATAGTTTCAGGTAGGTATCTTCTAAATAATATGCCCGAAATGGCTTTTGTTTTGGATGCCCTTCTGCTAAACATTTAAGATATATTGAAGGAGATGATATGCAATTTTTAATTTAACAAATGCGTGAAATCTCATCTTTCGCCAATAAGCGATTCTTATGCATTAGGCTTTTTGTGTCAGTAAAAGACCCTCTTTTTCTTCAATTGTCTACCGAAGATTGATATATAAGACGTTTTCTTTTGTTTCATATATGTCATTTTCAGAAATTATCTCATAAATTTATATGAAATGTATGAATAATATTCTTGGAAAATTTAATTTATTGTTTCCTAAATAAGGTTTTATGGCTAATCGTTAACACTATTAATACTTCCTGATTCAACTATTGTGAAAACAATATATAGAGTTACATTGTATCACTAACATTTTATATTTTCTTTTATGTACCATAGCAAACGTGCCTACATTGTATTATCTATTCCGCTGAAGAGTATTTATTCTAGATTATTAAAAGACATATAAATTATACATTTCATAATTTACAGACACTTAAGATAGTTTGTATACGTACACATGTATGCAAACTATCATAGCTATATTGTTCTTATAGAAGAGTAAACCGTTTACATATTAATATAGAAGGTGTTAATGACAAATTACGTATTGTCTTTTAGATGTTTTAATGATTCGATAAATTATATTAAATTAAATTTGAATGATCTTGCCCAACCATTTATTTTATATTGTAAACCGATATTTTCATTTTTGAGTCATACCAGTGCACTTTGCTTCATTAGTTTTTATCTGCAACTTCTTTATTTGTAAATTTCTAGACGCCATTACACACACAAACATACAATAATGTGTAGTAGGCATAGTATTGGTCCCATGTCAGTACCCTCTGGTACTCCTGATTTAATAGATAATAAATCTGAAAATGTACTACTCCCTTTAATGGAAAAAATAAGGCAAATAAGATTTCAGAAGACTATAGTATAAGTAAGGCAATTAATTTCCATATTTTATTAAAGGCTAGTATGCCAAACATAATCATATGCTTGACTGATATCAATTGAGGTTGCAGAACAATTCTTTGACTATTGAAATCTTTATTAATTTTATTAACTGTTCTCATATTTATTAAAAAATATTTTCATTAAGACTCTTTTAATTCCAGTATTACAAATTTTATATAAGTTAAACCTTGTCCAAATCTTTCTAGTAACTTAAACACACCCGTACGAGTAGTCGCTTTATGTCATAAAATTTGTCGTCATATTTAGACTAAATCTTAAATTATTTTAAAATTGGATATCATACTTAGATTTATAACTTTAGTTGGGAAGCAACCCGTCAATACAAGTCTTTAAATGTACGTTATTGAAAACTCCTATAACTTTCGCAATATCTTGAAGAACGTATAAGTTACTATTTTCAAGCATCACAGTAATTATAAGTTATCCTATAACAAATTAAAAACTCTTTTTTAAGGTTCTCTTAATAAAGCTTTTGCTAACATCAAGGAATCTAGAAAGTTTACGCAGGTTTGTATGAGGATTCTCTTGAACGCATATCATAAGAACCTTTTGTGTATCTGCGTTTTCTACGGCAGCAGTAACACGGCACCTTTTTCATACAGAATACTGCCAGTTTCTTCAAATTTTTGAAAAGCACTCATCGATGGCAGTCCCATATTTGGATATTTTTGGTTGTATATCTTTGTGCCAGCAAACAATCACTTTCACTTACTGAAAAGGTACCTCTACTAATTGAACTCAACTCATAATAGGTATTTCATCATCAATCGTTATTTTCTAGCAACTATTCAAATGTTGTACAATTTTTAACGAAAAATCGCCATATCTCAGAAACAGTTGAAAATCGACAAATCGACAAATGATGTCAGTTTAATCAACACTTTAAGGGCTATCATAAAATGTAAAAAAGAATGTATAGCATTCCATTTAAAAAGACATAAGTTTTTGTTGGTTCGTCGTTGTGGAACACTCTGTATAAATGAAAATATTTTTAAATTGTACAGCTTATGATTATCTACAATTTTTGTAATATAAATTATCCTCTAGCAACATTATTAGATACCAACAATTGACTTTACCGCTCCTCTTGGACATCCCGTATAAATAAAAATGAAATTCTGTTCGTTGGTAACTTAAATTCTATGTCTCGCAATGACATTTTGCAAAGTTCTACACGTCGACGTGCTCCAGAAATACTCATTCTTAATACAGCCTATAAATACTGCCACGGAAATTTCCATAGATAAAATAAATATAAGAAATATGTGTAAAGTCGCTCGATACCTCCCATTGCCTCATCAGCGCATTTGCTGTCTGTCGAACATCCGCGGCTAGTAAAGACGCTGATTCGGTTCCGGTGTATCGAACGACGTTACACATATTTCTTATATTTATTTTATCTATGGAAATTTCCGTGGCATTACCCCCCTCTTCGAAAAAATATGCTCCGACATATTTGCTTAAATTTAAAGGTCGCCGCCACCAAATTTCCATAGATAATCTTACATCTCTAAACTTATCCTATTACCTACATATCTTATAACATCACATCTTACATCTCTAAATTTAAAAAATCTTAAACTATTTACATGTTATAAAGTTCTGAGTCCAATCATCAATTACTTCATCTGGCCTCAGGCGATTTCCCATGCTTCATCAGATACCTTTTCCTTTTCATTTCCATATTGGGTGCGAGCCTTCTTTTCTTCTTTCTTGTTTTCTTTTTGCCCTCTTAAATACAGACTTTCTCTTTTGGCCACCATCGCCTTCTTCTTTCTGTCTTACTCACAATTCGGACAGATCATTTGCCGTTTTCGTCTTCGTCTTCTTTCTGCCTTACTAAATTCGGACAGATCGCTTGCTTTTGTCCTATTAACTTCAAACACGTAACCACTTCTTAATGAAACTACCTCTTCTTTCTGCCTTATTCAATTCGGACAGATTACTTGTTATTTCGTCTTCGTCTTCTTTCTGCCTTACTAAATTCGGACAGACCGCTTGCTTTTGCCCTATAGCTTCAGACACGTAACAGACTTCTTAACGAAACTACCTCTTCTTTCTGCCTTACTTAATTCGGACAGATTGCTTGTTGTTTCGTCTTCGTCTTCTTTCTGCCTTACTAAATTCGGACAGACCGCTTGCTTTTGCCCCATTAGCTTCAGACACGTAACAGACTTCTTAACGAAACTACCTCTTCTTTCTGCCTATTATGAATATTAACTTCAAACACGTAACCACTTCGTAACGAAACTACCTCTTCTTTCTGCCTATTATGACTATTAACTAAGTAAGATTAGAGGAATGAAGGGAACTAATTTAGGCACGAAGACAAACGGTTGTGATTGAGTGAAGGATAAGTGTTCTTCCGCAAGGAGGATCACTTGTGATCCTCCGTAATAATTCATGTAGTCATTTATTAGTGTTTAATAAATAAGTCTAGCTTGTATAGGTGTTTTAATTATAATTAGTTAAGGGTGATTAGTAGAAGTGAGTTTTAGAGAGCTACCCCCGGTAAAAAGTCACGAAAAAAGTAAGTACCTCTCGCATATAAGTAGATATTAATAGTTTAAGTAGTATAAGGAAAAGAGAACGTGACAATACATATAGTATTGTATGAATTTAAAATATACAAAAATGACTAGCTTCATTAGTAGGAACAAGGGAATCTGGTGCTTCTACAATAAATTTAGTAATTTGTTCTTCGCCTAATATTGCCGATTTTTTAGGCTGAAGGTGTTTCGTTGCCTGTTCTAAGTATGATTTGAATATTTAGATATATCTGTATTATCATATATTATTAAGCATGATTTTAGCATAGAATAAGTAGACCATAATGATTTATTTGATTGTAAACTTTGAAAATAAACTATTAAACAATTTTCTGAGTAAGTTTTTATATTTTTAGATCTAGCCCAAGTTATAGATTTACCATAAATGGTGTTGTATCTGTCTTTTGATTTTGTAGATAATAAGGTATCCATTGCAATATTGGCAGCTTCACGAATTTCAGTAGGTGTGCATTGTGTTTCTTCATCAGAATGCATGTTTTAGAGGAGATTTTAATTTCGGATTTAATTTTTGGAATTTGACTAATTTTAAATTAAATGTCAATTCAAATAATAATTACTGCCAACTCAAAATTTTTGAATTAATATAAACAAATTTGTAGTGCGTCATAAATGATAACGTATTTAACAGTAGGTATTATTTAAGTATTCGTATAAAAGATATTGTACAAACTTCGTCGTGAAACATTTCGCGAATTTGTGTCCATAAAGCGCGAGCCGAAAGGCAACTCATTCGCGAAATATGTTTTCCCGCACTTGGTTCGTAAATAACTATTTTGTACGAACATTAAATTAAAAAAAATATTATTGATTAATGTCATTAGTATCATACCTAACCTAAGATAGATTATGTACCTAATTAATTTAAGCATTTAACTATTACTCACCTTTCCCTAAAATTAAGTTATTATATTCTTACACATGGCAAGCATGAGGTATTTATTCTTATATTTATAAATTTATAGTACATTTATTGCGCTTTTTGGTTTAAATACAGAAAATTCTGAACTGCCAATATGAATGTCGATGTGGTCAAATAGACGGCACATAAATGTCGCTTCAGATGTCGCTTAAAATGTCGTCAAATAGATGGCCCCACAAATTTATTGGAAGAATTTTTAATTATTACACCTATTTCCCCAACTTTTAGTGAAGAATAGTCGAGGGAAGTAGTATTTTATAGACTAAATTTTATTACTATCAAGTTAGATTTTTTTTACATGTCCCAAAGAACCACTGTTTTTTTCAAGTTTTACAGTCGCCTCGACCGGAAAAACCTCTTTCCTAGTCGAGCTACACATGCGCCAAATGTCACTTTAGAGGCTGTGAGTACAAAAAAAAAAGGTTTTCAGAGTAAGTTTCGTCCGATAAATCATTAATCCAAATCAAGATCATCAAAGATCATAAATTAGAATTTTGTGGAACTCCAGATGCTGGGATAAAGATAAATTATTGAATATTACTATATTGCAATCTAGTTATTAGATAATATTCAAATAGTGCTCTGAGTGTTGGTAAGAAATCTACTTTGTAATCACATTCTTTTGGGAGTCAATATAGTCTATATAATCATACGCACCTCTGTCTTATGTGTTAGATATATTATATTACTAATTTCACGCAGAGTATCTTTACAAAATAGATACTTATCTATATATTAGGTATGCGTACATTTTTAAATACGAGATATCTTCCATATTTTTTGAAATTTCTTTTTACGTAATGCATGATTGAAATAATAATTAGGCTGTTTGATTAAGATATATGCTTCACTACAAATATCAAACTGAGAATCTGCTTTGGTAGACATATTTACTAAAGAACCAATTACTTATTTCAGTAAGATTAAGAATGTTTTGATCATGTTCAACACCGTTCATCATTTGCAGTTACAATTTTTAACCAAAACAACGAATTATTAGGATTTAAAACGAAATTATTCTTATAGTTTATAAAACTCCTAAAAATTATTAAGCAATACAATATGGTTTGTACTAGACCGTGCAATAAATAAAGCCCCATCAAATCTCATATAATAATATAATATTTATATTATAAAGCTATAGCTTTCACTTTTAATTGAGTTAAATTAAATCAGATAAGGTACTAACAACTTAGATGCATTATAATAAGACTAATAAACAGAAATAATAAACAAGAAAATGCGTGTGCTTAAAACCACACAGCAGAAGTGTAAACTTCATCAAGGCGAGGTTAATAACACGAAATACACGCGTATAATATTCAGTAACGTATTAAATAAAACGTATTCGCACATTTATTACATTTACACATGTACACACGCGTATAATATTCAGTAACATATTATACGACTGATGCGTCATGCTCTCCTATGTAACGGTCGCCGAACGAGTATAGAAGTGACGTATGTATATGTATAAATACACGATATGAATAATCGATTGCGAGTCCCGCGTTGGTCTGATGCAACGTGCCGGCGTCATACATTGGTCATACCCGTTCGGCTCGGGTTCGAATCTGCTCGGCGACATGAATTTATTTATTCATTTAAATTTCAATTTAATTGAAATTAAATACCTCTATATGATATATTTATCTTGTTCCCTTAGCCGACTTTACCCGAACGAGCGTTACACATATCCGAGCGTTACATATCCGAGCTTTGCAGGTCAGTCTTGTTCACTGCCTACAATCAGCGCAACGCGCCTAAAGAAGTTTACACTTCAAAAACGATGTATAGATAAAGAGCAAAGATTTCTGGAGATAGAGGATAATGAAAAATTACGCAAATAATGACTTGGTATAATTTTCCTGGAACAAATTGGCCATAAATTTCAATTTTCTCTCCTGACACTAAATTTCTAGGAAGAAATTTAATTGTTTTGCATATATGATGATGCCTCATAAATAGTTCGTATTACATACAAGCTTTTCAAAGAAACAATTACTATTATGAACGCAGGCAATTTATGGTGCCTACTAAGTAAATATGAATCGGCGTTATTTATAGGTAACTTCTATTATCTTTAATTTTTCTTTATTAGGTGATCATAGTATACATTATTAAATAACAGCAACTATTTTTATCATATTTGTATATTCCTACAAAAATGTGTTTTACAATTATCCCATAAATATAAATGTCTTCCCCAACTGAATAATCATATGCGAGTTTTTAAAAAAATCGCGTGACAACACGTGCTGAACCGCTTATAATTATGTCACATGAGTATTTCGAGTCGCGTATTGTAATTTAGCGGCCGTAATAAGCGCACAAACATCGTTAATTGTGCGAAATTAATACATTTATCTTTTGGGTAATAAATACACGTCGAAGAATCCGCCGCTGGGTGATGAAAATCTTTCATTTAATTATCGTGAGTAACTGGTTCTTGTTTTTGGCTGATTACTGATGACCGCGGGCGACCGAAATGCTCTTCCTAATAATTTTCAAAAATATGCATTCATTGCACTTGGTGTGTCGACCATGTCCAATAACTACTTTCATGTGTTACCGGAAAATCATTTTCACATGCTCCTCGCCTTTATGGCTTTGTTGAACCTGTATAGGTAGGTCACTGTGATTGATTTTATAATTACCGAAGTCATTTTGGAAAAAAAAATCAAACGCTTCAGTATAATAGTTTATGAAAGCAAATATTAGTGTTTAGTAATAGTGTTATTTCTATTAAGGTAGAACAAAGGAAAAAATGATCGAAGCAATCTAAAACAAAAAAAAAGCATGCTATTACTTACCAGTGCCTAGATATTCCTTCGAGGTATATTGCACAATATTGCAACTTTGCAACCAGTTAAGAGATACGTTTTAAATATCTTAAGAAGTTTTTTTAATTTATTAAGCTACTTTAGTTTTTGGTCGGTTTGTGCCATGTCGTGTGTCGCGTGTCAAAAAATATAAATTGTGGCGAGACTATCAGACCCAGTATCATTTGCAGTTTCTAATAAAATTTCTATTAACACCTGGTTTTTTTTTATAATTGATATTGCGACATCACACAGGAGTTGTGCTGACGTTGGTTGCTCAACATTAACCTTATTGGGCTAAATTTTGTTTATTTTTTGCAGTTATAATCTAGGTTAGCCATAAGCTCGAAAGTGAGATTTTTAATTTAGGAATTATTGGGGGTGTTTTTTAGAGATTATTTGGATAATGAGACTTATCGGGAAGGAGCTCTTTGTCAGGTAAGTACCCCAACTTTTGAAAATTTCTCTGTGGCACTCTATTCCAGAGGAAGACGCGGTTTAAGGCGTAATGACCGTAAATATTCATTCCTTTTTGAGAGGCTTAAATTTGAGCTGTGGTTTTAATGCGTTCCTGTTTTTATCACATTTCATGTCAGTGCATCCTCTTATCGGAAACGTGACTGGGACTGTATCAAATCAATTCATGCTATGTAATAGATAAGAACGAAATTAAAAAAATGGTAAAACCTTTGTTTTTCATGAGCCCAGCGTAGGTACCACATTATCTGATCCCTTTCTTTGCAACATTATTCATATTTAAAACCACAAGCTTCTGTGAAGTTAAAAAAACATGACTGTTAAATATGTAAAATAACCGTTACCCATAATTGGTAAAAATATGGAACACCATGCATGATATGTTTCTCAAAATCTATATTCATAATTGCATTTCTAAGGGTTTTTAAGGCAATTTCATACCAGCGTAAAACATGTTAGGCTTTATTAAGTGAACTTCATACTTCAACTGAATATTCGCAGTTTCTTTATTTCCCGAAACTTGTGTCTGGTCTAAGATATCCAAGCAAGATATTGTATTTTGTATTGAAGTAATTTTCGTAAAACCCAAAAGACACTACATTTTCGGAGTTTGTTTCTCTATACATCTCATGCAAAGTTTTGATATTCAATTCCTTCAGTAGATATAATTTATAAGAGTGAATATTAGAATACAGTTTGGCTATGGTTTCCTGAGAGTTCCTTTGCCTTCTGTTACTGTGCTTACAGCTTTAACTAGAGGACACCTGGAGTTATAACGCATTTATGAATTATAATTACCGTTTCTGAGTAATTCAATAAATTGAGTGCCTTTCTTCATATAGGAATTTCGACAGCTCCGTTTTCAAACGACTATCGCCTTGTATATGAAATGTTTATTTTCTACACTCCAAAATTTCTTCTATTGCAGGCATCGACTGCTTTTGCATAACTTAGAAATGACTATATAGTGTTAACCTAAGAAATGAAGCAACAGTATAAAAATTATAAATTTGTGACTTAGGATGTTCTGCTCCTATACTTACAGTTTAGTTATTAACGTAATAGGGCCAATATTACGCAAAATTTAAATTTCCTGGAACGGTAATAAGACAGAATAATGTGTCTTCGAGAAATGTAAATTGTTTACGAGGGTATAACATAGATATATTCTCGGAAGATCAAAGATAATAGGTATGAGATAGATGGCAGATGGTGTTTTGGAAGCAATAGACGTTAAATACTTGGTGCGAAAAATAGCTTACCAAGCAAAGCTTTTGACCGCGTTCCTAATGATATTTTATTAGAGCAACTAAGGTTCTAACACTTAACTTAACACTTAAGAATAAGATATAAAATACAATATTAGATATTAACAGTCTATCTACAAAACAGAAAACAGACGAAATGGTAGCAAAATAGTTACTTGAAGATAAGAGAAATGAAGTTCCACGTTGATATGCCGAAGTATATATGTAATAGCGATAGTGTATACGCCTTTACTTGTAATATATATAAAAGAAGATAGAAAGCATATGAAGGAATTTGCAGTAAAATGTGTTGAAACTAAATCCCAATTAATGTTTGGTCAAGATATTAGCAATGTACTTCATTTAACTTGTTTGAGATTCCCATAGACAGTAGATGAATATAGTAGAGCCGTATAGATTTGCTGTGAGGAAAATTGAGTTGCCGTTGATCTATGAACAACAAAAAATATGCCTATTATGCCAATTTCTGCAATGTTGCTTTATGTAGTGCATTTTCTCGGGAACTAGCTTGTAAGTCATAATGTGTAACTATGGTAACGATGGAGTATAATTTGATACGTTATTTGTGCTATTTCTCTCGTTTGGATTCTGAATAACCAACGTTTAGGCGTAGCCCTCTAAAAGACTGTTTCTTGCAAAAACTAACATCTTAAAACACAAGCTAGTTTTAGTTTTGGCAAGAAACAGTCCATTATAGGGCTACCCTGAAGACGGCGGACGTAATGTCCGCCGAATCGTTGGTTGTTCAGAATTCAAACGATGGAAATAGCACAAATAACATATCAAATAATATTAGCCTGTATTGAATTTATTCACGTGAACATATAGCACTTTACATATAACCTTGAATTGTACTCAGTCGTAATTAAAACACCATGCTTATTAAAGAAACTCTGTTTTTTTGAAAGAAACCAGGAAATACTGTAATGCCCTACATCTTCAAAAACATTAGCAAATGATGGTAACCAACTGAATGGATAATTATGCAAAATAGAATATGAATCGTTTATAGAAAGTGAATATGATAATATTATATTACATTAGTGCCTTTTTTGCATACGTTCTATAAAGAGCTACTCGTGTATACGATGTGTATATACACTAAAAAGATGTATCATAATAACTACGTAAGCTGTAATATAATATAACCTCTAATTAACAGAAAATAGTGTTGTGACAGAATAGTTCACAAATGTTGATACTCGAGTCGGCATTAAGACTTTGATCTTTAATATTGGGTTTTTAGAATCTATTGATAGGAGTTTTATCATAAATTTAACATTAGTTAGCTTAGAATTTACATATTTCGTTCTCATTTTTAATGAAATTGCTAATTGTTATGAATTATTCATAAACCTGTGGAAGCAATATTATTTAATTTTCAATTTATCATTAACATAAATTTTCAATAAGAAAATTGTATTTTAAAATTCCGATACATTTTTAAATACTTATTGGATTATTTACAAACATAACATTCAACGAACGTTATTTTACTATATTAATTTTACTGAATACCTTCAACTTGCTATAAATGTATCTTTTTATAATTTGTGGTAGTTTAGTCCTAGAATAATTAAAAAGAAACTTGTTGAAGGTACCAACAAGTGGTCCGAATTGTTGGCACGACAAAGGTATAAATCTGCATAAATATTATATTATGAATATCAATGTTATAATTTAAATATAGAAAAATAATACATGTCTTCGAGCTTGAATTCGCCTCTTTTGTTTCTGCTTACAATTTTTACAATATCCTGTAAAGCGCGAGCATTGCCATAATGCTTTTTTATAATGTCCGATTTTCTAAACTTTGATGCCTCCTGTTATATGTCTTATTTAAGCTTTTGCACAAATTGTCATTGCGTCAAAAGTTAGTTGACGTTTATTCATTCCTGTAAACTTCAAAAATCTATTGAGATACCAATTGTCAAATCGAATTCAATTTTAAATGTACATGGGATATTACATTTTAATTAATGATATAAAGACAAGATTGATAGATATTTAAGCATAGCCACCTTCATATACATATAGAAAAGAAATAGCAAACATTGATAGTAACACTAATACATATCTGAAAGGAATCACATTTCAATTAAAAATGCATCTTTCCTTCGTTAACTCTACAACATTTATTTGTCGGCTTTCTGATGGTCAAACTTGACAACCGATTGATGAAAATGAATATTTTTACTCGATGGTTTGTCGTATTCCATATATCCACAGGTTGCTCGATTATTATAAATGCCCACCTTTGATATATTCCGTTAATGCTGCCAGTTCGAAGTATTTATGTATGAGTGGACAAAACACGTATTGCAGGACTTCTGTGTCAATTGTGATGTTTCCCGGCAAGTGTCATCGCGAACTGAAATTGACCGATGGTGTTGACGATTTCCTGCGACCGCTGATGTTCATCAAAGGTCAAATAGAATTCTGGCATTTAGTGCATTATATTGAAGTCAACAACACGGATGTTTGATTGTCATTGTCAACTGTGCCGATCAACCACCATATTGAATACGGACACTTCGCGTTAACTCTAGTTATTAAATGTATTGTACGATTGTCGCTATGCCTTCCGCCAATTTTGACGTTTTCGGGCAAGTGTCATCGCGAACTGAAATTGCCCGACGGCTTTGATAGTTCATAACCTGCAATTTAATTTTCGTGCGCACATTACATTTTAATTTTATTGACAATTTATAGTAATGTAGGGAGAAGGATGGGCATAGAACAAATACATATAGATAAGAACGATACAACAATAAAAATTGGTAATAACAATAATATATATCTAATAGGCATTTCATTTCAGTAAAGTATCACACTTTAACCTGAATTTTTTCATTTTTTCGCCAATATGTATCCATACCATGACTGCTCATTCGCGCTCATATAAATGTTTGACAGAAGTTGTTGAACGTCATAAACTTAGAGTTCCCTTTTGATTGCTTAAATATCATGTTCATGTAATCAGCCAAATAAATGAACTTTTCATTCCCAAACTGTCCAACACTTGTCTGCTTTCCGAAGTTAAAACTTGATAATGATAGTGACTGTCTACATCTCTCGATCGTTACATCTCTGGTGTTTTCAATATTTAGTCCCGTCAGTTCACAAAATTTTTGTGATGACAACAATTCGAATTGTACGATTGATACTATTATATCACTAAATTATGACGCTTGCCAGCAAGTGTCATCCCCTATTGATCGTCTTGACGGTTTATAAGTGGAACCGAATTTACATCGCAAATCAAACGTCTGATGGATTTTTTGTGCGTTAATGTTAAAGTTTCTCGTTACTTTAAAAATTTTTCTTACACTTTAGCTTAATTACATACCGATATGTCAAATTCAAGATTGCTATCAAAAAATTATTGCATTATTTCCTGGTTTTGAGTTCTCCTTTTTTTTCTAATAAATGCTAAATTTGTGATCAATAAAATTAATGCCATTGAGTGTACTCTTTAGTGCTTTCGCTTTGATTGTCTCAATCTATTTGGATATTTCCAGTATTTAACGAACGAAACCTGCAAACGTTTGAGACTGTAATTTCTGAATCTTGTACGATCTTGTATAGTTAGTGAACTTATGGCTTACATTCTTTCCCTCTTAGTTTACGGAAGGGCTTGAGTTTTTCTTCTACATGTGATTATTTTAAACTTTCCGCATGTCAAAATTTGACCTTTGCTTGAGGAAAAAGTATAGCGCCCCACAAGACTGACACTATTCTCTCTAATTCTAATTTTTTCCTACTTTACTTAGAATTTGAGGTGCCATGGTCAGCTGTGTCGACCCACCGCCATATTGAATACTGAAAACATAGTTAAATTTATTGCGTTACACGTCCTCCTTATGGCAGAAAGCGGCGATACAGCCTGATTTTCTGCGCATTTGAAAATTTTCCAAAATTCTTTTCGGGGCTTCACTCTTTCATCGAAGACATGAAATATAGCCTACAACACATGGGACCGTCGTCTTCGTAGCCTGGCACGCTTCCCAAATCGCTAGTTTTGCTCGTCTTTTGTCTCGTGTTAATTCTAGGAGCACGTAAAAGAGGACTGTGGGCTTTTATTATATATAAAATATACCTACTTTATTAAATTCTTTCTAAGGTTAATAATTAAGGTAACGCCAAATTATGTGAGGGGTATATCTATGTAAAACGCGACATGTCTCTTTAAAAATCAAAAGGTTTTATGCTCATCGCTGGATTTGTAGCGATTACACGCATTAAAACAGTTGATTTTCAAGTGCAAAGTCCGACCAATTGTAGCGTTATATTGATTTGAAAGTCGGGATGAGATGCCAAATGCGACACTGGCTAGGACGATTCAAATGCAAACCTCGGGTCCGCTGGTTCAACATAGATACTCCATTCAAACCATGTGAGCACACTAGTTTGTCTTTGTTTTTCGATTTATTAATGCAAAAACTTTGAAGAAAACGGGTTAGAAATTCAAACTTTAGTAAAACATGACAATCGGTCAAGAACGCGAAAGCGCCAGCCAGCGAAATGGAAGCGGGTGGCAGTTGAAATTGTGAGGTAGGTGTATATATATGACTTCTTTTAACAAAGATATTCATAATTACACTCATAATAATAACTGCAGATATTCACACAAGAACATACCAATTTTTCCAAAGAGGACATAAAACGAAGCCGAACCAACCCTACCAGTGTTGCGCTCATCTCACGGTGGTTGATGTAAACGATTTCCATAAACGCCTCTACTCTAATCGGAAGAAAGCTTAGCAAGATGCCTTCATAGTATCAGTTTGCTCTACTATTCCTAAAAAGGCCGAAGATAACTGCAGCGCGATGGAAACATCACATAATTTCGATTTCTTATACAATGAGATACAATATGGAGTGAAGATCCCAGTTTGTAGAGAGGTGGTTTTGGGCATACCATATAGGTATAAAAAAGAATAGAGTTATCAGAACAGTAAAAAATTCAATGAAACTGGAATCATGCTTAAAGATTCTCGCCGTGGAGACAGAGTAAGGAATTAAACTGACTTGAAAGAAGAAGGTATAAAAACTTTTACTGAATCGCTCAGGTGCAGAAAAATGCATTACTGTCGCTTTAATGCACTCCAACAAGTATACCTATTCTGCAATTTAAATATCAAGAAATTATGGAAAATGTGTAATGAACAAACAGAAACAGACTTGAAAGTTAGGGAATATTCTTTCCAAAGCTGTTTTAATTGCAACTACAGTGTTGGCTTTGGTACCTCGCAAATTGACGTGTGCACAAAGGGTCTGCAATGCAAAGAGCAATTGAAACGATACACCCATGTTGTTACGGAAGAAGAGTTAACTCATCATAGAGTTCACAAATTGTTAGCAAACATTTTTTATGAACTTCTTAAAATGGACAGACCTATTTCTTTTCACATTTTCGTTTGACTGTAAAAAAAATGATACCAAAATTACCGAACCAACTTCGTAATGCACGTTAACTTGTACAATTTTGGAATAGTAGCGGCGAATTTGAAGACGAAACTTTCAAAGGAAAATATTGGTTTAGACTGAACCAAAAAGCCAAGAAGTTAACGATTCGATCATTTTCCAACGGCTATTTGGGCAAAAATAAAAATTCAACGGTTATCGGTAGCATTCTAAGCAGTTTGAAATAATTTTTCGAGTAGTGGGACATTCGCATATCCTTACCGACAGAGTATTTGGTAATATTAAAACATAGCTCAGAAAAACAGTTGACATGCTAAAACCTGACTCACATATATACATAATAAAATCGAGCTAGTCAAGACTGGAAAGTTTTCTACTGGAAATCTGAAGTACTCAAGATTCTAAAAATTACAACAAATCGGCATTTTAAGTTCAAACTCACTAAAAAATTTACTAACTGAATAAATAAAATACGTAAACTTGGTTTCAAAAATTATTTAATAATATCACTACAATATCGTTTCGCCAAACTTTGGCTTCATCAGGTGATGAGTAACTGAATATACAAAATTATTACAACATAATATATAGTGTCACAAAAGCATGGGATATGAGTGGGGGTATTTTATAAACTATAGCAATAATTGAAATGAGTCTGATCGTTTAAAACACAACCTAGTTTACTATATCTATTAATTTCTATGGTTTCTAATAAATTAAGTTTCTGTCCTTTGTCTTGTATATGTAAAACTTTGAAATCTCTATTGAATTCGTGTTTTTCATCTATACAATGCGTTGCGAATGAAAAACACGAATTCAATAGAGATTTCAAAGTTTTACATATACAAGACAAAGGACAAAAACTTAATTTATTAGAAACCTTAGAAATTAATAGATATAGTAAATTAGGTCGTGCTTTAAACGATCAGAATCAGTTCAATTATTCCCCGTTGTTACAATGCTATAGTTTATAAAATACCCCCACTCAAATCCCATGCTTTTGTGACACTATATATTATATTGTAATAATTTTGTATATTCAGTTACTCATCACCTGATGAAGCCAAAGTTTGGCGAAACGATATTGTAGTGATATTATTAAATAATTTTTGAAACCAAGTTTACGTATTTTATTTATTCAGTTAAATATGGAGTTTCAACATGTATCAGCCTCATCAATTAACTAAAAAATTTACTAAGCCAAACACAGGAAATGGTTTATTGGGCAGAGAATGCTTTTACAGGGCCAACAGAAGTTGCCAAAAAAGAAGCCCTCAACTATCCTGACGTTTCGGACGAAGGCAATTTAGACGATGAAGTAAACAATTACATTTAGTTTTTTTTAGTTCTTTATTTGGCGCTTAATATGTATTTTATTTACTTGTACGTAGTATAAGGAAGTATTGTGATGATATAAATTTTCGGTGTCGGTGACCATGATAGCGGCCAAACGGCTAAAATTATCAATACCAAACTTCATATTTGCAAATAGAATCAGCGAAGTGGGTAGAGCGGAAGTAGTAAATTACTCCAACGCAAAAATAAAACTTAATAATATTTCAGAAAACTACTAAGTTTAAAAAAGCTCAAAAGTAAATTTGAAAATTTTCTATAAACAAAGTTGTTTGAAATTCTACGCTTATCGAAAAATAGTCTGTCTGCGAATATCCCGTAAATTATATTCTACAGAGAATTATCAAGAGTACCAAAGTATTTATAGCCCGATTTGAAATAATTTTATAATCCTATCTAATATCACTGGGCAACAAATTTTCGAAAAGTTCATGCTTCCAAGCTGAAAATAGTCATTTCTTAATGAATTCAATGTGCTGAACACGAAAATGACTAAGAAAAAGCTGAATTGGCTACGGGTTTTCCAGAAGATTCCACTGTCGAAGTCTTGAGGCCAATATCTCCGCTTTGCTTTTCGACAGATCCAAATCGCGAACAAGATCGTTCATTTCATCCTGGGTAATTTTATGTGGTGCAGATGTTTCGTCAAAGCACGAAAAGTCATCATCCTTACTGCCACGTTGAGGAGAACTCGCCGACGCATGGCCATCCTCATCGTCTGAACTGATAGAAAAATCTGTAGGAGGTTCTGGAATTGGGAGTCCTTCTCCATGAGAGACAGGTCGCAGAGCAGATGGTATGTTAGGGTATTCAACTGTCCACTTCTTCTTCTTGGTGATGCCTCCAGAAGCTGGTCGTACCATACAGAAATAACAGTCGTCAACGTGATTGGTGGGCTCCCTCCAAATCATGGGCACAGCAAATGGCATTGCCTTTCTTTTGCCATTAAGCCACTGTGAAAGATTTACGGCACAAGTGCGGTAGCATACGTGTGGGGCCCAGTCTTTGTCCTGGTCGCCTATCTTGCAACCAAAATACAAATGATACGCTTTCTTAACTGTTGCACTGATGTTCTTTTTCTGTGCAGCAAATGTCACTTCTCCGCAAATATAACAGAAGTTATTTGCACTATTAACACAGTTACGAGGCATTGCTACTGTTTAGTTACTTTACACTATAGCAATCACTTATGTATGCTAGAGCTTCGAAAAATATGCGCGAATGAACGGACATTGCACGAGTTAACTGTCACGTCGGCCATTTATAAATAAACTATAATTAGCTATTGCTTGATATTGCGCAATCAATTTCGCAACACTCTCAATGGAAACTTACAGTAAATGCTGCATTAACTTCTTTCCATGAAGGGGTGATGCAATATGACGCACAATTTCGTAATTTCTCACTGAAATGCATTACATTATGCAATAGCATCTATACAATGGACAAAACGTCAATATCTCTTGAACGTGAGCCAATCAACTTTTTTCAATGTGATATTCGTGTTCAGCACGTTGAATTCATTCAGGATTGGGTACTTTCACCTAAGAAGCAATTTCACTGTTGACCAGCGATATCAGTTCCTTGCAAATATTTCGTAAATTATGTGTTTTACAGAAATTTAGAACAATTTCGGTAAAAAAAAAAAATTCGAATTCGTACCAGAAGGAACACTTTTACTCTTATCGAATAGCATTTTTTTTGCAAATATCTGGCAAATTATGCATTTTGTACAGATTTATTGAGAGTATATAAGTATTTAGAATTTTTTTTGTATAAAAGCAGGCTATGACCGGAAGTAAAAGTTTTACTGTTGACCAAAGTTCGCTAACAAAAATGTAATTATTATTTATACTAGGATTCTAGGTATTATTGATTGGTTTTAAGTTTTATAAAGAAATGAGGCAGGTTCAACTATTAGATGCCAATGGTGACACGACCAAACTTTTTACTAATCTTAGAGCCTATTTGCACAAATACATAACAAAGTGTTTTTCCCAGTAATTTCCAAATCAGAATTAAACTTACTTACGAATTACTTATTTTTTTGTTTGATAAACTATTCGTAGACATGTAATATAAATGAATTTTGCAATAACCAAAGTTTACTTTTGTTAACAGTGAGAAAAACATTTCCTATGAGTTGATGCATATCTTGTATTTAAATAGAAATGAATGTGCATAATTCAAGGATATAAAATATTAGATAGCTGATATGAGTGTAGGTTATAGTAAAATAATACGAAGAAGTTTGCTCACTTTCAGTTTTAAATTAAGTAGTGTAATCTTTTCTGTGGTTAATTGGTTGTGTGCAATTGCATTTATTTTAGTGGATAACATCAAAAATCTACCAATATGACATATTTAATTAATTGTAATGCATACTACTGCCCGCTTGTAAAAGAATCCAATCAAAAAAGGCAGAACGATTAATTAAAGGTCAGTGCGGGTATTTGTTTTAAAAGAACCAGCGCGTTGCGAGTTCCTTCCTTGTAGGTACCTACAAAAAATGTATTAAAAGAAATGTTTCTAAAAGTGTTGCCGAAATACGGGCTTGTGCGACGGTACTTTTCAAGGGGTGGGGGATGTCGCTTCCAGGCAACAGCTGCCGACACCTGGAGCAAACTGGTAACCCCTCTCTGTCGTTTCTTTGGAGAGTTTGGCTCCCGCCGTGCTAGGTATACCGCCTTGGACAATTACATTTGAGTGTGCGTACATACACGAAAATTAAGTCCCTTTATTATTTTCACTTTGAATTAATATTAGATTGGACGGGAATTTTAAAATGCCATCTTAAAATTCTGACATTCAAGACACTGCTTCTTAATAAATGGAAATAATGAAAAAATAATTATTAGAACATTTTAAAGCACATGATTTATATACGGCTTTCTTCTACTCTTAACTTAGCGGTCAAATACATTTATAGCAGGCTATAAAAGTAATCATTCGGGTATAATTTAGTACTAATTTCCTGCAAAGATGAATATCATGAAAGAAGAGGGTTGTATTAAATACTCAGGAAAATATTTTACGGAATAAATATAGTAACTGTCATGTAGGAGCTATTTATTTTTTGTTAAATTGCTTTATATGTATACCTGTATGGTTATAATTAAATTTCATTGATATTTTTGAAACTTTCATAAAAGTAATAGAAAGTATAAGGCGTTAGTTGAAGTACTTGATTTATATCTACGTATGTACCATCTTCCTACTGCCTGTATTAATCTGTTAGATATGCCGTGTTTGTTTGTGTCCTTTTTACTTTTAAAAATAAGCCCAATTTACAAGACTCTTATGTTGCATTTATATGTTATGATTGCATATGGTTTGGTAGTAGTGCTGAATTCAAGCAATATTCTAATCATTGTCGATAATATTTCACATTAACAGGTATAAATTAATAGGCTGCATATGACTTTCATTCAGCTAGTTATGCGTGAATATTTCTGTGTTATTACTACTGTATTCAAAAACTAAACCTCTGAGTACGTATTATGAAAAAGGCTCAGAGACTAGTTTCGTTTATATGATATGATCTACAAGTGGGCTGAATTTTTGCAAATAACGATCATTGAACTGCATCCCTAGCTTCTGGATGTAGGCTCCATCCAAATTTAGCTACTAATGTGGAAGTAAAGTCATGTTATTTCCAGTCAAAAACTCGAGAGTGGGGTCAAGGCCCTCATGGAGCATACAATTTTCGGGCGGACTAGATATGGCACAATTATCGACTGTTCGTTCTCAGATACCTCAAAACCTGTCAAAACAATTTGCCATTGCTGACATGGACTCTATGAGAGTATTATAAATTCATATTGAATTAAATGTAAGAAAATATGATCATCTTGCACTTGGTTGAACTGCGCAATTGTTTCGCCTTCTACGGTTATGAAAGCACTTAAATCTTCCATTGCAATTGCCTTTACTTTGCTTTGTACATTGAGAGAAATAAAATGTTCAGTCAACCAATTTCTAGTTAACTCAATAGTTTTCGGTGTTGAGTCAACTAGAAATTGGTTGACTGAACATTTATTTCTCTCAGTGAGTCGTCATCACATGGTGATACGGTGTTGCAATTCTTTGAAAATTTTTGTGAGGTATCTTATGTAATTACATACTACTGAATCTACAGAAATAAGATTACCATCCTTAAATAATATTGCCTATACTGTATGAACGATAATTGCAGCAATATTTGCCAAAAGGTCTCTATATTTCTGTGGACGGTGTTCATTGTTTCTCTTTCTGATGTCACTACGTTTTCCAGTAATTACTTGTGGGGCGATGTCTTGTTCTTTGTATTAAATTTCAGCACTGTTTACTCAGTTAAATATTGGAATAATGTTAAATCACCTTTGCAATGTAATGTATTTTTTTGCCTGCCGAAGAGACCCATTATTTATTTCTCTTTTGTGAATATATTCTGATGTATGTGCCAAAGATGTACTCATTGTGTGTATCTAGACGATATTAAAGTTGCTATTGATAGGTCTAAATCACTGCGTTTTTTTTTGTTAACAAGTCTCTGACATTTTTTTCAAATGTTTGAATTCATTTCTGAGAGTCAAAAGGGATAGTTTATTTAAATATAAAACTATTGCGCAGGGCTTAAAAACCCAAAATGCATAATCTCAATAACTAATTAATGAATCAAAGTGACTAGCAGAAATATCATCAACACCGAGCATCGCGGATCTACAGGGGTCAGCCAGTAAGATAGGACATATGGGCTGTACACACAAATACACAGATCTATTTTATTTATATGTATGTGTCAATTGTTAATTCACACTTAAGACACTTGTTTGAAATTATACCCCCTACAGTTTGTCTATTTATGCTTTTTATAATTATGTGTAGTACCCTGTAAGCAGTGTGATATTCCCCACTTTTCTATGAAATTGTTTAAATTATTTGATTTTATTGAAACCTCGTATTAAGTAGATTTTGTTGCCTGCTGTAGTATAGAAAATCTTAAAAATATATTATGAACTACTATATATAAAAGTAACTGTCTAGAAATAAAAATACATGAATGTACATATATACTCATATGAACTAAGTAATAAGCACGACTGCACAATTACAAGTTGAAAAACTGAAAAGTTATTGTATACATCCACAATAATAACCGTTATAAAATGGGAGTACACGTTATCGTTGCTACCAGTGATCGTGTGAATAGTACAGGAGTATTTAAGTATATTATTATATTGTATTTTAAAACTGTCAGCAACTTTTATATAAATATGGGCTCATGTGTGAAAGCAGAAAATATATATGAATTGATTTAGTAATTGAAGGTGGCGCGGGTATATTTAATTTTGAAGATTCTAGGTGTAATGTGTCAGTGAATAAAGAAGACCGGTCAGTTGGTCAATATGAATAGGATAATATGTCAATAATATACAGTTATATTAGAATTCAGAACCGTTAAGAAAGTTTCTAACAATATGACTTATATTTAAGGGCACATAACGCCATACCTTATAATAAATAATTGATAGCGCACAGGATTATACCGCATTTGAAGATAATGTCAGGTGAATGCGTCAAAGAATAAATAAGGAATAACGAATTTATAAATTACACATGTAATTGATTGATGGGCCAGCAAGAATAGAGAGAGAATATGTGGATACAGTTACAATAAAATATCCGACCGTTATAAAAGGTTGTACAAATAAAGGCATGTAATTATCAACACAAAATAGCCCTAAATCATAAATGAAACTCTACATTTAAATTAATAAGAATTCCGTAATACATTTGAACAATATTCAGGAATGACATTGATACGCTGTTAAACCAATTACTCCTTTTGTATCATTATCTCAAACCTAAAAGCCATTGATACATACCTTTTTAGTACAGATATACATGAAATATACAGCTGTGAAATTTAAATTTTTAATCTACTTATCCAAGTAAGGTTCTTTCAAAACATAGTTCAATTATCACCTGCCTGTTACGTCTTCCTTATAGAAATGAAAATGGGTATTTTACATAATAGTAATATTAATAATAATGTATTTTTCTCCTTCACTTTGTTCCATCAACATGTACACAAATAGATATGTATTGTATGTATTTATATATAAAAAAAACAAAAATACCTGAGGAATATAAACCCAACATGGGAAGACTAGCATCTAAAAGAAAAATTTTAAGGAGTGGTTTAGATGGATGATCCTAAGTACGTCCTCTGCTCCCCCGCCAAATACTTAAAAGTGTAATAACAGATAATTAGAAATAAATGCCTAAGAGTAATCCTAAACTAAACTTAACAAAAACAAAAACTAAGTGTACTAATTCTCCTATATATAACATCTCTGTTATCATTTTAAACACATAAAGAACGAAATGAGATGCAAAATAATTCTAAAAAAAATTGCAAATAAAATTAGCGTCAATCAACTATACTATATTCACCGAACCAATAGAGTAGCAAAAAACGCGTGAACAGCACATGATTTTTAATACTGCCTTTCTATTGGCTCTGAGAGTTACATACAAATCTTAAAACACACGATATAAATCATCTGCTTCTGTGATTATGTCACATGATTGTGACTATACCCATGCAGCAAAATCACAATTTTAGAGAAGGATGAAAATACGTATTTGCTAATGTAGAGCATATAGTGTGCTGGTAGAGATAAAGAAGTCTGTAATTTTAAAATATTCGTTATATATGTATACTTTTTGCTTTGCTATATTGTATTTTGGATTGTTCCTTGTGTTTGCGCTTTTTGTATTTGTTTAAGTTGTTATTATTATTATTCTCAGTATTTTTAAAGAGTCTATTAATGATTAAAGATTTATTGAAGGTAAGATTTATAAATCGTAAACAAAGCAAATGGTTTATAGGTTAATTATGTTTCAGCTTTCTAGAAGTGTTGAATTTAAGTTACTGTGTTCACCTGTTTATATAGTACTGTGCAAAAAGCAGCCAGAACTGACGAAGAAACGAGTAAAGAGAAATTTTACAGTGCTAGAAAAAGAGTGTACTGAATATATTTAGCAAACATCAACAAGAATGCCCAGCTGACTAAGACAGTTGACTTCACAGCCGAAGCTGCAAGTATCTGCTCTGCAAGTCTTTTTAATATTTTGCAAGAACACAATGCAAAAGATGTGAAACCACCAAAGATGAATCCATTCATTCTTGAAATTACACAATTTAATAGATGGTATTCCACCTGTGCCAAGTACGGTTATTATTGTATATTTGGTTTTAATACATATTTATTACACTAAGGACCGAATGACAGTGTTCAAGAGTCTCACCGCTTACATTTCTTAACAACTTATCTATTTTATGTGGAAAAGTACGTTTCTGATTAGGTGAAACATTTATAAGAAGTTAATTAAAAACCAATGGATGTGTAGTGCATTATTGTGAAATGTGAATCAATACTTTTGGCTCACTCTACACGCATGGCTGATAACAGCCGAACATTGTAGTTATGTTGGTGCATTATTATCTCAGTATACGAAGAAAAAAAAAGCCAGTCATGCACTGATTAAGGATTAATTATTTAAACTTGCCTTTAAACTTACAATACCTTTACAAAACAATCAGAGGTTTGTTTTACAAGATTTATTTATTAAAATAGTTTCACTTAATTATTATAGAAGCAATAGTTAATAAATAGTAATAAGAAAATAAGTTTAATCATACAGAAATATTATGTGTAAGATTATAAAAGTTTATTATAAATATTTAGCGTACAATGTATAACAGTGTAGGACTTAAGAAAATGTAAATAGATTTCAAATATATTAATAAATAAATTTAACTCATTATTAAAGTTTTGTGTTTTGTCTGTAACGAAATGCCTATTTAAATTCTAAAATAATGGCCACGTTGTACAGGAATAAATTAAGATTATATAGTGCTATAAATAATTATAAATACAAAATCATTTATGACTTACATATTTTAATTAGAACATTAAATAGAATCACAATTTTATCTACACTGTTTAATTTTTGCATATTATTACACTTTTTTAACACGATATACTGGAATGAGATATTTTAAGGTGCTAACGAGTTCTTCCATTAGTAAAAGCTAGAATAACTAAAATTCTCTTGCAGAATTCCTAATGCTTCCTTTATTAAAAATGATCTTTCTCCTAGAACATATCCTGGGTTAATATTGTTGCAAAAATTACTTCTTCCATTCATTTTTCAGATGTATGTCATCCCGAGTTTCACTAATGTAGCACATACTTCCCTGAGGAGTTATTGCTATTAAAATTTCTATCGTGCTTATAAATAGAACAGTACTGCTGCTGAACTAAATTATTATCTGGTTTTCCAATGAAAACTTCAAAGCAGGCAATAATTACAGCTGTTTTTTTCTTGAAACACTTCTTTCAAACATACTGCAATACAGACGTTCTGGTCACATAATTATAAGTTTTAGCCTTTGATAACTAAATAATGACCTTAGCAAGTTAATTTAATAAGATAATTGTTTAATAAGAGCACTTATAGTCAAATTTTAATGATACAAATCTGTTTGTTTACCAACAACGGCCATATTGAATTTGATTTAACAGGTCGTTGGATTGCCCTATTTACGAATATTTTGTTGATATGGGTTATGTTTGAGATTTGCTTATTTTAGTTATCTAAAAAGACAAAACATGCATTTTTTGTAAATTTAAATCGGTTTAGTATTTTATATAAACTAGTAAATTGTTGTTTTCCAAAATTTGAACATGTAATTAAAAGATTTTATTATAAGCACTCTATTGTAAATTGGGCTGTGCACGTGTTACGGTCGTGGACAGCTCCTGATTACTCTATACGTTGAGTGAACAGGGTATAGCACTGTTTTTCTAGTAAATACAAAAATAATAGCACCCCTGATAGCCGTCATAGCTGTGGCCTTGAAATGACCTAGCATAGGATTGAAACGGGAGCAGATTGCGTAAGTAAATGACTTCCTAAACATGTTTTATGGTATTTAGGTAAGGCGAGTAATATATTATGCACCTCATAAAAAACCTGACTTTCTCAAAATACGGTGAACACCCAAAAAAAAAGATTTTATGAAACAAATTAAGGTCATGTATAGTAACTCGGTTTTGCATATTTACCCATCGTAAGAGTTTGAGCTTGTGCGATATTCTATCACACCTGCGGATACCAAACATGTACCGCATACACGGATTTCTTACTCTCATGTCAATATAATAATTAACTACTGTCTCACTGAAAATGTATTTCCTAGTTGCCTAGGTACCAAAAACGTTACATCCTCTATAATTTAAGGATTTGAGACCAATAAGTATTGTGCCTGCCATCTCAAAAGTGCTTGAAAACATTGTCGATAAACAGGTACGAGAGTATTTGAATCTCTTCTGTAATGTTGTGCCAGTAACTCAGTCAGGTTTCAGGCCGAATCACAGCTGTACTACTGCACTCCTTGATGTAGTAGATGATGTGGTTGGAAGTACTGACAAGGGTATGTGCACCGCGTTGGTGCTCCTTGATTACTCTAAGGCCTTTGATATGATTAATCATGAGCAGTTGCTATAAATCTTGTATCACATTAGTATGAGTTCTGGTACTTTACGATTTTTGGAGCAATATTTAAGCAAACGGATTCAAATGGTTACAGTTAATGGTAACATTTCACTGTCCCTCCCATGGCATCTGGTGTTCCTCAGGGAAGTGTGTGTGGGGCCCTTATTATATATTATTTATTCGTCCAATATACTCAAACCTTTAGAATTTTGCAAATTTCATGTATGATATATGTGCTGATGACACTCAGTTGCATTATTTGTTCGACCCATCACATTATTCAGATGCCGAGGCGCGAGTTAACGCTGATCTTAAAACTATGTCTAATACCTCTACGGAGGACGGTCTTGCGATCAATCCCGCCAAGTCCGAAGTGATTTCGTTTGGTAACAGGCAAAAAATTGAGATACTGAAGGTCATACTGCACTTTCAAATCAATGATATTATTACCGTTTACGACCTGCGTCAAATATCTTGGCGTTTGGATGGATGAGAAACTGAAATTTTATAAGCATGTAAATAAATTGGGACAAAGACCATACGGTATCTTGAAAGTGTTGTATCCTTATCGTCATATTATTAGTCAAAGAAACAAGATCTTGTTGACAAATTCGCTTATATTATCTCTTTTTAATTATTGCGATGTATTCTATTGGTTCCTTTATCACTAGAATTAATCAGAGGTGAATTCAATACGTTCAATACTCCTGCCTCCGTTACATTTACGGTATCCGCAAGTACGAGCGGATATATTACAAAGTTTAAGGAGTGTCGTTGGCTGAGTATGAACGATCGTCGCAGCCATCATTCAGCAGTTTTGTTTTACAGCATTGTTTAATGTAGACAGCCGCTTATCTATATAATAAGATCACTTACCGGACGGATATCCACAACATTAATATCCGACATAGAAATGTTATAGATTTGCCCCGACATCGGACTGCCGCTTTTGAGCGTTGTTACTCTTACCGCATCATCAAATTTTGAAACTCTTTACCTGAGTCGTTCGGAGGCATCAGTTGTAGCGCTTTTAAAAAAAATACAAAGAGTATTTGCAGGAGCCGCGGTGAATATCCCGCGATTTCCTTGATTTGCAGTATTGTTGCACGTGTTTCAGACTTTTTCTAGCTTCTTCTTTTTTTAATTGTTAATTGTTTTTTTTCTTTTTCTTATGTTTGCTTTTATTTATTATTATTATTATTATTATTATTATTATTATTATTATGTATCGTTGAGAAGCATGTGCAGAATAACAGACGATCAAATTTCCTGGTCAGTCTGAGCACACGTCTTTCTTTTACTTTCTTATACGTAGTATAAGGAAGTATTGTGATGATGAAAATTTTCGACCTCGAGATTTTTGCAGATGTCCACGTTTTGAGGTCCCCTGATACCAAAAAAGTGGTTTTTAAAAAATGTCTGTGTGTCTGTGTGTCTGTGTCTGTGTGTGTCTGTGTGTCTGTCTGTCTGTCTGTGACCACGATAGCGGTCAAACCGCTGTAGATACCAATTCCAAATTCTGTATTTACGTGTATAATCTGCCTCTTGAGAACTGATTAGATTTTGAGCAAAATCGGCAGACCGGAAGTAGTAGTTTACTTCAGTGAAAAAATCGAAATTTGCAAATATTTCGTCAATTACTAAGTTTAAACAAATTTATAAAGAATTCATATGTACTTAGAATTAAGTTTGAAACAAATTGTCGTAAAAAAGTTTTTCGAAATTCCAACCAGAAGTAGGTCTTTTACTCTTATCGAAAATCAGTTTTTTGCGAATATCTCGCAAGTCATGCTTTTAAGACAAATACGTTACGAGTATAAAAGTATTTAAAACATCATTTTCAATATCTTTTATATAAAAAAAATTTCAAATTCAGACCGGTACCACTTTTACTCTTATCGAATAGCGATTTTTTGCAAATATGTCGTAAGTTATGCATTCTATATATATTTATCAAGAGTACAAAAGTATTTAGAGTTAGATATGGAATAATTTTTGTATAAATGAAATTTCAAAATTCGGACCGGAAGTAACACTTTCATACGTATAAGAAAGTCGTGTGGTGGCCACACCTCATTTTTTTCTATACGTATACATGTATATATGGTCGCATGTATTTATTAATATTTTATTATTATTATTATTACTATTATGTATATGTGTGTTTATATGTAAGAATATGTCATGGGAAGATTAATAAATGCATTTATTATTATTATTAATAACCTTCAAACATGGTCTGTAAAGAGGGATACAATGATTGACTAAAGACAGCACCAAAATGAATTGCACTTCATTCTCTTTATTGTAAAATTAAAGATAGATCTAAAGGAATATAAAATCTTTAAGTTCAAGTAGGCAACGCTTATAATTTTTGATATGTTATATTATATCTAAAAATGTTATCTATGGTTAACCCTAAATTATTTCATTGCATTACTATTGGTATAGAGCTAGTTTTAAAAGTAATTTCCAATTTACTCTCATACCTCTGAACGTCACCCATCCTTTCAAACAACATGACACAGCTTTTGTCGGGGTAATAAGTATAGAATATTTGTGAGAGTAAGTATTGATATTGTCAGCATTAACTTTGGAATGGCAGCAGTCAGCTCAGAAGGAGGAAAAGACAGTCAAATCTGAGTGACACCAATATAAATACGCGATCAACAAAAGTTAATATTTTTGGGCAACATACTTACTTCAAAACAGCAATGGTCGTAAAATGGATCCCGGAAACACCCCCCTATGAATAGTCAAAGGCGAGTCCCACTCAGGACTCACCACAACCAATATAGCGCAATATAGTCAAAAAGATATCCTGACTGCGAATATCAAAGGCCTTACTGAAAAAGTCAGTTCGTTGTTATCTTTTGCACGCAACATATCATCAGTCACGTCCAGAAGAGTAGTCAGGCAACTAAAACCACGTCTAAAACCAGACTGGCGTTCCGGAATCAGTTTATGACATGCTAAGTGTTTATTCCTAGATCTTACTAAACGCAGGTAGACTGATTATTGGGCGAAAGTCCTGCACACTAGATGATATGAGTATTTCAATTCGGTAATTTTATTTATTATCCTAATAATTTCTTATTATTTTATAGTTAGAAAAAAGCAATTTAAATACTTAATTGAATATACAAATCTACCCGATTTTTATGCAAGATCTTATCTCTTTTTCATCACAATTACGTTTGAGATTAGTTGTGACAGTATAGTATAACCAGCATATTGTATTACAGTATAATTTCTCTGTAGTAGGTGAAAAGCATTGACTTAAGTAATAAATAATGAAGGACCAGGGACTGATCCCTGAAGGAAATCAGAAATTTAGTTGTTATTGGGAGCTCCGTTGTTTGAGTTTTTCTAAAAATATTATAACATTAAAATCTCCACAATATTTATGTCAAAAAATCATCTCCAGTAGAGATGTTCATAAACTCATCACGAAGTACATACCTAGGTAGGGTTCTCCACCACCACATAAAACCGCTCTATATCAAAGATCGTTCTCATATCAAATTTATTGTAGATTTGGCACTTTGTCATTGTGTTATACACATAAAGTTATTTACTTTTAAGAAACTTGTTCCTGAAACGTACGTATTTTGAAAAAGTTCCAGTTGAGTATCAAAGAAATAAAATATGATTTCCAATTAAAGGTCCTTTACTCCTGGCGTTAATGTCTTAAGCATATGTAGGTACGCATATTTACGATAAGTAGTTAATAATATTTTCGATAAATCAGACAGCTAAATGTACACAGATTTGAACAGATAAGTAATTACGTGCGAATGCGGTAATGTCATGTCTTTAATTTATCTGAAGAGACGAAAAAAATATTCCAAAAAAAATCATTGACCTTATTCCATGCGTACCTGATTGCATATTAATGCATCCCGCTGAAGCAGCAAACATATAAATCAAATATAACAGAAATGTAATGTACAAAGCTTTCGTGTGTATGTATACAAACCATTTATCTCAAAAATATATCAACAGTTAAAGATATATTCTAATTCTCACGAGATCTGTGTTTATACTAGGCCTAAATATAGAACAAATATATTTTTTTATTGAAAATCAGATTTCATGAAATTTACGATCTAAAATTAAAGGAGAAGCTAACTAACAACAAATATAAAACTTGCAGTATAAAATTCGTATTGCTTATTAGTAATTTGCTTTGTTTATCCAAACAATACAAGATAATTTTCCCTTTTGTATATCTTAGTTCTTAGGTAAATTTACATTTCTACTAAAATAATAAAACAAACAAAAATAATTTTGGCTCAAAATAAACAAAAATAAAATAAAAGTTATAATAAATAGTATAAATATTTTTTAACTTGTAAAAAACTCATTCAAAACTGTAAAACTTTGTAAAATAAAGATCAATTTTACAAATATATATACATCACTAACGAGAAGCTAGTTTTCACACAGATAGGACAAGGATGGTAGTTATAGGTACTCAAGCTGATAACAAACCTTCTCTCACGACTTTCTGATACGTATGTGTGTTTCAAATTATACAAAAGTTGCTCTAAATTAAGTTTTAAATACTTTTATCTTAAAAAAACAAACGTGTAAGGGTGTTACGACAGGTCGGCATTTTGAAAATTTTTAGAAAAATTATTCAAGATTCTATTCTAAGTATTTCTATTCTCTTAATAAATTTCTATAGAATGCATTCCTTGCGATATCTTTGTAAAAAAGTGCTACTCAATAAGAGTAAAAGTGTTACTTTCGGCCCGAATTTCGAAATTTCTTTTATTCAAAAGTTATTCCATATCTAGTTCTAAATACTTTTACTCTAGAAAAGTCTGTATAGAATGCATAATTTACGAGATATTTGCCAAAAATCGCTATCCAAAAGTTTTGCTTCCGGTCCGAGTTTTGAAACTTTTTCTATACAAAAGGTATTGTAGATTTCGCTTTAAATACTTTTATACTCATAATGTATTTGCTTAGAAAGCATGACTTGCGAAATATTCGCAAAATATTGATTTTTGATAAATTACCTATTTCCTGTAGGAATTTCGAAAAACTTTTTTGATAAAATTTTTCTGAATTTCACTTTTGAGTACATTTGAATTCTTTAGAAGTTTGTGTAAACTTAGTAGTTGATCAAATATTGGTAAAATTCGAGTTTTTCACTGAAATAAACTACTACTTCCGGTCTACCGATTTTACTGAAAATCTAATCAGATCTCAGATCTCAATCAGGAATATTATACTTGTAAGTATAAAACTTGGAATTGAAAATGAAATTATCATCATGACAATAGTTTTTTATACTACATACAAGAAATTAAAAATACATCTAGCACGTAATTTCAAATGATTCTTTAATATGCTTACTTAATTTATAAAAGTTGTCACACTTGTTGAATCAAAGATGGTATTGATTGATAACATTTAAATACATGATTAAAAATTTGAATTTAGACTGTATTAAGTGTGAAAATAAGTGTAAGCGCGTAATAGAAAATACCTGTTGCTCTGTGTGCTCGATGAAAGCCGACTGTAATCTTTTGGTAATTTGATAGGATATTTACGTAAATTTAAAGATTGTACGATTTACTAAGTGTGAAAATAAGACAGTTTTCTAAAACGTAATGGTAGTTGGGTTCCATTTTTACTGCAAGCTGATTGTTATGTTCTACCGATTTAACAGTTTTTTTTTTGCTTAATTATTAAGTATCTAAACTCAAACATTTTACACTTTCATAAGTGTGAATGTTCATATTGCTGTTCATCTTTTACTGCAAAGTAGGTACTCGTAATTCCAATCTTCTATTAATTTAACAGAACTTTCTGCTGCATTATTAAGTAGATTTAAAGTTTGTATGTTGTACTATGTGTGAAAATAAGAACGCAATGTAAAAAAATCCAGTTGTTTTACATCTATTTTGCAAGCTAATTATATTCTTTTGTCAATCTAAGAAATATTTCACCAAAACATTAATTATGTTCAGAGATTTTACAATTTACTAAGTATGAAAATAAGAAGTAGTTTGTGAGCTCAACACCACACATTTATGTTGGCGTTTATTTGTACTTACAGTCCGATCTTAATCATTTGTCAATATAATAGATTTCTTTGCTGAAAGTTAAGTACATTTAAGAATTTTACGATTTTCCTGCACCATGCGTATCAAAATTCTATGCCATTACTACGACTACGACAATTTTTGTAAAAATACTACTACTATTTTCTGATGAAAATTGATAAAATATTTATTTCTTAAAAGAGAATTTAAGCAATTCGTATAGATAAGTAAATAAATTAATAAATAATGCATACCTTCTGGCTAACAGGTACCGAAATATCCGAGACAGTTAGACACAAATATTCGTATATGAAAATTTTCAAAAAGCGTAATTGGTGTCAGTGGCTTGATACTAAACAAAGACACTTTTACCACACTAAAGCACATAAAGCTAGTCAGTGCTGTTATGTATATGCTACCGTGTGCAGACAACGCCGTTTTTAGTAGTCAGTGCTACTGAGGATTACAACATAGTTGTCGAAATACGTATCTATATAGCTTTATGTGCTTTAGTGTGGTAAAGGTGATTTATTAGTGTTTTTGTGCAGAAAGCGTGACCGGACATCGATCCAGGAACCTACAGGCTGACAAACCAGTATCTAAACACTATACCATTATTCGTAACATTATAAATACATATACCTAAGAAAACGTTAGAACAAAACTTTCATTAATTAGCAGCAGCAATGCTTCGAAGCCGCTGCTGTTGGGTCCACATTTTCGTACATATGTTAGAAGTAATTCATGGTTGGTTGTTTAAATTTGTATAAGCTCAAAATGTGAGCGTAATTTTTCAAAATTTTAAGAGGTTTTGTATGGTATTTTAGTTAAAGAGTTCAACAGAACTGTGACAAAAATAAATATTGAAATAAGAATCTTTCACAACTTTGTGCAGTTGCAGACAACAATATATGTGTAATTGTATTAAATTTATCGTTTGACAATTCCATTAAATGTGAAAAATGAAAAAAAAACACTTTTAATGGTTGTTCGAGCTTTCCTTGGCATAGTAAATCCGAATTTCAAAACCATTAGCATTTATAAAATACAAGTTACTTTGACACAATTATATTCGACCAGCTGATAAAATTTAAGAATTCACTAGCACAACAGTGAAAAAAAATTCTCGGGACTGTGACATTTATAAGAAGCGCTCAATCCTTTTACCTGAAATCATTTGAATCAATTGCGCTTAAGTGGCATTATACACTTTTGTTGTGATCTACTACATCACTTTAAAGAAAATTAAAGTATAATAACATGACCTCATCGAAAAGAATGTAATGATCGCAGAAGAAATGTCAAATAACAAATACCTAAAATGGATGCTCGATGGAAATTTTTAAACACGACGACCAATCACCGCATCAATTAAACGCCGGAGAAATAAAAGAAATCAACATTTAAGAGATTTACTATCACTAAAATAGATAATAATATTAAGAAGAAATAGATGAAAGATTCATAGTGCAATATCTCTTATGTAATTGGGGTCCAAGAAACAGATTCGTGTATATGAGTTGTCTCTGCTTATTTTTGCAATATCTGTACCTACTAAGCTTTTTTCGAATTTTGCGGGTGTTAAGTTCTCCACCACGAACACAATCGAATATAATGCAGCTTCTCTAATTTGCATTTTATTGTGATATTACTAGACAAACCACATATCCCAACAGAATGTGGTCAAAAAATAGATGTAGGAACATTTATTGATCAAATCACATTTATATTCACTAAAGTTGTAGTGAAATTTAATCTAGTATCTGCTCGTCTATTCTATTGCTTCCATTGCAAACTTAAAACTCGTGCGAATTTCAAAAATTGTTGAGTGGATACTATCTATTCGTGCAATAACAGAGAGTAACATATCCTGTTAATAGTTTTGTGATTAGTAGAAAGGTCTATAGAAAATGTCATGTGATTCCCGTTTATACTTTTTTGTATTCTACATCGATTATACCTTTCTCTTTCATCCGCTGTGGATAACCATGGAATTTCAGTTTTAATTCTTAGAGAAACTCATCTTACTTGAAATTGATTTCTAATACTTGCTGCCTAATTCAATCTATTTAATCTATAACTACCAATACTTATCATAATTAACGCCCATAAATATGCCCCAATAGTTTTGGCACAAAATAAATAACCAAGTATTTTTGTAATAAGTAACTTTATTTAAACTTTTATTATTTGCTGTAATTTATAGCATAGCTACTAACAAAATTATTAACTTACACTAAATAAAGTGTCCAGTGCTCTTCAACTAGGCGCAAAGTTTTGGGAACATCTCTTGGTTCTGGAAGTCTGGGAATTTTTCGAAATATTCTACGCCATGGTTTTTTCTCATTTTTGGTTTGCCATCCTCTATCCACTTTAAGAAACCTTCAACTGTGCGGGCTTCAGGTAAATTAGGGAGGTTTGGTACAAAAGGTATATTATTTTAGTGAAGCCAATTATGAGCTGTGACAGGACAATAAGTAGGTCCTAAACATTCAACGTGATCTTATAATTTAAAATAAATAATAATATATACAATAATAAATAATAATATATACAATAATAAATAATAAATTAGTGTGACATAAACATGGATGTATCATGTATCTCTTTTGTTAAAATCGCACGACAAACCAGAATTATATCAGTGAATTTCGCTTTTTCTTTATACATATGTTACATTGTTAGGCACTCTTTTATATTGTCCGTATAAAAACATCTTTCAATTTTCGAGTTGGCAAGTGTAAAGTGTTTTTCATCATCCATAACAATGACTCTCTCATTCGCAAAATGTATCCGCCTTATTTGCCGACATCATCTTTGTATCCGTGCTAATTGATAGGGTACATTTAGGAAACTTTCATCTATTACGAATTCTTTGAAGCAAAGAATTTACGAGTTAATCCCCCTTCTGCTCTTTCTCTGGTAAAAATTGTTGGTTTTTCACTTTTTGGGAGATCATATTACTTCTTGTCATTCGGCTGTAGCACGGTAAATGCTTCTGTGCGAAATGTTTTAGTTTTGGATAACGTTATTTCAGGATTTAGGAGCCATTATAAATGCATTTTTTTATTTCTAACTTATAAGGCATTTTCATGCAACTGATACGTAAAACGGCTGACTAATCTCAAGAAAATAAACAATTTTTTATTTACAAAGCCATTTTGATATTTTATTATTACAATCTATTTTTATACCCCTAACTTATGTGGAAAAACAATTGGGAGGTATGTTACTTCATTTACATGCTTGCACTCTAGCTCCTATATCTCTTCGTGAATACTCAACTTCCGCACACTCAATACCAATTTATAAATCTACGATAAGGTAAAGTGGTGAAAAACGCCCCAGTGGGGAAAATGCCCCACTACTTCAAAGTCCAACTTCTGTGACATAGATGGAAGCACTAGTTGTAAAAACTAAAGTAGACAGACACTACTAACGATGTATAAATGTTTCAAGCACATTGAATCTGTTTTCTGCTTTGGAAAAAGTTTTCAAGTGAAAATATAGTTTAGGAAGTCAGCAAACTTTGTGGGTAAGTTCCATTATTTATTAATTTCTCTTCAGCGAAATGTTTTTATCCAAAACCTAACTGTGTTGTGAGTAACTGGTAACATAACCTATCGAATACGCTGTGCATCGCATTGTTGGCGCGTTCTTCTTGTTTGGTGGACAGGTGGGGCCTTTTTCACCAGCATTTTGTAAAAACGCCCCATCAAAACCTAGGGAAATAAGCCCCACTTTTTCAACATAGTTTTTCTACATTTTAGCATACAAAATGGGGAAAAAATACGTGAGGAAAACAACAAGAGCCAACTGGAGCGAAGAAGCTTTGGAAGAGGCGATAAAGATGATATCTACTGGTCGAATGGGCACCAATGAGGCTAGCAGAGTCTATGGAATAGCTTCGCGTACTATCAGAAGGCATTTAACGAAAGCAGATGCAAAAGTACGTTTGGGGCGCTGTCCAGAGTTGGGGTTTCAGCGTGAGCAAAGGCTTGTCAAGTACATAAAAGAACTTGAAAAAGTGGGTTTTGCACCCGATGCTGCTGGAGTGAAAAAAATGGCTTTTGAATTTGCCGAGAAACTTGGAATTACCAACAGATTTTCAAGAGAAAAACGATCAGCTGGTGATGATTGGTTTCGAGCATTTCTGCGCCGCAATAAAGATCTTTCAATACGCAAGTCAGAAGGTCTGTCGGTAGCCAGAGCCAAAGGTATGAACAGAAATGATGTAAACAATTATTTTCAATTGTTATTGGAAATTCTGACTACAAATGATTTGCTTCATAAACCTGGAAAAATATTCAACGTCGACGAGACGGGAATTCAAGTCAATAATAAACCAGGAAAGGTGGTGGCAACAAAAGGTGCCAAAGATGTTTATTCGATAACCAGCACCGAAAGAGGTGAAAACATTTCTTTGATTGGTTGTTGCAACGCAGAAGGTTATTTCATGCCACCTGTTTTGATATTCAAGGGAAAAAACAGAAAAGAAGAGTTCTCAGACGGCCTTCCGCCTGGTTCCGACGTATTTATGAACCCTAAGTCGTCGTACATCAATAGTGAATTGTTCCTCAAATGGTTTAAAGATTATTTTTTGCCAAAAAAAGGCGAAGGAAAAGCTGTTCTGATTCTGGACGGACATACTTCTCATTGTAATACAATCGAATTGTTGGATTTAGCTTCAGAAAACAACGTGGTGTTGTTATGTTTGCCTAGCCACACCACACAGGCACTACAACCACTTGACAGATCATTTTTTGGTCCCCTAAAAACCTACTTTTCCCAGGAGGCTAAAAACTGGATGATACAACACAAAAACAGAAAACTCTCTAGAATAGTGATTTCGTCATTGATTGGCAATGCGTGGGTTAGAGCAGCAACTGTAGCCAATGCAGTCTCTGGCTTTAAGGCTTGTGGAATTTTCCCCTACAATCCGCAAGCTATTCCAGACCATTTTTTCTCCATTTCTGACGCAGCAACAGCGGCGGTAAATAAAGAACATCCACAAACTGGTAGAGACTCACCAGTGGCATCCAGTTCTACAAACCAGATGAACCAGCAAATCTTGTCAACTCCAACCCCTAAGATCACTTCTGAAAATCGAAATAACCAACAAGCCTTATTAAATTCAAGTGCTGATGAGGAGGAAAAAGAAACACCTTCAAAATTTCTTCAAGAAAGTAATCCACTTCCTCTCATCCCATTAGACCCCCCAAAACGAAAACAGCATGCGTTAGAATTAACATCTCCAATAAATCGAGTAAAGAGACGCCTTCTTCAAGAGAAAAAGAAAGTTGGTCCTACGAAATCCGGCGCTAAAGCAAAAGGTGATGCCAAAGCTTCTACATCTGTAGTTGGTCGTAACAAGAAAGAAAGATCAAAGAAAAATGGAAAGAAGAGGAAAGGAAATTACAGCTCCTCTAGTTCCGAAAGTGAACCAGAAATGAGTCCATCTGGCTCTGATGAGCTTTCTGATGAAGCAGAAGACTGTTGCGTTCAATGTGGTGAATATTATTATTCGACCAAGTCTCGTGCTGACTGGATTCAGTGCACAAAATGCACAAAATGGCTCCACGAAACTTGTACGAGCTATGGAGATGTGTGCAATGGATGTGGACCATCCCCAAAAAAGAAAACCAAGCAATTAATTTAATTATTTGCATCGGGGCGTATTTCACATGATTACAGGCGAAAACGCCCCACCTTGACTTAAAAAAAAAATAATAATTTTAGAATATAGATGTTAAGTTTTCTAAAGATTTATTTTTTTACTAGAAGAGTACTTATGTTTTGTTATACTCATGAAATAATATATTAAAATATATTACTATTTTTGAAGTTACAATTTTTTTTCAAAATGTGGGGCATATTTAACCACTTTACCCTATATCACGGCAGCGTTCGTTTTCTGAGTACCTCATATTACCACGTAATCCAATAATGTCGACAGGCAAAGTATTTTTTTTTAGTATCTAAGTCCTGTATATAGTTAGTTTAAAAGCAAAATTTTGTGACTAAGTTAAATTTCAGCAGCATCAATAAATAATTTCATGATGCGCATTAAAAGTTAATGGTTAATTTTCCATTTTGTAATTAAATTAACTGATAATATTTCAGTATCTTAATTAAGAAGTTCCCTACCTTCTCTGGATTCCGAAAGCAAGTTTTGCATATTTTCAAGAATATACATATTGCATGTATAAATCAGTAATTGGAACGGTTTGTGAATACTCGAACGAATACTTTCGAAAACTTATGCAGAAGATAAGAAGCAATAATGAGTAAATTAACGCAAGCTCATTACTTATTGCTAATTAAAGTTGTGTGCAAGTTATTTAAGGTCAAATACCTCTGCAACCGTTCCAAAAACTAACAAGTCTGACATGTGTCTGCACACACCTCCCGCCAAAAGTACCTCATATTACCCGACGAAGGGTAAGTAGATTGGTTTGAACATAAAAACTCCTCATGTTGACTAATCCTACTTGCATTTTTCGACTTTAACGAGTATGGAATATGTAACAACGAGGGTCGTTAAGTTTCATGCGCCTCATTTAATTGAGTGTTATATGTATATCATAATTTTACCAAAAAAAAAGCTTTTGCATAAAATATACCACTTTCAGCGTCTTCTTTGCACGCGTGCCAAGTGCAATGAACTTACTACGTATTAAGGAATCGTCAATATGTATATGTGTGTACAGGCTTGTCATTAAAATGATTATGTAGCCAAATCGAAAGCAGGATAGTAATTATTAGTGATTTATAATGTATCTATTGCAAAAAAAAACATTCGGAGTTGCTAGAAGTGGGTGTATACGTGTAATGTTCCATAAACTAATTAACAAAATAATAATTGGATCATCTATTTCAGAAGCGCTGCAAGAAAAACTTGCCTAATAATACGCACTTAATGTGCCGCTGTTTATAGTTTCGTTATAAAAACTATTCGTAATGAACTTAATAACGTAGCCTCAACTATATTGAATCTTCTCAATTAAGTAAATTTATGATGTAAATAGTAGGTAGTGTTTTTGTATGATATGTTATTTTAATCTATTTCTTATACGTATACAAACCAAAGCTGTTCACAGTGATTTAATAAAAGAAACTGTTATTTTGGGAGTCTTAAAAGTATTGTTTAAGATAAATAGAAGCAGTTTTGTCTGGTCACTATATAACTGCAAGTTCATCGCCTATAAACAATCATAATATAATAATAATTTCTTACTACTGCTACCGGATCTACGTCGCATTAAGGTAACGGCAGAATTCGGAATTGAAACGGAGAGTCGCAATAGGGGTTGATAAACAGGATGACGCAGGGCCGAGCTAACTCTGTCGCAGACGGCGTGACGGTTCAAGAAAATAAGAACACCTATAAGTAGAGCGTCGGTCGGCAACGACGCTTGCGACGTTGTCCGGGCACCAGGACACTATGCTATCTACAGATAACCTACCTGCGCCTCCTACGAACTACCACTGGCTGTTCCCTCCAGTAGGATACCTATTGAACACCCTGTATATTTGAAGCACCTAACCTTATGTACGTGCTTGTCACAATAATAGTCATGATAAGCAGAGGTAAAAGAAATAAAAGAGAAGAGAAGGTATTCGTAATGTAACAAAATTTAATTAAATTTGATGTGCTGTATGTTTTTTTTAAAATAAGAAAAATTTAATTTGTGCAGTTAGGCAATAAAAAAGAACAAACGTTGTATGAAAAGTTAAATTTGGATAAAGTGTAATTAAGCTAGACAGTTGATAAATAAAAAAAACCAAACGTTAGATGACAATTACAAAATTTTGAAAGTATAAAAGAAAAGACTTAATGGTTTAACAAATACTCTGCGCTTCAGCAGAAGTTGGTCGGTTGCAGAAACGTTTCCTTCACCTCACATAAGGTGTACATGTGTTTACAAGGACACGCCACAACGGCAATGTCAGTACAAAGGTGAAAATATATATAAATTTATAAGCGCAAGAGAATTAATAAGTCAGTACAAAGACTTAGTCTAAAATGAGAAAAATTCGCTAAATATATAAAAAACGCCAGGTTTGATTACATGAACTAAATTAAATGAAGGTTAATTATTAACAAAGTCGAATATTTAAGTCAAAAGTTAAAGGTAAAATTTAGAAAAGAAATTACATAATAACAATAAAACCCTGAGCTTCGAGAATCAAAGTTTGCTTCTACAGAAAAGAATTAATCTAGCTCAGGTAAATTAATTGATCAACGGAAAGGCAAAATTTACAATCTTACAGCAAAAAAAAAGATAACCGTGCAAAATTATTAACCAATTTTAGATTACTTAAATGCGACACATCATGTAACATACGATTATAGTATCAGAAGTGATAACACTAGGTATATTACTAATAAAATAATAACCACCCAAAAGATAAGGTGATAATATATTATATGTACTAGAATTAGTTTAAATTAAATATCTGCCTCAATATAGGGCTACAGTAATTCGGTAGTGACAAAAACCAAAATTCAGGTTAATCTCAATTATACATAATAGAACAAAGAGAAATTATAACGGTAATTTAAAAAAAGGATTACATTGTGACCACGCCGATTACTAAGAGGTGCGATAGTTATTTAGCCACTCAAAATTCTTGGTATTAACTAGGCAAAAATAAGTCTTGCACTCAGGCGTAAAACGTCGAAATTCAGACGAAAAATATGAGGTAAAAATTACAACCTTAGCTGGCAAGATGGTTGCCGGTAGGACGCTACAGGAATCCCAAAATGGCGGCGACTCCCTTGATGGAGAATTTCCAATTCAACAGGTGGGCTGGATATTAAGAAGCGTCTTCTGATGCGTCGGGAGAAACACCACGCTCTTTGACGTATATGCGGGACTATCCCACCAGAATTAGGGCGTCAGAGGGCTTTGTGCCCGACAAAAGAATCCTATTAAAATTTAGAGAGAAAAAAAACCAAAGATAAAATCCCGAAAATTTAACACAGAGTTTTGAAAACTTACCCCAATTATGAAGAAATAATATGGAGATTCCACGGTAAGGACTCAGAAGTCACACATTGCACGAAAATAATTCAAAATCCACCTCGTGGCATTCGTAAATTAGATAGCGGTATTGCGATAAAAATTAATTCACGATAAACACCTAATTAAGGTATCGATAACTTAAACTTATTTCATTAAAGCCGCCGAAGCGTTAGTCTAACTTTAGACACAGTGATAAATTCACCAAAAGAAAATAAGCATATCGTGCCCATGCACTTACAACAAGCTTGACTACGAAAGTGACCCAACCGTGACCTTTTCGGTAGATACGTACAACCCAAGAACACGCACGCTCAATGCGTCACTGAAAAGGATTCAAACTAAAGGCGGGAGTTTTCAAATAAACATAATAAGCACACAACTAATCTGACAATAAAGGGAGACGACATCGTGACTTAAACACAATTAAACGTAACCCTACACATAACTTAGACGGAAAACATAAGCGAAATACTCAACAATTGTAAGTAGAAAATATAAAGTCGACGGCACGAGAGGGTATTTCATGCTCGACGTTGGCAATACCGCGTGGGTAGACAGATCTGTACAACATAACCGATAAGTTTTGAAAGAAATAAACAAACAATCTTCCACACGTAGTTTCTATTTTATTAGGCGAAAGGACAGAATCTCTGCAGGTAAATAACGAAATACCAAAGCTTTAATATCAACACGCTGCAAAAAGACGGTGGAAAGACCGATCTTAAACTTATGTTACAGAGAAATTTCGATCCTAACCCCCTTACGATGGTTCTGGGGGGACGAATTAACGGAAGTTCCCAATACTAGAATATCGAAGACAGAGCAACAATTGATCGACAACAATTAATAGTATGCGCTACATCCCAAGCATTCCCTTAATTAATACTCCTTACATTTTTTTTTTAGACGGACGTCTGCGAAGGAAAAGGAAAATAACAATAATACTCGGGCCTGCTCGAGAACTGTGTTTGGCAATACGCAAAACATGTTAGACAGTTATCACAATAACTTGACTGTCGTCTCAAAGCGTTTACAGACCACAATAAATGCATTAGGTAGGGATCGGACGTGATGAATAAGTAGATATTCTTTTAAGAAAACTTACGCAAGGCGTAAAAGTAATTGCAACTGCGGAAAATACGAAACTACAGGTAGGTTAGAATAAGCTAGAACTAAGATAATTAGAGTTAGTTACTCAGACATAGAGGCTTACACAAAAACAGGGTGTAAATGCCCGATCTTACACAAAATATATCTGTCATATTCGCGGTACATGGTTTAGAGCGGTGAGGGCTCAAAAGTAGGTTTAGTTCCCACGCAAGCATACGGCAGGCAGTCTTAGTAACCGGTGAAATAGACAATATACAGGGTACGCTCAAAAAGTCACGATCTTTATACAAAATTCCACGTATTTAGTCAAAAGCACACAATCTTTCGAGAACTATAAATAAAGTAAATTTACAACGTAACACTACTAAAGAGAATATATTAAAATAAAAAAATATATTTCTCTCCCTCGCTCGAGATAGTATGAAGTATATGAATAGAAGTATTTCCGTTTGATTACTTATCTATATGCATATTCAATCATTTTTAGAGGAAATTTTGAAAAAACATCGTTCTAATGAAAGCAGTTTTATATTACTTAATAAATTCCGTACCTAACTTAACACACCACGTGTTAGCTAGTAACACATCTCCATTTATAATAGCAAATTTTTTTGCAATTCATATCATCCTATTTATGATCCTTTGCAAATGTAGATGCATATAATTTTTTTCTGAACGTGCATTTTCTTACAGCCCCTTTAAGTAACTGTCGCTATTCCCTTGGTGGTCGCGCCTCATGATTTGAGAACCACTAACATAATGCATTTTTGATCAAAAGTTAGAATACTAAAGTGTGGATAGATTACAAAGATTTTCGCAGTTGAAATAGAGCATAACCTGATTTGGGTTGCTTAATGCTCAATTGGTTAAATCATTGGGGCCATTACAAGTCCACAACTGCAATGATACCAAGCAACCTACAATTACTAACTAGATCAATTTAACAGGCCGTCATGATAAAATTGGAGATGTCAAACTTTCCTGTATTATAAGCCGTCATCATTTATGTACTAGTACAAAAAATTATATATCTAGGGTCATTTTCTCAAAAAGTAGCAAAAGGTAACAGCTGAAGTTTATATAGTTAATAATTGAGATTATAGGGATTATGCATGCAAAGTATAAACTTATAGCTACTTGTTGATGGAGACCATGCGAATTTTATAAATGTTTTGTTGCAGTAATCACAAACTATAAATAAAATATGAACATTCACACATTCATACTATAATTTTATAAAATTTGATTATTTAAATAAGCATTTGGTGCAAATACATAGTTGTAATCTTCTCTTTTTCTCAAAATCAACTTTTTGCCACCCTTGAAACACTTTGCGGCGTCGTGCTCAACCAACGTTCGTGTTTGTGGAATATGTACACCATATCCACAAGGGGTTTTTTTCATATGCTCTTGGTAAACTTGTTGGCATAAAAAGAGTTTTTAAAATTCCTGACAGGATTAGGACTTCGAAAATGAACTTTTGGCAAATACAAGTACTCCTATTCCACAAGTCAGGCTTTCTAAACAGGTATGATGAAAGTGTGAAAGTATTCACGGCAGGATTTTAAATAATTTTTGTATAAAAAAAAATTCAAGATTTAGACCAGAAGTGACACACTTGTACTTCATTCTGAGACTGTTTTTGGCAAGTAACTAGAAACTTCTGCCGTTTTTACTGTTTTATGTATAAAAAATTTCAAAATGCGGACAGAAATAAAAGTCTTACTCTTATCAAATAGCAGGGCTTTGCAAATATCTCGCATATTATGCAATCTATACAGATTTATTAAGAATATAAAAGTATTTATAGCTTGATTTATAATCATTTTCTTATAAGAAATGTTTAAAATTTGAACCGTAACATTTTTACTTACAGGTTTATTAAGATGTATGTATTTAAAGCTTAATTTAGAACAACTCTTCCATACATAATTCGAAACGCACGTGTGGTACCGCCCACACCTCATTTTTTTTAAATAAAAACTACTTATTTGATGAGAAGAATACTCACATATCCGTTTGTTCTTTTTTTAATATTGTAACGTTTTCGGGTTCCAATAAACAACTCGTGCAATTATTTATTTAAAAACAGTCTGTATATTTATATACTTAAAATTATATAACAATATAAAAATATAAAATCTAACGTAACACACTTAAACTACTACAATTTAATTATCACAGGTATTTATTTATTTCCATTACTAATATCTCTGTCCGTATTTATGTAACAGTTCTATTTATATAAGACGGCACTACTATATTTATTTATTTGGCTACCACTATTTATTTCTTCGCACTCGATCCCGCAATGAATCCCGTAATGAAACATGCCGCCTTATATACGTATGTGAAAACATCTCGAAGCATTCTCGTACACTCCATCTCCCTCTCTCTTCTTTTATTTAATGTAAACTCATTTCGAATGTCTGCTGGTTTCGTTACAATATAATAGTTTCTGCATTGTAATTTTAAAAATGAGGGTATTATAAAATTACGGATAGATTTTTGGGAAAGCTTTATTAGAAGAAATACGATATAAATAATCTGCTCTATTTTATAAAATGGTCACCTTATCTACAGATAAATTTAGAGCATTATTCTAAAAGTGAGGCACATATATTAACAATATACGATAGACTATTTTTTGAATTTTTCGTTATGTCTGATTGAGAAATTCATAATCAAATTTTGTATATAAGTACTTGGAATATCAGATATGGCTCAAGACACATCTGAAGTTGAAGCGAATGCAGAAATCAAATAGTATTGGGGGATATCAAAAGTATCCGTACAATACATTTTCTAATGCCTGAGTTATTCGGATATAACATGGAGGTCTGGACAAAATGTTTTATGGAACAAAAATGCTTACTCATCGGTATTTATTAAAAAGAATGGCATATCACTAATAACTTGCCATAACTAGCATAACAAGGATTTATCAAATAAAATTTCGAAATGTTGCAGTTTAGTTCTTGTTGTAGCCCCATGCAGTATAAAGTTTGGTTAGGATTTGATATTGGTTTGCCAACTTATAGGTTCGTATTCTATTCTTAACAACACCATTTGGAAGTTTTTATATACAAAAGTTGCTATGAGATGCTACCGTGATTCTGAGTGCAAGTTAAGCCAACGTTCTCGGCCACTCTGGTAGTCGTTTAGCTATCGTAGAATTGTCCTGGTATCATAAAAATCTCTATCATCCGACTAATTAAGTCAAATTAATAATAATTGAGCTTTGTGCGTAATTTTTGCTAAATTATATTAAGAGAAATGTAGTATACTCCATACAATAATTAATGTAAATGTTTAACAACATATAAAAAACATTTAATAGTTATTGCCAGCCAGACATGGCAGGAGCTTGTGTTCTGCAATATTATAAATTAAGATTATAATTAAAAAATTACGATTTTATGTATTGTAATGTTAATACTTTAATTGTTAATTGATAATAGTTATTTATTTTTGGATGAATCAACGAGTGCAGGTGTAAGGTATATTAAACTCGAATTGTTTCATCGTAACACGATTGCGTTGTTTCTGTATTGAATTTTGGTATTATTTTTGTTTGCCGAATAAGAAACATAATTACACTTAAAAAAGATTTTAGTTCAGACCACAGAAGTAGTCATAGGATTCTTCATAAAAAGACAGCATGTGCCTAGGAATTTTCAAGACAGATGCATTGCGTGTGCTAAATTTATAGCAGCTACTTAATTTATTAAATGTGTTCATTTTTGGCATATAACGATAATTGCTGTATGTAAATTCACGGCGTCGGCAATATTTTTTTAAAAGTGAAATGTGCAACTTTCTCTACAGCCGAATCCCCTCATAGCATTATTCCTGAACATCATCAAAGTCTGGTGATGAACCCCATGTTATAATTCCGTATGATATTACTGAGTGCACGCGACATAAATATGGAATTAAAAGTGTTTCGGAACTGACCTCTGTATTGAGTCTTCTGAGCATGTGGCACAAGGACGATAGTCTACTGCACAAGTTGTTAATATGCTCCCTCCATTTACATTTGTAATCGAATGTAAATCCCAAAGATCAGACAATATCAACATCAGTTATACTTCTGCCTTTATACATTACTAAAACTGATTCATCTCTTTCACATGAGGTACTTTTAAATTCTATAAATTTAGTTTTTTTGTTTAATTCATTAGTTGCCATTCTTAGGATAGTTCTTAATAGTGTTCGAAGTATTTTCAGCAGTATCTGTTAAATCAGATTTTTTGCTCTACTTACGAACAGCGAAACATAATGACCAAATAGAAAACTTTTGCTCATATCAAGATTATTAACGTATAGCATAAAAAACAAAAGTCCAAGAAGACTAGTTACTATAGTACTATTGTACTTCTGTCACAATTATAGTTTTACAATATTTGAAAGTTGAAAATCCGGCAATTTCTATCTATAAATTTTATAACTATATAATTAACTTACCCAATACTACAACTATAGTGAAACAATGTCTGAAAGATGCTTATTTTGGAAAGAAAACTATTTTTTAGAACAAGATTTATTAATGCGATCTTGCAACCATGCAACAAGAATTGCTTACAATTACAATATTTATTATTGTATAAATAAGAACACACTCTCAGAGTAGATAATTAATTTATTTAAATTAACTCAAGACGTGTAAATGTTAACGATAGATAATTTGATATGTTATTTGTGCTATTTCCATCGTTTTCATTCTGTACAACCGACGTTTCGACGGACATTGCGTCCGCCGTCTTCACTATACGTGACTGTTTCTTGCAAAAATTAAAAGTAAATCATGTTTTTTGGATGAAAGTGTAAAACACGTATGAAAGTTTAAATGTCTTGTGACTTTGTGTTGCAGGCTCAGAAAAATTTGTCGAGATTACCATGGCATCATAACAGTCGTGCCAATGAGCTACTATTAATGAGAAACAATGACATAACTGGTCACGTTGACATTTAGAACTGTCAAAAGTGTTTTACACAAATTTTATACAAGAACAAACTTTACTTTTAATTTTTGGCAAGAAACGGTCCTTTACAGGGCTACCCTGAAGATGTCATAAGTAATGTCCACCGAAACGTCGACTATTCAAAATGCAAACAATGGAAATAGGGCAAATAATAATAATATTATTAATAATAATAATAATAATAATAATCATCTTTTTTTCCCAACAGACAAAGCCCAAAACAGGGTTACAAACTATAATACAGGTGTATACATAACATAAAAAAGGAAAGAAAAACAGTAAGTAACAACAAATTCCATGATGATCCACTATCCACAGTCACAGTCTTCACGCAAATGGGTCAACATTTTTGTTCGCCAAGGAAAAAGTGTGTAAGTTGGAGCTCGTCTCATGATGTTGGTTTGCGCAAAAGGTGTTGCAAAAGTGCAATCATGTCTGGAGTTAAGCCGCGGTATCAGAAATGACATTCGGGTCAGGATATCAGGGCAGTCAATGCTGCCATTCAACAGTCTAAGCAAAAATCTCTCACATGTAGCGTATCTCCTCTCACTCAAGGATACCATACCATAACTCTGCAACAGATCACCCATCGCCACGCCCCTCTCCGGATAAACACCATCTGCCCGATACGTGAGAAACTTCAAGAACCTACGGTGAACACGGTCCAATGCCAAGCAATCACTTGCATAAATAGAAAACCGTATTAAGGAGGCATATTCTAGCTTACTCAAAACATAGGCAGAGTATAGAGATTTCAACAATGCTGAATCAGTGAAATACCTAGACACACGCATAACAAAACCCAACGATCTGAACGCAGATGTACAAATGTTCTCTATGTGAGATTTGAAGCTCAAGCTGGAATCGAAGGTAACTCCAAGATCTTTAAATTCAGTTTTACTCATTAACTTGTTGTCACCAATGAAGTAAGAAGAATTGTACGAAGTTGAAGACCGTGTGAAGGTTACTGCACAACATTTATCCACATTCAACTTGAGTCCAGAACGTTCACACCATGAAGACAATACACTTAAATTTCTCTGAAGGTTAGTCACATCAGCAGGACCATTTATTACAGAATAAATTTTAATATCATCTGCATACCCAAGAACAGGGCAATCAATCTGTAGGAGAAGATCATTCATAAACAATATGAACAACGGAGGACCCAAATTTGAACCCTGGGGAACATCAGAAGTAACTACAAACTCAGTGGACGAAAAACCATTATAACAGACATAACATCCCCTCCCACTAAGGTAAGACCCAATGAGGCCGACAGCCGAAGGAGCAAAGCCAAATGAACTAAATCTACGCAGTAGCAGGTCATGGTTAATCATGTCGAATGCCATCGAAAGGTCAGTGTATATTACATCAACTTGTCCGCGCCTGTCCAGAACCTCTGAGATACACTGAGTAAGTACTGCCATGTTCGTAACTGTCGACCTCCCAGATAAGAAACCATGTTGGTCAATTGAGATAAAGGAGCGTATACTTGTATATATAAAGGAATATAGAACTCTCTCGAATAATTTGGAGAAGTTAGATATTATAGAGATCGGTCTATAGTTAGATATTAATGCACGGTCACCCTTTTTGTGGACAGGTACAATCCTAGTTTTTTTCTAACGCTCGGAAAATATTCCAGAGGAAATTGATAAGTTAATAATTACTTTGAGAGGGGAAGCAAATATATACCTGCAGTCCCGAATCAAGAAGCTAGGTATAAGATCATCACCAGTTGTTTGTTTATTAGGGAAAGTAGCCATAAGTTTTATTAAATCCTCTTCAGTTACATTGGAGAAGGAATAAGGTAAAGGGTTATAAACTGATTCAGGATACACTGTATTTGAAGGCATTTCATATGCGGATGAGAAGGATCTAGCGAAAGCATTGACAATTTCTATGGAATCAGAAAAGTCATTGCCCACATTATCATGAAGATTACCAGGTATTCTTGTGGAGCGTGTTTTTGCCCGAAGAAAGCCCCATAAGTTGGAAGGGGCTACATTCACTGATTTCTCAACCCCTGAGATATAAGACACATAGTTATCATGTATTTGTTTTTTAACCAGTCTTCTGAGACGTTTAAACTCATTATGGAATCGTATGTCTTTTGTTTTGACCCATTTACTGTGATAATAGTAGACAAATAACATAAAAATAATTTAAAGTACATAAAAATCACTGTATACTTGTACAATATATACGTTAACGTGTTTTAGAGTAAATGTATAAAATTTAGTTGTATGAAAATATGACATTTTGAAGAAAGATGTATAATTGTTGTTTTTATCTTACAAAATTTAGTTATGAATGTCGATTTCGCAAAATGTTGGCTGTTTAGGCTATTTCTATATTCAAAAAAATTTTTCTTTTAATGTGTTGCACACTGTTATTTGATGGTGCCTAATTAAATAAATGTGAACATGTATATTCATTTATGATTTTCTGCAAGTACAGCTACTTGTATCATTATTTAAATAATCATCATTCGTATGCAGAGACACGTGAGCACGCGTATGCACGATTTGTAATAGTCACCCTCTATGATTTCCAAATGACTCTGCATCGGCATGAATAACAATTATGCGTGGTGAATATGGGGTGGAATCACACATGCTGCTTACTTATTCTGCGTACGTCGGGGGTAGTTTCCCTGCAGCAGCAATATACTGCTGCTTGTAGTGTATTCATTAAAGGGGTGGGTTGCCTGCATTGATTGGAACTTGATTTGTAAGCGGCGTTGTAAGCTTGTTGATATGTAGGTGAATGCATAATAGGGAGAGGTGTAGTGTGGGGGCATTTATGCAAGGGGTTCTCAAAATGTTCTAAGGTATACTATGCATACTATGGCGTTTTTTCCAAAACAAGTTAACTTGTAAAAGCAAGAATTTTTTAACCATCAGATGATGATATTTGACGGTATTCGTTGGACGAAATGGGGTGACTTTTGACCCCAAATTTCTCTTTGGTGTCTTTTTTTAAATATGATATTTCTGATCAATTAACTAGTAATTAATTATTGGTCCTTTATTGACAGACATATAACTAAATGAAATTATTTTTAATCAGTATTACATACTAAATAAAATACATTATAAAATAAAAATAAAATGAGAAGAATAACTTAAAAATGCTTTTTTAATTTTTAAATTAATTTAGACAGTTTCTACAATTTTTTTTACAAGTGATTCGAACAATAGAATTTTCCACAATGATTATACTTTGCTAATACTTTTTAGTCTTCTAAACGTGGACATTCACTGCATCTTCCTCGTTTTCTTTCGTTAGCTGGAGTAGGGTTGACATTTTGCGTAGGAATTTCCATCACTGTAGACATTGCCTATTGAAAATTTTTTTGTATGCCAACAAATCTTTCAGCAACTTTTGACTCAACAAGAGGTCGAATGAGCTCCAAGCCAAGTCTCCTCAGGACTAATTTTAAGATGAAAGTTAATAAGTGACACAAGTGGCTATCTCTTGGTATTTCTGTTGCATGCACTCCCTTTAACCATCTTAACGTCCATGTCTACTGCGCCTTTGCCTTTGCCTAGTATTATTTCTGGTTTTAATCTGTTTCTTCTCCAGATAACGTGGGGGGTCCTTGCAATGGGTAGGCAATGAAACAACCTTTCTTTTTTTAGATATATATGAAACCATCATATCTTGGAAATATATTAATTTGCTTGAATGTCTGCTCTATTCTTATTCAGCAACATTTCTTTGGTAACTTCTCTTCATATTTGTCTCATTGTACCTAATATAGGTTTCTTATTGTGAAATAACTCTTTTCACACCTGAAGAGACGTAAAAATTTATCACTTGTGATTTCGCAACCTTGACCAATTTTAGATAACAAAGCTAAACTACTCTCTTTCTTCGTACTTTCTCTGGAGTGTTCATTACTATACCAGTATAAATTTGTAGATTCAAGCATAAAAATTGTTTGCGTTTAATAATATCTATACTTTTATACAATAGTTTTCAGATTTTGAGTTTATGTAGACACTGAAAGGGCATAGACCTCGGGATGGAACCTACTGTTCATCAATGGAAACAGTAGGATTGGGATTATACGATTTCTTACAGTTTTCAACAAACATGTTAAATACTTCATGAAATCTGCGAATTTGTTTGTTTCTCTTCGCTCCAGGCTTGCTACGTAATTGTCAAATCTGATGCAGGGAAGGATTTGCTTGAGGCGGTCCCGCAATATATAGTTGCTGGAATGCAGCATTATCGTTGATCCACATTTCTACCAGGGGTTCTCACAGAGCACACCAGCAGCCGGCAAACTGTAATGCCCCAAAAATGTTCGAAGTACAGTCAAAGTTAGATCTTGCCATTACATTTCAGGATCCAAAATTAAACGACCTTTACGGTTGGTTTCTGTTATCAAAATGTGAAACATTTCTTCCAAGATAAATAAATCAATGGCGTCGCTAGGTGTACTAAAGTTTTTATTTGGATAAATGTGACTCGGTGGAGTGGTTACTATATTTACTGAAGAACGAAAGCTTCGTTAGGAAGATTTGCTCATGCCATTTTGTACCATCACGTGACACAACATAATCTTTGCCTGGCGTGATATCATTAAAGCTCTTCTCTCTTGAATCGTCAGAACTTTTCACTGGCGCATTAACCTCACTTTCACTGTCGGCTTCGTTCTCAAAATCATTCTAAATTGAGATTATCCACTTCTTCTAGTTCTCGTGATGTCAAGTATCTACGAGTGACTTTCCAACCCCTTCAGATTACTACTTCTTTCCCACAGTACGTACTGTTTTCAAAAATCATCGCTAAAACCAATATAATGCGCAAAACATGTTGATTCAAATTTTTTCACATAAAACAAAATGGGATCAATTATGACCCGAAATAATACATACACGTGTACTTTCTTTGTACTTAGCTTTAAATTGTTTGCTGAAAACCATATTCCTTGCTTTTTATCACTGATGTCGAATTTTCAGCAAATATTACTTTTAAGTTGTTGGTCTCACAAGACAAATTATTAATACTATGGGTCTGATCGGCGATCTCTTTCAGTCGTGATATGCAGAAAGTCTTCATTGTTTCATCAAACACGTAGGCAATAACAACAAATTACTCTAGCCTAGAATGCACAAGTTGTCAAGCGCTTCAAGGGTAGAGATGGTTGAGGGCATTTCTAATTTTCCACAGTCGTCCAATGATGTTTTTCCGTCACTAAAAATAATACGAAGGTCTCTTTGTAGTATCATCTTGAAGTAGCCAGGCGTCCTTGAGACATATTTTTCCAGTTTTATGAAGAATTTTACGTTTATTCTTTGTTTTAACTTTCTGTCATTGATAAAATAGCAATAACTCGTCATTTTGTAAGATGTTAGAAGTATTACGGTAGTAGTCTGAAAACATAATGATACTATTTCACTCAAGGAAAACAATGTGGAGTTGTTTTCTATCAGTTATTATTAACTGCAATTGTAAAATTTAAGTGGTTATTTTCTTGGATTTTATTTTACTAGCATTTTCTTTGTTAAAGGGATTTATTTCTGTCTTTTAATTGAAACATTCACTGAGCTTTGCTACATATTAACAGAGAAATAAGAATGTATTAACGAGTATTACTTTATTAATGAGTTATCTTGGTGTTAATATGCATTCACTTTAAATCTAGTAACTGTAACTTAGAATAATAAAAATTAAATCACTTTCTGTTCATATAAACTAATTTTAGATACATCAGTACTGTATGTAGGTACAGCTACATAATCAGAAAGTTACTTTAATACAGTTTTTAAAAAAAAATATTTCGTTAAGTATTACATCGATAGAAAAACAGTTTGACAACCACTGAAAAACTTTCGCGAAGCGTGCCGGTTATAAACTACGCTAGTAGTTGTTGCATGTGTGTTTCAAGTTATACTTGTTGGATTAAGGGTGGTTTGGACGCTTTGTCATTTCACGTGCAACCCCATTGTACATTAAACCTATTGTATATTCTATTTATAATGATAATATTCTTTATTTCAATACCTAGTGCCTAAAAAAACGTTAGATTAATACGGTTTTTTTCAAATCCGCATTTAAGCCATTCAGTCCGTAAGATACACAAACTGCTTTTCAAAAAAAGATAAACCTAATCACTTTAAATGCAACTCTAAACAAATAGCAGCCTGTGTATTATACAGTGAGCTGTAACAAACGAAATGAAAAACTTAAAGAAATTATTTTTTCGGAAGCAATACTGGCAAAACTTTTTTAAAGTGTAAGAACAGTGGTTTCAATAAATTTTAATTTTGTACTATACAGTAAACTTTTTCAAACAAAGTGAATTTAAACAAATTATTTACTGGAAAAGAACTATTGTGATCCTTTTTAATAAATGACTACCTTCTGATTCATAATAAACGAAGACTGCCTGAGAATGAATACAAACATAACACCCGAATTTCTTAATCGTAATTAAGTCTATGTAAATGATTTGCCTTCAGTAACGACCTATACAACTGCACTTTCAGCTATATTGGAGAAATAACGACAGTTTCTAGTAATGAAGCACATAGTTCTATGCCCATGATGTTATGCTCAGTGGCGGCCCGTGATTTTTTGGAACGGGAGGGCACCGAGGGTCTGAGTGTTTAATATCAAAAATTAAGTACAGACAAAAAATAAACTCAATATGTTATTTAATTAACTTGTTTGAAAATAAAATCCATCCGCCGTTCCTTACGATCAGCAAAATGATTAATAACTCATTCATTGAAGTTTGGTGTTGATGTCAGTAATTGTTTTTCAATGGAACACATTGCTAAGGCACATACATAGCCTGCTTTCCTGCATGGTATTTCTAGAAAATGTTTTTATTCTCTTCAAAGTAGAAAAACACCGTTCACTTGATTTCTTTTATTTTGCACGCCCCCAGAGATTCGCAAAATAGCAGAAGGTAATTTACAAAATCTTTCGCCAACATAGTCTCGACATATTATCAAAAACAAACTTTTATAACAGTTGTAATGTTTAACCTTGGAAGTAAATTACAATAGTAGCATCGGAAAACTTATCATCCAACTCTGCTTAACAATTTATATTGTTAATTAGTAAATAAAATGTTAGCATGTGTGCTTTTTATTAATTGTACAACTTCTATTGCACATGTTTGTTACATTAAAGGCTTACATTTTGACATTTAAATATACTTAGGTTCAATTTTTTTTTGTACCAACGTCAAAACAACAAAATTAGCGTGCGATAAAGATATACTTTTGAAACCAAAACGGATGTCGTAAAGTGAACTTTATAGCACCAAAATAGAAAAAAGCATTTTGCACATTACACCCACACAACCAGTCTGATAAACTGTAAGAGCTTCTGTTGAATTTTCTCGTCACGGTTTTATTAGTTTTCAAACTGTGATCTAGTTTAATCAATAAATCTGGTCTAGGGAGACCTAGATTTTTTAATTATGTCTTAATGTTATTAACGCAATTCATAGTTGCATTTGCACCGATAGAAATTACAACATACACTCACCGTTGTATATTACATACTGGACCGCCACCCGGACCCGGCACCATAGAGTAGTGCCCGTCGCCTACATATATACGCGAGCTATCCGCGCCACTTTCATCGCTCGATTTCTGATGCCGACGGGGCAGTCGCGCGAGATGCCCCGGAGCCTACGTCAGACTGCGATTTTTAAATGCGCTGCAAAGACGGACTGTTACTTCCGAAAACATATTATTTGTTATCAAACAAATCAGAAAAATTACATACAAATTAGGTATTTATAATTAATTTATCTGTTAAAAGAAATTCGTTACGGGGAAATTTGTCACGAGGGGGGGGGCAGTGCCCCGTTGCCCTCCCTGCAGCAGCCGCCTGGTTATGCTAGAAGAAGTAAGCTGCTGAGAGAGAGAGAGAGAGAGAGAGAGAGAGAGAGAGAGAGAGGGAGAGAAAGAGAGAGAGAGAGGGATAGAAAGACACACACACAGAGAGAGAGAGAGAGAGAGAGAATTTTTCAGAAATCTGTTTTTGGGTGTCACGGGACGTCAATTACTAAACTCGGACATCTGCAAATACTTCTACTTCGAAAAAAAGTTAAAGTGTAGAGTAAGAAAACAAGTGCATACAAATCGAATAAGAGATTATAAATATTATGTTTAGGTTATGTGAGAAATTCCTTACAGTATGTATTTATTATACATTATGTGTATTAGCGTTGATTGAAGGAATATATAAAGATGCGTCACGATATGTAAAATAGCGTGTCTTTGCGTTAGGTCGTCCCGCAAACCCCTTGCCGAGAAACATCATCGCTGTCTCGGGTTATTTCGAATCTATGTAGGTATATTCCTTCAATCAACGGTATTAGTGTTTTTCAATAAATATAAAGATGTCAAGTTATGTACAATTATTAATTATACAGAATTCTGAATTCGAGAAATGGTAGTTCGACAATTCAAACCTAGAAAATATCACATATTCCTTAGATTGTAAATACTCTATTCAATTAATACTGAAACCTGTGGTAGTCTAGTCTCGTAATAAATAGGTATTTTACTTACACCATTAATTTAACATTTTACCCCATATATTTTATTAATGTTGGATTATAAATACTTACCATTTAATTTCAAATACATAGAATGGATCATGATAAGGAATATCCCACAAGCACTAGCATTTCAAGAGAAAATGTAAATATTTCTTAATTAAAAGGAATAGGTAATGTGATTCAAAATTTATAAAATATGCTGTAGGATTTGTTTTTTAAAAAGATGTTTGACTTTTCCTTGTTTAGCTCTAGAATTTTTAACTACCTGAGTAAAAAGAAATATTGAAATTAGTGAACATATTTTATTAGAAAAAAATGAATATATCAATTTTTAGCTTCATTACGGGTGTTTTTTTTAGGAGGCGGAGAACTTTAAATTGGCAATACTGTTTTCTGTGATAGTCAATTTGACAGTTCCCGATTGTTTTGGGGTTAGCTTGGTTTGGCAATTCATCATGAATATACTCATGTCGGAGAAACGTTTGCAAATTGTTAAAATTTATTTTGAAAAACATCGTTCAATTCCAAAAACTTACCGTGCATTACGTGAATTTTATGGTGCTCATAATCGTCAATCAGAGCGATTAATTCGAGAAACTAGGAATTGTTTTCGTAATACGTTTTCTCTAGACTCTAGACTATAACACGCATCCCGTAAGACGTCGTACAGTGCGCACACAACAACATATTGATAGTGTTCAGCGTAGTATTGATGATGATCCAAATGCATAAATTCGTCATTCTGATGAACAATTAAACTTGTGTCCAACAATTTTATGGAAAATTTTGCTTAATGATCTTGGTCTACGTGCTTACAAGATTCAACTTGTACAGGAAGTGAAGCCACACGATCATCGGTCGCGCCATACATTTGGTGAATGGGCCGAAGAAAACATTGCTGTTGATCCACAATTGAATATGAAAATTTTGTTCAGTGACTCTTTGATTATTTGACGCCATTAGACTAGCTTCTCTGGGGATATGTAAAGTCGCATGTCTATGGCGATACACCAGAAGCAATTAAGCACTTGGAAGCTACATTTGATGCGTTATTGCCGAAACACGGCCTGATTTACTACGAAGAATTTGTGAAAATTGGACCTCCAGATTACGCCATGTACGCGCCAGACGTGGCCGCCACATGCCCGAAATCATATTCAAACATTAATGCCGTAAAGTTATCTTTTAAATAACGCCCATTTCAAGAATATTAAACACTTTTTTCTAGGTTTTATTTCAATTTAAATTTCTCCGCCTTTAAAAAAAACACCACATCACATAACACACTTCGCAACTTAATATAAAATGGGGATAACGTGTCTAAATTTTATTTTTTCTTCTTTCTTATTAATAATACAAAATATCTTATTAAAAAGTGTTGTAGGACTTTACCGCATCGAAGTCTTCTTTTTGCTACCGATAATCAAGTCCTACTCCTTATGCGATGACTTGAAACAGACAGGTAATCGAACAATCAGCAACAGCACTGAAGATGTCTTTTAGGAGAGTGAACAAAATATCGATAGCATAGAAGAGACAACCACTTTAACGCAGAGACCAAGAAGTACTCAAGAACAGCGGTGAAGGCCTACGACTAAAAAAATTTAGCTAATTTTAAACTGCCGTTATGCGAGTAAATCCGAATGATTTAAGACTAGCATTCTTTATAATTTTGTTTTCGCATATGGGCACGCCGATGTTATCGTATGAAAGTTTAAATTCTGATTCACCGCATTTATATAATTACCATATTCAATCATTTAAAAAAAAGCGTGAGCCGCGCCAATACGTAACGATCATATTTACTAGATTATTGGTAAGACTGAGACATACCTAACCTTACTTTGTTGCTTATGTTATGTGTATATACAAAATTAAATAATTATCACAACCATATAATTAAAAAATTCTTGGCAATTATACCCAAATGAGCGGCTCTTTTATATGATTCAGTTGTAATAGTTTCATTCCATTTGTATACCAATATTAACAATTTATAATATTACGGAGAGGAAGCTTTAATAATTTAGATGGAAACAAAAAGAAAACACCAGAAAGTAATTTTGCTTCCCATCCAAATTGATCTCTTAATAAGTTCGTTTAATTATTCGCTTACTTCTTAATTGTGATAAATGAATATTTCATGCTTTCTATGTCAGCGAAGTTTAACAAAGAGTAAGAGGGGATATTTATAGGATGTCTTAACAACGAATACATAGTAACTACAAATAAAGTATTTGAAAAACATATATCGTGTAGCAATTTTAATACATTTTCTCACAAGAATCAATTAATTATTTGGAAAAAAATACTTACTCAAGTACCTGGGTAGGTGTTCAAATTATTGACATTATTATTTAAAGTACAGAAAAAATCGGATCACCACGAATTGAAGTATATATTTTACACATTTATTTGTTGGCATAGTAACTGAGAGAATACCCATAATAAGCAAAAGAGCTTAACTTTGTTGAAAAGTATTTGTTTTTAAATTATTTCTGTAATTATAAAACAATAACTGAGAAAAAAATGCATTAATGTAATTTAACGCAGATTATTTCACTACGCATTTTGACCCAGTAATCACATTGATAACAGAAAAATGACTAATGAGATTAGGACATATACAGGGTGAGTCATTAGCAGCCGCTTCTTCGATTGCTCTTTTGTGTTTTAAATAAAAGAAAAAACAATTAGCGGAAGATCTATGGTTGCTTGTGGCGCATATTGTAAAAATACTTTAAACTCTGACTTAATTTTTTTAAATAACTCGCCCTATATATTTTTGGATTTTCTTGTACTGCTTATGTGAAAATTTCAGGAAGTAGTCTTGAAAAAACGAGGTTTTTTGAGTAATTGTCGAGTCCAACTTTACCAATCATGCAGAATTTTCTTGGCTACAAACACCACCAAAGTTAATGTTTTTACTTTTAAAAACAATGTGAAAATGATTTTCTTCTGAATACGTGTTTTGGTCAAATATTTTAAAAAAAAATTAATAACTCAAAAACTATTGGCTCAATTTTGAAAAAGAAAAAACAGTTGAACAGACAATTTAAAGCAGTACAAGAAAATCCAAAAATATATAGGGTGAGTCATTTAAAAAAATTAAGTTCCGTGCATTTGCGGTGAAACCGGAAGTGTGTGAGAGCTTAAAGAATTTTTACAATATGCGCCACAAGCAACCATGGATCTTCCACTAATTGTTTTTCCTTTTATTTAAAACACGAAAGAGCAATCGAAGAAGCGGCTACTAATGACTCACCCTGTATATCACAGTTGTAATCACTTTCTTTGTCAGAAATTACAGAATAAGCAAAATGAGTAGAATAAGCAAAGATAACGCTCCGGGATTAGATAAGATACTGATGAGAGATGTATTGAAAAATGAGTAAACATTTTCTTATCCATTCGCTACATTGTTTAATCTTTCCATACGGCAAGCACTTATTCTATGAGATCTTAAGACAGCAATTACATACACATGTCCCAGAATGGTTAGCACGAGCTCTAACACGTTCTTGTCTAAAATATTCCAAGTATGCGGTTTAAGTGGTAAAAATGTGTTGGCAAAATCACCAATATGTAGCATAAAATGTGTTTTAAGTACCTATCTGCCGTCAAAGATCTATTGTTAAAATGTCATTCCAATCAATGTTCTGGTAATCTGCATATTTTACTTCGATCATCTGGAGACCGCAGGTTAATTCAAGACGTACCTGAAGATAAAGCATTAACCTATTGTTGATTTGTTCAATGTGAGCGTTCTCTTGCGAATAAGGAACGAGATATTCGATGCAAGCAATTCTGGACATGCCGTTGGATTTTAGGACTATACCCAGAAATTGAGGGTACAAATTCCTCTTCAATCTCATTTTCCATTTCATCACTGATATCAGTAATTTCATCGATACAATCTATAATGGAAACATTAGGATTTTCAGTAAATAACTCATTATCAATTAATGCGTATGTGCTTAAATCTAAATTAGTGATGTTAAAATTGGGAAATAAAAATGCTACATAATTACATAATTATGGCCTATATATATGACTAATAATATGAATATTATTCAGTCCCACATTATGTTGCAGTAACCTAGTGGTCATAGCAGTCTAAGAGCGAAACGCAGACTCATTATCCAGTATTATATTATTTATATATATATAAATGCAGTGTTAGTCTTGCTCAGTTACTTTTTCTGTAACAGTAGATAATACCAGTAAAAGGAAAACAGGAGGTAAAGCAGCAAATGTAGAAGGAGTTGTAATTCTGAACAGCTGTTTAACTACGTCATATTTCCAAGAAGAAAGATAACAAACATCAACAAAATAAACCGAATTCAAATCAGAAACAAAAACGATGTAATCCTGTTGTAAACAGTAAACATTTAGAATAATTCATATCATTTAACGATGTAGTAACAGAAGTGTTATGTCAAGACAGTCAGAAGACCAACTAATTATAGTTACTATGGCCAACAGAGTCTCAGGAATATACAAACGGATAATTTGGAATGACAAATGTAAGGCAAAAGCTCCAAAAGTAATTGAATAAGTAGCACCATTTGTAGGAATTACTAGTGTTATGTTTAAGATTTAATACATGCATAACATTTTGAAACTGATACATCAGATACTTAAATGTTATAAAGTGCTATTCTTCAATGTTTATTGCATGCTTTTTAACAAGATATTTAGACCAGAAAGACCAAGAAACTAAAAAGAATAATTTTAAGTTTACAAACCTTGTCAGTTCTTTGGTTGCTCAAAAATTTTGTATTAATTCTAACTGTAAAAAATTAATTTTTAAAATTTTCATGGAACTATCTCGTTCCAAAAGTATCACTTTGCCATTTGCTTTATCATGCGAAAACAAGTGAGAACACCAATCAACAAGGTCAATACATTCTCAGGAAATTTAAAGTGTATATCACATGGAACAACAAAGTTACAAGCAAAGTTGCTAAAGTACGAATATATCAGTTATGCTTTAAAAATTGTTCCAAATCAAGTTCTTAGTACTTTTATACCAATAAATCTGCATAGAATGTATAATTGGAGAGATGTTTGCGATAAGAGTAAATGACGGGGGAAATTTTCATGGACTAATTATAAAATTGTTCTAAAATTCACTTTTGAATTACTTTTCTATTTTTATTATATTTGTCTAAACTAAGTAATTGACTAGATATTGGTAAAATTTGTTTTTTCCACTGAAGTAAAGAACTACTTCTGGTCTACCGATTTCACTGAAAATCTAATCGTATGTCTGAAGGAAGACATACAGAGAGACAGGCATATTTTTCAAAAATATACTTTTTCTGTATCATGGGATTTCAAAACGTGGACATCTGCAAAAATTCTGAGGTCGAAAATTTTTATCACAAAACTATCTTACACAACGTATAAGAAAACGTGCCAATTAAATAAATAGCATTACTTGCAATTACTTGCAAGAAATATTTAATATTAAGATTAAAACTGTTTGAAACTGACTTATGTACTTAAACATTAAAGGGTCAGTTGTACAACGTTTTTTGCAAATCTTTTAGAACAAGTTTAGGGAGTAGAATACTAAACTCATAAAATGAAAAAATTAAAAAAGTTAAAGTTGTGGGTAATTCCTTTGGTATAGCATTTTATATTAATTCTGTGTTAACCTTATAAAAATCTCTTTATATATAATTCATTCTTAAATTTGTAATATTTCTAATGAACATCATATTACACTATCTCTAGACATCTTTACATAAACTAAGATAAATGAATATTTTGAAATTGAAACGCTAAAACTCATTGTCAAATGTACATGTAAAATGAAAAATGATGGCAATTTAGATCTTCTTGGGGGGCATTAATTTATTTCTAAGTTAACTTTTCTTTGAAAGGTTGGTGGTACCTGCTGCAACCTTAGGGAAACAATTTAGCATAGTATAATTACACAGTTAGTAAATTGAATATTAAAACACCCGCTTTTGCTGTTTACGTTTTGAAATATTACAGGTTTAATCTCTATTATCTGTGCTAGTTTGAAAATATACGTCAAGTTATCTATCAATTTCAACGTTGATAATACTCCCGTAGTTAACTTCCACTAGGTAATGCCGTGTTATTTAAATGTATATTTATACATATTTAGATAAAGGTATCCATACACAGAAATATGTTTGTTTCTATTTGTTTTGTGCGTTATTTCTTCTATAGGTAAAAACATGGAGATTGATAGGAGGGTGCCTCTCACGTATTAAAATGTTAATTTAAATCTCTTACAATTTATGTATTAAAATACATAAATCGTAAGGTTTAATTTACAAGAAGTAATAAAACTTGAACGTAAACATTGGGGTATCTTCATATTCCAGTGTTTTTATTTTTATCTTATGATGACAGCAGCTGCCATGTCAATACATTGTAAGAGCCATGATTAACTGATATGAGTGGAAATATAAATACCGTTCGTTGAACAGTATTGTAATGAAATGTCTTCTAATATAGGTAAAAACGAAGTACCTGTTTTCAATTTTCCGGATACACTTTGAAAATTAAAATATTTATATTATAAATTAATTCCCGTTTGACAGAGTTTATTAAAATAGTTAAATAAATACTTAAACCTAATGCTCTTAATTTTTATGTATTTTAAAATGTAAGTAATATAAAGATTATAGTAAGTTTTTATCAAATAATATTTTAAAGTTCAACTTATGTAAATCAACCATGGAATATTCTGATATAAAATGGATGGTCTATTTCGTAATTTTTTAATTTCGAAGTTGATGCCACGATTACTTTTACGACAAATTATATCGCTTAGTTGAAGAATTCTGGTTTTTAGAACCTTAAATTAAAATCTTATTATAGACATCCATTTTTTGGTGCTGACTGTTTGCGCAAATTTTTCTTCGATTGGAAGCAATGTATCCAAACGCATGCATTTCATATTCAAGTGTGAAAAAATGGCGCTGAAAATATAAGTATAGAAAGGAGGGGAGGAATGATAAACCGGTGTCAGGTGCATACTATATTAACAAGCAACAAAATTATATGAGCAGAAGGGCTGATTAAAGAAAATCGTTGAATTTCATTCTGAGCAATTTTAGATAATATTGGCTTAGATGTTTGATGTGTACATAGTATCGTATATAAACCGGATTATATGAAGTTTGTTTCTCGGTGTCTGAAAACAAAATACTTGCGAATGAGCTTGTGTTTCATAAAGTAGGGTTAAAAATGTAATAACTTTCTCATCAAGTTAATAATATTTGGTGTCATTGGTTTCAAATATTCAGTAAGTTGTCGTTGATATAATAGAAACTTTCACAGTCAGCATCACCACAGAAATTTAAAGTACACGCTTTAGCGGACAAGGGATCGATGATATCTTTCGACTACGAAGAAGTTTATATATGTAAACTAAAACTAAAACTAGAAATAAACTTTGACGAAGATACAAGGAACATCAATACAAACATACACACTGAAACTTTGAACAAGTCAACCAAGCAATAAGACGAGACCTCTAGGGAAGCTTTCATGTGCCATTTTGCGTCATGACCCTGATTTATATCCTTGCGATTTTCATTTCCTTGGACTACTATAAAAGCGTAAAGGATAATTCTTTTTAGTTAGACGAAGAAGTACAAAATGCTCTGGAATAATTCTGTAATCAGCAGTCACAAGAGTTCTGTGACCGGAGTATACATTATTTAGTGAAGAAATGTCGATGGTATTTTGCCAAAAGGGCGAATGCGCCAATTTTACGATTTTGAGCTTTTTGTACCAAAATATCAGTACCTACTGTAAGATGATGTTGGCAAAAGGATGAACATATTTGGTAGAAAATAAGGTGTTGGTAATCAAAAATACATTTTTCCTTTGGGCGAATGTGTTAAGAACAATCCGTTCAAAAGGACGAATGTAACAAAGCTAAAACGCCTAAAGGGCGAACGTGCATTACTTTACTATAGGCAACATAACCTAAAAATAGTTGTGTTCGTTGTTTGTATGGTGCGTATGCGATAGGGTACGAAAAATTGTTAATTATGTCTTGTCGGACAGAGCGAATACTAAAATTGTCTGGTAATATTAATAAGCCAACAAGTAGTGTTTCAACAGATGTATCATTGCCGGGTAAATGTAGTATGGCATTAGAGAATTTAGATGTTATTTACGGGTCAAATTTCGACAGTAGTATTGGAAATCCGATGTAATTGACATAAGTAAAAGTCCTTCTTTTCTCTTGAATAACTATCAGATTATAGAACTAGTCGCTGTAAGTGTTTTTTTAATATTTTCTCTTTCAATTACAAGACTCTTTCTTTCCCTGTAATTAGACAGGGTACAAGGAATAAAATAACAAACTGCATCTCTATCTTATGTCATTTAGGCCAAAGGTGGAAGATAGGCTCTTGGAGACCGATGAAGAGGACGAAGACTGCACCTAATTATTGATTTATTGGGTATTATTGTAGTTTTTTGTTACTTTAATTTCATTTGTATTCCAAATTTTTCACAAACAATTTTTTTTTTCTTATTTGACTTTTAATGAACTAGAACTATTTAGTATGATTTTATTGTAATTAATCATTAAAAGTTCTCACCAACTCTTAATTAGAGGCTTGGGCGAATGAATATAACACTTAACCCAAGGGCGAATTCGAGGTCAATACACCACATCTACCAGAACCAATCCGGAAAAAGGGCGAATATCCACAAAAATTTAAATTTTAGACTAACAGTACATTTAATTTTGTATTTTTTGATTACTTATTCATTTAATTATTAATGTGAAAGGTTTGAGTACAATTTTTTTCAATTTGGTCGCCCATATATTTCCAGAACAGTTTTCTCCAATTTTCTCAAAACAACGAAATGGTGTAATCGCCCTTTTGGCAAAACACCATCGATGTGGTTATTGTAATTCGAAAATATGATTCTTTTATTAATTTTAAGGAACAAAGACAACAATATTGAACTTCTTTATAAATATATTTAACAAAATTACATGCCTTTTATTTCATCCAATGTAAGAGGATGTTTTAATTAAAGCTACCATTTTATTTCTGATCTCACCTAAGGATGTGACTTCCAAGCGTTTATGAATCTAGAATCATTTCTCTACCAAGACCAAGTAAATAAATATTATTATCATATCCCAATCAATTTCTGAGGAATTAGAGAGTCAAGAACAAATATGTGCAATTTATACCTATTTTACATTTACTTGATAACAATATAAATCATGAGTTTTTGTTATAGGAGCTTTCTAACTTTGGATTTAGTTGATCTCTAGTGACACTCAAATCCTAGTTTCATATTCTGTAACCACATAAACTATACCTGCACTTCAGGGTCACGAGTAACACTATTTTTGAGAACGTTATTTTCTTTGTCACCATTTAGAATACACAGCGACGGTTCCTAGAGTAGGTGTCGTTTCAAAATTGAAGACTTGATAGCCTACTATTATACAGCATGTGTAAAATCATATTGGGGATAGGACATATGTACATTATGCATACCGGCAACAACGCGCAGGTCGTGCCAGTAAAGTATGATTAGTATTTGAGTTGCATACGATCAGTCGACGGATGAACATGTATTTATCTAAGAATGCATCACACGCTTCGTAAATACATATTTACCAAATAAGAATTCAAAATACTTCTGGGAGTTTTATTATATTGCGCAGTAGGAAAATAAAAACACAATTCTAATTAAACATTAATTCTTAGTAAATTATTCTATATATAAATTTACTAAGAACGGAATTTTATTTAAAATATAAAATATACTTTAAACAATACTAAAAAATAAAATGTTATCGCGTAAGCTCAAAAATGCCTCCTTCAACAGCAAGGCATTGTCCGAGCCTATCATAAAAATTTTCTGGTACATTACCAATCATATTGACTGTTGATATGATTCGTAATGTGCGAGAAAAAATTGAGTACCTCATCGCAAGTTTAGAAATTTTTATTGGGGAAATTAAAATATTGTAAATTAGAAAACAATTTTGCCTTTGTTACATTTTTGCCAAACATTTATTTCACTTGTGACCAAATTGGTACTTCTGAGACTCTGTTTTCTTTTCGACTTGCCTTTGCATAGACTAAACGATAATAACGATTTTCTATCAATATATATTATAAAGGATATGTAACACAACGCTTGGCTGTATAACGAGTTTGTAAATTTCTTAATATACAATTATAATATCCACAATATAATTACGCATGTATGTAACGCTCACTATTTAAGGTTTTTCAAATTTTATATGGTGAAATTTTTTTTTCGAAGGCTCACCTCTATACTCTTCTCCGAAAACTTCACTAATTTTCTCTTACAGGTGCTTATTTTAATAGATATTCCTCTCCTTGTTAGCCTTTAATTACGATAAATGTATCCCGAGACAGTTCAAATTAGTAGATAATTGATCTGGTTGCGTCACATTTAGCGCGCGCGAACGGTCGTTTCAGTTCCTTTCGGTTTCAAAAACAAACCGAATTTCTTCTCAACGCCGACCATCTATTCTGTAAATGATTAAAAAACATATTCCTCTTTATAATATAGGCGCATACCAGTTATCTGGTAGTCCTATCTGACGTACAGGTGCTCCGTTATTATTTATCGCGCATGCCGTATTTCAAATTATTATAACCTGTGATATCATTTACATTTATGAATAGAATATTAAAAATAATTTAGTTGAATTTTTTCCTTTCCTAGTGATTAAATTATCATCAAAAAATAATAGGCTTCAGGCGCATTTCACTTTTCGGCAAAAGAAAAGTAATCAAAACACATAAATATATACATATCTATATATGTATTTATAAAAATCAATTCAATATTGCAACATCACTACTCTTTCAAAGCATTATAGTGCTTCTGGTCTTATCACGTAGAAACTATCGCAAAGCGGTTACAATTTAATACAACAAATTAGTGGAATTGTGTCAAGTCTTTACTTATCTTTTGGGTTGATGTTGATTTGTAATTAATAAATACGACGAAACGAAAGTGAAATACATTTAAATCTGGAATGGATTGATGCAGGTGCTCTTCTTGTATGTAATTAACAACGTCGATATTTAATAAATTTAATTGAAATACATGTGTAATACGTCATTTGTGCGTAAGAAAGTTTTGGCGGTGTTGCTTTAAAAAATACGCGAATTGTAGTGATCAAGTTATTTATGTAAAGGAAGTAGCATGTTTCGTCTGATTTCGAAACTTCACATGCAGGCAGCTGTCTCGTTAATCATTATCTTTTAATTATGGTTATTTTGAACGCAATTTTCAATACACTTTATTTTCATACTTAACGAAATTGTGTTATAATATAATATTTCTCGGTAAATTTTACTGTTGAAATCAATTAACTCAATCACACACTTGGTTTTTATAATATGTGAAACATATATAGCTTACTAGTTGTTCCCCTTGCACAACTTAAATTTAGCAATGAGAGATAGTTTTTGGTACTTATTCTATAACACCAAATATTAACGTTTCGCCAATAGCCAAATATGACGCTTATAGGTAGATTCTAGTAAGTATGCGGTTTAGAATACCAATACCAAGAGTGATCAGTTATGCATTTTACTTCTGCAACTTTATGTTTTACTTCGTATTACGCATATTATGGATATCAAATAATTTGTTCTTATATTTACTCTAATAATGTAAGCACTAAATGATGATACGTTATTGATATTTAGAATATTCTACACAGATGTACTGATTAGTTGCGGTTGTTAGATTTATGTACGAATATCACGGCGAATATATAAGGCATGTATTATTTGCGTGTTGGATCAGATCAGTCCACAGGAAACGTCAAAAGTGATGTCACCCAACTAATATCGAAGAGAGCCAAAGTCTTATAAGCAGCAATATACCTAGAGATGAATGACTAAATGTTGAGGAAGCGAAAATTCGTAGCCATATTGGTCTGAAATAGTATATTACAGTACAAGTGAAGAAAGTACTCATTTCGCTCACGCGAATGTAGTTTCTTCACGAGTGCTGTATAGCGTTTTGTTCAATCCTGCTAAATTACCTATCTAAAGGTGTCAAAGATTAAAAATTTCAATTTGTCTGACAGTTATAATATCATTCATATTGCATTCATGTTGATTCATGTCAATATTATTTGTGATCAAATAATATAGCATAGAGAGCGGGTTTTACCGTTGGTATAGTTACCTGGTTACGATAAAATAAAAATTATCTATGTTGTCAACAAAATTTTATTTTTGCTTTGTTTAGAGTAAATTTGTCATTAATTTCAATATTTAACAAAAATATGGAACAAGAAGCTGTACCAAGAGATGTTTGCGAATGCTGTTGTATTCAATTTATTGCCGCCAAAATCTAAAGAAAGGTATATAAATGAGTTAAGAAAATTTCATGAGTGGATGAATATAAAAAGTGTTACTCTTATAACGGAGCAAGTACTCCTAGCGTATTTTAACGGATTATTAGAGAAGTATGCACCGTCTTCTTTGTGGTCCACATATTCTATGTTGAAATCTACTTTATTTGTTTTTGAGAAGATAGATATCAGTAAGTAAGTTTATAGTATCATATTTTTTGATTTATTTGATCTAAATTTGTAATAATTTATAGGTATAAGACATTGTTTTCGATTTTGAAAAGTAAATCTAAAGGATATCAACCTAAGAAGGCCAAAGTGTTTGAGTATGAAGATGTACAGAAGTTCTTAAACGAAGCCCCCGATGAGAAGTACTTCTTGATGAAAATTGTTGTTGTTATGGGAATTATGGGCGCTTGTAGGTGCGATGAGCTAGTTAATCTCAAAATGACGGATATAGTAAATAAACAATCTATAGTGGTGGTTAATATTTTGAAAACCAAAAATTATAAACCTCGCTCTTTTGTTATTACCGATGTTGAAAGAGGAGGTTTTAATGGTTTAGAAATATATAGAAAATATGCTGCGTTACGTTCTTCAATAATGCTTGGTGAGGAAAGATTTTTCCTGAGTTACTATTATGGTAAATGTACAGTGCAACCTGTAGGTATAAACACGATATCAAAGATACCTAGACTAGTGGCAGAATATTTGGGGATGAATGATGCTCATTTATATACAGGACATTCCTTTCGACGAACCTCAGCAACATTACTAGCCCACGTTTCAGGTGATATTTTAACGCTTAAACGGCACGGAGGTTGGCGATCAACGTCTGTGGCAGAAGGTTATGTAGAAGCGTCAGAGAGCAATAAAATTAAAATTGCAAGAAAATTAATTACTGGTGAAGAGGGCACGACTAAAAACATTCAAGCACAAACAAATAAAACTGATTTTGTGAAAGATACCCATACAGCCATTGCATCTAATAATATTTTTAATAATTGTACTGTTAATTTCAATATTTCTTACTAGTTAATTGTATGTTTTGAATAAATTATACGAATTCTATTCTAATGTACCTTTCATTCAATACTACTCTTGCACTTCTTATCTAAAAATATTGAAAACTAAATTGTCAAATTTGACATATGAGTGAGCGAAAATCCATTACCTCCATGGAGGTAGAATATAACAGGAGGGAGCGTGCGCTATGCTGCCAATGCTAAATTTGCGGTATCAGTCGACCGGTTCCTAGTACCACTTTATGACCCATTTCAAACGGCGCGTGACATTTGGTTTTGTCGGAAATCTAGGAACAGTGGCTGGTTAGCCTCGTTATGCGTCGCACTTGCAGTACCACTTTATAGCTCTGCGCATTTACGCGCTAAATCCGCTTTTTTAAAATCATGCTCCCTCCTGTTATATTCTACCTCCATGATTACCTCACTCCGAGTGAGGTAAATAGACGCTTTCGGGCTTAGCAACCAGTGGAGAAAGAACGTGTTTCAAAGGCAGGATTGAACAAAAGAAATTTTCTTCCACTTTGGTTGTGGTGAAGGCTATTATTTCTCTAGTTATATTACGACTTCAATGTCTGAAGTGTTTCCCACCAAGCTATAAGTAGTGTACACATATATCAGATCATTGGCAGATCATTTAGTTCTTGGTCTTGTAATCTGCCTGGAGTTTATTGGCGGCCAAGAGGAGATTTATTGATCAGGTTAAAATAATGTTTTTACATAATTTCTTTTTTGCATTTGTCATAAATTTCCCAAACTTGCTTTTCATTTTAACTATAATAAATATTCCCATGTCTTGTTGGTCTTTGTAATACAAGGAGTCCTATCTGAATATATTGATTAAAAGGAATATGCAATATTTCCAACTCATCTACATAATGTATTACTTCTTATATGTTGTATGAAGAAGTATTGTGCTCGGTAAACCGGAAGTAACAGTTGACTACGGTGAAAAAATTAAATTTTATCAATATCAACCAGACAAATTTCTAAAGAGGAACAATGCACTTAAAGGAAATTTGAGAAACATTGTATAAAACATGTTTTCGGGAATCCCTACCGGAAGTAGGTATTTTACTCTTATTGCAAAATAGTTTTTTATTGTGGATATCAAATTATGCATTCAATACAGAACTCGAGATTTTTGCAGATGTCCACGCTTTGAAGTCCGATACCGAAAACGCGTTTTTTGCAAATCTCTCTCTCTCTCTCTCTCTCTCTCTCTCTCTCAGTGTGTCTTTTCGTTTGTCGATTTGTATGTGCAACTACGATAGCTGCCAATCGGCTAAAGATACCAACGCCAAACTTTAAATATACGAGTCTAATCTTCCTCCTGAGATCTGACTAGATTTTCAGTAAAATCGGTAGCTCGGAAGTAGTAGTTCACTTCGGCTAAAATCTCAGAATTTGCTAGTATCTCGTCAACTACTAAGCTTAGACAAATTTCTAGAGAATACAAATGTACTAAAAGATGAATTTTAAAAAGATTCTATCGAAAAGAGTTGTTTGCAAATATCCCGCAAATTATGCATTTTATATAGATTTATCTGGAAGACAAAAGTATTTAGAGATATACTTGAACCAATTTTTGTATATACAAAATTTCGAAATTCGGACAGAAAGTAACACTTTTACTTTTATCGAATAGCAGGTTTTTGCGGATACCTCCCAAATTATGCATTCAATATAGATTTCTTATAAGTGCTAAAATATTTAGAGCTAGATTGGGAACAAGTTTTCAATAAAAGATATTTTAAAATTCGGACCAGAAGTAATATTTCTTCTCTTATCAAATAGCAGTTTTTGGCAAAAATCTCCCAAACTTTGTATTCTATACATTTACTTAAAATGCAAAAGTATTTAGAGCTCCATTTGGAATAATTTTTGTATAAAAATATTCAAGATTGGCACCGGAAGTAACTTTTTACATTTATCGAAAAGTAATGTTTTGTAAATATTTCTGAAATTATATATTTTATAGAGATTTATTAGGAAATTAAACCACTCTGAACTGGATTTGGGATAATATCTGTTTAAAAAGAATTCAAAATTAGGACAGGGAGTTACACTTTTACCCAGAGCTTTATTTGGTTAAGAAGATATACAATTGAAAACTTATTTTGGAACAACTTCTATATACACATTTTGGAACGCACTTACGTATAAGAAGATCTCATTCTTTGGATTGCACTAATTTGTCAATTACAATTAACAAAGAGGTATTATAATTTATAAGTAAATTATACGTTAATTTCTTTTTCATTCTTTTTATTTTGACTTGATAAGTAATATACAGAATTAAGCAAATGTCACAGAAGGCATTGAACTTTTTATCCTGCTACCTCATTATTAATCTTTTATAAACTGAACAGGATTAGAAATAAATGGAAAAGCTAATATATTTTCTTGTAAGTGGTAAACATGTAAAAGAATTTAATATAATCTAGACCTTAAATTTAAGTGGCTCAGTATTGATTGCAGGCTCTGTAAATAAGCAATAATGTATGTAATCATTTTAATCCCCATAATAACGGATGTTTTTGGTAACACAAAGACTTCTACTAAAAAGAGTAATACAGGATGCGGTAGTGGATCGGGCGATTTGGTAACAGCGCTTATTTTGATTTGGCTGGAGTTGAAGAATGATACTATTGCCATCTTGTATAAAACTTAAAAGCATTTTTAGTTACAATGGAGCAGTAGACAGGAGCGCAACGTGCTTATGCAGTAAAGGCATTTTATACAAACGGCAACAATTACGCGATCGCTTGAATTTCGAGGAGAGCTCATGTTCCGTCAGCCCATGGCACCAATACTTGGTTAATAAAGCACTACCATGAAGCCACCGATTCGACAGTAAATAGGGGAAGTAATGGAGACAATGTGTACACGCGAAAACATAGCTGTAATGAGAGAGGCCGTTGAGCGCACGCCACTATGCGCGTCGTCATTCTCTGATACCGCAGCGTTCAGCGAATCTTAGGTATATGATGATATTTATTTCTACCCCTACAAGATTCATATATTTCAAAGACTACAGGAGCAGGACTATGGAAAAATACTTCAATTCTGCCAGACACTTCTGCGGTTGATTAATGGAGACCAGAATCTTGATAAGAACTTACTGATGAGTGAGGAAGCCCATTTTCATTTGTCAGGCTAATTTATCAATCAACATTTCCGTTACTGGTCTAACACACAGCAAGAAGTTAATGAGAAACCACTCACAGCTTGAAAGTTACCCTGTATGGTGTGCTATATTTTCTTTTGAAAATATTGGTCGGTGAAGATAAGAGGGAAGGGTTGTAACTGTGACAGGGAGAATTTCTTAACCTTCTTAGCTCCTGCACTTGCTTATCTGCCTGTGAACAGAGACACGTTCTTCCAACAAGTTGGGGCTACCACGAAATTCCATGACAACTGTGAGGAACCGGTTTCCCAATCATGTTATCTCCAAATACGGAAATGTCGGATGGCAGGGCAGATCCACAATTTTTCAGCCTGTGATTTTTTTCTGTGGGGATACTAGAAACCACAAGTGATTAGTTCTCCAACACCACACACAATCCAGGAATTGAAACGCCGAGTTTAAGAATAAATTCAACGAGTTCCTGTGGAAATGTTGCAACACGTAATAGGCAATGTTAGCAGAAGACATGCCGAGTGCGTGCGGAGGGATGGTGGGTGTCTAAAAAACGTTGTTTTTGGAACACAAAGACCTTTCTTAGTTTTTTCCTCAGTTTGGATACAAACTGCTTTTATGTTTATTATGTGTTCTTGTGTATCTAGAGTAACTAACGCTAATCAATCAATCTTGATAACACTTTTAAAATCGCCCGATTTGCACCTTTTACTTAACAAAAAAGTTTTTGATTTGATATACATGCAAAAGCCTGAATACCTTGGCCTCGCCAAAGAATTGTTTTGATAGATAAATGTATAAAAGTTTTCATATTTCACAAACACGTTTTGTATTGAAAATCAATTGTCTGTCCTTTTTTTGAGATAAATTCATCAATGACCAATTCATTAAAATTAAGAGTTTCTACAACTATACTTAAAACAAAGATTAATATGAAATCAAGAGGGAAAAAAATCCTTATTATTATTTTATCTATACAAAAGCACTTTTATTGGAAATCTCATTTTAGTTTGCTTTTAAATTATTTATCTTGTACATATGGAAATCTAATTATTTTTTAAATTATCTCATGTTAAAATTTATGAGAGATGTGGGTTAAGTAAGAGAAACAGGGACCATGTAGCAGAATATACATCTTATTACTTATTTAGCAATTTTAAATACTTTACTTGTACTATAGCAATATTTTTTTTCCTATATTAGACGTAGCTTCTTTTAGATAAACCCTCGCCATTCACGAGATCAGAGTAGCTTTCAAGAAATCATAAAACCTATATGTCTGCGTGCCGGGCTGTTTACTTAATGCAGTGCGAACAATTTTCTTACAGATTTTTCCTAAACGTCATATTAGCAAATCTGAATATATGGAGAAGAGTCTCACTGTCGATTATTGCAACGCGAAAGTATAGAAGACTCATAATGTGAAGAAACAACGTTCCAGTGCACAGATTTCATGTCTACACGGAATAGCTTAAAACATCGAACGTCGCGATTAAGCGACGCGGTGGACTCGGGATCGCTAGGATATTAGTTGGAACAATTTACATCTCGTGTTTTAATTTCTGTTCTTTGCGTCTTTGACGAATTGTTTTTGGAATTAATAGGCATGTTATACTGTTATTATAAAATTATTTAAAGAATGATAAAATTTAAATATGTGTTTTTAATAATAATACACATTAAATTTGGGACTGCACGTGCACATGTGGATTTATTGAGGAACCGCCAATGATTTCAGACGACTTCTCAACACATATTCTTGATATTATAGTATAATTTTCTTGAACTACAATAATTTCCAAATTAATTTCGTTTAAGAAAATATTATTACAATTTAAAAATTATTCCTTTTAGGTTATTTGCTTTTCCTTTTCTTTTATGTTTATTTAATTTAATAAATACCATAGATAATTAACACAAGTGTAAACAAGTACACACTTTTTATTGATAACACCGAATTCGTTATGTCGAACATATTAGAGTTACAAAACTTTTCATTTGTGGTCATTTTCTACCAACTAAATAAGACTTTGCGTATTATAAATGAATTTAAACTTCTATGGAAAAGCTAGTATGTTTACCGCATTTTTACACAATGGCATAAAGTCACCGTTTCTTAGTTAATTCTCATCTATATGGAGTTCCTGCACATAAGACAATCTCAGGTAGAAGGGGAACTCATAAATTGTAAGTGGGCAAATAGAGTTTTTAGCATCATCATTAAAGAGTTTTTTTTATTCGACTAACTATAAATTATGGGTTTGTACATACATAATCTTGATCAGTTAGCATAAGTACTACATCAACATTTAACTTACTTGATTATTAGTATAAAACAGTGAAGCAACATGAATTAAAAAAGGAACTGCGAAAAAAAACCTATTGAATGCATACCGCATATTGTTTACAAGAGATTGAATAAATAGTTTTATTTTAAAAAAATATAAAAATTACATTAAAAATATCTATTAGTTTGTGCTATTTTATAACCGGTTCATAATCAGTTGTTCCAATGCTGGTCAATGAAATGGTTAAGAGCCAACTTAAATAATGCAATCATTGCAAAACTTCGACAGCAAATCTGCAATATCTATAATATAATGATTTAATTAGTAAATTCATTTTATCTGATCGACGTAAAGCTGTAAACATCTTTTCTAGTTTTTTCTTTTTGGGCATAAATTGTTTTTGTTTAATTATTTTTCTACTTTTTTCTTCTATTTAACTTAATACTAAAAATAGTACGCAATTTTCTTCCTATGGTAATAATTGTTCTTCGGTGTCTTTTATATTAAGTATTTCTACTAAAATCATATATAATAACACAATTATGTTAAGGATTTGCTTGTCATTTTATATTAAATAAGAATTTCTCTATTTTTAGCTTACGATGTAACCTCATGTTGTACATATATATCTCAAATCTCATTAGCCACAAAGAAATTCTTTTCAGAACTTCTTTTTTTGCTAGCAATACTTAAGACGTCACACAATCAAGATATATAATAAAATAATTAACGAGAAATTCAGCTGCAACCAATCAGTTCATATAATTAATAAATATTTTAAATCTGATATACTTAGATATTATCAAAATACGAAATTCCACTTTATATCTGCAGGCTCGTTAATAAGGAAGCTAATGAAATGATTCATTCCCCAGAGTTAATAAAGTATTTATCTCTTGGTATAAATACATATGTAAATAACTACAGAGAAAATGACATGAAGAAAAAAAAAACTGTACAAAAAAAGTATGACTATAATAGTGGAATAGATTTTATGATATGAAATGCAAATATTTTGCTGTATAATAATATATTAAAATGTTTTGGTTTTCTGGAGAGATAGCTTTATATTTACCTAAGGCTTAAAGAAATGCAAATTATTTAGTTGCTAACCTTATGAGGATAAACAGGAAATTAAATAACGCCACCAATGTGTTACTTAATAAAATTGAATATAGTATAAGTATAAACTCACTGTATTAAAAATGTTCTAAACAGTTGTTATAACTATAGACCGGATACGAGAGGTTGATGACTCATCGCCCATGGGCGCACTATTGAAATTTTCCATTTTTAAAGAGTTTTAGTTTTATTTATATAATTGGATAACAAGTGTTCTATAAAATACAAAATACGTTATTATTTGTTTATTTTGTAGTTTAGATCGAGTAAAGGAGTATCAATATTTACTGGTAATACTTTCTCAAGGTTGCCTTCTGTAAGATTTGTTCTCTTTGATTGAAGTACATCCTTGTAGATAGAAAACGTCCTTTCTACATCGCAAATGGTTATAGGTGCGTACAGGAAATATTCTTTTATTTCAGCGTATTTAGCAGTTAGGTTGTCCCCGTACACAATTGCCGCAATGTTTTTAAATATGGATTTCTATTAAAAACTGCGTCTTAACTTTTGCCGAAGGTCACATCCGAAGTCATTTGGAATTCTTTTGAAATTATTAATAGCCACATCTAACGTGGATAATCCATCTTGTAATTTGAGATTTCGATTTTAAAAATATGTGGTTACTTTAGGCAAATTTCCAAAGTGTCCCTGAAGGAATAACAACTGATTTTTTAAATTTGGGATTTGTGTTAGTTCCTTGCACTCAGAATACTTCGAATATCGTTATTTAAACATGTAACGAAATTTTGTAAACAATCGAAATTCTCCATTAAACCATATCGCTCCAGAGCATCAAACTACATGTAGCCAAATTCCTTAAGCAGGTCACACATGACCATTCTCCTTCTTTTTCTAAAGCAGCCGAAACAAGGACTGAGACAATGGCATATGACTGTCTCAGTCCCTGACTGTTTCGGCTGCTTTAGAAAAAGAAGGAGAAGGGTCACGTGGATTGTTTCACTTCGAAATTCAAGTAAATATTAAACAGTCAATAGAACTGTATTTTAGAAGAATACTGTATAGCGTGTGACAATCTTCACAACAAATAAAAGGAAATACGACATTTTGTTTTCTAAAAATAAATAAGGAGTAATCCAAACAGAAATAAATATTTACGAATAATTAAAAGAAAGAAGAAGAAAGTGCCAAGAAAGCTTATACAGAAAGTGCGCTCCCAAGAAAAATGCTAAAACTATGACAACCAACAAGTATGGTAATAGAACACAAAGATGAACTGCAAGAAATACTGAATTTCTATTAAAAAGTTGAAGGATAAGTAGAAAAAAAAACTTCAATGAATAGTTTTCACGAATGTATGTTTTTCTTTGTTTACACATGTCACTAAAAAAGTACATTATTTTTATTATTATTATTAATGAAGGTGAAAAAGGAAGGTTTAGATGAGTTCTTTTGATGATTGAATTATAGGCTGCGTGCAAGTAGGTACTCGTGTTGCGATATATGCCAACTGGCTACTATTGATTTAGTTGGGCAATAAGAGGAAGATTGAAAATTGAATTATAATGTCCGCCATCTTCCGATTTCCAATCTGCACTCGTTTCTATTCGGCCTTAACTCGTCATCCAGACCCCCTAAACCTCACTTCGCTTTCTATTCCTTCTCTAGAGCTCCTCCGTGGTCTTCCTCGCTTTCTTCGCCCATTTGGATTCCATTGTATTATTTGTTTAGGTAGTCTTTCGTTCTCCATTCTCTGCACATACCCGTACCATACCAGTTGTTTTGTTCTTATCTCGTCCACTATCGTGGTTCACCCACTGTCATAATTTCTCTTATTCGTTGATTTGTAACTCGTTCTCTCCTTGGTCTCCCTGCTGCTCTTCTCCAATAATCCATTTCTGTAGCGGTCAGCATTTTCTCCGTTTTGTCCTTGATTGGCCAAACCTCTAAACTCTACGTAACAATACTCTTTACTATGGTGTTATATATGAGCTTTTTGTTCTGTTTTGATATACTCTGGTCCCAGAGTATTCCATTTATTAAAGTTATCGCTTTTCTTCCTTGTACATTTCGGTCTTTTATAGCTCTGTCTAGTGTGCCGTCCGCTGTTATTTTAAGCCCCAAGTATTTGTACTCGTCACAAGACTTAATTCGCTGTCCCGTATTTAATACTAGATCTTGTTTTATTCCACCAATGCACATATTCTCTGTCTTTTTTATATTGACCTCCAAACACCACTTTTTGTATTCTTCTATCAGTTTTCGAGTCATATATTTCAAGTCGTTATACTCCTGGGCGACTACAATTTGGTCGTCGGCGAAACACAAGGTGTATAAATTGGTTTCATTTAATGGAATTCCCATGTTTTGGGATTTTCTTTTCCATACTTTAAGGACTTGTTCTAAATAAATCTTGAAGAGCGTTGGCGAAATACAACAACATTCTTTAAGACCTTTATTCACTTGAAATTCTTTTGTCAGTCTTTGTTTTATTTTGACTTTTGCTTCGCTATTGTTGTACAACTCTTTAATTGCTTTAATTATCTGAATGCTTATGTTTGTATTCTCCAAGGCCTTCCAAAGTAAATTAAGTGGTACGCTATCGTATGCTTTTTGTAAGTCTACGTAAAGCAAATGCAACTGCAACTCTTGTCCGTATGCCATTTTCTTTTCGATAACTAGTAAATTGAAAAATATAATACTCAATACAAAATTACCATAGTAATTACGTAACCTAGAATGGTATTAGTAGTTACATTTGGAAATTAGTTATTAATAATTTTTGGGATTGAACGGTGGATATCTGCGTTGGCTGTGAACCAAGAAAATCTTGTTTTATTATCTGTTCTGGACCTAAATCAGGTAATAATGACATTTTTCATCATGAACTTCATTGTGGGCTTGCAAAACAGAGATGGGTTGGGTAAAAATTATAAGATTAAGACAATTCGAAATTATTTCCAATAAAAAGTAAATATTATGTAATGTTTTCAAATGTAAAATTCATTTGAACTACCAAGACCACGAGCAAAAATACGTGACGTAATCTCAAAATATTTGCATATCTTTCGTTTAAGTTGTGTTCATTGTGATGTATTATATTTATAGCAAGATATCTTCTCCAAGAATATTTTAAAACCAGTAATCGTAACTTAATAGATAAGGTAAATGAAGTATACTACTAAGTACACATAGAGTAGTTTAAATAATAAATTATATGCTTTTTAAAATACATATTCATTCATTTATTTATCAAAAAAGTATTCTCTTTAACAAAAAGATGACACCGTTATTTAAGTTCATCTTCCTTTATATTAATGTTCTTAAACGTCGACCTGTATAATGGACTGCATTCGTATGTTTTTAAGATGAAAGAGGCTTTGACTGTAGTTCAACTTGTCTCTGAGCAATGAATTACAAGTATTTATATGGAATTATATAGATACCGATCTAGCTAGTAAATCATATAAAAGCATTCATAACGATAAGAATATGACAGTAGCAACTCCTTAGACAAAAAAGAACTTTCAGTGGCCTAGGTGTCAATAGAGATTGGATAAGAGAGTTGTATCGCTATTCTATCAATCACATTACCACTGCTAATGAATTTTTTCTTACGTGCGTCTGAAATATATATCAGGTGTATTAAAAAAATAGAGGAGATAAAAAAAGACAGTCAAAGAAAACCATTCCACCACGTTCATTGATTGAAAGCAACATTATTAGGGTATCTCTGAATCTGATTCCTTATTATTTTTTTGATGGCTAAGCGATCATTATGCGGACTGGCCTTTGAAGTTCTAATTTGTATATATTAAAATGTATGCTTCTTAAAAAAGGGTTCTTCTTTTTTATGTGTCTAATACATTCATATAAATATTCAGAGTAGAAAGCTTCAACAAAAGCACCTGTTTTATTTCTCTTGCGAGAAATTGTGATAATAATTGTTATAGAAGATGGTTCGCGCTTTGATTATTGTACGTGATTCCCGAGTGACTGTAAAAGTTTTATAGCGTTTTATTGAATTGCCAACGCGTTTTAAATATTATACTGAAATACCTGATTCTAAAATTCATATTTGTTAAGTTTGTCAAATCATAGTTCAAATCTTGCCAGCAATACATTCCATTTGAAAAGATGGTTTTCATTACGGAACTTAATTCTAATGGCATATTTTAGAGTAGATTTAAAATAAATAATAATAACAATAATTTTTTTTGCCTAAGAAAATATTCTTATTCCAATTATTGGACAATTAGTGAAACATAATGTAACACCGCCCTACAGCATGTCTGTTGCATGGAATATTTTACATGACTCTGTGTTAGTTTTTGACGATGATTTCGGGTATGTTATCGGCTCTAGTTTTTGAATTATGGGGGGGTGGGGGGGGGGATTGAGGAAGATGCACTCACCGTACAAAAATATTTAAATAAAAAAAACTACAAGCTCTGGAACTTTCTTTTATATGATTTTCTACTGTTGTTGAATGACGAAGTGCTACTCTGAATACGCCAGCAAAAAATGGTCATCGTATGTGCATCCCAGCGATCCTGGAATCGTCCTTCCATATTCCGAATATTTTGGTGTAACCGCTGGATCTGTTCTTCGTTGAAGTCACCGAGATTGTCAGGAAAACGATCTAAAAGACTGTACAGGAAGCCTACTTTGATGTTCATGTTGCATTCAAGTCTGTGGAAATGAGACAACAACTCTTCAACGTGTTCAGCGTAATCATCATCTTATTTATTTGTATTATAGAAATTTTGAATAACCCAAACAAACAAATCCCATGCATTCTTCTCAATTTCTGACACTGAAGTGCTGAAATCAGGATCGTTCATCAATTTTGCGAATTTGGGGCCCGTCAAATATGCCTGCTTTGAGCTTTTCTGAACTCAGATTCGGAAACTTCCTTGAAATATACTTGAAACATTCACCGTCTTTGGTTAGTGTTTTAACATATTGTTTCATCAGACCAAGTTTAATATGCAACGGTGTCAATATGAAACTATCTTGTGGCACAAGAGATAGATTTATAACATTAAAGCTCCCTAGAACTAGTGCTTCACTAGAAGGCCATCCTTTTCTTGTTCAATATTCTGATTTATCTCTGCTGTCCCATAAACTTATAAAACAAGGATATTTAGTATACCCACTGCGGTTGTTCTAAAAGGAAATTAACCATCTTAAGATCAACACATTTTACCCATTTATGTTCGACATAGTTTATCTTCTTCATGACTAATGCAATTATCGGGTATTCTTCCTTAACCTTGGTTGAATGTGCTTATTTCCGTTATGAAATAGTATATACTTCAAACTGTGTTTTGATGAATCGATAAATAAACGCCTTTCGTTTGAATCATTTCTCTGTAAGCCCATGGCAGTCATGAAACCAGAAATATATGTGGAATACACAAAATCATCCTCTTCAGCAAAAAAATTAAGTAAGCCTTGTTCTCCATTTCGGTAATGTGAAACTTTAGTTTCTGTAGTTAAGAGATTTCTCTCTCTCTCTCTCTCTCTCTCTCAACCAATTGGAAGCTAGTAATTCAGAAAAAGTTTTCGACAGTCCAAGGTCTCTAATTAAATCTTTAAACTCGCTTTTGATCGAATGGTCTCGTTTCGTAATGATTTTCTGGGACGAATTCGTCATTGCTCGAACAGCTTTGCTTATTCAATTCGTCAGGGCTGTCTTTTGATTCCTGTTATATTCACAACACAAAAATAGGAGTTATCGTGATGATTTAAAGGTTCACACCAGATCATCGGAGTCCGGAACTTGAAAGAGGTTTTCTTCTTAGTGGCCCATACACAAAATTCCTCAACACAGATTTGGCATACAGCATTGGGCACCCAGTACTTGTTTTTTGTCTCCATGGAAAACCTAAACACTCCAAATATGCTTGTTTTACGAAATCTGAGACACCAAAACGAATTTTTTTTAAATATATTTACCACAGATATTACAAAAACTATTTGGATCTTTAATGGCAGATCCTTCTTGATGCAGACATGATAGAAATTACAATGATTTATCTAAAACGCCACCGTAATAGACAAAAGTTGATGTTAACTGACTCAATATGCACGTAGTAGCTGTATCTCAAAAACTGGAGCAGCTCGAAAAGAAAAGAGGGTAGATTCGGGGCCAGCTACCTCGAATTAGTAAACAACCGTTACAATATTTCATGCAACAGAAAAAAGTTTGATTTTGTTGTGCTGTGTAATGAATACATGTATATTAACAAAAATCAAAGAGCCACAAGTGACAAATCGAAAGAAATGTACAGTATCGTGCATAATTATTGTTAATGTCAGCAGCAGTAGTTCAAACAGCATTGATAAATGACGGAAACATATCACAATGTTAGATAATGATATTAAAATTAGAACACATCATGTAAACAGGCGAGCTCATTAATATTTTTGCACGCGCAAATGGTAAGTAGAAAAAAAAATATTGCATTTTGAGAAAAATTGGAAAGTTTATGTAGTTGTAATATAGCCTCAATAAAAACAATAAACGAGAGCACATGTGCTTAAAATTAAGAGAATACACTATAACAGACTGCCCCGATCCACAGATCAGATAATATCCGTCTAAACCAAACAAAAAACTTTTGCAAATAGTTACTGTATGAGTTCTAATTGTCGCTTTTAAGGTAAGTATCATGGACTCCAATGACTGCTACATTCTCTAAGCGAGATTCCACGAAAGCAAAATATAATCCTGTCAAAATTATGACATTAGAAAACGCACCATATTTGCGTATTATGAAAACTAGCGTTTTTCTAGAAGTCGTGTAATGAATATGTTTCGGAAATGTACGTATAGTGTCAAATATACACCTCTGTCATTAACCAGGATCACACTTACAACCAATACTTTGTTCAGGTTGTAATTAAAGACATGCGAGAAGATTTAGTCGTAAATCAATTTATCATATATTTCCTGATGTTGAGTGGTAAGTTGTTCAGAGTACACTACCGAGCAATATTTTCAAGATCACTTTGAAATAAGTTGTAACGAAGAATGGGCCCCTGATGCACCTAAGCAGCAACGTACTCGTAAGAAACGTAGCCATTCTAAATACATACATCTGTTATTAGATAGATAGCCATTGCTTGAAAAAAGCAACCACTGATTCCAAACGAAGACAAGGATGATATAGCCATTGCCCATCAAAATTATACCAACAGGATTCACCATAGGCAAGTAGGTAATTCTAAACTCTTTAGGAAATTTGTATCATCCATGGAAGCTTCAGAGTAAATTCTATAGTAGCGACATTGAGTGTTGATGCTTTGCATTTGGTTTCTTTAATATTTTCTCGCTGAATGCAAGCAGTTGCAGAATTCAGGTTTTGTATAGAAACTTATTATTGCTGAATATTTACGTAAGTTCATATGATGATGTACTAGAATAGCTCAAGTAATCAAGAACGTGTTTGACCTAAGTATGTGAAAATTTTACAATTTCTTTCTTCGTGGTTGTGCGTCTATTCTTGATTGGCCTCATTTCAAATATTAGTTGCATTGACTTTTCTTATGCTATCCATACTAACAACCATATTGGTCGCTTAATAGAAAGGAGTTTGTTTGGTTTTAGCAACTCACTGTTAACACTTTTAAGCTGTTGCATTGCTAAAAGAAGTAATTTCGTATAGCAGGATTGCTACAAGTCAGCTATTGGACGTCCATTATTCAACATATTTGTTAATTATTTAATAACTTTAATCAATTGTCATGTTTTGGCCTATGCTGATGATTTAACATCAATCATGGACTTGATGGTGGTTACTATGTATCCCTTCATCTATAGAGCTTATATCGAATAACAAATTTGTGCTCTTCAAAACAGATTAAACATCCCCGCAAATGTTGAGTTACCAGAAAACTCAATATATTTTTTCCAAATACTATCTGGACATTAATATTGATGGAAAGCTTAGTTTCGCTGATCATGTTTCTGGACTCCAGTATTTGCATTTGTAAAGATTTGGGCAACATTCCAATATTCAAGTTACTTTTTTATGCGCTATGTATGATTGCTATGTTACTTGATCGTTTACAGCTATATAATACATATATAGCTGTAAACGATCAAGTACTACTGTAGTCTTGAAAGTGCAATTTGTAAGTGCTTTAATTTGCAGTTTCTCAATTGACAAAATAATTCTTATACAGCTATCAGGAATAATTAGTATTAGTGAAATTAATAAAAATCTAAAATAACTAATTGATATATTTAATAAATTGTATGTAAAAGATGAACACTCACTATAATTAAATTTCAAAGTAATTGTGATATCTTACATTTCATACATTAAATTCTCTCCAAAATAACTTCCATTCTAGCAATTAACATCATTACAAACCTATAAATTATATAGAGTAAGTGCTAGTAATATCTAGTATCGCACTAAAAAATTATTCATGTTCGTGCAAGCTTTAATTTGACTCTAGAAATAGTACAGTTACATATTAAGATGTACTCGTTTGTATTCACTGCAAAAGTATTGAATAAAAATGTGATTCTATCAATAAATATTTTTTCCTTTATTTCTTTCGTGATTTGACAATAGATTGCAAGTAACTCTACCTAAAACAAATATTTATTGTGCATTATGGTAGACTAGTGACAGAGCAGTATTAATCCTTTTTGGATGAAATACTTTCCAAATTTGGATATTATAATACAAACTTAATTAATTTACGCCATTTTCTGCCAAAATAATAAATTTTCGATAGTATGGATACTAGTTTCCAAATGTAATTTTTCTAAAACTAGAGAAGGCCCTTAACGACAAGGCGAAAATTTGTGACTTTGACAATTGGTACTTTAAATAAATTATACATATTCGATCATTAATAGTCATAAAATATAATATCGCTTTCTTGTGTACACTACAAATTTTAGAAACTCAATTCAAACAATCTCTTATGTTTTATTTTATTTTTATTTACTCAGTGTACATGTATTAACTAAACAAGTAAGTAGAATGTCAAGACAAGCACTTAATATAATTATCAACAGCTTGCTGAAGTAATGTTGTTGTTTCAACATCCGTATTTTCAACGTAATCACTAACCAATTCCTCCATTTGAATATTTAGCTGCTTTATACCATTTATTTCATTTTGTACTTTTTCGGTAATGCCACCCATGAGTTCTTGAAAGCAGGATGTAGTATTATTTATATTCATATTAGGTTGATCCCATGGATCTAAATAAAATGTACATTTAGATGTTACTCTCTTATAGTCACCAATATTTTTATTTAAAACGCCAATTTTTCTGGGAATCGTTCTCAGTGTTGAATTTTGAACTATAATTTTTAAGTCCAACAATTCTACACGTTCATGTACATGAAACATAGTTGTATAGAAAGTTGAAACACAAATACTTATGTCTTGATTAGTTTCAAGTGCTACCAAATTACTTTTCTGTACCATCGTTGCTAAATATTTAAGTTTCATCAAAATACTTGTTTTAACAGTTTCTAATTTTTGATTTAATTCTCCAATGAAATTCTGATATTTTTTTCTTAACGTCTTAATTGTAGTGATTAAATCACTCACCTTGGTTGATATTTCTTCTTCTAATTGAGAGAAAACTTGAGAAGAGTTGAATTCCGTTACATATTCAGAACTATCGATAAATGGTGATAGCTGCAGAAAAATACATTGAGTCAAACTTTATGCGCAGCACAAGAAGCCTATAAGAAACAATTTATCAACATTACATAATATAATGATACTATGGATTTTCTTATGCATATTATTTTTAAACAAACATTTCTTTGAAAAGATACTCACTTGAGATGTGTGATATAAGCATAAACAGAAAGCAATTGCATATAGTTTGTACACCATTGTGTTTTCAGAAGATACGTTATCAGAATGTCAACGTACCTATTATTTTAATTGTTATTAAAGTTTTTAGCATATATAGTTCAAATATATGTGTATTATGATGGTATCTGTGTATACTTATGACGAGCATTAACTAAACACTTTCAGATAAATCCAAAAAAGTAAAAATATACATAATATGTGTAAATAGTGATACATAAGGAAAATATTATGATTTAAATAATTACGTCAGTCAGAGAAGATTATAGTGGTAATAAGCTGGAGATATTTAAAACTTAAGACTAATATGGAAAAAACATAAATTGTGTCTGAATTTGAAATTTTCAATAACGAAAGAGAAAAAAGTTTTCACAGTACCTATTTCATTATTTTTATGCAATTTCTTTCTATTTTTTGGTCTTATATATAATGTTAACAATAAACTACTCATGGCAAGCTATGTTATAAAATTAAATGAACAGTTAGACTAATCTATAAGAACTGGATTGCATTTCTTTTATTAGCCGTTTATATTTATTTGAGGTATATCTACTTTTCATATTAAGATTTTCAATATATAATAATTTTATTTATGATATAGAAATATTTAAGGGATGTAACAGATCAAATTATTTAATTACAAACAGAGTATAGTTAAGCCAACTTTAAGAATATTATTTATATTAAACAAGATTGAAATTGGCAATTAGTTGTTTATTCTGTCTGTAACATATAACACATAACACTAAGGTAGCTGCTGTGATAGGTTTGAGGTCCATGTCTTTTTATTACTAAATGCTATTTTTTCTGGTGTTTTAAATATTTACAATAAACACCTATTACACGTCATTACATAGGTACAATGGCCCTGTAGTTGACACTTATGGTGTATGATACCCAAGATATTTCTGATATTACATCAGCTATTATTTTCCATAATTCGGCCAAAATTGACTGGTTCCTTACTCGATTTCTTCTTGTGATTCCTTTTATCTCAGGAATCTCACCTCAGTAGCTCTTACTTTTCTTTCGGTCGGTTTTTTTTAGGGTTCAGTAATTCACCGGCATATATTTTTGATAGCTTAACCACTTTCTGGTATACTTGTATTTGTATTTCCGGTGGTTTCTCTGTTGTTTCAGGGTATTATAGAGCATCCTTGCTTTTCCATCTTTCTGTTTTATTTCTTCGTTAATTTTTCCCGTCTCTTCTGTGACTATACCTAGGTATTTAAAACTTATGACCTGTTCCAGCTCTTGTCCTTCGATTTTAATTTCATGTAATAATAATATTTAATGAGAGGCACCACACGAACTCAGAGTGCGGACGCGTTACGTGAGAACACATTAAAAATCTCGTTGTGAAATGTCAGGTTAATTCAGCAATTTCTATTTCTCTTAGCTGTTTAAAATACATTTTATCAAAGAATGTTTGTTTCTGCTAATTTAGAACGAATAATAAACATACAAACAATGCACGTTCTTTTTATATACTCATTATTTGCCTGGAAGTATTATCAGAAATTATTACGACTATGCAGTTCCATAACCAAAAAGAATGGTCTTCTTTGAATGCTCAAAGCTGGTCGCAACAATACACAATACTTGAATTCTAAAGTATTAATGCGGTTCTCACTAGGTTTATTTGGAATACGAAGTAAACTTTTATAAGAAAATAAGTATTTGAATATGTTCTTGAGAATTTTTCTTTCGGAACATTTTCTTAAGGGAGTGATTAATATGACGACAATGCTTATTTTGTAAAAATGAAAAGAGAAATACATATTTACGAAATCTAAAACAAATAAAAAATATTTCTTCGAAATGAATTACTTTGATCGGAATATAATTTAGGAATTTCAAATTTGCGATTCCGCTTAAATTCCTCAATAAAATTTCAGTTTTGTTCTAAAGTTCTCTATTTAATTTATAAAAAATCAGAAAGTATGAGGAGAAATAACAATAAATAAGAATAATTTTCATTTTATTATTACTATATCTATGGAAGCCATCTGCTCGCTTCTATTTTATCTTATGTAGATGGGTCCACATAATAATAATATTAAGATAAAATAAAACAGGGCAGATTTCCTTTCTTAAAAATCTCCAGTAAAGTGCTTAACAAATCGCCCGAAGCCTTAAAAAAAGCAAAACTCGCAATCTATCTTGTTCAAAGATGCGTGGTTTTGACGTCCACGAAGACAGACTTTTTGTTATTCGATAGGCGTATTCAGATGTTCTTCGTGTGAGAACTTTGAAGATAAAACAAACAATGGTACCGGAATCCGAAGTAACACTGAAATGTCCATAATAGCGCAAATAACTAAAAAATGGAAAAGGTAGCTGACGATCATTATAAGTATTAGAACTGGAGGACATACATCAGTTTCGGCATGGGACGTGACGCTTTCGAAGCTTTTCTGTAAAATATAGAGCCGATTTAGATAAAATATATAAGAAATAATTAAACGCTATTAATATTTGCAATTCTATTGCTCAAGCTGTGCGAACTATCTTGAAATATACGATAACTGAAATGTAAAAGTTACAAATGAAAGAAAAACTAGCAAATTCACAACAGAGTCACGTCAAGTAAGAGGAAAAGAAAAACACTATCAAACCAAAAAAGGCGACATAATTATTTTAAAGCGTAGAATATCTTAAGCTTACTTAGAGAATGAAGTTATAGCTTTTCAAATGTGATCCAAACTTTTTGTATTAAATAGCCCACCGATTTGATAGAAAAGGTGAGAAAAGTAGTCAAACGCAATATATGTATGTATGTATGTATATGACGATAAATTGGCATATTTATCCAAAAATTAACGATAACCATCGAGTCTTGTCAGAGTGCTAACATTCAACTTATGCTATCCTATGCTAGTTGCGTGAGCATAATGCACAACAGATTGAGTATCAACAAATTGTTCGAATGTAATGTACACCAGTGAAATAAAATTTTGAACATATATGTTGAACATATTATTGTAGAATTCTTAATTTTTAAGTATATACACCACTAATTATAAATGCCTTTAATACAGGGAGCGTCAGAAGTTTAGAAACATTCGAAAATTTAGAAGCATCACAGAATAAAGCCATACGTAGAAATAAATATAAAAATAATGTGTGGCCCAAATTGTATATATCAACTTAATTTTATGCTTTTAATATCCTACAGTTGACTAGTTCTTCTGCGACTGGCAGTTGTCGCTTTGTCAAAGAGGCACCTTCACAGAAAGCTTCAAAAAAGTGAAAGCTGACAGAAAGGGGTGATCTAAACTGGAACACTTTGATAAACAACTAGTATACTAATATTTTCTGATATATAATTCATTTCGCGTTGAGCTCTTCTAATCTTCATTTTTCTAAATTGATTGCATCTTGTTCTAAATTGTTACTTAAAAACTAGTAATTTGTTCTTGTTTCTCGCATTCTAAAGTTTTAAAATTAGCATGCTTGAATTTGCAGATTAATTATTTATATGAAAGAATAAATTGCTTTTGTAAATTTTCGTTTTCCTCAGACAGCGGCCTTTTTATGTTTCATAATAGTAATAATAATAATAATAATAATAATAATAATAATAATAATAATAATAATAATAATAATAATAATAATAATAATAATAATAATAATAATAATAATAATAATAATAATAATAATAATAATAATAATAATAATATTTTTTTTTTTTTTTTTTTTTTTGACGACCCGCCCATCTTAAGGGCTTTCCTCCACCCAAACCGGCCTCACAGACCAAAATCTCTTAGTAAATTAGACTTCCTCGATATACTATAGTATATCGTGGAAAATAAAAGTCAAATAGTTTGTGAGCCCGGTCTCCTTACTAATGTGACAGACAAATCTATTTATTTATAAAGCGTTACAAAAGGTGTAAATACAAAATAAAGGTAACTACAATGCTTTACCTAATGATAACAATAACAGTAACACTAGCAATAGTAACTCTGATAGCACAATCATGGCCTATTAGCTACTAAGCTTTAAGCTTGTCAGTAGCCCAGGTGAAACCGATGCGATGAGATTCCTCCAAGTCAATACCCATTCTCCCCTTTCTCCCCCCTCCATTTATCCTGAAGGAGGGAAAGAAAACCAGTAAAAAAAAAAAAAAATGGAAAAGAAAAAGAAATCGAAACGTAAATCTTAAACTCAAGAGACAAAGTACTCATTATTACAATTAACACATATTTACCCAACCAAGAAATTACTTCAGTCAACCCCTCACCAACCCCTCTTTTCTCCCCTCCTTCTCCTTCTCACTTCATACCCCAACTATTATTTAAAGATTAATAAGTAATATGTTTATATCGCACAACCATAATATACAGAAAGAGACCTTAAAAATCCTAGCAGCTGTAACGATCCATTAACCAGTCTCGCACTAAGCGTTTCACAGTTCCAACAGATTCAAGATCGCGCAGCTGCTCAGGTAATTCATTCATTAATTTAGGGAATACAACACACAACTGACGATCCCCGTATTTATTTTTAGTCTTTGGCACTTGAAAATCTCCAATGACCCTCCTTCTAGTTGAATAGTCATGATCTACTATTAATAATCTGTCCTTGCTGAAATAATTAGTAATCAGAATACGAAAAATGACCAATTCCTTAACCCTCATTATTTCCAGCGTTTTATAGTTATTGAGATTTCCGTACGTGGAATCAGCCATGTTGCCTACAATTCTATTCTGTAACGCTTGTATCTTTTGAATATGGTTATTTGAAGCAAGTCCCCAAACCGTAATACCATACAACAAGTTAGAGTACACCAGGGCGTAGTAAATTAATCTTATAGTGTAATCAGGCACGAAGTCTTTAAGATAATAAAAGGTCCAAGCAAAATATCTAAGCCTTTTACACAGCATATCAATGTGTGCGCTCCACAGGAAAGATCTATCAATGATTAAGCCCAAATATTTAACTGCATCCACTTTCTCAACCTCAGAACAGTTACACTGGAAGCCATCATTCATATGGTACCTATGCAAACACTCAGAGGTGTGTACAAGTATCCTCAGTTGATGAGTGTTAATTAGATGTGGGGAAGCTACATGTAGAACCTTTGTTTTCGTACTATTTATAGTTAACTCCTTGTCGTGGGCCCATAGCTGAAATCTGTAGAATTCCCTTTCCAAAATAACATTTGCCTGTTCTAAATCTCTGTGGACTGATATTATCGCCGTGTCATCGGCGTACAAATAGTATCGGCAATTTTCAAAGCAGTAACCTACATCATTTACATATAGCAAATAGAGGAGCGGTCCCAAAATACTTCCCTGCGGCACTCCTCTCTCTGTGATAACCTCCCTACTTAGTACCCCGTCAACCTTCACTGCAAACTTCCGAACCTTCAAGTAACTTGAGAACCAGACCGCAATTTGTCCCCTTATTCCAGCGCTCTGTAGCGCATCAATAATTCTTTCATGACTCATACTGTCAAAGGCCTTGCTGAAATCAATAAAGAGACATACAACGTGCTTATATTCATTGAGCTTGGTGCTGACTACATCAGAAAAGTCCTGCAGAAGCCCCGAAGTTCCTTTGTTTCTCTGGTAACCATATTGATGTTTGTCCAAAATATCGAACTTCTTAAGGTACCCATAAACTTTCTCAGAAATATAACGCTCCACAACTTTATCAATTACTGACAGTACAGATATCGGCCTATAGTTTCCGTAACTCCTAAAGGCGCCGCCTTTATGCACCGGCGTAACTATCGCATATTTTAAGTTTGATGGGAATACACCGCTCCGCAATGAAACATTCAGTAGTACCCTCAAGGGGTAACAGAATATATCAAAGAATGCTACCAGGTCACTAGCAAGCACTGAGTCAAATCCTGGTGATTTCCTAGTATCCAAGTTGGAAATAATATCAAACACGTCATTGTCTGTGGCATCTGGCACGTAAAGTGAATGCAACTGATCTTGTTTATACTTTCCATTTCTCTCTTCCATGTAAGCCTTAAATAGAAAGTCATTGCAACGGTGTCTTCCGCCATTCTCTTGCGCTCCAAATGTGTCTGCAAATTTGTCTGCAATTTCTCTTGGATTTCCATGCATTATCCTACCAAACCTTGTATTTCCCGGTTTTTTCTTCAGACCAACCACTTCATTAATTAATCTCCACGTCTGTTTCATGTCATTTCTGGCGCTTTGAAATTCTCTAGCATAATATTCCCGTTTTGCAGTCCTTATTAGATTTACTACCCTATTTCGAGATCGACTGTATTCCAACCGAAGCAATCGCTTTCCATCTTCATCTCTCGTCGACTTTTTCCAGCAGTGGAATTTTCTATCTCTTTCTAATATTTCGTGTAAAATTCGACCATTCATCCAACATTTTTTAGGATGGGAGCGTTTGTTTTTCCTTTCCGCAATTGTCACGGTTGCGAAACTACGAGCGTCTTTGTAAACCCTTTCTATATAGAGAGACAATTTATTGGGACATGTAAACCTGTTTATAGTGTCCGCAGGTAAGTGAAAACCCAAGTAGCGTCGCATTGCGTCCAAATCAATTTTTTTGGACTCGATAAAGTTATCATTGGAAGTAGTATGTTTTGCAATACCTTCTAATACAGCACATATCAAATAGTGGTCGGATATTTTAGTATTGACAATAACACTTTGTACATCAACCGGATTCCTTCCCCGAACATAAATATGGTCTATACACGATTTTTGAACGGTCTCGCCTCTTACTTATTCACGAGTAACATTTTTTATTTTTCGTGTGAAACCAATACCGAAAAGTAGATTTTCATATTTCGAAACATGGTCAGATTCGGTAAGCAGGTCAATATTGACATCCCCAATAATAATGAAATTTTTATTTCTATTGTTTGTCAAAAAAAACTCTAATTCTAGTAGGAACGCGCCTGCATCAACGTTGGGGGGTCTATACAATGCTAATATACAGATGCAGTTGTCCCCAAACCCCCGAACAGTAACACAAATAGATTCACAATGAACAAAACCTGTATTAATTTCATTTACCAAATAATTGTCCTTATAATACAACAGAAGCCCTCCTCCCATCCTATTCTGTCTGCATTTAGCCAGCTTATTAAAATATGGTATATTGAACATTCCTTCGTAGAACAAGTACTCGTCTTCCTTTAGATTAATTTCTGCAAGAATCATTACACTAAGTCCACTGAGCCCGTCACCCAAGAAACTGCAGTACTCGTCAAAATGTTTTTTTATTGAACGAATGTTTAGAAAAGATATGCCGAAAAAATCACTATTAACTGTACATACCTGTTCAATCCAATTTTGTAAGTTACCTGTGACATCCGTAGCTGAGTCCAGCTCCCTCACCTGATCCTCGATTAAATCCATTTTGAATTACACAAACTACAACACCAAAACACCAAGTTTCTTTTTACTTTAGTTTCAACAAGTCATAATAATAATAATAATAATAATAATAATAATAATAATAATAATAATAACAATAACAATAACAATAATAATAATAATAATAACAATATACAACTAATTACAGGACAATTTATTATAATAAGCGAGTATGTATGTAATCCAACAAATACATGAAATAGACCTAGTATATTTCCACAACGTAAAGAAAAGTTAATATTACAGATAAAGTAAAAGTAATACACAAGGGAAAGAAAAGGGAAAGAAACGAACTCGATGCTGGAGCAGTCGATATCACAGTATAAGCTGATTTTGTTATAATTGGAGCACTCTGAATAAATAAGTGATCTAGCCGCGACGCTAGTTTTCGGAAATGGTAAATTAGAAATGGGGGCACACGTGACGCAGGACGGGGTACAACAAATCTCTTTCTAAATGTAATTCAGGAGAGTCGACTGTGTTGTGAAGCAATTTAAACAATAAACATATACTTACTCGAGAGGATACTACTGAAATGAAGAGAAGTTAATTCAAAAGGGTTAACAGTAGACAGTGGTGAGCATTCCGACGCGGATAAACTCTGTCAACCCGGTTCCATTTGCGCTGAGCCAATTCAAAGACAGTGATTGTGAATATCACACCACGCAAGCGCATTCAAGGCGTGACCTAACACACGAAAAGTATAACGCCTTTATTGATGCAGGATATAAAAGATCTGCAATTGAGGACGAGAAATCTCAGCATTCTCAAAGCAGTAGAAGTGGCATAGTTTACTCTGTCTGTCGTCTCTGGTTTTCTGAAAACGCTCCAAATCAACCCCACTTCAACTGTAGACAAAAATATAGGATCCCGCACAAAGCGGAAGGACATTGATTTATGAAGAAATATTACAAAAAATCTTTAAATCATCAGCGAAGAGCAGCTTATTACAACTGATAACGGGAAGTGATATATTGAATATTAAGAGACCTAGATTGAAATCTTGCGGAATTCCAGACGTAGTAGTTTAAGTGAAGGAAGAGAATCGATTATAAAAAATATACAGAGAACGATTATTCGAATAGAACAGCAAAAGGTTTATGGTAAGAATAGTATGGTTTAAATGATTGAAGTCCTTCGCAGAATCCGTATACACCACATCAACCTGTCCCCTATTATCCAAGCTGTCCGAAATAAATTGCGTGACATGGCACAGATTGGTAACGGTTGAGCTCGCATCCAGAAAACGATGTTAATACGGCGACAAATTTCGCATAACTAATGAATAAACATCTGAATGAACACAAAGTTCAAACATTTTTGCAAAATTTGAAAGGATTGCAATAGGTCTATATTAAGTAATAACAGTTTGATCACCAGTATTAAAGACGGGCGTACTCCTGACAAATTTCCGGGCATTAGGAAAAGTAAAGGAAGAAATTGATATTTTCTAAGTAGCGGCTTCACGAAGACAAATCTGCAGTCTTTAGTCAAGAAAGCAGGCATCCGGTCATGCCCACAAGTGAAATCATTTTTGAAACTATTAATAGCACTCATAATAGTAGTTTCCGAGAAGCAATCAAAATGATATTACAGTTGCAATCCTGCAAAGTGGGAAGGTTTGCAACAGACGACGGGGTACCAAAGACACTGCTGAAGTAGTTCTTAAATCCATTTCGAATATACTGCGGCGTGTCGTTATAAGACATGCGACCAGGTATTCAGCTATTTTTCTTTTTGTATTTTATGCAAGATCGACATTCTTCTGGGCTACGTGAAACATTACGCTGAACTTGATTCAAGTATGCATTGCAAGCGTCGCTAGATTGTTATCAATCCAAGAATATTCTTGAAATTGGCCAACGAGGTTGTAGCCTTTGAATTTTTTGAGATAGTAATAATTCAACTTAATATTAGCAATAATATCGGGCACTAGTTGGAGCTTTCAATCTCTTCGAGCTTGAATTCGCCTTTTTGCTTACGCTTACAGTTTTATTACAATATCATGTAACGCGCAAGCATTGCTATGATCCTTTTATACGTATAATTTAAGCTTTTGCACACTGTCATTGCGTCAAAACTTAGTTGACGTTTAATCGTGCTTATAAACTTCAAAAATCTATTGAGAGACCTAATTGTCAAATTGAATGTTATTCTTGACATAAGTAAATGTAGCAATTGTGTAGTTCTTTGTATTAAGTACCATTTATATAATATAAAAAGCTCGTTAGTGTTATTATTATACTTACATGTGATAGTACACTTTCATTTTATTGACAATTTATAGTAATATAGAGAGAAGGCTGGGAGATATTTTATTAGATATTAGTACCTTCGACATAGAACATATACATGTAGAAAAGAACGATACAACAGTGCTAATTGGTAGTAAAAAAAATACATTCCTAATAGGTATCTCATTTCAGCAAAGTATCACACTTGAATCTGCATGTTTTCATTTCTTTGCTATTATGATATATACTATGATTGCCCATTCGCGTCCATATAAATATTTGACAGAAGTTACTTAACTTGATTTATTTAGAGCTTTGATTCAAAAAAATCAAATAAATGCACATTTCAATCCCAAACTGTCCAACATTTGTCGGCTTTCTGACGTTCAAACTTGACAATTGGTCAATGAAAGTGACTATTTAGATTATTCTTTCACGATATTTCTTCTTATTCCATATTTGGATCATTATAGATATCCACCTTTGGGAAACTTTTGCAAATTTTCCGTGCGCCTGTCATACCTGACATTTATTGCGATTTTTAAAGTGTTTTGCTTGTATTTTTCATCACCATCGCCGTTCATCCTAATATTTTCATCACGCACGAGTGCCGATGCTTGCACGCTCCTCTTCAGCGGCCAATATCTTTGCACATACTTCACGTCGATCGGAAATTTAAAGTCGCCCGTACACCCACGCCAAACGACAGCTTTTAATTCCTCTTATCTAGAGAGGAGCTCTTCCCGCCGTTTTACTAATTTTCGTCGATTTTGACGGTTCGATTTAGCTATCTCGATTTAGGCGATTAGAGTGGGTTACTCGAATGGCTTTAAAACAGTGAATAATATTGTATACTGAGCATAATATACAACACCATTTATAAAACACTTTTTAATCGGCTAGCATCGTTTAGTTAAATGCAAGTATGTACTTTATTTATTTTTAATCTTGTTTACATTATATATTTATTTACAAATACCTACAATCTTAAATTAATAACACATTTGGATGCCTTTCTAGAAATTTTAAAAAAATTGAAATCAGTTTTCGATTGAATGTTGTTACTAAGATAATATAATGAATACATGAAATGTAGTTTCTTTATAAGGTATATATCTATTAATAATTTTAAATAATATTTATGGACTGGGAGTAATGCATTTATCAAAATTTGTTTTTGCTATTTTGATTAAATTTTCTACTTCCTGAACCGTAGTACTTATCATCTCACTCGTGTTTTTCTGTAAAGTTAGAATGTCTTGACTAACAGTAAGACTGAAATTTTCTACTTGATTATCTGTTGCTTCTTTTTGATCCTGTATACATTGTTGGATATCGGCCTTTCTTGTCAGCAAAGATGTAAATTGAGTCTTGCATAATCCAAGTAACCTACCATATATTCCAATCTGGCTGCTTAAAGAACTAATATTTGCCTTAATTTGTTGCCCTAATTCGCTGTTGCCCAAATCCACTTCTAAAGCATCAATTTTTAAATTAATACTATCAGTCGCACTAGACGCGTCTGTAGTGCACCTGGAAACATCTCGATCTTCCAATAGGTGGGTAGACGTTATATTTTCGACATTAGCATTAAAATCTTCCAATTTAATTACGAGGTCATCTCTAGCCTGTTCTAAGTCCAAATTTAATGATGCGAGCGTGCCCAAGTATTTATTTCTCAAACTCATTGATTGTCCTAAATAACTGAATTTCGATGACAATAATTGCTGTTGGAAACCAAAACCAGGTATAAAAGATCCCATTCCAAACGAAGCTTTCGCTTCTGCTGATCTGGTGGTTCTTTTGTCAGTATTTGAAGAGCCCCAAAATCCATTACCGCCCCAAGGGCCAAAAGATCCCCACGGCCAGGTTGGTTTTTGAGGTGCAGAAGTCTCACTTTCATCTAAGGGCTTTACTGGATAAGATCCCCATGCTGCATAAGGACCACCTACTCCGTATGGTCCACTCGGGCCAAATGGACCACCAGCTCCATAAGGACCACCTACTCCGTATGGCCCACCCGGGCCAAATGGTCCACCAGCTCCATAAGGACCACCAGGTCCAAAAGGTCCATAGTAACCAGCTAAAGAACTTTCTGCCTGTTAAATAAACAAATAGTTTTACTTGAATATTTAATATTTATATATGAATAAAAACTAAATTATACTTACTTGTATAATAAAAGAAACAATGCAAATAAATACCACTTTGAAATACATGTCTGTAGTCTCTAATTTTGTGTTTTACTTTCAAAGCCAAACTAATTAGTCTTGTAAGAAATACATTTTCTTTATATACATATGTGTAGGTCGCAACAATCGTTTCATTGTTTACTTAATACGTCACACATGTCATATATTTTATTCTGTTGTCGGAAAGTAAAATAATATATAATTCCAAAGAAAGTTAGATTATGCAGTACAATGTTTACACGTTGATATGTTATTAAAAGATAGCTTGACTTGAATAGTATGTTGCAAACAAGCAGAATTGTTTGTACTCATTCGTGAAATGAATCATCCAATTTAGAATCCTTTTCATTAAAATTTCGTAATCTATTTCTAGGTAATTATTTGGATACAAAATCGTAGTTGAATAGAATAATTATTCTCAGTATGTATTCAAATACTCCTATTAAATAGGAAATTTTCAGATTTACCGAAACTATTTACTGATGCATACGATTACTAATGTACTTACAGAGTTTATTGAAACATTTATATACTATGTCACCATTTTCTTCATTGCAAGAACATATTCCAGCTTGAATAATAGATAATCTTATATAAAACTGTAAAGTGTAAGTAGTTTCAGTCAATTTCAATGCATTGTTTAAATATTCCGTTTCATATTTGATATACAGATATTTACGATTTTTCATTTGCCATTCAATACAAAATAGAGATTTTAGTGATTAATAATAGTAATAATAATAGTTTATATTTATCCCTACATTTGAGTACTAATTAAAGGAATATTTGCAACAATGAATTGAATGATTTTTAATTATATGCATCATTATACAAGTTTATGTTACTAGCATATGGCACCATATTTCATATTTGTTATTGCGATTTGAAATAGATGTTGTGATGTAAATATACTTAAATGCCTGAAAGATGTTTGATGCGAAAGGATGGAATGCAAAGACCCGTTCAATTCATGAATTTCCTGAAGGAATAACAACTGATTTTTTAAATTTGGGATTTGTGTTAGTTCCTTGAACTCAGAACAAACTTCAAGCATCGGCATTTAAACATTTAACGAAATTTTGTAAACTATCAAAATTCTCTGCACAAAAACTATTCCTGTGTATGTTTTAGCAAAGCTGACGAACGTGCGATTGTTTGGCATTCTGTAACGATATTTTACAGACTTTGTAATAAATTTCGGAATCACTGACAATTCATTTTCATATCAGAAAAAGTAATATAAACAACGTTCTAGATCTAAATAAATGATAACTAAAAATGTACGCGTATGTTATTGAAACTAAATAACAGTAAGTATATACATATTTACATTATTTCTCTTGCGAAATATAAGGTAAATATAATAAATTTTAAAAACCCCTCAGGCTATCTACGTCGATGTAGAAAGAATTTTACTCATAAATTCCTTATTTTATGGCAATTTTTGCTCTCATTCTCAGGCTCTTCTCGAGCGTAAACAAATGTTGCAATTCACCATATGAATTAGTGCTATTCAGTAAATGTGTGTTGTTTACATTATTTATTTGCTCCGTTGTAACTCCATCGTAGTTTAACTCGGTCATGTCCGCCCCCTAGTGTTGATTATCGAGGTGTCACAAGCCAAAAAATATGTTGTCAAAAAGAATTTTTCAAAATTCAGCAGCCAATTGCAAAACAGAAGCTTGTACGTTATTACAACCACATTTCAACCACTATTGGCAAATAACATTTTTCGATATGATTCCCTTTAATATAAAATCTCTTGTTTTTTGCATGCTTTATGCTGTAAGTAATAGATATACTGCTTCAAAACGCTTAATTCGACTCTTTTGAAGAAAAATATTTTCAATCGAGTCCTGGTAGTAGAACAAGGCATAGTATTTTCTCTTACTTGAGTTTATTGTATTGTATATATATCCACAGAAATGTTATGTTCACAAAATCTATATAAGATTATATAGTGAATCAAGTTAATTATTATTCTTGTTGTTGTTATTACAAATTTTGTTCAAAGTTATAAACAAAACAGGCATATCTTTTTATGGCGATCCGGCATGACATAACTTACACCAGAAATGTAATATTCATGAAATTCTTCAAGTATATATTAGTAAATTTATTTCTATTATAGGCATGAATTATTAGTGTAAACATGTCTAAAAAATTTTACATTAAAAACGCAGCAGCGCAGCGTGTCAAGTAACTATTAGTGAGTATGCAAGTAAGTTAATAATATGTTATTTAAATATATTTTTAGGAGAATATTTTTCCTCTTGAATGAATAAAAAATTACATAGAAGGTTTCATATAATAGAGTATTTAGAAAGAAATACGTTCAAATATAGAAGCGGAAACTAGGACTTCATTATGCATTAAACAAAAAAGTCAACACGTTGTAGAGTAATAATAAGCTAAAGAGAGCAAAAAAATGAATACTGTAAATACCATGATACCAATATTTAACATTTGCTTTAACTACTGTTAATGTTGTTGCTTTTGAGACATGGAAGTAACATTATAAAATCATAAACCAAGGTAATTAAATGACTTAGCTATTAAGTGTTCTCAAAAGTTTGCATATGCTTCATAGAGGGAGTGCCACCTTAAGGTTCATAATTAAAAATATTATTCACTTGATTCCTCTCAAACAACGGTATAAAAAGTCAGATTATTCTGTTTTATAAAAGAATGAATAGAATTTGCACAGAGCATTTAGTTTATTCACCAATCTAAGCTGGATGAGAATTGTACAACAGACAGTAGTCAAACTTTATTCCAAAAACCTTCCCACATACTACCGCAATGACGACATTCCCATTACAGTTAATATGACATTCAAAATTCAGTTTATTATGAGTATAGACTACACTAAATATATATATATACCGTAAGCGTCAAATTTTAATTTCGGTTTGCACTTCTATCATATACAGAAGATGATCTTATACACATGCAGCGATGCCTGCTTGCTAACAGTGGAGGGAGAGCAACGGAGTGGCGGGGGACCCCCACGCCTTACAAATGTCCAGTGTAGCAGCCTCCTTATGTCTATCTTTAGTTTAATTCGTCGCGCTCTTTTCCACTTACTACTTTCCTATCAGAAATTAAAATATGACGACCTCGGTATATATATATTTAGTATAACTTAACAACAGATAATTCCAACTCAGATATTTTATTAAATAAATCATTTACGAATATTTAACTCAAGAGTAGATTATTTGAAGTAATACCGTGTAATTTCATACTATCTTAAAATAAACCGAACTGGTTGCACTACTAGTTTTGGGAGACACCAAAAATACCCGTGAATATTCTAGACCCTTGCTATTCCATACACTTCTTAAACAATTTGTGATATAAATTAATCCATCAGATTAGCTCTCAATATTTCATTGTAAGATACAGGTTTGCATAGATTAGAAACTTTATTATATAAAACTAAACACTCATTCCTTGTTTTCCTTACCAAAACTCATGATAAGATGGTAATTTTCCAGCAAATTGAGTAAGTTTTCTAAAATTGTAAGTAGATCCTAAAAAACATTAAATATATAGCAATTAAGATATAATGTTTATTCTCTTCGAATGTGACATGAAGGAAACTCTTTCCAGTGTTTTTGCTACGTTCCAATTCTGTGTCCATTATTCATTAGGGTTGTTGCGTTGAGGTATCCTTTTTCGCAGATGAGGTGAAACCTTTTCGCTCTCTCCCCTCCTACTAGCTTACATCAACTACCCCAGACATATTTCTGCAATTATCTGAAATCTGTTTTAGGTTGCTATTGAGCAAATGTGATTGATCAGAGATATGGGCTTGATGTTGATTTGTCGTTATAATTATTATTTCTAGAATGTTATTGTAATATAAAGTACGCATATATGTGTCTATGTGAGAATATACCGGGTGTCCAAAAACGTGTATACACTTTTGCACAAGACATAGTTTCATTAATTTTCTTCTTTTTCAGTTAGATTCTACTGGAAAATAATGAATGAGACAAGGCTCAACATAGAGAAAAGGAAACTCATTCTCAAGTGATACTGAAAGTAAGAGAACTTAATTGAGGTGTAAAGATAACTTAGTAGGCAGTATGAAACAGATTCACCAACGCTACTTACCATTACACAGATCAAAGATAAATTTGAAGCTGATGGAACTGTTCAAAGAAAGTCCAGGAGGAACACGGATGTCCATAGATCCTTTGAGACAAGCAGTGGTGGTCAGAGATTATCAGTTCCGCAAGCAGCACGTGAAACAGGAATTTCAAAATCGATTCTTCAACAGAATTTAAAACGAGCTCGTAGGTCACAACTGTACCTATTGGTCAACTGAAAACCTACACCTGTCCGAACAACACCATGTAAATTTACCCTGGATTACATTATAGTGTGGCTTGTTGACGCTAGGTTTAATTGGTCCATTTTTTGTCGATAACATTGTTACAGGTGCCGCTTATTTAGATATGCTACGGAAATCAATCATTCCGTCCAATCGAGAAATGGAAGGAGAGGCAGAGTTTTATTATCAACAAGATGGAGCACCTCCTCATTATCATCGAGATGTGAGGACCTGCCTAATAGGTAGATCGCCGAAGATGTAACATTGCGTATCTTCCAAGTTCCCCAGACCTCACCCCAATTACTTTTTTTGTGGGAATACCTTAAAGATAAAGTCCATCGCACAAAACCTGCAACAATAAACGAGATAAGAGCAAGTATTGAAAGAGAATGCGCTAAAATATCAAATGAAATAATTATGAAAGTGTGTGAATCAATTAGTTATTGTTGTCAGCAGTGCTTAGATTAGAACGGACGTCAATTTGAACATTTACGTTAAACACATAATTTTATAAATATCTTCTCTCTTCTTTTATGTAAAACAAAAATTTTCAGAATACGTTAATAAACATGCCGCAACTTTTTGATATTACGGAAACATAATAGTTTTCATGTTTTCAAAGATATTTTATCAAATTATGGAACACAAATATTCAATAATAATATGGAAAAATTAAAAATAATTGAAAAAAATACAAGAGATGAATCATCTGTTTTTGAACATGAGAGTAGGAAGTTTGGTATGGATAAAGCTGAAAGTAGCCGGGTTAGAATAATTTTACTTAAATGTATCCAGCATACATCAGTGAAATATATACTATGCAATAACAAACTTTGATTAAAAGCAAAAAACTTTGCATTGATTGTCATCATGTATGTAGTTCTTGAGTATAATAAGAACATGGGAGGGGTGGACCTAATGGACAGTGGTATAAGGCGTTATAGCATCCGAATAAAATCAACAAGATGGTATATGAGACTGTTTTATCACCTCCTTGACATGGCACTGGTCAATTGTTGGCTTCTTTATCGACGTGTTAGTATTCAAAAAGGGAAAAAAAGACATATTCCACTTGCTGAGTTCAGATATGAAGTGGCTTACTGCCAGTGCCATATAGGAAATAAGCGTTCAACGAAACGAGGTAGACCATCAGATCTTGAAAAGGAAATTGGCGAGAAAAAGAAGAGGTCGGCAACAACATCATACGTGCCGCCTAAAGATGTCAGACTAGATGTCGCATTGGCCAATGCAGACCCAAGGTGTAAATTCCCCAAATGTTCCTGATGTTCTCATATAAAATGTTCTAAATGTGGACTCCTTTTGTGTTTGAATAAGAATAACAACTGTTATTACAATTACAATTTTCACACACATTAATCTTCGGTGCATTTATTATCAATAATACGCTATGTACATGATACAACCAATTTTCCACAAGTTTTTCATTATTTTTCTCCCTTAATACAGACCCCAACTTATCAATAAATATATTTTTCACAGTCAAAGAAAAAATAGCCCAGTATAGGGTTAATACATAGTTATGCCAAACTTGAAGTTTCGCCAATATACGATATGAAAGATTTTATGCTTAATTTTGTACGGTGAGCCTGCAAACTACAAAATCGTCCCAAATTTTATACATTCCTGTTTTTGAAATATAAAGTAATTCTGTGTAAACGAATACGAACAAAGTAATAATGTGAGATAAGATTTTTTTTCTAATTACACTCACAGGCACTAATTATGATTGCCTAACTTGATATATTAATATTACCAACAATAATTTTCACAGCACGCACTGCCTATTATAAAACTAATTCATATGCTATCGAACTTCAAAATTCTTTACAAAGAAATTTCCATTATTTTTTTTCTTTAAAGTATTCAACAACTAATTTACCCATAGGCTTAAACTAACACTAACTGTTTATCAAGAAATAATAATTGGAGTTTACACAACAAATTAATGTTTTGTAGACAAGAATATAAATATTATAATTTTTGAGCAAAATTTATGAATAACAACTTCTGCTAGTATTCGAATATAATTTATAATGTTTAAAAGACTACCAGGAAATAAGTTATAAATCACTTTTGTGTAACCTGTATTCCATTATGCGGCTAGACATAAAGCCAATGAATGTTTATTATTTTTTATTAATTATAATTACTATATAAATTTGCATTTATTCTCTGTTACTATAGAATATTTTCTTTATGCCGTATGATTATCAATAACAAATTAGAAACCTAAACTTAAGTTATCAGTATCGTCGACGAGATTACACCACCATAATTTATTCACATGCCAAAAGTCCTAAACATCTAATTTATATAATTATACACCCTGAGGTTTATTTCGAATTAGAGATTTAAATATGCGACAAAGATAATATGATAGTAACATCAAGCAACGTAATCGCGCCTATGGTGTCAATAAATTTCGAAAGAACGCGACCAGTATCGCCTGTTGTGCTTCCTAATTAATAATATTTATAAGACAATGCCCCATATTTCGATATCTAGTTTATAATGCATAAGTTGGAGAAAGAGAGCGCTTTCAGTAATAAGACGTTTACAAACCCTTAGATAATTGAATCGTATTAAGATTTTATTGCTAGTTAATGCTAAATACTCTTAATGGGCTCACTTAGGCGTGAATAATAAGAAATAATTAATTTATAGCCGAAAGGAAATTCCATCTGAAGTGATACCTATTTCTTCCTACATATTTTAATATTTTTACATTAAGTAGATATTCAGAAAAACATCACAATATTGTTTTTAAACTTACTAAATGTTATTTAAGAGTAACGCTATAAATTAGTATAATAGAATCAGAATTTAATTAATGGCAAAGATTTTGCTAAAAAGTGTTTTTCCTAAAATTTAATAACACTGCGACACAAATCCCAGATAATGGTAATTTATCGCTTTTATTTTAAAATATTGTAAAGTTTGAACAGTTTAATTACATATACACTTTTTGGAGGTGCTATATCATTTTTATAGTCAAATAAAAAATATAAATATCATCCAAGTAACAAATATTTATTTCATTCTTTACAATTAATATTTAATTATTAATTATTATTAGATTAGTATATCTTATTATAAAGTCACTTATTTTACAACCGGGATGGCCAAGCTATATAATATATAGTCTGTCTCAAGATATAGTAACCTGTGGGAGCTTTCATTTGCACTATATCTTGAAACATACTATATATGTATAGTCCGTTTCAAGATATAGTCCGAATACAAGCTTCTACAGGTTTACTATATCTTGAAACGGACTATACATATATAGTATGTTTCAAGATATAGTGCAAATGACAGCTCCCACAGATTACTATATCTTGAGACAGACTATACCATATATTTTTCGTAGTCGATTACCTTCTCCTAAAGTGTTGGTATTGCTTTTGTTGACTCACTTCCTGCCGAAGGTAGAGGGTCAAAAGCTAAAGTACCACCACAGATCTGTACTTATAAATCAATATCAAAAAAGGTCCATATAATTTGCTTGTGGGAAAACGTTGAAGCATGATGTAGGATATGGAGTTACGCAGGTATTAATTTCGGGATGGCTGCCCTTCGATATACCAAAACGAATGAAATACATATATGCAAACTCTAACAATACAGTAAGATCAGCAAAAAATTTGTACTAAACTGGTAAAGGTTAAATTCCGAGCAACTGAAATGTTCGTGTGTTTGCCTTCAGATAATAAAAAAAAAGAAAAGACATTTGAAAAATATATGGCAATTAACCATACTAGGTCAGTTGCGGAAATCATAAAAAATAATGAAGTCTTTGTTTATTTTTTCTGATTTCTCCGTGCACATTAACTAAGGGATTTTAATCTTAGCGAAATTCGATTGATTCTGATAAAACATAAGCTGCAAAAGAGAACAATTCATGGAATTGTTCTCAATATTTTTAAACAAGAAAAAAATACCAAAATTTCAAATTTTGAAGTATATGGCTACCACTTCATAACATCGTCACAATTGAACTCAACAATCAATTGGTCACTCGAGTGTGACATACTGTATCAAAATTTTGTCGATAGTGAGTCAAGAGGGTTAACACATGCTAATTTAAAAGAAATACTGTAAACCCGACGATTTTCTAAAAGAACACTGACACACCTACATGCTTTGTTCTCTTTTATGTTCCTTTAAATTGTGTTTAATATAATAAATGAATTCTTTTGGAATTATAAACTGTATCTCATGTGATATTTTTGGAGTGTCCCAGGTTTAAAACTGCTTTATCAATGATTTTATTAAAACCATCAGTTTTTTCCTCTATTGTTCTGTGCAGATAATATTATTATTTCCCATGGAATTTTGTAAACCAATGATAACCTTGTCATTGCCTTCTGCTCCAGACTGGAATCAGATACGTTTAATACAACACTTATATTGGTGATGTGATGTATTTACGGTAGAGGCAGTATAGTTATATTTACAATAACTGCACATTCGATATAATTCGAAATTAATACTACTTAACACTGTGTTGAAACAATATAATACTAACTTATTTAATAATCCCTCCTACATTTTGTAGCCTTATCATCAGGGTATACATCTGTTAACTTTAGAGCATATTTATACACCATATCATATCACTGCCGACTCCTTGCAAATGTTAACCTATTTCAAACAAATTTTAGTGACATTTATGACTGCTGTTCAAGCAACCCAGACCAGCCAGTGTTTTTTATCCTTATTTAGAAAAATCCTGATCTACATATTCCTTGTCAATCATCGATTAATGGTATGCCGTAGGTATTACTGCATGTAAATCGTTGGTATTACTGCATGCAAATCGTTGGGATTAATTATTAGCATATGCTGAGATTTTGTTATTATCCATTGTAATGAAACTCTTTATTTGCAGTATCTACTCTTGTTTGAGAATTGACAAAAGAATATGAATGTATTCCGTAATAGTGATATACTATACAACTACGCATATGTACAATATTATTAACTACGACCGCAAGAAAGACATACTTATTTCTAAAATCTTATACGTAGTCATCAAATTTCTCTAAAAAACAGTAAATGTATAACACTACCAAAATAATAAGTAAAAATATTCTTCTAAAGGCAATAAATTTCAAAACAAAAAAATTAAAAAATGAAGGAAATTCTTGGAAAGCAAAATGTAAAAAATCAATAAATATAATTTATGGGGAAACAGGATAAGTACGATAAACTAAAAAAATAATTCTAAACAAAGGAAACTAAAATATGCTTCCAAAATAAACAGACTTCTTGAAACACGAAATTAAAATTTGTTATTTAATTAAATGTTGAAACAATCCACCTCTTTGCTCCTGACAGTATGCAAGTCTATGATAAAAATTATTTCGTACATTCGAAAACATTTCCGGGGTTATAGTATTTGCACAATCAACAATTTTCTGTTGTAGTTCCCCAATATTACGTGCTCGATTGTGTTGATGACTATACAGGGTTTCTTTACATACCCTCAAAAAAAGAAATCCAGGGGCGTTAGGTCGGGGGATCGAGGCGGCCAAGCAATTGTTCCTCCGGAACATATTAAACGTTCATGAAATGTTTCCCTTAAAAATATTTGAACCAGACGGGCAGCATGGGCAGGACAGTTATCCTGCTGAAACCAAATATCGTCAAAATTCACATCAAGGGCACGAACAGCAGGTATAATTTCATTTTGTAGCATTTGTAAATATTTAGCTGCTGTTAAGGTGCCGTGAATAAGAAAATGACCAATGATGTGATTCCCGAAAATGCCGGCCCACACGTTCAATTTTTGAGGATACTGAGTACGCAAAGGTAAATAGAGATGAGAGTTTTCTTTAGACCAATATCTTGTAGTCATTGGATTATGACGTCCATGTAAATAAAAAGATGATTCGTCCGTAAACAAAATATTTGCAATAAAATTGTTATCCGCCATGACTTTATCCATTACCTCTTCGCAAAATGCTACGCGTTTTGATTCATCGTGAGGAAATATTTCTTGACGTTTTTGAATTTTGAAGCTACGGTATCCTTGCCTACTCAAAATTTTTCTTACAGTTCTCGCGGGTATATTGACTTGTTCGGCAATTTGGCGCGATGATCATGGTTCATTATGTTCAACCGCGCTACATACTAAAATTTCCCTTTCTTCTCTTCCTTCATTCAATACGCGCATTATAGGTTCCCTATTTATACATTTTCGACAATTTTGCATACACCCAGTAGATTCAAACTTATGAAGAATACTCATTATTGTTCGTATTGTAGGCACAGGTCTATTTTGGAAACAAAAATAAATTGCCCTACTACCTTTTGAGCAGTACTACCAGAGTAGTACCACTTAATAATTTGTATTCTTTCCTCGTTTGTATAAACGATCATATTGAATAAAAACTAGAAAAACAAGCCAAAATCAAATAATATAAAATATAACTTTAACCAAATTAAATTCAATCATAAAAATAATAAATCTCAAGGAATTCTTATAATGTTAACTTAAGATACTTTTTTAAAAATATTACGTATGGGAATAATAGCTAAAAATGAAGATAACAACCCTTACAAATGTACACATGCCACTATATTGGAATCTTATGGTCGTAATGATCATATCGGCACCGGCTTGTCGTCTGACTTCCCCACTACTTTTGTCGCCCACATATGTACATATTGGCAACAACGTTCGTTTCAATACATGCATTTTAACTGGCATGCACGTTAAAAACAGGCCAAACCTATATATATATATATATATATGTGATATTAAATTTTTATTGACCTCATATAAGTAAATATATATTAATTTTTATTGGACGATTTTTAGGTCGTTATACTAGTTTTAAATAATTTTTAAAACTCGCTAATTTGCAGTGTTTGAAAATTATAATTTTATAATTTTATCACTGACTATTAAATTAATTAGGTAATTTTTTTTTTTTTTAAAATTACCGACACGGCTGGGATTCGAACCCAGGCATACCGATTACTAGCCGGTTGCTCTACCAACTGAGCTACCGTCGGTGTCTGAATTCGAATTTCTAAATCGTACTGATATATGTATATCAAGTAACAGATGGAAATGAGAATGTATATATTAAGCACTAAACGTCCATGTGCTGTATATATGTGATATTAAATTTTTATTGACCTCATATAAGTAAATATATATTAATTTTTATTGGACGATTTTTAGGTCGTTATACTAGTTTTAAATAATTTTTAAAACTCGCTAATTTGCAGTGTTTGAAAATTATAATTTTATAATTTTATCACTGACTATTAAATTAATTAGGTAATTTTTTTTTTAAATTAAATAAAATAATATAAAAAAAAAAAAAAAAAAAAAAAAATTACCTAATTAATTTAATAGTCAGTGATAAAATTATAAAATTATAATTTTCAAACACTGCAAATTAGCGAGTTTTAAAAATTATTTAAAACTAGTATAACGACCTAAAAATCGTCCAATAAAAATTAATATATATTTACTTATATGAGGTCAATAAAAATTTAATATCACATATATACAGCACATGGACGTTTAGTGCTTAATATATACATTCTCATTTCCATCTGTTACTTGATATACATATATCAGTACGATTTAGAAATTCGAATTCAGACACCGACGGTAGCTCAGTTGGTAGAGCAACCGGCTAGTAATCGGTATGCCTGGGTTCGAATCCCAGCCGTGTCGGTAATTTTTAAAAAAAAAAAATTACCTAATTAATTTAATAGTCAGTGATAAAATTATAAAATTATAATTTTCAAACACTGCAAATTAGCGAGTTTTAAAAATTATTTAAAACTAGTATAACGACCTAAAAATCGTCCAATAAAAATTAATATATATTTACTTATATGAGGTCAATAAAAATTTAATATCACATATATACAGCACATGGACGTTTAGTGCTTAATATATACATTCTCATTTCCATCTGTTACTTGATATACATATATCAGTACGATTTAGAAATTCGAATTCAGACACCGACGGTAGCTCAGTTGGTAGAGCAACCGGCTAGTAATCGGTATGCCTGGGTTCGAATCCCAGCCGTGTCGGTAATTTTAAAAAAAAAAAAAATTACCTAATTAATTTAATAGTCAGTGATAAAATTATAAAATTATAATTTTCAAACACTGCAAATTAGCGAGTTTTAAAAATTATTTAAAACTAGTATAACGACCTAAAAATCGTCCAATAAAAATTAATATATATTTACATATATATATATATGTATTGAAAATTTGAAAATCTTCTTGGTAGTAGTGGCATAAAATGAATTAAAAGTAATAACAATATGACAACTGGTTGTCAATTAGAAAACAATGACAAATATAAAATGTAAATCAAAATGTATAAATGAAAATGTAATCAATAAGCATAGGACAGTCGAGATTATTTCTATAATCACATTAAAAGGCTTGGGGTCTACCACAAACTGTTCAGTCAATCCAAATATACAAATAACAACGACGCAACTATGTAAAGAAAAATTAAGAGTAGAACTGTTGATAATATAACAATATAGAATGTAAAATAGTCAAGCCTTTTAATGTGATTATAGAAATAATCTCGACTGTCCTATGCTTATTGATTACATTTTCATTTATACATTTTGATTTACATTTTATATTTGTCATTGTTTTCTAATTGACAACCAGTTGTCATATTGTTATTACTTTTAATTCATTTTATGCCACTACTACCAAGAAGATTTTCAATTTTTCAATACATTTGTATAATTGGCAAAGAATTGTAATATATTTTATTAACTGCCTGGTTGAAATAAGGCATTACACAGTATTAGGTATTTTCACAGTTGTTTTACACTTGGACATTTTGGATTGACATTTTAAGGTAATACTATATTTTTTATTCACATATTAATGCTTTAACATACACTTTCTTTGTTATGCTGCACTGACGAAACCAAACTAGGTAGAAACATATATGTCTGTAGCTACAAATACATCTTAACACATACATAGTTGCATCGTTAATTGTTTGTGTATTTCAATCAGAATTGTACATGTTTAGGTGAACCTAGGCCATGTTGATAGAATTACATGAGTAATTATGGATTGTCCTATGCTTAATTGCTTTCATTTACATTATACTTGACTATTTTACATTCTATATTGTTATATTATCAACAGTTCTACTCTTAATTTTTCTTTACATAGTTGCGTCGTTGTTATTTGTATATTTGGATTGACTGAACAGTTTGTGGTAGACCCCAAGCCTTTTAATGTGATTATAGAAATAATCTCGACTGTCCTATGCTTATTGATTACATTTTCATTTATACATTTTGATTTACATTTTATATTTGTCATTGTTTTCTAATTGACAACCAGTTGTCATATTGTTATTACTTTTAATTCATTTTATGCCACTACTACCAAGAAGATTTTCAATTTTTCAATACATTTGTATAATTGGCAAAGAATTGTAATATATTTTATATATATATATATATATATATAGATTTTTACTGTTTATAAAACAGAATTTGGGTTTTCAGAATTTATTTTGAAAATAAAACGCAATTTTTCCTTATGACGTTTCGGGCCTTTATTATTTGGTCCTTCATCAGACCTATTAACAACCAAATTAGTAATATTAATCACTGTAAAATATAGTGGTAACATTTAAAAAAGAGAAACATTCATTGTGTTTACATACAATTTAAAATAACACTGAACAGTTTATTCAAGTGAAGAAGAGAAAAAATTTTCATTTTAAAAACAAAACAAAAAAAAAAAAAACTTACATTTAGAAACTTATTGTTGAAGACACCATTTGGTTAATACTATAAAAAACAAACAATTTCATCTAAGGAAAGTCAAAACGATTACATTTTAAAAATTTTTCATCAAATGAAACATTCAATTTCTGTCTGTGCCGTGCAAGATATAGGCACTCTTTAATATGTATTTAAATAATTCAGGAACATTATATTATTTTTGTGAATGAAAAAACTCGAGAGGCTAGATACAAGCAAATACGCTTTATACAAAAAGAAAACCTTACTTTGTGAGACAAACGATCACGATGGCCGATATACAGGTCTGTCCAAACGAATCTTAAGAATAAAAACATATTATTTTATAGTTGTATATTGTCAATTTAGTGTGGGGGATTAATTTTAATGTACCCAATTAACCCGCTGTACACGCTACTGCAAATGCGGGACTGCTCCTTGGTATTTAGGTTATTGGAAAATAGTTTGATGGCTACGGCTTCCAGGAAAGTTCGTTTGTTGTAATTATTTTCTTTAAATACTGCTGTTACCCCATTGAAGTTAACACTGTGTTTTCAATGGGGTAACAAATTTTTTCTCACATTGTATTTCTATTTGTTCCTATATTTTTTAATGCACAAGTTTAATTTATTTATTTATAGTGTTTTTATGGTTATACTGTTGCGCTAATTAATTATTATTAATAAATGTTAATATGATTAAAAAAAGGAAACGGTTAGCAATAACATTATTCCAATTTTATATTAATTACTTTACAAAATGCAATGTTTTTTTATATATATGTAACAGTAATATCCCATTATCATTTACCTGCCTATTACAAAAATTAATGTTAATATTATCGCTTTCTATTTTATTTAATTTAGCGTATGCACTTACCTTTTCCTTGTATTTTCTATTTCATGCGTTCTCCTTAGGTAAACAGTATCTACTACACTAATTAAAAATTCTTTTATTAATGCTACCTTCTCATAAGTTTAAGGTCTGGCAGTCAAGCATGGGAAAACTACAACGTAACCCAAGGACAAAATAAGCCGCCGGTAAACGTAACGTTTTTCTCATCTGTTGCACATATTATAATATCATATTACACTTACCACCTAACTATGCGTTTCATATTGAATGAACTCTTAATTAAACAAATATGTTTTCGTTAGTATCGTACACAATAGTATATAAAACTCAATTCTTCTTGAGTAACTTTTTGATATTAGTGGCTGCAGTTTAATTATAATTTCTACAAGGAAGTTCTATGTAATATGCTTACGAGGGGAAAATTACACCCCTTTTCTAGAGAAGTATTAATTTACAAACTCAATGTAATTTTTTAAAAAAAAATTTTTCATGTATTTATACAGTGTGGTAATGAAGTAACGGCTAAATTCGTTAAGTTCTTTAATTTTAATTTTTTGGAAAAAATTTCGAAGAGCTATTTTAAATAGGGTATATTTCAGTTTCAGTTTCTTACGTCATTTGTTGTTCATATTATGACGTCGTTATTTTTTTTAATGACAACTAACATTTTTCGTCATTGATGTCAGTAGTACTTTACTTTTATATCAACATTATAACCTTTTAATATGTAACACCTAAAGCAAATGCAAAAAATGTTTTAAAATTCGCATAGAAGTAATTATTTATTAAATTACCATACTGATTATAGTTGCAGGTGTATAAACGAAAAACATAATTGCGTCTGTTAGAATTAAACAATTTTTAAATCTCTCGGTGCTATTTGCTTTTTCTGAATTAGGATAGAGCTTTAGTAAACCATTTTATTAATCTAAATGGTACAATGGAGACAGAAACAGATAATTGAAGAATAAATGCTGGTTAAGGTGAGAGAATTACAACATAATAACAAGCATGTCAACTTTTTAGAGAATAGTACAAGGATAAGTTAATTAAAGTTGAAAATTAATTTGGGAAACATGGCATTGTAAGGACTCTTACTCTGGAAAATAAAGATGCGTAATATGTTAGTCGAAACTGAAATCAATCAGCATGCGACTAGTAGAATCACTGGTTACAACTATCATATAAACCACTCTTCTTTACAGTTCTTAAACTTTTGAAAACCCAAAAATTGTATACAAGTAAGCAACAATTGGCTCGAAAGTGGCAGAAAATTTCTTTGATCATAGTTAAGAATTCTGTGAATAAATGATTTAAGTTTGCCTACCCGTTCTATTGCTTTAAGGGCTGTTTTATATTTTGTAAAGCAGAGTTCTTTTAAATGGAACGGTCAATTCAAAGGACCCTGACGTACAAAATAACAGTATTTAATTAGAGTTTACAGCATGATTGTGCTTCGCAACATTATGCTATTTAATATGCTTCGCTTCTTGGACCAAGTTATTTAAAAAAGATGGATACTGAGAAAAGCTACCGTGGAAGGGTTGGCTGGGTCATCTGATATAACATTACTACACTTCTTTCTATTGGGATTAAATACGAAGATCATTTGACGACAGGCAAAATTTAGAATGAAGGTCCTTAAATTACGGCAATGATAGTTTTATTTCAACATACATAGACTTAGACCAGCGGTACTGGAATGCCCTTATACCAGTTATTATCAGCATCAAGGTTGTCATAATACTTCTCTAATTCTACAATAACTTCCTCGTCTTTCTTGAAGTTACTTTTGGAGAGAAAGAGCTTTGGTGTTGGAAATAAATAGAAGTCTGAAGGAGTTAGATTTGGTGAATCAGGTAGTTGAGTCAAAAACTGAAATTATAATTTATCGAGTTTTTCTCGACCAAAGCGACTAATGTGTTATCAATCTAATGAAACGTCTAGGTTTTCTTTCGCGAAAGACTGCTACAATACCTCCACTGCTTAGATTGCTTTTTCGATTCTGTCACAGTAAAATGGTCAAGTTCGAAAATCACACTTGATTATGTTTATAATCTTCATTCAGTAAAGGTGGCATCCATCAGAGAGTTATGACATACTTAATTCAATATGCAAAATGAACTGTACACATTTAGTTGACATGACTAGAGTCTTGGCAATCGCTTTCACTTTCACTCTTTGGCCAAATAATACAGCAACATACATTTTTCAAACGTTTCTGAAATGATAACAAGTTCTGATAGTCCAAAACGCCCATAATTGTCGAGATTCGTGTTTTCATGGTTGGTACAACCAGCCCATGGTAAATCGTTCTCTTCGAAAAAGAACAATTCATCTTATTAAAATATATTTACTGAGTTGCATAGCGATTTTATCCATTTTACAACTTTCAATAAGCAGGTGTTCCTTATACAATTGTGTCTGTCAAACTGAACTTCATACACTGATAACAAAATCATCTTCGTGAGTGTATAAACGTCGACCTAATTATTTAGATCTCATATAAAGAATTCATAATGAGATTAGCTTAATCATTTGCAACCATTACAAATGAGAGAAATGATATTATAATCACCTTGGTACTTGGGCTCAAATGGTACAGGGTGGCTATTTTCATACGTTTATTTTTGCCAATTTAATATTTTAACATATTAACAATATTATATTGATGAAAATAACATGAAAGGTGTGCTGAAATGACAGTAGAAGCTGGCAATATTCACTTTAGTTAAAATATAACCATTCCAGAGCTTCTCCAGAAAAGTAGGTTTGTATTTGTTACTTTTACAACAGTTTACATCCAGATCTAGTATCTGCTATCCACTATATCCTATAAGATAGTATTCTGGTTAATTACTATATTATTATTTCTAAGCCAAAACTGGACGTTCCTACTTTTTAGGTTCGAACCGCATGACAGGCATATGGAATCTTATCTAACGGAGAGAGAATTTAACAGTTTCTTTAATTTTGTGATTTGAGGATTTAGAAAACAACTTCATGAATTATTTTAAATGATCACAATAATTATATGAAATGGGTTCAGTAGTCTAACAAACTTAATTAACATTACATGAATTACACGAGGAAAGAATAGAGAACTTTGGTGAAGAGTAATATTAACCGATGAATACACTAAGCAAAGTTCAAACTCAACTTAAAAAAATCTGGATAATTTAAAATTTATTTAAATTTTGATAATAACGAATACGAATTAAAGTAATTGTAATATTGTTATATATAGAAAGTTAATTTATAAATCGCCTGTTTAAGACTTTTATCTCATAGCGCAATAATAAAGAATGAGGTGTGCGCATTACACAATTTTTTTATACATATTGCCGGATCTTCATATTTTAAGAATTATAACATTTATTAAATAGTTAAGTTAGATTAAGAACATTAATTTTTCGTTTAAAATGAAAAATACTAATATAATAAGCATAGGTTAAAGTATTACAGCAAGTAAAAATGGGTTGCCCAACCTTTAAGGCGCAATGTCATTGAGAAAAAGTATATATAAAAATTATGATAAAACCAAATTTAAATGTATAAAATGTAATCTCAGACATGTACAATAATCTCAATTCATGAGAGAGTTTTATATTTAAATGTGTAATAAATACCTGATTCTTATATCTTAAAACATTAAAAGGATATATACGGAAAAGTACTCTTTATTCGAGACAACACATTGATAAGTTTTATGTGTTAATGAATGCAGAAATCAAAAAATACATTTAAGAAGTTTTGTATGCATAAACACAAGGGCTTCAAAGATAGCAGATCATGTACAGTTTTTAAAAACCTGCAAAGAAGAAATAACATAAACATAATTGTTTGTAGTTGTCTGCAAATCGTCATACTAGAAGCAGAGAAAAACTGGATAGAATTTGAAAATAATGCGGTGGATGCGAGTACTGTTTGTAATACAGTTTTCATGAAGAAAATTCCAGTTGTACAAAACGTGTTCCCGATTGTATCCAACAAAGGTATCTACAAAAAGAAGATAAGAATAACTTTAATCAATGGGAAAAGGAAATATATATATAACAATGAAAGAGGCAATACATTCGTATACAAGTATAATGAAGGATGGTATTAAGAGAAAAGAAGAACATACCCACAGAAGGCGAAGAATAGCAGGTGTGCGTGAATTTTCAATAGACAATTTTAAGTAACGACATTTGTAGATACATTAACTGTCAAATGTGGAATATGTGTATGTGATTGAGAAAACTTAAGGGAAGCAAAAATGAACCAGACGATACCAACATAAATGTTAGTTGAAGAAACGTGGCGCTGTGAATAAGTAGCTATCTTTTGTTTTAAATTATATAAGGCCGCGAAAATGAATGGAGAGGGAGATAAATCCTGTCTTTTGAACTTGTTAGAAGTACACATTTTTGAGATCTTTTGCAATAGTAAAAATAATAAGAGTAGGGGTTTTATACACTACTACAAATTCATTATCAGTTTTCCATTTTCTAATTTTTCTATTTGCTTATGCATATATAGATATGTGTATATGTATTTCTCTGTTTCTCCGTACTTTTTTTGTTGTTGTTATTAATTATTATTGTAAATTGTCCTCCAATTGGTCTTGGCTGTTGGACAATAAATGATATTAATATTATTATGGTGTAAATAATTTCAAAACAATTTAAATGACTATAATTCAACTCCTTACAGAGAAAAGGTATTCTTAGATAAAAATATTTTAAAGCAATATTTGTATGACATGTAGTATCAAGAATAAGTTAAGTTTAAGATTTAAAATTGCAAAAGTAATTGGAATTCCGTATTTAAATTAAAAAGTAATACGTATTTAAAAAAAAAATTGAAAATATAAGCTTTATTTAAACTGTATTATACAGCCCTTTCTAATTTAATTGGTTAAAATACATAGCTAATGTATATTAAAGAATGTGTATATAAAACGGACGGTATTCATTTATATTAAAATTGACTTATTTTTTCTATTCTTCTTATGTTCTTCACAGCTAAAAAATTCATACTTTATTTGTTTTGATCCTATATACTTTTCTATTCAATTTTGTTCGTTTCGGTACTTATTGATTAGAACTGAAACTTACATCCAAATTTATGTAAAAGGTTCAATAAGGTGCCACTACATAAATAACCTGCTAGTTTAGAGTTTCCGATACATAGAGTCCATCAGCTTTCTAATCTTATGTCTTGGCCATTTAGGTATTACAGGTCTAAATTCTAACTTATTTCTATTTTATGATGTAAATCTCCCATGACAAAAATTAATGTAAAGCGCGTTTTACCATAACTTCCAGCTCCGATTCAATAAAATCATGTAAGATAGAAGTAATTCCGTAGAGAACTCACTTCAAAGTCTCTCAGAATTAAACAAATCCGAAAGTCATATATTATAAGCTTACACAATCGATGACATCTGAAATCCATTGGTTATCCCACTTGAATAATATATCATGCGCTATAACATATAAAATGAGCACATGGGGTAGACAAAGAGGTCCCTATCCCGGACTGGAACTGCTAGTTAGAGTGACACAGGTATCTTGCGTAATCCATTCAAGCAAATAAACTGAATATATCTTGAAATATGACTTCTGTGATAGTGCACCCTGCCGTGTATTATAGCCACTGACCACATTCTACCAAAACAGTTCCAATTTCTGTAAATGCACTGTCTATGCTTTCTTACGTCACCTGTGCATTGAGTTGATTTTGCCGATGTTCGACTGCATTTATACACGGAAGCAGTATCAATTGTATTTCTCGAATTCTCAAATGACACCTTATGAATTTCAATGTGTGAAAAGAAAATCGACGTTTAAAGAAAATATTTCTAAAGGTCGAAGATATTTTGTATCGTCGGATATAGTGATAGATTGCTCCTTCTTGATAGATTTGTTTGGAAATGAATTCAAGTAAAATTATACTTTATTTCAACATACAGTTTATATATATTATGATTTTTTACATTCGATTTGCCATTGTAGTTTTTAGTGTATGTATTTATGTTCTGATGTTGGCTATTAGGTTCAAATTTTATATATCACAAGCAACATTTCAGAGCCAATTCGTTAATTATCATTTAGTTTTATTGTTTGATTATTATGTTCTCATATTTTCCTAGTTTTATATTCTTAATTTGTTAGCTTTTATATAAAATATGTTTTTTATCATGAACTATTTTTAATTGTTTAGATAAATCTTAAAATTATTCCCTTTATTTCTAAAGCATTGTAGTTTGGATTAAATTTATGAGATTTATCCTGATAGAGCTGTCTCAAACGAAGTGTGTATGCAGCATATAAACATTAATCTACTTCAAAATTTACCTTGGTAACAGCGAATCTAATGGTTGACCAACAGTAATATGGAAGATGTTTGAATAATACTAAGTTAATTGAGACCATTACAAACAAACCAACTTAAAACTTATCTCTGTAAGCAAGTAAATTATTGTAATTTACCATGTTATACAAAAGTTGTTGGAAATTAAGTTTTAAAGACATTTCCACTTCTAATAAATCTGTACTAAAAGCATAATTGGTGAAATATTTGTAAGAAACTGATATTTGATAATAATATTTGATAGAAGTGCTACTTGCAGTTCATATGTCTGTTTATAAAAATTGTTAGAAATCTAGCACTAATACTTTTGAATTTGTAATAAAATAAACTTGTATAAAATGCATAATTTTCAAAATATTTGGAAAAACCTGCTATTAAATAAGAGTAAAAGAATTTTGTTTTTTTATACGTATATTATTCAAAATTGCGCTTTAAATACCTTTTTCTACTCACGTATTTAAAATGCTATTTATCGGATATGTTTCCATGAAGTGCGAAAATAATTAGAGCTAGATTTAGAACAATATTTGTTTAAAAAAAAATTTAAAATTCGGATCGGAAGTAATAATTCTACCCTTATCAAATAGTAGATTTCTGCAAAATTTAGCAAATTTTCCATTCAATACAAATTTATGAACCCAGAAGTATTTGGAGTTCGAGTTCAAAGAATTTTTATATATAAAAAATTCAAAATTCGGACCGATAGTTCTACTTTAACCCTTACCGAATAGCAGTTTTTTGCAACTATTTTTTATCAGTAAATTAATCATAATTCCTAATGTGAAGTATCTAAGTCTGCTCGATTTATCTAACACTTCAATAAATAGTACAAGTAAATTAGTAATTCAGATTTACTGGAAACGTATTTAGTAATAAATCAGTTTATTTGAGACACCGGTGGTGAAATTAAAGGAATCACACAGTAACTGTCATCAACCCTTGAAAAATTATCCATGGTAGTAAATTCAAACGTACATTAGACCTTAAAAATCACTTTGTACATATGTGCTTGTATAAAAAAAACAACAGAGCATTCTTACATATTTTGAAATAGTTGTTATAAATCTGTTTTTGAATTGAGTGGGATATCTTTCATACTTGGAATTTTTGTAGAAATCAACACAAAGTATTTACGATAGTATGCGTATCCGTTGTATCTATTCCTTGTATCCGAATTCCAATATCATATGCTGACATAATTTGGGGATTAATGCAGTGAGTACACTAACACAAATCAAATAATATTAACGGGAAATTAGTCGATACCTGTGGATTTACATATAAAGGTTTCTTTTACGACTGAGAAACTTGGCGACGTGTAATGTAATTTGACACCAAAACGTAAGAATAAAATGAATATCGTTTCATAAAATTAATACTGTTTTGTTTCCAATAAATCACACCTTGTCTAAATATTTTATCGAATGGTAGATCATGTTTCGATAACGTATTGCTTCATTTTCTAATCCTGGTATAAACTAAGGAAACATTCCATTTTGTCTAATTAATTTTTGAAGAAAACAGTACGAACATAATTATCAAATTGATATAAATTATAAACTTGATCGCCTCTAGATTTTTTATTTTAGGCTTATGTTACAGATGTGCTTAAAATAATGAATCTTTTAATTTAATTGTAAATAGAGTTTAGTTTCTTCTAACATACGTTAAGTAAAGATCGAGGAAAAACTGAGGTGAGGTTGTTCGTGTTACTAGATAATGACCATGACTTGAAAGTCAATCTTGCAATTAGGATTCGAATTGAGTGATTAAATAATTTTTTTAATTTACAAGTTTTCAATTATTTGACATAGCGAAATTGTTTTCGAATATACTGAATTATGGTGTTAGCTAAATAACTATTGATTTTTTTTTAATTCGAGCTAACAATTTATTAATTAGCTCCAGAAAAACAATAATCTAATTCTAATATAAAAGATCACATGTATAAATTGCATGTAAGGATTCTACCTACCAAAGCTTACTTTATTATTATTTATATAAGTGCACAATTTTGTCTATCGATATACAGGGTGCTTAAAAAAGATGCGGCAATATTAAAGGGGTTGCTTGTCCAGGTCATTTTATACAAAAAAGTTTATAATAAACAAGGTCCGCAAACGCTTCGTTACCGATCTACAGCGTGTTGAAGTTTAATTAAAAGAAACAGTAAAAATTAGATTTCTCCAAGACGGCATTAAAGATCATAATGAAATTTTAGGCGTGTTATTTTTCAAGAAAAAAATAGGACGCCGCTGATTTCTCTAAAAATAAAAATATGTTTCTATTCTTTGTTTAATTGTGAAGAAAAAAGCTCTCTTAACCTTCTATCATACGACGTACCGTTTTTTAGTAAAAAAAAACACATTTTGGTGCATGTACATTAATTACAGAAATTTTTTACTGCAATTTTTTACTACTCCATTGGAAAACGTAGAAGACTTAAAAATCGAATCATTGCTGGGTGCAACTCAATTGAAACCGATACTGTTGTTTTTGAGAGAGTTCGCCAGTCGATGAGGAGAAGATTGGATTCTTGCATCCGAGCTCGAGGTGGTCACTTTGCACAGTTATTGTAATTTTTGCTTACTAAAATTGTTGGTATGGTAAAATATTTGTTTTTGCCCTTAAATAAAACCCTTGTTATTAAAAAAAAAATTTCTGTAATAAATGTACATGCACTAAAATGTGTTTTTTTTTACTAAAAAACGGTACGTCGTACGATAGAAAGTTAAGAGAGCTTTTTTCTTCACAATTAAACAAAGAATAGAAACATATTCTTATTTTTAGAGAAATCAGGGGCCTCCTATTTTTTTCTTGAAAAATAACACGCCTAAAATTTCATTATGATCTTTAATGCCGTCTTGGAGAAATCTAATTTTTACTGTTTCTTTTAATTAAACTTCAACACGCTGTAGATCGGTAACGAAGCGTTTGCGGACCTTGTTTATTATAAACTTTTTTGTATAAAATGACCTGGACAATCAACCCCTTTAATATTGCCGCATCTTTTTTAAACACCCTGTATAGGAGTGGTTTCACATATATCCTTCTATAAAGCTTCTACATTGTTTCAAAAACTATTTTATTATTTTTTTTCCATTTGCATGCACTTTTGTCACATAAAACGACAGTCACTTCATACTGAAGTGTTTCACTGATACAGGCAGCCATTAAAGTGTAATAACAGACAAGGCAAATATATTTTCCTGAAAATTAACGAGAACAAGTTATTTATAAGAAACAGAAATAGATCAATAAAATGGTGGGTAAATCATTGGCCTTCGTTATTATTGATTACGTCCAAGCATATCAAAAGGTGAGCGACATTCTTATTAAATAAGAACAATTAAAATTTATTATTACTTTGACCATAAATGTATGGCATACATGTGTCTTCATTTCCATGCAAATTTGCTACCCCAAATATAACCTAAAATTTCAAATTGTTATACTCTTTTTTATACGTCTACATGCATAATAACTGCATCTAAATGTCTTAAAAAAGTTTGTTATATTTTTTATGTGAACATTTAAAATTATATTTCCTTCCTAACAAATATATGTCTTTTCTAGTTTACACAAAACTTTATTTTTCTTTTTACTCTCTCTAATTCGAACAAATTGAAATGCACAATGACAATTCGATTTGGAAACATTTGACTGAACATGTATACATAAATATACCTAAATAAAAGAAATCAAAAGGAAAAACCAAATTTGGATACCAAAAATACAGTCATTTCCTCTAGGTAAATACATGTAAATTTTGTATCTTTGTTTATAATTGTCTTTTTAAAAGAATAAAAATACACTGTCTTAGTAAATACATATTACCTAAGCTGTATGCTTCCACGATTGTAGTCTTGTACTTCTTAATTTCTGAGTGAAGACGACAGACTTCTCTATTTCTGGATATATTTCGGCCACTACTCTAAGATATATCTTAATCATTGCCTCTACGATTACTTGAAGCAAACTGTGTTTGTTGGTGTGTATATTATAGTCCAGTTGTCTGTCGATGAAATTTTTTGCTGCATTGAATTTTCCTGGAAATATTTCTGGTGATCGGTTTCTAGTCATACTTAGCTAACGGGGTCCAGCTCGGAAACACAAGCCTTGACCAATTGCTTCGTCCCGCTGATATACGTACATACTGCTATACGAACTTTGACCCGATACACCCCAGAAGAGTCAAGAACTTGCATGTTTTTAATCTAGAAAGAAAATGGGATTGTTTGGAATGGTGTTTGAAGTGGTTTTGACGTTTCTTTGTTAAAGACTTAATTAATATTGTCAGTTTTGCCATGGATATAGAGTAAGCGAGCATGTTGAGGTTGGTGTGCTTGGGTTAGTGTTGTTTTAGTATTTAGAGTTAAATAGAAATAAATAGACTTTTCTATATATTCTTTTAGATTTAAGTTTTGTTGAGCAAAAAAATTCCTAGGGCAGTGTATTGCGTTCTCACAGAGTTACGGTTAACAGAAACTAAGAACTTCATAATTTTATTCTATTAATTTTTAGTAAAATGGATTTTTAAAAATTAGGAAGTGTCATAAAAAATCTCACTTTTTAATTAATATTTATATAAATTAATAACTAGTTGGAATTATACTGTAAGGTATTCCTAACCACACCTCACCTCACGAATTTATGCTAGCTAGGTAATATTGATAGTGATACATGCTCTAATGACATATATGCGTATACGTCCTAATTGTGTTTGTTTATCAATTATCTAGTTTAGAGCAACCAAATTCACAAGAATATATGGAAGTTTTCTATATGTGATAGGGAAAGTAACATTCTAATTTATAAAACTGACTACAGTTCATTCAGTGATAATATACATAAAAATTAAAATATTGAGAATATCAAATGAATAATCCCACGAGATTTAATTACGAGCCAAATAAGTTGCAAACAGTGCGTGCAACATATATTGAAATTCCAATATTAAGAATATTATATAAATACATATTCATGAATACTAAATGGATGGCCCCTGGTTCAATTCTGAAATGCATACCCAGTTGATATGGTTACTGAATATTAATAAGAAAAAAATGAAGTGTGGGCACCACACGACCTTCCTATACGTATGTAGTTAGATTTCATGTTATTATAGTTGATAAGAATTAAGTTTCAATATTTTTAAATTCTGTGAGTAAAAGTGTTACATTAAGTTATAATTTTTAAATTGCTTTTATACAAAAATATCTCCATATCCAACTCTAAATACTCATACTATTTTAATAAATGTGTATGGAAAGCATAATTTGCAATTTGCAAGATATTTGCCAAAAACTGTTTTTCGATAAGAGTAAAAGTGTTACTTCCGGTGTGAATTTTCTGTACTCTTCATAAGTCTTTGTTGAACGCATAATTTGCGAAATATTTGAAAAAAACTGCTAGCAGGTAATTGTGAAAGTGCTACTTCCGGTTCGAATTTTGACATTTTTGGTATAAAACAAATATTCAAAATTAAGCTACAAATTCGATCATTCCTTTATGTCTGTCTAAAAGGCATAACTTTTGAGATATTAGCAGGAAACTATTTTTCGATAAGAGTAAAAGCCCTGCTTCAGGGAGGAATTTCGAAAAACTCTTTTTTGCAATTAGTACCGTAATCATACCATTTATTTCACTAGTGCTGTAATAGGGTCTATTACAGCACTAATTGCGTAATAGAAATGGAACATTTAAACAGATTTATTTTAAGTTGGTCACATTGCAACAGAAATGGAGATGTCAATATGACATTTTGTAAGCAAGTTTGAGGTTTTTATATTGAAATTCATTGTAAGATTTGATATTTTTAATTAATCTTTGAAATAGTACAACTATTATAAACATTTATATTAACGTTTGAATTATCTTTCGAAGTGATAGTGATACCGTGTGCAGTAGAAACATTCTGTTGAAAATTATCAAAAATGTGTCAATTTTAAATTAACTTGTCAATTCAAATCTTGTGCCAAACCAAGGTGACAACCGCCACAAAATTTCCCTTGATTATCAATTTTTTCTCGTTTTGCTTTTACAAAAAGAGAAATTTTAACACTAATTGCAAAAAATAGCATAAAAGACACGTTTCATTTGACATTAAAGCACTCATTCAGTTAAGAAACTCGTGGCTACGCCACTCGCTTCTTAAACTCTGAATTCGTACTTTGAAACGTCAAAATAAAACTTGTCCTTTAATATACTATTATCAAATGTTTTTCAAAATTATTTTTTAGTACATTTATATTCTTCAAAAATTTGTTTTAACTTCGTAGTAGTAAATTAGTACTTTCGCTTTGCCAATTTTTTTTATTTCATAAAATCACTTTATTATTATACGAGTACTAAGAATAATCTAGTTACATTATTCTCATGAGAATATTTTCTAGTAATTTGTTTTTGTTAGTTGACAACTTATTTTCTAGTTTTGACATCTGTCACCAGCTTTATTATAAATCGAAAGAAATAAACCATAATCGATTTGGTACAGTATCGGTGGAAGATATAAACATACAAATTAAACAAATGTGTGCAAAAATGCCGTGGTTAGTAATAATTCGATATGGAAACAATTCCAATAATTTTGCGACGAAAGGGGTTACAAACTAGAAGGAAATACATCAGTTAAGGAACTGGCAAAGATTTTGAAAGACTGGGGCGTTAATACAAATATGTACAACGGAGAAGATTATAAAGAAGCCGTTATTGAAACAATGTGGAATAAAACCGCCAAATTAATGTTGGAGTTGTACTACAACAACTCTAATACAAAATGCAAAATATTGCAAAAGGAACTAAAAAAGGAAGCGTGGGGGAGAAGGTTGTCAATGTTTACTGCATTATTTTGCAGAAGAAACAGGCAATGCTGGTTTGGCCACTGGAAGAGTTGCGTATAATCCGATTTTCTCTAAAATAGCGCAAGGTGGGCCCAAAAGTTGACCAATGTAAATGATTAATACTAAATAGGTACTGAAAAGTCTGATATTTGTTGTTGTTTGGCAGCTACTGTGGTCTGAGAGAGAGAGGGAGAGAGAGATAGAGAGAGAGAGAGAGAAGGAGGGAGAGAGAGGGGGAGAGAGAGAGAGAGAGAGAAGGAGGGAGAGAGAGGGGGAGAGAGAGAGAGAGAGTGAGAGTTTGCAAAATCATTTTTTCGGTATCAGAGGACTCTAAAACGTGGACATCTGCAAAAGCATCAAGGTCGAAAATTTTCGTCATCACAATACTTCCCTGTACTACGTAAGTAATAGGATTTACATTAAAATGATATTTAGTTTTGTATTTGAAATAGTACGATAGATAAGCAGCGAGAGGGATAACATAGAGATTAATTTTACGCTGAGACACATTTTTCTCATATCTAGCACCTTATCGTCTACACAACAATTATACTCATTTATTGTAACTTTCTATGCTAAATATTAAACAATTTATTATATTTTTAATTAAAACTGCTTATTATAGTAATCAATTAATATACCAATATTGTAATTATTTACATTAGTGTGTAGGTACGATGCATTAATGGAATTTACTTTGATTACAGGAGCTGAATACAGGTTTATTATGAGGTAGGCTTGCTCAAAGGACTTTAAGCAATAAACGGCGGAATATTGAAGTATGTACATGCGCGGGTTTTTAATAAATTGATTTACTAGCAAGATCTGATTGATTTCTTATCGACCATTGATTTTAATCTTGTAATTAATAAATTACTCATGTGAGCATTTAAATTTGACGTTGAAAATAAAACGACTTGGATCGCTTCAACCCGGTGGTCGTTTAAAACCTTTCTGTAGCTTGCGAAAAAAAAAACAAAGTAAAGTTTATGAATTGTAACAAAATTGTTATTATTTTTTTTTTTTTTTTGCCGTGAGACATCCGGAAAACATGGCTGCATATCTATGTATATCCACGACGAATACATATAAATATGGAACATATTTAACAGCAATAACAAGCGGTCAGTTTTAGTATCGGTCAGGATTTTTTTATACACATACTTAAACTGAACGCATTTTCAAAGTATAATTAACAGTAATAATCTTAGCGCAATATACATAAGCATATTTTTTAGTTTTAATTTATTTGTCTTTGATGGTTAATAAATTATGCTTAGTAATTTCGTGTCCACATTTGAGAGGCACGCTACAAATGCATTAAAAAGGCACACGCATTTCTTCGGCTAAATGAAGTCATTTAGTAAATTTTACTCATTAAGTGTTTTCTTTTTGTCTTTAGTAATTTAATGTGTCGAAGGCCTCGAACATTTTAATGTTTTGCATAAGTGATTCAGGGACATAGTAAAGGCTAAATTGTTGGAACTATCAAGGATACCGCCGCATATAAAGTCATGTTCAATATTAATTATGACTTCGTATTCAATGTCAAACTATGCGATGTCTGAAGACTCAATTATGGAAAGAATTACAATCGAACATTTATTCTTAATCAATTAGGTAATTATGGTTTGTGTGAATGCAGTAACATCGACACGACTACCTCATCTGCATTTACGAGCACGTATAATAAAAATCTTGTATTCATAGATTTTCTTTCAGGAACCTGATAATAGTTTATGTAATGCAATACGCCAGTGCAATTAGAAAATTGTTAGTTACAAATATATTTACATCAAATTTAATATAGACATTTTTCAATAAATTCGAATGGTATATTCAAATATTAAATAATAAGAAATATGTAGGATTTAAAAATTTATTACTACAATATTGTTTTACCACAATGTTGCTTCGTCGGCACGAGAAATAACCAAGCTTTCGTTATTGGACCAGCTAGAAAAATACTTCGTAAATTCATCTTTTCAGGTTCAGGATATATACACTCGATCTAAAACAGCAATATTTCTTTAGTTATAAGGAGTATATATGTATATTCAGTAATAATATCACAAGAGCATAGAAAATAATCGATTATATTCCCGAGTCACGAGACGTATTCTGCGAAACACCACGAGAGCGTAGCTCGAGTGGTGTTTTAAGGATATAGGTCGAGTGAAGAGGTTATATAATGGATTATTTTCGTTTGCTCGAGTGGTATTCGTTACGATTATATAAAGAATTAACTAACGAAATTTTTTTATTGGTTGAAATTAAAAGTACAATTATTATAATAAATATTTGTTGTATTATCTTTAGAAGTTGAATTTGAGGTGCTGGTGCTGGTTTTAACGGTATTTTGCGGTGTCAAATTTTCAATTTCTTTATCTATTTCGGTCCCCGAGCTTATAACAAAGCGTTCCATGTCGAAAAAATTAAAAAAACCATTATGAAAATTGCTGAATATATTTTTGACGTTTAACAACAAACTTCAAAACACTTGTTACCATGACAACATTCATATTGTTGGAGGAAGCGAAACACCAAAACGGTTATATCACGTCGTCAAGAGTATATTCACTTATCAATACATGGTAACTATGTAAAATTTGTAATTGCTATTGGCTAAATTTCAAATGAGTTATATAATCAGTGTTATTTCTTTAATTATTGTAATTTTGAACTTTCAAATCTCAATCATATCTTTGTTTTAAGATTTAATAATTAATATGTAGCTTCGGAGTGTTATACATTATATAACACTTTTGAATTTTAATGAGTATTATTTCTAAATGTTTATTTAAACTCTTCAATACCCTTTCTTGTTTCTACTTCCACGAAAATTGGATGCCCGGTAAAATTATCGCAGAAAAAATGTACGTCATTCAATACTACTCACTTCGACACGTCTTATTCTAGTAAATGTAAATAAATATAATTAATAATTTATAATAATTAATCATTCTCTCAATCTTTACAGATTTAAATATTTGCAACCTATTATTTATAAAATTTCAGTATTATCATATTATTAATAGTTATTGTAAGCTATTTTTTACAAAAATTTACTGATGAGAAATGATCGGAAGTCATGTTTGCAGTCCAAGACTAGCCTCAAATAAATAATATAATTCGAAATTGGGCATAATAATATCTGTAATACAGTAATACCTAAAAAGATGTACATTACCTTTTTAATGTACATATTATAAGAATTTTTTAACTCTAGTTTGTCATCGCGACGCCTTGTCCTCAATGAAGATATTTTCACATTATGATATGTATACAGGGTGAGTCATTAGTAGCCGCTTTTTGATTGTCCTTTTGTGTTTTAAATAAAAGAAAAAACAATTAGTGGAATATCCATGGTTGCTTAATTTTTTTAAATGACTCACCCTATATATTTTTGTATTTTCTTATACTGCTTTAAATTGTCTGTTCGACTGTTTTCTGGTTTTCAAAATTGAGCCAATAGTTTTTGAGTTATTAATTTTTTTTGAAAATATTTAACCAAAAACACGTATTCAGAAAAAAATCATTTTCACATTGTTTTTAAAAGCAAAAACATTAACTTTGGTGGTGCTTGTAGCCAAGAAAATTCTGCATCATTTGGTAAAGTTGCACTCGACAATACCTCAATAAACTTTGTTTTTTCAAAGCCTACTTCCTGAAATTCTAACATACCAAAAACTTATTTTTTTTAAATGGAACACTCTATCTTTTGTAATTAAAGAACTACGAGCGCTGTTGTTCTATGCACCAAAATATTCGTTCAACCAATGGAAGGCAGGGATGGCGCCCGACTTCCTTAGTCAACTGTCAAACAAATTAAATGTTATATCCAACTATCCCAAAAGTAATAATTTTATAGAATGAAGAGCATCGCATTTCAATTTTTTAATTCCGAAATAAAATAAAGCTTATGTTTACTGACATATTTAAAGATGTCTTCAAAAAGTTTTGAAAATCCGTTCGTAGATAGCGAAGATACTCTCCTCCATTAATATTTTCATCAAAGAAATAAGGTCCAATTATGTAACTACCCACTATTCCTCCCCACAGTTTTAATGACTAACTATTTTGAAAGTTTAAAGGTGTGATAAAGTGGGGGATTTTATATGTTATAATAACGAAAATTGTGACGATGAACGTATTCACTTGAATAGAAGGTTTCGTTGGTAAACAAAAAAAATGGAGTAAGCCAGAATAGTTTATCTGCTGCCAATTGACAAAAATGTAAGCGATTCTGAACATTTCTTTCATCTAACCCTGTGTATGAATATGCTACGAGTGAATTTCGTTTTTCCTAATTATTCTGGATTCTCAAATTTGACTTACATCTAATTGACGACTAATTTTCGTAGTACTAGTATGGGGGTGTTCAACTACACTCGCAAGTACCATAAACGTCTTATCCTCACCAGTTTTTGTTTTTCCGCTCTTTCCTTCATATTCAATGCTTTCTGTTCACTCAAACCGTCCACTTTATGTTTTCGAAGGTTTCTGGCTTCGGTTGACTTCTACCAGGGATCGCTGTGCATAAAGTCTGAATGCTGGCAAAGAGTTTCTTTCAGATCACCCAAAATGTCAATCATATCTATTAAATCTTCATAAGAATAATTCATTTGGATGATAACTAATAGCGATGCATTTATAAGTTTGACATAAATGTATTCCGACTTTCTTTAACAGTTGACTCAGACAGTCAGCCGCATTCCAGCCTTTATTGGACCAATATTTGGGTGCAAAGAACAGCGCCCGTAGTTCTTTAATTGGCCGCTAATTGCTCGTATACTGATTATCTCAAAAATTAGAAATGATAGGTATAGGACATTGTTAACAAAAATGAAAGAGAATAAAAAAAGGAACAAAATGACTCAATAAAATACTGGGTGTTTTTAAAAAAAATAAGTTTTTGGTATGTGAAAATTTCAGGAAGTAGGCTTTGAAAAAACAAAGTTTCTTGAGGTATTGGCGAGTGCAACTTTACCAAATGATGCAGAATTTTCTTGGCTACAAGCACCACCAAAGTCAATGTTTTTACTTTTAAAAACAACGTGAAAATGATTTTTTTCTGAACACGTGTTTTGGTCAAATATTTTCAAAAAAAATTAATAACTCAAAAACTATTGGCTCAATATTGAAAAAGAAAAAAACAGTCGAACAGACAATTTAAAGCAGTACAAGAGAATCCAAAAATATATAGGGTGAGTCATTTAAAAAAATTAAGTTTCGCGCATTTCCGGTGAAACCGGAAGTGCGCCAGAGCTTAAAGTATTTTTACAATATGCGCCACAAGCAACCATGGATCCTCCATAAATTGCTTTTTCTTTTATTTAAAACACAAAAGAGCAATCGAAGAAGCGGCTACTAATAACTCACCCTGTATATAAAAGTAGTTGCGTCTATCGCGGTAAATATAGGGGATGTGGAAGGGGGGCAGGACATTTGCGCCAAACGTTTTTCTGTTAAATCGTAAGCGCTGTGTGTTGTAGGATGATCTATTACTTACTTTCATTAGGTAAATGTGTTCTACTGCGTAAATATGTCTTGCCCACATCTTTCGCGAAATACTGTTGAAAGGTTGAAATAAAGCTTACCTTCACTAGAATTCAAACTCCGATGCAATATTTGCAATGTGTAACTGTGCTAGCAAGTGAAAATCTGCATAGTAAAATACGTGTTGTCAGATACACATAAGGCACGTATTCCTGGCTCTACAACTGCTTATGAACGGGAGAAAACATGTAATTCGGATCTAGTTAGAATGATAGTAGCGTGCAATCATCATAAATTTACTGATTCTTCACAAAATTGCGTTAACAGTAGATATAGTTATTTGCATATACCCGAGGAATTCATCTTGAAAAAATATTATTTGCCCTCGATGTTCAATGAAATTGAAATTTCAAATGTCAATGACTTAAACGGTAGACATAATTAGCTGTCAGTAGGTGAAGCTGCTGATATTAAAGGGCGCAATATTGCAAATGTTTTGCTTAAGGTGATGAACAGCGACATGGCAATGTTTTCATATCTACACACATCTATGGCACTGGAAAGAATTAATGCAGAATTCATATCATCATATAATGTGACTTTGTGTTTGAAATCGCTATGGGGTGGAAAGCATGATATAAATAAAGAAAAAGTGTTCTTCTTTGTAACAGATGGAGTTGCATATATCAAGGCGGCTGCGGGTTGGTTGGCCCTTACAACAAACATACAGTAGTATGATGAATATTACATGCTTTGCACATATTTTTCATCGAGTACTTTCAGTTGAAACCTCAATGTGAAAAGTGAGCAGACTGCATGTGTGACAAGTTTTCTAAAACTGCAATATTGCTTCTGGATATTTATCTACTGGCACTTGTTAAATATTTATTTCTATATACGTATTTTGATTAATGTATGAAAAATATCACCTCGGGAATCGTGATGTCCTCGATGCTTCCCTGGAATTGACGTTATGTAAACCTTAAGACTTCCGATCCCTATTTATGTACTTCAATTTCGCGCCATGCTTCTGAATTCTAATTCTTTTAATCATTTTAAACTATTTTCAAATCTACTCAAATAGTTCATAATTCCTAGTTTAAAACGCCAACAATATATATTTCCTTTAATATGATTATTTACCATTTTTAAATATAATTATTGTTTGGTTTAAGATGTTATGTTGCTAGAGAATAACAATTATTTTATCAAGAAATTTTTAAGGATAGAAATTTATATCCTTTATTTTGCTTTTGCTCTTTTACTTTCTTATACGTAGTATAAGGAAGTATTGTGATGATGAAAATTTTCGACCTCGAGATTTTTGCAGATGTCCACGTTTTGAAGTCCCCTGATACCGAAAAAGTGGTTTTAAAAAAATGTCTGTGTGTCTGTGTGTGTGTGTGTGTCTCTCTCTCTCTCTGTGTGTGTGTGTGTGACCACGATAGCGGTCAAACCGCTGTAGATATCAATTCCAACTTCTATATTTACGAATATAATCTCCCTCTTGAGAACTGATTAGATTTTGAGCAAAATCGGCGGACCGGAAGTAGTAGTTTACTTCAGTGAAAAAATCGAATTTTGCAAATATTTCGTCAATTACTAAGTTTAAACAAATTTATAAAGAATTCAAATGTACTCAAAATTAAATTTGAGAAAAATTGTATTAATAAAGTTTTTCGATATTCCTACCGGAAGTAGGTCTTTTACTCTTATAGAAAATCAGTTTTTTGCGAATATCTCGCAAGTCATGCTTTCTAGGCAGGTACATTATGAGTATAAAAGTATTTAGAATGTACTTTTAAATATCTTTTGTATAAAAAAAATTTCAAAATTCAGACCGGAAGTACCACTTTTACTCTTATCGAATAGCGATTTTTTGCAAATATGTCGTAAATTATGCATTCTATATATATTTATGAAGAGTACAAAAGTATTTAGAGTTAGATTTGGAATATTTTTTGTATAAATGAAATTTCAAAATTCGGACCGGAAGTAACACTTTCATACGTATAAGAAAGTCGTGTGGTGGCCACACCTCATTTTTTTAAATTATGTTTAGTTAAGTAGATAATTATCCGGATGCTTCAAAACACAAAAGGATAAAATAAATTCCACTGTTTTTAGTTTGATTTTGTCATGACAAAGGTTATTTTAATAGAATCTTTATTTGAGTTAAGCCAGTTAGACCACCTAATCAAAAAAAGAACTTTGAACGGACAATACTCATTAGATATGGAATCCTAGAATTGAAATGAACTTCTATTGCTACATACCTACATATTCGCTGCTGTTCCTAATATAAAATTGCGAAATTTATAGAAAAACCGCGACTGCCACAAATATATCTATATAAAAAAATTCAGCCTGCTTATGTTTGTGCTCTCAAAACTCGAACACTAGTATATCGATCGATTGATTTGAAATTTTGACACAACGTTGCATTTGAATGCGCGAGTGTTTTTATAGTAAAATGACGTTTGGGCACAACGTTGCATTCGAATACGTGCGTGTTTACATACACGCCGCGACACAAACCTTCTCGAAACGATGAAATATTCGGTGCGCTCCGACATAAATAGCGCTATTTTCCAAGGAAATTTCTTAATTCTCTGGATATTCCCGGATTACCACCACACATTTTGAATTTGAAAATTAGCTGCCAATTATATTACTCCGAAACATTAATCAACCAAAGTTATGCAGTTGCACACGAGTAATAGTTAAAAAATTGATGAACAATCTAATTGAAGCAACAATTATGAATGGACCTCATACAGGTGAATACGCACTACTTCCGACTGATATGCTGTTCGATTTCAAACGGCTTCAATTCCCAATAGGCCCGGCGTTCGCTATGACTATCAATGAAACGCAAGAGCAGTCCTTACAAGTTTGCGGTTTGAATTTAGAAAACGATTGCTTCTCTCATGGGCAATTATACGTCGCATGCTCCCTCTGATCAGTAATGTTTATGCAGAAAACAAACAGACAAAAACTGTAGTCAATCGACTACTAGCCGTACAAAAAAAATTAACTTTTTGTGAAAAATTTATTTTTTCTTCTCCTTTCATTCAACATATCCACAGCAACGCAAGGCAGAGTATAGAATTGAAGAAGTGTTTTCTAGGTGAATCTATGTTTGCTACAATACTTTTATTTACTATCCCCATGATTTCATATCAAACTGATGCGCAGCCAACGTTGGCCGGATTTGGCTAGAATTATATTTTTAGTTATCATTAAATCTAATTAGTGTATTAAACTATAAAGTGTTGCTGTAATAGAACGTTCTAATATACATATTTCAGCACTAAATAATAATAATTGTAATAAATTTTAAATAATATTGTCGATATTTTCTCTGAATACTGTCATTATATCATAGAGGTAGGTATATTAATTAGACCTTAATTCAGATCTAAATGTCTCTTTCAAACACTAATATCATTTAATCTAGTTTTAATGTTAGAAAATTACAATTTTTGATTACAAAATACGAATCTAGACATCATCTAATTCGAGACATAGAGGAAATATATGCAAGAATGTTTATACGATTGGGCGAAGTTTGAAACCGAAAGTTACAAAATGACATGTTTTAAGATGCATTAATGTCATTCTGTTAATGCACACGCACCAGAACATAACTTGATATGATGTAACTGTGTAAACACACTTTAGATATATGCATGTTTGTTTGCACATACCTCAGAAGGCACATAGGTACAGTAACACAAAGCTTAAACGATACAATCTTTTAATAATACAATTCTTTAAAACAAATTAGGTTAGCCTGTACTAATTTCCTACGAAAGTTTAATAAACTAAAAGTACATGTGAACAATGAAAATTATTTTATCTACAGGTGTGATTATTCAATAATATAATTGACAAACAATTATTATTCATTACGTAGGACTAAACTAGAGAAGATTATGAAGTATATATTTCTATATGTTCGGAATTAACATTTTTTAAGTATATAATATATGATTTTGTTTCATTGTGAAGATAATTTGGCGGCACTTGATTTTTTGAAGAGACTGACTATAAATAAAACAGTTAAAGTTCAAAATAACTTAATAGTTGTTAATGATAAAAATAAATTTATATGAACGACCAAAATTCTTGTTATGTATGATGAATTCATGTTGAAGTTCAAAAAAGTCTAGCGTTTTTAATTAGAAAGCCGTGCACACTAAAGATTGTTAAAATTTGACATAATAAAACGCACAAAACTCTTTAAACGTTATTATTTTATTTTAAATACAAATATTGCGGTTAATAATAAATAATGAGGTGTGACCACCGCACGACTTTCTTTACGTATGAGTGTTTCAAATTATACAATTTTAAAAAAATATATGTGAATAATTTTTCAAAATCCTATTCTAAGTACTTCTTCTTAAATATATAGGGACATAGTGGTTTGCTTATATTGGGTGGTGTGTTGAAATTTCTGATATTCTGAGGTAGGTTTAATAACAGATGTAGATTAGGCTACTCATTTCATAGGATAGACTTTTGAGGTTATAAAGTGATGTCAATAAACAAAGTATATTAGTTAAGCAGGAGTAAAGAAGTCGATTGTAACAGGTGGTACGGTGTCAATTGTAACGGTTTACATTCGACACAAATATTCAAATTACTTAGGTTAGCTCCTATCATAATGACTGTTTGTTTGTAGAGTTTGGAAAAAAAGATATGGTAAAGCCAAGACCTCAAAAAACAGAGAGGGGTTTGATACCCCAGGTTATCTTTGAAGAAGTTGCAAAGAAGCTAAGTGAAGGTAAACAGTCTATTAGAAAAATCGCCGAATATTATGAAATGTGTCACGTGCCCTTATATCGTTTCGTAAAAGCATTATGGAATAATTCACAACTAAAAGTTGGCTACAATCCCCACAACAAAGTTTTCACTGTAGAACAAGAACAACAACTTGTTAAATACTGTGAAAAAACTGTAGATCTTTATTATGGTCTTACTATAAGAGATTTACGAAAACTGGCGTTTCATTCTGCCTGTCGATATAACCTCAGGTATCCTGCAAAGTGGAATGAAATTGAACATGCTTGCGAGAACTGGCTTGTAGCGTTTTTAAGGCGAAATCCACAATTATCATTTCGAACTCCTCGAGCAACGAGTCTCTCACGCGCCATGAATTTCAATAAAGAAAACGTTAACAATTTTTTGATAAGTTGTCTGCAGTCATGGAAAGGCATAAATTTGAACCATAAGATATTTACAATACAGACGAAACGGGGGTTACAACGGTTCAACAGCCGACCAAAGTAATCGCTAAGAAAGGGACCAAGCAAGTGGGCTCTATTACTTCACAAGAACGAGGAACACTAATTAACATGTGTTTGGCTGTTAATGCGGAAAGACGGTTCCACCAATGTTCGTTTTTCAGCGAAAACATTTTAAAGATCATTTTATCAGAGACGGACCAGTAAAGTGCATAAGGTGTGGCAATAAGTCAGGATGGATGCAAGAAGACAATTTTCTTGTCTTTATGAAGCATTTCGTAAAGCATACCAAACCCAGTGAAACCAAAGTCCTGATCGTTTTATATAAGCATTCCTCACACCTTTAATAGATTATTGCAGAGCCAATTTAATAAATTTGCTTTCATTCTCCCCACACACCTCCCACAGGTTACAACCTTTAGACCGTGGAGTATATGGCCCATTCAAGAAATATTTTAATAATTCTGGTGATCAATGGATAAAAAATAATCCAGGGAAAAGGATAACTATTTATGATTTGCCCTCAATTGTCAAAGCATCACTGCCCCTGGCCACTACCCCAACTAATATTCTTGCTGGATTCTCTTGCACGAGCATATGGCCTTTCAATACTTAGTGAGTCTGACTTTGCCCCATCAACTGTCACTGACAGACCTTTAGTCAATGAAAAAGTAAGTGAAACTACTAATAATGATGAGAATGAAAATAATGGGATTAATGTTACTCGACTAATAACCCTTGACATCAATCAACCCAGCACTTCTACAGAGAGAAGCAGCACAGCAGCACCTACTTCGGAAACAAAAAAAATTGTAACACCCGAAAATATAAAGCCATATCTCAAATCTGACGTAAATAAACCCAGACAAGGAGGAAGAGCAAAAGGAAAAACGGCAACTTTAACAAATACGTCGCAGAAACGTTTAATTGAAGAAGATGCCTACAAAACGTAATTTTGAAAACACAAATAACAATAAAGAAATAGATTGTATTCTTCAGAATCATGTGTCGAAGAAACGTTTTGTTTAGCATGTTGTGGCGCCTATTCTGTTAGATAAGAAGACTGGTTTCAGTGTCGTCAATATAAGCAGTATGCACATTTTAACTGCAGTAGCAAAAGCCCCTACTACATTTGCAGACACTGTGATTCCGGTGAGGATTCTTAGAATGTTTTATTAAATGCAACTATGTAAACATAATATTGTATCTTTTTTATACCTAAGTCATATTTATCTTTTAGACGTGTAGTTATTGTTAGTACGTATGCATTTTTCTTAGTTAGAATGAAAATCTTCTTTGCTTATTTTGGAAAGTAAAGTTTTTCCATTTGATTTTTTTTTTTATTTTCTTGGCTCTCTGTAACAATCGGTACCGGCTTCTTTACAATTGACACCAGTGAGGTTTCAATTGTAACACTTGTTTGTTGTATACAAATACACATGCCTTTATGATAACATATTGTTAAACTTGAATGTTGATTACATATTTTGATACCGTTAAAACCGAAATTTTTAATTTTAGATTGTAACTATAAAAAAATATTGTTCAAATTTTGTTACAACTGACACCGGTCTCCCCTAGGTGAAAATAAGAAATATTGTAACGTAATTGGTAACCTATGAATAAGAAACAGTTGCCTAATATTCCAAAAAAAATAAAAAAGAACATTTATTTAGGAATAAATAACACTAGTTTAAATAAAATCGTTTATTTTGAATTTAAGCCGCGAGTCACTGTAAATTCTATACACAAACATGAATGAATGTTTCTGTACGTAATTTAAATTATTCACTTGTTTATAGCCCTGGAAAGTTTTCATTGCATACAATAGGATGTGTTTAGATAGTAAACAAGGACGTCATTCTTGTATTATTCCGATAAAATGCTAAATTGATGGAATTTTATAGACCTTATTTACTTTCAAATACCTTGTATACGCACTTTGATGTCATATTATATTACTAACCTTTTCATAATATTTACTTCAAGGACATAATACGAATAATCATTATTGTTTAGCTCGAAAGTCAGGTATAGTAACGAGAGCAATATAAAATCATGTTATTGCTTTGAGAGTCTATTTAAAAGTAAGTACATGTAGTGTACTCAAGTTTGAATATTGTAAAATAGCATTGAATACTACAAGATGTGACAAACACGCGCTTCGTCAATCTCGAAAACGTGAGAAATGTCTTTGGACCGAAGCTTAAAGTGAAAGTTTATCGTTCATAAAATTCACCTTTCAGAAAAGTATTTTGACAACATTGCCAATAAAAAATTGTAAGCTGCAGATAATTCCTGTTACTATTAAAGAACTGTTTGATTTTATCTTCTAATAAACTTTTGCATGTGTACAACAACAAGGTTTCTTAATATAATTATGTTTTATTACAACACTAAGTAGGCCGTTTCTAAATTGAAAAGGCATATAAAAGTTAAGGATTTTAGTAGTAATAACAGCCCTCTAGCAATTTTAATAAAGAAATCTAATTAATAAATAATATTTTTTAATATGTTATTGTTAATCTTATTCTGTGCAACTGATACCATTATCTACGACTTTCATAAGCAGGAACACAGTACATTTAAAATTATATCTGATTTTTGTAGAATAAGACCACATAAAATTACGGAAGAGTAGATTATGAGTTATATATGTAGAAGTGTGTAGTATAGATCTACATATAGAACTCATATATTAAAATCTATAGGTTTAAATTGTTACTAACATAATGCCTTCTCGGTTTCTAGGTTGAAACCGCATTATCGTCTCTGCTTCTACCGTTGACGTTTTATTTGCTATTCTAAGGGATATCTTCAGGACTTCTACTGCTGCGATCACCTGAAACAGACTGGTGCGTGTGTTCAGGGGAGGGGGTTATATTTTGGTACAGTGGAGCGTGTATATTATGGTTCTGTTAAGTTTGTTTCAAATGTGATGGAGATAGCAACCTTTGTTTTGGTTGACGTTGTGAGGATGTTCCTGGATTTCAATGGCTTTGCAGATTTTGCGACTGTAATAATGGGTATTTTTGGAAAGATTTTTGTGGAGTGGAACTCAATCTGATATCCAATTTCCAATCTTTGCTATGCCAGTGCAGAGCAGGGACCCGGTACAGCGCTCATGCTCAGAGACACGAGTGCTGACAAATAGCTTGGTCTCGCCGATGTATACACTGCCGCACGAATACGGAACACGGTACACACTAGAGGATACAAGTGGTTGTTTTGTTCAACAAACACATCAAAAGATTTGAAGTTGTGTTGGTGCTGTTTAACAAACACAACATCAAAACTATTTTCAAACCCCACTTCAAACTATCCGACTTTCTTTCATCTATGAACGGAAGCAACCTCTTTAATCCTCCGGTATGTTCCGGGTACCATGTTTGTGTGGTAGTGTATATATCGGGAAGACTAAGCCATCGATCTGCACACGTGTCTCTAAAAATGAGCGCTGAACCCGGTTGCTACGCGCGGTCTGGTCTACACTGGCTCAGCACAAATTGGAAACTGGACACCAGACCCATTTCAATTCCACAAAAAATCTTCAAAGACTGCCATTATTACAGTCGCAAAATCCGCAAATCCATCAAAATGCGGAAATTTCCTAAGAACCTGATCCGAGACGAAAGTTACTATCCCCATGACATTTGGAAATCTATCATACAAACTCAACTCTACCATAACATACACGCTCTACTAAACTGCAGCACTAAACACAATATAAACCATCCCCTGCCAACACAAGCCAGTCTGTTTCAAGTGATCGCAGCAGCAAAAGCCCTAAACCCAGAAACGAAGAAGGTATCCAAGGACAACCGTGAAAGCTTACGCCTTAGATTTATTATTAGCTTTCCTTGCTATAAGAAAACTGATTTTTTTGGAAAAGTAATTCTACATTTCACATCATTATACAACTCTTACGGTGCAAAAACGTGGACCGCAAGCAAAACTTGCGGAAATAAGGTAGTAATTTTGGAACGGAAAACATTGAGAAGAATAATGGGTAGGGATAAGGTACAAGACCAATGGAGGAGAAGAACAAATGAAGAAGTATATGCGATTTTTGGAGAACCAACAATTCTACAGGAGGTCAGAGCACAAAGACTGGGAATGTCAGAAGGAAGAGTAACGAAACAAGCGATGTGGAGAGGAAGAAATGAAGGGAAAAATGACAGGCAGGCCAAAGAGGAAATGGTTAGAAGAGGTGGAGAGCGAATATATATACAACTGTGTAAAAATAAGTAATTATGAAGAGTACTTGTGTAATTTATTTTTAAATTAAATATTTATAAAAGGACACACGAGATATTACGATAATTATTCCTAAATAATACAGAACAGCATTAATTCTAGTAAATTGTGATTATACTTCATCAGAGTAATTTTAAATTTCACAGTAGTGTACATAATAAATGCGAGATACCTAGTACGATTTTACAAAACTTTGCTTATTTGAAAATTTAATGTAAAGGATTAGTACAAAATATAATTAAAAATGATTTAGAAGCACATTTAAAGATTTGTAAAAATACAAAATCTACAGTACTAACGCTTTATAAATTACACTTAGCAACTAAATACATAAATAATCAACCCAGGGTTTGAAATTGTGGCTCTTGTTTACACGCTAGCTTCTCACTTATTGCATAATGGCTTCAGCTTGGAAGTTAAAGGCTTCGCCAAATTTTTGATTCTTCGATTTATTGAATAGCCGATCAATTATGATGTAAACTAAAATTAACCTATAAGGTTTGTCATATTAAAATACATTTGGTGATTATTGAAACAGTTAAAGTTTATAGCTTCGTGCTTTGAAGAAGCAATTTGCAGAACATTTTCAAAGTAAAGTTTTCAAAACTCGTATTAATTACTAAGAAAAAGGTTCATATTATATTAAGAACAGACCCAAAGTAGTATTGAATCCCATTTCAGTAATAAGTAATCCATTACGCCTTGTTGGTTTTTGCTGAGACGTTGATGTTGTTGAGTCGTTGCCGTAGAAGAGCATTTGACCTCTTTTCGCTAGTTAATAAGTAATTATAGACTCATTAAATTAAATACTTTTAACCCTGTACCATTGAACTCCTCTATCCTAATTAAACTATAAATCTTATTTTCATATGCTTTATGTAAAAAGATCATGTTTAATTTTTTGTCAGTCGTAAGACCCTTTAATATATCCATTAGAAGGCTGTATAAATTTAAATATTGACTCAATTGTTTTTCTCATATATATCTTTATCACATAAACAAATTATAATTTTATTTTAAATTCATCAATATTTAATGGCACATTTGCCTTATTATTTATGTTGTCTTCTGATGTTGATCAAGTGAAACTCACTTTGACATAAATACATGTGTTTTTTTTCAATTTATTAGCAATTGTAACATCCAGAGTAAGAATCTATGAAGATGAAAGACGACATATCCAACTAATAAAGAAACGAACAGAGTAAAAAGAGGAATGTTGAATATTACATATTTATGTTCCATAAATAAGAGATCGAATAAAATGTTATATACCTACCAAAGTCTTATTGTTATAATTGTATACCAACATATATTTTCACAAAATCACTTAGAAGGTATCTGACTAGTAATTCAACGCACGTGGCTCACTTTGAGACCCTGTTTAAATAAATGCGGACTAGCGGATAATTGTATCGTAAATAAACCGAGCAATTTAAATATAGTTCTAAAATTTTCATTCAGTTGTAATTTGTACGGGTTCCAGCACTAATTACTTTTATTATTGGGATACCATTACATATTAAATTGGCTTCCTAGTGGGGTGGATTTTAAAATTAATCATTAACTCTTTTTTAAAGAAACAATACTATAAAGACGTTCTACAACTCTATTTGAAACGGTTTAATAATAAAATAGATCTGATTTACGTAAACAACAGCTACATAATAATGTAGAAAATAATAGCAAAGTTATTAAATTGTTTAAAGTTTTTTGTTTTTTTTTCACAGTGACACTACATGAAATAAGTTATTCTAGTCAACAGATATATTTTAATAAATATGTGAATATTCACGAATTAATGATATTCAATGCACATATAACAAATAACAAGGCATTCTGATTCTCGCTATTTGTACCAACTTTGAAAGAAATTTATTATTTTAATACAATATCGTTAAATGAGTTAACACCAAAACTCAGTGTGTTAATTAAAAAGAGAAATTAAAACATAGGCTTTAAAAAAGTAAGGAGATATAGTATTCTTTACTGGATTTAATAAATAATATTCTGGTAATAACAATAATACACAGTACGTATTTTGAAGGCTATGTATTAGAATTATGTCAGTTCAGAATGACAGGATACTATTGGGATTTTAAATAAGGATCTAATAATGGCCGGAGACCATAGCTAAAAATCTGAAACAAAATATAATAGGAAAAATACTTTACCACAAAAATTAAAAAGATATAAAAAAAGGAGGTGTGGCCACCACACTACTTTCTTATACGTATCAGTGTTTGAAATTTTTAGAATTTTTTCATACAAAAATTATTCAAAATCCTATTCTATCTACTTCTATTCTCTTAATAAATTTCTATAGAATGCATACAAGATATTTGAAAAAAAGTGCTACTCGCTAAGAGTAAAAGTGATACTTCCAGTCCGAATTTTCAAATTATATGTACTTATACAAAACAAATTGAAAATCCAGCTCTAAATACTTTTGTACTCTTGACAAATATATATAAAATGCATAATTTACGACATATTTGCAAAAAATCGCTATTCGATAAGAGTAAAGTGTTACTTTCGGTACGAATTTTGAATTTTTTTTATACAAATGGTATTGAAAATTAAGTTCTAAATACTTTTATAGTCGTAACGTACCTGCCTAAAAAGCACAACTTGCGAAATATACGCAAAAAACTGATTTTCGGTAAGAGTAAAAGTCCTGTTTCCGGTAGGAATTTCGAAAAACTTTTGTAATAAAATTCTTCTCAAATTTAAATTTGAGTACATATGAATACTTTACAAATTTGTTTAAACTTAGTTGTTGACGAAATATAGGCAAAATTCGATTTTGTCAATGAAGTAAACTACTACATCCGGTCAGTCGATTTTGCTGAAAATCCAATCAGATCTCTTTAGGGAGATTATACTCGTAAACACAAAATTTGGAATTGATACCTATAGTGGTGTGACCGCTATTGTGGTCACACACACATACACACACACACACACACAGAGAGAGAGAGAGAGAGAGAGAGAGAGAGAGAGAGAGAGAGAGAGAGAGAGAGATTTTTCAAAAACCACTTTTTCGGTATCAGGGGACTTCAAAACGTGGATATCTGCAAAAATCTCGAGGTCGAAAATTTTTATCAACACTTCCTTATACTACGTATAAGAAAGTAAAAAACCTATATACGTATTTCGACAACTTAGCTGCCATCTTCTGTAGAAACCATGTCTTACAGAAGATATAGGTTTTTTTATATCTTTTTAATTTTTGTGGTAAGGGATTTTTCCTTTTGCATTTTGTTTCACAAATTAGGAACAACATCTTAACGAACTTTTTCCTTTTCATTTGGAAGATGGTCAAGAGTCCCTTCAAGATCGGGAAAGGATGGAATTTATTCGGAATGACTAGTAACAGCTTTATACAGGATTTAAAAGATAGTATTCAACAACTCAGATAGATCAAATTATTTTAACGCTTCAATTAAAGTATATCTTATACTTTTTTTTATAATAATGCCTAGATTAAAATTTATTCTTTAAACTCTTTATAATCAAGAAGACGTTATTCTCCTAACTTTGGCAATCATTTTCAATTGCTTTCAAAAATTCGCTTTTCTTAAAACTCACCTGTTTGTTTTCTTTGAAAGAAGAAAAATCTCTACAGCGATTAATATTTTTTTCCGCTCCCTTTTTTCTCTATACATATTTACACCTTCAAAGTATAACGTTAACCTGGCAAGCGCACATCAAGATGAAAAAACAGCAACTTAAATTGAAATTCAGATAAATGAACTGGCTTTTGGGTAGAAGATCTCAGTTAACCATTGAAGACAATATTCTCCTCAACAAAAATGTACTGGTACTAGATTGGAGCTATGGAATCGAGCTAAGGGGTTGCAAACCCGTCAAGCATCAAAATTCTGCAAACATTCTAATCAAAATGCTTCCCATGATGGCTAGCATACCTTGGTACGTGACAAACCTTACATTACATGAGGACTTACAAATAGCATTTCTGAATGAAGCCAGGCGTTATAAAGAAAGAAACCTATTTCATAAAAATCCATTCGTTAACCAACACGCAGAGAGAAGACAGAATACAAAATGGCTAGAAAGCGTGCATGAATAATCCTGGTAACCATCAGTGCACGGTATATCAACTCCTGTCAAGTGACTTCAGCTCACATATTTATTACTCTAATGTATATTTGACTGATTGTACGTTTGCAATAAATTTTTAAAAAAAGAAAATTATATAACATTTACAATTCTGTATTTCTTATTGTTTAACATACGTATTTTGAAAGAACACTCAGTTATATCTTTAAATTATTTTATTGATCATTTGACATAGTTTTTTCTTTTTAATTAATTATCCTTTTTCAATTTAATATTTCGTCGGAATTACTTGTGTCGCATTGATGCTTATGCCAAATATCTACCAGTGATCATCATCATATATATGCGATATATTTAAATTTTGAAATGAAATAATTTATAAATTTATACAATATAAATTGTACACAATGTTGAAAACGTTTACAGATTAATGCAATATATGCTTTTAAACTCAACAGATTCAACTGAGAAAGAAAAGTATCTATATAAAATTAGTTTAAACTATAATAGTACTTTCATATTCAATTGTTTAAAATCTCAGTGTAATTAGAAAATTAGTAATTAATATCGAGTGTATTACCAATTATATATCTATCTCTAATAAAACTATATTTCACATCTTTATAGTTTACTTAATCTTAACTTCCATTAGCATTGAATATAATAAACTTATTGTGTTTATGTTTTTAATTATGTAATTCGTATTTAAAGACATAGTCTACCTAAGTATTATATCTGTAATAAATAAGGCGAGCTAGAATGTTTCTCTTTCAATAGATAGATGAGTAGAGTGATATAGTATTACCAAAGAATCTAGTTTACAGTAGGCAATTCTTAAAGATTTGCAAACTGTTCTACGTAGCAAGTTGTATTTACATCATTATCAAAGTACATTCTTCAACAATTAAATAACAAAACAAATAATGACAGATCCAATATGGTAAGCCATATGGTACACATTTGTATGTTAAATAATTCAAATGAAATGCAACGTAATTGTAACGAGAAGTTTATGCACCTCGGGCGACAGGAATTGTAAGTACAATATTTGATATGTATATCGGAATTATTTAATCATTCAAATATGTTAAAATTAAAGACCTTCGCATGCATCAACATTTGTCTTCCGAACAACTACTTTTGACATGCATTACACATGAGTAAATTATCATCTTATTATATTGTGTAACGTTGTGTGTCAATTAATCCTTTTTTTACGTCCTTTTCCATATTTCGCGCGAACAAAATTCGTCCACTTATAAATGTAATCGGGTCGGTTTAAAAATAACGACATGTTTTGATTTATGTGGTCCGTACGCAATTAACATGAGGTCAAGAGGAATGATCGAATTCATTTTTTATGTTACTTGAATATCATATAACAACCAAAACAGTACCATTATCAATCAAGTGTATAGTGGGCGGTCAATTGCAATTCATTCTGTTCCCAATAATTATTTTTATTGTGCATACCTGTTCATCAAAACTTTGAAATTTCAATAATTGATTTCTCGGGATTCATGAAGGTGTGCTAAAAATTAAGCGTAGTAGTTAAATAGCATAATAATATGTCTATGTTGTTCTCATCGATTGATCTGCCGCGACCTCTACATTCTTTAAAAGATTAATTCTGATTTATGATTTTATTAAATTGACAACAGGTTAGTGACACAGAAAAACCATACAGTGAAAGAGATATATTATGTTGATAGGGCAACAAATATATATTGCTATAAGAAGAAATAGTAATAGAGCATTGTTCAAATACATTGGAGAAGTCCAACAAAGTAATAAGTAATTGGCTATATTACAATAATCATCAGGTTTACATATTGATACAATGTCAGCAAGGTTCCAAATCTCGGGAGAGCGTGGACATTTTAGAGCCAGCTTTGTAAGAAAATATTACATAACATAACGTTGGCAATTTTGTAACAAATGTTATGTTATGGAATTTTTGAATTTACTTGATATATTATGAAATTGCTTTCAATGATACTTACTGAAATTTACATTGTAAATTTGTATAAATAGTGATGGTAAACTTCTTTGTGAAATTATATAATTATGTACGCACATTCACACAGTAAAGATTCATAACAGAATATGATTATTTGCATGGTAAAATTTTTCCGTCAAATATGTACATTTACATGGTAAAATGACTGACTTTTCAAAAACATATAAATTTCGTAATTACTTCGACTTAATATAGGTATATTATATTTGATGCATCAGAATAATCAAAAAACAATAGTTGTATCAGTTATATACGTATAAGTTTATGTTATTTTGCATATCCTGAATATTTAAGACATCAGATATAATATTTACTAAGTCATAGCAATTATGAATTTTTTTTTATTATTACATACAGGGTGAGTCATTTCCGCTGGTAAGGCCGATTATGCCTTTATGAGTAAGATATTTCGAAGCGGTTTTTTTATTGTGATAGCTGCTCATTAGGAGCACATTTTAAACATATTTTGTAATATACAGAGTGTTCTATAACTTGGTGGGTAACCATATAACCATATAACACGTACAATGATGATGATGCTGTGACCATTATGGCTATCGAATCAGTTGCAGAACATCCTATGAGTTCTTTACGCCAGCGAGCAAGTGAACTCAATATTAGTCCTAAATTATTGCAAATAATTTATAGAGCGAATAAAATTTATTAATATAAACCTAGATTTAGACACACCTTAGAAAATGCAGATCACGCTTTCAGAGTTAATTTTATATGGATTGATGAGAACACTATGGAACATCGTCTTATTTATCAGAATTTAATGTTTAGTGATGAAGCAACGTTTTCGACAAATGGTACTGTTTGCCCAAAATTGTAGATATTGGTCAGAGGATAATCCAAATTTTAGAATTAATGTCCGAAATCAGCGATATCAAAAAGTCAATGTTTGGTGCGGAATGTTGTTAAACAGAATCTTTGGACCTTATTTTTTTAATGAAAATTTAAATCAACACAGTTACATGGAAATGCTTCAGAATTTTTTAGTGGCAACACTTGAGCAAGAGGAATTGCGACGCATCTACTTCCAAAAAGATGGGTGTCCAGCTCATGATACCTTGATTGTAAGACAATTGTTAAATTTACACTTTCATATTAGATGGTTAGGATGACAATGACCAACAAATTGGCAGGCTCGGTCACCGGACTTAACTCCCATGGATTTTTTCTTTGGGGTTAACTAAAGCAAAAGATGTACAGAGAAACAATGACAAATGATTTAAATTATCCAAAAATGCCGATTACGGGGGTTGTTCGAGAAATTAATGTTGAAATGATGAACAAAGTTTACAAGCAATTAGAAAAAGAGTTGAAGATTGCGCGGGGATAATGTGGAGTTTAGTGGTCATCCTTTTTTACAAACACAAAAACAATATAAGTTTTATCGAAATGACATTTGCTTTTTCTCTAATATTAATAATGTAATATAACATTCAAACTTTTTTATTAAGAATAAGTTTTTCTCATAGAAGTCATATTAAAATATGTTTCCCTATAGGAAACTTTACACACTGTATATAATCAAGGATATTTAGCAGAAATCTCAACTACTGCCAAAGCTTCGACGATATGTTTTATTTCTAATATTTCTATTTATGATTGAATATTTGTTTCCTTCTCGTACGTACATCATTCCTGATAGAAATAAATCCTCACATATGTCAAGTAAAGCCCTATCAAATAATAATAATTTAAATTAAACACATACGATAGCTTCTATGGTATGATATTGCTTGCGTATATTTATTGAAATTTGCTGTAGTGATTTATACCAGTGTAAGGCACATAAAAAATCGCTAGATGATAATTTTTCTAAATCGTTTCATGGAAACCAGTAAGTGGTACGTTTTAGCAACTAGTGTGATATCCGACAACCTTATCCGGTGTGGATTACACTCCCAGAGGTATGGGAGTTCTTTCCTACAAGAATGAAATACATGTTCATGAAAATTATTCCGTAAATGTTACCGATATATCATTATAAGTAATTTATTTGATGAAATTTTAGCAGTTTGTCAATTAAATGTGACGTGAAAATCTTCTCCAAACTTGTGTAATTAATGAAATGTAGAATAATTATGGACATGTTTTACATTTTCGATTTCTCATTGCTTTTCATTTCCTTTTAAAAAGTTCCAGTTATAATTATTGTCATCTGAGCATATCCCATCAGTTTCAAAATTAAGCAATAACAACAAGCCATACAGCGAAGGCTCAATAAAAATTTAGAGATCATAAATTTCTGTTGAGTGACTGATACAAGACACGCTCTTAATTCTCTTTTAAATATTCATGTCTTGTTTTCAGTACCTATGTAGTACATATATAATAACGTAACGAGATTTATCAAAAATTATGAAGCTTGCTTTTCACCATGTATGTAATCCCATAAAATGAATTAAAATTTATGATATGGTTTGTTACAAAGCTGAACACAGTTAACTCGAGCCAATCCATTAAAAACAAAAAACTCTGCGTAACATCTTAATTATTGAATGTCCGCGAACTAAAGGAAAACTTATACCTACACACGGGTTGCTATTACACGTAATACGGGTAAAGCCGATCACAAATATACGATTTTATTAAACCCCCACATCGATTATGAGCAATTAATTTGGCATAAAGTTATGCTCTCTTGATGGTGGTACCAACTTTAAGTAAATTATAGGCGCACCACTTTAAATAAATGCCAATGTTTAACGGATTTATGCCGTGGTACTGGCTTTCCTCTTGCCTGCAATTCAAATAAGAAGTCGGAGCTACCGAAGTCCAACTATAAAACAGCCGTGATTGAACATAAACAATGCTTCTTGATTAGGGAATAAATACACGATGAAGATGTTGGTGGTCCAACTGATTCAGACAATTCAATTAAAGCCGCATTACTAGTGCTGCTTTGGGGGTAACAAATTTCCGACGTTTGCTTTGTATTCGGAATATTTCGTTGGTTCTTTCTACATTGTCATAACGTATAATTTCTGGTAGAATAAATTAAGCTTGTCACCTGCATAAAGTAGTATAAAAGATCTAGGAATACTTTAGTAAACCATATATACCTTATCACCTAAATTATAAGTTAGATTACTATGACATTAATTTAAATTGCTTCATTTTCATTACATTTATTGAAATCCTTATTAAAAATTACATAAATCTATTAAACACACTCATCTATCTATTATACTCTTATTTAAAGTAATATTGCATACTATCGAATATTATCAATAGTACGTATAACTACCTATAACTATCGGTAGCTAGTTCCGTCGCCCCTATTATCTATTTTCTATAGGATTATTCGGATTATTACTAATAATATATGAGATTGAAAACCAAACTATTGTAGATAATTAATACATAAGAAAATCCTGTATGTGTATAGAAAGAAATGTGAAAAAGAAACAGACCTTCTCTACACATAACACAAATTATATGATTATTTTTGAGATTTCATTTATAAAGAGAGTGTATTATCTTGCGATTCAAAAGAATTTATTTTATATGACTTTTAATTCAAAAATCATTCACAATTCTTGGTATACTTGTGTGTTTGGGGTATTGCACAATTCAAATAATCCGTAATTATACACACACGTGTCAATCTAGTTCTACTTTTCTTCTATAGACATGTACAAATTACAAAGTACTAATTTATCTGCAGAAATAGTATTTTTTTGACGCACAACTAATGCAGTTAAATTAATTAGAAAATATATTGTCAATTTTCGGCGTAACAGAAACGAGCTTCATCTTCATGGGTCTCCTTGATATGTATTGCAATACATTTTTACATTAATTTAGTGGAATTAGTCTTGAATCGGAAAAATTACAACTTTTGCAGATTAGTACTTTTTAGCTTGTACATGTCTGTAGAAAAAAACGACATGAGCGTATGTAATTAAAGATTTTTATAATTACAGAATATCTCATACACATAAGTACACCAACACTTAGTATAGGTATATGCAATAGTATATATGAAATTGCCGCTGCGAAGTGTAGAGCATACTGAAGCCCAACAATTTCGGAGCGCGTCTGTGTCCCGCTGACCAGTGACAGTTTTTTTTATTTTTTTTTCATATTAATTTCATGACACTAGTCGTGAGTGGAAAAATCATTAACTAGATCTATACGTGTGTTTTGTTAAAGTTTTTTTTTTTTATTTCCTAATATATCGTACCAAGATTTCGTATAATCATATATACAATAAATTAATCAAATTGCCATTGCAAAGGGTAGCAAACCCAAGGTCGAAATGCATCTATGTCTCGCCGAATGTTGGCTGTACGTTTTTACATCAACAATTGTATTTCACATATCTGGTCAAACGATTATTATGTATGTACATGTTCACACCTTCTAATACTGCTTGCTATACATATTCTTATATAGTTTATTATTAAGTGTTTCTTGAGTTGCATTAGTGTAAATAGTCAATGTTCTTTATAATTCATTTTGTTTTTTACACAGATGATTCTAATGACTTTTGTCTCAAGCACTTTCAATTGTTTTTTATCCTTCTGCGTTAAATTAACTATTACTTTGAGTCTCACTGTTGCCTTACAGCGCCGAAGTTTCGTGTTTCTTTTGTACTTAAACATATTTTAATAATAAATAATATACGATATATAATATGAAGAGATAAATTGTCCTCGAATAATTATGTGGCCACTGCCTCACTGCTGATTTTAGAAGTTAATAAAAAGCACCGAAGTTACGCAACCAAGTATATGCATTTATTTTTCCTAAAAGATGTGGTTTTAAAATACTTATAAAGCCAATACGGTCAATACAAATTACATCTCAAATTGCATATTATTATAACATATCTCACTATCTCAATCATTACTACGATATGTCTTTAGTTCCACATAAATAGCAAACCAAAAGTGGCTAAACTGGGCGAATTATATATTTAGATAAAATTGTATTAAATACTTAGAAAAGGTAGTAATTTTCTATTAGTTATATACTATAATAATTACATGTTTTCATGTTTCGGAAAAGTATCATTTATACTTTAGTTAATGGCTGTAATTATTTTAAGTTTTATCTTCAAGTTAGATACAATTCATAAGATAGTATATTATATTGTTCATATGTTACAAAATATTATAGCCTGCTATCATTAAAACACCATTCAATTAATTATCTTATCTTTGAAATGGTTTACTTGGCACTGTCTGCCAGATACAGCTTTTAATAAGCCCATAAATCATATTTTTTAACTATTCAACTACATCGAAATTCAAGAAAAGTATCTAATTTCAACACAATAATTTAATTTAAATATCTAAAGAATCCCCTAAATATTATATATTGCTTACTAAAAATAACTTGGTATTCAATTAATTTAATTAATAGGTAACATGTAGTTAGTCAAACGTATTTCTGTACAAGCCGTTCATCAAACCGACTATACTATTTTTTTTTTTTTTGTAATATTTTTCGTTCCTCCGTGTAGCGAAGTTTTATAAAAAGTGACAGCGATTTTATGGAATTCTCAAGATATTTTATTGTTGTCAAAACAGTAGAAACGATGTAATGAAATTTATTATAAAAAGCAATCTACAAGTCATCAGTAAAAATATACACTTTTACGTGTACCACGTTTCATTTGTATTATTTCTTGTATCATTCTTATTTGTGGAAGCAACGGTGTACATACATGGAACAGCCAATGCATTCCGTGAGTAATGGTTTGAAACTGCCCGATTGACAGACACTTAACTTGGCAGTTATCTTTAAGTACTACCTCACTTACTGAAGAAATGATTTATGTTTTAAGTTTAATAGATTTTTTTAACAATACAATTTTAATTGTTGCGCATTCATTAGTATTTTAAAATAATCCATGTCATTAATTATATATCTTAAAAAAGAAATTTAGCTTGAAGTACTTATTGGTAAGCATAAAAGCAAAATAAAAAAGTACTGTTTATTCAATAATTCATTATATTCACAGATATACCGGGCTCTCTTTTTATCATTACACATAGCATTTTCCCTATGTGTAATTATAAAAAAAAATTGTCAATGCATTAGCGATATAGTCACTGTATAGTAGACAACCAGTTATACACTCGTATTTTGACAAGCAGGAACAGTGAGCTGTCATAAGATTTTTATCAGTCAATTTTCGTTAAACTTTTAATTAATATTTTAAAATAAAAATTGAGTTTGTAGCAGAAACACTGTACGATACACGTGTTAAAATGTTATTTTATTTTGCTTATTTTAAATTGCTCCAGTTCCTAATCACCTTCGTGTCGCAAATCTTACTCGCAAAATAAAATAGCTCTTTTAACAATTATATCGTAAATAACTAATTTTGTATAATTTTTCTTACAATTTTAAAATTCGAAATATATCACGTCGTCAACATAATAATTGCTACATTAAGGATTTCCCGCCATTTCCCACTGGCCGCGTAACGTTGATACAAATAAAATAATATTCTGGAGATCCGTTTCTCTTACTTCTACCGTAAATTATTTGTACGGAAAAATTAAACTTTGCAGCGTACCTTTTACATTTATTACGAAACTGTTAAAATTTAGCGCGAAAGTATTTGATTCGGCAATAATACTTTTACTGGTAACACTGGGCGATACAGAGCAAAATAAAGCTTAGAAGAATTAGGTTATGTTTTTAATAAAGAAAATGCAGAATATCACTTGGAACAAAATAATTAGTTTATTATAACAATTAAACGAACTTAAATGTGAAGTCTAATATCATAACAAGTTCTCGAAATGTCCACCTTGTCTTTCAAGGCAATAAGCAAGGCGATCTTGAAAGCAAAGAAGTGTATTTCTAGTAAATTCTGGCCTTATTCCATTACATGCAGTACGTATACGCTCTTTTAGTTCATTCAAGTTGCGTATTCGTACATTGTTGTAAATTTATTTTTTAGGTAACCCAAAAGAAAATAGTCATTTGGAGATAAATCAGCTGATCTTGGAGGCCATAGTATGGGACCAAATCTACCAATCCACCGTCTTTGAAATAAGTTATTTAAAAAATTCCTGATAGCGTTAGTAGAATGTGGCGGGGCCCCATCCATTTGGAAGCAGGGTTCATCAACATTCATCATCTCAATTGATGGAATGATAGGTCTCTCAACAAATTCAAATATTTCACTGCAGTGAGGTTACAGTCAATAAAAAATGGACCAATAAGTCTATCGCTTATTATTCCAATCCAGACATTAACTTTTTGAGGTTACTGTGTTCGGGTCAGGTTTTGAGCGTGAGGATTTGTACGGGACCAGTACCTAATGGATTAATGGATAGGAAATTTAATAATTTTTCATGGAGAAATGTGGGGTACAAACCGAAAGTTCTGAGAGTTGACTTCACCGTTTACGGTAAATGTAGCCTCATCAGTAAAAATTATTTTATTTAAAATTTCTTGGTTTTCATTTAACATGTTAAACATTATTTCACAAAACTCAGTTCGTTTTATCTTATCCTCTTCGAAAAGCTCTTGATGATTTGATATTTTGTATGGCCTATATTTAAATTCTTTCAGAGTTTTGTATACCGAACTGTACGATACTCCAAAACGTTTAGCTACATCTAAAAGCGATCCTACAGACCGTTCCTCTACGTAACACAGGATATTTAATTTCATGTCTTCTGTTCGAACATGATTGGTTCTATTTCTTTTTTTGTGAGAATTTAGAACAACCATCTTCTTGAAATTTTTTAAAAAAGTTCAGAATTGTTTTTGCAAAAGGTATAGGCCTGTCTGGATAATTGACGGAAAACATGTCTCTAACTTGCCTTAAACTATTATTTTTCTGGTACCACATTACTATTGCCACCTTTTCATTTCTGTTGTATTTATCCATGATTTATAAATAAATTATCTATTTTTTAATAAAATGTATTTAATTTATGACTTATGTTTGAATAAAAATTCAGAAATATTAGACATAAAAAATGTTTTTCCCGTCATGGCAACCTGATTTAAAAATTAAGGTATGCTATACGTAAATTCTTCATTGGTGTATAACTGGTTGTCTACTATACAGTGACTATATCGCTAATGCATTGACAATTTTTTTTTATTATTACACATAGGGAAAATGCTATGTGTAATGATAAAAAAAGAGCCCGGTATATTTCATTAATAGAACTTATACGAGTTACCATTAAAATTAATTTAATTAAAGGAGTATGTACTATCTCCTAAAACAAAAAATAAAGTGGATATTTAAAATGGGATGTAATAACAATGGTGATGCACCCAAAGGCTCTAATTCATTACAATATGTTAACTGATCGTTTACTTCTGGCAAAGTAATCTTGCGAAGTGTACTTTATAATTTAAGTGAAGACTCATAAAATAATATTAATTCTCCATAAATAAATAAAACGCCTTGACAGTTCATGCAATTTCGACAAAAAGGTATATTATGGTGTTAACTTTCATATACACTAGTATATTTATGATGTGAATATGATGAAATTGTACCTTTAAATTTCCTAAATTTTGTAATTTTGTAGTTAGAGAAATTACATATAACAATCTTTCAAAATTAATAAAATAGTAATAATAATAATATATGTTTATTTTTCACCAGAATTGAACCAGTCATATGATTTTATTATATCACAAAGTTTGGTTGCTTTGTGATATATAAAAAATCAAAGCAATTGTATTCAGGACAAGAAATGATCTTTCAAAATAATAAGTATGCTATAAGTAATAAGGATACGTATCAAATATTATAAAGTATTAAGGAAACAAAAAACGGAAACATAGAAATTTTACATCAACAAAGGTGCTAGACATGGGGATTCATTATCTGCTGCACACATTATTGTGGCATTCGAGCTCATACTAAGGAAAATAGATACAAAAGACACAATGAGAACAAGAAAGTGCCAAATCGTTGAATATGCAGATGTAGTAATACTTGTCAAACAAAGAAATATAATGGAAAAGATCTTTAAGAAGAAAGAGAGAAAATGTGACCGAAAATAAATGGGGAAAAACATTATGAGAATCGACAGCAGTAATTTGGAGGTGAATAACGACAAATACCTTGGTATTAGCATTACCAAGGACAGGAAAGGAAGTACAAGATATACAATCGGCAAATACAGCCTATTACTCTAACAAAAATATGCTCCAAGGCAAAGCAAATAGTACCAGCACTAAGATAAAATGGATAAATCATTAATAAGACCCGTTATAGCATATGCCGCAGAGACCATGTCTTTAACACAAAAGGAGCAGCATAATTAAGAGTATTTGAAAGAAAAATACTGAGTATAAAAGTAAGAAGTAGATAACAACATAATTGTTTTAATGTACGCAATCTATATATATCTATATTTATTATTTATCTACTTTTAGTAGTATTTCATATAACATTAAGTTAAATATATGTGAATTACCTTAGTTCAGCTGAAATAGCGGAGGTCCATGTCGTTTGTAATGGCAAAGATATTGAACAAGTGTGATATATAGACAAGTTTGAACAAAGCTTCCTTTTTAATTGGAAAACCCATAATTGAAACTATCCACTGGAACTTGAACCGGATACATAACAATTGTAAATACAAAAAACTAAAAAAATCCTTGCAAGTTTTGATACATTCTGATTGTAATTGCAGTTACATCGACAATGAATGACACGAACTTTATAAGAATGAAATCAAGGGACACGCAGGTAAAGCAAAAACAATTCGGTTTGCACGTGTGCACGTGTTTTGCAGTAATTACACAGTGTGTATGAAAACAGTAGACGATCAGATTCGTTCTCGTCAATGGCGAGTTGTTGTTAGGTCTATGCACGGATTCAATCAGCACGTGCCATTTCGTAATATATCATGGCAGGCGAGCAGCGTGTGTTTTTAAGATTTTTATTGTTACTGTATTGAATTACACGGAAAATTAAAAATCTCCATCGTGTTTCGTTTACTGTTTTGTTGGATTTTATTTTCGTTCGTTCGACAACATTAGAGGCATTCGAAACGAACGACTATGCATTGTTGCTGGGATATTATGTAGAGCTCTTGCTCATACTGACGGTTTTATTACATGGTAAGGTAGGTAAATTATGAATAGAAGAAAATTAGTGCAATCAACAATACAATAAAGTACAAATGTGATTTTACGATAAGTAAGATTGGACTAACAGTAAATAAAATTATAATTGTTGCTGAGATACTCGATCTTGTTCTTTTATAAAGACAATTCAAGAATAGTTTCTGTGATGGATAAAGCTTGAGGACTGTATGTGTCAACAACGAATTCGAAAATCTCTTTTCAAAATATTGTTTTTTTTTTTGAATTTTTACACTCTATAATAACGCAGCAGACTAATAGTACCACTGGCTCTGAAACTAGAGCTTTCTATAATTACTTGCTTGAGATTGTTAATGAATCAATTATTGTTATTACTATAATTATTAGTACTGCACAGTAACCGGAAAAATACTTACACGAAATAAAAACGATATAGAAATCGAAAAGGAGAATTGTTAAACAAGTATATAATATCATTTTCGAAAAAGAAGGCGCTACGCTACGTATTAAAATTGCTTAATTATATTTTTCTAACTACAGATTTCAAAACAATAATGTTATTATTCTTTTTTAACCTTATCCCGTCTACTATTTCCATTGTAGAACGATAATTCTACTTTGAGAAGCAAAGTTGTTAATTTCAGGATTAAACCTAGCAATTATCAAAAACGAAATTGTAAGGTTTATTAAAAGTATAAATCCATCTTATTCTGTGACTTTAACTCCTTTTACTTCCTAGATATATATAACGAAGTTTAAAGTAATAGGTCTCGTACCAAAAATAATAGCTACTGCTTAACTATTAAATTTAACATTTTTTCGATTTTTTAAATATATAACTGTCACAAGTATACATATATACATTTATACGTAAACGTATATGCACATATGTACGTGTTGAGATACAGTGCATACACTTAGGTGTCATTACCAACAGCGAACGCACAGACACGTGTTTCGGCCTTTGAGGCCTCTTCAGTGTTCGTGGTGCTGTTGGCAAAGATCCACAACTAAAATCGTGTCTTATGTCCGTTGAAACGCAAAGTGCCGGTGAGAATATCTCAGCGACATCTGCCATCCAAGCGCGACATCGAACACGACAGTTTCATCTTGCACACTGTGCTAAAGCCAAAACCAGTATGCTAAATGTGTATCTCCGCATATAAGGCCAATAGGTGGCACCACCATATCACAAATAAATAGGATATGAAATACTTGAATGTGTAACGTACATTATTAATGACACCTAAGTGTATGCTGTGTATCTCAACACGTACATATGTGCATATACGTTTACGTATAAATGTATATATGTATACTTGTGATAGTTATTATCCGTTAATGTACGTTACACATTCAAGTATTTCATATCCTATTTATTTTAAAATATAGTTTTTAATAACAATTTATTTGTCATTATAGAATCATGCGAGGGATGTTGGCTTGAAACATATACAAAGAACTACCACCACGATTAGGAGGCTTATCCTATTATTTCACAAACCGATCTGTACTCTGCTTGTAGAATTGGCCAATTGAAGAATGCAAAAATGTTTTCACAGAATTCTGTACTTCAGCACCTTTTAGAGCAATTTTTACTGGTCCAAGAATACGAAAATCAAAAAGGAGTAATAGTTGCATGCTCTAAAATTCGCCCGTTCTTCGGTTATTCTGTTGCAGATTTCTTACTATGTTGGCGAGATAAGGCTAAGCATTGTTGTAAAACAATTGAAATGTGGTTTAGGGTAGTTGGTTGTACGCTTTTCTTCCGCAATAATTAACACTACTTGCCTGCATTTCTTGGTAGCGGTGAATTTGAATTGATCTATTGCGTCGATGACAACTTACACTTCAAAGTAATCACAAGCTTTGTTGCCAACAAATACTGGCAAGAAAAAGTCATTTTGGCTGTACTAAAAAGGCAAATTTATCCTCAAGCATTTACTTTCTTAGTCAAAACCAGTGTACCCATTGCACACGCAAATTAGTGTGACTGCAAACAATATCATAGACATATCCTACACACACCCAATATTATTCTGAAATTGCTTCTATTAAAATTCGATGATTCTCTATAGTCAGGCCTTACACGCATGCAATATTGTTTTCCGTTGATGCACTTGCCTCATTTCATTCTTAAATTATAGCAATATTTATCTCAACTTCGAAGCGCAATATATACCAATGACCTCACTTGGACAGATTTTTGAAAACAAATACAATTTCAAAGTCATAATATATATATATATACGTATATATGTATCAACCTTTTTCAATTATAAGTATATATATATATATATGTTCTCTTTCAGGTTTCCGCGGGTAGTAGTATGTGTTGTCACTGGATTCCTGGTTTTTCTTCCGCGTTTCCACTGCTTGGTCTCTGGAAAGACCGATGCTGGTTTCTTGACGACGTTTCGGCAAAATCACACTTGCCATCTTCAGGTCTGCGATAACTGTCTGCTTCTGCTTCTTGTTATTCGTAAACTGACGTTTTCGGGATTCGGATGGTGGTTATATACTTCGTTAGCGTGTCGGTTGGTTGCCCTTGGACGAGTGTGTGCATGGTTCCGTGTCGTTGGGCTCGTGTTTGGAGTGTGACGGCTGGTTTGCGATGTAGAAGTATTAGTTTGGTGTTCTTTGTTGGTATCTGTTCTTGTTAGTGCTGGTTTCCATGCTGTTGGTAACCTCTGGGTATCATCTCGTGAATTCAGATTGTTCGGATGTTTTTCAATTTCGATGGCTTCCCTGATGATTCTGGTTTTAGTATGTTCGATGTTCGCTAATAGCTTGGTGTTACTGAAGTCTATCGTGTGGGATGTTTCTTTTACATGTTGAGCCAGAGATGAAGTTTTCTCGTCTTTTTTTACGGAATTTTTATGTTCGTCTCTTCTTGCGTTTACCCTTCTGTTCGTTTGTCCAATGTAAGTTTTTTCACAGTTGAGGCACGGAATTTCATAAACTCCTTGGTTTTCCAAAGGTATTTTTGTTTTAGGGTTTCGAAGGACTGTACTGATTTTTCTGTCTGCTTTGAATGTTGTTTCAATGTTGTGTCTTCGTAGGATTTTGGATATTCTATCGGTGGTGCCTTTCACATAGGGTAAGTAGGTTTTGGCAGTTGGTGTTTCTTTTTCCTCTTGTGGTGTTGTTGGTTTCGGCTTGGATGCTCTTTTGATAGCAGATTCACTGAAACCATTCTGCTGGAGTGCCTTGTGGAGTTTGTCCATTTCTTGGGTGATGTTATCTTCGTCTGCTAATCTCTGCGATCTTGTCACTAGGGTTTTCACTACTGATTGTAACTGAGCTGGGTGGTGGTGAGACTGAGCGTTCAGATATCTGTCTGTATGGGTGGATTTTCGGTATACCGTGTGACTTAAGTTCCCATTTTCTTTCTTCTTGACCAAAACGTCGAGGAATGGTAATTCGTTGTTCGATTCTATTTCCATCGTAAATTTTATTTTTGGATGGGTTTTGTTTAAATGTTCCAGGAAGATGTCGAGGTGGTCCTTTCCATGTGTCCAGATCACAAAAGTGTCATCGACGTAGCGTAGCCCGAGTTTGGGTTTGTGGGTGGCCGTCCTTAGTGCTGTTTTTTCTAAGTTTTCCATAAAAAGGTTTGCTATTACTGGTGATAGTGGAGAACCCATAGGGGCGCCTTCTATTTGTCTATAGCGCTAACTACGCAATAGCTCCTGCCCGCATACCAGTAGAAGAAATAATTTGTGGAGTAGAAGCAACTATAGCTGGGATTGACAAGAATACGACCGAGACTATCCGCCAAGATGTATCGCAAATATTAAGGACAGCCAAACCACCAAAGAAAAACCTATCACATGAAGAATTCCTGGCATTGAAACAACTAAGGGAAAACGAAAACATTATTATTCTACCAGCCGATAAAGGAAATGCTACTGTGGTAATGAACACAACCGACTACGACGCCAAAATAAGAACCCTCTTGGAGGATCCAGCATACCAACCAATCTCCACGGATCCAACAACATACCTGAGAAAACAACCAAAACTAAAATCAAGGAGAGTCCCATCGACAAGGAAATCCAGACAGCACTCATTCCAAGGGAGAAGTCATCAAGATGCCCCAAATTCTACGGCTTACCTAAAGTCCACAAGGAAGGTGCACCCCTAAGACCCATAGTCAGCTCCATTGGATCACCTGTTCAACAATTGGCTAGATACCTAGCCCAACAACTACAACCTCATGTCGAAGAAGCCGAATCTTAAAAATAAAATTTACGATGGAAATAGAATCGAACAACGAATTACCATTCCTCGACGTTTTGGTCAAGAAGAAAGAAAATGGGAACTTAAGTCACACGGTATACCGAAAATCCACCCATACAGACAGATATCTGAACGCTCAGTCTCACCACCACCCAGCTCAGTTACAATCAGTAGTGAAAACCCTAGTGACAAGATCGCAGAGATTAGCAGACGAAGATAACATCACCCAAGAAATGGACAAACTCCACAAGGCACTCCAGCAGAATGGTTTCAGTGAATCTGCTATCAAAAGAGCATCCAAGCCGAAACCAACAACACCACAAGAGGAAAAAGAAACACCAACTGCCAAAACCTACTTACCCTATGTGAAAGGCACCACCGATAGAATATCCAAAATCCTACGAAGACACAACATTGAAACAACATTCAAAGCAGACAGAAAAATCAGTACAGTCCTTCGAAACCCTAAAACATTGGACAAACGAACAGAAGGGTAAACGCAAGAAGAGACGAACATAAAAATTCCGTAAGAAAAGACGAGAAAACTTCATCTCTGGCTCAACATGTAAAAGAAACATCCCACACGATAGACTTCAGTAACACCAAGCTATTAGCGAACATCGAACATACTAAAACCAGAATCATCAGGGAAGCCATCGAAATTGAAAAACATCCGAACAATCTGAATTCACGAGATGATACCCAGAGGTTACCAACAGCATGGAAACCAGCACTAACAAGAACAGATACCAACAAAGAACACCAAACTAATACTTCTACATCGCAAACCAGCCGTCACACTCCAAACACGAGCCCAACGACACGGAACCATGCACACACTCGTCCAAGGGCAACCAACCGACACGCTAACGAAGTATATAACCACCATCCGAATCCCGAAAACGTCAGTTTACGAATAACAAGAAGCAGAAGCAGACAGTTATCGCAGACCTGAAGATGGCAAGTGTGATTTTGCCGAAACGTCGTCAAGAAACCAGCATCGGTCTTTCCAGAGACCAAGCAGTGGAAACGCGGAAGAAAACCCGGAATCCAGTGACAACATATATATATATATATATATACCAAGCTACAAACTCTACTAACGTTGCAAACAAATCAATTTAGAGATTACAATTTTCGAAGACTAAACTACCAAAGCTGGGCGTTAACTGAACATCCTTCGCCTATAAACTGGACGGCTGAAGGCAGTTAAGTTTTATTTTGTGTAAATATTCAACTTAAAAAAATGCTTGAACAAGTAATTTTCACTTTTAGTAGGCTATTTTCGGGATATCCTCTAACAATATCCAATTATGACAAATTTTATTTGCGTTGGAAATAGGTGTTCCTGGATAAACTTCTAATTTCTCCCAAAAGTCCAATCAATTTAATCAAAATACATTGCAAAATATTTTTTTTTAAAGGGATTACATTAGTCGAAATAGATGAACTAGGCATCTAAGAGATATGACGTTTAACATATTTAACAAAAAATATGTAGCAATTTATAGTGATAGTACAGAAATCCATGTAATGACGAATGCATATGATACCATACAACTATTTTTCTCCTTCTCATATAGTACGTCTATCCCAAGACGCTGTAAGTACCTACATGATGCATTATCACCTGTTCCTAATCCAAATATTGACATGTCGAATATCGTATGGTATCCTGATACCAAACAATAAACCTTTTGAAAAACCAGAATTATCAAAAGAGTATTACAAAAGTATGCAACTTCATTACTGTTTTCACAATCTAGCAAAATAATTTTCACCACTATCTGTTCATTTGGCAATGTTTTCAGGGCGTAGTGGACTTTCCCTCGTTTCAACTGAAGACGCTTTTCCTCCAAAGAACTAAGAATATCCTTATCATATCCGATCGAGGTTGCTTTTTGCATGAGTACACAGGGCTAGTATCATTTATTATGTCCTACCTAACCAACGCAAACACTATATGGCACACAAAAGTCACACTTTCCGTAATTTTTAGTCATCATCAGGTGATCCTCAAGAATTGAATCTTTGTCTTCTCTTATTTTTAATATGTGACACCCTCACAATATTACAGAGGATTCCATATCACTCCAAGAATAAACTAATTTTATTAAACATTAGTGTATTTCTGACAGATTAAGCCTGAGTGCTAAGCTTTTCTTGTAATTTATTAATAATACTAGACTTGCCGTTTTTTCCTATTTGCCGATTTCTTCCTTTTTGTTCGTCTATATACACTTTATATCTTTATTATTACAGTCACTCGGTTCTATTGTTCAATTGTATCACTTAGTTTGTCTACATACCTTTGCGGTATTTCCATAATTTACTAATTTTCGTTATTATTACCACTTATTTTCACTCTTCTTAATCAGATATCTCACTCACGTGTTTACTTCAGTTAGGCCACCCACCACTCTCGCTCTGTATGTACATCTAATTTTGGCTTTTACACAAACTGTCACTGCGTCAACAGTTAGTTGACGTTTATTCGTTCCTATAAACTTCAAAAATCTATTGAGAGACCTAATTGTCGAATTGAATGTCATCCTTGACATAAGTAAATGTAGCAATTGTGTGCTATATTTTTTTTGTGTTAAGGACCATATTTATAATACAAAAAACTCGTTATTGTTATTATTATACTTACAAATCCGTTTCCTATGCTTTTTCTGATGTCTGCTGTTGCTCATCTACCAGTGCTACTTCAACTGAAGTTAATTAACTATTCAACCGTTCTCGTCCAATGAAGAACTGCAGACCTTTACGAAAATTAAAGCAAACATTACTACATGTGGTCATAATCAACTACTTACTTTTTTGTTTTTCGTGAATGACTACGCTGCTATATTTTATGAGCCACTTACGGTGCTACTTAATTTATTGACGGTTCATAAGTGAAAATAAATTGTCGTCGCAAATCAAACATCAGATGTACTCGCTGAGTACCTTGGCCTCTCCAACAATTGTTTTTATAGATAAATTAAAACAGTAAATATAACACGATATAAATTCGTATGAAGTTACTGACCTTGTGGTTTCAATTCTTTCCACCTTAATTTACGACAGGGCTCGTGGAATCGGTCTTTCTTCTAAATTTGATTTCTTCAAACTTATTGCATGCCAAAATTAGACCTTTGCTTGAGAAAAAATTATAGCGTCCCACACGACTGACAATGTTCTGTCTAGTGCTCACGTTTTTCAACGAGTGTCATAGCAGACTAAAATTGATCGATGGTTTTGAAAGTTCGAAACCTGCTACTGAAATTTCGTGTAACTGGCAACGTTAATCAAACGTCAGGTGGATGTTTGTCAGTCAATTTTGAAGTCTCCAACACATTTTACTCAACCTTACCTGGACTTTGGGGTGTCATTGTCAGCTGTGCCGACCCACCGCCATATTAAATACTGAAAACCTAGTTAAATGTATTGCGTTACACGTCCTCCTTATGGCAGAGAGCGGCGATAGAGCGTGATTTTCTACACGTCGCAAAATTTTCAAAAAGCCTTTTTGGGCCTTCGCTTTTTCATCGGAGACATGAAAAATAGCCTAAGGCACATCGGACCGTAGCCTCCGTAGCGTGGCACTTTTGTTCCCACCGCAGCTTGGCCAGGTTCTCAGTAAAGTGTCTCCCCAATTCACCACTTTTGCCCGTCTTTTGTCTCGTGTTAATTCGAGGGGCGCGTAAAAGACGACTGTGGGCTTTTATTATACAATAATTTTAAGTAATCTAATAGTCTAACTACTTATAAAAGAAATAGTTTTGTACATCACATATTTAAATGTTGATTCCAAAACTTGGAATATTTTACCAAAGATAATTTAACTGAAAACTATTTGGCCTTAGAATTGAAGTGGCCGGAGTTTATTGGTAAGTTAGAAAACTTATATGTTTAAAAACTTTCTTTATTTATTTTTTAATTACTAATAAAATTTGTTCATGTTTTCAGTGGCCCAGTCTGTATAATATGTTTATTAATCCAAACCAAATTTTAATCAATTTTACTGCAAGAAATATCATCTGAATAACACAACGTATCCACGAGTAATATCTACTTATACATGTATGTGTATAATGCACACGATTCGCAAATTATTCTTTTCAAATTCTCGTTCACCTTCCGTGTGTAATTTTACAAGTAGAGGAGAGAACTCAATAAGTGTTTCGTCCTTCTATTTCTCAGACTCAAGAAGCACTAATATTGGCCCCGGCCTTATAAGAACATTAATTATCTTACATCCCCTTATCTAATCTGAAGATCACCATCAGCAATTTTAATCGGGTTGTATAGGGGAATTGCAGATTATTATAGGTATCATATATGTCGCGGCTGTTGCGAAAACCACGTGTATCATTCCCGAATAAGACAATGATATATTTTAATGACAGCCCTATGTAATGCAGTCACTTTACAATTGAAGTAATTTGTTTTTAATTGGTGTTCTGGAGGAAGGAAGGCAACAGTAAATAAAACGAGACGAGTTTCCTACTGTTTCTATATGGTTAAAACATATGCCATCTATCATCCACAGTATATTAAAAAAAAAGATAATGATGAATACCAACGTCATTGAGGTATTCTATGTACCAAAACAAATAACTATATAGATTTTTAAGTACGAGTTCTGTGATAATCTTAAGGAAACTACATATATTATATGTAATTATAATCGCAAGAAAAAAAAGAATAGGAAGAGCATATATTTGATACAAACTTTTTTGTAAAATTAAAATGTCGGTTTTGTATATTATTGCACAAATAATTATATTCAAACGTAACTGATGCATAAAGAATTTATTATTTGCAAATATTACACGTGAAAACTACGTTAGAGAAGCCATGCAATCTTTGTGTACAATAATAGTAATAATACTTAATAATATTTAAATATATAACATAATAAACAATACACCTACTACAAATATAGTTTTATAAGCATATAGGTAAATACTAGTAGAATTTGTCAATCTTTCCGAGCTTGAACCCCGGCTCCTTTTCATCCGCTTACAGCTCTATTACGATTTCCTGTAAGACGCAAGCATTGCCATGATGCTTTTTATAATGTCCAATTTTCAAAACTTTTGACGAACACTGTACATACGTCCAATTTAAATTTGTTCACAAATTGACATCGCATCAAAACTTAGTTGACATTTATTATTAGTGTAAACTTAAAAAAATTTGTTGGAAGACCTAATTGTCAAATTGAATGTCATTCCTGACATAAGTAAATGTAGCAATTGTGTTAATTTTTTTTGTATTAAGGACCATTTTTATAATATAAAAAACTCGTTATTGTTATTCTTATAATTACATATGACGGTACACTTCCATTTTATTGACAATTTATAGTAGAAGCATGGGAGATATTCTATTCGATATTAGTGCCTTCGGCATAGAACAAATACATATAGAAAAGAACGATTCAACAGTGATAATTGGTAGTAACAAAAATACATACCTAATAGGTCTCTCATTTCAGTAAAGTATCGCACTTGAACCTGCATTTTTTCATTTCTTTGCCATTATGTATCCATATTATGACTGCTCATTTGGACCCATATAAATGTTCGACAGAAATTCCTGGACATCATAAACTTAGAGTTTTTGTTCACAAAAAATCGAAAATATCAATTCCTTTTGATCCCGTAATATCGTGATCATGTAATCAATCAAATAAATGCATTTTTCATTCCTAAACTGTCCAACATTTGTCGGCTTTCGGACGTTTAAGCTTGACAATTAGTCGATGATAGTGACTATTCTTCCTCGATGATATTTTTTCGGTTCGGTTCATAAGTGAAATCGAATTTTCATCGCAAATCGAACGTCATATGGATTTTCGTACGTCAATATTAGTGTTTTCCGTTACTTTAGTGGATATTCTTACACTTAAGCTTAACTGCATACTGACATGTCAAATTATAGACTGCTATAGTAATTCAAAAGACGGATCTCTTCTGCATCATTTCCTAGTTTTGAGTTCACCTTTCTTCGGATACATGCTAAATTTGTGATCGATGAAATTAATGTCATTTAGTATACTCTTTAATGCTTTTGCATTTAATTTTGTAAATCTATTTGTATATTTCCAGCAATTAATGAACGAAACCTGAAAACGTTTGAGTTTGTAATTTCTGAATCTTGTACGATCATGTACAGTTACTGACCTTGTGGCTTCAATTCTTTCCACCTTAATTTACCACAGGGCTCGTGGAATCGGTCTTTCTTATAAATGTGATTACTTTAAACTTATCACATGTCGAAATTTGACCTTTGCTTGAGGAAAAATATAGCACCCCGCATGACTGACACTATTCTGTCTAGTTCTGATGTTCTAGTTTCGTGATGGATGAAATTAATTTAGTATACTCTTTAGTGCTTTCGCATTTGATTCTCTCAATCTATTTGGATAATTCCAAAAAAACTCTTTTTCGCTAAGCCAAAACCTAATTAGGAGAGAAATGGATTTTTTTTTTATAAAAGCTTTCTAAAATTGACTTTTTCGTACTTTTGTGTCCTTTCGAAAATTTTTTAACTTAGTAGTTGACGAGATATTAGCTAATTATTTATCTATTTCTGGATTTGGTAACTCAACTCTTATATTCTTGAATACAACTACACTAAACGAAGCTATATACGTATGTATAATATAAATATTCTCAATTGAATACCAGTATTAGAATACGATGAATATATCTATAGAATACGCGGGAAAATTAAGTAAAATGGTCTTTAGTAATATTTGGCTAGTTCGTTACGTACAGGGACATCAAAACTTGACCGGATTTGTATTTAGAATCTATTCAGTGAAAATTTCTCCTTTATATCTTAGGTATATTATATATATTTTAAAGTAATGCAGACGCCAATATTTTGAATAACGTAAAATAACAAACCGAAGTTCCACGCAGGCCAAATCTTTAGTTTTAATTAAGACATTCAAAAATGAGGTGTGAGCACCACACTGACTTACTTATACAATTCTGAGGTTCCGAGTTTGTATACAAATGTTTTTCAATTAAGTTTTACATACTTTTATATTTAATAAAATAAAAGTATGTAAAACTTAATTGAAAAACATTTGTATACAAACTCGGAACCTCAGACATGTATAAGTAAGTCAGTGTGGTGCTCACACCTCGGTAAGTATCACGTTTACTCACACGTTTACTTTATTAATATAAAGTAAACGTGTGAGTAAACGTGATACTTACCGTCCGGATTTCGATTTATTATGCAAACATTGTTGAAAATCTAGTCCTAAATACTTCAATACTCTTAATATATCAGCCTAAAAAACATGTTTTGTAAGACAAGACCTATTTTCGATAAGAGTAAAAAGACCTACTTCCCCTGAGAATATTGAAATCATTTTTTATTAAACTTTTCTCAAATTTACTTTTGAGTACATGTGTATTCTTTATAAATTTGTTTAAATTTAGTAGTTGACAAAATATGAGTGAAGTTTTATAATTTCATTGAAGTAAACTTCTAATTCTGGTCTGCAGTTGTCAATGAAAATCGAATCAGATCTCCAGAAGAAGATACTTGTAATTAAAATTCTCCGAGTGTGTGCTATCACAGAGAGACATTTTTCAAAAACACATTTTAGGTAACAGGGGACTTCAAATGTAGATATCTGCAAAAATCCCAAGGTCAAAAATTGTCTATATTACAACACTTTCTTATACTACATATAAGATAAAAGAAGGCAAGAAGATTAGGTTTAGTACAGGTAGTGTCAAACAAAATATATAATTTACAATAGTTTTAGAATATAAATTTTAACAATATGATTTGATGCAAATATCATTTGGATGGTAACTCAATAATTTGTAATAATAAAATATTGCTGTGGTATCTACTTCTTAAATATCAATAATAACAATGATACCATAATATCTGATCTTAGCATAACAGCATAAATTTAAAATTTTTACTCCTTGCTTACCAACCTTTCTCTTATCTGTTTGAGTATGGGATAGGGTAAAGAAATTAAACACAATTTATAAATCTTAATAATAATAATGAATATATTTTATTCATGTATGTATATTTTTCCGTTGCAATACATTCATGTTTATCTCATTTATAAGGATTTTATAACAATTAACATAATTAGTATTGTTTTATGTATTCAATATAAGCAAATATAATTCTGTTTAAATAATTCTTATTTTAAATTGTTTCTAACGCAATATTGCTTATTTCGTGGAATGAATTTGAAATAACAAGAAATATATATAAAAAATCTAAGTACGTATTTCGGCAACTAAGTTGTCATCTTCAGTAGATATGTGTATAAAACCAAAATGAGTTTTAAACGTAGTATTTTTGGCTAAGGTGTAACCTTAGAAGATATGCTCTTCACCAAATCACCAGTGGGATAACAATGATTTCTTAACAAACAATATTCCTATAGAGGATTTGTTGATTAAGAATAAAATTGAACGCGTAAAAATAGATGAATACTTGAAGTTGACAACTCTTTGCATGTCCCAGAACTGCTTTCAGTTTGAAGGCAACTTCTATGAACAGCGACAGGGTACAGCAATGGGCAACAGCTTGTCTCCATTTATAGCAAATTTATTCATGAGTCACTTTGAAACTGAATTTGGAAGGAACTCTAAGTATTTCCCTAAAGTATGGATTAGGTACGTTGACGATATTTTCACGATTTTTAATAGTAACTTTTCTGATTTGCATGACTTCTTATTTGAATTAATCTCGAAATTCACTACAATTAATTTCACAATAGAAAGGGAAAACAATGGTCAAATATATATGGAAAATAGCTCAGTTTAATTAAAAAGATCGCGAAGTACAATGGTTTCGATTCAGAAATAGTAACTAACCTTATTGGGAAACATAAATTTAAGAAGCAAATTTAGAATGCTACATGTTTGCTACCTCAAAAAACTCTTGGTAATAAGTTTGTTTCTTTGTCGTATCATTCAGTTACACGAAATTTGAACAGTATTTTTAAAGAACAGGAACTTCAAATCGCGTTCAAACCGGGCAGTTCATTAAAATAACTCTTAGGGAACGCTAAAGATAAAATTGAGGTAGATCAAAAATCTGGTATTTATGAAATAACCTGTAGAGATTGTAATCAAAAATATGTAGGGTAATCTAGGCGTTCAATTTCAACTCGTTACAAAGAACACATTGCACGTTTCAGATAAAACAGACCGGAAAAATCAAGTGTTACTCGATATACTTTCGACACCGGCAATGGCATGTCTACAGATAGTCTTAGATTAATTAAAACTCTAAATAATTTCAGAGAATTAGACAGTTACGAACGTATTTATAGAATATTATAGAAATAGATCTAAGTTAATTAATTCTGAAAATGGACCGATACCCGAGTCCAGCTTGTACGGATTATTGTAATTTTAGGGGATTAATCTGTCACGCTTTAAGGTACCGTTATGGTCCCGCTAGATTTAGGAGTACCTATATACAGAGATGGTGTTTGTTAAGAAATCAGTGCTATCCACTGGTGCTAAGGTTACACCTTAGCCAAAAATACTACGTTCAACACTATTTTTTGGTTTATACAGATATCTACTGAAGATGGCAACTTAGTTGCCGAAATATGTATTTAGATTTTTTATATATATATTTTGTGGTAAGGGATTTTTTTCTTTTGCATTTTATTACGTTCACTAGATACCATTTAATATTTAAAAGAGTTTCAGTAAATAATGAACACAATGCAAGCACTATTTCACCAAAGAAAACATTTGCACATACTACTCTGATAATCTAGCGTCTTGCTACCTAGAATATTTTAAAAATAGTTTCCACTAATTGTTAGAAGCAAACATTTTCGCATACTACTCTAACAGCTTCGTATTCACATGTTAAAATACTCTTATATATTTGTGTCAGTTTATTTAATTTATTATCCTGTGATAGTATAAATCTTTAATGGCGTCTACCAATCCACTTAAGGCAAACATTTTCACATAGTACCTCAATGGTTGATTCCACACCATAAAAAATACTTCAAATTAATAAAAAAAAACAAAATTTTAAACCATGTGAACATTCATTTAATTATCAAAAATAAAATAAAACATCTATGATTTGAACTGCAATAAACAATATTGTATTACTTACTTAGTTTGTTCAAATAATTCTACAAATTCTTTAATATACATGTCATCCATTTTATATATATATTTTTAACTAATAATAATAATATTTACTAAATTATATCTATTAAAGTGATATTCCAATTCTTTAATATCAAATTGAGTAGTGCGAACAGCTATATATATGTACCTATTAATCTTCCTTATGCAAAATTTCATAAAAGCGTGCCCCAAACTCCGTTTTAAATTTTTAAGTTCTAACGCGATGTAGGCCAATGTCGAACTTCCTCGCTTTCGGTACCGCATTTTTATAACCACGAACAAATAAATGTCGATACTTTAGCGCCCCCTGACTTAATTCTTGGGTTGGCCCTACTGCCACTTCCTTATTTGAATATTCTTCTTAAATAATTTATGTTGGTGCATGTACTCAATCACGTTGAGGGTTATTAAACGATGCCCGCAAAGCAACTCTTCATTGTTCAAATTTATAAATTTACCTCCGTCTATTTCAGGTAAGTGCGTTGTTTTATTTTTGTTTTAACGTAAACATCTGTTGTATTTATATATGAATTCATTACTCTTGTTATTGTTTAACAAATATCTTCTTTCACTGTTTATTAATCTTATTCTTATTTTCTGTTTTCTAGTCTTTTCAATTTGAAATCGAGGAAAAACGTCGCAGATGACTTCTATCTTCCTTTCTGATGTTTTAGCATGAAGGCTCGTTACTGTTTCCCTCTCCATATGTTCAAATCAATGACTCTTCTTAGGTGAGGTTGCTAATGCTACAGATAAATTATTGATATTTTCTTTTCTTTTGTAGGTGTTAGACTATACATGATTGTTGTTGATGTTTCAAGAGCACAAAACAACAAGTATACGAACTAAAGAATATATTTTAACATCTTATTAGTGTACAAAATATGTTTTATTTACGATTCAACATCTAATGTAATGAATGTCGTAGTTATATCCTTTTCTTATCGAGACATTACGTATTTATAGTATCTTTTTATTTGTACCTGTGTCATCCAACAATTTATTTTATTTACATGCACATTTATATTTTATTCGAGATTACGTTATTTTTTTAGCGTATCTAATATTTAAACGTTTCTAAATAGAAATTGTAAATGATCACTTATATATTGTTTCATTTACAATTATTTAAAAGGAATGCATCCTTTATTGAATATTTATAATATCTGCAACCTATATTACATAAATAATTCATTCTAGCCTATATGTCACTAGCTCTATATCATGGATTATTTTTAACTCATTGTAATGTCCTTATTTCTATACTTATTTAATAAATTATTTTTAGCTCTTTATATATATACCTATTAACTTAATGATTAGCATAACTTTTACTACCTATACTTAAATAAATATTTAATTGAACTATAACGCGTACACTATAACTAAACTAATTCTTAACACAACATATTTTTTGTTCATTTTATTTTTCTCTAATCTTAATTAATTTATCAAATTACCTTTACTCTCATTTAAAACGTAAGGTTCACAGCAATATGTAGACGAATGTATTTCAGTAATGTTATTATAAAAACAAATAACACTTATCATATTATATCTAAATTTTAATTATCTGTTCTAAGACATTGTCATGGAACATCACAACAACAAAAATTTAAAAAAACTGTAAGTACTTAAAGTTTGAAATTTTAAGTAACGACATGTGATTTTTTTTATGATATTTTGCAAGACCCACGGAAATGACTTGGTTTTCGTTAATTTCGCGAAATGCAGAGTTACGTTCATCATTTCATTGTAAAGACACCGCCTTAAGTTGGTTTATAGTACAAAACATTTCCAACAATTAATGGCATAATCACATGACCGGATTCATTAAAAGTTAACGAATACATATTGGATAAATTTAATTAAGAGACTCAAGTTTTACTTTCAAAACTACAAACTTTAAATCTGCGGTTATATAAGTACGTAATTAATATAAAAGGATTACAAAAACTCTATAGCAAGTACGTTTTAATTATTTTCACTAATCTATATATTATATATATATTAGTGTAATTGCCAAGAACTCCCTACTGTAACATGAATAATGGTATAAATACACCTACAGCCTTAGTAGAAAACGAAAAATGCTATGCTTATTGGAATTTAAAAGAAATAAAATATACATACCTAGACCTTATTAGAATTTTGTATTTCTGTAGAGAAAAGTATACTCAAACGATAGCAGTTTTTATGAGTTTGTAGATTATCTCTACAACTTTGCATTTGAAGTAGGCCTCAATGCATAATGCCTTAATTTTTGTGAAAAAATCTATTGGCGATTTCCCGTTGCAAAGGAAATTGTTGCTCTTATTCCATTAAATTAATAATATGATATTATAATAATTAAGCATTTTTAATGCGAAATACATGGTAAAAATGGTGCGATTGTGTTATTTGTGTAAACGTCGATACGAAAAGGCATCCACTCGAGCACATCCAATCAACGCTCTATATTTAAACCATGTTAAACACGTAAAGTTTAATTCATGACCAACTTACCTATATGATCGAGTGGATGCCTTTTCGTATCGACGTTTACACAAATAGCACAATCGCACCATTTTTACTATGTATTTTGCATTAAAAGTGCTTAATTCGCGTATTACTAGGGAGCGGAATCGAGCGAGTCATGACTCATCGCCCATGGGCGCGCTATTGAAATGTTGTATTTTTAAAGAGGCTTTAATTTTATTTATATAATTGAATAACAAGTGGCGGGTGATTATAAAATACAAAATACCCTACTATTTGTTCATTTTCTCTTCTGTAAGACTTGTTCTCTTTGAATTAAGAACATCCTTGTAGATAGAAAACGTCTTTTCTAGATCGCCACTGGTTATATTTACGTAATGGAAATATTCTTTTATTTCAGCGTATTTAGCATACACAATTGCTGCAATGTTATTAAACCTGGATTTCTATTAAAAACTGCGTCTAAGTCACTTGGAATTATTAATAGCCACATCTAATGTGGTTAATCCATTTTTACTTTCTTATACGTAGTATAAGGAAGTAATATGAAATTTTCGACTTCGAGATTTTTGCAGATGTCCACGCTTTGAAGTCCCCTGATACCGAAAAGGATGTTTTTAAAAAATGTCTGTGTGTCTCTATGTGACCACGATAACCGCTGTAGATATCAATTCCAAATTTTGTATTTACGTGTGTAATCTCCCTCTTGAGATCTCAGTAGTTTTTCAGTAAAATCGGTAGACCGGAAGTAGCAGTTTACTTCAGTGAAAAAATTAAATTTTGCCAATATTTCGTCAACTACTAAATTTAAACAAATTTATGAAGAATTCATATGTACTTGAAATTAAAATTGAGAACAATTTTATTTAAAAAGTTTTTCGAAGCTGCTACCGGAAGCAAGTCTTTTACTCCTATCGAAAATCAGTTTTTTGCGAATATTTCGCATGTTATGCTTATTAAACAGGTACGTTATGGGTATAAAAGTATTTAGAACGTAATTTTCAATATCTTTTGCATAAAAACAATTTCAAAATTCAGACCGGAATTACCACTTTTACTCTTATCGAATAGCGATTTTTTGCGAATATGTCGTAAATTATGCATTCTATATGTATTTATCAAGAATACAAAAGTATTTCGTGCTAGATTTGCAATATTTTTTGAATATATGAAATTTCAAAATTCGGACCGGAAGTAACACTTTTACTCTTAGGGAGTAGTCCTTTTTTCGAATATCTTGCTAAGTATGTATTCTATAGCGATTTATTAAGAGAACAGAAGTACTTAGATAGAATTTTGAATAATTTTTGTGTAAAAAAAATATAGTATAGTTTGAAACGCTCATACGTATAAGAAAGTCGTGTGGTGGCCACACCTCATTTTTTAATTTGAGATTCGATTTTCAAAATATGTCATTAGGTTAGGCAAATTTCCAAAGTGTTCCTGAACGAATAACAACTAATTTTTTAAATTTGGGATTTGTGTTAGTTCCTTGCACTCAGAAATACTTCGAACATCGTCATTTAAACATGTAACGAAATTTTGTAAACTATCGAAATTCTCTGCATGAAAACTATTTCTGTCTGTTTTAGCAAAGCTAAGTGACGATATTTTACAGACTTTGCAATAAATTTCGGAATCACTGACAATTAATTTAATCTCAGAAAAAGTAACATAAACAACGTTCTAGATCTAAATAAATGATAACTAAAAATGTACGCGTATGTTATTGAAACATACATATTATATTGCGAAATATAAGGTAAATATAATAAATTTTAAAAACTCGTCACCCTTGTACCTACGCCGATGAAGAAAGGATTTTATTCATAAAATTCCTTATTTTATGGCAGTTTTTTCTCTGATTCTCGGGCGTAAACAGATGTTGCAGTTCGCCCTATGAATTAGTGCTATTCAGATATAATGTAAACAACACGCAGTTGTTTATATTATTTCTTTTCACGGTTGTGGCTCCATGGTAGTTTAGCTCGCTCGATTCCGCTCCCTAGTTATTCCATATCACAAAGCACAAACACTTTTAAAACAAATGCGTGTAGAATTTAACGAAATCATACGAACCAAGTACGAGCACGACATTTCGACCTATGACAACACGCCGTCGGATTTCCTTAAGGACTATAATCGCTTGGCAATGTATCAATTCACCTTACCCCACCTGCAGTTGTTGCGGCCAAACATTGCAGCGATAGTTCCTCTAGTATATTCCAATCTCTTTGGTTTTCACTGTTTACTATAACCTATAAATTTGTTGGAATACTAACCAACAAAAATGACAGAAAATATATATTATATTATTATTATAAATTTAACTCTGCTGTCCAATAAATGACAGATAGCATATATTACCTCTCAGCTGATCACTAGGAGACGTCCACTCCGATGTAATAAGTACCTAATAAATTAAAATAGTAGGTTCAAGTAGCTTATAAGTTATTTGCTAAATAAAGTTATTAGAAGGTTTAATGGCAGGTGGAAAGACCGGCCCTAAGAGTACTTTTGCATTACCAAGATAATGGAATTTTCCAGAGTTTCATTGTTGAAACGATAGGGTATGTTTGCTTATTCGCCGTAATAAACTAAATTCCTGTAATATTTGTTTATAACTACATTTTGTGTTGTATTTCTATTATAGTAAAGACTAAGAAATATATGTATGTCTAGACACATGACTATGAATAAATTGACAAAATTAAGAAATTTAACAATATTCTTAAAACTACCTTTTAATAGTACTATTCACAATGTATTTAGCTATGTATAAAACGAATATATATATATATACAAGAGCAATTACGATTCATGCTTGTCTCGGTCAGAACAAAATCTTGCAACGATTTTCCATAAACATAAGCAAACTTAAAAATATGTCACATACTTGCTAACAAAGTGTAAATGTATGTCGTGTCATGGCATAAGATATACCCAATATTGCAGACTTTATTTTATTTGCATCATATGTGCTTCCTTTTCTTTGCAAAAGTATTTTAAAACTTGGTCATCTTTTATTTGTAATGAATGTGGTTTGTAAAAACAAGCAGAAAGACGGTTTTTATGTGTATGCGGTCTTCTATTGTACATATAATCTACGGACTTTTAACTTCTACGTTTTAATGAATTACTCGCATTGCATCACTTTGGCAGCATACTCGCTGCCTACTAAGCCAAAGTAAGCAAAAAGAAATAGAATGAAGAGAATAAATATAGAATAAGAACACAATAACAATTGTGAGTCTTTTTTAGTAGGTATGTCAACTAAAGCAACAGTAGTAGTAGTAGCGGCGGTAGTACTAGTAGCCGGCCTATCCCATAGTTACCGCAGTATATTCACGAATGCTTCCGATAGACATCAGTAATTATATGTTTGTGATCATCGCAGACACCGCAGACGCCGCCGGTTGCGGAAAGAAGTATTGGTGTTGTCTTATGCAGCCACTCGACTGAGAACCTGTATCGGGTTATCAAAATTCTTTACTGGCTTGCTCCGATTTATATAGTTAATTAGGTAAACCAAAAAATGAGCTTTTTCTGTGTATAAACTTCTAAGAATATTCTATAAATATTTCGAATTCAAGTTCCGCCATAAAATTATTTTTTTGTTACTAAATTTAATGTGGAAATTAAAACCAACAATTGCATAAATTATCTCACAAAAATATAACTTTTGTCATATACACGTTCGGTCTGTTTTTACCTTGCATGCCAGCTAAAGTTCATATATTGAAACGAACGTTGTTGCTAGTATTTATACACATGTGGGCAGTGGGCACGTATTGTTCGACGCTCGACGACTGGCCGATACAATCATTACGATCATACATTCCAATATAATGCATGTGTCCATGTTGCAGGGGTTGTTATGTTCATTTTTAGGTACTATTCCCATTCGTAATATTCTTTAAAAAGTATCTTAAGTTAATATTATAAGAATTCCTTCAGATTTATTATTTTTATGATTGAATTTAATATAGTTCCGCTGAAAGTCTACTTGTCGCCTCGCGTATGTATATCTGTTAGGTAGGTACGGTTTGGCAACTCTTTTCGTGTTATGTACGGAAAGCCGCATGCAAGATAATCGTAGACCAAACCTGTATATGTAAACATTATAATTTTATAAATATTTATATATAAATTCCATAAAACCAAGTCATTTCGTAGACCTTACGTTATCATTGCTCGCATTCAGCAGACACAACAGTTGCGTAGCGGTTCAGGGATGGGATTTAGATGAGGTACACTCACTCTGAACATGTTCCGGAGCGGTTGCTATATTTGCAAGCGGAAAACTTCTATGTTCGCATTATAACGCATTCCAACACCAACGTAACACACAATTATAATATTAATTAAGCCGAGTATATTAATCGGGGTTGGAAAAACTGGTCCTTACATTAAAAACTACGCCAAACTTAATGCAGAAAACAATCTATTATTATTGTTTATTTGGTTTAATATATATAATTCCAGCATGTGGTACTAAAATGTACCAAATGGAAGGTAATCACATAAGAGTGAACAGTCCTGTCCAGCGAACATTTAATTCTTCTCAAGTGAACAGCTGGTGCGGGAACGGATCCGATCCGTCTGCTGAATGCGACCATTATATTAGAATAATTTAAAGGTATTGTCCAATCAACTTAAACTATATATTATGCAAATTGGTAACTTAGATATTAGGTTATATTAACTTACCTAAGAGCTTTATTTGTTTGAGTTGAAAGTAAAGCCAAAATAATTTTGATTCAAAATACATTTCCTTTAAGTTAATCAAGTCAAAGAATGCGTTAATAAGAGCTCTAACTTAATTTCAGTTGTTTTGTACAGACTAAGCGTCTGATGTGTATCCGCTCATAAACCAGCAAATGTACAGTTATAAAAGTACTTTTGTCTGGTAGACTTTATCCGAATTGTTATATTTTGTTTGTTCAAACAAATTATGTGGTATTCGGTATTCGTCAGTAAGAATGCCTCTCTCCTTGTGATAGCATCCTTGGTTGTCCAAAACTGTAAATCTTTGTAATATTTTCAGCATTTGGGATGGGCATCGCTTTCCTCTTCTGGGTACATACTATAGATTCAGATATGCTGTTTAGCGGCGAATCACTGTTTTTGTCAAAACCGTATTTTTGAAATCTACAGGACTTCTTTTCAAGAGGATAATAAATCTATTCGAATTCGTGTTTATGCTCTGAGTTGATTCATTGCGACACATATGGTGCTAGTAGTAAATCTCATCATGCCATAAATGATCAATTTAAAATATGCTCATGCCTGCTTCTCCCTTTTACATCTTTCTTCGACAATGCCAAATGTCTTCTTATAATGGATTTTCAATCCGAGTAATGAATTAATGTTTTATTCATACATGTGAAGCTGTAGAATACTCCACTTTGTACAAATTATTAGAGTGACCTAATATTATTGTGAATAGATGTGATATGCTCAGTTAGTATGAAGAGTAGCAGGTAATTTTCAATGATGGCTTACGTCAAGGAGTAAACCCAATAAGACAGATAACTTTAAGGTTTTTCTACATTTGTTATTAAGGCAAGTGATCTTTTGAGAGAAACGTTTCTAATGATCAAAACTAGCATTTTCTAAAGTTGGGATATTCAATTCTATAAAGTAGCGCGCAAATATATTCCTACATTTGTAGAATATGCAATAGTCTAATATTCCATCTGTGGTTTAGCTTCTTTACAATACAATAACTCTATTAATTTGTTGTAATAATTAATAGATTGTTTATCCTGCACACCGTTTCTGTTATTTCCCTGGATTACTGTTGTAATCATTCTGTTTATTATCCCGAATTTCAGTTGGTACTTTTTATGCAATTGCCACTTAGTGTGGATCAGGGAATGTATGTGAAGGTTTATTAACAGACCAGATCTTCCCCATATACCACTAGCGACACTCCGCTTATTGTCCCACTTGTAACGTATGTAGAACATGTAATATTACAAAAGTAGTAGAAGGTTATCACACAGGGTCTCGTTATACAGCATGTGTCAATTTTCATTAGCCATAGGCGATTAATCCATACAATACATGGCAACATAGTACCCCTTCTTTCCTTTCCAATGCCAGCACGACCGATGCATGCTCGTAAATACAAGTTAGCGTGGTTAGCAGTAACTATTCGACCACCGGCTTGGGTGTTTGTAATGCGTTCAGAAATAATATTTACGAGTTGCAAGGATTTGTTTTTCTTTTTCCTTTCAGTAAATGTAGAGAATTATTAAGCTGCGTTCACGCTGCATGACACACACAAAAGCGTAATTCTAATAAAATTAAAAATAAGGTAAATAAAAAAGGATTCTGAAAATAATAATAAACTACTAGATCAGGAGATCGCGGCGGCCATTTGATGTTTCCCGTTCCAGTAATAAGACGGCTTTTATTGCAGACTAGATCACAACGTGTTCGCAGCTAAACATTGAATGTAAAATCTGGTCGGGAGAAGTGGGAAGATCGGAGAAAGTCGTTGTGATGTCGATTGTTGCCGGGATTGGTGACGGACAGTAGGGGTGCCATGTTGCCACGTATTACTTGTATACGTATAAATCGCACGTAAACATTGAATCCCTATACCTAATGAAAATTGACACATACGGTATAGACAAGGCCTATATACATAAACACAAACTACTTGTTGTTACATAAATAATCCTTCACTGATTTAGGTTAAGATAATATAGTTAATATAAAAGAGTAATCTTAGAAACATTAGGCATTCAATATTCAGTATTCAGTATTCCGTAGGCACTATTGAGTTGTCAGTATTAAGTTAATTAAGTATGTATATAGACTTAGTGGTATAGTAATTTAATTACTATATGTAGTTGATGTAGTTGTCCACTACGAATAAAAACACATCACAAAACCCATAGGTGTTTGATTAAGCGTCCAACCCTCTAACCAGGGACGGATGTCACAGAAGATGAATTTTATGGCGGCGTCGCCGAATATATAATATTCATTCTATCTATGCTAAGTGCGTTTTGGAAATACCCACATTAATGCTTGAAAGTTGAGAATCAAAGTCAATAGTAAGAAGTTAACCTAAATCACATTTGCCACTAAACATTATGCCAACAGGTATTGTTATACAATGAGGTATTATCAGTGAAAACTGCCGTAAAGTACTTGGGTATTCATCTTGACCACAGATTAACCTCACAAGCTCACATCGAGGCGAAAAAAACAGCAACTCTGGGGTTTCGTAAAACCATTAAACATCAAAATTCTGCCAACATTCCAATCTAATATGCTTCGCATGATGGCTAACATATATTGGTAGGTGACAAACCAAACACTACATGAGGACCTACAAATACCATTTGTGAATGAAGTTATAAAGGCTCACACCAGACGTTATAGAGACTTATTTCATACAGATCCATTAGTTAACCAACCCCTACCCCAACACGCAGAGAAGAGACATTGGCCAGAAGACCTGCGTGAATAATCCTGGTAACCGTCAGTGGACGGTATACCAACTCCTGTCTGCTGACTTCAGCCCACTTATTTATTAAGTCTCTAATGTATATTTAAGCAGATTGTAAATTTCCAATGAAATTTTTATAAAAAAAGATTATTTGTATGCTAATTGCTTTTTGGGATGCTCGCATTTAATTCTTGAAACAAACTTTAACATATAGATATGTATATACGCGATCAAAATATAATCTATAACAAATCTTACAAATAGATAATACATTGTGTGTAGAAATAACCGCGACCAGCTTATACCGTAGTCGTCAAATTTTAATTTCGGTTTATACTTCTATCCCATGCAGAAGATGACCTTATAATATGCAGTGATGCCTGCTTGCTAACAGTGGTGGGAGAGCAACGCAGTGTCGGGGGACCCTCACGCCTTACATTTCATAGGAAACATTTGTCGAGTGTACTGTCTTGGCAGCCTCGTATATGTTTATCTTTAGTTTATTTCGTCGCGCTCTTTTCCTCTTTCTACTTTCGTATCAGAAATTAAAATATGTCGACTACGGTATACACTTGATATCTATATTCGCATAAAAACTCACAGGAATTTTTAATAATATAATGAAATAAATACTACATAAATATCAATATTAATATGAATATGATGACTGTGAAAATATATGTACTTGTATTACATGGTTATTCCGTATTTTAACATAAAATCCAAGCGAATGACAATCAAAATGAGGTAATTTGTACACGACGAGTATCTTCGATTATACGATATTGTGGAAGAAAAACAAGATCATAAATACCGTACTTCTTACTTTCGTTGTAGCGCGGCGCGACAGACCGCTTCTCTGGCGTTAATCAAGATAAAATACGTCCGCAGAGAAGGAGTTCCCGCGACTCGATTATCAGAGTCGAGCGAGACCAGAACTCGTTCACCTATTCTAGTCCGCAATTTGTAGTCTAACGCTCACCGTTCAACACACGCGCGTTCTCTCCCTGTCCATTCCACAACAGACGAAACATTGTAATTAGTATCATTCTCTGAAGAGTTCTTGAAAAAATATTATTTCTGTGAATGGTTACACCATCCGAAGAAGAAAAGGATCTTAATGTCAGTAAGTGTGACTGCCCATCGTATTACAAAAATAATGGCGTCCCAGTATAAATATATGGTATTTCAAGAAAGGAAAATGCTATTTAATTTAAGTTGGTGGACATGGCGAGATTGCAATTATGTGAATTGGCATCTACTATTATCGTGAGATTTTTTTTCAACGAAAAAATAGAACGACAAGAGTAAAATGTCTATTATTTATTGAGGAAAGAATTTGCGAAAGACTACGCAGCCTTCCAAACAATCGGTTTGATTAATGAAATTACACGCTTTAAAATTGAAAGAAATGTGATCTTGTTCAGTTCTTGCATTATAAAATCTAAAAGAATAAAGAAGGGGGTATAGCTCTTAAGTTTCTATATTTATTATGAAGCTAATTCCACGACAATATTATTTTGGTGATATATATACAGGGTGTAGATAAAGTCTGGCACAAAATTAATATTTCTGTTATCTTCGGTTTGATGGAAAAACCCTGAAACAGGTCGATTTTGTTTTCATCCCGTGCACTTTATAACATCGTGAATTTAATTCTGTCGTCATCTGGTTGCGCGCGGGCGTGACGTCATTAGTTTTTTCAAATGGTAACCTGCCACATTTATTACCCCTTGTCGTTAGGTATTCCATTGTGCATGCAACGGTATAAAAAGTTTGGTACCTTACATAACAATTTTTGGGAGAAAAATGCTTTCGAATTTCAAAAAATTAAAATTTTATTTCTAATGAAAAACTAATCAAAAATTATTTTAAAAAATCAGATAAATTATAATCCGAGGTTTATCTTGGATTGTCGTCAAACAAGACACCAAAAAAATGTCAACGGAAGTGTTCAAATTGTAAGCCATTGGCCATTTGACACTGGCCGAGACGGACGTACACGCTTTCTACGACACGTCGTATTGTCTCTGCACCAATATTTCGCATTTCCTCGCGGATACGATGTTTCAGATCATCCAAGTTATTTGGCTTATTGGTGTACACCTTTGATTTCACATGACCCCATAGAAAAAAATCAAGTGGTGTGATATCTGGCGAACGGGCAGGCCATTCAATTGTTCCCCTTCGTCCGATCCATCTCCCGGGGAAAATTTCATCGAGGTAACTCCGAACACGCCAGCCAAAATGTGGAGGTGCTCCATCTTGTTGAAACCAGATTCTGGGGTGAGGCTTGTCGGGGCTGTTTTCATCCGGAAATAATTCTACCAATGTTGGCACTAGCGTAAATCTTAGGAAATGTAAGTATGTTTCAGCGTTTAAATTTCTGTCCAGAAAGAAAGGCCCCACAATGCGATCTCCCACTATTCCCGCCCATACATTAACTTTTTGCCGGTGTTGGGTGTGCTCCTCTCGAACCCATCGAGGATTTTCGCCCGACCAATACCTACAATTGTGGCGATTCACTTCACCGTTCAAGGTAAAAGTTGCTTCGTCACTAAAAACCACATTGTCGACAAATCCGGGATTCTCATCGCACCGTAGCATGATTTGTTCACAGAACTCGAGTCGGCGGTCGAAGTCATCTTCATTCAGTTCCTGAACCCGATTGATTTTGTACGGATGAAGTTTTTCCTTCTTCAGCAATTTGGCTACTGTGGTAAAATCGATTGCATGATCCCTGGCAATGTTCCTTGTTGAAGTGTGGGGGTTGTCCTGAAGTTCCAAGAGAATATTGACCCTTCTATCTTCCTCAATTCTTGGTCGACCTTGACGAGCCCTGTCTTTTACACTACCAGTTTTAGCAAATTTTGCGACAATTTTGCTCACCGTTGACCGCGAAATCGGTGCGCGGTTTGGATTTTCTGCATTGAAAAACTGACAGGCTTCTTCATGGCTACGTATTTTATCACCACAACCAAGAATAATGAGAATTTGAATCCGCTCTTTTTCGCTCAAATTCGCCATTTTCGCAATGCACGTTCAACACTACCAATGGAGCAAGTATTGTGAATGGATAAGTTCAAACACCAGGTAATGAACTGTCAATATAACGTGTCGTAGGAAGCGTGTACGTCCGTCTCGGCCAGTGTCAAATGGCCAATGGCGGACAATTTGAACACTTCCGTTGACATTTTTTTTGGTGTCTTGTTTGACGACAATCCAAGATAAACCTCGGATTATAATTTATCTGATTTTTTAAAATAATTTTTGATTAGTTTTTCATTAGAAATAAAATTTTAATTTTTTGAAATTCGAAAGCATTTTTCTCCCAAAAATTGTTATGTAAGGTACCAAACTTTTTATACCGTTGCATGCACAATGGAATACCTAACGACAAGGGGTAATAAATGTGGCGGGTTACCATTTGAAAAAACTAATGACGTCACGCCCGCGCGCAACCCGATGACGACAGAATTAAATTCACGATGTTATAAAGTGCATGGGATAAAAACAAAATCGACCTGTTTCAGGGTTTTTCCATCAAACCGAAGATAACAGAAATATTAATTTTGTTCCAGACTTTATCTACACCCTGTATAACGTTATTAATAAACAAAATTTCGGTTAACTTGATGTTCAGTAAATTTAATTAAAAATAAGCAACTACTATAGTTGTAAAAATGGTAAAACTGGAATTACCAAATTTTATAACACATTATTTAAAGATGTGTAATGTTTAATAATTTTTAGTATGCATGCATCATAAACCAATCAAAACACACCCATAAGCGTGCATAATCGGGCCTTTATCGCACGGCGTGCGTATAAAGGTTGCTTGGTAACAGCCAATCCCAAGCGTTTAATAGTCCATTGAAATGTCAGGAAATGTCAAATGACATATAGGTACATGTCACTCGATAATATGTATTGGAATTATTGATTTGGTTTATTTGGTTTGTACCGCATTTAATATCGTATAACACATTATTATTTTATTGTAAACTATCAAATTAATCAACAATTATGGTCAATTTTATTTCAAAATATGTAACATGAACGGAAAAATTATTTTAAATGAATATTAAACGTACAATTTTGATTATTCGTTATTGTTAAGTGACTTGCAGCATTGCTTATTTGTGTATTTTCAACGTTCTTATCAGTGTTAACAAATGTGTCAGATCCAATATTGCCTCCTTTCTGAACAGCTCCAGCAATTAATTTTGAAACGCCTAATTTGTTTGTGATAGACTCTTCAATATACCCACTCGCTGTCGATGAGGATTTCCAACCCACTTGGCGTTTAATCAACTCATCGACATTCATCCCTCCATTAGCCATAATCGTGGCAGATGTTCGTCTGAAGGCATGACCTGTGTATTTATGAGCGTTTATGAAATTTAGATAACGTGCTATAATGGAAGGGCACTTTCCAAAGGTATTAATCCCAACAACTTGTTTTATATATAGTCCTTGAGAATATTTTAAGAAAACTCGATCTGTACTGATATGCTTTGGACGTAGTGCAAGATATTTATTAAATATCTCGGCATACTTTATGTTGGAATTATCTACTACAACAAACGTCCGGCCTTTTTCTGTTTTTGACGGACGAATACAAATTATCAGGGCAGATCCTTCTTTTCTTATATCACTCATAACCAGATTACACATTTCGCTTCTTCTGCAACTACCAAACACTCCACAAATTGCTACAACTTTTAAAAATAAAAATATATTATCTGGAGCCTCACTAAAAAACTTGCATAAATCTTCTTCCGTAAAAACCAAAGATTTTTTAGCTTCTTGATCTTTGCCCACTCCTTTCATAAAGGCATGGAGTTTGTGATAAGATGCTAAATCGATTCTGTTTTTAACCCTTAGCATAGCTTGCAGTTTGGAATGAATGCACCAAAGTGACGAAGCTTTATAAATTCTGGACATTTCCAATATATACGCTAACATTACTGATTCATCAATATGTTCAGTCTGTTTCTGCTCCATCCATAATAATAATTTTTCGTACTCTTTATAATATAAATTCTTGGACTTTGCAGGTATTAAACTTAATTCAGCTTCAGCAGCTAGTTTTTGAATTTCTGTCGACATTATTAATACAACAATGATGTTTAATAATTAAGTGAAATGTCAAATGACATAATATAGAGACACATGTCACTCGATAAAATGTATTGAAATTATTGATTTGATTTCTTCTAATTAAAATTATTGTTGCATTTATACTAAAAAATATCGTATGACACAGTGCATAATTAGCTTTTAAAGCACTCGTAACGTTAAAGCCACTCCGCTTCGCGTCGTGGCTTTAAACTCGTTACTCGTGCTTTAAAAGCTTGATTATGCACTAGTGTCATAATATACTAGTATAGGTGAACTCATCAAATACTATTTATATCTCACCAATAAGTTTAATCGATACTGTGTTTAAAGATGAAACACGATCTGAACCGGTTGATGTTACCACCACTACTACCACTACGGGATTTTTTCTGGTAGGACTGATGTACGTATGGATGTTCCACAGGTCTCTGTCCTGAGGCCAACATCCTTAACTGCCTAAATTGTACTCCTAACGTGATACTATTGCCGATGACATAAATTTAATAACTTTATCGAATAATGTTGGCGACGTTATTAGTGCCGCTGATGTGGCTATGTTTAAGGTTAACAAGTGGATAAAATTTAATAGAATCATCGTGCATCTCGAGGAAACACCTGTATGCCTTTTTAGAACGAAAGGAAGTTCACAATCTCAAGGTTTACCATGCCTAACTCACAAATTAATATGATCATATTTTGCCTGTACATGGAACAATTTCCTTTCAGAAAATCTTGGCTTTTGTGGATTGCATTTTTTTCATATTTGTTCCTATAATGTACTAGATTTTATTAATTACTTTAAATAATTTTGTATTGTATATGACGTATCTCTTTTACTTTACTTTGTTGTATTAAGAAATAAAATAAATTATTACTATTATTATAGACTGCGTGATCACGAAGGTTGCTCTTATTGACTGTCAATCAAAAGGCTCACGCGAAAATAATTAATTTATTCTTTGGCGTTGTCTAATCTTAATCCTTCCAATTTTAGCATCAAATCATACCCGTGAATAAAGCGCTTATTTAGTTATACCAGAGTCGAAAGAAACTTAAAACAGTGTAAACTGTTGCTGGTGATAATGCACCTAAGATTATAATATATAAATATAGCTACTTTTTCCTAGAAATTATACTGGTTAATCATTCGGAGAAAGGTAAAACAATAACAGAAGCACTGTTATACACTGTTGGGCCGACTACATCATAATGGGAAAGTAGAATAAATTTATGACAAAGATTGGTTCTTCATTCGCTCTAATTTCCCTATTCTAAATTTTGTTCAACTTTCACAGCTATCGAGAAGACCATATTTCTGAAAGAACTGTAGAGCTGGAGACGTTTTGGACCATGTTTATAACCTTAGTTTTTGTTGTTTACTTTCCTTTAAGCAAATCTATATAGTTTTCAACAGAGATTGCAATTAATATCTGTTTTAAATTATGTTAATAAATAATGTACCAAAAGGAACTACATTTATATAGTCAATATCTAACCTAAAAAGATTAGTTATATTTTATAATATAAGTATGAAAAGAATCTATTGATTTATATTATTATCGTAGATCAAAATAAGTTATTATTCATTAAACATTAGCATTGTGTTACTGATAGACCAAGAAGATTCTGAGATTACAAATAAACTTAGATTATTTCATAATAAAACATAGAATCCTATAAACTGCCTAGTATAAAGAGAAGTTGATATCTAAGCGTGCCTGTAAGTAAAAAAAAAGTAACGAAAAGCATACCAAAAACTATTCAATAATATTATTTGCCGCAAAAAATAACAAGTGCAGAATTTACACAATTCAAAACACTATCAATGAATTACATGAAAAAGTAGTAATTTCTTTAAAGAAATATGGGAGGTGTTGCGGGAAACGGCATTACGTGTAGAATTTTGCAGGCTGTGTGTATGGTTGCAGGTAAGAGATTATTTGATATGATAAATACTTCCTTGATAACAGGTGAAATTCCAGAAGAATGGAAGCCTTCTTATGTGGTTGCTATCGAGAAAGTGAACGGTACAAAATTTTTTGATAAGTTCAGTCCAATTAATATAGTTGCTGTATATGAAAAGGTAAGAAAGGTTTGTATAAAAAGTCAACAATAAGACTACTGTGACAAAAACATCATTAATGCTGATCAATCGAGTTTTAAAAAATCATTGTTGTGAAACTGTTATTATGGACATTTGTGGTAAGTGGTTACAAACAATAGATATAGGAGGTTTTTTCGTGGTAGTATTTCTGGATTTGCGCAGACCTTTTAAAACTTTTGAGAGGAATGTATTAACTGCAGGCAGCAATTATAAATTCAGAAAACTAGTAGTAAATTATACGTTTAATTAAAAATATAAATATTTAAAGTCTCAGCAATAAGTAAGATAATATAAATTGTAGCAATTGCTAATCACTAAAGAAACGTACTAATAAAATGCTAAAATGTCATTTTGACTCAGTAGCTTATTGAAAAAATAGGAAGAGAAGCTGCCACTGTACCTTCTATTTGTAGACCACCATCTCCAAGAGACAGGCAATGTCCTTGAGCGCGTTATATGTTATACTATTCTTCTCCTACATATTAGTTTAGAAAAACAAGAAACCAAAATTGTTTTTTTTAATATAATCTTACATCGAAAGTGTTGATTTAAATGCTGAAATACTGCTTGTTAAAAATTCTACCAATTTAATTCATTACAGTGTAAGCGTGCAGCTATTTATTAAAGATAATTTTAAATTTCGACAGCTGATTCGAGTTATGAGCTAAAACTGAAAAGTTGAAAACTTTGATCAGGAAATAACTATAATTAATCTGATAATAAAATATACAAAAATGCAATAAGGAAAAATGTAGAGGCACCGTTATATTGGAATGAATGAATATGCGAACTTACGCATAAATAGCGAACATTTAAATCTAAATGGTATCATAATTATTGCGAAACTTGTACAAGAAAAAAATAAGAAGCCTAAGAATACAGATTACTGGGCTCTCTCAGTTTACCAGTCATACTCACGCAATATATCAAGGTTCAAGTACCCTCACAGAAGAAAAGAGTGTTGATGTTCGTGCGTATGTACCAGCACATAAAGTGTACACCCATTTACATTTTGCGATACAGTATCGACGGCTTTTAAATGCGAGTTTCTAAAATTATGACTTCATCAAGAGTAACATGGAGCAGATATGCAAGTAAACGTTGATAACATTCAGTTTCTGTTTTACTCCTTAAATGCCTTAGTAATTTCCGAAATATAATTTATATATATATATCTCCCGAGTCAACAAAAATATAACCCATGCTTAAATCAATTATAAATAAGGAATTTAAAGAATTATGACGAAAGTTTAATTCATTCTTACTACATGAAGGTTTTTATGCAAAAACGTTGGAGATCATTTTGCTATTCTTGATAATAGTGTTCGGTTAGTTGTTTAAAACTCGCATCGGTCACTAATCTACCATAGTGATTACTCAACTTTTAACCTGAATCGATTTTGTTATATAAAAATAACAATTAGTCCGAACTGAAACGAGAGAACTTAGAAGTTCGTTAGAATTTTCTTAAATTGTCTTATCGATAACAATGTGTGATACATTGTTATCGACAGGTAATCAGGACTATAGAGTACAATATACAGGGTTTTCAAACTTAAGTCGGCACTATCGCTATCTTCGTTATTATTGGAGCTACGAAGTCGCTTAAATAGGCAAACTAGTAGTATTTTTTTTGCTCATTACGATGGTGTAAACGGAATAAAAATTGAACATCGCTTTCGCGAGTTATGTCAAAAAGTTAAATTTTTTCAAGTGGAACACCCAGTATAGAATATTCTCAATCGATAGGAAATTGAATTCTGAACAAATGGTGTCCTATGACCTTTTATCCTAATGTCAAAAATGACAAAGCTATTGATGATTTTTCAAATTCGTCAAGGTGGATGATATTTCATAAACAAAATTCGTTTGTTTCATAAATGCCATCAGAATTATGATGTCAAATTGAAGTTTTGCTAATGAACACTTTACGTTTGTGTTTTTTGAGGAAACAATGCCTTTCACGCATTCAGAAAAATGTGATATGGTGGAATGTTATATCGTTTGTCAAAAAAAATAGCCACCGAGCGCGTGAACGTTATAGTGCATTGTTTCCTATGCGTAATTTGCCAGATAGAAGGTACTTTTTGCTTTTGTATCGTAAATTTAGATCTAATGAAAATATGTTCAAGAAAACTAGAACCAAGAAACAATTTATAATAAGTGAAGCAACGGAAATTAATGTGCTAGCTTACTTTGAAGCTCATCCTAATAATTCAATTAACGATTTCATGCAAGAAAGTGAACTATGTTTGGGAACTATTCATAATATTCTCAAAAAGTATAATTTTGTGCCGTACAAGTATCGACCTACACAGACGTTGGTACCAGGAGATCAAGAAAGGCGCATCCAGTTTTGTCAGTGGTTCATTAATAAAATGAGAACCAATGATAATTTTTGGCGCTTAGTTCTTTGGAGTGACGAATCAACTTTCTCCAATAGGGGCATGTTCAACAGAAAGAACAGTCACTACTGGAGTCACGAAAATCCGATGCTATTCCGTCCTTGTAACCCGCAGAGACGTTTTAGTATTAATGTTTGGTGCGGTCTAATGGGCTCAACAATTGTAGGCCCTATATTTTATCAGGGCGCATTAACTGGTGAGCGGTATGCCGAAATGTTAACCGCCACACTTCGCGACTTCTTGGATGATCTGACTTTAATTGATAGACAGCAGATTTACTTCCAACAAGACGGAGCTCCTCCCCATAACGTTCGCCAGGTAGATATCCTATTACACGAATTTTTTAATGACAGATATTTATCAACCAACGGCCCTGTCCGTATGCCTCCTCGATCACCAGACATTACGCCGATAGATTTTTTCTTTTGGGGATATGTGAAGAGTGTGGTGTACAACAGGCAGTATGATAATCTTGACGATCTTCAGCAGAGTATCGTTCATGCTATCAATAATATTGATGGTAGAATCATTGCCAGAGCCACTAGGAGCGTTTACAAGCGGGCTCGAAAATGCTTGGAGTACGAGGGAGGTGTTTTTGAGCATCTAGTTTAAGTTTTGTTGTATTTTTTAAATATTTATAGGATTTATTATTATTACTATTATGATTACCTAAAATAAACAATACTTCATTGATATTCCCCTTGCTTTTTATTTCATTGCTAATACAAAGTTACAGTTAAGACAGCCACGAATTTGAAAAGTCATCAATAGCTTTGTCATTTTTGACATTAGCATAAAAGGTCATAGAACACATTTTGTTCAGAATTCAATTTCCTATCGATTGAGGATATTTTATACTGGGTGTTCCATTTGAAAAAATTTAACTTTTTGACATAAGTCGCGAACGCGTTTTCACCGTCGTAATGAGGGAAAAAAATCCTACTAGTTTGCCTATTTAACCGACTTCGTAGCTCCAATAATAACGAAGATAGCAATAGTGCCGACTTAAGTTTGAAAACCCGGTATAATAAGAAACGTAGACTTAGAACTAGAGTAATAAAGAAAGATTATTATTATATTGACACATCTTTTATACTGGCTAGATGTATTGGTCCAAACAAGTGAAGTCAACTGAAAATGTAAATGAACTCGCTTAATTTCTCATATTGATAGAATCGGTCAAAAAAGATAATTAAGTTATTGCTTTTTTTAATTTAATCGAATTGTGCAGTATTGCTTCTTATCTCGAAGTTAAGCAGTCAACCACAATTACTCTAAAGTCGTTTCAAATGGTAACGTTAATAAAATTGCAAAGAAGATCAGAGTTGTGGCAAGGTAATTCATGGTTTCATCACAACGGGAATGCTCCCGGCCTCTCTCTCTACTTTGTGGAGATGCGTCAGTTTTGTAACAAAACTCTGATGACTCTTCTCCCACAACTTCCATATTCACCAGAACTCGCTCTCTGCTATTTGTTCTTGTTCGTCAAATCAATTAGTGCTTAAAGGACGTTTTGAGACAACATTAAAACAAATTTATCAAAAATTTTGAATGTAATTTTAACACAAACTTTCGATTGCTTTTTCGCGCAGTGGGAGCACTACTGAGAAAAACGTGTGAATAAAGTAGAAGAGTGCCCTTTTGGGTTTTAGGATGAAACCGCTTCGTCATATGTGCTTCTACCGACAAACTTTTGTCAACTATCTTATGGCTCATTTTTAGGGCTTCTATTGCTTCGAGAAGCTGAGACAGACAGCGTGTATAAAACGTAAATATACTTGTATCAGGCGGTCAGTGTGGGGTAGTGTGGTTTTGGCAGTGTGACTTAAATATCGATGAATGGTTCTCGCTATGCATTTTTTTATACGCTTACTTACCTTATTTATATTTGATGTAACCGATCACATCAACAAAATCCTCAACAAATGAAACATCAAAACTAATTTCAAACTATCCGATTTCCTTTCGTCTGTCAAGGACAAGCAACCTCTTGAATTCTCCGAAGTATGCCGAGTTCCATGTACTTGCGGCAGTTTATACAGCACTTGTGTCTACTAGCATGAGCGCTGTATTCGATTGTTGCGCGCGACCTGGTCTGCACTGGCTGATTACAGATTGGAAACCGGACACTAGATGCAGTTTAACTAATTGTACAAAAATTCTGCCCAAAGATTCTATTATTGTAGTCGTAAAATCCGCGAATCTCTCGAATTACAGTAACATCCTAACAACTTGAACGATGGTTACTATGTCCATTTTTCTCGGAAATCCAGCATACAAACACTACTCAATCATAATATACCCGCTCCATTGAACTGCAACACTAAACACAATATAAACCATTCTTCTGGAAAGACACGCGAGTCGGATTGAGGGTATTGCTGTAGCAGAAGCCCTGAATATGTCCTTCAGGATAGTGGACGGAACGTCAGCTGCAGAGACAACAACACGGTTTTAAGGTACCAACGACAACTGTGGAAGCCGACGACTGGTATTAGAATGGTACTTAGACAATAATCTGTGGGATTTATAATATAACTTAGAGAAACCTAGTTGGGTTGTTCTGAACAAACCTAGCATTAATATCTGAGTCGTAAATTTTACGGCTACGTTTGGTGATAACCAAGGTGTTGCCATGTTGTTTTTAACTTTAACTCTTTTAATAAGATATTGGGTAATATTTTAAAGGACACCTTTAGAGATGATTCTGCTTCTACAACCTATTAAGTTTCAGATAATCGCAGAAGCAATAACAACCCTAACGATGCCGCTTACGGTGGACGAAATGACGGCAGCATATGAAGAAGAAGGCACAGTTTCAATCTAGAAACCAAGAAGTGATAATTGTATTTAATATTTCTATACACGTGTCCTGAAGACCCACGCAACATTACCAACATGCCTGAAACGGGACACTAGCGTGTTGTGCAATATTATATTTTACGTGTGCCATATTACACCGATTGAAGCGACCAATTACAATTGCTTACTGAATATATTGTTCATCTTATGTGTCTCACACTAAGACTTTTGTCATAAGAATCAACAGATGGAGAAATCTTATTTTCGAGATTTAAATTACACTTATTGAATAAATATAAATTGAGAAATTTTACAATAATGAGTGTAATAAAATTAAAGTTTATTATCTAAAATAAAGACAAGCGTATTTGTATGTATAATAAAGACGCAATAAAATAATAATTTGGGATAACATGGGATGATATTTCGTACAAATATTGTTTAAGTTTATTTAATTCTATGCCCCGGAGACTAGGAGATATCATAAATCGAAATGCTGGAATGACTAACTATTAATAACACAATTAAGAGAAAATGTGATTTTGAAACAAATATTGTTAGTCCATTTCCGTCTTACTTTTTGTTTTCTTGATAATAATTTAACCAATTTTTCTGACATCAGTTATTTAGCTTTGTTTTTCAAAATCCCAGCACATTAGGGCAAAAGACTCTCCTACTATTTTTGTCCGTAACTGGACATGAAGTATTTAAATTAAAGATATATAAGAACAAATAATACTTGTAATACATGTAATACTTGTCAACAAATAGAGTCTTACCAAAAATTAAATATTCAATTTCAAATGCACCAAAAAGAGCATTTTTTTACCTGACATTAAATAGGCTTTTGCATTTGTATGACATACCTATATATCTCGAATTTCTCCGTTTCATTATACTATTTTGTTTGCCTTTCCAAATAAATTTATAAATAAATGTTTATAATACATCTTTAATATTGTAACCAACATTTCGATAAAAATTTTTAATAATTGTTACATCTTATACCATTTGCTTTTTCAAAATACAAAAGCTTGTAAACAAACTAGTTAATGAATGTGATATGCGCACACAGCTTGTACGTGTATTATTATCAGACATTCTAATAGTAAAGGAAACCCTTCTACTGTCTTAACACGAACAACACACGTCCATCTAAGAGGCGGGGTGAAAATGCAAAGGTTGCATTAGACCTAGGAGGATGAATTAAGCCGATATTCATCTAGGGAATAATACATTAGATGGTCGGCAAGAAAGGCGGTCTATGATGGATTACGTCGGGCCTTCATAAAAAATAATGCAAGGGTTGGTTACACAACGTGATATTTATTCGCCCTGATATTAAATATGATAGATTCTTGCGATATTGATTCTAGACGCGGCCACAATAACGTATAAGGAGAAATATTTTTTTGTACTCATCTTGTATGGGTTTTTCTGTACCTATACTAGATTGCACAAAGATATGAGATATATGATTTATTGAAAAATACGTAATAATTAAGATTGCATTTTTTCCTTTATTTATTAATTATGTTTTAATTGTTTGTATAAAATCGATTAGACGGGACTGAAATTAATATCCCCAAAATATTTTAAATTATTTAAAATATTGTTGTTGCTTATTGTTTGTATTAGAAATGTTAAAGATGTAGAGTGAATATGTAATATGGATGTTTTATAAAAATAAAGTTGATGACAATTATGATGATTAATGATAAGAATAAAATGGTCAATTTGAATTAAATGTACATCCCGACAAACTTTTTTCCTAATTGTCGTTTCCGTTTTATGGACAATATTGTAAATGGAATTTTGAGGTACTTTTAATCTTACTGAAATCTGGTAAATATTAATTATACCCTGTCTCAGGGTAAGAAGGAGTGATTCAACTATCCCACCAAAGCTCGGATCACATAGTTTAAATTGTAGTAAACATTTTGATATCTCATCTAAACAGTTGAGTGTGTAGAAATTTGTAAGCAATTTTAAATTTTAATATTTTCTAATAATTGTAACGAATTTATATTAATAAAATTTGAGTAAAATTTACTCAAAATTAGGTTTGAATGTGACGTATGACATATTCTAAACTTGTCAGCTCTTTGACTCAAGCATATAAATAATTCATGAAATATCCTTTTAAATATAAAAGTGATATGTGCATACATCATAAATGATTGATATAATATTTAAATCAGGTGTGATAGTAAAGTTTGAAGTGTAACGTAAGCTACGTTTACAATTTATAAAGTTTCTGAAACATACAACATCCAATTTATAAGTATACATAAATTAGCTTCATAAATTAGAATGATTCACTAGACAATAATAAGTCATTTTCACTAGTACTATTTGCAACACAAAAAGCAATTAAGTGGTACTACGATATCGTCCATTAACCTACGCTTCATTCTTTTTCTAAGTAGGTAATCTTTCCACTCTTCGTAAAAATATTATTATTCAAATCTTCATGGTAATGAGCTGTTTTTTAACAGCAAAAAAGAAACTGCACCACCATCAAATGATTAGTATTTTTAACATGGTCATGAAATGCTAGTAAGTCAAATGCCTGCCCACTCTTTCTTTATGAGATCTTACTTTGCCTGTTCCACTATATATTTTAATTATGTTATTATTATGTACAGTTGGTTTTGCCAGTTTTATAATAGATACATATTGTTGCGTTTTCGGGTTCCAATAAACAACTCGTGCAATTATTTATTTAAAACAGTCTGTATATTTATGTAACTTAAAATTATTTAACAATATAAAAATATAAAAACTAACGTAACATACTTAAACTACTATTAATAAATTTAAATTAACACTTGTATTTATTTACTACTACTATGTCCGTATTTATTTACATAACACTTCTATTTATATCACACTTTAAAAACGGCAGCACTATATTTATTTTTAGTGAACGAATTATATTTATTTGCTTATATTTATTTATAGTCGCGTCGGCCACTTCTTACGGACTTTCTTTATCCCGAACTACTCCGCAAATTCCTCTTCATCGGTGGTTCAGTCGCCTTATATACACATGTGACGATTTCGAGAACAGTCCGGCTTTTTCTCCACATGTATGAGAAAGTTCTAGTTCTCTATGCACGTCGTACGGCGTGGATGACTCATAACTGCATTTACGATACTTACCAGCAGCGAGAGAGATGATTTATAACCCCTTTTTTTCTTTAACGTCGCCTGGTCTGGCTGATACATATTTCGTTACAATATTTAAAAAATATTTTAATTTGAGTAATACACTTACTTAGTGCCTTGAGGATATTCATTAAATTAGGAGTTCATAAAGTCACTATTTTGAACATATTTAAAACTGTTTTTCGTCATCTTAAGTGTAACAGTTGAAGATTTCATTTTTACATTATGTTCTTTAAAATATATACAGTGAGTTTTTTTGAATGTTTAGCATTGGGATCTCAGAAACTACTGGAGATAGAAAAACGCTTAAATGGGGAAAGATGCGTACGTTTACGAGTTTGATTTAAAACTGCCTTTGTTTCTCCGATAACTTTCATGGCTTATTAGATATTGAAAGAAAACTAAATTTTACGATTTTCTTTAAACATGCTTAGCATCGTTAATAGTAATTTTAGAGAAGAAGTTTTAGAAAATTTTATGCCAAACAAAACTATGCAGCTAATATTTTTTTTTCGTTCACCATTATCGAGTTATGACACAAACTTGTGTTTTTCTAAATAGAAACCATAGTTGGTTTTGACATCATTAAAAAGCTTATTTTTTGCTGATTACAATGATATAACGTTTGATATGGTTATTTTAAAAAATGAAAAGAAAAAATATAGACATTTCTATGATTGTTCACTTTATAAGATATAAACTTTTAAAAAAAAAATGTTTGGTGTTTTGTATTTCAAAAAAAAAAAAAAAGAAAAAGATTATTTTTTGCTGATTACAATGATATAAGGTTTGATATTGTTATTTTAAAAAATAAAGAGGATATATAGTCATTTCTATGATTGTTCACTTTATAAGATATAAACTTAAAAAAAAAAAATTTTTGGTGTTTTGTAATTTAAAAAACGAAAAATCTGAGTTACAATAGTGTTCGTTGGAGCAGTCGACATAAATATACTAACATTGCTTTCACGTTGAGTCACAGAAGTGAGAGCTGTTAATTTTTACTTTTAAGTCAAGTTAATTGTCAAACATTGACAATTAACTGTTAATTAATTTAATTGTAACTTACCTATAAGCGGTGCAAACGGCCGTTAATCATAAGTTTGCATTGGCTGTGGAATTTTCTAACGTAGAAAAGGGTGATATGGTTGAATGTTACATTCAGTGCCAGAAAAATTCTGCTATAGCTGCTGAAGTTTATTTTGAAAATTATTTTGATCGACGTCAGCCGTCGCTACGTACTTTTAAGAGATTATGGTTCGTTCGTTAAACCAAAATCAAAAAAAGGGATGGATGAAGATAGAGAAATAAACATATTAGCATGTGTCGCTCAGAATCCATCTACATCGACCCGACAAATACAACAGAAATGGGCTCCTCTCAACGCACTATTGTCGGAGTGTTGAAGAAGCATAAATTTCGTCCCTACAAATTATCAGTATCACAAACTTTACATGAAGGTGATAACATCAGACGAATAGCTTTTTGTAGATGGTTTAAAGATCAGTGTCAAAACGATCCACACTTTTCAATCAAAATATTATGGACTGATGAATCTCGTTTCACAAATTGTGGAATGTTTAATAGGCACAATGCGCACATATGGTCTCAAACAAATCCCCTTCACGTTGAACATAGGAGACCACAAATTAAATTTGGGTTTAATGTTTGGTGTAGTGTTATAGGATCAACTATTCTTCCTCCTTTTATTTTTGATGGATCACTAACTGGCAATCGTTATCTTAATTTTTTACAACAAGATTTCGAGGAAATGTTAGATAATTTAAATTTAAGAACCCGAGCAATGCTGCAATGGTTTCAACATGATAGAGCGCCTCCGCACAATCAACTGAATGTTAGAAATTATTTAAATTTGAACTTCCCTAATCAATGGATAGGACGAAATGCACCCATTGGATGGCCGGCTAGATCCCCTGATTTATCAGTTTTGGTTCTTTTCTTGTGGGGTGTACTAAAGGACACAGTATACGAAAGAACATATGAAACAATCGACGATTTAAGAGAAGCTGTCTTAGTTGCTTTTAATAACATCGATAGGCGTAAAGTACGCAATGCTACAAATTATGTTGTGAAGAGATGCAATTTGTGTATTAATAATAATGGAGGTATCTTTGAACATTAACAATGTTGTGTGCCCTTAATAAAAGTTCTTATAGTTTTCATTTTATTACTACATAAGATCTCAAAATAAGTTTTCGTTTGGTTTGTATTTCATCAGTTCGAAATTCAATTGTTTTCCATAAAAACCATAAAAATGTCTATATCCTCTTTATGTTTTAAAATAACCATATCAAACCTTATATCATTGTAATCAGCAAAAAATAAGCATTTTAATGATGTTAAAACCAACTATGGTTTCCATTTATAAAAACACAAGTTTGTGTCATAACTCGATAATGGTGAACGAAAAAAAAATATTAGCTATACAATTTTATTTGGCGTAAAATTGTCTAAAACTTTTGCCTGAACACTTTTTCTCTAAAATTACTATTAACGATGCTAAGCATGTTTAAAGAAAATCGTAAAATTTAGTTTTCTTTGAATATCTATTAAGCCATGAAAGTTATCGGAGGAACAAAAGCAGTTTTAAATCAAACTCGTAAAACTGCGCATCTTCCCCCTTTAAGCGTTTTTCTATCTCCAGTAGTTTCTGAGATCCCAATGCTAAACATTCAAAAAAACTCACCCTGTATATCTAATTTCGCAAGTAGTACTGATCCTAAACTCTACCATGTGAAACCAGCTAATTCTTTTCTTCACAAATGCCACAAATATATCTTCAGTATTTCTCACCCTCCTAAAACCCTACTGACATGATCTAAATAAGCTGCGATTTCCAAAAAAACAGCAGTTGTACATTTTAAATATTGGCAGGAGAGATAGAAGTCTATAATTTGACAAACACTCTGTATAATCATTTTTGAACACCGGAAATTTCCGTAGAGTCTGAAGAGCATCTGGAAACACACCTTTTCTAAAGCTTAAATTAATTAGTTTTCTAAAAAGGTGATACTACAGAATCCTTAACACGTTTGATAATTCCAAAATTAAAGCCATAAATATTGACACTATCACTAACCTTCAAAAAGTGAAACATATCGTGGACTTCAGAATTAGTGACCTCTTGGAAATAAAAGAATAATACTTACTTTTATTTTTAGTAATGTTGCTTCTGTAATTCAGTATCATTCATATTGTTTAAGAAATATGTTCGAATGACGTAGATTTCATACATTACATAAGATAAAGAATTATTTGGTAGTTCATGAACAGACCTAGTATAGGCAGTAGATGGACTATTAGAGTGTCAGCGTAGATAATTTGAAATAATATTAGCACATAATTTAGCCCATCCCTTTCGTATTTGTTGTATTTCATAGAGTTTATTATTTAAAAATAAAAAACAACAAAATTACTTCGGAGAAGCAACAACCTTGAAGACAACCCAGGCTTTACTATCAATACCTACCTTCCGTAACTGTATGAACAGAAAATTTATTTCGTATTTATCTAAACTATATTCATTTATTAAAAAAAAAATTATGTAGCTATTAAGCTAACTTTATTTGTAAACTCAATAGAAGTATTTTATGTAATAACTTAAGAGACCTAAAAGCAGTCAAATTACATTTTATATTTATAAAAATACAATGTTATTAAGAATGATTTATTCATAATCCTACTATTGGTTGACAAAGTAGTTTTACAATTTTAAGACTACAAGAAAAAGTGCTCATAAACATATGCGTGTACGTGTATGGAGTTGTTACACATAATAAGTTTGCTGTATTGAATTTCGTGTACATAGCTCGGGTATAAAAACAATATTGATTTAAATCTTTAAGTAACAATAAAACTTTGGGTCAAGTTACTTTTTTCATTACAACTTCTTATGTAGGTCGACATGCGGTTTAAATTTAATGCAAAATTTATTGCTTATGCATGGTCAGTGACTAAACACGTTCGTATTTAGCTTTGATAAATGAAACCGTTCTTAATCATTGTCAAGACAAAACCGTTTTAAAATTACGCACAGAAATTAATGACTTTAATTCGATCTCTTAAATAAATTACTACGCATACCCAGCAACGCTTAATTCTGTGCCTCTTTACAGGTACCGTTTTCATAGTATATATTTCAAATATGGGAAACAAATTACCGTCGAATTCGAAGCCAAAACGCCCTCTTTAAACTTCCCATTTTTCATGTTGTTCAAACGAATTTTGGTTACATTCACCATATATTGTAATTATTTGGTATGTGAATCTACATATGTGTGTACAAAGAAACTGAATTTGAGTATTTAAGTTTCTGTTTCTGGTGGACTATAAAATGTCTGCATTAGTGTTAAAGCAGATACGGATCCTCTTAATATCTAAAAATGGACGATATTAAAGTGTGAATTTTTCAATTATTTGGAATACGTTACTGAAACAAATGTTGATAGGTCTAATTTAAATACTCCAACCGCTGTTATTTCTGTACGTCTTTGTGCTCTTTGTATTATTAAAATAATACTTTTAGACATTCCAGGTTGCCTCTTCGCCCACCAGTAAGTTTTAAATGCTGAATCTGCAATACTTTCCGACTGCAACGATAAAAAAATATTACTTTTGGAAACTTCATGGCTCATAGCAATATTTTATAAACGAATTTTATGTAATGCAAGCTGAATAAAAGTGTTATGCTATTCTTAACCTAAAGAACATGTTATTTGAACATAATAAGCTTCTTAGTCACCACTGATAATATTGATTATAAAGTTATAAGAATTTCGCCGCCGATATGAGTCGAACATATTATAATTTCACAAACCTATAATATATCTAATACATCTTGGATTGGATTCGTGTATAAATTATCAAATTTACTAATCTGTTTTTAAAATATAGCAATTTCATTAAATTCATATGATGATAAGTACCTACTGTCACATATTATATTATATTTTATTATAAATGTTATGATATAGCATATGTTTAAGGAAGTAATATAAAGATATGGTTGATATACTGAATTTCTTCCTAGAACTGCATCTGCCATAATAAATTATTATAAATAATAATTTATTATGGATGTCAAATTCAAATTAAATATAAAACAAAAACATATGATGTATAAAGTTAAGAATTTTAGATGATAAGTTTATTAGTTTGTAATATAAACAGTGGTGTTTCAGTACGTACAAGGAATTATATCAGTTGTTATGCAAATGGTAACAAATTAATACAATTGTTTATGTATATAATTATTTTAGTGTAACTTTCAATGACAAATGACATATCTTCCAATAGTCAACATTCAAAGTTTCAATATTATTCAATATTTGTCAATAACTTCCTCCTTATGGAATAGATTCCAAATATTTATCTTCCGAGGTAGTTCTTTATATAGGAATATAATTAATTCATGTATTTCTTCAACAATAATCCATATAATGGTTTTTATTGTCAATTGCTTTCTAGATAAAAACATTATGAGTATAAAAGTATTTAGAGCTTGATTGTCGATACTCATTGTATAAAAAAATTTCAAAATTCTGACTCTTATCGGATAGCGAATTTTTGCAAATATCTCGTAAATTATGCATTCTATACAGACTTGTCAAGCACAAAACTATTTAGAACTAAATTTGGAATAATTTTTATATAAAAGAAATTTTAAAATCGATTAACACTTTTACACTTATCGAGTGCCTTTTTTTGCAAATATCTTGCATAGTATGCATTCTATAGAGATTTATTAAGAGGATAAAGTTTGTATAATTTGAAACGCACATACGTTGTACTTCATTACTTTAATGTTCTCTATAATATTTCCTTTATTCGCCTATAGCTAATGCGCGTCCCTTTATTTTGTATTGTTAACTCCTACATGTATTTCGAATGTCGCTTTTAATAAACTTGATCATGTAATCTTAAAATTTTCAATTGATTTACTCCCAACAGTTGTATCCATTTGTTCAGTTCTTGTATCTAGATATAAAATTTTTTCAGCCCCGCATTTCTTTTCTATAGACTATTTATCAGTTCATTAATTTCATGCGGCAACTTTCTTTTCGTTTTATTTCCATCATCATCGTGATCATTCCATTTGCTTTAACACTTTCTAAAATCTTATCTTTTTTCTTTCTCTTAGGATGCTCGTCCACCAAATTCTAGCAATGTCTACTGGTTTTCCTATTTTGTAGAATAGGTAATATAACAGAATGAAAAAAATATACTAATTAAATAATAGGATATATAGTTTCCGCTACTAAATACTATTTTATTAAATCCATATACAAATTACATGAAATAGATAAATATTTTGCGATCAAGCTTTCCTATAGCTATATATTATTAGATTGTTATGTAATCTATTCATTAAGCAAATATTGTTGCCAAAATTACATCGTTTAGATAACAATTATAACAAACCTCAAAAGGCCTATAAATATTATTATTATTATTTATGATGATGTCTTGAATTAGATATCGAAAATTATGTTAATTGACACGCAAAATTTTGCAACAGAGAATGTAAACAATTACATTCTCTTTATTCATTCTCGTACTGTACTTATTGCACGCCCCTGTACAAATACACACACAGAGAGAGAAATAATACACGCACACACACACACACACACGACACTTGCAGAAACGCACATGCGGCACTCGCACACTGGGATATGCGAACTCCAGTAATTTATTTATATTCTGCACGGTCAAGGACGTATGTATATCTTTTGTTCAACTTATTTCTTCTTATACAACAATAGAAGTTTCATTATTTAACTCTATTGATTCAAATAACATGATCTAGGATTAGGTAAAATCAAATCTCGGACAACACTACAATTGACACAAAATTATCGATTGCTTATCTCAAGTATTTTATTATAGAATAGGAATTGCAAAACAACCTATATCATACATTTATGTAGCTGATGTTCTTTGGACAAATTTTAAGATATAATTTGATCGTTTTTGATTTTTTTTACATAATTGAAACGCTATATGCTCGATTCTATGATCTTGTATTTGTACTATGTATTTCATGACATACTGTACTTATGTAGTGCTTGTGAATTTTTTGAGTTTCAGAAATTTTGATTATTGGCAACGCTAACATTTGAAATTTGGTTGTCAACGTTGACATTTAACACTACTTTAAACGTTATGCAGCAATCGTAATTTTTTTTTTGATATAGTTATTTTATTTTAAAACGGTATTCATAATCATAGAATTTTTATGGTTGAAGCATATTTGCGAAATAGACGGAAAATGGAAGGCCAGTGGCAGTACTTCGTTAACGATATTTTGGAGGAATTTCAACTTGAATTTCTGAATGTTATTTTCAATTACAACAAATTTCAACAGACTCTTCGGCCCCGAATTAATCTCTTTACAGAGGCAGGTAGTATAGATCGTGAACAAGAAAGTGACTATCATGGAACACTAGAGTTTTGTCAATGGTTTATAAATATTTTCGACGACGACCTTCTGGACAAAACTTTCTTTTTAGATGAAGCATTGTTTTATATTAATGGGAATGTTAATTCGCAGAATATGAAAATGTGTAGTCCTCAAAAACCCAACAATTTTTATGTTGAGACTGCTGCTTATCCTCAGATTGTTGATATTTGGTGTACCATAAGTACGACAAGAATTATTGGTCCAATTTTCATTAATGGAATCGTAAGTGCACACAGATATCAATAAGAAATTTTCATGCCGTTTATTACAACTTAATGTAAACACTAGGATATTTTCAGCATGACGGAGCAAGAGAACACAGCACAAAATACAATTAACATGTTACGTCAATTTCTTGGCAATCGTTTGATTAGCCTGAATAGCGATCAGGAATTTCCTGCAAAATCCTGGGATATCACTCGATGCCATTTCTTCTTATGGCCTTTTCCCACAAACTATTGTAATATAAGCGAACAAACACAAGCGTATAATTGTTTTTAACATTATCTAATTATGATAAGGCGTTTGGATTTGTAAAAACATGGTCCATAATTAATTTGTTGCATAACTGTTTAATAGATGCACCGTATAGCGAACTATTAGTTAGGTAATACGAGTATACCTATACAGGGAGAATATTAGTACTGTCAAACTGTATAAAAGGACAAGGACAATCAAACAAAAAGTGTGGGTCCGACTGGAATTGCATCACAATTAAAAACTCAAGCTTTGGAATCATGTATTAGTCCTGTACTAATTTATGGCACTAAAACATCACAACAACAAACGCTACACATGCTACAAGTCACACAAAGAAAAAAGAAAAAAGCATTTCTTGCAAAGACAAGAAATAGCCAGTGGATTCAACAACAAATAAGAATTAAGTCTCTGAAAAAATATTTAGAAAATATAATGGCAATAGATAGGTATGGAGCTGGACTAAATACTGATAGGGGAGCACGAAAACCAAGCGAGTAGAAACTATAGGGACCAACACGAAGTTATGAGAGACCTTTGATGAGATGGTACGATGATATATGAGGTTGGAAAAGATGAAAAATTGGAAAAATATGGAGGATGCTCATGTTTACATGCGAATGACGAACACTGATTAAGGAAGAAGAAGAAGGCTTCCAAATTAAGGAGAATCCGAAATCTAGAATATTATTCTCATATTAATCCAGAATATTAATATTTCTGAGCAAGGTTGTAATCCTATTATTTTTATAATAATCTATTTACATACAATACAGCTTTTTTCAACAGGCAGTCTAGGAAGTTAGTCTAAAATCCCACAAACGCGTTTAATGCAAAAAAAAAATTAAGGAAAAGAAGTAAGTCTAAAAAGTTTCTTTGTTGAAAAACTTTAAACGACCTTCTAATCACGAGAGCAAACATTACAAGTGCAGTGAAATTCGATCGGCCGACATTAGACTTATTCCGAAGAAATTTTTATTGTATTGCTGATAAAATAGCACAGGATGTGAAAGTTGGTCATATGATGCGGTTTGTTTAGCAATAAGAAATAGGTCTGCCAGAAAGGAATCCAAAACTCATTTCGTTTTGTTATGACATGCAACAGGTATAACCTCTACTACGCACCCCCCCCTGTCCGGCTCCTATTACTCGCAGCAAGTAAGCTTCTACGTTTTCTTAGCTGCGTTGGAATGAACTCTAGTCTCCAACTTTCTATACATGAACAAAAGATCTGTCACGGAATTATACATATAGGTCTTAAATATAAATAAATCTCAAGACTGTTTAGTTTTGTCTGATCGCTCCACAAATAAAAAGTTATATGGTTTACTTTGAAAACTACTTGTAATTATGTTGTTGATAGTTCTTCCAGTAGGTATAAAGAAATAGAACTTGCTTATTGAACTGTTTTATTGTATATTTTTCGATAACCACTTGATACGGCGACACTGTGTAGTATATATCTCTTCCGTCATCACATCTACCATCTCAATCCAAAATAAAATATTTTTATCAGTAACATGAGTAATTTTAAGATAAAATTTTACTTGCTTTATTACTTGGCAATTTGATTAGATACTAAACGACCTTATTATATATTACAAACTTTTGCATATTGGTATGAGGGCCTCGAATATATGTCAAAATTAATTTCACTTTCGTCTATAATGGAAGTGAATAACCGAGTAATTTAAGAAAGATATAGTACTCGAAACACAAGTTGTTTTTTTTATTAAAAATTATATAAAAATATTTATTCTATAGGGTATACCACGACGAGATTTCATTAGAACAATATAGAAAACTAATAAGCGTTGAGTTTTGAAATTTCGCAAGTATTAGTGTCGCCTTAAGCTCTTTCGATTTAAAATAGTTTTGAATTTTTGCTTCTTCCGGTTACACCGGAAATGGATATCAACTTCCTTATTTTAAATGGAATACCACATTTTTTATGATTGAATCGTATTTTCAACTTAATTTTAGGGGTAGTTTGTCTGATAAACTTTGCCTGTAAAGTTAGCCATTTTTGAAGTATATCAATTTTTGTAATAAAATTGACAGCTGCAGACTATTACTCATAACAACATTCCCAATAATTGAATGCACGCACATACTTAAAATTTTAGGTAATCATTTTGGAAAGTATTCTGCTCCAAATAAGGTATGACAAACTTTTCAAAATAATACAGGGTGATCACAAAACCATGTTAAACATTTCATCCAGAAAATATCAATATCATGTTATTTTTAAATATCAACCTACATTTTTTTCAACTTCATTGGATTGCACGTTCAAAATTAGGGGCAGTATGTATTTACTTCACTATAACTAAACGTCTTAGTTTCAGAGTTATTTTGGAAAATGTATCAATTCCTTTAAAGTTTTATTTTGCATACCTAATCAGTTAGGCTATGGAAACTCATGTAAATAAATAAAAACAAAACAAGGCATCATTTAATAATGTCCTAAAACATTTAAATGAAAACTACACAATATCGAGAAGAAGTAGTCTTAATAATAGTTTCTAATAATCTTAAATAAAGTTTTCAAACACATCACCACCTCTTTGTAAACGCTTTCTTACTCTTTTTAAAATATCCGGACGCGTGGCACGCTGAATCATGGTACCGTCTAGATTATTGAACGCGCCTCGTACTCTGACCATCATATCTTCTTTGGTGGTAGGAGGTATACTGTATACTTTATCTTTAACTTAGCCCCAAATAAAATAATCTAGGGGCGTTAAATCGGGTGATCGCGGTGGAAACCTATAAGGTCGTTTATTTCCGATCCACCTATCATAAAGTATGTTGTCTAATACTTCTCCAACAGCTCTGGTACTATGTGCTGGTGCACCATCCATTTGAAACCATACACTAACGAGCTTCTTCTGCGGGCAGTGTATTTAAATTTAAATTTATGACGTTTCTTAAGATGTCTATAAACCGCTCACTATTTAAATTTTCTTGATAAAAATGCAAAGAAAATATTTTGTCATGTTTAATAGCACAAAATACATTAAAATTCCAAGACTCTTGGAAACGTCGTTGCCTAACAACTCGAGGATTATCTTCGGACCAAAAATGACTATTGTGTCGATTAGATATTCCATTTCTACAGAACTTTGCTTCATCTGTCCATATAAGCTTTTTTGTGAAATCGTCGTCTTCTTGTGATTTCATTAAAAACCACTCACAATACTGCGCTCTTGTTACAAAATCAGCTTCATTAATATGTTGAACAGGTTGAAATTTGTAAGCATGCCACTTGTTCTATTTCAAAATTCGATGTATACTCATTCTGGATGTACCTACTTCAGCTTCTGCATCCATTAGAGAATTACTAGGATGTGCTGTAAAGTAAGCAAGTGCTGTTACCTCCACATTTTCACTATCAACAACAGGTTTTCTTTTGAGTGCCTCTTGGATTTCCTGGTATATTTACTATGCCGTCTTTAACGTAATTAGTGTAGTATAATAGGTACATCATTCTCTTTAATTAGAAAAATGTTTAAAATTATAAATCGTTGATAATGAATTATTTTCTGAACTTAACATTCAAGAATATCTCCACGATTTATGACAGTTTTTTACTAACTTAGCTTTTTTAAATAATGTTAGAATTGAACCTTACGCATGTACGCTGGAATTAGTTTAATGCTTCACCAAGCTAAGAAATTCTAAAAAGTTTAAATAAAATCTCTTGTTTATTGATGCAAATTATGTTCTATAGGAATTTTTTTTTATACATCTCATTTAGCTTGGAAGAAATAATGCTTTTCTAGGGAGCGCCATCTATTTGTCAAAATATAAGACGATATCCCACTCACAAGATTGTAACAGCGACACATTAAATTGAAAAACAATAATCTTAAATGGGTAAAACATGGTTCCAAAAGGTATCCAAAATAGCAGTCCAAATGAATTTCCATGGCTTAACTGATTATACAAAATAAAACTTTATAACAATTGATACATTTTCCAAAATAACTCTGAAACTAAGACGTTTAGTTATAGGGAAGTAAATACATACTGCCCCTAATTTTGAACGTGCAATCCAATGAAGTTAAAAAAAATGTAGATTGCTATTTAAAAATTACAAGATAATGATATTTTCTGGATGAAATGTTTAACATGGTTTTCTGATCACCCTGTATTATTTTGAAAAGTTCATAATACCGCATTTGAAGCAGTATACTTTCCAAAATGATTACCTAAAATTTTAAAAATGTGCATGCATTATTGGGAATGTTGTTATGAGTAATAGTCTGCTGCTGTCAATTTTTTTACAAAAATTGAAATACTTCAAAAATGGCTAACTTTAGAGGCAAAGTTTATCAGACAAACTACCCCTAAAATTAAGTTGGAAATAGGAATCAATCATAAAAAATGGGGTATTCCATTTAAGATAAGGAAGTTGATATCCATTTCCGGTGTAACCGGAAGAAGCAAGGATTCAAAACTATTTTAAATCGAAAGAGCTTAAGGCGAAACTAATATTTGCGAAATTTCAAAACTCAACTCTTATTAATTTTCTATATTGTTTTAACGAAATCTCGTCGTGGTATACCCTGTATATCAGTCATTTGAAAACAGACTATTGCCGTCCAAAACTTATTAAATCATTAATAGTGATATTCTATTCAAACTAATTTCAACTTATAAATTTATGAGAAATTTTACCACCTGCTTGCAAGTAAGCAATAATTAATATAATAAACGATAACGTTCAAAGAACTTCATTTCAAGCCTTTAGTCGACATTTGGATTATACAGTTATTCTTAATTTTCAGTGGTTTTACATGTTAATATTAAATGAAATATTACTTTGCCAATATAAAAAACTCGCTCGGGTTGAGTGTCTCTTGGATTTCCTGGTATATTTACTATACCGTCTTTAACGTAATTAGTGTAGTATAATAGGTACATCATTCTCTTTAATTAGAAAAATGTTTAAAATTATAAATCGTTGATAATGAATTATTTTCTGAACTTAACATTCAAGAATATTTCCACGACTTATGACAGTTTTTTTTACTAACATAGCTTTTTTAAATAATGTTAGAAATGAACCTTACGCGTGTACGCTGGAATTAGTTTAATGCCTCACAAAGTTAAGGAATTCTACCAAGTTTAAATAAAATCTCGTGTTTATTGATGCAAATTAAATGTTCTATAGGAATTTTTTTTATATATCTCATTTAAGGCGATATTCCACTTTTATGTATTCAAGACTGTACCAAAGACACATTAAATTGAAAAACAATAATATTAAATGGGTGAAACATGGTTCCAAAAGGTTTCCAAAATAGCAGTCTAAAAATGTATGCCATTATTAAGAATACTAGTAGTAATGAAATAACTAATTAGAAATGCATAACTATTCGAAAAACGAATTTTGTTGTCATGTTGAAAGCATAGATGTATCTTGAAATGAGAGCGCATCTTAGTTGACCTTCACAAAATTCCTTATTGAAGGATGCACTACCACTCTGAATTTTTTTAAGCAATGGTGAACAGTCTTTTCTCATTATGTGTAATAACCAAAAGTTAAATGAATCGATTCAATAGATTGTTGTTAAGCTAAAGTCGAAATATTTGCTTTTCTAACATTTATTTCTAGGCTGCAACTGTTTTCATAAATACAAATATCAGATTTTACAAATATATTAATTATATAACATAGCTCTTTCTAGTGGTTGTTTGTAAAAACAACCACTAGAAAGAGCTCTTTTAAGATATTTTCAAAAAACCGGAAAATTATCATCCGGATTGTGTTTTCTTAAAAACTAATAATTTCATTCCAGAAGAGCAGAGGAGTGCCATTCCTTATGTTTTAAAGAGAGGTATGATACAATTTTAAAGAACTGAGGAAGTAAGTTTTCTCTGAAGGAAAGAAAAATGTCATCATTTTTCAAACAAAGTTATTCTTGGTTTGTAATTGTAACCAATTTATGCGATTTATTGCTGAATTACTTCTAAAAACAGTAGACTCATAACTTAAGATATTTTTGGAATAACTAAATAAATTCCCTCTTAGCGGATAAAAGCAAGTCATCTCTTATTTAATGTCCTAAATGAAAATATAAGACAATTATAAGGAAGTAGATCGGATGCCACGTATAAAATGCGAAAGGCCTAAATGGCAGAATAGTGGCCGGGTTACGTAATCAGAATTTTATAACCAAAATTTCAAAATGTTTCGCAAAAATCTATTCTTATCTACCTAGGACTTATCATTCGGGTAGCCGCCGTCTCAGAAGAAGATGCTTGTAAATCCGTAAATTTATGAGAAAACTATAGGTAGACTCATTTAGTATTCTACAATAATATTTCGAAACTCACAGCCAATAATCACCATTTTATTGAGATTATGAAATATTAAATTATAGTACAAGAAAGTTTAACACGATGATAAGACGATACAACAAGGAATAGAGCGGTTCTCGTCCATATATATTACTGCACACGTAAAGCTTGATAATACAAAATGATTCTTCATAATCAGTAAATCTACAAGTTTCCTTTAATGCCCTCATAGTTTAAGATTTTTTATTTTAGTAAAGAATCCGTTATTGTGGGGAGAGAATGTGAAAAAGTTTATCTAGGAGTTTTTGAATTGGTAAAAAAAGAAGAATTGTGTGTTCCTGCCACATCTGTCTTATGCGATAGATTTTTTTCTAAAGCGGGTCAAGTGCTATGTGAAAAGAGAAGTAGATTCACAAGCAAAAAAATTTAAAAAAAACTATATTTCTTATCATAATTCACTTCTTAAGTTCATCCATTGACGTTGTTTTTATTATTTATGTTGCGCTAATATGAAATGTATGTTTTGTTGAAATAATAAATTATTATCAGTTTATCTAAATAATAATGTTTTTAAAAAACACTTATTTTATTCTTCAAATGCAAATTTTATTTTTATTTTATTTTATACACATATCTACTTGTCATATAAATAAAAATTATTATTTTTCTACTCCCATACTTTAATTGTATTATTAGATATGCTAAACCTGTACTTTAATGATGTCCATTACGATACAGATTTTCATTATGATACAAGTTTATATCCAATAGGAATGCGACATTCCAATATTCAAACAATATTAAATATGGCGACTGCATATCTGACAGATATAAAAATTAATTAAATGTGACAGTTCTCTACAATTTACAAGTAAGTAGTTAACATTAGTGCTTTTTTGAAAATATAAACGGTAAAAATGAGGGACAGTGACAGTGAAATGTAATAATTGACTCCACTAGAAATTATGGAACAAGCCTTAGTAGCCACGAACAATTTATTACCAGCCAAATTCGCAAAAACGTACGGAAAATTTTACGCTCAATTTATGAAATGGATTGTTAAAAAAATATGTTCTCTTATGGGGTCGTAGAAAAAATAGTGTATGCGACTCGCATTTAATGGCTATTAAGACACTCGTATTCATTACAATACTTGGCTTCGCCACGTATTGTAATTCTCTTACTCGTGTTTTAATAGCTATCATTAAATGCTCATTGCATAATATACTATTTTATAAAACATATTTTCCATACAGGTCTATAAGGAATGAATTTAAAACCTCGCGCACTAAATTTGTCTGACCGAAAAGTAGTACGCCGAGAACTAGTTCGCTTGGAAATTGCGAACTAGTTCATTTAGTTCAATGAGAAGAACAGGCTTTTTGAATCGGTCGTTCGCGAACTACCCACCTTTAACATATTATGCATAATTTTGCTGAAATTATTTAATTCTCTATTATATCATTTCTACAAAAGCTGAAAATTGTCATTTGAAGGAAGTTTCCATTGTAAACAAATTTGGATATGTCAATGGTATTGGTGATACCTAAAACTATTTGAACTTAATCACATTTTACCTAATAGTAGTAAATAATTAAATGAAGTGATGGAAATCTCTTGGTGAAACATGTCGAAATATAAGCAGGTAATAACAAAAAACACACTTGGTATTGTTTCACAAATAAATATAATTAAATATTCGATGTACATTTCGCCTTGCGGCATCGTCAGGAGTTCTCGAGAAACTAAAGTAAAATTTAATATACTGTAACTACCTACTTCTAACAAAAATGTAAATAAAATTGTACAAAAATAGAAAATTATGAAAAGGTCATGGCTTATCTGGAAAGACCGTTTTTACAAGGCTAGGGTTTATTATCGGAGAATTTATGAGTTCTGTTTGTTCATTAAGAACATTGCCTGGTTGTAAAAGTAAACTTTCTTTTATAAAATAACCTTCTAGAACACTTATTTTTTTACTTTTATTTAAACTATACAGTACTTCTAAATTGTCTATTGAAAATTGATGTCCCGTGTCTAAAACATGGTTAGCTACACTTGAATTTTCATAATTTAATTTAACGGCTCGCATGTGTTCTGAGAATCTTAATTTGAAATTTCGCCCTGTTTGACCTATATAAAATTTACTACAATCACTACAATTAATTCTGTAAATTCCTGATTTGTTTAGTTTAGGATTCGCTGTTTTATTATTCGTTAATTGACTTTTTAAAGTGTTATTATTATAGAAGGCTATTTTAAAATCCAGTTTCTTTAAAACGTTACTAATTTTCATACTTATACTACCTAAATATGGAATTTTAACCCATTGTTTTAATGTCAAGTCCTGGGACGGGGGAAATGCTGATTTTAATGTAATTGATTTGTTCATTCTATTGACTAATTTATCTATTAGAGATGAGTTATAACCATTATTTTGTGCAATTATTTTAATAGTTTTTAATTCTTTATTAAAGTTAAATGTGTTCATCGGTACTTTCAATAGTCTATAAATCATTGAATTAAACGCAGCATGTTTGACGTTAGTGGGATGATTGGAGGTATTTGGTATCAATGTTTCGCAAAAGGTAGGTTTTCTAAAAATACTGTAATCTAACTTGTTGTTACTAATCTGGATTTTTAAATCAAGGAAATTTAAAGATCGATCAGGTGCTTCTTTCTCTATAGTGAATTGAATATTATTATTAATTTTATTAAGTTGTACTAAAAAGTTATCTAGCTGTCTATCTGAACCTGGCGACAAACAGAGAATATCATCGACATATCTAAACCATGCTGATACCGGTGACGTATTTGTCCTGTATTTATCAAACAAGTTAACTTCGAAATGGTCCATGAAAATGTCTGCTAGTAATGGTGACAAGGGGGAACCCATCGGAAGGCCATTGTTCTGTTTATAAAAGTTGTCACCAAAGTGGAAATAATTTTGTTCCAAACATAAATTCAGCATTTCCTCTATTTCTAAAGATTTATCCGGGCAATGTTTCTTAATTCTAGAATATACAATATTTTTTACTTCCGGGATGGGAATGGAAGTAAATAAACTTTTTACATCAAATGAAACAAGTTTAGTAACGTGACTTACATTAGTATTTTGAAGTTTATCTATTAAGTCTAGGCTATTTTTAACGGTATATTTCGGTTTAAATTTAATTAGTTCGGGTAAAATTTCATTGACCAATTTACAAATATTGTAAGACGGAGCTTGGACATAACTAACCACCGGGCGTAAAGGTATTTCTTCTTTGTGAATTTTAGGTAGCCCATATAGCTTTGGGGCTACTGGGTTCATGATACTAAATTTGAATTTTTGTTCTTCTTCTATAAAGTTCGTTTTCTTAATCAAAGATCGAATATCTTTTTGATAACTCTGGAATGGATCTTTTTATAACTTTACAAACAACTTATCAGATAAAATTTCATTCATTTTTGTTTTATAATCAAATTCATTAAGAATAACTAAAGTATTACCTTTATCCGCCTTAGAAAAAATCAATTTGTGAGTCTTAATTTTACGTTTAACTGATTTTAATAACAAATTAAACTTATTACATTTAACACTACTACTAATAGTAGTAATTATGTTTACATGAATTTTCTAACTCCATGGAAAATGCACGAAAATATTAATTCATTTTATGCTGTAATCTGTAAGAAACACCAACACATACCAAATTTTAAATAATTTCAAATTTGATCTTAGTGTGGAAAATTCTAATATTAGTTTTCTAATTTTACACTGATAATTATTTAATTAGGTACATTTCATTTTAAAAATCTGCTCATGGGATGGGATTCGAACACACGACCTCCTGATCGTACACAAGGTGCGCTATCGGCTAGTACGAATCCTTTGAATTGTATTAAACTACTATTGTCGGCCAGCCTACATATGTAAACAATTATCAGTGCAAAAGCAAAAAAATTATAATTAGAACACCGAAATATTTAGGAGCACTATGTTTACGTACTTGGTCACCTATTATCTGTCCAGCGATACAGTATATAGATATTTGGCACAAAGCAGATGTAATATACGGTACGTATCTTAGTGTTAGTGATAAAGTTGGTGGGAATCTAAAAATTAAAATAAAATTAAGAGATTACATGGGCTTCACTATTAAACACCTGTCTTACCCTTTTGCTGTGAGCAAAAATAATCCTGTGCATAGAGCAGCCACAGAAGTAATAAACTGACATAACAATACATTTGTAAATAGTTTGTTCACCTTTATGATAAATCTGTAAGAATGGGGTAAGTTATTTTCAATTATCTAGTCGTTTTTGATAAAGTGTAATTGAAGTGTTGATGTGTGTTGAAGATAAAAATAAATATTTATTGTAATTACTATTTTAGTATCACTACATTGCAGCAAAATAGGATTGTGTTAATTTCTACTCACATTAGTACTCTATTATGCTGTCTAACTAGTTCACATAGCATTTGTAACACTTGAGTTTCATCACCAGGCACATTTAAATTTATCCTTAAGTGGTCAAACGCATACTTCATGTGTTCCAATTCACAGTATCCATAAGATAATAGAATAAAAAATAAACCATCAAATCCAACCAAACCATATAAAGTTAAACCTACACCACAGGACTGTATGATATAGCTAGAAATATAACACAATATGCTCTCGTTACTATTACAATAGTTCAACCAAGTGAGCGGTAATTCTCTTTTTCCTTCCATCAATGGCTTCACGAGATACAAAATGGCAGTCATTAAAATGGTGCGCTTAAATATAACTAGTAGTTTTCTCAGTAAGATGAGTATGTTCTTGATCTTCATTGCTGATTTCTTCCCAAATTTATTAGGTGGCCAAAATTTTTCCATACGATAAATTACATCAGCGAATTCCTCTTTATATACCAATAAAATTACTTGTTTGATAACTACCTAAAATGTTAACACAACGATCAAAATAATAAGCGAGGATTTTAAATATCGCTATAATAAATAAGACAAGTTGTGGTTACATTCGCTGCCTTTGCAGTTCTAAAGATTGAAATAATTTCTAAGTATTCACGTCCAGATCTTTAGTCGATTTAATCAGTTCTAATCGTTTAAGAACACAATTCTTTTGTAATAGAGTATATAATATTGCAGAATATTGTACCTACTGCATTTTCAACAGGAGTCTCAACGGAAATAATGGAAATAAGAGAGATCAGTATAGTGTGGATGTTACAGACGCTTTCGTTCTTCAGAATGTGTGCTATTGTGATGATGGACATTTTCGACACGATATTTTGTGTGCGTGTGCGTGTGTGTGTATGTGTATGTTCGTGTGTGTCTACGTGCGTGCATGCGTCTGTGTGTTTGAACACTATAACGACCAAACGGCAAAATTGGGAACTGAAATACCTTACACATTTACTCCAAGGTTTATTTTATTAAGAATTTAAATTTAATTTGAAACAGCTATAAGAAAGTCGTGTGGTACCCACATCTCATTTATATTTTTAAATGCAAGCGAACAACAGTTAAATACTAAAATCAGATTTAACTTTGTAATGTAACATAATTTTATCAGAATAATATTGAATCAATCCAATCATCGATGCAGTGACATCAAGAATAGGTACCAATCCATCAAGAAGATTTCTATTTACCAATTCGACATGATTACAATAGCAAGTCACTCAATGAAATTAACAGGAAATTTTGATAATTGTCAGATTTTACTTTGTAATGTAACATAATTTTATCAGAATAATATTGAATCAATCCAATCATCGATGCAGTGACATCAAGAATAGGTACCAATCCATCAAGAACATTTCTATTTACCAATTCCACATGATTACAATAGCAAGTCACTTAATGAAATTAACAGGAAATTTTGATAATTGTTTACATAAAGATGAAGGTATAGTGCAAGAATACCAATCCATCCAGAAGATTTCTATTTACCAATTCTACATGAATACAATAGCAAGTCATTCAATGAAATTAACAGGAAATCTTGTTAATTGGTTATATGAAGATGAAGGTATAGTGCAAGCCAAAAGACTTACATTGTTGGTTGCTCCGTGACTATGCTTGCAAACATTGATGTTTCGCGAATTTGAATATTTGCATGTCGTTTGGAATGAGTTTATCATTCAAAAGCAAGAAACTTTGGAATGTTAGACAAAACATTTTGATTTACAGAGTTTGGGACAGATGATAAAGTTACAAGTAATTTGGCAAATTCACAAAACAAAAAAACCTATATATTCAAGCATTGGTGTACTAGAACATTGCTCTTCTAAAGAAAATGTCCCTGGTGTATGATCTTTTAAAATTTGTATCATTGTTTATAATTAACCTGCAATATAATTTTCGAGGACAAGTAAATTGCTTCTTAAAGGTTTCCAATTGGGTTCAAAACTAATCGGCTCTTGAAACTAAGACTAATTTTGATGTTAAGTTTAGAATACTGTGTTGATAGCTTTAATAGTTTATATGCTGTCGCAAATACAGCCAGAGAGAGAAAAATCAAATTTTTTACTTTAGTGAGCACCAAAATATGGAGATTTGCAAAAATCTCGAGGTCCGAAGTGCTTAATACATACTTTCTTATACCAACTACTCAGAATACCTAATATATGTTTCCTGTGTTATTTTTTTTGTGAAGTTACAGAATAAACATATTTAAGGAACAAAATTAGATTCTCAAAAGTAGATTCAAAATGACTAAGTTTTATTTTAATATTCCGGGAGATATTAAAAAATGAGAAAAGAAAACCATTGGGAAAATGTAGATATAATCATTTATTTGCAAAATTATAAAACTTTTTATTTTATATTTCATTTTCAATTTTAAATACTAGAATTTGAGCGCAATGATATATATTTGTACATTTTCATGTCTAATACTTGCAGTACAATGAATGTAGTGTGTTATTAATTATTTATTGTTGGCTTAGAAATTAAAATTAATAATATTTCTTCTTGTGCCAAAATCATCAGTAGTCACTAAAATTTAGGAAGACCTCAAATATATCTTTAACAGGATGTTAGACAGTGTTTCGCATAAATTAATTTGTTCAAATGTATTGAAATTAGAAAGCAGGAACGTCGAAAGAGGTGTACTACTGGGTTCGTTATTGGATCCTATCTTGTTTACTTGTATATTAATGACTTGTCGAATAATTTCGAATTTAAGTCACATTCTATAGAACAGGTCTAGATGCTGACTATAAATCAGGTATGATGATAAGTATATGCAATCTATATATCAATATGGTATATAGATTGTTTGATGAAAATATGCTACAAATGAATAAGAACGAAACAGTATATTAAACATATACGTAAAATATTAATCACTTCATCGATTAATTAAATTTCTGGTAAAGCATTAGAAAAACAAACTAAGAAGTTAACAGCAGTTTATTAGAAAATATTTATTGTTGGCTTAGAAATTCAAATTAATAATAGAAGGCGTGAGAATGATAAGTGGTTATGAACCATTTTAGGCTAAATTAGGCTATGAACAGTATTCGACTCATAAATGGCTACGGCATCGTTTAGAATGAAAACAGCACATATCCGCTTATTCTACAACCCACTAGATGGATCCGATCTGATTTGTACATTTTTGTTGAGGATGAAAAGTGGCTGTGAACCGGATATGTGCAGTTGTCATACTCATAGTTTTTCTAACCCAAAAGTTGACTGTCAGTAATGCATGTGGATGCCGTGCTACTGTAAAGTTGTTGAAAGTGCTATTGTTAAAGCGACAAATTAATACTTAATAATAATGAGTAGTTCTGAAGATTACACTCCTGAACTGGATGATTCGGACACTAATGATGAAGAAACGCCTCGCAGTAGAAAAAGAAAAAGGTCTGTTGGTTTGTGGAAACAAATATTCAGGCAACGCAAACAAAATTTAGGTGAAGCTTACACATCCAAATCTGGAAAACCTGTGCCCGCAAGACGTTCTAGCTCTTGTTCATGTAAAAACCGATATACCAAAAAGTTTGATGCCGAGACTAAGCACAAAATTTTGAGTGATTTTAACAACCTCCGGGAAAAGAACATACAGGATGCGTACTTACATGGTCTAATATCTGTACATACAGTTCAAAGGTAAACTATAATATAAGCATGCGAAATATTTGTCCTGTTACTTAATATTAATGGTTACAGACGTCGGCCGGATCTAAAAAAAAAAGACTTTTGGCTAAGGGCGAGCCAGTACCAGAGGATGCTATACTAGCTGCGGAAGCTAAAAGAAATAAAATATTCCATTAGAAAGTATGTACTTATTACAGAATGTGCGTTTTCCACTTTTATTAGATTAAGTAAGTACATATAGTTAAGCAAGTAAATGTTTTGTTTCAGATTCAAGTTAACGGAAGAACATTCACAGTGTGCAAAATGGCAATTTGTGGTCTGCATGGTATAAAGAAAGGCAGACTTCGCAGACTTGCAGACAGTAAATCTCAATGTGATGTGCCACCAAAAGATAGAAGGGGGCAATCTATTGGTTCACGATCCCAGAAAAAGCCCAATATACTTGTGGAGCTAATCAAATCGCACATTAACAGCTTTCCTCTTCGAGTGTCTCATTACTCAAGGAACGAGTCACGTCGCAAATATTTATCACCGGATTTATCCGTTAAAAAAATGCACCTCTTGTATCTTGAAAAGTATGAACCAGATGCATATGCAGCTGTAATATCCGGTGGGGGACTACGTCCTAAAGTCAAATATGAGTTCTACTTACATATTTTTAATACATGCTTTAATCTTGCTTTTGGAAAGCCGCGCAGTGATACTTGTGGAAAATGTGAGAAGGCCAAGATAAAAATAGATTCAGAAGAAGATCCCCAAGTGAAAAACACATTAGAAAATGAACTGAGGTTGCATCATGCCAAGGCAGAAAAATTTTATACCGATTTAAAAGCCATGACTGAAATCGCCAAAACAGATGACACTGTAGAGGTAATATGCTTTGCAGAATCTTCCTATTCCTGTCTTACCAGTAGGCGAAATATTTTACAAAAGACAGATTTGGGTGTTTAATCAGTGCTTTTATTCCGGCAAAACAGGAAAGTCCAAAATGTTTATGTACGATGAAATTGCAGGGAAAAAAGGTGCGAATGAAACTATTTCATTTCTAAAGTACTATATAGACAACTTTATTGATCCTAATGTAGAGACTCTTTATATCTTTACTGATAACTGCGTTGGACAAAATAAGAATGCAGCTTTGGCCCAGTTCTTATCACTTTTGGCAAGTATACATCGATTTTCTGCGATCTATCACCGTTTTCCTGAAAGGGGGCATTCATTTTTGCCGTGTGATCGCAATTTTGCGCAAATTGAAAAACATAAGCGAAACGTGACCTATCTCTATTTACCTGAAGAGTGGTACACCTTGACCCAAAAGGTTTCAACCAACTTTGAGGTAATACGTGTGACCCAAGATATGATCAAAGATTACCGTACATACCTTCAGCAGTTTTTTAAAAAAAAGTGTAAGAAACAGATATGGTCCTTTCACTATTACAAAATATAAGTGCTTCAAATATGTGGACAATCAAATATTAGTTAGCCAGGCGCAGACTATGGAAAGTTGTAGTGAAGCATTTCAATGGCTTAAGAGCAGTTTGCCAAATGACATTTTGTGGAATCCTAAAAATCTATATGAGAAGTCCATTCCCCTCAACCCATTGAAACTAAAGAATATACAAGAGCTGGAAGAGTACATCCCACTAGCTTTGATCAGATGGTACCATAACTTGGAGCAGACATCTAGTGAAGCAGGTGCTGCTAGTAACGAAAGCATGAGCGAATCGGGCTCTTCTGAATCTGAATAGGAATACCCATATTATAAATAGTAAATCATAACTTCTTTTTCAATAAGATGTTTGAAATACTAAGGTACTTATGGTTGTTTTTAATAAATAGCCTTATATCCATTTGACACAAAACAATTCGTGTGAAAACAGGACATATCCAAAAAAAACACATTAAAAAAATATAGTTCATAACTACAAAAAAATGTTTTTGCTTGTTGGGCTAGATCGTCATATGCATAAGAACAGACTATAACAATGTCTAACGTGCAACTATTAACAGTTCGGAAAAAAACGTTTTTTGCTTCTCCTGCAAAATCTTGTGTTTGGTTCATGACCACTTATCATTCTCGTGCCTTCAATATTTCTTCTTGTGCCAAAATCATCAGTAGTCACTAAAATTTAGGAAGACCTCAGATATATCTTTAACAGGATGTTAGACAGTGTTTCGCATAAATTAATTTGTTCAAATGAATTGAAATTAGAAAGCAGGAACGTCGAAAGTGGTGTACTACTGGGTTCGTTATTAGGTCCTATCTTGTTTACTTGTATATTAATGACTTGTCGAATAATTTCGAATTTAATTAATTTGTATAGAACAGGTCTAGGTGCTGACTATAAATCAGTAATGATGATAAGTATATGCAATCTATATATCAATATGGTATATAGATTGTTTGATGAAAATATGCTACGAATGAATAAGAACGAAGCACTATATTAAACTTATACGTAAAATATTAACCACTTCATCGATTAATTAAATTTCTGGTTATGCATTAGAAAAACAAACTAGGAGGTTAGCAGCAGTTTATTAGAAAATGCACATACTCATTTTCTAATGAACTCCATTGATGGTGCTAACCTGCTACAAGATATGCGTGAATCTAACGTATATGACAATTTCAATATTGTGGAACCTTATGCTAAACTGTTTTGGGGTGAGACCTATTAATCATCAATAATGTTTATACAGAAGGAAACACTACTCATTGTATGTCATTAAAGTTAGAAACAGTAGCGTTAATTTCGCGATTCGACAGGAATTGTTTATAATTCATCGCGGTCTGGTTGGCTTAGAACTATATGGACTGAAGATAATCTGGGATCAATAGCTTAAAGTTCTATAGAAAACCATTATATTGTTGTCTGTTAGTTTAAATATAAATCAGTAAATTGAGCTAGAGGCTACTTTTTATAATATTTTGTATCTAAACTGTCTATCATTAAGAGTATTGATTAAAGATACAACAATCATTTATGTTTTACATTATAGATGATTTCCGAAAGGAGGCCCTGTTTCGATAACAAGACGGTAAAAGCTTTCCGAAAACAAAATAATAGTTTATTACTTACTCTTACATGTACAGATTCTTAAACTATAATTTATAATGATAATATAACTATAGTTCGTAATCCGCATCTATTCTATTTCTTTCCTCTATGTGCAGAAGAGCTAAAATATGTTATACTTTCCATTCAAAATAATAGGTTGTCTGACATCGATAATATCTCTACTCATGTTTTTAAAGAGGGTACTGATGCGTTCGTTAAGCCCCTATACCACATTATCAATAATTCCTTCACAACATGATATTTTCCGGATTCTTTAAAAAATGCGATTATGATTCCCGGCCACAAAAAGATTGTCCAGTTGCTGTAAGTAACCACAGCCTGTTAAATGATTTCTCGAAAGTTTTGGAAAAAGTAGCACCTTTATAACTTTCTGACTGAACACAATATCAACATGGTTTTCCAAAAGATTCCATGTGTAATTTTGCTGGTGACAACTCTATTAGAATGAACGGTATGGAATCAGAGGACCAGCAGAAACAAAGGGTGCGCATTATGTCGAAAACAACAACACGGATTTCAAAAGAATCATTTATCAGTAAGAGTGTACCTCAAGGAAGTATATTGGGTATTCTCTTATTCCTGTTTTATTTTAATGATATAAACACTGTTTGTTGCCCTTCCCTTGACGGTATTTTTCTAAATGTGAACAATTCTGATAAAACGACTATACTAGTGGATTGTAAAAATCTAGAAGATCTTGTCGAAGAATGTTGTTTTGTGCTGGAAATAACAGTCTGATTATTAATGGAAGGATTATTTTAAAACTAAGTCACAATCCAATCAATCGCAACTAGAATTTAATGATTTCTTATACTCTGTCTCTGATACTGTTCATCTGGTGGATCTTACAATTGATAACTTATGAAATGGAAAGAACATATTGAGCGCTACTTGCTATGCGATCCGTCGGTTGCGGCACCTCGTAGATGAGAATTCGTTGCGTATTGTTATTACATTACATATAGTCACTCCTCGTGGACTTTTTCGAGCAAATAATCTTCTTACAGTTTACGTTACTAAAGTCACACAGTTATACAATGGGCAAGAGTTTGAATTTGTGATATCCGAGGCATCGCTTTGCAGTTAAAGAAAACAATTTAATGTAAACACATTACAATTTTACAAGTTGCCGATTGATATTAAGTTAAGCACTATTTCAAATATTTTTTGTAGAATGTTATTCAATTTACTACCTAATTTCGAGTCTTACGATATTGTGGATTTTTTTAAATGCTAAACTTTGAATACTATTTACTGGCATATTCTTGTATATTATTTTAGGTTTCTGTATGTGTATACCTATATGTGAATGCTTTTGCGTCTATTGTTGATGTATATGTGCCTAATTTTATTCCATTGGTATATTTGAATTGTTGCTTGTATAAAATGTATATAATGCTATCAAAGTTATTCTCATCATTCTTATCACAAAAATTGCTGAAAATGATTACCACCACCAAAGATGAATATATATACATTCTTTTCTTTATTAATAGCTGGAGTCGTTCAAAAAGTTTTTTTATTTCTCATAGGAGTAAATCCAAGCTTCTTTGGTCTGCGGATCATACAGCCCATAAGAGTAGACCCTTTGTTCAACTAAGTGATCTCTAAACGGTGCATTAATAACTAGAGACTGGAAAATATGCACTAAAATGTTTCCCAAATATGCATGCAATAATATGCACTTAAAAAATCCCTAAATGTGCACTTACAATATGCAATATGCACTTATGATGTGCATTTATTTATTATGTTTTAAAATTCATTTGTCGTATTTACAAATTGTATAATTATTTATTACAATAAATTGTCGTATTTCTTGCGTAGAGTTGATGAACTGGGTACATAAATGGATTTATCATCGACTTTGCAATAAGTTTTGAGGAAAGATTACACAAATCTTTGGAAAATGCTTCTTGTGGATTCTTCGAATTATTGAGAACTTTCCTCCAAAAGTTGCTGCCGCGGTTTATTCAAATTTTCAGAAATCCTGTTCTGATGAAATGTTGTGTTCAAATGTTGCACTACTTGAAATTTCTTCTGGCAGGTAATCTGTGTAACAAATATATAACAAAACACTTTCTTCGTCAATAATTTTTAGTGCACTGCAATCACTTATCCAATTTTTTATTAGAGATGGCTTCACTTTAGCTACCTTCGGCATTTTCAAAACTTTTTAATTCACTTTTGTTTCACCAAATAGCACAGACCTTAACACTTCTTTTTCTTATATTGATATTAGTCGTACGGTATAATATACCTGCATTAATACCTACATTTCTGAAAAGGATTTCTTACGTAAGTTCTAATTGCCCTGTAAACCGATTATTAGTATAGTTAAATCCTATTTTTGGGAAAGTCCATCTCATTATTAATGAGATGGACTTTTAATGAGTCATTAATGCAAAGTTGAAGGAATGCAATCCCTTCACGTTTACACAAACAAATTAAATATCTTTAAATATCAGATTTTATTATGGTTCTTATGAAAATGGCGAATATATGCGTAAATATGCAAAATAATTATGAAATATGTACGTGCATATGCAGTTATGGTAATGTGTCCAAATATGCATTATATGCACTAAAAAAAATGGTAAAAAACGTATTCTGAGGGTGGAAAATGGATAAGTACACAGTATAGAAGGGATATACCAAAAAACAACAAATATGCATTTTGCATAAAATCCAGTCTCTATTAATAACAAACGAGCAATAACTCTAAAATGTTGCAAACTTCATTAAATTTCCAATTACCAGTACTAAATCTTCTAGTTTAAATCTCAGCTACTAGAATTGAGTTTTACAGCTGACGAGTGTCGATATTTTGTTGAAAAAATCACTCTTTCATCAAAATTTCGATGTACGTAACCGGTAAATTTTTCTGATAAGAAAATCTGATCCAAATAATCAGTAACAACTCACAATTTCAACCCAACTTCGAGGAAAACTGATAACAACGATGTTCTTTTACTATTCGTGGGTTTTCATGCATGATTATTATAAAAGTTTTTAATTGCATTTCTTGAGAAGTATCGATAAAAAGAATTAGTCGTTGATAAATTTGAATCAATGTATGCAAAATCCATTGACAAAATGCAATACGAGCAGGTAGCAGTTATAGTTTGGGCATATTGAATTACTGCAAACTTTTAAACATTTGTATCACTCATATTTGTAGTATGGTTTTTTAGATGTAAGTACCTGGTGCTGTCATATTCAGCACATTTTCTTCCTATTTATTACTGTATTTGGACTTCCGCCTCCTCTATTACATTCATGAATATTTTGAAGTATTTTCTTTTCGTGAACATTACAATTGAGAAGTATTTTGTATGGTGGAAACGCGTTATATTCCGTTGCACGTCATACTAGATCCATGACGACTCGCCTTGTATATGTTGCCTGATCTATTTTTATTTCTGTCAGTGACATTTGATATAACCAAAGAAAAAAATTATTCACAATACAATAACTATAACGTAATATATTTAGTAATTGAAATGCTCTAAGACTTCAGTCTTTCTCAGCTTATTTATTATATTGATTTAAATTGTCGAAAAACCTTAAATGTTTCATTACGTATAATATAATTTAAAATAAGCAATACTTACGCTATTCACATTAAATTTAACACATGATTATAGAAAAATTTGTAAAAAGCCTCGACTGTTTACAGAAACCTTTCGCCATTATATTCAATGGACGCAAATAAATAATAAATACACTTCTAAGAAGCACTGTTTTTAAATAATTTATATCAAAGCAAAAATAAACATGTAAGTTTGACAGGAAGAATATACACAACGCATGTCTTTTTGGCAGATATGATTTATCTGTCAACACCGAATTGAACTATTAGTCTATTAAAAATATGTAATAAAGAAATTTAATATTGAAACGGAAATTATGTGTTTATTTGCCATGAATGCGTATATTACGATCATTTTATAAATCTTCTATTTAAGCTAATGAAATAAATGCCCTCAAGTATAATTTAACAAAGTAACTTTTTAGTTTCTCTAATACAGTTATGACAATATGTAAACGTCATCGATGACGTGCAACTGAACTTAACGCGTCCCCAGTATACAGTAGATTAACGTTTTAGTAAATTTCATTGTTAAGGCCCCACATAAAATACATATCAGTCAACTCGGATTTGATATAACTATCTATAGTTTCAACATCTGAATTCTACTGTTAAACCAAAGATATTTTTAGTATCTACAGTAACCTCGAAAAACGAATTTATTTTAAAAACGTATTAATATTTTTACCGATTTTTCTTATAAATAATAGGCCATGTCCAGCATAGCTATATTGTAATAATATCCAAAAAAATTCTGGCGTCTATTTTCGAAACAAAACGTCTCGTCAATTATTCCAGGACGAAAAAAATCTTAAAAGAACGCAAGAAATAATTCTATTAATGTTTGCCGCACGTTTAGTAAACATAATGTATACACACTAGTTACGTGGAAATTTGAAGACTATGTCTATTACATTTCAACAAAGAACAGTTTGGAAACAACTAAATAATTTCTTCATTACTCATTATTGATATATTAAAATGAAACGAGGATTTTGGAATATTTAATACAATATTTTTACCGATATTTCTTATAAACAGTAGGCGTTATCCAGCATAGCTATACTTCCAAAATATCCAAAAAAATTCTCGCTTCTATTTTCGAAAGAAAGCGTCTCGTCGAAAATTATCCTAGGACAAAAATATCTTAACAGAGCCCAAGAAATAATTCTCTTAATGTTTGCCGCACGTTTAGTAAACATATCGTATACACACGAGTTACGCGGAAATTTGAAAACTATGTCTATTACATTTCATCAAAGAAAAGTCAGGAAATAACTACATAATTTCTTCATTACTCATTATTGGTATATTAAAATGAAATCAGGATTTTGGAATACTTAATAAAATATTTTACCTAATTTTTCATGTTGCTATTTAATTGTTGTTGAATATTAAGCAAGCGATAAACATAATAATTTATTCAAAGTACCTGAAATATAATAGCAGTCCCATTGCAACTGTCTATAATAGCGTAGGTATCCAACGTGTTATAAAATAAACCTATCATAATTGTGAACCCAAATATGTTATCTAATAATATGAAAAGGACTCCTTGCATTTTTGATAAAAATGTCGAATTTACTGGATTTAAACCTTTATTGCCCAATATTCTAAGTGATTCTTCTTCAAGCATTTTCTTTTATTTGTGCCACTTTCTTCAGAAATCACATGAAACTGCAAGCCTTCCTAACAACTTACGTTATTTATATGTAAACCTTCATACGTACACACCAGCAGACAGCAAATTAAGAGATAAATAATTTAAAGCATTCAACTTAATTGCGAAATTGATGTCTGACAGTCCTATGAATATTACGTAAGTATCTCTAGAATGTTATTAAAGGCTGATTAATAAATTGTATTTAAGAAATCAGGACGTATGTATATTATTTATATAACGAAGTATAGACGCCACAATGTCTTACTAGTGTTATCGTTTATAAAAACTTTTCTTTGATATATCGCTGAATATACAAATAGAAATTGGGCTATGTTAATCGTAAATTGCGTCTATAAGTTTTTCTAATATAAACATCACATTTGTTGAAATACAAAAGTCGAAAATAGGAGAACGCCATTTGTATTATCTATCACGAGTAAATAGATCATGGTAGAATTATAAGTTGTGCATAAAATTACGTCAGGTAAACATTAACGTTATATGACATCGCTATACGTTAAAGATAACATTAAATAATAACGTTAAACAATTACGTTAACCGATATAGTTGCACTCTAAAATTGATACGTTAAATAATCACATTAACCATCTAATACCATGGGATCACTGAAGACCCCATGCGTACTATGAATCAATGTGAATAATTTATTTATTGAAGTTTTCTCATATAAAATACCAAAAAAAAAATAAACTTTACGTAACATTTTGTATTTTTTAAGTATTTTTGTAGAATGCATAATTTTGTTAAAAAAAGCATAAGCGTAATACTATTATTTATTAAATATAATATTTTATCATGTTTCTTCTACTTTTTTTTTATTATTGTGATATTTTCTTTATGTCGAAACGGTTCTAGGGAATGATGTTTATGTAAGGTATTTTCTGATATTGGGGTGTTTCCCCGATTTCTGTGCGTGTAATAGAGTTTTTGTATTTTTACTTTCTTATACGTAGTATAAGGAAGTAGGTATTGTGATGATGAAAATTTTCGACCTTGAGATTTTTGCAGATGTCCACGTTTTGAGGTCCCCTGATACCAAAAAAGTCGTTGTTAAAAAAATGTGTGTGTGTCTGTCTGTCTGTCTGTCTGTGTGTGACCACGATAGCGGTCAAACCGCTGTAGATATCAATTCCAAATTTTGTATTTACGTGTATAATCTCCCTCTTGAGATCTGATTAGTTTTTCAGTAAAATCGGTAGACCGGAAGTAGCAATTTACTTCAGTGAAGAAATCGAATTTTGCCAATATTTCGTCAAATACTAAGTTTATACAAATTTATAAAGAATTCATATGTTCTTAAAATTAAAATTGAGAACAATTTTATTTAAAAAGTTTTTCGAAATTTCTACCGGAAGTAGGTATTTTACTCTCATCTAAAATCGGTTTTTTGCGAATATTTCGCAAGTCAAGCTTTTTAGACAGGTACGTCCCGTGTATAAAAGTACTTAAAACATAGTTTTCAATATCTTTTGTATAAAAAAGATTTCAAAATTCGGACCGGAAGTAACACTTTTACTCTTACCGAATAGCGGTTTTTGTCAAATGTGTCGTAAATTATGCATTCTACATATATTTATTAAGAGTACAAAAGTATTTAGAGTTATATTTGCAATATTTTTTGTATACTTGAAATTTCAAAATTCGGACCGGAAGTAGCACTTTTACTCTTAGCGAGTAGCACTTTTTTTCGAATATCTTGCAAAGTATGCATTCTATAACGATTTAGTAAGAGAATGAAAGTACTCAGAATAGGATTTTGAATAACATTTGTATAAAAAAATTCTTAAGATTGTATAGTTTGAAACGCTCATACGTATAAGAAAGTCGTGTGGTGGCCACACCTAATTTTTTTACTGAGAATCCCTCATTCTTCTAGTTCTCTCTGTCTGCCCGGTGTTTCACCTAATTCAAATGAAGTATTAATAATTCTGCATTGATACCAATAGTATCGCTCTTATTAATTAGTTCAGTATTCATGCATGGCTGGAAGAAGTTAAGTTCGCGTAACCGATGAAGATGTGGAAGATATTTTACGACACTTGTTTGAAGAATGTGACAATGATAGTGAAAGTGACAAGGATAATGCGGCTAAAGCAAATGATTGCGACGAAGATGATTCTACGGAATTACAATAAGAATATGAATTTGAAAGAGACAATTTTCACATGTAAGCTTTTACTTTACCTTTACAAAAGTATGATAGGAAATATTTATATGGTGGTGCATGTCGAAAATTAAACTTGAAAAGTCGTGCTTAGAACCATAAGCACATTGTACGAGACATCACTACTACGAAATGTTATGCATTAAGACGGAACACGTACAAGATATGTTAATCTAAACAACACAATTAGTAGTAGTTTTCGATTATTCTTTAAAGAAAATATTATAAATCACGCCGCTCAGTTGACTAATGCAGAAGTTCAACTAAGCCATGGAGATGTATGGAAAAAATCTGAATATCGAGAGGTTTTTATATTTTGTTGAATTGTTGTTATTTGCAGAAATTTACAAGGCTCCTAAAGAAAGAATTACACAATACTAACTGTTTCTATAGTAGTTTCTTGGTGTAACATTATAAATATTTAAAAGTTTTTATTAAGTGTCACTATCAAAGCGTCACACCAAACTGGACCTTAATTATTTCATAATTTTATTAGATTCCTCTAACACATGTTTTGGTAATTTCGGTATTGCAGTAAATGAAAAAAATAAATGTATTAAGAATTATTCTAATAAATAAAATTAATAATTGTAAAATATATGGGGAGAAAAACCACAACTTTTAGAAATGCCAAATGCAAGGACTTAACAAAACTATTTTAAATTTAACTACAAATACTACAAACAAATTAATGCTTCAGGCATGAGCAATCCATTAAGTCCTCCCCTGGCAGAAATCTATATGCTAAAATTTGAAAAGAAGTTACTCGTATACTTTTGGGTAAGGTATGAAGACGATGTGTTTTGCATGGTTTGGGAAAGAAATAAAACTAAATCAGAAATTAAGCTTTTTAGATCTAAATAAAAAGCGAAAAATAAAAGCTATCATTCAATATATAGGAACAGAAAACCCATCTACATACTTATCATTACGCACGTAGGTGCCTTCAAACAGTACATACGTTCTAAAACAGGAAGCATGGCTTAGATATCTGGACATTTTGCGATAGTAAAACTTCATATACTTACAATTGCCTGATACATTTTAAAACAGGAGGCCAACGTAATTGTAGACAAGGCAAACGATTTGTCGTAGAGATAACAAAAAGTTGGGAAAAATCAGGGACAAATTTGATCTCCGATCATTTTTTTACAGGCTTTGATCTAGCAAGTAAAATGCGAGAAAAAGTTTAACGTTGCTTGGTACAATTCTAAAAAACAAACCAGAACTCCCCAGTAATTTGTGGTACCATGTGCGCGATGAATATGTTCTTACTTATATAATCATATCGTCCTTTGCGGTTAGGCGTCAAGGCGTTCTGCTTAGCAGAATTTTACATCTTGATCTATCGTTATATATTTTCTGAGCATCTTTCCAAGCTATTTTTGCTCCAGGCGGCCTCCCATATTTCTTTTCATTCGTGTGAGGTTTCCGGACCAGCTATGTTCTATTTCCTCGTTTTTTTTGATTGTTTCGTATATTATGTAAAACATGGTTACGTTTTAGGACATATCGTCATTATTCTCTCATTAATCAATTCCAACTCTCAACTTGATCAAAATTGTTCCTGTACATTAAACAACCAACACCTGCTTGTGCCCATTTTCTTCAACTCCGCTGTGAATAAGTAATGTGTTCAAGAAATGAACAGATTACTTATTTACAGAGCTTGAATATAGTTTCAGTGACTGCTTGTAATTTCATACTAGTTATCTCACATTAGTCTATCAGTTCCTCTTCCTTTCCATTCACACCACGTACCAATTTTCCATTCTGTCCTACCAGGTTTTACCTGCACACTTTCCCGTTTGCCATTGCACCAGTTGCCGTAATTTCCTTTCCTTCTCAAAAACTGCATACTCATCTCAAGTTTTATTGCAATGACCGGAGGATTTCGGGTATCCAGTCTGTCACAATTTAGCATGTTTTTGATATGCCCTGCATATATCTACGTTTGGTTCGCCCCTCATCGTTAATTTCTTTTCAAGTCCATTCCAACCGAGTGTTTTATTACTATTCTTTGTTATCGTACGTTTATCGTGTTTTTTATGCTGTTTCTTTATCTGCTCTCTTCCTAATGATACTTTGTGTCCTTCTTTCTTTGTCGTTAAATCATTGTTGATTTATAATTTGTGTACCTTTACTTCTTTTAGTTTATGTTTAATTACTAGTATTTACATTTTATATTCGATGTTTCCATTTCCATTCAAATAATGTTTTTGGTAATTTTTGTTATTAATCTAACTTTCGGTTGTATTTTAAAATAGTCCCTTATGATGACTTCAATACCTAATGTTCTTGATTTTCCTCATATTATTTGTGTTAATTGGTGGCGCCTTGACAATACTTATTTGTTTTTTCTCAAAATCTTTCTAATCTTTCTACCTTATTTAACAAATCAAAATTTCTTAACTCTGTGGTGTTTACTTTGCCTTCCAATGCTTTGGTGCCTGATCTTAGAGCTTCTATCTCACTTATTTCTTTTTCAATTCCAATTTTACCTCCTTAACTTACTTTCCTAATTCTTTTAAATCTTCCTTTTATAATGTTCTCAGCTCCTTTACTTCACCCATTAGTTCCTTAAACGTACTTTTTAATTCCTCCATTTCCTTCTTTCTTACAATTTTCTTAGTCGGTGTTCTTTATTTTCTTGAGCTGCTCTGGAAAATTGAGAGGCCCTGAGGTTTCTTACTGTTTTCCTCCAATGAAAAACTCGATATTGGAAAATTTTGATCCATCCTCGTACATTGATTCACTTTGTTCTGCTCGACACTACTGTCTTATCGAGTATGCTGTAGTGTATGCTTCCGACTCATATATCAAAACAGAAAAGCAAAAACGCAAAACAAAAACCAGTTCCTTGTGAGGTTAACATTATATTGATATTTCACTGTTTAAATGTTTATTTTTGTGTAAAGTTATTTAACAACACCAAATATCTAGGTATTTACCCTGTCACGGCTAGTCGATACTCAGAGAGAGAGAGAGAGGGGGGAGCGAGAGAGAGAGAGAGCGAGAGAGAGCGAGAGAGAGAGAGAGAGAGAGAGAGAGAGAGAGAGAGAGAGAGAGAGAGTATTTAACAAAATTTGGAAATCAAGACAAAGCCAGGTCAGCCTTCTGCTGTCCAAAAAAAAAAGGTTTTTTTTCAATTATACATGGCACTGGTGAAGCTTCTAAAGGTTAAATAACAAGCTTCAAATAATTATTATTGATTTCAATAAAAACAAAGTCAGATGTAGATCCTATGGACAAGCTGCTCCGAATGGCTTGTGACAGTATCTTGAATTCTTATATCATATGGGTTCATCTAAACGAGGAAAACAGAAAAGGATTTCAAATAACGAGAATATCTCAAGCAGCTAGGAAATATATTTGTTGCTGCTGGAATGGGCGCAGAAAGAGTTTCGAGACGATGAGACCAGCCCAAGACACACGAGAGTTAAGACGTAATAGGGGCTGGTAATGCCCAAGAAATTGGAACAAAAAGAATTCCCAGAGGTATTTCGTTTGTATGTAAAGCGAACGAATCATAAAATTATCAATTCTGTTATTATTCTTTAATATCACTTATTAAAAAGTATGTTCTTATAAAAAAATTAATTTGTTTTATACTTTTTGCACGTGTATGGAACAAAAAGGAAATTGTGAAATATTATTACCCTGTTTAGTGGAAGGTTTTGAGATAACTATTGACCCCACTGGAATTTCCTTAAACGATAACTCCAAACGATAACACATAGTACTATTGTACCGTAACGTTACACAATTTTTTTTATAAAAAAAAATTAGGTAAGCGATAATTGTACACAATGAAAATAAGCGATAACATTAAACAACAACGTTAGAAAATAATGTTAAATAATAAGGCAAAGATATAATAACGCCAAACTAAACCGTTAAAAAGAACGAAAAATATTTTTTAATTAATAATTTGTTTGTCCCATTTACAAATCATTCAGTACTGAATACATCTCCTCCAACGCCCTGAATGTGCTTTTGCTGTTTCCTATTTCATATGATTAACAGTTTATAGAAAATTTTAAAACTAAAATCAATAAAGTTGAACATATTTAGAACGTGTAGATATGAATTTTCCATAAATTGATTGAGATATATTTTATTTACAAGAATTATACACTAAATGCTAGTTAGAGCAGATATGTATTCGTTAATTGTTAATTTAGCAATTAGGTGCTCGATAGCTTGCCATGATTGAAGTGAAACTTATAATTTGAAATCTAATATTCAAAAATAGATTACCGAGTACTGAAACACCTATATATTAATATAATCGATCACATGTATGTCAGTATATATAATATGCAGAGTCCGCTTGGCTGCATTTATTAACCTTTAGAAATTGTAAGCTAAAATAATGTTACATAAATTTAATTTTCAGGGCATAAAAATAACGATGCGTAGTCGATTTATATAATAAGTACATATCTATTAAATACAAAACTATAATTTTACATTTTTCTTTCTAACACAGTGGTATAATATATACTAATTAAATACATATGGAAACAACAAACTTGAAAATAATATTTAATCATATTTTCAACTTATAACATATATATTTATAACCATGATGACTGAGATGACCATACTATTAAAAACACAAAATGCCGTCGCCGTCTTAAAAATAATGCATTAAAAATGTTTGTTCTTCAGTCTTTCTATTCGAAATAATTTATAATGTAAGATCTACATATTTTCAAATAAATGTTTTCAACCTTACAAAAAGTAGAGTTTTTAAAGACGAAGTTCTACATCTTACCTGGTCAAAAATATTTATTTAAAAATTTCCAAATTTACCTTAGATATCACTGGGAAAATTTTAGAATCAATAATAAATATTTTGAGGCTCAGGTATGGCAAACAAATTTAATATTTTAAGTGGAATGTACCCGCTATTATTGTATATTCTGCAACTACATGAGTCCGTCTTTACAACGGTATATAACATGTACTTATTTCATAACCTTTTTTAAATTTTTTTTTCAATTATAAATATTGACTATTGTTTAACCAGTTACAAAATATTAATCTCCTATCAGAATCATCAGTTCCTAAACTGTGAATCGATTTAATTTTGTGCGGAGTGATATTATCCTTTTTAGAATGGAAAATATCTTTTTTTTGAAATGTCTAGGTTTTGAACGCCCTCTGTTATTTATTCTATTACATTATAATTTAATGAAATAAGTACAACATGTGATATACCGTTGTAAAGATAAATGCAAGTAGTTTCAGAATACACAATAATACTGCGCGATATAAAGCCGTAACATAACAAGATTTTTCTGATTCTTATAACCTCAAAATATTGATCCTTAAGTGATAGCATCTATCTAATTCAGGAAAAATACTAGTGATATCAAATGCAGTTGGCCTTCGCTTTACCAGACTTATTTAATGTTCAATTGTTTTTCCTATTTTGACACATTATTAAAAATAAATAATCTAAAAACTTTCTTATGTCATTTTTTAATCATTCATACAATAGGCGAGGTATTTGCTGTGACATAAAAACTGAGACACTGTATAGTATAGGCTAAACAACAAGAGCGTTAAAAACAGGTCGCTAATCATCACTCAGCTTACATTAAGCAGATAAATGATTCGACTTACCCGAATCATTTGATATTCTTGATGTCGAAAACAAAAGTCATTGTTGATTCAAATCATTGAAAGTATCCTACACAGTAATCTGGCTATAGCTCATAAAACAATCTTACTCTAGTAATACCTTAGTAAACTCTTATTTGACTTTACTTGAATCTAACTTTGCATTTTGTGAACACATCCCTGAAGAAGCGACTGCATATTGAAACAGCCGCCGTGTTTGTTGTAAAGAAATATAGTGTAAATCTAAAACATTTATTTGTTTTATTTCATGTTTAAAGTATTAAAATTCAATTCTTAATAACCTTGTTTACATTACTTTTACATTGTTATTGAGTAACAAGTTTATCTATAATCGAGAAAAGGTCTCAATATTGGGAAGAGCTTGCTTAATTTTGAAATAGAGGGTTGGGGCAAAAGTCATGGCAACTATTTTTTTTCTTGAAGATACCAGTCCGGTTGGAAAATGTGACATATACAGACGAAAGGACAAGGTCTTAACTACATGTGTGGACAATGAATAGCACTGAAATATCGTAATACACTAATTTATTACGGTAGTATACTGGGCAACACAGTACACATAAAGTTGACATGACAAACCTGGGCCTAAAGATCCTCAATGTAGTCCCCTGCTACTGTCACCACACGCTTCCAACGATGTGGGAGGCGCTGAATACCATCAGCCTCAGCATTAGCCGCACCATGTGTGAATCGAGTCATCTGTTGGCGCACAGCATTAGCAATGTCCTCTCGTGTTGCAAATCGCTGATGGTATTCAGCGCCTCACACATCGTTGGCAGCGTGTGGTGACAGTAGCAGAGGACTACATTGAGGGTCTTTAGGACCAGGTTTGTCATGTCAAATGTATGTGTACGTTATCATTCTTTTGCACGGTGAAGGCCATATTGCCCTGTATACTACCGTAATAAATTAGTGTGTTACGATATTTCAGTGCTATTCATTGTCCATACATGTAGTTAAGACCTTCTACTTTCGTCTGTATATGTCACATTTTTCAACCGGACTGGTATCTTCAAGAAAAAAAAATAGTTATCATGACTTTTGCCCCAACCCTCGTATACTAATAATGAATCTTTCTTATTTGGCAGAGAAAATTACTACTCGATATTGTGGCACACTTTAGAAGCATATTCCAAGCTTGGCGCTGTAGCTTATTCTGTCGGTCAACAAAAACGGCGCCGTACTTTTACTTTTATTTACGGTCTGGCGTTTCCTTTAGGTACGTATAAGCATATTACAACGTATCATTTATTTTTCGGTTTTTATATTTGCTTCTCTTTCCCTCTTAACTTTGATACACATGTGTATGATGTATTGTCTTTGAGCGGCTTTAAACAAACGGGAAGAGTAAATTAATAATAAATAGAACGACTAAATTTGTCATATTTTTTGTGCAGTTGATTGAATTTTGTAACGAATTAATTATCATGCAACCATGTGTGTAAGTACTTCAGTTAGGATGAGGTGGTCACATATACAGGACTGATATAATGAAATATCTTATTATCGATCAATGCAGGAAGCAATTTAAAAAAGCTAATAGAAAATGCATTAGCTCCTGTAGGAAGTTTTGTGTTTTACTATGTGCGTATGCGTCTGACTTCTTTCATAAATATAAAGGGTCCAGCTAAGAAACGGTGATGTTTCAATAAATATTATTCTGTACATTTTATTTTATACAGGCAGGTCGTTTCAGATGGCGGTGTCCGTCTAGAATTGCCCTTTATTATAACGATGAATTGTAATGATAAAAATGTTCGACATCGAAATTTTTGCAGAAGTTCACTAATTCCAAAAAAGCGTTTTTGCAAAAATCTTGTTCTCTCACTGTTTCTAAAAATTAAACAACTTTATAAAAAAAATTATAAAAACTCTGACCGAATATAATTGTTTTATTCTTATCGTAAATCAGTTTGTTTAGTAAATATCTAACAAATTATTTATTCGATATTTTTTATTGAGAGTATAAAAACTTGTGCAAAACCTGTACCGAAAAAGATTTTTGAAGTTCTTAGTTATCGAAATCGCTTTTGCGAAGATTTTGCCATGCCTTCTAGGTAAATACTTGTATATTATGAGTATGAAGGTATTCAATGCCTGATTTTAAATAATGCTTGTATAAATAGACATTGTAAAATATGAACCGCATATGAAAATACTTTACTTTTATCTAATAATAGTAGAGGCATATACTCTGATCCTGAGATAGATTTACTGTTTTCCAAAATATTAACATCCCTCCAAGACTCTAACTCACTAAAAGCGTCTTTAACTTTAACAGTGTACAGGTTTATTCACCTATATACGAATCATGAGTGTATTGTTAACATTTAATTTTTTTTTCAATATTCCAGAATCCATGTTTTACATGTGGAAAATTTTAAAAGAGGGATGATGAATTGCTGATTTAATAACATTATCTAGTAGGGTGGATCGAAAAATGCGTTTTTTCTGCAATACAATTTTAATAGCGCGGAAAACTTGCGCATAGGCGTCATTGTAAATGAAGAAATATTAAAAAAAATTTTTTTTCAAAATTTGAAATCGCGCAGAAGGCCTAAAGTTACCAAAAAAGTCAAAATACCGGTAAATTTCAAAAAAATGCAAAAATTATAAAAGAATAAAATTTTTGTTCTAATAGTGAAAAAAGTGTTTTTAAGAGTGTCCTTAATGCATACAAAAAATAATTAGACCCATTCTTGTTTTACTGAATTCGCGCAAAAGGCCTAAAGTTGCGGGTTGTATCGTAAAAGGACGATATTTCATGATTTTCGACGATTTTAAAAATGTGCCAAAACCCATAAAAGTTTTATTTTAAATTTGTAATAGTGTAAAAACCATTCAAAATAGTTTTCCCAATCCAGAAAAAATACTTTCAGACCTGTTATTCCTTAACTGTATTCGCGCAAAAGGTCTAAATTATAGTATAAGTTAAGTTATAGAGTCCCGTAAAAACGCCGTTTTCCATATCTGATGAGTGTTTATTTAACACATTAAGGTTTTTAATAAGACTCTAACAAGTGATTTACAAAAAATGTATTAGCCAAACATATCATATTGCAGCTCTCAGCTCATTTCAACATTTAATCTGTGCTGAAATGACTCAGGACTCACGGCGAGGACGTGGCTGCAAGACGAGTCCCACCTCCACCCTACGCAACCAACCAACCAGGGTGAATTTTATTTACAATATTTACAGTAACTATTTACTTTGTACAATGCATATGTTCGTTGTAGGCGAAAGGTTATTTACATAGAAGCCCCTTTGAATTCTGACTTTGAATTAAATGTGGGCATCAGCTGTCTTGATTTTAAAGTAGCTCTAATTATAATATAGTACAATCAGAAGAAGTCATTGATATTACTAAAAACGATCTGAGTAAAGATCGGAAGTATCTCCTAGACATTGTAAAAGCGGTCAACACAGGAATCTGTAATCTAGAATTGGCTGCTAGGGATTCTCGACGCATCAGCCACTCTCGTTGGCTAACCTGTGCTAACAGGGTTTTAAGATTGTATGTATCCCAAACTAGTCCAACAATTGAGTTACAGACTATTGCAAATTACATAGTGAAGTCATATGCACCTGTTTGGTTCGATATAAAGAAAAACTACACTGTGAAAGATGGACCGAAGCATATTTTGAAGGTAGTTAAGGCAACCATACATCTACCGGACAATATCAAGCAAATCATTGATCCAGTAATTCAAAGGAACGCATTCTTCTGCCACTCTGAAAATATATTGTTGGCTATTGTAATGGATGAGAGACCACACATTAGAGAACTTGGCTACAGGAGGATCCTTAAATCCAGAAATGAGCCATCAGCTGAAGGTTATGTAAGAGACTTCAAAATACCTTCAATAAATTTTAGTGCAAACGACTATACCGAACTAATTGATTGATCAATCTGCAAGTTAACACCGCCGCCACTACTGTCCAAGATGCCAACTGAACACATTGCTTCTTTATTGAGAGACAAAGCGCTACCAGAGTTTAACTACCTCAAATTCCCATGCCACACCCAGTCTGTTGAGAGGTGTGTAAAACTGGTTACAGAAGCAGCAGAAAAAGTGTGCGGGCATGAAAATCGAGATGGTTATATTAGAGCTACTTTAAAATCAAGACAGCTGATGCCCACATTTAATTCAAAGTCAGAATTCAAAGGGGCTTCTATGTAAATAACCTTTTGCCTACAACGAACATATGCATTGTACAAAGTAAATAGTTACTGTAAATATTGTAAATAAAATTCACCCTCGTTGGTTAGTTGGGTAGGGTGGAGGTGGGACTCGCCTTGCAGCCACGTCCTCGCCGTGAGTCCTGAGTCATTTCAGCACAGATTAAATGTTAAAATGAGCTGAGAGCTGCAATATGATATGTTTGGCTAATACATTTTTTGTAAATCACTTGTTAGAGTCTTATTACAAACCTTAATGTGTTAAATAAACACTCATCAGATATGGAAAACGGCGTTTTTACGGTTTTACTCTATAACTTAACTTATACTATAATTTAGATATTTTGCGCGAATACAGTTAAGGAATAACAGTTCTGAAAGTATTTTTTCTGGATTGGGAAAACTATTTTGAATGGTTTTTACACTATT